>CM071619.1:14848123-16093263 GCA_036365135.1 Miichthys miiuy | reverse complement strand
CTTGTGGAGAGCAGTGTAGGAGGGTTATAGATTGTACACCCTGGCATCTAAAGAGGAGAAAGTACATTATTTTGACGGTTCGAGGTTGGACAGCTTCTTCTGCTAAGCAAAGATGATGCATAACCTCTTGAACTTTACACTTTACACCCACTTACTTGCTTATTTTTCAGTAGCTTAAGCTACTAATGATATGAATCAAAACAAGTAAGAAGATGTTGCCGGTTTTAGAATACCTTTTGGCTACCAGAAGTGCAACTGCCAACTTTACATACAGCCATTACAGACAGATTCTTAGCTTATTTAACCTAAGACAGTGTTTTATCCCATCATAATTTTCGGATTAACATTTTGTCTCATTGCTCATTTCCTTCTTCGACAACTTTAGACCTCAAAAATATTTTTTTTTGTGAAAACCACCAGTCTCACCAACCTTTTTAACCTTTCCCTCATTTTAGAGACAAGGTTAAACCATATTTCCCATTTGTTGAGCCATCCTGATTTTGCTTGTGTTTAACACGCAGATATATCAGTGCCATTGTGTGGGAAGCAAGAGGGAAATTGAAATGAGGTAAACCAAAACGAAAGAAAACAGGGAAAAGGGTCTGTGCAAATGAGGCAGTGAACGGTGCTGACAGTTCATTATGGCTGGTAAATGCAGCCATGCGGGGGCAGCTGGAGAAGAGACTGGAGCCCTAATTGGAGCGGATGGGAGGGATTCTCATCTCATAACAATATCGCAACTATTTACATGGTTACACCTCTGGCAACTCAAGGAGGTAGAGAATTTATTAGAGGGGTGACAATATTTGCAAGCGAGTTCAGGAGCATTTTTGTTAGTTTGTTTACATAATCACAATGTTTCTTTATCCATGCAGAGCCCACGTCATATGGTTTCCATTACTCAATATGACTTTGGAATATAGAACAAGTGACATTTTTTTTGTTCCATTTTAGTGACTCAGTAGACAAACAAGTAGGGAGACTGCTCTCCCGAGAAAAACAACTGCATCTGTTGTTCCAGTAAATGCCCGAAAACGACAGATGACATACAAGTAACCATATTAATTATGAGCCTTGGCCAATAGGAGCTGAGGAGGAAATTGGGTAGGTAATGTAGAGCAGAGATGTGGACATGAGTCATTGTGACTTGGATTCATCGCTGTTTTGATGGCTCAGAACTGGATGGGACAGACAATAAATGACTTGAGACTTGATTTGGAAGTTTAAGAGTTGTGACTTGACTTGAGATATGATGCATTACCTGGTATCCAAATGCACTCTGGGAATGGCATTGTCATGATTGGATGACTACACTCCTCACCATGGTACCTTATATGGATCAAATCACTATCAGCATGCCTGTGCCAAGAGTTTTTGATTCTAAAAAAAGGTGACTCGACTTGACTTTACTTGACATAACATGGGACTTGACATAATAAAGAAAAAATGACTTGGGACTTGCTTGGGATTTGACCAAATGACTTGAGTCACATGTCAGCTGTAGACCACAAAAGCCCACAGGAGGTTGGAGTGGATGGATATGGGTCACAACTTTTTATTCAGTGTGTCCTACCAACGGTCTGACTTCTTTTAACTGTGTCCACAAGTATTCCCTGACCATAACCAAGTGGGTATTATTGTAACCATGACAATGAAGGTCCTCTAACCTTAACAAAGTAGTCATTTTAACGCAAACCTTGATTGTTCCCCATACCACAACAAAGTTGTTCTAGTGCCTAAAAATAAGCAAACCCTAACAGCATATTTTGTCATTAAATTTGGACTTTTGAGTGTAGGTATAGGCTGATATTGGACTTGTTGTTTTCTTTAAGACTCAGTTTTATAGCACTGAACTACAAGGTGACATTCCATCAAAGTTATAAGCACATCTCTGTGTAAATATCTGTTTTCATGCCAGTTTATTTTTCTGTTTTGACAACCGGTATGGCTAAATTCAACTATAAAAAGCATTACTTGATAAAACTCAATTTAGAGTGCAGGCTTCACCTTGCATGGCGCCAAGTTTGGACGTCTTATCTACAGTGTCATCATTCTCAACAACAATTGCCGCTAGCAAATTGGCTCTTCTTATTCATTGCACAAAAACAATGTCATCTTGAATCTTAATGGACTATCATGAGTAGCAAGTGTTTGCGTGTGTTGCAGGTGCTGTCCCCTCTGACATCATCGGTCCTGGCTGAGAGGAGCATCAGGGTACTGGATGATAGAGTAAGTGTGACAGAGCTGGGGGTGCAGTTGGTATCTGGACTCTCTCTGTCTCTGCAGCTCAGTCCAGGGAGCAACAGGGCCATTGTCGCCACTGCAACCACACAGGAAGTCATTGAAACACTCAAACAGGTATGAATCCAAGATATCCAAATATCTTGCAGCATTTTCCATTATTAATCATTCCTTGCCCTGGCAGAAGAGGAAGGACAGTCCTTACTGTATTTACTTTTTATTGTATTGCACCGTACTGCACATTGTATATAGCTGACAGGCACAGGGCTGTGTAAGTGTTATTATGTAGTCAATGATATGCTCTGCAGTTTTTCCTTTATAATTAATTCACTCTGATATAGTGAAGCCATCTCTTTGATTTGCATATCCAACCACTGAACAGTTCTGTTATTCCTGTAATTACAATTTCAAATGGAAAAAGGCTACTGTCTCTTTCATTGGGGAGGAAACAATATTTGGCTTTCAGGAGAATAGTTTCATATCCACTGCATTGTTTCTGTACTGTAATTAAGACTTTGTTTTATTTTCCTGTCATTATGCATTAGCAAGAAATGTGCAGATTACTGTTTTTAACGTTATTTTCAGGGTTATTTTGGTTACTGCTGCTACTAGTTTCTGTTTGTATGTGTATTTTCTTAGGAGTCTCTCATCAGTGCTTGGCTACAGTTCAGCGATGGATCCATGACTCCTCTAGACAACTACAACCCTGCCCATTTTACCTTGGCAGCCACCTCTTTGGATGAACAGGTGGTAGTGGTGCAGCGCAGTGCGGCATGGAAGTGGCCCATTATTGTTGCCAAGGGCGAAGGTCAGGGTTTGCTTGTACGTGTTGAAATGAGCCCTTCAGAGGTGTGCCAGAAGGGAAAACGACGTACTATCTTAGCCACTGGAATGGCAAACATACAGGTAAGGCTTGGTTTGCCAGAGGAGCAATACAGACAACCAGGAGACCGGCGAACACGTCCTGATCCTCCGCATTATGGCGGATCTATCTCTGACATGGAAACTGGGTTAATCAACCGCGGAGCCACTACCATCAGGGGCCATGTCCCAGTGAGACCTAATGGGGGCCGTCTATCAGCGGACAGCGGGGCGAGGGTCCCAAGCGACTTCTCTGAATATCCAGACAAGGCAGAGCTGCCTCGTAGCCGCAGCACTGATGAGGACTTGTTAACATCCCGACGCGGTCTGACAGACCTGGAGATTGGTATGTATGCCCTGCTCGGAGTCTTCTGCCTGGCCATCCTGGTTTTTCTCATTAATTGCATCTCTTATGCATATAAGTACCGTAACAAGCAGCTGTCCCTGGAGGCTCCGGAAGCAATGCCCCATGCCCACGACTGGGTTTGGCTGGGCCAAGAGGAGGGGCTATGTTTGCAACAACAGCAGCAGGACGAGCTGGGCGGCACCCTAGAGGAAGGTAGCCAGCTATTAAATGGAGGCATCCAGCGTGGTAATAATGGTGTGGGTGGCTGTAGTTCCAGTGGGAGGGATCACAGGAATGAGTCGCTTAACTCACCCACCACTAAGAGAAAGAGGGTGAAGTTCACCACCTTTTCCAATGTCAAGTCCAGTAATGGATGTCCTGTGCTCAGCCCATTAGCACTAGTGCAGACCAGTGAGATAAAATGGGTATGTCCGGACATCGAGCTTGGGGACTCAAAGGATCTTAGGAACTACATGGAAAAGCTTAATGAGAATGCAATTAAGAACATTGCATAGGGGGTACTGGGTGTTTTCAATGAACTAAAGAGAAACTCACCTGAATGCCTTCAGAATAAGGAGGGATGAGGGTTGGAGGGAGAAAAGGAAAGAGGAAAAGAACAAGGGGTGCAGAAAAACAGACTGGGGCTTCTGTTAAACTGTACCTCACCATAACAAGAGGATAATGCATTCAGCCTCTGTTGTTTCCATGACAGTACTCAAAAAGGGTAAAGCAATGGACTACAAAGAGACGCGATCTGCCACGACAGCATAGATATAAAGGGGAAAATGTGAACTTGATATTGTTGCTTAACTTAAATGTACGTTGTTTGTCTTTAATTGAGGTTCAGTTTCCTTTTCAATGCGCCATGTACTTTGTTTTCTGTTTTCTTTTTTAAATCATCACGTTTTAATGTTGTATTTGTTGTACTTTTTTGCGCTTTATTGCTTTTTCTTAAGAGTTGCCGTATGCTCTGTACCACATGTCAGCAATTATAGATTCTAGGAGAGGAGTTAAAAGCAATTTTGTATTGTATATAAATGCAGAGTTTGATTTGAAGGTATTATATGTACAGTAACATTTTGTAAAGTGATGTTTGGTTTGGTTTTGTTTTAGGTTGTAGTTTAGTTTTTGTTTCGTCTCGTCTCCAGAAATCGGATCCATGCATGATGTTATTAAAGAGGAGGCATGTGTGTCTGATCTGGTACCTGAAATGAAAGTGTGTAGATAACCAATAATACCACTGGAGACATGTCAGTTTAAATTCATCATGGAGCTGAGTTTTGGGTTGGTTTTAGTATCTTGGTATCGGTTTTGTTAGCCCGTGCATTTTCCCCTCTTATGTTAATGTTTTTATTTATGCAACCCCCACTTTCATTCAGTTGCATACTTCAGATAAAGTAGACTTTTTTTACACTGCTTTAGATCCTTATACGGCCAAAAATTCTGATTACTAAAAAGAAATCAATTGCATTGAATAGAAAAACACAAATTACCATCAAGAGAATTAATAGACAATCACATAAATAATGTATTGATCAATCCCCTCATTTATAATGTTCCATAAAAATCAGTCCTGTTTACAGTTTGTATGGCCTAGATTAGGTTAAGCTCCTGTATATGACATTTGGGATCCCAGAAAAAGAGTCAGGACAGTGAATGAACAAATGATCATAAACTGTGAAGTGAAAGTCCAAAGTCCAAGCTCTTTGTCCATCTGGCATATGTCATTATTGGTCCATCATATTCTATCTTTGTTTTGAAATTGGCTGCAGGACTAATTAAAACTGAAGGTGGCTCTTCTCCATTATGCTGCTGTGTGATTCATTTTTCTGGCTGTTGTATTCTTCTCTCGTCCTGTCTAGTTTTGCTCATCTGACTACTTTATGCGAGTACACAGGCAGTGGCTTCATCAAATATCAAAATGAAGTGCCTGTTGTTGTTGTTGTTGACAGTCAGTGCAGCTGCCAGCTGAAGCAGGAGAGATAAGTTATCTTGCACCTATCATCCCACCACTCTAAACCACCAATACATTCAGATATTCATGTATTTTCTCTAGCCAATGTATGAGTGTTTGGTATTTATCTGTGAATGACAAAATGGTCAAGTAAAAGATATTTTTTCCATTATTTGTTTTTTAAGCCATAATGTTTTGATGCTGGTAATAGTTGCTCTGCACACAGTGATTATGATTAGATAAAGAGCAAAAACAACAAAAGGCAAAAGAAAATGGGATATATTTTTGATAGAAAAAATACACCCCAAAGCAGTATTGTAGTCTAGACCTCCTAAATAAAAACCAGAGAGAGAGAGAGACAAGACCGAGTTTGAGTCAAAGTCACGATCAAGACCAGACAAAATATGCATAGGTAGCTACAAAGCCAAATTTCTTTGGGTAAGGCATGAAGAGATTTACATTTAGTCATTTAGCAAATGCTCTTATCCAAAGCGACTTACAGAGAAGGAGTTTCAGAAAGAGTTTTGGTACAGAGGTATAATGCTAACATTTCCTATCTAGCGTTGGTAGAGTCACGTACTCCTACCTCTCTTTATGTTCCCTTTCTGCGCTGATAGAAACTTTGACATAGTCCCAGCCATGTCATTAAGTGTTGCTTTGCGGGATGTCCTTACTGCTGTGTGTTTTCTTTTGGATGGTGTATTGCAGATAAACTCTGTGGTTTAGACAGACACATTTTATTACAAATGATTTGGTTGACTTTCTCCCAAACAGCCACAGCTTCTTCCTCGTTCCCTACATTCACTTTCTTGGTGTGCATGTGAAGGAGGTTGCGGAGGTGTGATATCCATTAACAGGAACCGACATTTAAAATTAGACATAAGTTACTGGTTTCATTTGAAGCACAAAGTTTTACATCCAGTCACTGTAAGGATGTTAACAAATAAATCAGACAATGCACAAGCAATATAGTGCAGTCCTTGCAGCTGTAGTCTTGACCAGTCTTGAAATAAAACCCTGAGTCCTCTTTGTCTATGACTGAACCAAGGCTGAGTACAAATTGCGTTCAATTCCAAGATGAGACCGAGACCTTCTAGAGTTCAAGACCATTCTCAAATACTACAACACTGCCCAAGAGTGCACTAAATTAAGAAAGGCTTATTAGAGGGGCCCGGTGTTAATGTGTCAACAAAAGTGCTATTAAGAGGACAAAAAACCCTCAAGCTGTCATCTCAGATACTAAATAATAATTCATGAGCTCCATCAGTGGAGGAAAATGAGGCAGTGAGTTGGAGAAAAACAACCACCTAAGTATAAGAAGTCAAAAGAATAATGCTGCATCGAGTCAAGGCAGGAATAAAATTATGCGTTTTGCATTTTTATCATCTGCACTAAGCACCATGTAATAATACCTGTGAGTATCATTTGTGTATCATAATCAGGTGTTAAAAGGGTTCTAGGCCAAGTGCAACATAAGCCTAAAAAGCTTCTAAACCTCTCAGACAATTTTTCAGGATCACAGACATGGTCCCCTTTCTAAAAGGGCAACCTAATTAGAGATTACTTAGTTCAGTCTTATTACATGTTAATGTGGCATTTCCTATGTAATTTGTCTTGCCCACTTACTGTACCTATAAATCTACTCAGATATAATTTGCAACTGATTAAAACTAACCTAAGGACCTGTGAACTGTAGATGTCCCCAGGTTACTATACCAAGGAGCGCTGTGGTACTTCAATAAACCTCTTCTTGGGACGGTGGTATGTTTTTGGATTAAGTCAATAAATCTTAGTAATGTATAAAATAAAAGCCTGTCCGGCATCCAAATGACCATTGTGCATCTCTACAGGTCTTGATAATGATGTGTAGGTCAAACAATAAATCAAACATATTCAATGTTTGATCTATAATTAATACAGAAAAGTACAAAAATACAGTGGTTCTGTGTCACAAGTAAATCATTTGGAGGATTGTTGTTTGAGTTCTAACAAAGATCAAGAAAACTGAACACAGGTTTCTTCTAAGGCTTCCAGTGTGTGAATGTGATTTAAAGTACCGCTGCTTGTATTTACATCTCTCAATGGCTTAGGAACAAAATACACCTCTGACTCTCTTTTGAAACCTCTCTGCCTCTCAGGTCATCAGGCTGATAACTGTTCCCACAGTGCTAACTAACCAATTACATTGTGTTACTACTGTGCATTACAGAACTGAAACAAATGGCCAAACTCTGACTACCTTTAAATCCATTCAAAAAACTGAACCTTAAATATTCACCATAAACAATCTTGTGCTTCCATCCAGTATCTATGTGTCTGTTCTCAATATTTTCATTTCTTTTAATTTCTTTTCTTGCCTCCAGCAGGGTTGACACTTGCCCTCCTGACTTTCTTTTAACCCCTCTCTACCCCTCCAGGCCATCACTTACTATCTGTCCTATTTTCTGTCAACTTCAGTCAACTCCTCCCTGACATCAGGCTGCAACCTTTCCATCTGTCATCATTTTGATGCATTTAAAATCTTAAAACAACAGCTTCCTAGTGCTTTATTTATTCCTTTCCAAAAATATTAACCTCTTACTAACATCACAGTGGACATTCTTATCACACTGGACCACAAACAACCCACTCTGCTCCACTGAATTTTTTCTCCCTGCCGCTGAAGCACTTAGGACTGCTTCAGCTGCCTTTCAGTCCTCAGTCTTAACCCTCTTAGACTTGTGCCTGTGTCCTCGGCAATGAACTGCCAGGTATTCCTCTTGCTGACACGGGAATCTCTGGGTCTGCTCTCGTGCTCACTAACTAACTGACAGCTGCTGTCAGGTATAATGGAACAGACCCCTGTCACCATTACGACCCATCTCCACTGACATTTACTATGCCAATGCATCACTAGTTATCCCATTTCGCAAATTTTCCTACCGTTGCTATGCCAACAGTCCTCAACAGGACCTTCTCTCCTTTCCTTTTCCTTTCCTTTTGACATACAGGCCAGGACAACCATCACCAATTGTACTGCTGATGTCACCTATCACCCCACCACCCCAAGCCCATCTCACTGTCACTGCAGACAAACTGTGATGACTCATAAAATGATATAAAATATCTAGAGTGATTTTAGACAGTTCCTGTTCCTCTGGGGCTTACACTGCACTCATTACCCCATCATACTGTCTGTTTGCACTCACACTACAGAAATGATTCTCATAGTAGGGTCTGGGGAACCTCCATCATGGCATCCACAGAAAAAATGTGGTTTGCTGTCCTATTTTGTTCACATATTTAGCAGTATACTTGAATAACGACTCCAAAGTCAGATTTTATTGTAACCACAATTTCTAGATTATTACAGAAAATTGTAAACTAAAGCAGCCATGCAAAGCGACATTGTGAAGCTGCTCTACTTTAAATGTCAAGGCGTCACCAGAATCATTAGAATTTATCCTGCGGGTAGCTTGAATTTGTGTAGCAAATTGCATGGCAGTCCATCCAAGAGACCCTTAATGTCAAAATGCTGCTTTATGAATGTCTGTACTTAATTCCTTCTGTCCATCCAATACCTGTTGAGATTCAGTCTAGACCTTAGTCGTAGACTGATCGACTGGCGAACTGATTGACTGACCGGCCGATGAACCAACTCCACAGACCGACGTTACCATCCCTAGAGCCATGCTACTAAAATAGTCCACATTTTCTAAAGCCCAAGTCGATATCTTCAGATTTGTTTTGTCTCACCAACAATCCAAACCATTCTATTCACAATGGGAATAATTATTGTAATAAAAAGAACTAAAAATACAAATACATGTTCTGGCTGCACCAAAGCCGCTTGAACTGATTGAGGGCATTCTAGACCATGTTTTTGTTCCCACCGTAATCATCACAGAACCTTTCAGAAGCATCCCATAAGTGGCTCTCCGCTCTGCTCCGTGGAGAATATGCAGCTGTTCTGCGTCAAGCAGAACAGAGCAGATTGAGTTGGCCAAAAGTCAGACACAGAAACATCATAGAGTCAATTTTCAAAATAAAACAACCTGTGCAGATTTCCCAATCATAAAAACAGACAAAAGGGAGACGATTTATCCTACTAACTCATGGTAGAAGCACATAAACCAAGAAAAACTGACCGAACATGATCAAGTTAACAAAGTCTGCCAGGCAAAATGATCTTCTAAAATGACATATTTAAAAGACAGTTTATCAATTTATCAAAACTGCTACAGATTGACTGACTTCGTGGTTAATTAACTAATCATTTCAGTGCTAGTTTTCAATATAGTTATCAAATGGAGTAGTCAAACAATGATTGATGAAGGCAAAGGGTGGTGGAATGGTGCTCTGCATCTCCAGCAGCATGCTTTTATTCTTTATCTCACAAGAAGAACATTTGTCAATCTGCTATCCGTGTGAACATAGCTGGTAATCAAGCGTGTCTGCAAATATATGATACATCATAATGAAGTATTGTTTTCATTAATTTAAGCCAAAATTATTTCGGAAAACAATCTGGGTCCACTTTAAACTATACGAGAGGTGTAAGGCTTTGCAGGACCTGTGAGTTACTATTGTTCATATGTGCATGCACACTGGTCAGTGTGTATTCCTGTTGGCATACTGCACGCTTGTTCATCGTCAGGTGGTTGTAGATAAACTAAGAAGAATTATCTCATGTGTGTGTCTGTGCATGTGTGTGTGTGCACCAATGTGATTTATGGGTTAGACTGGTGCAATTAAAACAGGTTTCAATGTGGTATTGTTTTCTTTTATTCTGCTGACATTGAAACACTGCTCTTAGTGAGCATGAAGAAGACAGCAAATAAAAACCTTTTTTTTTTTTAAAGATGCCTTTGACCCTGACTCTGTCTACAAATGTAAACAATTCAGCAAGATGGATCGGGCCTTAGAGGATGTTACGATGAGAGGAAACAACGAATAGTTCATTACGGGAAGCGAATCGTGGCATTTTTAGCTACGTGCAGTTGATCATTGGAAATCCCTGTGGCGATGGCCTTATTGAGCTCCAACTAGAGTTAGGGCTGCAGCTGTTAATACACCCCCTTCGACTAAACATAAGCAGCACTTCTACTCTCCTCTGAAATGTATTTTCGCTTATTTTATCTCTGATGGTATTTTTGTTTTTTAGGTCTGTGTTTTCTAGCGTCCTAGGGGAATGTGTATTCTGGGTCCCTGAAGTGATAATGATGGCTTGCTCGCTGGTTTCTTTGTTCTGCAGCACAATGCCATACTGACAGACCAGGCTAAGAGAATGGCTGTTGGAAATAGTTTTGTAGAGGGGAAAAGTTCAGGAATCAAGAAAACAGACAGCTGCAGTTTGCTTAACAGCATACTTGAGTGGATACCATTGTTGTGTTCGTTAGTCGGTGAATCTTTGTCTTAGCCTTCTCCAAATCAATGTGGCAAAAAAAAACATGTTCTTTGGGTTGAAAAAAGCAGAACTAACCATGAAATTATTCCAAAAAGCTTGTAGAGCACAACCCAAGCAAAGCATCCCAAAGCCAATCCATCCGTATTATACAATAATATTTATTCTGTTTCTTCGTATAATCATCCTCCTTCTTAGCGGATTGTGTGTCTGAGATGCACATATATAGTATCTCCCTTTGGCTGTGCTCCTCACGTGGAGAGATAATAATCACGATGAATGAATGAATGAAATACAGCATAAATTGATGTCTAATGCAGGCCCCTAAGTGACAAGTACAAATAACATTTGTTACTGGGGGGTCAGAACCTTCTTGTTTGAAAGAAAGTGTAGGACCAGCTTAGTAGGAATGTCCTGATCAAAATCTTTCAGATCCCTTTCAATATCTGTCTGATCCAATGCTTTCTTTTTATCTGGTGAAACTGGAGGTTAACACTACAAACACCAGCTAAAATGAATGTTTAGTACATTGCTTTTTGGTAATCATAATTAGCATTGTAGCTAATACAGGACAGTACAGGAACAGATTGATCTTTTAGCCCATAGCGATCAATTAAAATTTGCCCGGATCCTTAGGATCGACTCTGGACATCTCTACTGTACTCAATTGCCTGTGACGTCCCCTTGTGCAGATTTTTGTGCCAGAATCCAAGTGACACTGTAGAGATTTAAACTTTTCTGGCCTGGTTCCAAACCCCAGGTGGCCTGCCTTTGCACAAGAAACACCATCACCTGCTAATGCAACATGGTGAAATGAGGCATTCTGCCACTAGAAGCCATAGAGAAAGAAAATAGAAAATAGACTGCCAAGAAGCTGGAGTACTTGCACATGATGAGCAAGGAGAGATTTGTGCTCATCTTGAGTTTCATCACTGATACCCTTGGCATGATATTGGAGCCCTGGCGTTTGGCTCAGTTTATCCGAGGTGCTCTGCCGAATAATTTTCCAATTTTATGCTGTAGTTAAGCACAAATAATGACATGAAAGTATTAAGAAATGTTATGTTAAATGTTCCCATGAATACAAATGACTATGAATTAAAGCCACCTTCTAAATTATTGGTGACATGTATTTTTGGAGAGCATCCCACAGCCTCACTCGCATTTGTTTGTCTATGTTTGCTGCCAAAAAAAATCACAGGACTTTGTCTACTTTGGTTTTAGTGTTTCTAGGTTTCATATCCATTCCAGCTGAATGACAAAACCAGCGACTTTATTACAATGGAGGTTCGACACTGCAAAAATATATATCCTTTAAGGAAATTAGTGTCTTTATTGTGCACTGATGTGAGAAAAATACTCGTTTCTCTCAGTGTATTTAAGAAAATAAGTTCAGTGTTTAATAACAGAAAAAATACTGGAAATAAGAGATATTTTCCAGGCAAATTGGTCACCCTCCAAGCTCATAAAGATGTCACCAGAGAGGCTGCCAATGCTGCATTTTAGCAGACAGCAAACAAATCGTTTAGATTACTTACTACTACTTTTTTTTTTTAACCTGGGTTTGCCCAGAAACCTCTCTCTGTTTCCTACATTTTAGCTGTCATGTTCTCTCTCTCTAACACCACTACAGGGTATTTTTACAGCAAGTGAAGATTCTCAAGTACAACCAGTGTTTCATGGTGATTTATCATACATTGTGAAATGTTTTGATTTTAAACTTGTAAAAATGCTCTCACAGATAACAGTGTTTCAGTCCCTGCAGTACTTGCAGTGTCATCGCACTTGGCATCCGGTGCCAAATGTTATTAGTACTGCTGCTCCCCTGCCTCTCCTTAGTATTTGTCATCCTAAATTGTAAGAAGGGTTACTTTTCACTACCTGTCTTCTGTTAATTTAACCAAAAAAAAAACACAGTTTCATATATTCAGTTGAGCTGTCAGCCTGATAGTTCCTCTGTTGAGTGGTGTTTTGTTAGCACCTGGGGTAGAAAAGAATATTCCTGGAACATAGATTGCATTTGTTTTCCATCCCTAAATCTGCTACTAATCTAACTTCAATAAATAAGCCATCTGCAGAGTATCTTCAGTCAGCGTTCCCTGGACAAATTAGGGTTAAATCAATTCAGCAGAATTCCCAGCAGGTGCCCACAATATAATAAGTTAAAACTGCTCATAACAAATGTGTGCTTGGTTGTTTGTTTGTGTGTGTGTGTGTGTGTGTGTGTGTGTGTGTGTGTGTGTGTGTGTGTGTGTGTGTGTGTGTGTGTGTGTGTGCGTGTGTGTGTGTGGGATTGTTTTTCATGTGTTAAGTAGGTGGCCTTGTACATGTGCGTAGATAGAAACATATTGGCCAGCACTTTTCAAGTTAAAGATCTACAGAATAAACAACATCTGCCGGAGAAAGCACGTACACACACAGTTTGGTATTAGCACTCTTGGGGAGAGCATATGTTTAAGATTTGTTTCTAACAAGAGGCTTTCACTGCACTGGCTAGGAAGATGTAAATGTGCTATCTTCAAACGTAGGTATTTTAGTCAGTTCACTTAAAATGGACCACAAAGGGGGTGTTGGTTAGCTCAGTTGGTAGAGCATTCGCCCCACGTACGAAGGCTCAGTCCTTGCCGCAGCGGCCAAGGGTTCGAATCTGACCTGCGGCCCTTTGCTGCATTCCCCATCTCTCTCTCCCCACATTCCTGTCACTCTTCAGCTGTCTCTATCAAATAAAAGCTGGAAAAGGCCAAAAAAAATATCTTTAAAAAAAATAGCACATAGCACAGCTGTCTTTCTATTCACTTCTCCTGTCTTACAATTTACTATTTGAGCTACATGCAACTGTATATTGTAGCAGCAGTACCTCTTCACAGTGTGAGTACCCTAACATGATTTATCACAAGCAACATATGCCGTGTTAAACATAATATTTAAAAATCAACTCACTATCACAGAAAATCCCTTGAATCAGTATATGCATTTTGTTCTAGAAGAGCAAGCTAGATCCGCATTTTCATTTTCTACATGCTTACATGTTTACAGTTGCTGAGTTTGGTGAGAGTAAGCAGCAGAGTCATCGTAGACACAGCAGAGCTTCGACCAAGAGTGTGACCACCACGCTGGCTGAGATTGCATTGTACAAATTGTACAACTGGCATTTCTTTAAAAGTGAAAGATATCGTATTGTGAAAATACATCAGCTCCTCAGATATTACTGTTGTGTATAAAAAAAGAACACACCTTGTGTCCCTACTGTAGTGTGCTGACAATAACAAAGATACTGCAGGTAGACACTATTGTTCCTTTAAAACCTGCACAATATAATGCAATCCCATGCAATACCTTTGCAGCTACCTTGTATTACAGCTTCTGAAGTTTCTTTTTTTCTACAGAGAGGTGTTGATTCATACTATGGCCACTTTTAAGGCTGCAGTTTGTGTATCGTTGTCATATATATATATTTTTTTGCATTTTAGTGCATTGTGTGCCTGTCTGCTTTAACTACTATCTATACTATCATTCTAGAATACAGGACAACTTTGTTTTTTGGGCACTCGTGACAGAGAATCTTTAGGCTTTTGCTTGATCGATTATTAAAACTGTTGCTTTAATAACTTTCTGCTGCTTAGCTTGAATTGATTCATCAACAAATCCTTTAAGTACAACATTGTATACAAGGTAATGCTACGTATTGTAAGACAATATGTATTTGTCTGTTGTCAGTGATTTTTAGCCATGGAACTGGAGAGGCTCTAGTTATGTCCATATTGGTTCACCACTGGTCCAGAGTGAAGACTAATCATTGGATGCACAGCCATAAAATTTGGTACAGACATCTTGAGCACCACCATGATTTTGACATTTGTAGGTTTGAATAAAAATTACCCAACAGCTATTGGATGGATTGCCTTGAAATGTGGCATCCACATTCATGCTTTTTTTGGTTTACAGCTACATATCTGCCAAACTAATTAGATCCTCATTAATCACAGCTATAAAATATTGAGTGTATTGTTTGTGAGACAAATGAATGATTTCTTGATTTGTCAGATAATTACTTAACTCGATTGCACACAAGGTTGAGACTGTTGTTCTACAGCCAGAAAGTTCTTGGTTCGAACGCCAAATTGTCCAGGGTGTACCTTGCCTTTTGCCCAATGCCAGCTGGGATAGGCTCCAGCCCCCTACAATCCTGATGAGGAAATAGCAGTTATAGAAAATGGATGGACGGATTCCACAACAACATCTAGTAAAATTACATGAACCGTAATAGAGAATTTCATCCTTATCACTCACTTGTTTTTCATCTTTCCTGGGTTGACCACCTGTACGCACAGGAGGCAGGCTGACGTGAAGTTGGCAGATCATTGTTCAGAACTGTTCACGACCAATATAACGTACCTAAGGCCTGAACTTTCTCTACCATTCCGTTGTGACAACCACACCCTCTTGCTTTTTAATCCTGTTCTGTTCTTGGCAACACAAATCGCTAGTATGTCTCTTAACATGAAGCCATGGAAGAAAGGGGCTCTATATTTAATGTTCTGTAAAAAGGGATCAGATGATCTGTGTCAGAGCATGGGAGGCCCCTGCTATGTCAAGCCTATTCTCACTTCATCTTCTCAGCCCAGCGATTTATCAAATTACAGCCTGTTTCTAGGAGCTGACAGAGGAGATTACCAGTACATGGAGAAGGAGAGGTGGTTTTCCAGCAGGGCCCTATGCCTTTTAATCAATGAACCATCCTCTCCTTCCACCTATCCAACCTTATTCACGTGTGTGTCTCTTTCTACCTACCTTACTCACAGCCATCCGTTTCTTGAGCTCAATACAAATCTTGAGAGCATATGTATGTGACATGCCAGTGTATGCGCGTGTTTGTGTTTAGGAGCGTGTCTGCAATGCAAGTCGATGTGTTTTCTTGCGATTGTGTTTTGGTGAGGTGAGATGTAATATGGGAGAGCCTCTGGCAGCTCCATTATCTGGGTGGTGTCAGCCTGTCCGCCTGTACACGCTTCCTTTCTTTGGGCCCACTCTCGCATTCAAACATTTATTTGCTGCCCTGACATACCCTGTCAAGCCCCTTCTGCCTCTCTGTCAGTGAGCTGGGCTTACTGTACTGCTAACTCTGCAGCTTCAAGCCTGCCTGCACTATTATGTGACCCCTTTTCATATACCATTTTACAACATATCCAAACACTTTCACTTACATACAAGATGACAAGTTTAATATCAAAGTATTGCAATGCAGTGCAGTGTTTTTTAGTCATGCCACTTAAAAATTCCTGGCAGTCTGAGTCAGATTAAGTGCAGATCATTTTGGTATTTTGATTAGTTATGGTTTGAATGCAATAAGTGCTGGCTTTATGCCTGAGTGCTAGGTGACTTCCACAGTGATTCACCATTTGATTAAGTCAGTAATTGAGGGCAAAGTGTAAATAGATTACTGATTCAATTAACCCTATTACAGTAGGCAGTTCAGATCACAGCCAGACATTTAGCCTCTGCAATGAAAGCCTCACAAACCTGCAGACAGCTTTGGAATATAGATGGATGACCAAAATGTAGCTTCCGCAGAGAAGTGGAGAAACACTTTTTGGAGCACATGGCAGCTCAATTAAAAGTGGTAAATGTGAAAATGATTCTGGGTGCCTTTTTTCCAACCGCCTGGGAGGAAGCAGCGGCAGAGAAATGTCATTTTACTTATGCGGCAAATGAGAGCACGATTAAGTGACTCTGGAGGCTGAAACAACCTGCTGCGTAGATTGCAAGCCCAATAGTAGCCAGTTGTGGCTCTTAGATAAAGCAATTTTTCAACTTGGCAACAGTTAGCACCTTTCACTTGAAAGCAGCGTTATTGATGGCCACTATATGTCTGGATATTAATGCCAGGAAAGGTTAGGTCCTTACAGGCAATTATTGTACTTCTAACTCAAAATTGATAGAGGTCACTGTGTTTGGGGGTATTAAAGAGCTTTGGCATAACATCATATTTTAGCCTCAACTGAATTGCTTGTCTGAGTTTATAAGTAATGATACAACTGTATCAGACTCAATGTTGGTTGGTCGGGCAGTACACCACCATCACACTAAATATATCATGGATGAATTGTGATGATATTCCTGAGGATAAGTCCTAAAGCACAACCAGCAGGTCAAAGTTTTCATTTAATCAGTGAAATACTTTGACATAGACAATATATCATATAAATTTATCTCTAGTGTCACCAACATGGCACTTTTTTTTCTTTTTGTTTAGATTGAAATGTCTTGATGAATTTTGGCTGGACTGTCATGATATGTGAACTTTGGCTTATGACCAATTACCTGCAAAACTAATTTCCATGATCCTCAGTTGTATTTTGTGTGCAGTACCAATTAGCAAATGTTAGCATGCTAACATGCTAACCTAAGATGGCGACCACGGTAAGCACACAATACAAAGCACGCTAAAGATCAGCAGATTAGAATTTTCATTGAGAGCATGTTAGCTTGCTGACATTAGCATTTGGCTCAAAGTACTACTGTACCCGAGTACAACCAGACAGAGCTAGTGTGGCTGTAGACTCTGATTGAAGGCTCAGCACTAAGATTCTTCAGTTCTTCATTTCTATCTGCGTATTGCAGCCTATGAAAGTCAGATAAGCTTCACGCTTATCCACCACCCTTACTTCCATACCGCTACTTTAAGTGCACTTCCTGCATTTGCGCTGAACTTTGTCACTGAAAATCAATCATGCAATACAAAACTGTCCACTGTGACTGTAACATTGGTTTCAATAATAAGAATAATAGGAAAGGAAGCGATTCATTGTCAAATAAAGTTCTTGTTTCTTCATACTGTCTAAAATACATATGATTTACCATAACGGCTCTGTGTGTTTAAATTAAAGGATTTATATCAGAGAGCTCTGGATTCAGAGAATAATCTCTTCACTTCTTTTCATTTCTCCCGCACTGCCCTCCCACTTTTTTCATTCATTTCCCTGCTACTTCCCTCTGTCTCTCTCCTGGCTCCCAAAGAAATCTGCTTTAAACCATCTGTCTCCAAGTGCAACACATGCCTCCTCTAGTCAGTGGAGAGAAGGGAAAGAGCATGTGGGGACACAATAGACCTATTACAGGATCAAATTGTCTCCTTCTTGTTCTCCCTCTCCTTCTCCCTTCATCCATCCAGATGCTGGAGCTCCACAAGTCGGGTACTGTTAGTACAAGTGGGATAAAGAGAACCAGCTGGTGGCTACTGAGTAGGCGTAATAATTCCTTGTGCTACACAAGGAAATTAAATAGCATGGCATCAGTAAGAACCAGAAGCATAGATAATGTCAACTAAAATTGTTCATTGCAAAATGCCAAGAACTGTACTTAAAAGTTACTTTGGGTCTAGCAGTTTTCACTTTTACACCCCAATTCCTCAATTTTTCTGCAGTACTAGTGTGGGTATGTGTGTCGTCCCTCATTTCTTATTTCAGTAGTGTCTGCTCTCTCACCACGGCTCCTCCACTTGGCTTGTGGAATTCAGTGCCCTAGACAACTGGTCGGAGATCTCAGCAGGACGTTAGGAGGCTGTGATGGAGGATGAAGACTGCATGATACGGACCATGGAGCTTGCATGCACAAATAGACTCTATGGAGTGACAGGGTGGCCATACGCGTTTGTTTCAACTTTGTGATTGTTCTTGGGTAGGGGGTCCTACTGTTTTCCACATAAAACTTGTAAAACACTCTGGTGGCTCCAATCGCCCTGCTGTGTGTCTAAGTATATCTCAGTAGAGGTCACTTTTTACAGCTCCTCTTTATCCAACTGATAAAAGAAAAAATATGTATGAATGAATGGGGGGGGTCTTATTTGTGTTGAAATATATGCAGAAATAATTCATGCTGAACAGAAGACTTTTTAATCTCATTATCGTACAACAAACAGGACTGCACCAGTTGTCCTAGATTGACAAAACACACAATGGGTCATTTCGGTGTTTGAGTCATGTGCTACACACCTTGTCAGAATGCAAGGTCAACAGCAGTCTTGTTCTTTGTCCAAGAATTATGACTCAGAGAATGTACAGCAGCCACAGAATGGTAATCCTCCTGCAGTATTGAAAAATAGTTCAAAAGGTGACTGTCAGTGCTGAGTCATTCCCTGAATCATCCATTCAGAAACGTAAAGCCATTATGCAAATTGCGGCGATATGGAAGCTGTCTAAACGAAGCCATGAAGGAACATGTCAAACTGAGCCTCTAATCAAAAGGTCAATAATGTGGCGTGCTCAAAATAACAGGATACAAGAAAACCATTTCACACCAAAGCTACTACATCTTATTGAGAATTGTTACGGGAATTTTAAAGAAAACCCTTAAATAAGGAGGACTGGATTCAAAGTATCAAAGTTTAAGTTGAATTTATTGTTCTTGTACAAGAAGGAGCGTTTCACAGTGCAACACACAGAAGGGGTTACAGAGAAAAGGCTCCCTGTGGAGCACTACCAGTTGGTTCTTATACAATCGATAATAGGCTGTCTTAAAACTCTGCAAATTGTTAACAGATAATTTGCATATATAGCATCTAAACATTTTCCTTTTCCCCTAATCATTAGTCAGTATATCCCCAATCTAAATGTCACCTCTCTGACCTGTCTCTGGCCCTTGTTCTGTTCTGGAATTCCTCTATCTATACATTAACCTGAACTTTACCTTATCCTGCCAGCCTCAGCAAAACATTAATAAAGGGAAGTGCCCTCAGGACATGTAATAAATAGGAACAAACACACACATCGTATAATTAAATTAAATAATATAATTAAAAAGTAAAACTAGTAAATGTATCATCTATTGAGACAGAGTTTAGACCCACTAGTGTGAGTCAAATAAAGGAAAATGGTTGTTCTATATCTGTGTGTATTTTTTATGGGACAATTGTGACAGAGTTCGGGCGGGGCCTGTGGTTGGAACACAGTCTGTGTTCCCACCACAGGTGGCCAATTTCCTGCAGGGACAGGCACCTGCTGCTCTTCGAAGGGTCATGGGGGAACCTCGAAACAGTGAAATAGTTAAACAGCATGGGAGCGGTCATACAGAGGTCAGAGTCAATAAAACACTATCACTAAAATATATTTAAGTCATTATGGCTGTTATGTTTTCATGTCTTAGGTAAAACAGGACATGATATATAGTGATGATATATATGATAGTGTGATATAGGTGTTTTTTTCTTCAAAAACAAGTGGCACACAACCTAAAAAAATACACTCTCCTGCTATCTAAATCATAAATTAAGGATTAATAATGAATTTATTCATATCAGATAGGCTATTTATATATTCTAAACAGATCTGTAGACACTTACTATGAGGATTTTCTTGGACTCGGTCAAATTTGACCCATACTATACTGTGAAAGCATTGAATATGAACAGTTTGTAAGGGCTGAGGTCTGCTCTCTACTTCCACCCTTTGTTTCCATCCTAATTAGTTTTGTAGTTTGGCCATTTAGAATTTATACTCTGGTTGTAAAGCTGCTATGTTGTTATCTTGCATCACTTTGTGTACAGTGACGCAGCTAACAAACAAAAAAGGCCAATGATTTGACTGACAAAATGCCAGCGCCAAGCCTGCCAAGGTGCTCCTCGCTGACTGATGATTTGAATTATCAGCATTTAGAAGGTAGTTCTATTGTTTTGCTACATCTCCTCCAAGCGTCCTGTCCTATCTGTGCTTGTGTTCTCATCTCACTATTGCTGACAGAATGCGTGATGCATAATGTGTACCAAGATATTTTCAAAAGAAAACTGAATAAATAAAAAGACATCAATACTTTAACTTACTACATTAAACATAAGCTTATTAAAATAGTCTACCATATAGCTCTTGACAAAAGCACATACAGCTCCAATAAAGCGCCTCATCACATATAAACCTCAGGCATCATAAAGTCCTGCAGCTGACAGATCCAGCCTGTGGATCATATCCCAATTAATTTTAACTATGGCAACTTTGATTTTTTTTTTATAAATTAATTAAGAATAAAACATAATTAACTATATTTCTTCTCCAAAGTTGTACTTATTCCTTCAAGTTCAGTACCATTTGTCCAGTTTCACCATGTGCTGCCAAAAGAACAACAGTTCAATGTACTGTACGGTCTGTTTTCACACTTTGGAAACATCCTGTTGCTGTCGTTACACTAACAGTTACCGAGCAACATAGCCACTGCCAAAATGTCTCTTTTGACTTAAAAAAGAAAGAAAAGCTGCAAATAAAAATAGACCGTTAGTGAGTGGGCAGATAAATACATGGTTGTGTCAAGTCGTATGAATCCCATGTTTCTGTGAGAAATAATGGTTGGTTGACTAGTTGCACAACAGATAATCTGACATGTCATATAGTGAGAAAACTCACAGGTGCATTTATGATTGCTGTATTCCATTTAGGAGAGGTCCTGCTCTTGTGTGTGTGTATGTGCTGGTGTCACTGTTAATGGGACACTTAATGCAACTGAGTTGTTGTTAGTGTTATTCAGTCCACCTTTGTTTTTTGTTTTTTTTGTCTTTGACAAGTCCAAATGTCTGCTGTGCAACCAGTTCATTAAAAACTATAGAAAACCTTCAGGAAAGCTCTGGAAGGACAGATAAGTGGTAAAATAGTTTCCTAAAATATTTATTTTTCCAGAAGTAGTGGACTTGAACTAAAAGCTGTGACAGTAACAGTGTTTTTGCTACTGCACCACCACTTTGTTTACCTTAGATTATAATGTTATAATTATATGTTATAGCCAATAATGCACTTAACTGATAATTAACAAGTCTTAACTTTGTATACTTAAGGACGAGATTTTGTTTTCATGAAAACACTGGTGATTAATCATTTTCATGTTGATAATATGGGTCTTTAAAAGGCCCTGCACACCCACACAGGTGTGTTCAGTAAACAGCAAGCGATCGGGAAAATGTCATAGATGCAACAGGAGAGTAAGAGAGATGTCAATCAAGCAAAGCGTGTACATGCCCACATACTCCTGAGAAGAGATTTAATTAGGCAAAATAATTGAGAACACCTGTGTGGGCGTTCCACTGCTGTGTGGGGACTACAACTGGAGCTTAATACTGCATGATATGAGAAGAGAAAGAAAGCCAATTTGTGAAAGACATGATGTAAACTTGATGTTTACAATATGTCAGCCATCAAATTAAAATTAATAAGTCTGATCTCTGCATTATATTTATCAATATATATGTGCATTAGGGCTGCCGCTGTCTTGCCCCAGTATATCCTTTTGTGTAGTGTTTTATTATGTAAATCCAGCTGTGTAGCCGCCAACACCTGATTGGCTTCCGCTGTCGGAGGCATGGTCCCCTGATTCGGCCCTTTTCCTGGTAGTCCAGGATTGGAGTGGCACCTTTCCAGCCCCGCCAATGAGAGGGGCCCAATTTCCGGCATCGACTTTATTTAAACTTGAAGCGTGTGGTTGTGTGTGGAGCTGACCTAGTTTGTAATTCGGTGTTGAAAAAGTTAACTTTGACTGATTTGTTCGTGGTGAAGGTTTTTGGGACTGAGCAGGTTTAGTTTTGATTTCACTGATTTATTGCGCAGAAATTTTGTTAGAGTCACTAGTTTTAGGGGTGCTGTTTTGATGTGTTTTTTTGTTATTAGAGATAGATTAGACAGTGAGGTTTTTCTTCCTCGTTTGGTTTTCATCCAGGTAGTACAGGCTCTGTTTTAGAGAGTTCTCTTTTTGTTATATTTATTTGTTCTTTTCAACAGCACCCATGTGCCCTTTGTTCCCTCGTAGTTTACCTCACCTCCTTTTGTTTAAATGAATCCGAAATTTCTTTCAATAAATAACTTTGTTTAAACCTTACCAACTGATTTTTATGTTTCCTTCTGCTACCCCTTGTGCTGGGTTGTAACAATGTGCCATCTACATACATGTGATGTTCTGTGTAAGGCGTTCTTAGTCACAGAAAGCATCGGAAAATGCTTTGACTTGAAACGTAACCTGGACCGGATCTGAGGCACTCTTTTGGGATAGGGTTAGGGTTACAGTTGGGGTGCCCTATAAAGGGTTACGGTTAGGATAGCCTTCTGAGAGGCGTCATATTCAAGGATGTCCAAAAGCCGGTATATAGGTGAGATGTTCAGATCTGTGGTCAGCCCAAGACTAGGCAGTTAAGATTTGGTGTTGAGCCTCAGTGGTTTGGTTTAGGATAGCTGTCAGCAAATAAGGAATATTCATGGTCTAATGGCAGACATGTGAAAGCTGTGTTACAGTCCGGATTAAGCCAGAAACTCTGTGGTTAGGGTTAGGCATGGAGCCTAAGTGGTTAGGTTTAGGATAGCCTTCTGGGAAGGTGTTACAATCAAGAATATCCAAGGTTCAAAGGCAGACATGTGGAAGTTAAGGTCAGGATAACCGTATGTAGATGAGATGTTAAGACCTGTGGCCAGTCCACGACTAGACGGTGACATTTTGGTTTCACAGTGAATAACATGGACAAACTTGACTAGTGCCAGTTTCAACTGAAAGCACAGGACCAATCAAGACCACTGCTGGAGTGACATAAAGCCCACCCCATCCTTTAAAATGATGATGATATGGTGAATTTGAGGTAATTTTTGCTGCAGAGAAATGCTGTAAAGAAGAAAAGCAGTAATTAAAAAACAAGTATTTCCTGTGTTCCTAAGAGTTTGATCTCAATAATGTGAACCACCTATTTTCAGCAGGAGAAAAAGACAGTGTTGCCCACTGAAACAGGCGGAGCAGTTGCATGACTAAAGTCAGCATGATTTTTGACACCCATCACAAAGACAAGCTGCTCCCACTTGTCATGTTTCATTATGAGTCCCAGAGGCATAAAGAACATACTGACACATCATGTAAGCCTATTAACTTCCAGACTGTTTCATGGGAAAGACTTGTATAAACTGGATACAGTTTCTTTGTGTGATTATATAGCAAACACGGTCTACTACAGCTATACCTGAGCTCTGTTCTACTTTACAGAAGAAAGCTACAGTACAGTATCATAAATTCTTGTTTCTTGTCTTGTTTGATAATTCTGCATTCAGTTCCCAACTCTGCTTTACAAATTTCCAGCAAACTAGTGGTAAACACATTCAACTTGTGTGAGTTTTTTCAATTAAATGCTAAAAGCGCCTAATAAGTAAGCCCTTGAAAAACAAACTGTTTGTCATTAGACATTTTTAAGTCCGAAGGTTTCCAAGGATGTCCATGGTTATTTTTGAACAAAGTGAGCTCTTTGTAATGAGACATGAGCAGATGGGGAAAGTCAAAAATATTCATGAATGACTTTACCTATAATAAGATCTGCCAAGTATTCATACACTTCTGACAAATCAACAGAACTGCAAGCACTTAGAATATCTGTTGTTGAGAAGACATTTAAACATGACAACTGATGTTTCAAAGAAGCAGAAGGGTACTTTTTATACTTTTTTAATTCATTCCCCTAATTGGAATGAATTGTAGAATAAGTACCTGAATCTGTCATTCAAATGTGAATTACAAAGTACAGTAGAACAATCAAAACACAGAACTGTTATTTCTCTGTCACTCACAAAAAAAATTAATAAAAACTTTTATAATAATCCTGTAAATCATACTCCTACACCAAACAATTACTAAATCTAAGTAGCTAATATTTTCTGATGCAGATACTGCGCCTGTAATAGTATTCTAATAGATTCCTGAATTATTCCTGAATTTTTCTACCTTTGCGTTAGCCGAAATTACATAATAATACATAATTACACAATAATGTCAGTGTGTTTTAGAAATGTATTGTTAGTTTTTATTAATAAAAAGGAAAAGAAACGATATTTGAGGAGACATCAGAAATTCTCCTTTTCATCTGAACCACTGGAGGGGCATGTCCATGTCTGTGTTTGACTGATGGCAACTGGCAGGCTGAGCTCTGGCAGAGAAACAATACACAAAGTCAACAAACTTGCACTACCTTTGGGTGTTGTTTGGCTCGGTCGGTCGAGCGGCCGCACCATGTGCAGGGGATTCGTCCTTGCCGCGGCAGCCTAGGGTTCGAGTCCGACCTGTGGCTCTTTCCCGTGTGTCATTCTCCATCTCTCTCCCTGCATTTCCTGTCACTCTTCAGCTCTCTATACAAAAAAGGCCAAAAAAAAATATCTTTAAAAAGAAAAAAACTTGCACTAGCTTGAGAGCCAACTGAAGAGCAAGGATCACACCAGTGGTCCACCACTAAGCGGAACAAATTGATTTTTTTTTTTTTCCCAGATATATTTATATGCCTTTTAATGTGCTACAGCCAATTAGCTATCTAGTCTGCAAACTGATATTAGAAGTGCACTTTTCACACATGAATCTTTGTGTGGTTCGACGTTCAACAAGCTAAGGCGCAGGAACAGACGTATGTTTGTGTTTGTACCTTTGATAGAAAGGAGATTTTAGCAGGAAGGAGTTGCTATTCAGTCTGTTACTCTTGTGTTTTCTGTCAGTGTGACCACCTGCCTGTCATAGAGTGGTGATGTTACTGATTTATGTAAATATGGTTTTAAATTAAGCAATTAATCAAATAATTTGATTGGGTGTAGTAAAACAAGTTCCCATCTTTGTAGACAGAGAACTAATTTGTCAAATTAATGCGAAGATAAGGGGCACCGTCATTAAACCGTGTGTGTATGTGTGTGTCTAGTGACAGATGGTAAGATAGGCTGGTCATACTACCACTGCTTTGGTTGCTGTTTGCTTGAGAATATCAGTAGCAGACATCTTACTACTGTCGTCTCAGTCTCTTCTTCTTCTTCGTTCTGTTCTTATGTTGCACTGAACTAGCTCTCAAATGAGACTTGTGAGACATCAGACACGTTGCAGACTTCGCGTTGCAGACACGTTTGGGTGTGTGTACTGTATATGAGAAGAGGACAAGCGGTCAGTGATTCAGCCTTTGGTGGAAGAGCAACAACACAGGGGACAGTAAAAGAGGGCAGAGAGAGTAAATGAGTATGAGGATTTCTACCACTGCAACCAAATAAACCTGAAACAATGGTGAATAAAAGAAATTATTCAGGAGCAATTTAACCATTATAGAGACCTGAGGCAAGCAATACAAGCAACTTAGCCAGCCAGAAAGCATTAGAGATGTAGACTCATGAATAAATGATCCTCAGTTCCCCACTTTGACATCACAAAAATACACACTGGGCCCACCATCAAAGGCCCTCCATCTCTGCCAGTGAGTTGTCACTGCAGAGGTAATAACTTTGTATTTCTCTCACTACCTCCCTCCTTCTCTCTCAGCCCCCTTCTCTCTGTCTGTTTCGTTTCATTTTTCATGCAACACAATGTAATTACATCTCTCTTCCCCTGAATTCAGGATGGCAACGTTTGCTACTGACACACCCAGCCCACAGACATCCTGTGGGTGTCAAGACATCAGACGGCTGTGGAATTCAACCACCTGCTGGGTGCACCCCCGCACTTCTCTGCTTGATAGGCAAAATCAATCCTGCGTGATTTCAGATATGTGGTAATACTGACAATCGACGTCCTATGTTTTAGAATGACGGCATCTTCCTCGTGATCTAAAAGCTGTTGCGGACAGCGTACCCATCAGTTCTGGTGACAAGTGCACTGATGCAGATACTGCCAGATGGGAGCCTGAGGCGAACATGTGGGCTTCTAAATAAACTGTTCTTATGAAGATTTTTTTTTCTTTTGTTTTACCACCACCTTTGAATTTTACAACTTTGTTATAAACTAAGTGATTGGCATGAATGAACGCATGAAAGAGCAATAAAAGTAATATTAGCTTTCCATGACTTCATCATCTTTGTGTATTATACTGACAAGCTCCAAAGTGTTGACTACTAGCTTCATACCTACTTCTAAGCTGTCGGCATAATTTGAAAAGTAACTTACAGTTTTCTAATCAGTTTCAGACTTTTCATACCCAAACCATATCCATGCGACAGAAGAAGCCCCTATTTTAGGTACGAGATCCTCGTTTTATCTTGGCTGGTCGGACTCCGTCTGTTTGGAATTACTCCATTTTGTGTCACATTCACTCTCCCCCATGTTTATTTGTGTAAGCAAACTTCCTGCCTGCTGTCCGCCTCTGTGACGTGCAACCACGTGCGACGCAAAACATTCTCCAATTGATAGAAAGTACTGCCATAAAAACTATGATTTGTGACACCTTGAAATAAACTAATGGAGCATAATATCATACCACAGACATATTTATATCGTCACACTATATATTGCACAGCTCTAGCAACACTATAAATTATCTCAAACTAATCTTTGTCATTTCTGTACCACACTTTCTTTCTGCCAGTGTTATATATTCAATCTTTGGAGGTACAGCGATTAGCTTTAGGTATGAGATTGTTGTGATTAAGGCCAATTCAATTGCTGTCCACCACTGTGTGTGCAGCCAGCTCAGGTCAATTGCTTTATATCTCGAGCTCAGCACAAACGAGTAACACTGGTCACTATATTAAAAGGGTCACTAAGTCATGAATAATTAACTGGCTGCATGACCTGACAAAACATGATGTACTGCCTGACTCACAGCTCTCATCCACATCTTGTGTAAATGCTTTGACACAGGGATTCTCCAGGTCATTGGTTCTGGTGTAAAATAGACCCACTTACTGTAGAGTTTAACACTGACCCTCATTGTAATCAGGGTATTAGTCTCGCCTATCATTACTTGCATTACTCACAAGGTATCACACTGAGGACAGATTATTTAGTGAGTCAACAAGCTGTCACATGTGTCTGAATCTGGGAGATAGATTGCTTTCATCATTTACTGCAGATAAAGTATGTGTGTAGAGGTATGACTATCCTTAACTCCTTTTATGTTCATGTGTTTGCATATGTAAATTTGATGAGAAATTCACACCACGTGTCAGTCAGAACAGGATTAGTGATGTACCTGCCATCAAAATGATGCAAAACAAGCTGTCAACGTCACTTTAAAGTTTTCCCCTCTCCCTCCAGCAAATAATTAGCATGAACCACAGGTGTGGTCTGGCACTCGCTGCCTTTGCCCCATGGAGCTGTACTTGCCAACCTCAGTGCAGTAGAAAAATGAATCACGACAACTGCTGCAGTAAACAGACTACTGCTGAATTAGTATTATCTAAATAGAATCGCCTTTTCTTCTTGGCCTGGATAAGACGACAAGTTTAGCACCGTGGCACAATTAACATAGTGGCCCGCAGCTGAATGTGGGAGAAAGTAAGAGACAGAGATAAAAACATGAGAGAAAGAGAGACAGAGCAGCAATAAACCTACAAATCAACTTTATGCATTCATGCCTCCTGGTTGGTGGCGCACAACAAGTTCAGATGCATAATGCTTTAATATGAATAAAATATATTCCCTGTCTTTGATTCTGCAGTAAAATCTCATTTCAGTCAGACAAATTGCGTGGAACAGATGTATTATGTGAAAACACAAGTACAGGGATGATTTGGTATCTAGGCTCTGACCTCATCACCACCCACAAGCATACAACAAGCTCAGGATAAGAGTGAACCTTCTCCCCTAAACCACATTAGTTACAGAGCCCAACACATGTTATCATCTACATTCGAGACCAACCACTGTGTGCCTGCTCACCTGCTAGACTGCAAGGGTTGCATCCCATGTAGTGACCTGAGAAGGCTTAATCTAAACCAATAATGCACCTGCATTGCAGCAGCTATGCGGCAGATAATTATTAACAGCAAATCAAAGGGCAGCTCACTGTAAATAGAAGAACAGGTGTTTATATATAAATATGATGTTTAGATTCACGTGAGGCTTATATTACAGGGAAACAACGGGCTATTTGAGGGCAACAGTCATGTTTACATCCCTGTAGCAAATATACAATATTAGCCTGGACTAGAAATCCCACAACAAAAACAACAATAAGGGGAAATATGCCATGAAACCAATTAAACACACAATGACACTCAGCAGATACAATTTGAAAACATTACAGCGCACCTGCCAACCAGAAAACAAGTAAAAATCAGCTTTTGTTTTAAAAGTTCATACAGGTTAGAATTCCTAATACTGTATTCATAATACCACTTTTCATCACAAAATCTTCTGTCAATCAAGACAAATGAGGCAACAAAATTGGCAAACAGCCAGATCTGAATAAGAAATCAATACTGTTATAAAAATTAGGATTATACTGGGGTTCAGGTGTTTTTAAATCATATAATGTATGTGTTTCTATTTCTTACATGTCTTCCCTTTATTTGCATTTTTGCTGAGGCTGGGAGAAGAAGAAGAAGAAGAAGAAGAAGAAGAAGAAGAAGAAGAAGAAGAAGAAGAAGAAGAAGAAGAAGAAGAAGAAGAAGAAGAAGAAGAAGAAGAAGAAGAAGAAGAAGAAGAAGAAGAAGAAGAAGAAGAAGAAGAAGAAGTTCAGAACAGGACAAGGGTCGGAGACAGGTCAGGGAGGTGTCTTTTAGATGAAGGGATATTCTGCTGACTACTGATTAGAGAACTGAGAAAGACGTTATGATGCTTTCTGTATCTATGGGGAGGTGTCCGAGACAGCCCATTTTAGAGTGTATAAGAACTAATTGTCTTATCTCTGTAACCCTTTTGTGTGTTGCACTGTTAAACGTTCCTTCTTGTACAAGAATAATAAATTCAACCGAACCTTTGATACTTCAAATCTAGTCTTCCTTATTGAAGGGTCATTTGAAAATTCTTTTAACAAATACTTTTTAGAGGTTAATTGCAGAGTTAGAGATGTGTGGGAGTTAAGTTAGCATTTCCTTAAATAAATCTGTCAAAATAAACTGTCTCAATTTTGAAACAGACTTAATATAGCCTACGTTAAAATCTGATGTTGAGAGGTGACAAATTAAGGAAAAAAACTGTGACAAATGAATCACAGCAAATTCAGTTGCTTCTATAAAAGACACAGTGGTTAATTGCATGGTTTTGTGAAATGAAAATTATGTGAAGGGCCGCAATCAAAGATGTCGGGCGATGATGCACCGCAGAGACAGCTTTGAATCACTGCTTATCTCCAAGGGGAGTTTGTTTACTTTTCCTGCAGCTGGTGGACAGATAAATCGACTGGAAAGGGGAGAGAGTTTATACTGTACACATACAAAAAAAACGCCGGGCCTGTAGGTGAAGACATTTGACATAATTTTGCAGGGGGGGTGGATGGACCATCACCCAACACCTTTTGAAGACACTTTATATTACTGGTTATTTATAGTCATATTAAGTGTTGCTCATTTTGTTAAAAGTCAATATAAAGTATGTGTTCTGAGTTTGTCAGAGCAAAGAAGGAGATGTTATTAACCACCCACTGTATTTTGAAATAAATCTCAGAATTGCTTTTACACAGACTTTCAAGTCTAAAGACATTGTAAGATTTATTTCATAATACATTAAATATGTTGGAAAATAGTTGTTGAAAACATGTGAAAATACTTTGAACGATATATTACTGAAATGAGGAGTTAGACGTTCAAACAGTTTTTCACCAGTTTTCAGTCCAGGATTTTGTGGGCGGTCCTTAAAGGGTGGCTCGATGACACGCTGAGGCCACCCTGAGCATACCCCTGCACCCCTAGCAGAGAGATAGAGTGTTTCAAAGTTAGTCATGTAATTTTCTGCACTCATCTGACACATTTCAGTCACTTCAAAATTGCTGCTTGACTGCTCCCATGAGTGGGCGTGGCTTCAGCACATCCAGCAGACACGCCCCCACAGTCCTGGAGTTGAGAATACAGTACTGCTCATTTTTACCTGAGTTTGACAAGTTCATAAACTTGAACTTGAAACAGTTTTAATCATTCAGATTTGGCTGGGTGTTTGGCTGGGGTTAATAACACTTTCTTCTTTGGTCTGACAAACTCAGACAGACATAATTATTCTTACTTTACATGGACTTTAACCAATTAGACTCCAGTAGGATTGTAGAATGTTGCCACAGTTCACTGAGGACTCATTCAAATGAGCATGATTTCCTACTCAATTCAACAAACAGCTCTATCTCAAAAACATAGAGACAATCAAAAGTTTTCATTTTAAAAAAAATACAACTTCTTCTTTAACTTCATACCAAATTTGTGGCATTTGTAGCTTGTTTGATTCAACCCTTAATCTGTCATTTCAGATCCCACCTTTCTTCCATGCAATCAGCTCATTTCCCTCACCTGGTTTTCCACACACATCTCCTCACCTGCAGTCCATTCGCTCATTAGCCCCTCAGTGTATATATACTAGTCCATTTCCACTTAATCCCTGCCAGATTGTCTTGTGTAGTTTTTTTGCCAAGCTCTCCAGTAATCCCAGTTTTGACTTCTCATTCTGATCCTGTTTTGCCTGTATTGGACTTCGGATAATTTGGAAAATTTAGCTGTAGCTTACAATCTGTGGAAATTCAATTTAAAAAAATATCTGCAATTTAGGATCTTTTTAAAGATTGAAATCAAAATGAATCAGAAATCTTGTAGCTCCTGTTGTTTAAACATGTATCTGACACTGAGATATTCCAGACAGAGGAAAACACAGTGTCAGCAAAAAAGAAAGAAAGAAAGCTTGAGGGGAACAAATATCAAGAGGATACAGTGAGAGTGGCAGGTGTGAGGGAAGTAAAGAGAGGGAGGGAAAAATAGCAAGACAGGCAGTCTTTGTTTAAAGGCTGTAGACAAGATGAATGCAGCATGTGTATAAAGTGTGAAGCATGTGAGGAATCAAGTAGAGGAGAAGGATGCAGAGAGACGGAGAGGCAAAGAACGACTGGAGGAAAATAATGGTTGTCTAGGATTAAAGGGATATAGAGAACTGGCCGCTGTATACTAGACAAGACCACAGTCCCAAAACAAATGGGCATACTGGAGATGAAACAATGATGCTTACCTTTGCTTCAAAATGTTTGTCAGCTAAAAAAAGAAATATTTCAAACATCTGTGTGAGCTTCAAGAAACTACCAACCTTGCAACGTGTCATATGTTTTCCTTATTTCTGCTGTGTCTGACAGGCACTTCTGTCTCCTTTACCTTTATCCTTAACCCACACCTATACAGACACACAGGCACACTTTCTGCACGCAAGCATGAGTCTGTGTATATTTCACACACACACACACACACACACACACACACACACACACACACACAACCTGCTCTTCAGATCTGAAATGAGGTGGAAAAGTAACTGCGAAGCCAGACGGGCGCCTGCAGCTATCTCAGGGATGAATACAACTATTCCATTACAAACACCTTTAATGTTGCCATGGTACGTGTGACTTGCTATGCAGTCCCATCATTTCATTTTTCTTGAACGTACCGACCCTATTATATCTGGTGGCAACTTTGCCGCATACGACTCATAAAAAGAGACAAACGGCAATCAACCAATATGTTTTCTTAATGAGAAGGCGTTAAAAAAAAAGTCTTTCATGGCTTTTTCCAAACAGGATTTAGTTGTGTGCGACACATTAACAACCTTAGAAAATAAATTCCGATTACAGAAGCAAGGTGCTAGAGGGGGGGAAAAAAAACCCCAGCGCTGTGATGTGTGAAAGACTTGTGACATCTGTGGTGCCAGGATTACTATAAATGCAACACTCCTGGTTCCCGTACACTGTTTTAATCCACCCGTCACAGCTGTGTAATCTAATGTGAACTGGTGGTAGATTTTATTGTTTTTTTGTTTTTTTTAATGATTTTCATTTAAAAGCTCTGATTTCCCTAAACTAGACATAAAACATCCCATAATGAACATTAACATTATTCACTATGCTCATCTACTTCTTTCGCTGAAATTATCCTATAACCATTATCAATTTCATTTGCTGCTTGTGTGATAATGATTCTGATAATAATTAATGAGAAAATGAACAGTAATGAGAAGGAACCAATCAAGATGAAATCTTGTATAGTATTTCTCTCTCTTTCTGTGGGTGAGTGTCTCACAAATCTCATTCTGGCGTATGATAAATACATATATGTCCTACAATAAAAGCATGAAAATGATGTAACACACATAAAACAGTTTTCTTTTACGCTATATACTGTATACATACAGAACCTTTCAGCCTTTTTATGTTTCGACTTAAAACCCATCTCTTTGAGTCCTGATCCTTTCTCAGTATTTGACCATCAGACATCTATTGGCTGGCCTGCTTTTGAAAAAAGGAAGCCATTCATACTCTGTCAGAGCTTCTTTTTATGTAAAGCATTTTTGCTTTCTATTACACTTTCTGTGCCACGATGACTGATGTTGAATGTGAGCTAATGTTTTGTGTGAGCATGCCCTTGCACTTATGTATATATGTTATATATGTCTCAGTGTGTTTTGATACAGTAATTTATCAGTAAACTAGTTAGTTTGGTCAGCTATTATTTATTGCATTTACTTTTTCTAATAATCTGAATCAAAAAAGACTTCATTACCATTCCATAATACAGAATTTCTATAATTATTTGGTGATCTTTATAATGCTAGATGGGTCACTTTGGTCCAGACTGAAGTATATCAACAATTCATAACTGACTCCTGACTTTGAGGATTGCCTGACATTTTCTGTAAAATATCACCATGAGTTTGACATTTTTAGTTTGGACTCAAATGCCTTGTCAACTAATGGATGGACTGATGTAAAAGTTGTAGACATTTGAGGATCTTCAGGGTGACTTTGGTGATCCCCGTGACTTTTACGCTACCGTCATCAGCAGGTCAAAGTTTTTAGCTTGACATCTGCTACATGAATGAGCAAACAGTTTTATACAGACATTCCCAGATGATGAATCCTACTGACTTTGTTCACCTCCATTTTTTTTCCTTGATTTTTGACAGGTTGACATATTTAGGTCAAAGTGAAATATTTCAACTTTTTTTGGGGGGGATGGACTGATATGAACATGTGTAAAAGTAATAACATTTTCATCAGTCTCAGCTTTACTTTTTGTTAACATGCCATACTAAAATATGACAAACATTACCTGCCAGAACATGTTAGCATCGGCATTGTGACGATGGTAGAATGCTGATGTTAGTGTGTCTAACCACAGCTTCACAGTGCAGCCATAGCCAATAGGTTAACACGCTCTCACCAATCCAGTCAGATTTAATCGTTGCCGTGATTTAAAGAAATTAAATTTGCACACATTAACATATTTATAAACTACATCAGCAGGCTCCTGAGGCTCATATTGACATGGAAAACTCTCGAGTATTCAACTCTGTGTCTGTGGGGAATTACAAAGTGCCTTAGCGCAAAACTTCTCTCTGAAATTCCTCCATCGAACAACAAAGAAGAAGATCATAACTTGGATAATTTAAAAAATACTTTCTGAAGAGGCAGCCACGCAATGATGAGTCACCCTGTCTTACTGTATCCCAGTCTGTCTCCTGAGTGCTCTCTTTTTCCTCCCACCCTCATCCTTATACCACCATTATGTGTTTTATATTGTCTCCTCACTCAAATAAACAAAAAGCACAACAACTGTTGTGACCACACTCATTTGCCTGCTGTCTTCACACTGCCTTCCCTAGCTGAGATCCCTCTTTTGTTGATTACAGCAGTCCCTCCTTTTGCTCTGACAAAGCTGTTTCCTTCAGTCTGCCTCATTAACACAAAGAACGTCTTCTTTGCTTTTTTGTCCTCTTCTTTGTAAAAATCGTTGACATTATCTTATGATGCACACCGAGCGGTGACACTGTGCTGACAAGCAATGACAGCGATGAGTGTAGCGGGGAAGCACTAGATATTTTGTCTTAATGAGCTGCCATACCGTCTGAGTTCCCCTCCACCTGTGATATGAGAGTTACCTCTCGTATTCATCTTAGTACCGACTTCTGCCTGTGCCCGTCCTTTTTTTGTCTATCTTTGTCTGTCTATCAGGGTTTTTTTGTTTTTACTTTCTCTTTGAAAGATCATGTTACAGTAATTTTATATCTGTTCGGTTAAACAGACCTCACACGAGCCGTATACAGTCCATTCTCACCAGTGACTTTTTCCATTTGCAGCTACACCTACCCACAAACACCTTCTTCCATCTGTGCAACCTGTGCAGCCTTGTGAAAATAAGTGACCTTGTCTCTTTTGGCCTACATTATCAGGAGTGTGCAATGGAGAAGGTCCACTAATGCACACTAATCCTCCAACACAATGACCCCAATCCCTTAAATCTGTCAATAGGGAAGCTGATGCTCCAGATTAGAGATCCTGCTGTAATGATACTGAAGGACTCTACTTCTGTCGTGTTGTTTACAAGACAAACTCACACGATTTATGACTGACAAACAGTACTTTTGCAATATTATATGCAAATTTGCCCCGACTGCTGTGTCCGTGGACGTATTTCAGTGGATTATTGCCAAAATAATGCAACTGTATCTCGATGGATTATTGCCAAGATAAGACAAATTTATACTGCAGCCAAAAAGCTCGCATGATGAATATGATTAACTGAATTGCCCTCTGTGATGAAGCCTTGACACAGACAGCATTTGAATTGTGTTGAGTGGTAGACCAAGGGGTGAATCCAAGTGCAGGAAAATGTCCAAGGAGTCAAAAGGGCTCCAGGATTTCAGTGGAAAAGCACACAGAGACCTATTTTTACTGAATTGTTGTCATACAAACTATGCAACTTTTATATCTTAATCACTACTGTGTCAGAACTTTTGAATTCTGAATTCTGTGTCCTATATGATAGAGCAGGGCCACAATCAAAGATGTCGGGCGACGATGTACCACAGAGACAGCTTTGAATCACTGCTTATCTCCAAGGGGAGTTTGTTTACTTTTCCTGCAGCTGGCGGACAGATAAATCGACTGGAAAGGGGAGAGATTTTATACACATACAAAAAAATGCCAGGCCTGTAGGTGGAGAATTTGGGAGAAAGTTATTAAAACTGCTTTTATCAATGCTCTAAATCCACCCGACGCTGTCATGCAGGAGGGAGCTGCGACGTTTGCTGTCATATCCACAGTCGCCAATTCCTGAGGTGCAGGCCATCAGATTATCTGAGTTTTTTTTTTTTTTAAGCTGGGGACAATGTTTATGCATCACAGCTCCTAAAATGTAATTTTGAGAAGTGTAGCCGTGGTCACCTCAAAGACACAGGAAGGAAGATGGAGGAAAAAGAGACAAATGAGCCATGAGTTATCATATGCAAGCCTCCAGCATTGATAAAATATCTTTAATTCTTTGGGGACACTGTCACAATACGAAAAATGGGAGTCACTTTCTCTTTTACCATCGCTCTCTTACCCTCTGTGGAACAGTCATTTTGTACTGCAGTACAGAATCTCTATATTGGCAGACACATCAAATACTGTGCTGTCAGTGTGACATTTCGCTGAATGACATCAGCCTTAAATCACATTCAATAGTGATTAAACGTAATTAAATCCCACTGATTTATTGCGGAGCTTTAGCCTATAATCCAAACCATTCACCATGCTTTCTTATGAATGATGCTTTACTATTTGAAAGGCTTTTTTTTTTTTTTTTTTTTTTTAAAGGCAATGATTGAATTAAATTGAATTTCAACTATAACAAATGTGTCCATTTGTTCTTTATTGATAGGATCTCATAGGAAATACACATCACACATTTTGGTTTAAAAATGAGAGGACGTTACATAGAAAAGGCATCGTCATTATTCACTAACACATGAAAAACCTTGGACTCGAATATGTATTGCTCTGGGTCAAGAAATTTTTTTTTTTTTTTTTTTTTTTTTTTTACAAATTGTAGAACCAGGCCCCCAGGAGAAGCCTGAAGCCCAAGGTAACTTTGTTTAAAAAATTCAGAAACAATGTCCACTTCAAACTCTGCAGACTATATTTGCATAGCATGCATTTTATTTGAATAAATATCCAGTGAAGACTACAGTGACAGATTGCTCAGAATCATTTGATAAATGTTGCATATTTCTCTGACAAATTGCACAGACTCTTCAGGTATTCACTGGAGGAATCCTAGAAAAAAAGTACAAAAGGCTGGAAAAGAATAGAACTACTGGAATAGAAATAATCCCTCCCATACTGCATTTACCCTGACAACTAGCAATATCTGGAGCTGTTTCTACAGGGGTAATGGAATTGTACAAAAGAACAAGGAGATCAACATTTATTTGATTTGAGTTAGAAATGTAGAAATAAGTAATAGCATAGATATATGTATATTTATAACATCAGATCTGGAGAGCACATCTTTTACAAGACTTGAATTTAGAGGATAAAATCATCACCATTCTCTTTCTGTCTTCAACACAGTATGTCTTACATTGCTCTTCATGGGTAGAGATTTTACTGAGCATGCACTTTTTTTAAATATAAAATGTCCTTCGTCTAACCTCAATAAATATATCCTCTGAAGTGATTTATCTTTTATCAAAAAAAAACAAAAAACAAAAGCCAGCTTCTTTTCTTTTAGACATTCTACACCAGAACATGTGTGTATGTACACTTTTCGTTCTCTTTCTCTTACTCTTACTCATTCATACTCACACACACACACACACACACAAATAGACACACCTCAACAAACTCACTGGGCCTCTCCTAGAGGTTTGACTACAGGCCATGGTATGTCAGGTAAAGGTGTTTGGGGTCCGACAGGGGCCCGTTGTTGCTGTGCCTGCTGGTTGGCCCAGTTTAAGTCCACACCATTCTTCTTCAGTGCAGCCAGGTGTTTGATGTCCAGCGTGGTGAAGGTGGTGAACTGGACCTGGTTTCGCTTACTGGTGGGGGAATGAAGCGGCTCGTTGCGATGTGGCCTGGCCAGCAAGGTGGCTGAACGGTTCGCCATGGGGTCGATTATCTTTCCTTGAAACTGCTGCTGCTGCTGGGAGCTGGACCTGCTGCGGCCCAGGGTGGCAGTTCTTTCGGGGACAGCGGGGGCACTCACAGTTGGTAGAGTGCTCTCCATGCTGCGGTGGCCGATGGAGTCCATGGAGTGATGGGACTCTAGAGGGCGATGAGGCTCACGCTTTAGAGTGGATACTTGAACTGGGGCGCCTGGGGCACCTGGGGCAGGAGTGTTATGATTGTTGCTCCCCAGCCACACCCAGTCATGCTTGTGATCCTTTGGGTCCCCACTGGGTACCGGGGCTGCCTGTATGGGGGTCTTGTGATTCCGGAAACAGAGTTTATATGAAGCGCAGTTAAGCAAAAAAGCCAAGATAGCTACACAGGAGACCCCCACCAAGGCATACATCCCAATCTCCAAGTCCGACATGGCTTTAAATGTCCTAATGAGGTCGCTTTCAATTACTTTTGGAGTTCTAGATTTAGGCAGCTCCTTCACGGATGTTTTAGGAATGTCTTTGTTAGAGGGTGAATTGGGGCTGTCGAGCATGTTACCATAGCTTCTCTTCTGCCCTTCTTCTTTACTAGATAAACCTGCTGTTGTATCTATAGGTCTGGCAGTGCTCAGTGGTGTATTTAAGCTTGGTTTGGTCATAGCTGTAGTGGCAGTCGAGGAACTGATATCATATGTGGTACCTCTTGCAGCTTTGGTTGTATCCCCAATCCATACAACATGTGGCTGCATGTATCTTGTTGAAAATGTGGTTGAGGTGGAGGTTTCTGCCAGGGTGGACTCCCGCTGGTCAGGTACTGGTCTAAATAACCATTTGTCCATATCTGTGACAGCACGCTGTGATGTCACTGTCGTCTTAAGCTCACCTACTACTTCCGATGCACCACCCTCGAAGTATTTATTTCCATAAGCGTCATCCTCCCCACCACCTCCTGCTACGACCCTGCTGCTACTTTGAAAGTTAATCCTGAGGAGTCCTGTGCCTACTGCCAACTTGCTCTTCCTCTTGGACTTCTGGCATTCCTCACAGATCCTCAGCTCCACTCTCACTAGCGCCCCCCGGCTTTCATCTTCACCTTGTGCTACTACAAATGTGGACTGCGTGGTGTGACGTACTGTGGCCACCTCCTCATCTGGGGTAGTGACTGTCAGAGAGTACATACTGCGGTCAAACAGCTCCAGCGGGACAACTGCGCCATCGCTGAACTGAACCCAGCAGCTGACTACTGCTTCCTAAAAGAAAAGAGAGAGAGAGTGACAGTGAGAGCTACATTTTCACGAGTGTTAATAATACTAAATTGTCTAGACTGAACTCTTTATGATTACACTCAGCAGGGTACCATGAATTATAGTCCTATTGAGGGATAGAATGAAATATAATTTAAGTGGCTAAAGAGAGTAAGTCCTTAAAACAAGATTTAAAAAAATACAACAAGAAGGGTCACGTTAACACCAGAATTAGCCAATCCAATCACATTAATACACAATGACCTATTTCCTGTTGCTAATGTGAGCCACTGGGTCGCCACAGACCTAACCTATATTTTGGGTTTGAATACATTATGAATCGCCCCGAGCAGAACATTAACAGCTTGCCATCACAGACACAATTGGCTGGTCATCTGCACTGGCGTGTTTCTAATAGTTTGTTATTGACAGGGGCCGACCAGCCACAGTGACAGTGTACTGTAGGTAAAGGGAGCTCTTCGTTCCAACAGCTATGGACCGCCTAATTGCTGCCCCATGCCTGTGTCGGGGAGCTGCTTTAAAATGGGCAAGCTGCCATGGCTAAATGTGTGAGTGAGCTTTTAAAATGATCATCTGTGCACCCTGTCTGCCTCTTCCGCTCTCTCACACAGCATGGTTACTGCCAGATGATGGTCAGAGCTGTGAACTAAATGGGTTCACATTCGGAGAGGCTAAAAAGAAAACACAAATGTTGTTACTTCCTTAAGGTCATTGTCGCGTAAATCTGCACCGTTGTGGCGGTTCTTATAATTCAAATCCTCTCTGTAGAAGCCTATAAAATCGTTGTTGGAAGATGAACATTTAGGCTACCTTAATAACACACTATTGTGTCATAGCAAGTGTGATATTCGCAGAAGATTTAAAATAAAGTTGTTCTGAATGATATTGGTTGTTGTGTTCATACTGCTTCTGCTCACAGTGCATGAACAATTCAATCTCACTGGAGAAAACTTCCAAGAATTAAATATTGTGCTTAGCACATAACATATTTTTCTTTCTGCTTTTGGGGCTTTAAGCAGTTGAAAACCATCTTGGTGCAAGAGACACTAATTCTCCGATGCCTTCACATTTGGATGTTGAATAGAATAACTAACAATGCCAATTAATGCTAAAGTTCTTCAACAGAGCTTCAGATTTCCAAAAGAATATCTGAGGTACCAAATACAAAGAATAGAATCGATTAAGGTAACAGTATAGAGGACAAAGTTTCTCTCTTAGTCGAAATATACGAATAAATCACATTTTACATATTACTTCAACAGAGATCAGTGCCCACTTCCATCTCCAACTGCGAGATGCCAAAATTTTCCTTCAAAGAATCAAGATTGATTCCTTTATTCAGCCACATTTCTCCTGAAACTACTTCCTACATCAAAGATGCCCTCTGTCTAGATATAATTCCTTGTCATCCCCCAAAGTTTAAATCACCACCCAGCCAAAATCTTTAAAGTTTTTAATTCCCTCCAACCATCTCACAACGGAGGAGGGATGTTTTCCTTTTCTATTCAGAACCTTTTGCTTCCTTGCATGATATACCCCACTATACCCCAATGTATCAAAAAAATCCACTTCTCATGGTTGTAGCACAAGCACTGTTGCCTAAATCCAGTAGGATGCAAACCTGCTGGTCACAATGGTCCTAATACTGCACTCTCTATGCACATAACCAAGTCGATTTAATATCTAATTGAATGAATTATCTGCAATGTAGACAGTTCCTTTGGTTTTAGCCAAACAAAGTGCTAAATCCTAAATCTAAACACTGAGATCAGTTATTAAGTCTTGCCTTGTGTGCGAGGTTTGATTTGCATGAGGGGAGAATCAAACAGTAGCAACAACATTTTTTTTTCCAACAGTGCAAGAAACATGTTGGTCTTAAAATGCAGGTCTGTGATGTTATTTATGCTGTTGCTTTATTATACATGCATCTGTGTGTGTGTTTCCAGGCTGGTGTGCGTAATAAAAGGAAGAACCGTGTCAGTGGAAGTCATTGATGAATGCCGGGGGCTTGCTTGTTAAGTTCCCACATTTTTAAAAAATGAAAAGGGGAAAAAAGGGATGTTTTCAGACTTTGCTACCGTTGCAGTACTGTTTTTTTTTCCTATGTTTGCAGAGGGAAACAGCCAGTAAATAATTACACAGTTAAAATAAATACAGACAAAGAAACAACAACACTGTGTGCCCTCACCTTTTGGTATTTAATTACAGCTTATAGCATCTGAATTCAATACTTACTTTTGTGTGCTCTTGTTAACTGTTTACTGTATCTTAGAATACATTGTATGGCATGTTTTTATCTTTCCATGCTAACCTGAAAAATCTGAATATATAATTTAAAATTGCATACTTTATTCACAACTTTTGTTTATTTCTTCCCCCAAATGATTGTCACATCCTGTTTCACAGGCTAAAAATGGGCAACTGTAAAACTAACAGGCACAAAAAGAGACAAGCACCATCACGCACAGCTAAGTTGTACCCCCTACTTTTAGGCTTTGTGTGTTACAAATTTCCTGTTACTTACTTGTTTGAGCTGCGTGATAGTCTCCCGCGTGGTTGCCGTGGCAACGATGGCCCTGTTGCTCCCTGAGCTGAGCTGCAGGGACAGAGAGAGTCCAGAAACCAGCTGTACCCCCAGCTCTGTCACACTCACTTTGTCGTCCACCACCTTGATGCCCCTCTCAGCCAGGACCAACGACGTCAGAGGGGACAGCACCTGCAAACATGTAAATCCTCATCCAAACTGCAGATGAACATTACACGACTATAGCATGCACTGCAACTGTTAAACCACACACGCAGGCTTCACACAACTTCATGGCTCACCTGTACCGTAGTAGTGCCCGCAGCACGTCCCTGCAGCACCAACCCATCCTGCACCCTGGCTACATCAGGATCTGCCACTTTTAGAGAAGAGCGCACAAGACCAGTCACATCCACCTGTCAATCAAAAAAGAGAATGACATTTAACTTTTAATTGTTTACCGCGATAATGTATGATTATTATTTTTCCACTAATTCAGTGTCAAGCTGGCTGTTGTAACTTTTGGAACATGACACATCTATTAATTGTCTGACAAGTCTAGTCTAGACTGGAAAACCTAAATGTCAGTTTCTGTGAGAACTGTTAAATGTTTTTACCTGCCAATCGGGACCCAGAAAGTACTCGACGGGCTCTACCCCTGTTAGTGGGTCAGGCAGCACTTCAGCGTCAGCCTGGGCAATGAAGTGTGTCAGCACCCGGAGCGTGGAGTGCTGGTACTGCAGCATGCAACCCCTGCCCTTCCTCATTTCTTCATCTTCCTCACTATCCCATATCGACCTAATGCACAAAGTTTATCAGACACATTGAGTCACATACCAGTTGAAAGGAATACTTCAGGAAACAAGGAGAAGGAGAGGATTGACATTTCCGTGCCATGTTCACGGGCTAAATGATTCTACAGTCAGGAGGCAGATAGCCTAGTATACCATGACTGTACATAATATAACATAATCAGCTAGGACCTTATGTGAAATATGTATTGTGTTGCATATATATCTACAGAAATTACCATGCGATCGAGCTAGCTTCAGCCCATACTTTCTTATAATACCACTTGTGCCTTGAGAGGTAAAAGTGAGTCGCTGTTGTGTCTAATTTGTCTTCAGTCCAAACAAGAAGGAGGAAAAAAGAGCAGAGCAAAGAGCGGTGGCTATTCAACAGTCCAGTGGAGCTCCAGGGCCAGGTAGAGCTGGAGTTTTCTTGTGGAATAAACATCTGGGTACTGCTCTGATCTGGAGCCGTTTACCAGCAGGATGGAGGAGAGTTCAGTGTTTGTTTTTTAAACTAATTTAAAAAGTGGATTTATCTTTACTCTCTCTAGCTTAACCTGTCTGCTGAAGCAGAGGCGCAGACGTCCACTGTTGTCATTATAGTCGTCTGTGAGAAAGCAGATTGCATACAGAAAAGTAAGCGAGGAAGTTATGCTACTAGTAAATGCTGGAAATACTTCTGTTATTTAAATCCAGCTTTTCAACTCTGGTATGAACTAAATTAGCATAGCGTTCATTGGTACAAACTCTGTTCAGGTGTTTGTTTGCAGTCTTGCAGATTTTTGCAAATCACCATCATGGTTTTGTTGTTTTTTAGCATCCTTTTAATCTGTTTTGTTTCAATCAAATCATAGGAAAGTTGATTTTGGGATCATGTCCCTGTAACGTTAGTAAGTGGGTTCAGTGGTTCACAGTTACCCGTACAAGAAAACCCACAAATGACAATGAAGATAATGCTAACTGTAGCTTCGTATTTAGGACGCTATGAAAATGCTTATCAATCTTCCTCATTGAGATATTCCTTTCAGCTCAAGATTATAAATATATTATATTGCATGCATTGTACTACACAATTACCGATGGAGGATATATATGGAAATATTTAATTGAATTTCAGGAACCTGCTGCAAAATAATTGTGGGTGTCAGTCATACTAAATGCATTTTAACCAGACTATACCACTGCTGTGGTGTGAATTTGTAAATGTTGTTTTTACACGGCAGCAGAGAGACAATAAACTCAAGTATGATACTGGATACTGCCGAGTGACCTTTCCTTCTAAATGAATTTAAGTAAATTTAACCAGGATACTACAACTGACTGGAAGGGGGGGGTGATGGAGGTTAAGCTGTGAGTTGCCCTCAAACCCCTCAGCAATGATCATATAATTATCATAAGCACAGCTGGTCTGCCACGTGCTGAACCACAGGTGTGCTGGAGGGCTGGTGGATATGCTTCCACACCGCAGGCAGAAAGCTACTGTCAAGAGCTACAGTCCAAATAAACATCATTATTATATAGCCTTAGGTTAGAGCTTAACATGATGGAGATGCTGCTTGAATTAAACGAGTGTGACTCAACACCAGACAGCAAACTAACTCTTTCCACAAACCTTTTGTTAAACTCATGGTTGTTATTAATACTGTACCGGCCTTCCGCCTGTAGAGAATAAACTGTATTTTTTTCAGTTTATATATATTTAGATTTGTTTTTGATTTAAAAGTGTTTGAAACTGCAGCATTCATAGCAAAGGTAATTTGTTTAAATACTTGTGCATGACTTCTATAAGAAATTGTTTTCTATACTGAGCCTCTTTGTCATGGTCACTCAATGTTTCTCTTAGTTCTTTGGTGACCTATAATCCCTTACATTAATGAACTATAATAATAATAGTAAGTGTTAATTAAACTCTGTTAACTGGTTGGAAAATAGAGATAAAATAACAGTGAAAACTTTACTGCGAATCATAATCTGTTAAACACACAGACACAGACACAAAGAAAGCAATGTATGGTTTCGTATGTTTCACGAATCCACAGTTTTTAAGTACTTAAAGTTTTGTGTTTTGAAATCTAATGTCGCAACTGTGTCATTACTTAGACAGAAATTCCACTTGTGGTCAAATATGCACACATGAAACTACAAATCCAGCACCTTTTTTCATGAGCTGAGTCTGGCCATTATCATTCCACATTTCTGACCTAGTCTCTGTTTATGTCTGGATGTGGGTATTAAATGTTTTGGAAAATGAAAGCCCCAAAGAGTTTTTACCCTGGAGAAAATAGACCATGGGTTGGCCATCATCATTAGTATTGAGTGAAAAATAATGACTTTACTGTAAGTAAGTATTGAGTGAAATTCCACTAACCTTTATCTCCAGGGCAACTGTGTTGCTTCTGTAGTGTCCTACCCACTAATTCAGCAAACACAGGTTTTGTTTTTATGAGTAGCTATATATACACAGTATACTGACGGATATTAAAAATGTCTCAATATGCTGTAATCCAATTCAACACCACCACTAACGATGGACTAAAACATTACCATACAGCTGAATCCACATCTTTCTGACACTGTGTCAACAAAAAATGATTATTATAAATGTCACAAAGACACAGTATAATTTCATGCATGGTTAACTCACTGCTTATGTATTGCAGCTGGTCTCTTCTCTTAAATACCTCTACAAGATAAGCTGCATGACACAATGACTAGTTGCTTACACATGAAAACACCTATTAAACATATTTAAATTGAAGGAAATACCAAATCCAACAAATATTTCTCATGTTCATTCTTACTGTAAGCCCTGGACTCAAGACTCGAGACTTTTGTAAACTGTTATAGGACACACAGTTCAACCAAGGTAACCAAGACTGCTGCTGCAGAAATTAGTTGGTACACTGGACAGCTCCTTGGTGACAGTTTGGGTTGCAAAGGGGTGGAAAATTTCTGGTAAAGTTCCAGAAATGTTCTATGGGAAGTTTGGGGTTTTTGAAATATTCCTAATCAGAAACTTTCCATGTGAATTATGGAAATTAATGGGAATTAACTGGAAATTTTGGGTTATTTAGTAATTGGGGGTAATCTAGCATCATGATTAGATAGCCTCATAAATGGTCAATTAAATGATACTACCTATAGCTGATATTTTACCTTAGCTTATCAGCTAGCTATCTACTGCATTTGCAAGTTAAACATTAATACCATACATCAAATATATTTACCCTATAATATCATCAAAACAGCGACAGTTGTATTGCAAGGCGACTGTCTTGACACAGAATTTATTTTTATTTATTTATTGTCTCACCTCCTGTTGCCCGTAGTAACAGGGACCCTCCAGCCCTTAATCTGGCTGAGCTCTGGGTCGGCCACATTGATGATCAGGGGCAGCCGTGGCATCCATACACTCATCTCCAGCTGGGCACTCAGGAAACCGTAAGTGAAGTTGAGCATCACGCTGGTCCTTCCTCTTTTCTCCTTCCCGTCTACATACACATAGTCACATCGCTCTGACACCTGGATAGTGCAGACAAGAAAAAAAGAGAAAGAGAAAAGGTGAAGGCAATGTCTTGGGTTTGAATCTGGCCCCAAAACAGTCAGATGGCATCCCTTTATTTCTGCCAGGCTGTCACTAGAAAGTACAAAATCACTTTAAAGTTCATTGGACTAGAGTTGGTACTGAACTGTCGTCTAGTGATTTGGATTCAACTTTCCACCAGCAGAGGTTTTCCATGTAAAGCTCCATGAAAAATGAATAAGAAAGTTTTAGTAGGAACTGACAAAAAGAGAAGAAGAGAAACAGAACCACCAATACAAATAAGCTAAAACCAAACAGACACACACATTTTCTTCATTTCGCACTACTTCCAAAGTCTGGCCTGAGAAGTGTTTCTGTTTATGTCATGTAAATTCACAGCCACGGCCTCTATGAAACTGTTACCGAATATAAATTAGCTCTGCCTTATGACAGTTCCTGTAGCACTGTACTGTAGGTGGGAGCATTGAAGTCCCCACCAGTGAGAGCAATGAGGTGAGACACAGCGGTTGGTGTGTTTTATTTAAGATTGGAGGCCTATCTCCACTGCCGCCTCACTTATCTTAACAAACCAGTGGCTCCACAGAGGTAATTGGAGGGCACTAGACTGGAGAATAGAGTATGGCACTGGAGAGAAGGAGGTGAAAAGAGGGAGGCATAAAAAGTGAGGAAAGGGGAGAGGGAGGGATGACTTCCAAGGTAAGTCAACTTGAACTTCTGTGGAAATGTTGAGTGAAACTAGTCTGTGAGGACATTTTCCCATCATGCCGACTAGTCCAGACCAAAAACTTTGATGTCTTGTGTAGCTCTGAAGTGCAATTGGACGTACTGTAAGGTCAATGGACACTTAAATCATGCGTTTTTTAAGCTCAGTAATGAGATATAACTTTCACAATCAAAACTTATTTTTTAACTGTACTGTAGACCGTTTCCCATATACGGCACATGCACTGTTGTGAGCCTATTGTAGATTCAGAAAATTTCATTGCATCTTTCAGCTCATTGTTTTGGTTATTTTGCAGCTATCTTCAGCAAAAACGTAGCTGGTCCCTAACTAGGTTACCACAGTTGGTGAATGCAGTGGTGCATTTAGCAGATAAAGAGCCAGATATTTTCTTTAGGAGTTGATGGAAACCAAACCAGAGCTAAAAGGAATTTATATTTACCAGGTGGCTGGAAACATGGCTCCATATTCTAATGTGTAAACTGGCAACTGTTTGCTAGTTCCCCATAACAACTTTATAATGTGATAATATGTCAATATGTCAGCTTGCCCTGCTGCCCCAAAGTCTCCAAGAAGAATCAATAAGTACTGCTTCAAAAAGGTTCGAATGTTCAACCACATTATAATTATTGAACTTGTTTTTTCCACACACACACACACACACACAGCCAATCTTATGTGAGCACATAGCTAAATTCAAGCATTATGTACTGTATGTGTGAATCAGTCTCACGGGGATTCACCTTTGTGTCAGTAACAGTACAAAAAGTAAAGTTAGTTTGTTTCTGGCTTTAACATCATCTGGTTGGTGGCATCGCTCTAAGAGGGGTTAGTGACCGCAGAGACCATTCAGAGACACAATAATAACTGGATTAAGTTCCTCTACCGATACAGAAAATCATTACAAACTCAGTCTCGGTCTCTTTAGCTCTTTCGCACTCTCTTGAGCTTACACACTGCCTCACACTCACAAAGCTAGTGGCTTCAGCGTCGTCTAATGGAAAATAACATAATTCCTTTTCTTCTTCTCTGGTATTCTTGTCTCCGTCTCACCCTATCTGCTCTCTGCTCTCTCCTACTGTCCCACTGACATGGATCCATTACACAAAGGTCAAATCACTGTGCTTATGGACTGAGTGGTGGGATCAAGAGCTCAGTCTCTAATGCCATATGGAAGAGGCTGCTTTCATCTACGATACTTTGACACTCATACACACACACACAGGCTGGAGCTGGACCTGTTGAGTACATATACCAGATTGAATCTTGTTTTTCATTGTCACCGAATTCGGTTTAGTTATTGTCACATATCCATCATCCACATCCAGTTCATATTAGAACTAAATGTGAAAAAAAAAAAGGTTTTAAAAAGTTCTGTTTCCATTTGTTTCAAAATTATTCAACTGATTTTATATTATTTATGAATACTGTGAAGCATTCATGCAGAGTGAATACTGAGCGATCAAACTGCCCAATTTCTTTTCATGATTTGGTTTCACATCATTTAAGATTAACATGTTATGTGGCACTGTTGCACTAAAGAGAAACTCTATTGAAAAGTTCTCTACTAAATATCTGCATAAAAGGAAAGGACTGTTTGTCTTTCAGTTTATATGACTCATTTAACTCGTGCTCCAAGAGAAAACAGAAAACAAAAATGCTATAGCCACCAAAATATTTCCTATATTGTAAAGGTATAAAGCAAGCAAGCAACACAGAAATGATTTCAGCACATATATTGATTAGACCCGTGTTTGTAATGACTCACCTTGAGAATATCCTCCTCTGTAGACCTGCAGCTGGTGTAGTTTGTCACATCAGTGACTGAGCCATCGGACTCCACAGCCAGTGTTTTCACAGGCACAGACACCATTTCACCCGTCAGCACTGCAGTATTCAAGATATCAGTGTTCTGTGCAGAAAGAAGGGGCAGATAAAGAGCAGGTTAGTGGTCCGAGTTGCCACAGTGTCATAGTTTTATTCACTGTCATGTAAAGTAAAAAAGAGGGACAGTAAGCTAGGGTTGTTCTGGTGGAAAATGACCTGGAATAGGAGAAAGTTGTGTGGATTCCTTTTTTTTTAGTTTTGAAGGCTGAGATTAGCCTAGCTTGTTTAAACTCTTGGATATCAGATAAAACAGAGTGAATTACAGCCAACTTTTTTCAAAGATGAATGGTTGCTCTAACTACAGCGCATGTACTCTCAGAAATAACAAAGAAATGAGTTCATTAAACATCCAGTCCACTTTTTCGTCTACACACTACAGCAGCCAAGGCAGCAGACAGGCTCGTTCCAAGCAATAATACAGAGTCCTGGCACCTTTGATGTTGAAGAAGGTGTATTATACTTTTGGGAGGAGCAGCTACCTGATCTAACAGATGTTAAGTAATTTAACTGAACAAGAGGCTAACTTGAACTTGATTTTATCATTCAGCAAGCAAATATATAGTAGCTTACTGCTTAAAGAACAGAAGTACATGAGAAGCTTGTTTGCATATCCTACTGGACTAATACATTATACAACACAATCATTAGTGTGTGTACTGGGGCACGGATGACAGACAGACGGGTTAGCAAGTCTAACAGGGATTAAAACACTCACCAGGTCACAAACTTGATTTATTTAAAATCACACTGTAACACTCACACCTCACCTCTCATACACCTAAACCTGATTACATTCCTAATCTTCCAACCCATTCCCCACCTTGTACCGTACACCTCTGTCAATGGTTAGCAGCATCATAGCTCTCTTACATCCCACAAGTTGTCATCAAGCCTAATATACTGTAGCTTTCCTTTTACACTTTAACTTCTTCTTCATCATGGATTTACAACTACTTTCCAGTACATAAGATGCCCGATAACATCTTTTTAATCTATTATAAGGTGGTGGCAGTGTGCGCGTAAGCAGCTCTGGGTGATCAGTGTTTATATTTTTCCTCCTGATTCTCGTGATCTAAAGCATCAGGCAACACTCGGCAGATGTTTCCCGCCAGCTTCGCATTCTGAACTCTGTCGGCTTGACAGCTGCTGACCGCAATTCCAAAAGGACATGTTCTAGTTCAGACTGCGACACTGACCCAAACATAAGCCACTGGATCAAAAGGAGCACAAAACCAGAAAGCAATATCAGCACTCACTGCGCCACACTGAGAGATCTTGACGTCCAGTGTAACCACAGGCTCTGCAATAATCTGTCTCGCTGTGATCAAGTTCGGCTGAAGTAGTTCAGCTTCTCTAAAAACAGTGTTATAGTTGTACTCTGTGGTAAGCCTTGCTTTTGTCTGTTCGGTTAGTCCTTCATTTACTTCTTCATTCAGTGTGTTTTTAGTGTTAAATTCTCCATAGGGAGATGAGAACTTCTTTCTCATTTGAAGAATATGCAAACACCATCCAGGAAGATCAGAAAATTAAACAACCTTCATGCTGACTGTAGTATGTATAAAGTATAAAGCTGCACCGATTTTTACAGCCTTGTTATGAAATAAGTCTATTTGCTACACTTTCACAGCAAACAAATCTTGTGAATCCTGAGTAACTCAGATGAAACACATTTGCTCCCAAATGTTTGGTTGATTCATGTTGACTGTTGTACCATGAAATAGTCTACTGAATCTCCTGTCAAAGGCAGACATGTATCTGCTTTATAATTTCTGTGGTCTTCTCATAATGTAAAGGTTCGAGAGAGAAGTACAGAAAGCAGCAGGAAATGGTTCTAAACAGAGACCACGGTGTTTCTATGCGTAATGTACTGTATATGAAAGAAGCTGAAAAAAACACAGCATTTTAAACAGTAGGCTATAGAAATGTATACATTGTCCTCACCATGACCAGAGGTGCCAGCCCCACATAGTCTCTGTGAGTCGTGTAGATCCGCATTATGCCCACATCCTTGACATTTCCTGGCAACTCCAGGCGCCAGGAGATTGTCTGACTCTCAGCCTGCTCTGAGACATCTTTTGGCACAAAGTCCAGTTGTAAAACTTCCAGAAGACCCCTGTTTAGACATATAATTTTAAAAATAGAATATGGTTAGAGGCAAAGCTAAAGAGTTAAAAAAAAAAAAAAACATAGGTAACCTTTGCTGAATAGGCAGAAATATGGCCACAAGCAACTCTTGTGGGATAATGGAAAATGCTAAAAAAAAATAGTGTCTGACTCAGTTATATCACAAAATGTTAGCCACTATAACCTACTGGTCACACTGTACCAGACCAAGTAACATTGTAGTTTGTTTAATTTAGTGAGAATGACGTTAATGCTTTCATCTGTAAGATAAACAATTGTAATTTCCTCTTTCAAAAGCTACATTTGTAATTTAGACCATGCTGTCCTAAGACTTTCACACTTACTGTTAATTCTTGTGTGTATGATATAGCTATGATGGTGCTATCTCTTACAGGGAAATTAATAAAGAAAACTAAGCTAGTTATAATTTCAATCAAGGCTGTAATTGTCATAAACAACCACTTATCTGCCCACATACAGTTAAGGGTAATATTGGTGAGTAGCTGTCAACCGAGAGTGGATTTTTAAAGGCCGATATAATAATGATAGTTGGAGCAGGAATTAATCACATAGCCCACGATTCAACACCCTCTGTCCTTATTTAGCTATATAACAGCCAACCCCACATAGCATACATGGCCCCTTAACAATCACTAACAACAAGGTATCTTACGAGGCACTAGCAGACAGCAAGACAAACAAAAAAAGTGAATACCACCACAGTTTATTATGCAGTCAGTGCTTCAACTAATAATCCTTTTCAGGATCCCAGGAAGCAAATAAAAATACTCAGTTTCAGACTCGATACAGTTGGCCAAGTGATGCCTCTAGCATCTGATAGACAAGGTTAGTGATTTTTCAGTGATTCTCCAGAGAATCCTACAGTCCAGACTGCTGCACTGCTGTCAGCTCTAGCCTGGGAACCAGGCGGTGTGATAGTGGGTCCATGGAGACGACGGAGTTAAAGAATAATCCATTCTGTAGAAAGGGGGGAACTATGAAATACAGACTCTTTGGCGTGTTTCCAGGACTTTTGGGCTAGTTGCCAGGGACTGGCAACCTAACCGATGATCATTCTCAGGCTGGGCCTCTTCCATTGGTGAGTAGATACTATTTGGTTTTAAAACAGCAGCATAGTCCCTTGATGAGTTGACTAGCGGGTTATGTGTGTGTAACACAGAGGTATGTGTGCGTCGCTACATTGCTACAGTATTGCAGCATGATTGGTGGAGGCCTGTAAAACGCCATATCGGCACAGCTTAACCAAATGAATGAATTGGTCTATTAAACCAGTTAGCAGTTACATGCGATGAAGACAAACAGGTATCATTTGAATCAGGCATATAACAAAAATCTATAACACTTCCCTGTTGAATATTTGTTATTAAGTATCTGGAAACTGCCATATTCTACTTTTTTGTAAAACACTAGTGTCAAGAGACAAAGATGATTTAAAGTGAAAGAAGTTGAGATGAGTTCTGTGCTCTCGTGTTCCTCAGAGAGACGACGCCTAAGAAAATACAAAAGCTAGAAATTACTCTGAAATTTGTAAAAAAAAAACAAAGTGTAGAGTTTGAACCAAAAGTGAACACAATACACAAGAGGTCTCATTTCCATCAGCAGATGGAAGAATAAGGTGAGAGTGTGGAGGGAAGATTAAGTGAGCTGGCAGAGACGTGAGCCAAGTATTCTGGTCAAAGAATTGTCAAAGAAATGGCATGTGATGTTATTTGATGCTGGAGAGAGTGTGTGGGCATACCTGCCAGAAGGAACGGATCAAAGGGAAAATAGAGCAGAATGTGAATGGAGCTGTGGCACTTTGAAGTGGAGCAAAACTTTTGCATAAAGCAAAACAATGAACCTCTGCAGTGCATGGCAAAAACTCACATTTAGAATAGTCACAAATAAAAAAAAAAAAAAGTGTGTGTGTGTGTGTGTGTGTGTGTGTGTGTGTGTGTGTGTGTGTGTGTGTGTGTGTGTGTGTGTGTGTGTGTGTGTGTGTATGTATATATATCATGCCTAAAGTTGTGTCTTCGGCAAACATACTAACACATGCAAAGTGAACCTGTTCCAATTAAAATCTCTACTTATTTCTTAAGAGGTGGTCCCTGTATTCTGTGTCTGAGACATATATAAGACATATATATAAGGACACACACACAAACTTATATCTATACTATCATGCTCCAACAAAAGGAACTCAAGGACTGATTGCTGCGCAGGGAGATTGACTGAAAAGTATCAGGAATGAAATAAAACAGGAGGTCATGAGTCACTAATGAAACATTTTTTGCTTGTGTGCATCCATATGCTTTGGACTGTGTGGTTAAAGATCAAAAGTACAGATCGCAGTTGTTATAAAAGCAAAAATGATTTATTTTGCAGTTCAATTAGGAGCTTTTTGTTCGGGTTACAAAAACGATTCCAGTGAAAGTCTGTTTTCAATGTTTACCATCTCTGAGGACGAGATTCTCCTGACGAACATGGAGCTGCCCACAGTGGGTCACTGATACTGCACCACACTGACACTTTACAAAGAGAAACTTGTGTTGAGTCATTTCACTGACAACCACACAAAAAGACCTGATAAGCAGAAAATGAAAACCATAAAGAATACATTTTGTCAAAGCAAAACAAACATGTTCTTGGGCACATTATACAGTATGAGATGTTACCAATATAACCTAGCAGTCATTACCCTTTAGAAGGAACTGGACATAGTGTGGACTTTTTAATCTTTTTAAAGTCTTTTAAAAGGCTGAGACACAGGAAGACAAGGACACAAGAAAGTAAGTAGAGATTTCATTTGGAACAAGATCACTTTGCAGCTTTCAGGTATATTTGACCAAGCCACGTTATAAAGGTTCAAATTCTGACCAAATCCAACCTGTGGCAGCCATTACAGTGCTGAGAATACCTACAGTATATAGATACAGTCAATCTTCTTGTTTATGGCCTTGGTTATGGTTTATATATGTTATATAGAGACATTAGAGACATTAACCCTAACCCTAACTACACTGTTTTTACATTTTTACACACCAAAAAAAAACAAGACATGTGGAGATGTGTGTATGATGTGTTGTTTTTACTTTTAGACATAGCCAAGCTAGCTGTTCTCCTCTGTTCCCTTCTTTATGCTACGTTAAACAATACCAAAGAGGTTCATTCCTCCTATTCATGCCTAAAGTTGTGTCTTCGGCAAACATACTAACGCATGCAAAGTGAACCTGTTCCAATTAAAATCTCTACTTATTTCTTAAGAGGTGGTCCCTGTATTCTGTGTCTGAGACATTTTAAAAAACACAGACAGATCCATACTAAAAGTACAGCAAGAGGCTGCATGAGAGCTGGACAGTGAAATACAGAAGAGGTTAATGCCCCTATTTCCTGAAAATCCATCTATTAGGGGCGACTCTAAACCCCTAGACGTATCATCACTTCAAAGCACAGAGTTGGTAGTGTGTGTGTTTGTGTGCTTGCATGTGTTGTAGGCTATGTGTGTGTTTGAGCTCAGTACAAGGGACACGACTTGGAATATCTCTCCTTCCTAATCTCCTCTTCTGAACGTGCAAGCGCTTAAGCCTGGATAACGTAGCCGTGATTATGGATGATTACGGATAAGTGGGTCGGACGGACGGAGGGTGCTGTGGGGTCTGTGCAGGTGGGAGGTTGCTGGTCACCACCAGCATCAGGAGAAAAAAACGTTTGTGATCAACTGCTGTGCATCAGGTAAATAAGGCAGTGAAAGTGACAATACTGATTCACTATGAAGTCAATTCACTGCCGTCATTTATAGTTTATTTTAGGCACATCAAAGCAGCTTGGAAAGTAAAATTGGTGGTCCAACTAATAAAATAAATAAAGTTTGCGACCAACTATGTGTAAATAAGATCAGTTAAATCAGTTTGGGGTATAAATTGAGATCATATATTTGAGATTTTATTGTTGTTGCGTGGTTCCATAAATTTGGAGAAGAAAAAGGAGTGTACTAACTACTAGAATTTTTAGGCCAATTTACCCTGATTTACTTTCTTTTTTTTGTATAATTATAAATAGGTTTATAAATAGGTGTATATGTGTTTTTCTGTGGGGTGCAGGAGCGATAGGTGGTGGCATAGATGTTTCTGGCTGGTTCTTTTGTAAAGCAATCATTGTAATTAAGAAAATATAAAGAAAAGGGACTGAGTCAGCTGAGTTGCATTAAGTCAAACTAAGTCGATTTAATTGCAAACAGGAAGCCCCAATTAGCCATCCTTTTTTGTGCACTGCTGTGTGCCATTAACATCTTCAGTGCATCCTAATGAAAACTGAACACAGCCGGGCCTTTGTAATGTTCATTTTTCAGCAGTATTATTATAATGTGCTGTACTTGTCAGTAAGTAAGCCATCTCCACAGTAAGTGTCTGTGGAGGTGGCCAATCAGTCCTTAACAGTGTATTTTTTAAGACTTATTTCTTCTAATGCAATTTTCTTTTTAAATACAAATTGGTACTTTCTCATCTCTACTGACAAAAGCAAGTTTACTACATGAAAATGAACGTGATGCAGTTACACCTTCTTTTACACAAACAAAAACAATGCTGTGTGCACTTCACTACATTCTATGAATCGCTGAGTACAAGGCCACAAATGATTACTTTTATTCTGGGAAAGAAAAAAAAAACATTCAATTTTAATTTGTCCCTGCTCTGTGGAGCAAATGTATCATGGAATATATTTTTTCATGATAACTGATCGTGGTAGCAGTGGCAGCAGGGATTAATGAAACCTTTACTGAAAATAAAGGCAAAAAGAGGCAATAATAGGTGATAAAAGATTACAGTTTTTTTATGTGTTGAGAAAGAACATTTTAAAGGGGGCTGGTGAAAACACACAAATCTCCAGTACTGTCGTGCACATGTACATATGCAGTGGACTGACCTCTTTGCAGTGACAGCAACCTTCCTCTGACAGACCACGGAGACGGTGTTGGGAGTCGCTCCCCTGCCGGGTTCCACCAAGATGTCCCACAGCGCCGAATCACTGGGTCGCGCTGCACTGAATGACAGGCCCGTTTTTACTGTTGCCCTGTAGTAAATACACATACACAGTCCAGTTGGTATAAAGCATAACTGTGTGCTGCTACAGGTTGTTTTGTTTTTTTTTATTGCTCAGGTTTTATTGTGCAATATGTGCTGTGTAGAACACCATAGAATACTTTGTAATAAAGCTCTGACAATGAACATATATACTTGAATTATGAGCGTCTGTGCGAACAACACTGAGGAGAACTGAAGCCTTTATAAAAGATTTGTTTGTCATGTCTTTATATCTGTTGTTTCTATTCTGAGACAAGTGTGTGTGGGAGTGTACTAAAGACTGTGTCCATTTGCTTGTAAGAGTATGTATTTTTTATTCCATGTATAGATGTGCGTGTTTTGTGTATGTTTGTTTGTGTGTTCACGTTGTGCCTAATGAGGTGAGTCAGTGACAGACTGATGTGTCGCAGGCTGCCGGCAGACTGAGAATTAGCAGGGGTATTTATTCCCATTAGCCCTGGGGAGAAATTGAAATCAGTTAATCAGATGTCAGATACACACACATCACTCTGCTAGGAGAAATAGAATGCTTATTATAAACAATGTCAATGGACCAGACAGTCCTGGAAGTCCAACAGTCCCAAAGCCTGATGTCCGTTTGCTAAATTGTTGCGTCATGTATAATTGGACAGCATCACAGCGTAGTTGTTCGAGTCATAGGCTGGAAAATGATACATGAAGCTCTTCTGATCCACGTTTAAAATGCAATGATTCACTAATCTGCACTTGCACAGACACCTAGCTACGGGGTGGGAGTCTCATGTGTTTCCAAAACAGGCCAATTTCCTTGTGGCAGGGATTCAACGAGGTGCTGGAAACATCCCAGAGGGAATTAAGACCCAGCTTACTCAAGAGCATCACTCAGCTCCTGCAGTTTTATCAGCAGGGTATTCATGCTGAGAATAATTTGAAAAACCTCAACCTCAATAAGGTGTTGTATTAAGTCCGCGGATGCCACCGTATTGAAGTCACCGAAATAATCTTGGGATGATGCGTGACGTCCATGTGACAACGGCTAGACTGTGGCCATTAAAGGATAAACACATTCACAAAACCATTAAACTTCCGTCACCTGTCTCATCCCTTGATACCTGGAAGGACAGATCTACACTTTCATTATGTCTACCACACTCCACAAACAAATTTAGGATTTATTGGAAGTGTCAGTTTTCTAATTTCTAGCAGTAGCCCTCAAGCCCAGCCACTTTATGGTCTGTTTGATAGATTTAATCTGTATACCACTTACCCAAAACAAAGGCTTAGAGTGCTCATAGATTAGAATAATATACTTGGAAATCATTCTAGAAACGTTTCTTTTTTTCTTCCCACAAATATGCACAAAATGCCCAGTAATTCTTTAGAGAGGCAACCTGCTATTTTACAGCAAACAATCTGCTTCTATTTCTGTTTTAACAACATGTAGTTTATGGTTTCAGCAACAAAACAGTCTTCAAAACACTGTAGAACATGAAAACTGACAGATGGAAAGACACAAACACAAAATCTATTTATGCTAGAGAAAGGGTCAGTATGCATGCCCTCGTGTTCAGCACACACACACGCGCGCGCGCACACACATCCAAACGCGCACAATTACGAATAATGATTTGTAATCAGACGCCAACCAGACTAATCAATAACCACTGAGATGAGGTCAAGGTCAGAGTTGTTTGGCAGACAGGATACAGCATTCATGCGAGCATTCACACGCACACACAAAGACTTTGTTTTTGAAGTAAAGATGACAATTGAACAAACGCTGGATAAAGACATACATGGATCAAAAACCTTGTCGCAGAGGCAACATTACAGTCTGAAAAGATAAATATTGATTTAAGTACATAGATCAAGCAGTCCGATCAAGAAAGCAACTCAAAGAACTGAGACTAATAGATTATGTTTCAAATAAGCACTATTGTAACCTATGATTAATATTTCTTTTGTGGTTTCAAATGTATTTTTTTGGACTTTAACCAAACTACCTACATCCATTACCTCATTCTCCTGCTGTTTGTCCAGCTGTGCATCACAGTGTACAGCAGCACTTGATGAGCTTCCCTCCTGGGGTACAAACCACTTCAACTGGCTCCTGTTAGGTGTGGAGGAGCAGTAACTCAATGCCAGGATCTTCCTGGATCACTGCGTTTCTCATCCACAAGGCAGACAGGAGCCTCCCTGCAGAGAAACCTCATTTCGGCCACTCTCTATCCTTTATGTCTTTGTCAGTCACTACCCACAGTTCATGACCACAGGTGGGAGACAGGATGGATATCGGCATGTGAACTGAACAACTCTTCACTGCTGTTTTACAAAACTCTGTCAATCTCTTTGTTTAAAAATGAGAAAGTGGATGAGCTCCTAGCTCTGTTGTTGGCCTGTTCATTTGAATAGCCATACATGCAGAATGCTGACACTTCAACACTGCATATTTTCACTTTGTATGTGCTGTTCTTTTGTAGCTAGATGCAAACCCACAAAAAGTTTGATATTTAATATGATGAAATGTTCGGTGTGATGACAATTTTGCATTAAAAAAAAAAAAACAGTGTGTTTACAAGCTGCCTGTACACTTAACAGGTGGGTGTGATGGTGTAGCAAACCACACACAGACAGAAATGTACATGGTTAATCCTGGCAGGCAGCTCTGATCATCTCTACCGCGAAGGGTTAACTCCTTGATACATTTTCAATCAGGGCCACAGATTATCTGGCCTAACTCTGCTGGAGTGGACTCAATCTTGGGCCAAAGAGGGAAGTAGAGCAGGGATTTCTCCCAGGAGGAATCAATCACTTTGCCAAGCTCCTCAGAGCGAGCCTTCAGTTGGACTTAACCATTGGACTTGGACCCCTTTTCTTGTCCAATCTCATTTTGGATGTGGCAGTAGGTCAGAAATACACGAGCTGAAATCACTGACCTGACTGGAGAAATTTCAGTGGCACGGTCAGTGAGTCAGAATTTGGGGAATTTCAGGTGGAGAGGCTCTAAATCCTTCCAAATGTTATAGGGTCAGCATCTATCTACCAAGTCTTAGTCACATAATTTCAACAATGAGAGCACAGCTACATTCAGGTCACTAGGTCTGCGTGTCTGCGTGTGTGCAGACATGTTTGTGTTCGTGGATGGTTAAGTCTGATGTTTCAGAGAAGCACTGGGATTGACTGACACAGGGTTAACTACTGTATGTGCCCCATGGATTAATGCACGTATCTTAACATTTCTCTCCATTTGCCTGCATCCTGCTGCAGATTACAGCAGGGTTGGTATGTTGTTTGCAGCATGATATCACTAAATCATGGGATTAGAGAGAAATTTGTTCATTTCAAACAAAACCATTAAGCTGAGTAAAGACTGGAAAATGCAAACCTCACTGCGATGCGATACACTTTACTGATCTGTGTCATACTGATAAAAAACAATTTTACTCCACTCAGTGATGTGCATCAAAAGGCAACAAGTCAAAACTTTAAAACAGATTGAACTGTGTGTTTCAGTGTGATAGGGATGTTTTTATAAGAACTTTTACCCAAAGGATTCAGGAAGATTTTAGTTATTTGTTTTCCTGCTCCATTAAATAGATGCATTATTTATGAAGTTGAATACCCAGAGAACCTTGTTGAAATGTTAGTGGGATGTTGAGATATGAAAACCAGTGAATCATTTGCCAATTATTTCCCTGTTTATGGAAGAGTGCTCTCCATAACTCCCCCACTAACTGAGAAGTTGGAGTAGACAGGATATAACATGTCAGTAATTTATGAAGCCAGCGAAACTGGCAGACAACACGAGTCATGTTGGCGCTCAAGCATTTTACTGAATGGCCTTGATGGCGATCCCCATCAGTATTCAAGTGCCTTAAGTAACCATTTAAATGCATGGAGCTTATCCCTCATGAACATGCTCAAATATACTGTACATCACAATGATTCAACATGGTTTCAGTCTATTTTTCTGCTTCACGTGTTTCAGTGACAATTAAATTTTATGTGACCTCCTCTTAAACTCTCGTCCTCTGCAAACTCAGCAACATTGCTGAATAATTATAATGTTTTTTGGGGTTTTCTGCGAATGACATTTTAAGCTAAACACACTTTTGCTTTATTTAATCACACAGGGACGAAATGTGACATTGACAAGTATGTGATTATCCGGGGTCAGTGTAATATTAGCTTATTCTCAACTAAAACAGGCTACAGCACTGACATCTGTGGCTTACGGGGTGGTTAAATAGCTATCAAAATCTGCCAACAACATCACCACTAAGCAAAACAAATAAGAGAATTAATTTACAGTGGATTTAACCTGGACAAAAACATGAAATACACCAACAAATCCGAACTGTAGATACTATAAATACGTCCTCGATTGAAAAATGTTTAAGTGTTGGCATACAGAATGAAAGACATCTTGACTTGCCGTATGTTCAAGAAGACTTGTGATTTGGCTTGGACTATCCCTGAAGGACTTAAGACTTTGATGTAACTGAAATGACTAAAGAGCTGACTTTGACTTGAACGAATATACTAAACATACACTATTAGAAGTGTAAAATATACACTGGAGGATAGATCCATAGACATAAATATTTTATACACTATATCTACAAAGTTCAAAAGGATTTTGCCATGTGGCCCCATATTGAAGGACTTTGAAGGACAAATTTGGGAAATTCGCTTATTCACTTTGTTGCGGAGAGTTAGATGAAAAGATTGATTGATTGAAGTCTTGGAAACAGGAAGCCTGGCTCTGTTGAAAGTCAAAAATATACACCTACCTGCACCTCTAAAGCTCCTTAATTAATATATAATATTTTTCTTTGTTTAGTCTGTACAAAAACTAAACTTTGACACAAACTTTTTCTTGGTCTTAAGTCTTGTCATCACCGTGAGGCTCAGCAAGAGGTCACTGCCCAAAGCTAAAAAATAGTCCACCACTTAACCCCCTGTAAACTGCAACTGCTTATCTAACTCAGAAAGAAATCATGGAAGTGTATTTCCTAAAATGTCAAACAATGCCTTGGAGCAGCAGCTTGATAAAAGTTTCTCACCTGAGAGTGAAATTTTCCAGGGTAGAGGTGCTAGCCAAGAAGACGTAGAAAGTTGCAACATCTGTGGTCTTCAGGGGCTTAGAAGAGGTCTGGATCACCACAGTGCCTCCCAGCCTCAGTCGAAGAAAGGTGGGATTCCCTGGTAGAGATCTGAGCAGACTGACACTTCCTATCCGCCTCATTGGTGTCCCTGATCCCTCAGAGTCTCTTCTTCTTCCAACACCGACACGCTGCAGGCTATCCTGTGGGGTACATTGACCTGTCTGCTCTCGCCGACTCTGGAAGTAGACCTCCACAAGGTTTCCCTGGAGCCCCTTAACTCCTTCCGTTCTTCCTGCCTCTCTGCTAGAGCTGCCTGACCGGCTGGCTGAGCTGAACCAGACAGGTTCCGGCTTCAGCTGTGCTACACAGAATCCACCCGGAGACACAAGGCATGCCCCACGAACCTCCCTCATCTCCCAGAAAGCGTAGGCCGTCACACAGTGAGCTCCATCTTTTGCCTTGGCTCCAGCACTTTTCCTCCCATTATCTACTCCAGATCCATTCCTTTCTTGTCCAGCGGTGATGTCACTTTCTGTGGGCATGTGGAAGAGAATCTTGACAACAGGGGATGAGGAACGAACCTGGCGGCCCAAAATGACGGGCAGGATCCTGGGCCCACTGAGGAGCTGGTCTGGAGATATTGGTGCATCTACAGTCAGGGGGCCATATGAAGCGTTGACAGCTGGTTGGAGCCCAGCACCTGGACCGGTGATGAGAAAAGTCTGGGTCTGAGCCTTCAGACTGGAGTTCCCTGATGGCTCTGGACTGTCCTGCCTCAGAAACACATGGTTCACATTGAGGACCTGAAAGTTGATGGTGGGATAAACTGGAGATGGGGTGGAAGATGTTCCAACGTCTTCAGAAACCTTCTGACCTTCAGCAACTGGCAGGGAAAAAATTTACAGAGAGAGATTAGTCTAACAACTATTCGCTACTGAAACTCTCTCATTACTCATTTCAGTGAAATGGTTCAACAGTTGCCACTTACAAAATCAGTCAGTCCAGTTACTTTAATTGAAAACATTTGATGAGGATGGCAGGAACTTGAAGGGTTGACAAAACGATCACAGCTAGACACAAAGGAAATGGTCGAGGAGAGGGTTGATTTGGGTGCTGGAGGGGTCAAGAGAATTTGGTGAGGGGCAGATTGGTCATCTAAAAGAGCCTCAGAGAGAGGCTCAGGGTAATGACAGAAAATATGGCTATTTTCTTCATGTAGTTAATTATAATGTTGAGACAGTTCATGGTTTGGTCTTTGACGTCTTAAAATTGCGCCAGGTGATGGACTGATCTGCACTTTTGAATGTAAATTGTGTGTGGAAAGAATAACTTGTGGAAAGTAATTACTGCAACACTGTTGACTGGTTTTATTGTGAGTGAAAATGTCCAGAACATTTTCGCTCACATTGTCTTTCAAGTGACTGCAAACCATGACTATTCCTCTCTTTAAAAGCTGAAGACCCTCAGCAAAACACACAATGCTCCTCCAAAGTGATTCACTTCTAGATATTATGAATTGTGGATTTCACAGTCTATTTATATGTAACCAGATGGTAACAATTATGGTCAATCCACAGGTTGCTGCTTCAATGTTGAGCCAACGGAAACTCTGCCATACTACTGCTAAATAGCTCTATTTCCTGGAATTGAAACACATATACTGTTTATTCTTTATTTTAGTCACCTTTTCTATGACAAAACACGGGAATACTAATGATATTTACCTTATGTATTAGGTCTCAACTTGTCCTCCAACATAAATTAATTTTTTCCCCTCTCCACCTACTGCTTCAGTGCGATGCAACAAAGGGAATGGCAAATGCCTGAGTGATAAAAAGCCTCTCTTGTAAGTTCCTTGAGATGACTGTTTGTCCCAACAGGATGCTGTATGTGACAGCTCCCACTTCCTCCTGCCAAAGACACTTGGTAATTTGCCATCCTCCGTGTTGAAGTGCTCCAAAATTAATGTGTGAATTTCACTTTCCCTGCCTCACACAAAAATAACTTATCTAAAGGCAAAGATGAGGCAAAGCAGGACTTCATTTCCCCCAAAAAAGGTCTTAGAAGTAATATATCACTCTTTTTTGGTGAACACATCTAAACTGTGTGTAAATCTATTTTCATTCTGAAGGCAATAGAAAATCTAAGAAAGAAATACAGATGTCAGTGTTGATATTAAAAATGTAGTATTCAGATAAGGACACAGGAAACTATCTTATAGATCAGAGAAAAGACTGATGCTGTAGGAAGTTTCATATTAAAGCCGGTGCACCTTATTTTTTTTGCACAGTATATGCAGAACTAAAGCAAACCAAAAGTGAAATCAAATAATGTAAAGTTGATCCAATTGGACAGCAGGGTTTTATTTGTCACTGTAAATCTGTCTACTTGGGGCTATCAGAACAAACACTGAATTTAATTTGTTTAAATAAACTAGACATTTTATGGTACCCTTATCACCTCCTCTAAGAAGACCGTGCGGCTGTGGTTGTTACTGAAGTTTATCTAACAAAAAGTCCTTTTAAAAGCCACAAATGGATTTCTGTTCCATCTAGTGGACAGGTAGGCTCTAGGCCAGAGATCAACTAATTAGATTTCGGTGATGATGAGATTTCCACTTTTGGACGATTACTGACTTTCCAAATCCAAATCCTAACAAGTTTTATGTAGCAGAAGAAAGAAGTCAATGTAAATAAAAGGTTTTTAGAAATGTTGGCTTTGCGTTTAAACTGGAGAATTGTTCTTTGGCAGATGTTTCTGCTCTTTGGTTTATTTTATTCTCAGTATTCTTTTCCAGCAAGGGAGAGATGTCTGAATACTTTCAGTTTTCATCTAAAAATGGTATATTTGTTGACTGCTATAAAGAGGCCGATACTGTGTAAAGGTTGTAAATCAATCTTGTCAAAATATATCCTTGTATAAACTGGATCCTATCACCTGGCAGGTGCACACTGCAGGTCAAAGCAATCAATGGAAGGAAACACAAAGAGGAAAATAATCCCGCCTGGTTCAAAACAAGTCTGCAACATGTCTAACTACACACTGACTGGGAAACGTAGTTCGATCATGATCTCAGTGTGAACTATGTTCACACACTGGCCTGTGAGATAAATGTTAAAAATAAGTGTTTGAATGAAGCCTTCCTAAAGTTCTTTGATAAAAAGAAATACTGTAACAAAATCCCAGTATTTTTTATCTATAGCCTCTAATCTGAGGCTCCACTGCAGAGCACATTATTTATTGATCAGATACTAATTTGGTCCAGGCTGGGTTTCCACTCAACTGGTGACATTAGAAGAAAAACAAACTTTCTGAAATATTTTAGCCACAATTATAAATCTGAGGTCAATCCCCGAGAAGCACATCTGTGACTGGACTGAAAGATAAGGCTGCCATGCATATTCATGGATCCCAAGCAGAGGAAATATGTTGAACTCACTTAGACGCGCATTAAGAGCACAGCTGCGCAGTTCGGTCCTGCACGAGCACAAATACAACAGTCCCACATATGTAGGATAAAAATTTTTTTTAAATGCACACGCAGAAATCATGTGCAGATATAAAACCCAGGCAATCTAACGAAGTAGTTTTTCGCATAATATCGGTGTCACGGCGAGACAGGCTTTGACTTCATAGCCACCAATGCAGGTTATCTTTAAACAAACAGAGAAACAGCTGTGCAACCTCAGCTTCAGGCCTCTTTAATCCCACAGATGAAGCTTCCTGCTGCACACTGGAGAGCACACCGCCGCTTTCATTTAGACAGAGGGACAATGATTGGCAGAGTGTATGGGTAGTAATAAAACCCTGAAAAATAGGAAAACATCCTTTCACAGCAAGTCACCTAAACATATCATGCAACTAAATGGTTTTATAATCCCCCAATGTGAACACCAAACTCCTTCCATATGTTTAAGGCTCACTGCTCAAACGTCTCCTGTTATACACAGCAACTGCACTGTCTTCACAAAGTTTGTGCCTTTAAAATAAACTAAAGAAAATAGCAGCACACTGTCTCTTCCTGTGTATGTGACAGAATAATAAGTTGGGGGGGGCAATAAAGCAAATTCAGTTTGTGTATGTGTGTGTTTAAATCAAAATCAAAGCATACACAAGAGCATTTCATCTTGATTAATGTCCCTTTATAAATACAACAGAAGCCTTTAAACTACTTCCAACCCAGTTATTTTTCCTGTATTGAAGGCTTTTTACTTGGCTCTGCTCCAACACACATGAAGCAAATCAGACAAGTAAAAATCAGTAAAGGGTTTTTGTTTTCTCATCAACAGCAGTCATAAATCTCACCTTTAACAGCTGTAAGAACAGCGACTGCGACAACTGGGAGCAGTGAGCAGCGGGGCAGGTTCAGCATCATTTCAGCAAAAGTTGAAGGTTCATCCAGCGCCGAGGTAAGCTTTGGTGACTGTGTGTAGTCAGTTGAAAGAAAGCGCTGGAAACAAAATCATTACATTGTCTGATGTCCGGTAAAGTCCTCTAATTGTAGAGGATCAAGTGGAAAAAAGAAAAGAAATGTTAGTTGTTGTTTTTTTTTATAAAACTCCTTCTCGTTAAACCTGGTTTTTAAATTGAGGTCTTCCTATGGGAGGGATGTTCTCCTCTGGTGGCACAGCTCTGGCTGGAGCGACTATTCCCATGAGAGAAATCAGTAAACATGTGGCGTCTGTCAGATTAACGAGACCCACGTGGGTAATCGCCGGTAGGGGGAAGAAAATTAAATGCACACGAGGTCAAGGGGATCAGTGGTCTCTGCACGAGACATTTTAATGCTGATTTAACAAATTAAGTGTATGATTCTGGGCTCAAGGGTGAATTTAACTGCAGAGACACATCATTATTAGGAGAACAAATAGCCTGAATAAGTTCCTATTGACAAAAGAAAAGAAAAAATGTATGTACTTTTACCATTTCACTGTATTTAAAGTAATTTACAGATGCATTCAGAAGGCTCATATATTGATCTTTACATTATACGGAGTAGAAATTGGTATTTTGTGTGATTTAGCGCCCAGTTTCAGAGTGCAATGTCACATTATATTACATATGATCAAAAATTTGCTCAACTTTGCTATCAGCCAAACATCAAGCAAGTGCAACAACTTCAGATATAGTAGCCAGCTTATATTACTTACTAGTTCAACAGCAAGAAACCCAGCTCTTTTATTTCAATAAGCTCTCACCAACGACTAAAAGTAATTCTCAGATTTAATCTATTTTTTTCATCTGGGCCATTATGTCCATAGAGGTTACACTAAGTCCGGTTACATGGCCTGCTTGCCCAGCTCCAGTTCTGGCACGACACCAGCGCCCCCTCAGAATTTGCTGGTAACTACATCTTCATGGTGGATCAAATCGCCTGTGGCACAGACACTCCCCCGGTGCTCTGAGCTCACAGTCAGGGTAACCCGGTTTACAAACTGAGCTAACGTTAACAGCAGTTTACTTCACTGTCCATCAGGAAACTCTGGAAATCAATAAGATTTGATGCGCAAGCAGCCAGAGGCTAGCAGAGGGAAAACCAGAAAACATTTTCTTCATAAAATATGATCCAGTTTGATCAAAGTCAGTGAAATAGTTGGTGTTGTGTTCTCTTTACGTACTTCCTGCGGGTGATCGTATCCGGAGGACAAAGCTACACAGTGCAGAAACAGACATATGGGCCAGAAATGACAGACACAATGTGGCCTCAAAATTATTTTAAACCTGCGATTTTATGGTAGAAAATTTACACAATATTGCTTTAAGCCAGTATCTAAGCGGAAAAAGAAAAGTGTAGTGCAGGTTTTGCCAGCTGTCAGCTGCATATTCTCAGTCCTCAGCATCACATGGGATCATACTGCGTAGGATGGAGCAGATGGATGCAGGCACTATATCTAAAGCTGGGTGGTGTCACAGCACAATATACATTTGGCAACATGCTACAATGATCCGCAAATACTCGTGCAAACTCCAGTTTAGTGTTGTATGCTGCTTAACTACATAATAGTTTTTTGACAACTGAGACGTATGTTTCCAACATATTTCACATGAGTGTGCTCAGAGTCAGAGGCGAACTCAAACTCTTCGAGGGGCAGGCGTGAAAAAATAAAAAAGACCACCAGCTATGTGATGGGGAACCCTGGGTAAGATTAAAAATGTTTTATTATGTGAGTATAACTACTGCACATCGCTTTAACTGGAAAGGTACCCTAGAGGGCATTTTATCATTATCATCTACTATAGGGACATCTAAGAGGGCACCTTTCCACATTTTGTCCACAGAAAAGATACCCTAGAGGGCACTTTATCACGTTTTGTCTGCTGGAAGGGCACAGCAGAGAACACTTTATCATGTTTAATTTAACATTTGGACATCTAAAAGAGGGTACTGCTATGTTTTTTTGAACATGGACCACCAGTGTTCAGAGTGGAGTAAAGAAAAGTAGAGATGTATTTTTTTTTCTGTGCTACCGTAGGCCTCCAGGCCACATTTAGTTTCTTAGCACTCTGGGTAATTAAATGTAATGATATCACTTTTTTCTCTCTCTCTCTTTGTGTGTATCACTTCATCTGCCTTGACCTAAAATTCTATACACTCATTATAATGAGGTACACCGAAGCAGTGACACTGAGCATCAGTGTGAGTTCAAAGACTAAAATAAAATAACGTGGTGTCTTGTTGCAGTGTGTCCTACAACCAGAGAAGCGATAATATGAGCCGTTTTGTGTCTAAGAGTGAGTCGGTTGGAGGGTGGGATATGCAGTTTAAGCACTGTGGCATCCATCCAGTCTGCTTCACAGAGACATCGGACTAAATGCTGACATCAGATTTATGGTAAAGAACACCTAGTGGGTTTAATGAGCTTGGTTAGACTGGTCTTCACTTCTCCACTCTCTGCCGTTCCCCTAACTACCTGTTCTCCGAAACAAATGTGCTTCACTGGCAGAATATGTCTTCCAACTAAACCCACTGTGACCGGTGCCTCTGTGCCTGTTTTATTGCAAGGTGGCACCAGTGCCAAGGTGACAAGCATTATGCATGCAAGCATCATTGGCAAATAAACATTTTCCCTCCTGACAGCAGAGGCTGATTAAAATAAATATGTGCCTTAGAGAGACATTTAGGGATCTCTAAATGCCAATAAAACTTTGAAGAACTAACAGAGTCTGTATCATCTCATGAGAGGAACTTGGTTTTACTGTACGCATTACTGCAGTGTTTACAGTGCAGGGTTGCGTTTTGGATATACTGAACTTTAATTTGAGCAGTTCGTCTGTGTTGTTTTTGGCTGGATGTGATTATTAATGCTGACAGCGGCCACCAACTATTGAGTCTGGGAATGTCTCCAGATCTCAGTTGTTGTTCCAGACATGCAACCTGCTGCTGGTGCTATTAGAGATGACGGAGAGACGGTCCAATGCACCCTGTTTGGCTCCAGTGTTGGCTATAGAGCTGCTGCCGGGTGGTTCAAAGGTTTTTGGAGGTCATTTCATGTGGAGCAACATGGGTCAAGACTTAAATTCTTATATGTTAAAGTATTTAAATAGGAAGCTGTGCCTCTTTGAGATATTAAAAGAGATAAACAGTAGAAGAAATTACTGCAGTGACGACTGGTTAGAGCCAAAGTTTAGTCAGGAATTCAGGAAATAGACCAATGGCTTTTTTTTTCAGCGACACTACTGGCCAGCATTAGGTTGGAAGTGTCACTGTGTCCATCAGGTGGTCAGGTGGTCCTCCCCTTTGGTCCAGACTGAAACATTTCAACAACTATTCAATGGATTGTCACGAATCAGGCGCAGATATTCATGCCCCCTCATTTTGAATTGTAATCAGTTTGGTGATCACTTTATTTTTCATGTAGCACCACCGTCAGGTCAAAATGTGTCTGATATTTTGGTTTATGACCAAATACCTGCACAGTTGATGCCTAAGCTGTGCTGAGTGCTAATTTTCATATGCTTACATGCTAAACTAAGATGGCCATTGTTAAACATCGTCAGCCAGCATTTAACATAAAGCACAGTTGTGCCCGCAGAGCTGCTAGCATGGCTGTAGTCATCTACATGTAAGTCGTGTTGGGCGTATAAAGTGAATCAATTACAAACTGAAAATATGACATCGGTTTGAACTGCATATCCAGATTTCGACTGATGCATCAAAAATGCATAAATCATGGGGCGGTGTTTAGCTCAGTTGGTAGAGCAGCCTTGCCCAGGGTTCGTATCCGACCTGTGGCTCTTTCCTGCTTGTCATTCCCCGTCTCTCTCTCCACATTTCCTGTCACTCTTCAGCTGTCTCTATCAAAATAAAGCTTGAAAAGGCCAAAAAAATGATCTAAAAAAAACATAAACATAAATCAGCTTGTCCGTCTGCCAACCCACTACTCTCTTTGTTCCCAAAAATAAATCAAAGCATGTATTTATGTGTTCATTTTGTTATCTGCTTCAGTGTTTGCTTCCCCATTCATGTGTATTTTGTATCTCTGATACCAATAATTGAATTTTGATAAAACCTTAAATTAATACATCTCATAACTGTACTTGGATTTTCAAAATTGCAACGATTTACCTGATAGATGCTACATTTTCATATCAAAATATAACAGCAGAAAAGAGAACCTGTTGTTTTCTTGTTTCCCCGCCTGTTGAACTGTTTTGGAAGTATGTACGTCTCTCCATTAAACATAAAACATGATGACACAGGTGATTCAATCTGGAAGCGGAAAATAACAAAAGCATTACAAGTACAAAATGTTCTAATAGGAAATATGTGGAAAACAATTCACATCTTAATGTTGTTCAGAGGAAAATGACTTCCAAACAACAAACTTCAACTGAAACAAGGGATGATCTGCGCATGAACAAACCAGGACAAAGATCATCGCCTGCAAGTTGACATCCAGATGAACTATGACCAGCCCGTGACTACTTTGTGGTAATCATATAATTAGTACATCTATTACCTTTACTGACAGTAATCCAGCTCAGTGATGGTTATTGGAATACAGTGATAGCCTATTGCCTTAGCATCCATCAATCTATCAAATAATCATTAGATCAACTCTAATGTGTGTTTCATCCTGTTGATGCTGCATCCGATTGGCATGGGACCTCATGAATAGCTTCACAACAGAAAAAGTGATTCAAGAATACCCAAGACAATTGCAGCCATAAGCATTTATAAAGCCCCCTGAGTGGAAATCATTGTAAACTGCTTCCATATTCTCTACCTTGATCTCCAGGGAGTGCTGGAGTCTATTCTTTGAACATAAAGCTGACGTTACACCTGTGTAATAACACTTAGCACTACAGCCTGCCAGGGGGCAGCCAGCCAGCCAGTCCTTTCAACGCCCGTGGTGCTAGAGCTCTGAGGACTCTCCAGCCAAGTTGTGCCCTGTGGATGTTTCCCACTCCAAACAGACTCGGCCGAAGATGAATCACCAAGGCGAGGCCTGCCCTGGCTTCTTCCCTTCGCTGACGTCAGCCAACGTTTGTCCCCTGATGACGAATGAATGCTCTACTTGGGGAATGGCTGCCATAAACATCAGTTTTACACCCCTGTAGGATGTCTGGAATGAGTTATCAGCCAGGTGGTATATCCTCCCGTCGACAACCTGCCCTCAGAGCGCCCTGATGGACAGGTAAGAGGCTTGCCTCAAACCACCCGCTGGGAAACGCATTAATGTTGGAGAGGATGGATGGACGCCCAGGTGAAATATTCAGTGTGATCTCGTTTTTTTTCTTCAGAATTCTTCTCACCTGAGACACCTGGCCTCTAGGGAATATTACAGTAATGGGTCGTGTTTCATTCCTTCAAAGTATGCAAAGAAATTATTTCAGTTTTACATGTCTAACAATGGATTACCAGACAGGCAAAGCAGGTAGCTGACCCGGGCTTTACACAACCTTAAGGATCCCAAAGGCTGTGGCAATTCATTTGCAGTCCAGATATGTAGTGACCAACCTGGAGACAAAATATGCTGCATGTTTATTATTGTACGCATGCAGAGAGTGGAATACATAATAGGACACAAGTCTATGCATAAATAAAGTTTAATTTCATTTAAAATGAAATAATAGATGCCTTAAGGTATATGCATTTTTATTGACACTTGGCCCTGTTTTTTTAATTGCCCTTTTAAATGTTTCAAACATTAATTGGCACAACATTACATTAACCTGTGGACAGGTGTGTGGTATCTAGCAAAAATATGGTGAAATAAAGTAATCAAGCTCTCATGCTAGGGTAGCAGTACCTCAGTCTGTGGTACTTGGCTTGAAATCTAGCACAGAACACGATGTGGAGTGTGAACAGGTACCTGGAGAGGTACTAGAGAATGCCTAGGCATTGCTGAGGTGCCCTTGACCAAGGCACCGAACCCTAACTGCTATGCAGCGCCACTATGTGGTAGCCTATCACTCCACAGTCTTTCTACTTTTGCAGGTCTATAAGTTGTGTGTGTGGGTGGTTGTATTTTCAGTCTGTGTAAAATGGATAAACAAAGTAAATGTTTCTTTTTGCTGTGTACACCATAGTTAATGATAAGAGAATACACACACAATGCACACAGCATGAGAAAAAAGAGGTAGATCAGGGTCCAAAGGTAAGTTTTGCCCCGGGACCCAAGGCTGGTTGATCCGGCCCTGAAATTATCCAAAGAAGGGTATTTAACATATATAATGAAAGCAAAGTTATTATATGGAAAGAAACTTACAGTACCTTACACAACCTCCAACCAGCAGCACCACTATCCCAACCTCTTTACCACACACCTACTGTATGGACTTAGTAAAGATTCAAAAACTGTCCAAGCCAAGAGACTTCAAAAGAAATCTCCAACTCACCACATGACAAAAGGTCTCTCGGTATATCAAAGTCGAATTAAAATATTTTACCTGAGAGACCCCTGCTGTGATTTTGAGGGCAGGGAGGTCAAATGGACATTGAGTGTTTAACTGGCACTCTGAGGTTTTGTGAAATATTCAGAAAGGCCAGCAGAAGATGGATGTCCCCTTATGCCCCCCTCTGGTGGCATGGCAGGCAGGACGAAAGCGAGTGATAGAGAGGTTACAACTGGCAAGAATTTTAAACATCCAGTGGCCCTCAGGGAGTCCAGAGACTTACAGCTCAATATAGATCTGTTGGATATTGAGGGAAAATAAGGGCAAGAGCGAACGGGAGGAGAGGGAGAGGAGAGGAGAGGAGAGGAGAGGAGAGGAGAGAGAGAGAGGAGAGGAGGAAAATAAAGGGAGGGCAGTGAAAGAGAGAGAGAGAGAGGAGGGGAAGGACAGGGAGAGAGGAGGGCAAATATATTAGGAGCAACAAAATAAAGATTAATTGATTTACAAATTCAATCTCCTTTCTGTCTTACATCCCCAAGAGAGGAATGGGTGCTTCGGCATAACCCAGACGAAACACTGCAGTAATTTTTTGGCTTTGAGGTTCTTTTTCTTGCTTGAATCAACATTAAAATTAAGCAAATAGTAAAAACAAATATGCATGTAGAGGAGGAAGTGTAGGAGGAGGAGGAGGAGGAGGAGGCTGAGGGACTTTTTCTGATGTGAAATGTGTGCCTCTGTGCTTATGGTAACTGCGTTGACATCAGCGAATGTTTAATTCAAAAATTAGATACATTGATGATACATCAGGTTGGTCACCGTATGTGTTAGATCCCTCATTGTGAAACTGCAGTCTTCACCATCGTGCACTGTCGCTGTCGCCCGACTGAAAAGCACTGCTGCCCTCCTGAGGATTGTCGTGTAACAGCATGAATGTACCGACACGTCTGGTAGCTGCACACGCACCAATTTGTGACTAAAAAAATGGTAGGAATGTAGAAAATAGAAGACAAATATGTGTGGCCTGCAGCAATAAATCCAAAAGATCTTAGTAAGTGTGATCATTTCTAGCTGTTAGACTCATTTGTCAGATGTGTCTTATAGACTTCTAAAATGACACAAATGAATCATGTCGATGCATCTTTGTTGGATCTCAGACTTTGAGCCCCATTGAGGCTCTAATTGTTAAAATGTCATTCTGAACCAAACCTCTTTGATTCGCTTATTGCCACCCACCAAGACACAACTTTTCACCAGTCAGAAAGGGTTTGAAGTCATGGATAAGAGTCGACATCTGTTATACTGATCTCATTTAACAGCACTTCAGTTATCTCTTGTTGTTGTTGAAACACTGTCTGTCCAATGTCTTGTTAATTGGAAATCTAACTTTAACAGACAGCCTGTCTTGTTGTTTATGAACTGCCAAGAAGGCGTGTATAAACTTGGCCTTGTCACCATCCCTTCAGCTTTCCGTCACTGATGTAATGACAGGCAGGAGATGATTTGCTGTGATGTTCAGGGCTGAATAACAGTCCAATATTAGACTGTTGCTAGACAAAATATTAAACTTGCTAAAAAAAAAAAAAATGTAATCCAGTTGCTAAACTTTGCACAAATAAATGTACTAAATCATATAATTTGTCGTGTCTTGAGAAAAATTAAAATCTGTTTCACAGATTTAGGGATTTTACATTGAAACAACCACATGTTGGTCATGATTAAATCAACCTGTGACATAGCAAACAGTTGTCGTGTATATCTTTGTATACTGAGTGACTGACCACTGGCTGAAGCTACTGAAGGTATGATCTATTTTTGGAGCTCAGGCTTAGAGTGCACTATATTCCTTAATAGCCAGCAAATCCACAGAGAAAACCTCTGGAATATATTTTACTGCACCCATTAGGACACAGTTTTTATTGACAAGCATTTTACTTACTTAAAAAGCCGCCATTAAATCCCTCAGTGAATTCATCTGAGAAGAAGATAGGTGTATTACTCTGCAGATGATTGCTATAAAAATAAGCCTGGACAGAATTGATCCTGAAATACAAACCCAGGTAAGATAACGAGATGATGTTATACATTGTTCTAATGTCAGCTGCTCTGCATGACAATGCACTTTAAAAAAAAAAAAAAATCTCATGTCTCATTAAGTTGTGTCACACTGTGATAAGATCCAGGACAGAAATCTGTCAAGTCCATCAGTCCAAGATATGAAAATATGATCGGAAATGTTGTCAATTTCCTCTCAGCTACAACCAGGTTTTCAAATAATGTTTGGTGAATTAATTAAACATTTACTTTTACTAATTAACAGTAGTAATACCACACGGTAAAAATACTCAACCTGCATTCAAAATATCACTTGAGTAAAAGTGTGTAAGTATTATCAAAAGTATTCACACCTACGGGCAATTTAGAGCCACCAATTAACCTGCATTTCTTTGGACTGTGGGAGGAAGTCAGCCAGAGCCAGAACGATTCAAAATCACCAAATTTAGAGGTACATAGAATATGATTTCATGGGACAGGATAGGTATGAGAAAATGTAATCCAAAAAGTAACTAGAAACTAAAGTTCTTAATGCAGTTGAGTAAAAAGTGCAATAATTGTTGCATCAGTTCTAACTTATTATACGACTAATTGTATAGCTTAATCATTATCATGATAATGTGATACTGTGTTGAAACACATAGGAATCTTCATCTCTTTCCATATGGCGTAAACCTTTTTAGCGAGGTGTGAGCGCAGACCCCAAACCACCAAACTAAGCGCACCGATTCATTAACTCACTCAATGATACATGATAAATGTAAGTCAGCTGAAGGATGATCTGTCAAACCGATGGGACAGCCTGCGATGTGTCTGTATAAGTGAGTCATCAGGTGACCGGTATAAAACACACAACAAACACAAATGAAGATTAAAAACGACGATTTTCTAAAAAATATCAAATTTAATTTGGTTATAAAAGTTGTATTTTTTTCACATGCACACCCACACATAATTAATCACCATAAATACTGTCCAATGATTTCTCTTTTCTTTGTTTTTTTTTGTTTGTTTTCTTTTTTTTAAACTTTGATTCACAAAGCAAGCACATACGGTGGACTGATACATCTGATTTCAAAGGACACTATGGAGAATGCTTGCAGTCTTTTACAGGGAGAGGAAATTTCAGTGCACTAACAAAAAGGCTGTCGTAAAATCAAGTAGAAACATTTATAAATTATCTACAAATGGATCAAAGTACAAAAGAGCTACAGCATTTAGAGACACTACACCCATTCACAAGTGAATGATTTGGCATTGGGACACCATATTACAGTATTTCAACTTTTGTGACAGACTGAATAAGAAACTAAACATAAAACTGCTTTGGAACAAAAAGAATCAGATGTAAACCTATTGCCAACCAAACTTTTCTTACATTCCATTTTGGCAAACCCTCTCTTGTCATTGCATTTAATCAATAATATTTATAAAGAATGAGGAGGGGAACCCTGTTTCACACAGTAAACTCATATCTGACTCATATGTTAAGTGCAACTTGACGTAAGAGACAACCGCAGATCAACAGGATAGATATAAGAATAATTCAAACTAAACAGACAGATTTGAAGTGTTTAAAATATTAAAGCTATGAGACATACGATCCCTCCAGTCAGTAACTGAGTTGTTGAGCACATCAACATCTCAACTGCACACAAAATGTTGGTCCAGTGCGCAAGCCTTTCCTCTTTGTAATCCAAGTTAATATTGTTTTTAACTCAAAGCAACATTTCTATAATCTTGTATAATTAGCACAAAGACTGTCTCCTCGAGCGGCATAAACTGAGGTAGGACAGTTGTGTGTTGAGATTCGAGTCACGTGCCGTGACTATGGGATCAGCGACATGGAAGGTTAGCAATGCAGTTTGTCTTTGAAGTTCAAAAAAAAAAATGATCAAAAACTAGAAAAAAAAAAGTAAGATCAAATATAAAATAAATCAATGTCTGCTGCAAAATATTTTACAAGTCAACAAGTTTTGATGAACAAATGGGAAAACTACATATTTTGGATTGATTTCCCTATTTTGGGGTCAAATTTAAGGGCCTTAATTTATATTTTTGATTCATTACAGGTTTAAAAAAAAAACCTTTCAAAGGTTGAATTTGCCACTGAAGCACATGCAAATGTTGAATAGAAGATTAAATTCAAATAAACTGTAACTGAATATTGAAAATATTTAATTACAAATTCAGAGTGAAACGCTGACATTCACTTTCACTAATCGCATAGAATCACATCCTAATTTAGACTCCGTGTGGTTGAATCTGTCACACGTCGTTCTGAAGCTTTCACACTGACAATGAACGAGAAACTGATTTAAAACACAGTCAGTGTGACAGCCGGCAGGATATTAAGTAGTTTCCACTGATCTGATTACATTTTCTGGCGCAAATCTTTTAGTAGCATTATGCAAATAGGTTTGTTTGTTTCTGAAGACTTGCTTAATTAGATAAAACATTCAGTGAGTCAACAAACTAAATGGAGCAACAACCGAATATTGGCATTACTGATTAGTATGTGTGTGCACGCTCGCCAAACTAAAGCTCCAGACTACATCTGCTTATTTCATAAATTATCCAAGATCATAGGAATAAAGTAAAAATCTATCTCTATCAGGTTCCCTTTTAAATGTATGTGTGACACTTTTATGGTATAGTCCTTGTGTACTTTAAGTACAAGCCATGTAGAGCATAAATGTAACCAGATATGAAAAGTTAGGTATGTTTGTATTTCTCTCCACAGACCTCAGGTAGATGAGCCAGAAAACAATGCACACCTTGACATTTTGATTTGTAGTTTGTACGATGCTTTCACGTGGCCCTCGACATTAACATGAGACAACAAAACTAAAACAGTGCACAGGCAATGGAGGTAGCAGCACATCACTAAATCACATGACCAATAACTACATGGCCTCTCCTTCAGAAACAAAAAAAAACGTGAGTGAACGAGAAACATGAAAGGTGCAAAAACATGAATGCGTCACGTACTCCCTTACATACACACTCACTCACAGGCACACAAAACATCCAAAAAAAACACCCACCTTTGTGCAATAGGAAGACAGACACAACATTTTGTCTTGAACTAGGCGTTTCATGACAGCTCGACAGCGAGGACGGCAAACATTTCTGCTCTGATTTACTTTTCAAAAATGACACAAAAAACCCCCCAAAACAAAACAAAAAAAAAGAAAACCCTGGTGTAAATCAACCTGTGATCAAACGAGGAATGTCATGCTCATATTGTTTTCATAAAGGCCACTGAGACAGCTAAGCTCGCCCGGTGTTTGTCACATTAATGCCCTGTTGCCAATCTGCTTATTCTTCAAATTCCTTTCATCACGGAAAACTCTCTGCTGAATGACAAGCACACGTGGAAATGTCTCTTCTTCTCCCCATGTATGCTACCACCTCTCTATGATATTGCACTGAATAAAGCCTTTGTGTTAGCAGCCAGCATTACTTCACAGAATGCCGCAATAACAGTGTAGTCTATTTGAGATTTTTTTTATAGGAGTGTGGTCTCTGTTTCTCTGTAGTGACATCAATACTCCACAATAAATGATTTTTTTTTTTTTTTTTTTGCTGAGGAACAGATGTATCCACGTTTGTTTTTTTACAGCTACCCTGCTTCAAATAAATGTAAAGTTCCTTTGACTAATGATTAAAAAAAAAAAAAAAAATGTCATGAAAATCCTAGTTTTTTGTTTGTTTTTTTAAGTTACCTGTTGATTTAAAATACATCACAGTAATATGTTTTTGTGTCTGCAGGTGACCTCCTCTCTTGATTTTGGCACTGCACTGTACATAATTTAGTTGATTCGTATCCATCACCAAACATGAATAATTATATCACTGGTTATATTCAAATAGGCTCACGTAGTCCAGGAGACTAAGCTCACATCCACTCTGTTATGTGTTGTAGGATCAGAGTTGATTGTATGGATGCAATTTACAGAGCCCAGCATGTGCACTTATTGTACATGTATGCTTTTTTTTTTTTTATTATTATTATTATTTCACAGGGGAGAGTCTCTTCAGCAGCTTCTTCCCCTTCGAAAGTAGTCCTTTCTTCTTCTTGTTTGCCAGATCTTGGGAGTCCCGTGGGTCCCGGGGGTCCAGCGGGATGTGGGGGCCCCTAGTAGGGCTGAGGGATCTCATGGTGCCTGGGAGGAGAGGTCGAACAATCGGGGACGGCGCTCGGACGGGTACGGTGTCGTTGTCGACCGTGTCGGCGGTGTCTGCGGTAACCTGAGGAGAGAAGTGATGGGGAGGTGTGGAGGCATGGGGCAGCGTATTACAAAAGAAGCAACTCTTTCACACTGAAGGCCTCTGCCTGTCTGTCTGTCTGCCTGTCTGTCTGTCTGTCTGTATTCTCTACCAAACTCCACTATGTGCTTTCAATGCGGAAAAACTTTTCAAACTGCACTGAGTGTTTCGTACAACAACCTGCAGATAATTTGAGTTCTCTGGGTACTTTAGAAGAGCATTCACCGAACACATAATGAACAAATTACCCACTGACTTATGTGCGTGTCTTACGTGCCTCCTTGTTGCTTTTATCCTGTTAAATGGAGTGATGGAAATATATTTTGAATTTGTAGTACGTGTATATCTCAGTGATTTGTAACTACATCCAGCAAGGACGCTGACATTTTTAGTTTGTTTGGGTGTTTTTTTGAATTTATAACGTGTATCTGGGGTAGCGTTTTAGTGAAGATCTGTATTCAGATGTATGCAGATCTTTAAAAAAAAGCATATTTTCTATTATTAAAAGAAGTTAGAAAAGAATTATGCAGCCTTGGCAACAATTTGCAGACTCTAACTTTACTAACGATGTACAGAATATTAATAGGCACCGTAGATTTGGAGTGAGAGCCTAGTTTCTTTTAGCTTTAGTTCTGGTTAATATTTTAGTTATGTATGTTTTCTTCCTTGTATGTGTATGTCTATAAGATTGTCTCCCTAAATAACTCCATATTCAAACTCACTAACTATCTGATAATATCCACCCCATACTGTATTAAGATGGCTAAAGCTACCACCTGTCTACTTGTTAATCTGTGTTAAATTGACAGAGGATTTGGTATGTTTTCACACACGCACACACACACAAACACACAATGTACATATGTAGAATAAACACTGGGAGGAAGCCATCGAATGTTGAGCACAACATCAGCACATCACAGAGCCGGAGAAGTCCACTATCAGTTAGGCCATGAGGGAACATACAGTACAATAATATACATTACAACACTCAGGGACACAACTGTAAATACCAGGCTTCTCTTCTAATGCAGCAGCTGGATACACACTCTCAGTAAGATGATAGTTTGTATTTTGATACCATTAGTTAGCCTGAGTCTACGTCTCTGGTCTGACTTTTTAGCAATATATCATACCACCTTTGGGTGCCAAAAAAAGATGCTATTTAGTTTTTTTGAGGCAAATATTACAAACATTTTGAAAATGTACCTTAACATTTTGGTATCCTTCAAACTCAAAATGCAACATTTTACTGATGTGATATGTCACCATGGGAAAAAAAACAAACAAAAAAACATTAGAGAAACACTAGACTGAAGTGTTTCCATAATGTTAAGTGGCATTTGAAAGCCTCCGCTGTGACCACAAGCTGCGTGCATTAGAGCCGCGAGTTTGGTATCTCAAGTTGCCGACTTACTGTACAAGGCAGACAGAGCCATTTATGGTGTGAAATGAACAATCTTCTTCTGTTTGTTTGTTTTGTTTTGCCAAGCGGGTGAGGAAAAACAAAAAAGAAATCAGATGTGGCAGCATTGTCACCGTCGCTAAAAAAAAAACAGAAACCCCACACCACTATGACAACTGAAAACAACAACCACCACCACAACAACAACAACAACAACAACGTCAACAACAACACCACAAACATGAACACAGAGCGCGCAAAGAAAAGAATGTTTTTTTAATATCCAATTTTTTCTTTTTATTGTTCCATTGTAACAACACAGTATGGATGTTTCAGTGCTGCGATTAGTTTTGTCTCTCGAGCTCAGAGCAAACATGGCGTATCCACTGACAACAGGGCTGAAAAATAGATCTGATGTGTGCGCAATATACATAAAGAAACAAAGCCTCTTTAAGGAAATACAGCAGTCGAGCCAAGAAAGTTGATATAAAATGTATCAAGTTTGAAAAAGGCATGCTTTTCTCTCTTTTTCATCTTTAAAGTTTTCTTCTCAAATGATTTCTTTCAGTGTCACTGGGTAGCAATTGTTATGTGTTAATAAAGCACTTATTATATAATTATTATTATACACAATAACCACAATTTGATTTTGTGTTTCAGTGCAAAGAGGTACCAAATTATCTTGTGTAAGGAATGAGTTGAGCCTTTTTCAAGTCCTCCTTAACCAGTGCTACATGCATAAATCACCCGCAGAGCTCCCACAGTCTATCCTCTCTCTGTCCATGTCAGGCTTTGCTTCTTCCTTTCTCTGAGACTCAGAAAGGTGTTAACACTGGATTTTTGTCTCTTTTCCAAAGGATGAAGGGAGGAAGGAGGCGGGCGGGCGGGCGGGCGGGTAGGGGAGGAGTTGTTAGTTTGTATAGAGTCACCACTGTCACCACATGGACAAACACACACAATGAACAGCACACAGACGGCAAAGTGGAGGAAGCGAGAGACGGAAATCAAGAGAGAGGACGGAGGATGGATGAACACAGGGCCTAGCGCTGAGAGCGGCGATGATGATGTACCCGTTTGCCCTCTGAGACGGTGGCGGCAGAGTTGGCAGGGGGCCGGTTGGCAGGCTCTTCCTGGGGGTAGTGGGACGGTGTATCAGTCAGATACACCTCCACGTCATCAGGCACTTCTTCCAGGAAGTTAGAGGGAACCAGACCGCGGTGGCCGTTCATCTCACCCTATGGACGTAAATGAGGGAAGAAGATTTGTGTCACCGAACAAGATGTATGCCATAAAGTCTAAATAATATGTCATATGTATGCACTGTTAGGTTCTAATTTTCTTAATCCCCTCAGGGTTGAATCAGGTCACTATCCATTTCATTTATCTTTTGTTCTCCAAAATTAGAGCCTGTGAAACTCCCTAGACATATTAAAATTATTAATTTGTAGATTCATCATCCGTCCCAGCCTCCTGATTTGTTAAATTAAAGTTTGTTTGACATCAGCCACCCTGCCTGTGAATCAATCAGTGTGCACAAATCTACAGTTAACACATTGCTGTTAAACCCCAGCAAGTTTCACATTTTGGGAAATGTGCTTTATTAGAAGATTGATGCCACTCTCATATTTTCACAATAAGTATGAAGCTACAACCAGCAGGCATTTAGCTTAGCTTTGCATTAGGACTGGAAACAGGAAGAATGTAAAAAAGGTAAAAAAAAAACAATAACAATAATGTGTTGATTGCACTCACATAATAGAATCCGTCTTCATCAATATCTCCAAACACAGCGAGGATATCACCAGCACAGAAGGTCAGCTCAGCCTATCAGGAGACACAGAGATACAGAGAAGGATATACAAGGAATATGAATCAAGTAAAGCTGTGTCTTAATCTGTTATGCCGTGATTGGTTTATGTATAGTTTTCCTCTGACATAGCACTCCGTTGGATCTGTAAGTGTGTTCAGTGAGGGCTCCTTAGCAGTTAGCGATACCTCGACGTCAACATTAGGCGAGCTCTCTCGGGGGTCGTAGTCGTACAGAGCCACCATCCTCCTCGAGGCCTGATCTCGACAGAGGCATCTTCTGTTCTGCTCTGGAAGCGATAAAGGACGTCTTGTTAACATGAAAGTGATCATAACTGCGCCCTCGGACTCACAGACCTTTACTCGCTCATGCTTGCATAGTACCTATTCTGTCGACAGGGGTGCTGAGTGGCAGGAAGCCCTGTTTGATGAGCTGGTCCAAGGTCTCCTCGTCCTCCGCTCGTATCTCTGACACCATGTTACAGGGGATGAGCCCCATCCTGCCCCTCACTTCTCCTCTGTAAAAACCATCTGTGTCTTTATCACCGTACACCTGTTGGATGAGAGACATTTAGAGCTGCCACTTTAAAACATATGTAGTACTTCTGTTGTGGAGATTGGAGGGGGGAAAAGCTCTAGAGATGAGTGCAGCGCTGTCATGCCAGTGATTTACATGTTTTTTTTAAATATGCTCTAGGTTAAGCAGAGGGCTTGCACAAAAGACACTCGGTGGCAATTTTAGTTTCAAATGGCTCCCAAATGTATTTTAAAGGTCAATTCCAGAACAATTTGTACAAAATTCTATCATTTATTATGACTGTGGTGCGCCACTGACCCAAATGTTTTACTTTTAGTTTAAAATAGAGCTTGAAGAATGAAAAGATTAAACACTTTGGGCAGCAGGTTGGACTGTAGAGAAGCTATTTTATTGAGCATTTAGGATGAGAGCTGTTTGTATAAATGCACGCTTTCTGCACTCTTTCTAAAATAACCATTTATCACACCTGATGTTTTAGGATCATAGTGTTTGTCTATTGCTGAAATGCAGCAAACGACTAGTAACTTATAGTTTGGATTCACCTTAAAGATGAATAAACGCACAGAGGGAGGCTTAATTGTCTTAATCTTAATTGTAAATTCCCACCCTAATGATCTGCCCCTCTTTGAAGGGCAGCTCCTCATCAGCTGCATCCGGTTGGGGACATGGACAGAGGATCGTAGTCAAAGAGGGCCACAAAGATCCGGAAGGACTCCTCAGGCTCCGACTCATCATAGTATGTGGGAGAGCGGCGATCCCGGTCTCTGTATCCATCTTAAACACATTAAAAACCAAAACAAAACCATTACCCTGCATCACTAGATATGACTGTGATCCAACACACAAAACAGGAACTTTGGAGGAGACTTTAATTCTTTGTAGAAATATTGTATATCTACAAACATAAGTTAAATTTTTGTCTCCTGGAAAATTTCAGCCTGTGTTTGTGCTCGGCAAAAAAATCTATTGCTGCATACAGTAAACCACTACTGTGATGAGCAAGTCCATTATGTTTCCATAGTGATGTATCTTAGCCATGCTTCAATCAAAGGAAATCAATGAGGATTTCATTTTGTCTTAATAAGTCTTATTGATTTGATCAGGCAGTATTGCATGACAGATTCGATTTTTTTTTTTTCGTCTAGCCATATTCGTGCCTGTCAGCATGCAGGAAGAAATCTGTGGTCAGTCGACTATTCAAATCATTTACTGAAGCACACGCGCATGCACCCACAAACACGCACACTCACACACGCTACATGTGTTTTGTTTTTATCCATTTTTACGTTTGAATGTGCCGCGAGAGACGAATGGGAAGCAAGACAAACCATGGTGCAGTACACAGACAGATCGTGATTCATGGACGTGACACAACAGCAGACACACACGAGACTCTGACATGCATGCTACAAAAACCCTACAAAAAAAGATACAACTCCATATTCCTATTTTGATTTCATAAAAAAAAAAAAGTGAAAAATAAGATTTGAAAGCATAAATCTAAAACTTCCCACACATTGCAGCAAAAAGGTCTAAAGCAGAGATGGCAGAGTTGTCATGGAAGCCTGTCATTTATTTCAATTTGGCAGTGCAATATTAAGAAAATGTGTGATACTGTTTGAGTGCTTGAAAATACAAGCATGATGTGAAATGCATTGCTCCCAGGTGAGCCTATACCAACCTGCAGAAGGAATTACATGTACTGTATGTGATGCTAGGAAAGAAATGTAAAGGGACAGCTGCAACAGCCGATATTTCAAACTCAAATGTCCAAAAGGAGCTCAAATGTCTAAAGAAAAACAAGAAAGCAGGGATTCTTTAATATCTACCACTAATATTTCTTCACTGTCATGCATGACTGCTCTTATTATAAGTGTAGTAGGTGTGGTTGTACCACAAAGGGAAGGGGGTTTAGCAGGCATCTGGAGTTCAGTGCAGTGAGTGAGGCATTCTCTGAGCAGTCAATCAATCATTTATCATCTGCAACTGTGGAAACGTTCATCCTGGACCCCAGGTATGGCTTGCCAGTGGGTCCACCATTTCAGTGCAGTGCGGTCATGCTGTTCAACTGTAAGCATAATAACAACTATTATTATTTAAAGACAGAGAAGCAGGCACTTGCAAGTGTCCACAGCTACTTCTTGCCATTTGCCAGCTGCTGGTGGCATTTTTTTTTTTCCGCCATGCTGTGATTGGTCAGGACTGCAGGCACATACCATGGGGAGACCTGGTGCCGCCCATTTGCCTGCGGGATGGCCTCGTCCTGTGCCGAGCTACTCTGCCATAGTAAACATCCTCGGTGATGGGGGAGAGGTTTCCCTCACTGTTATTCTCAGAGGTTACCTCTACAGGAAACACCAATTAGAGGGTGATGGGGTTAAAAAGCAAACATTCCCTTCCCAAAAGCTATTTGTGTTAGCAGCTAAAGATTATTATTGCTTAGACACAAGGTAATGACAAATACACACAGGAAAGGAAAAATGGAAAACTACTATACTGTCATGATTGTCAGATTCTTTATAAACGGCTCAACGTGTAACGCAACTGTGCACAGCAGTTTAAGAAAAGTATCAGGTTGTTGCATCATTACAACCTCTACTAGATCAAACATATGTTCAGGTAGTGGAGGGCATGAGCATGGTTCATAGACACATAGGTGATCTGGAGACACAGAGAAGCTCATGAAGGTTTTAACAGAGCAACAAACACTACTGTTCTGTGGCACAGGAAAAATGAAAATTATGAAATAAAAGATTCTCCCTTCCCATTCTCTCCATCCACCTCCCTATACTGACCAATGGAGGGAACCATTAGAGGTCGTCTCTGAGGCTGAGAACCGCCATGCTGAACTCTTCTCCCGGTCTCCCGGTCATGACGGCCTCCAGCTTGAGTGTTTGTCTGAAATGCACGTAAGCAGAGGAAAACATTCACAAACATTAAACATTCACGAGTCGCTCACAGATACGTGGACATACTCGCGAAACAGCATGTGGAGGAAAAAAAAAATACACACACACACATCGACGTACTCGTACAAATTGTATGTAAACAGAATCATGCAGCACTCACAGGCAGGCACACTGAAACACAGACGCATAGACACACTCACCAACACGCACAAGCCCACGGGAAATTTTAACATTCCAAAAAATTAAGCAAATACCGATCACACACTGGTGTCAAAAAAAAAAAAAACGAAAAGCAAGGCCGTGTCAAAGATAGGAGTAAAGCACTGTCTCCTTTCACAGCGCGTTAACTGTTCAGCCTTCAGACTCAGCACATTCTATAACCCAGTCTATCTTTGTTTCTCTCCACGGTGCCGAAACATTAACGGTGCTTTCAGACAGCGAGAGGGTGCCGCCAATGCTCCATGCTACCTCCGATTCGACTAATAACCTGTACTGTACACCCCAAGCTGCTGCTAACTACCTCAGCTCATCACTAAACAGAGAGGACTGCGTCTTAAAAAAAGAGGAAATGGTCAGGATATGATATTAAAATAGCAAGCTTTACTAACTAATATCACAGTGGTCCAGACTGGATAATCAAATTGTGAAGATCCAGTACGGTCGCCCTTCATTGATACGTCGATATGCTGCCTGAAAGGATTAAAAACCCGGTCTGTCTCTCTCTGTTTCACTCCGTGGTGCTGAAGCATTCAAGTCTCACTTTTTTTCCCCTCTAAATTTGAATTGAACTCAGCACACACACTAACAACACATTATCAAATGCGAGTCGAGGCAGCAGTCTCAGTTGAAGTATCTGTGCCTGTGCAGTTCGCTGAATAATAAATTTGGCTGGTTATGACTCTTGGGTTTAGAATAAGTGCAAAGAACTGCACCTTGGGTGTGTTGTGCGAGTTGCGTCGGCGTCCCTCTTCCAGCTGCATCTCAGAGTACAGCTCCTCCTCATCCTCTTCCATGATGTCAGACAGGTCAGAGCCCCGGCTGCTTTCGCTGTGATAATCTTCATTGTGACTATAGTGAGGCTTTTGGCAGTCACGCACACACACAAACACAAACACACAAGACGCAGTTGTTTAAGTCCACATACATACATATACACACACATACATACATACATACATGCACACACCAAACGCACATGGATGGGCAAATGCACACATCGGACCACACACACAAGGACACCGGGCACAGGGAGTGTATGCATGCAACCACCCAGACATGCATGCACACACACACACACACGCACACACACACACATCCAAACATACACACACGTGAAAGGTTTTCTATTTAAAAACACATTGGGGCTCAAGTTCAAAAAAGAGGTAAAAGATTCATCGCTTATCCTGTTGTTCTTACCGGCCTCCCCAGCTCAGAGCCTCTGAGGAACTCGTCAACTGAGGGTCCTCGCCGACGGCCGCGTGCAAAGCCTTCCTCATCCTCCTCTTCCTCATCAGAGTGATGCTGGTGAAATGAATGGCCCTGCTCTCCATATCTGCCCTGCCTCCTGTCCCCCTGAAAACATGATGATGACGCAGTATTGTCATTTTTACTCCAAAGCCTTAATATAACAGATATTCCTATATAAATAAAATCATAAAGAATGCTGCATCGACAATATGGATTGATTGGATTTAGCTTTTCCATTTCCATCACACCTTGCCACTCTCTGCTGCCACCCTCTGCGCTGCTTCCCGGGCGATGGCTTTGGCCACCGTGTCCGGGATAAGCGTGCCTCTGGGCTGCGGGAGGATCCTCTGAGGGGATGGGGAGCGTGGATTGGCACAGGAGGGCCTCAAGGGTGTGGCCTTGCATGGGCACAGGAGGCTGGGAAGAGGGAGAGCGTGTGGGGTCCCAGCCAGGCTGGCCAGGTGGAATGGCTCCCCCGTGGTGGGCCGCGTGCTCTTTGGCATCCAGGTCTCTGGCACATACTGGTCTCTGAGGTATAGGGTGGTGTTGGGGGTGGGGAAGCAGAGGCAGTTGGTGCTGGGGCCTGGGACCTTGATGTGGTGGGTGAGGCTGGAGGTGTAGGTGCTGGGGTTGAGGATGTGGGGGTCGAAGCTGAGGTTGCTGGGGTCCACCAGGGTGGGGAAGTCTGGGATGGGGCTGAAGGTGCGGGGGATGAGGTGGGAGTGGTTGTCCATGTGCCTGGGGGGGAGCAGGGAGTTGGGGTGTGGCATGAGTAAGGTGGGGGGATTGGAGGTGGGGTTGAGGATGGGGATGTGGAGGGGGACCTGCGTGGGGGTGCATTGGCGGTGGCAGGGGAAGCGCAGGTAGAGGCACGAGCAGGTTGTTTGGAATGACGGCGACTTGGGAGTCCTGGGATTCTCCCTGTACTGACAGCGTCCTGACGATGACTTCCTTGGCCTCCAGGCACTGAATCCTTGTCAGCTCAACAGTAACATAGTCTGCCATTGGGTACAACACCTCAGCTATCTGGATTTTGAAGATAGAAAATAAAATGTTAACATCAAGGGAACCTAACAACTGAAACAAGATCATTATCATGATCAATACATCAGAAGTGAAAGCTCTTTTCTCTTATGCCACCATCAGGACAATATTCCAGGCCCAACCATGGGATGGGAAAATGGTTAATATCTTGTTTGTTCTGAGCAAAACATTATTTTTTTCTCTAGTATGGGAAGCGCATAATAGGGCAGAAAACATTGTGCTGTCAGACTATTGTGTTGATTTACTTTGGCAGGCACCAGGGGGCGTGAGAAACCTTTCCAAGACATTCACAGGTCCCAGATTGAGAGTCTTGTACTGAACATGAAATACAAGTAGGTGGCACTGCTGTGTGCAGTAAAGGGCACTGACGACATAATGCTAACTCAACAACACAGGCTACTACCATCCCATCTGTGTATGTATGTTCTTGTGTTTAAATTGGATTAAAAATGACTGGATCGTAGTATGAATGAAATATGGGACCCACATGCTTGTGAATTCTCCACAAACTGGTCCCTCAGTGCACTTGATAACTCACCCTCTGTCCTTTAGTGCAGACTGCGTAGCCAACAACGTTTGCCCCGTTAGATGTGCCCGTAGGAGAGAGGACGGGGGGCTTCCAGTGGACCTGTAGGACCCCTGGGGCCTGCCCACAGAGCACCTGTACATCATGGGGAGGCATGGGAGGGCCTGCAGGGTGAGAGAACAGGTGTAAGGGGGAAAGAAATGTAAGAACAAATAAATGTATGTAATCATTTACAGTTTCAGTGATATACAAACACGTGGGGGGGGTGGTGAAGCATTCATCAGATGCACAGATTGGCACACACACAACCATGCACAGAAATGCCCACGTACAAGAAAAGGGGGTGAGGTGGTGGGAAAACAGGAAACAACAAACTGGTTTCATTCATAATTTGCTCAGAATATTTTAATTTGAGAAAGAATAGCATCTCATTAAAGTGATAATGTGACGTTGCTAGTGGGGGACATTCAAAAGTCATGCTTGTGATAAGTTATTATGGCATGACGCTAACACTGGCCAACCGAAGATACTCTTATAATAAGACTGCGTTGTGAGATGAAATCCTCTTTTAGAACTATATTTTCGATTTGTATTCCACTGCTGTAGTCCTACCTCATAAATGGAGGAAAAATAAAACAATATGGGCTTCTGGGCCTCCTGAGAGAAGCACTATTGTCTCCGCATGCAGGACACAATCCAGAGAGACTAACTACAGCCCATTCTTTGTCTTCCACTCTCCGGGATTACTCGATAAAACATGCACAACTGCATTCAAACTGAAGCAAATGCACACACTCACACGAAACGGTAATCTCAGTGAGCAGTGGAGTCGCACTGCTTTATATAGCAATGGTTACTACAGGCTAGGCTATAGGCTGAGGAAATGACTCATCAGAATAACAACCATAACATATCTTGTGATGCGTGGCTGTTCTCTAATTAGTGATGTGCTCGGTGCAGTAAGCAAACTTGGGCAAAATTGCATTTGAATTTGGCCTTCGAAAAAACAAAGTTTATATTTCAATAGATTAAATGAATGAAGCAATGTTAGTAGACAAAAAGAAAAAATGTTTTTCAATCTCAGAACCATAAAAAAATGCCATTTTGCCCAGATCCCTTCACTGATTGCTCATATTGAACAATATGTCATCATGACTCTGTCATGAACTCTGCCCACTGGTTTTTCAATAGAAGAAAATCATTTAGTGCTCAGATATAGGGAAGCCCAGCACAGGACTGATGTTTCATTCTGACCTGTTCTGCAATATGGTGTTGGACCTAGACAAAATACAATACACAACAATGGCATGGTAAGGCAACGCTGTACTGTACTCTTTTACAGCACAGTACAATCATCTAGTAAACTGATACGGCATTATGTTACATATGAGAGCTGGCTTACAGTAAACTGAAATAAACAGAGTAGTAGCAGTCTGTCATCTCCAGCTGTCCTTCATACTGACTACAAGATAGTTATAAGAATAAAAAATCATCTGCTATGAAGCTATGCATACATTATTGATACTCTATCTCTATGTATAGAAATGATCTTTGCTGACCTGCAGCCTGAGTGCAGAACTCCACACCAGCTTCCTTCCTCTCTCTCTGCTCCAGCGGCAGTTGCCATGGCACCTGGTGCGGCTGTGCCACCACCGTCACTTTGTACACCGTCAGGGGCTTCAGGTTGAGGAAACGTAATCTATACCTTCCTGGCTTCACCACTGCGTGCTCGGCCCCATCCAAGAACACGGTGTGACCATAGTTACTGTTGCTGGGCAACCAGGAGAGCTCGGCAGTGTCACGCTGGATGTCATCCACCCGCAGGCCGCACGGCGCCACCACAACGTTGGCCCCCACCAGCACGGTGCAGCGCAGTTCGTCCGACAAGCCCCGGTCGGTGACGCTCTGCACCGACACGCGATGGACGCAGCCATCCAGGTCTAGCTTCTCCAGCAAACACTTGGTCCGGCCTCCGTACACTATACTGGCACGAAGCTCCCCGTCTACTAACACATTGTAGCCAGAGATGTTCCCCCAGCCCAAAGGCACTACTGGAGGCTCCCATGCAACAATGACGCTCCGTGCCAGCTGCTTGATCAAGGAGATCTTTCGGGGGTAAGGCACAACGTCTTCAGCCAGGTCCTCAGGGTCCAGGGGCCCCCCTGTCCCATTGCTACAGGGAACCAAGGCGTTAGCTGAGCCCAGGAGGCCATCCTGGGAAGCACCTCCATCCACTGCTGTCAAGGCCAGGGGTGTATGGTCCAATGGGCCCAGGTCTTCCCCTCCCTCCCCGGACTGAATCGCTAGTTTTTCCTTGTCCTGGACAAACTCAACGAAGTTGGAAGGAACAAGTCCTCGCTGGCCATCCAGAAGCTCCCCTGTGACACAGAAAGAAGTAAAGAAGCAGGTGTAGAAGATAAACAACTTTGATGATGTTCACAGTGAACAAAAAGCCTAATGCCAACAACTGTCTCTAAAGGAATGTGCCTCTGTGCTTCCTCCTATAAATGTTGAAGTTAAGCTTCACTAATGGCTCCTTGCAAGAAAAAGACAAAAGGACAGCTGTAACTTGAATACACATAATCATCAGAGAGAGCTATTTTTCCTTTCAGGGTGAGAATGAGTCAGTGAGTGAGAGGTGGGAGATATGTAAATATACAGTCTGTACTATTCCCTAAGATGTAAGATTCACCACTGGCTCTCTGATGCTATCTTTTTATACTCTCTCCAGTAAACACAGAACAGAAGAAGCATTCCTTTTCAACATCTTGAAGAACTTGAACCTCAGTTCACTGCTTTTGAACGTTTCCAGGAAGACCCCTGAGCATGAAGATGCTGCGGCCAACGCAGACACTGTGGTTATTTTTTTTACCCCAAAGGAACAAAGTTTGTCTTCAAAAAAAAAAAGCTCTCTATCATCTTGTCCTTCAATCCCTTCTTCCACAGAGACTTTAAGACCATCTGTGTGTGTCTGAGTGTTGTGTTGTTTGTGTGCGCTGATGATTAAGATGAGCCCCGCTGGATTAGTCATCAAGCTAAAAGGGACCAAGGTCCCATCTTGACAACAGCTTGGTCTGTGGCCCACATCTCCCTCCTGCGTGGTAAATATAAGGCTCCTCCACGATGCCATGCAATCTCACCGCCCATAGCTGATGAATCACTGCAGCTGAGTACCACTGTGTCTGTAGCAGGCTGCACTGTCTGCAGGGTTGCTAGCTAGGATTAGGATTGCTTCTGATGGAGAGGCACTCATAATTCTAAAGAGATTAGACAGAGAATCATTGCAATCACCAGTTATAAAAAGTGTATGGGAAGTTTTCTTGGTGACACTGATGCACTGACACAGAGTGTATTTACATACAGGTGCAGCAAAAATAATGACTTTAAAACTTTAAACGTACTTACTATTACAAACACTAATACAAAGGCAGGTCTTAACAGGTTGAATGTAAGCTGGATGTTAGAGCTAAGCTCAAGAGGTCTTGCTTTTCCTTTACTGATAATATTATTTGTAATTATTTTAAAAATTTTATCTTTTTTTTTATATTTTATGTTTTGGATTTGGTTCACTTTTATTACTTAGTACTTTGTAGCTGGGTAACTGGTAGCTCAGCTGCACCCCATGTACCAAGGCTGAGTTTTTACTGCAGCATCCAGGGTTCGATTCCAACTTTTGGCCTTCTGCGGCATTTCATCTCTCTCTCTTCCCAGTTTCCTTTGTCTGTCTCTGGGTGTCACTTTTCAAATAAATGCATAAAATTCCAAGAAAAATAACTAATAAAAAAGCACTTTATAACTTTATTTTGAAGGGTGCTACATAAATTTGGTTATTATTACTATTATCCTTATTATTGTTATAAAAATATACTGTAGAGTGACTTGGAAGGGTATAAAATGCACCATGGACAGCTTGTAATACATATCAATGTACAAGTGCTATGTGTACTATACATACACCCATAATGCACAGCAGAGTATATGTGTCAAACAGTCATTTTAATAAGAGTACTTGAAATAAAACTAATTCACGAGGCGATAACCGTGTGCTGACACACACTTCTTGGCATTTTGTTTCAGTGTGAGATAATTAATACACAACGTTGCACACGCTTGTTGTGGCTGTCAAGCGTCCTCTGCAACAGCAGCAGACAAGAGCTCAGCAAAAAAGGACACCTCCTGCTGTTCTGTAATGTTTGATGTTTAGACTGCAATATTTTTTGAAACAGTTGTCATTTAAGTTCCTGCCTAAGCTTGATGCACCAGATAATTCTAATAATGTCATCTCAGAGTCTTGTTTTATATCTTACCTTCATAGAATCCATCGTCATCCATGTTTCCATACACATACAGATACTTCCCAGCCACAAGGGGGAGCTCTGCTTCAGGATGCTCATTTGGTCCATCATAAGGGTTATAACTAAAAAGAAGAATGTTCACTTTTAATGTACACCACGGCAGCTTTTTTCAGTAATTTGTAAATGAAGAAGATGTTATTCAGTAAACCTAACAACGCTCGTATGCAATAAAACCAACAGACTCGTGAAGCTGTCATTCACCTGTAACGGGCAGTGCAAAGGCGGACCTGGCCTGTGTAGCGAGGCTTGGACCTGGGTGATGGGCTGGCCTCATCCTCCATCTATAGATATGATGACAGACACCAAAGATGCATATCATTTACATTTACATGTACAGTTCATAATTAAGATTCCAAGAGTAGGCAGAGTAAACCATTAAGTGTGAATATGATTATACAAGTCAGCCTAACCAGCCTAACTTATAAATACATTAGAGTGATGAAATTTAGTGATGTTGTGCCGCTCGGTCCCACCTCTGAGGGGGTCAGCTGTCGAGGGCTGCTGGGTCGGTCCGTTGTCACGGTGCTGGATTTGACAGACAGCAGTTCTGGTCTTTCTCTGTCTCCAGTCTGTGGTGTGCAGGGCAAGAACTGGGAGATCAGTGGCGGCGTGTTTGCCGCGCTCTCATCGCCTGGGAGACATTGATTTCCATAGCAAATAAAGAGTAACTGTCATTCCTTCTGCACCCATTTGCTGCTCACTGCACAGCTATTGATCTCCTGTTGAAGCGAGTGTACAGCAAACACTCCTCGTGGCAAAGGCTATTCCTCTTTCCATCAACACCTCACATCTGCAATGCATTTGTCCTTAAATACCACTCAGGTCTTCAGGGAAAGAAACATACTTGAAAGAAAATGCAAGGAAATACACAACAGAAAAGTGCAGCGTAAGGGTGCGAACACCTGAATTCCTTCAGGAAATTAACCAAGTCAACAACATGGATCCAATGTATCAGTGGGTTCTTGTAGTTTGTGAGTGAATTAACACAAAGGCAACAGTGAGTTCCCCCCTCTGTTTCAAGTGAAGAGAAAGATTTTTTAAAAAAAAGGGTTTCCAGCACTTCAAAGACCTTTGGTGTGTGCCAGACTGTATAAATCTACATCGCTGCTGGCTCTGCAGGTTGCACTGTGTCTCGTTAGAATACTAATGTGTTAAACCACATTCATGTCATACATCAGGCCTGTGATTCATTAGGGTAGATATTGATCACGAATAAGCAGTATTGCCATTAATGATGTCTACCTCTGGTAAGGAGTGAGCTGATCCAGCTGTTATGTGAGCTGTCTGGGGATTAGATCACTCGGACTCTTGTTTCATCAGAAGCCTTTTGATCACGCGTAATTTGGTGGACGCTTTTATCTTTATCGAGTGCACGCATTTTCAGAATGGGTGAACCCCACCGGCGGTGATGGAACATTTAACCCCGATAGGAACACTCCACCGACAGAAGCATGGGACTTCTGCGGCATTGTTGGACTCACATATAGACATGAGAGACAAAAATAAAGTAGCAAAATTTTTAATCGCCTGGCGCCTACATTACCCACAAAGCAACTCGACCACGAACATTTTGGTTGCATATTTGGGTGTGTTATGCTAGTAATAGTAGTATGTAGTGTTGAGATGCTAGCTTCAACCTGATGAGATGAGTGGGCTCCAGAGGTGTGGTGAGTTCACTTCTTTCTAACTGCACACCCCAAGACTCACTTTATTTTCAATTGCAATTTTAAAAAAAACACTGAAGTTAGGCTATGAACTGAAACCAGTAACCCACCTGTCTCTGTCTGGGCTTCAAATCCAATGATGACTTGTGGGAGCTTCTTCGAGAGGGGGGTCGTCTGAGATGTGGCTGTGGGATTAATCGTAAAGTTGTCCGCAGTATCTGATGCCAAACGGAAATTCAGCAGCTCTTTGGACAGCTGGTGGTAGTGTTCACTCTGTGACCTGCATTTCTGCTCCAGGTCACGAACCTTGACCTTTGATAGAAGATGAGGAGAGCAGAGAGGGCGGTAATAGCCGAGAGGAGGAAGTGGGAGGGAGAAGGAGGTGAATCATGAGGTGTAGTTCATCACATGTAATGTTCAGATATGAATTCTCTGAAGAGGAGCCAATGTTTCATCTATTAATGCTGATCAACCACAGAACCATTTATAATAGGATCCCTGAAGAGACATTTTTTTTTTTTTAGCTTATAGCAGCATGTCATACTGAAACCACTGCAGTCTAATCAAAGTGTATGGAAGTGTAGAGTTATCTGCACTGCTGCAGCTGATACATAACACTGCTAAATTCTGATTACAAAGCCAGAGTACCGCAAAGAGTTAAGAGGATTATAATGCTTACAGTACAGTATTAAAGACATCATATCATAGATATCATATCAGAAGAAGTCGAGGAAGATGGATGGGGGCGTACCAGTGAGTATAGTAGTACTCAGTCTCGTTCAGTGCACATATGGATTCTCAATTTGGACAAAATACCCACTAAAGGCTGTGCAAGCTTTAGTGATTCGCTGAAAATTCACACATGCAACTGAATGGAGATTAAACTAATCAGGGAGAGAAATAAAGACCTGAAACATTCTGTCCTTAGAAGAAACTCAATAAAGATAGAACCAAACACCAATGCAGATGTAATTTAGGAGGAAACGAGAAATGACAAACGATATATTTATCAGTGCAGGTAAATATACAAAAACAAAATTAAAGCAAGAGCAACAAAAAAGACAGAAAAAGTGTGACGAACACAAAATGACTGAGGACTATAGAGTCACAGGAAACAGAATACAGAGGTTTGTTTGTTGTTTGACCCCGCAGACAGTGGAGCTATATATTTTTCCTCCTGTTGAAGTGTGTTTTTGCCCATTGAAGTAGAAGAAACAGGCCCAAATTGATCCAATGAATTTTCAAGAGGGAAAGTAACTCCTTGATAGCAGAGTTTCCATTTCTCAGACCAAACTCTTGACGTTTGTCTGAGCCAAACTCAGCCTGCTTGCTCAGTAAAATCGCATTAAAGCGCTTAAGATGGATAATAACATGACCTCACTTGAACTACTCTCAAAAAAGTCTACACACTACTGTCGTGACAAAGGGATTTAGAGTGAAATGAGAAAATAGTTTCGATTAGATGAGCCGGCGACAAGCATCTTAAAGTCCGTGATGAAACACAGCAGGTCACTGATTTGATCATAGGGAAATTTATAAAAGTATTCAAGGTCAGCCTGGAAGCAGGATTAATGGGATTAATGGGATGTCACACAGAGAAAAGTTACAGAAAGTGAAAGGAAGAGGTAGAAACATAACTCCAAACACAGAAGCTGAGCTACTGTTTGTTTTAAACTCTCTGTGTGAGTCACAAACTGGTGGTGGAGTATTGAATAACCTACACGGCATTACAGCATTTGTTCACAACTACTTCTGGGCAGAGAAAAGCCAGTGTACTGTTGGTGGAATTCAAATCTCAAGCCATAATTTATGTCACACCGCCTGTTTTAGGGCAGAGGCCACTGGCGCTGATGCTCCTACAGTATACATCTCACTCTCAAGTTTCTTATGGAAGCTGCATTAAAAGAGCATCCGGAAACATGAGGTCTAAGTTCATTATCCAACAGGTTCTGCACACGGGGAAGGTTTGCCTCATCTTAACACAAACGCTAAATCCACTGTCCAACCACACAGATGGTTTCACTTAGTGGATCTGATTAGACCTCTTTTCAGAGCTGTGTGGTTTTGTGTTGTGTCTTTTCGATTGTCTCGGCTCATGTTGTTCACACACTTTATCAGAGTTATTAGAGTTGTGTACTCCCCTATGTACAATCCAGTTTCAAAGATGGAAATAGCACACTGAAACCCCCCAAAAATTGTTTCTATTTATATTTTACACAGTGTGTCAACATTAGACCTGGATGCTACAGAGTTTAGAGTTAGCAGCTGCACCTGACATAGCACACATTGGTTCCTCATCTTTAAAGCCTCTACGTTTGTGGTGTTAAAAGTGTAGTAACTAAAGTACTAGCACTACAGTAGCTAGCTCTGTAGAACAATGTTGTTTCTTCATTTGCATGTTGCCATTTGCAAAAAAGACAGCAACATCAGCAAGAACTGAAAAACCTTTTTTTTTTTTTTTGTCTACCTGAAATCTGAAATCAAGGACATGCTGTTTCAAAAATTCCTAAAAATTGGTAGGCTATATCTACCATAACTAAGGGGGGCAGGGTTTAGCGAGCGATCAATTCCCAGCAGAGGCTCAATCAGCCAGAGTAATTGAAAACAGCAGTGTGAGTGGAGCATGGCCTTTACAGCTTTCTTACAGATTAAATAGAATCAAAGGAAAAAAAGAGTACATTTTTTTTGACCAATAAATAATATGTTTTGTACATTTAGTAGACTTGTTTCTTGTAAAAGTGGTTATTTAAACGTTTTTCATGTTAAGTTTTGACTATATCAAAACGATATGCATTGATTGATACAGTTAACATTTGTCAAAGACTACATGAAACATCCAAAAATGTGTTATTCAATCATATTTCAAAAAGTGAAGATCTGTGTTTGTTCACGTTACTGCTGCCTCATGCTCTTGGTCAGCTTGAACCTGAGCTCGCAGAGAACACACACAGAGAAACACACAGTGACAGCTGACACTGTGATCACAGTCCATGAGGTAGAATAGACAGCACACAGCTGACATACTGTCATGCCAATACCCTGGCAGAGGCTTTACTGGTTGATCACAGCACTGGTACTTGAAGAGATGCATACTCCTGATGGCACAGCTCTGATGAACAGTTATTTTGGGGTATGTTTGTGTCCACAGTGAGTCGTGGCTGGTAGCAGAAGTAAAAAAAGCTTTCAACATTAAAAACCACCCTGTGTAAATTGCAAATTACTCAGACTCTGTTTGGATATATTTAGGTCTGTTTGATTGTTAATTACTGATTCTCTTTGAACAAGCGCCAATGCAACTACAGGACAATAAGCAGGTACAGATAAGGAAGCAGTAACTATTCAGCTCTTTTATGACCATATCAAAGCCGGGCTGGTCTAATCCAGTGGATATTTGAAGAATATTTACATATTAGTCATTTGAATAAGAGGATTTTGAACGGGCTTTTTGTTTTATCACCCTATAGGGTGTAAACAATTAACAGTAAATAACGCTGCAACAGAACAAAGCTGTTTAAAACTATTGTTAATTTAACACTTAGGCTCACCGGGATGATTGAGTTTATTTAAGATCCAATTTCACATTTTTGTGTCATTCTGAGCCAGACTCTGCTATGATCACGTGTAATTTAAATCCACGTTTCCGCTGAAGACATTTGAAGAATCTTAAAAAGATACCAGTAACATCTGCACGCTGAAAAATGTTCACAGGGTTTGTATAAATTTATCAACAACTAGAAAGGCAATATTTTTTTTTTTTTACCAGAGAGCTATTTGTCACGCTATCAAACAACATGAAAGGTGTCGCAAGCTGAAGCTGCATTTCTAATAAAAATCTGCTGATTTTCTGAGGTGTTGATATTTTCAGATACAGTAGCAGTGATTCAATGACAGTGATTCAGCACAAACTGGCTACTGACACGTCAATTGCTGAGCAAGGCGCTACAGTTCTTCACCCACCGCTTTTATCACAAAAGAAAGAACCCAGAGGGTTTTGTCAAAAGTATAAAAAAAAAAAAAATGAAGCTTTCAATGACCAAGTTTCTATTTTGGCTTTTATCCACGTGTCCATACCTTTTGCAGTTGATTGATCGCCTTCTGCTTGGTGTGAAGGGCCACCAAGGCTTGCTCATGCTCTATCTGCAGTTGCTGCTTCAGCTCTACGGCCTCATGCATACGCTAGAGAGAAACAGAGAGAGGGAGATGAAGGATGTTATTTAGAGACGAGTTTTGACAGTATCCCAAAAGAGATACCCAACCACAATCTTTCTCTATTGATGGTGACACATTCAATATAGCTGAACCTTGAAAGCTTGAACAATTATCAGAATATTGCTGTTGCTCTCCCTGGCACTGATAGGAGGATGTATTCTGCAGTGGGCTGGCTACCATCCTGGCAACAAGCCTTCTAGCTCCAGGCAACACCGCATTCAGATGTTTGTCAGGGTGGATAAAGTTAAATCACACAGTTTGTAATATCAGGATTGTCAAAATATGACAAAATATTCACCAAAGCTTTGCAGATTATACCAGGTGAGTAAAATAAAGAAGTCATTTCATATTTTGGGAAATGTTGCTTTACTTGCTTTTATGCTGAGTCAGATGAAGAAGATCTAAATCACGTGTTTTTACACTTGATATTTAGCTTTGCGTGAAGATTTGGCAGCAAGTTTGGCTCTCCCTGAATGTACAATTGAAAATATCGATGACTGCTTCGCTGTAATTGTTGTGCTTATGACAATAAGGTATTTAAATCTGTAACAAAATATGTCTTGTTGTTTAATCCATACAAAAAAAAGTATACAGTCATCAGAATGAGAATTTACAGCATGACTATTCCTTGGTTAGGAGCAGTGACTTCCTGTAGTCTTGTTGTTATTATTGCATATTAAAGAAACAAGCAATAAAAAAAACAATAACCTGTTTATTAGTGAGCTTTAGATTTGACGGTAGGTGAATTTTGTTACCTTCAGATAGAGCTATGCTAGCTGTTTCCACCTGTTTCCAGTCTCTATGCTAAGCTAAGCTAGCTGGCTGTACCCTCATATTTATTGTACAGACCTGAAAGCAATTTCTCAAACACTCACCGAGGAAGTAAAGTAGAGTGTTATACAAAACAAGCTTTTTATATAGTTTTAAATATCTATCAGGTGCAACTTACTGTTTTCTCCAAACTGACTCAGACAAAGCTGTCACACACGGTCACCCACGCTGATCCCAAATCTACCCTTTCCCAAATTAGCCGAGTCATGACTATATAGTATCTTATCCAGTGAGTCACAACCAGCTGCCACATCTTGCAAGTAAGAGAGAGTTAAGGCCATAAGATGTTTCTGCTGGCTTAAAAAGAAAAGACAGCTTAGAGAGCTCTGACATTCATCATTTTCTCTGTGTGTTCTCTCTCCCTTAAAAAAGAAAAAAAAGAAAAAGAAAAGCCTCTTTACCTCCCGGACTTCGAGGTGTCCTGAGCAGGCAGCCACTGCTTTGCATAATCAGAGAGGAGCTCTAAGCTGCAGAGGACTGGGCAAGGCTGAGAGGCTGTCACTGAAGCCTTAGTGAAATGTATTTTTTTTTTTTTCAACCCTTAGATATTCATGGAGGTCTTTAATGAACCCACCTACATTTTCAGCAGACACCCTGTGATGTCATGTTGAAACAGAAGCAGACGTATTGATTTAAAACCAACACCCTGTCTTACACAAGCCTGTTGCTCCAGACCTTGGAGACTGTAACTGCCAGCCGGTCCTATTACCAAAGCCTCAGTGTCTCAAGTGGAGACGCTCCACGATGTGGTGGAAAAAGGACAAGAAACAGATCTTGGGGATGGGTGAGGCCTTGCAGAGAAAAATAAATAAATAAAAAACTGGAGGTGTGGAGTGGGAAAGAAGTCTGCAGCAGCACCTCATCTCTACTTAAGGCTAATAACTAGAGGCTACATGAGACTAATAGTTAGCTATAATACCAGGTCACTTATTAAAAAGCCACCGTACATGTGTCTTGCATGTTGCCCTTTACATCTTCTTGTATGATAGAAGTGGTCATCCTTACTTGTGTCTTAATTCCCCCACTGAAATCTGACAATAAACCAGATTATATAAGTTTAAAAATAAGATTGGCAGTTGCTGTATCTCATTAGTTTTGACTGAAGAAAAAAAAATCAAGTCTGTCTTTTTCTGTTGTTTTTTTCTTTTTTCTTTTTTTCTTTCTTTCATGTTATGCCTCCTCCATCTCTGCCATCTCCACCCACATCGCCCTGTGTAATTTTCTCTAAATAGTCTCTTTGTCTTCATAATCAATACACAATGAGAAAGTGACAAACCTTTCTTTGCTGTATTAAGAACTGGGTCAGTTTTTTCTCAGATGGGTACATTTCTCTCTCAGATATCCTGACAAACAGACAATCAATAGGAGATGCAGGGAGGCGAGGATTTGTAATGAGAGTGCCTCTCACGGCGCAGTGAGACTGTGTCTGATTACTATTGGCAGACCATAACGTGATGAAAAAGGAGCCTCTCCGTGAAACAGATGACACTTCGCCTCATGAGTTGCATCACCTTCCTTCTAAAGTTTTCTTAGAAAACAAACACATGGGAGATGGGAATATCCGAAGAGGCAGCAAGAATCTGGGCCTGAAATCTGACGAATGGTGCGAGGCAAACAGAACCACTGGAGTGAACAAGGGATAATAAGTAGTAGTGAGATTTACAGTACATCAGGACAGATGACAGTGGAAAGGAGGAGCCTAGAGACGTACTGCTCAGTGGTCTTCTCCACCAAAGAACTGGAGAGACAAAAAAGAAACCATTCCAAAGTAATAGCATGGATGCCTGAACTAAAATTAGATTTATATAATCTAATCCATAGCTGAAGATAATTAAATCTCCCTCCTGTGGGTAGAGAAAAGAATTTTGTTCCTTGAGGGTGGGGGGTATATGAAAAATGTCCAACTTAAATCCTTTGAATTGAACTCCTTTGATCAAGTAATCCAAGAGTTTAGTTTCTTCAGGTAAAATTCAGCACCGAAGCAGTTACTGACAGGATTTCTGAGTTCTCTCTCTCAATAATCAAAATTGCTTTCTGGCATTATTAAGTTATCTGGAGCTGGCCACACACATTTCATACTCGGCACTCTTAGCCAACTGAATTCATAGCCAACTGAAAGTACCACAGCACTAAGTTGTAATTTAGTGAGAAATCAGAACAGGATCTACGATCACAAAACGAAAACATGGAATTGTTATATAAAACATATACTGTACTCTTGTGGAGGAGGTTGGTTGAGCTGGTTTTAGCTTCAGGTTCCCAACCTTCCCTCCACATTAAAAGAAGACTAAAGTGATATTTGTGTTTAGGAGGATAAAAGAATAAATGGATGGACGTCTCACCTTTAGAAGCTGTTCCAGGTCCTCCACTTTGCCTTGGAGTTGGGTCCTCTGCTGCTGGGCCACGTCTCTCTCCTGGCTCACTACAGCAAAGGTCTCTCTCAGCTGGTCATAGTCAGATTGCACCTACATGAAGCGAAAGATGCCAGGGAGGGAAGAACAAGAAAAAGATGTAACCATTATTCCATTTTTTAAAAAGAGGAAAACAAGCATGCAATTTTCATGAGTCTTGTTCTGGCAGTAGACCTACTTTTTACATTTATGAATAGAAGCTGGGTTCTCTTTTTTTTTTTTTTTGGTTGGAGGGTTGATTGGGAGGTCACAGTCTGGAGAGAAATTAATCAGCACATTTCAATTTAGCCTTGATGAGACAGAGCTGCTGACTTGAGCTTTCTGCCTTTCTCGTCTTTTTTCATCAGTCAGAGGCCTTGAGCTAAGCCGGTTCCTCTAAAGGTGGCCACGCAGGATTGAGCAGAACCATCCCTCAGCCACACACCAATCACCTCATTAACTAACATAACAGATGAGCGCGCGATAGATAAGCTCGTTAATTCATATTGTGGAATTTGGAGCTGGAGTCGGAAGCCCTAGTACCATCTGAGCTATATCACGCAGAACAAGCTGCATAATGATAATTAACAGTATTTTCATCTAGGATACAGACTAAAAACACAATATAAGCACAGAGTAAAGCAAGACATACAAATAAACATTAAAAACATTAGTATGGTAATAAAACCACGTGTTAATATTTCAATATCTCCTTTAAAAATTTAAAAAAATCTTTCCTTAGCTGTGCTATTAAATCAAATATTTGTTTAAAACTGAGCTCACTCAAGGTTAACACACAACACTTCTACACATCATCGACTAATTTGTATACGGGAGAACAAAATAACATAGTCCAATACAAGCCCAACAATAAATACTATGATTATGAGTCATAATGAATTCATTTAATTCTTTTACCGTCAAAGACACACAGTTAATTCCCTTAAACTCTAACAGATAATATAATTTATTTTCTGTGATTAATTTACTTCTCTTCTCTTCCTGTTTTTTTTCCCTCTTTCATTCCTTCATTCTCTCTCTATGCACAGTCCACTTACATGTTGCCTGCGTCTTTGCCCTTACATGCCGGCCACACTTCATTCATACTGTAAATCTGGCGGGACTGGATGCATTTTTGCCCCCGCTTCCTTTTCATCTGCGTGCCCACCTTGTCGGTGCACAGATGGCATCTTTTTGTGTGGCGTGGCGGAGCAAAAAGCTCAGAGCCGAGTCCCTGGACGCGTGTCAAATCTGCCCCCTCTGCGAGAGTCACTATTAGCGCCAGAGTTAGCTAATCGCCTACCATCACAGACTGTCTCTGTCTGGGCCTGTGTGCATGTTTCCGTTGTGCATGTGTGCAAGTGGGAGACTCTGGCTGACTGTGCTTGTAAAAGACGCAAGGATAGGAAAGGCACATGACTACATCCTGCGTGTGAAGAAGCAATACAGAGAGTCAACACATGAGAACATATGTGCAGATGATAACAAGGCTGCAGGTTTATTGATCTGTAGAGACATGGACACAAATTCCAACATATGGCTGATGTTACAACCATATAAGAGATTTTGAGCATGATACATAGCCTCTATATCACAACTAGTGCAACCTACAATAGAGTCTACCATAGATCATATCCTGGTTGACCATTGATCGTCACTGTATGTGTTTCCTGACAATACATGCGTGTACATGCCATACCTGGTCATACTTGGATGCCTTCAGGTGGCGATTGATCAGCTCAAGGTTCAGACGATTTTTCTCCTGCAGGGCAGCATGGAGCTTTGCTTTCTAAAGAATACACAAGGAGAGTTTAGTGTGTTGTTACATTATAATACACCTCATTGCAAAGACTTTTATGCCTGACTGGATCATGTATGCAAGCCACACAGCGTAACTCCATCTTAAAACTATTATATAAGCGACAGATGAAAGACTCAGGTTAGTGCCGATCCCTCCCTCCGTCTGTATGCATGTATGTGTGTGTGTGTGTGTGTGTGTGTGTGTGTGGGGATAAGCTTTTCTCTAAGATGCTGTCTGGAGGACAAAACCCACAGATGCATACTGTCACCCTCCATTTGGCATGTGGCATTAGGAATGGAGGAGGAGAGCTGAAGAAGAGGGAGGTGGGGGGGGGCACAGGAAGAAAGAGATGAAGAGAGAGAGAGAGAGGGACGGGAAGAAGGAAGCTGGGACGGAGGGAACGAGGAACAGGAAGAGGAATAGTTAGGAAAAAGGAGCAAACTGAGGGGATAAAAAGATGGACGTGGAATGCCGGATGTGTCAGTGGAATGCTAAATAAGCAGATGAGCGCAAAGCGTCAGTGAGGCCTGCCTCGAAATGAGATTAAAATGTGTGTCACGTAAAAAAAAAAAAAAAGGATTGAAAAGAGGTGTGCACTTCCTGTCTGCCCAGATTCACATTCAGAAGTTGTCATGCCGCCGGTGCTGCAGGTACTCAAGCATTACATAATTACGCCAGACTCAAACTAGGGCAATGCTCTCCTCCTATCACAGCTCCGAGCATTCAAGAGTGATTTCACTGCGACTGGTCATATCCTGGCACATAATACCACTTCATGCTAGTGCACTGAGCTCATACTGTTGATTGCCATTCTCTTTCGTCCTCACTATAATATGTGGATGAGTAATTTTTAATAGCGGCTCGGGCCTTTTGTTGTTCAGCTCTGTCTTTGAACAAAAAGCGACAGGAGCTGTTTACAGTTTTTGTTTAAGTGGTATGACGTAGGATCGTGTTTCAACATTTATTAATTAATGATTTATTTATTTATTTATTTATTTTATTTCTTTAGATATTCCTGGTATAACTCTGATCTGTTACAAAGCAGACAAAGTTGATGATTCGGGTAAGGGTGTGTAAGAAGGTGACTTCCTCTGTGTTACATCACCAACACAAGTTGTTCTCTATCAAGCCCATCTCATGAAGTCGTACTGGTGTAGAGCTGTGTGTGTTGCACCATGTAAACAGTCATAACACTGCCGTACGCCATGCAGTACATGACATGCAATACGCTCTCTCGAGCCTCATTGCTATGATATACTCAGGACTTCAAGCCTTGTACGCCAGCTTCTGCACAAAAAAAGGGTTGCGCAGCTGAGAGGTTTATGATCAAATTTATCAGTACAAATCGAGGAACTCAATAAACCCTCGCCAAAGAGGAGAACAGAGAAAAAACAGACAAAGTGGGGGCCAGCCAGGTTCATCCATCCTCTTTGTGTGCAGTCAGAGAGACAGCCAGGCCTGTCGGAGGAAGACACAATCAAACCAAGACACAGATAGAGAACAGACAAGGACAGGGAGATACAGAGTCTGGTGAGTGAGTTCACTTGCTGCTCTTATTGTGTAACGCTGTCGCCACAGCACATCGCTGCAGACTACAGAGCGATTAGAGTACCCGAGCCACACCTAGCTATGGTAGTGGACAGAAATGATCGCGTTCTCTTGCATTTAAGTGGTAATTATGGAGACATGGCACATCATGAGGTGCCAGCTGCAGTCATCTGCCTTAAGATATGGCCTTGTCTTTGACACCTTAAGCACGTGCACCATACAGAAGGGATGTAAAGATAACTGCAAAGAAGGATGTTAGGGAGGGAAAATTGATGGATATAGATGGGAAGACAGGTCGAGCGAAAGAGATTTTAAAGTTTGGTCCAGGCTGCCAAAGTATGCTAACAAAAGAAAACAAAGAAAAAGCAAAAGAAAACACAATGACCTTTTAAGGGCTGCTTTTTTATGGGCCTGAGGAATTATGTCTGCTTCTCCACTTCCTCCCACATCGAGTGAATCACACATTCACAGCTCTGCTTAACACTCCGTAACATCTTGTAAACACAGTGCTATACCGCAAAGCCGAGGGACTCACACACACATTTCTGTGCCAATTTAAAAACCTTCAATATGCACAAATAGACAGAAAAATCTGGTTTGAATATATAAAGAATATGATAATTAGGCATTCTCCCAAGGAAAAAAAAACAACTTAACGGGGGATTTACAGCACTCCGAGGACATCTGTGCAGATTCGTGTTTGAGTGGAAATGTGGCATGTCGCGTGTGTGTATATGCGCGTGTGTGTGTGAATGTTTGCGAGGGTTGTGAAATTTGAGATCCATATGTGTGTGCAGAAAGAGTGGACAGGCTAGAGGGAGAGACCTCAACACCACTAATGACTAATTCACTCTGACAACTTCTTTCTTCCTTCCTCTTCTGTCTTTTCTCTCCATCTATCTCCGTCTCTCCCACACAGACACACTGATGCATGCACTCTCCCTTCCATCACCACCATGATTATCGTTCTCTCTCCCCAAACCCACTAATTTAGCTGCTGGCCCTAAATCTGCTCTGCCCACAGTGGCCAGGCCTCTCACTGAGGTTCGAAACTCCCAGAATCTACTGTGTGCATCCATACAAGTGTGTCTCAATTTAAATTCAGTGTCTGCTTTAGTATTTTATATCATTTTCTGCAAATCAATAACCTCACAATAGAAGCATTTTTCCTAAATCTTCAGAAAACTGGCTGTACTGACATTTTAGGAGATATGATTATTTGCTTTCTTGATGGTTAGCTAGCAAATACGCTTATTTATAGATTTACTTTTTGGCATAGAAATAGTCTTTTTCTCTCTTGAACTGTGCGTAGTGGTAGATGTAATGTAGTGTAAAACATCAAGACAACTTGATGCCTGATTACATTGTTCTGTGTGTTGTGCCCTGTCATCTTTCCATCTTAGAGAGATTACACAGGATACCTCACAGTATCTGCTCATGCGTGAGAGTAAACCCAGGAAAGTAAAGCAAAGCTCGCAATGAGAAGCTGAAGCCTCAAAAAATGCTGACTGAAGTCTACTCAGATCAGTAGACAAAGCTGAGCAGAGCAGTTCTCCACACAGCACGTAGAAGAGCGCCAGGGCCTGCTCACAAGCTTCAAAAGGCTGTGGGCAAAGATCGTGGAGAAGATGCAGGAGTGATCTGAGAAACCTCTATACATGTTGTGTTTCTGTCCTCTGTGAAATAAAGCTTCTCTTCTTTAAATGTTCTACAGCCACCTGAGAGTTTGATACTCAGATATTTTGGGTGGAGCATGGCCATATCATCACTTGTTTCTAAGTGAAACAATACTGTGATAAGGCCATTTTAAGGGGGAGGGGCTGAGCTGCACCGTAAATAACACAATTACAACATATTAGATATAGGCGATGCTTCTGGTTATTGCAACATCGTGCATCACTGGATCAGTCTGAGAAAAAACTACAGCGTCATGTTTTTCTGTCATATGAACTCTGTTTGCTCTAGTCCAAACCAGAACATGAAGTTATTTTGAGATAAAAGTCAGAATATAAAATGTTTATTTTGTTCCATATGTTTCACACTGATTACCAGAAGCTGACGATGAGGAGTTAAACAGGATGTCAGTGAAAACATACATACATACATACAAAACATGACATATTAAAATAATTCACGCTCCATTACAGAGCACACAATAGTGGTTGTCTAATCAAATTTACTTCTGTCCACGTAGCTGTTTTTAGCAGTAAAGCCTTTAAATCTTGAACATGTTGTATTTTACAGCGATGCAGGCTTCAAATGTATTTAAAGATGTTAAGAATAAAACAGCACTTGATGGGAATTAATTGCAACATTCAAATCTCGCCTCCTGCTAGCCAACAGAAAATTACACAGACAGGCTTGTGGGTCTACTTAATTTAGAAATACGGGTCGGATATTACTGGAAATACTGCAATATAGCACTCAAGCAGCAGTAGATGCTGCAGGTATAATGGAGAATAGATGAAAGATGAATTCATGGGTGCAAAGAGTGCTATGATGGCTACTGCTGACTCTAAATGGGATTCTTGTGGGTACAGGATTGCTATTGTTCTCCCTCAACTCCCGGAGGGATTGTCATTAATCAGACGTTACAGTGGAAACACTTTATTCCACTTGGAACACAGTGGAGAAGACACCGGCAACATCTGCTATCTTCAGGTGGGAGCACCGTGTGGTGACAGACGGAGATGTGCCATGGGTTCATTAAATTTAATTAATAAGTGCCACCTTCATATAGAAATAGATCTCTTCTGGAACATGCTGAGTTTTTCAAAAGCAGAGTTTGTGACTAAAGTTGAGAGAAGAGATCATATAAGACAGATTTACTCTGTGCTGAGAGTGCATTCTCACCTCGTTCTCAACCCAAAAGAAAGAATAATCTCATCTCAGCTTTCTCAGTTAAATAAAGCACAGAACAGACTGGATACCTAAACCGATCCTCAAACAAAAAAGGTGTCACGCTACTGTATCAGATTATTTCAATCTTGTTAAAACATGATATGACAAACAGATAACTCTCTCTGCTGCTTTTCCACTAAACTCTGTGCTGAGTGCTATAACAGGGCGACTACAGTTGTGTGTGCAAACCGACAACCGCGTGTCAAAGATTGTTCTGCACTTATGTGGTTGGACAAATGGAGTCAAAGCCATGACTGTTGTCCCACCACTAATAGCTGCTGTAGTACCATCTGCCTGTTTAGCACAGTCTAACGTCAGGAGCAGACAGGACCATGGACAGCTCCTCTGCTGGGGCCTTTTAAACTGACCAAACGCTGTTAAAACCACAGACTTCATAGTATATGAGTGGACAACATCACATTTCACCAATTTCAGCTTCCCCCCGCTGGTTTCCTGTGCGTTTTAGGATTGCTTTTAAGATTTTACTGATCACTTTTTAAAGCCCAACGGAGTCTGGCCCATAACTACATTGCCAGCATGCAGTACAGGCCAGAGCATAGCCTTAGATCCTCGGGACGGTTCCTATGTGGCTGTTCCAAGGTCGAGGCTCAAAACAAGAGGTGACCGTGCCTTTCTCCATCAGGGCCGCTCGACTTTGGAACGACCTCACTGATTCAGTGAACTTACATAAAAACCTTTTTGTGATGTTGTCTATTTCATTTATTTATTTTGGTATCTTTTATCCTTTAATTTCTTTATGGTATATTGTTATTTACTGTCTTTTGGGTCTTGGGTATTTTAAAGGTGTTATATAAATAAAGTTATCATTATTATTATAGTAGAGCAATGTCTGAGAGAATGCCACTGTTGTTTGTATCATGCATGTGCACAATCGGGTGACATGACAAACCGCTATGCTAGTTTCACGCCATTTCTCTGATGAACATTTGGTGCAGGAGTACAACATGTTTGTTAGACTTTGCAGAGAAATCTGCTTCTTTATATTTGTGTTCTGTGGTAATGCGGTTTTGAGCCTTTCACTCAAAAAAAACTCATGTCAGCTGACTCTAAGGGGCATTTTCAGAATGATTGTAGTACCATGTAGCTGCGGTATCACACATTTTTACAGTGATTGATCACCGACCTCAAGCATATTTTCGAGACCTATACCTTACTAGAATGAAAAGAAACCAATGACTGACTGATGGAGGACACAATCTATCTTAAAAAGACATACTGTTTGAATAAAGTTGGCTGTATTTTACGTATAGAATTTTTTACAATGGACTAAAACATACAAAACCACAGCTAACAACAATCTAATGTATCTGAAAGGGGACGCACTTCCAAGGTTGACGTTACCTTTAAGGCAGTTGTACATTGGCACTGTACATCCCCTCTCAAGGAATTGGCTATGAAAATGAGGGGCATTTTGGAGATTTATTATGTAGCATTAGCAAGGTCTTTAATGCAGCATAAAAGATGATATATAACACAGAGTTTGTCCTCTGAAGGGCTTAGTAGGTGTTTGCTTTTTTCACGAGAGAACGTGCGACTTGAATCCCGCTTAATCTTCAACCAAACATCAGCTTCCTTGGCAGACTGCAAGTCTCAAGAGCATTTTGATATCAGTCGGTTATGATGCTGTTAATACGGCGCATTACCTGTGGTTTACAACATGTGCATAACACCTGAACAACTGCAGCAGGAACGGTGACTTCCTTTAACCTTTAAGTCATGAAGTGTTCATGTGTGACATTTTGGACTGCAACCTTTCGCATTACTCATCTTAGTGCTCCTCATGAAGTGCAGTTCAGGGTGACTGTAACCATAATGTCATCAATAGATAATTCATCAGCATCCTATCAAAATATTCTCCTTTATGTGTCAGTTTCATTATCAGCTGACATTCCTCTAACCTATGCCACTAATGCGTCTCTACAGGTGCCTTATTCATAAAACATAAATGAGTAGTTGTGTCGGTAGTGTGCGTGTGTTCATGTGTTCATGTGCATGTGTGTGAGCAAACACACAAATGTCACAGTCATAAGACCAATGAGGCCATTTCAAATAAGAGGAAACTGTGGACCCAGATGGCAGTTGGTGATGACAATATAGTGAAGCTTGAGTTGGAGTGTGTGTGTGTGCATGCGTGCATGAAGGAGTTGCATAACTAGCATCTCCAGGCATACATTAGCCTTAAGCTCTTGTGCATCCGCAGTGTTCCTAACCTCTCATCTGAAACCTAAGGATTCAAAATCCCTAAAAGTGATTCATGTGGTAAGAATTACCTCGCATAATGAACACACACACACACACTCCATCGAGTTAAAAACCATAACTGCTCAGGATTGTAATAACACGCTAATAATTTTTGAGGGGAACCCCCTGTTGTGGATATGTAAATAAATGTTTGAAGAAAATCTCTGAATATTAAACATGTGACTCACTCCTACAGATTTAATAATGTGGATCAACTGGAGCTTGAATGGGAACCCAGCCTACGCAGCCACAGACGTTTTAATATTAACAATGTCTCAAGTCCATAAGACTTTGCATCAGGTCAATGTGGCAGCGAAGATTTTATGCACATACAAAATATTCTTCTTCTCACTATACAGAAGAGCCTCTTAGTATTTAGTGAAAGCACAAGAAGTGTTCATAGGCTTAAATCTATACACAAATAAAGAGCCTTCTGGGATATGTAGTTTAGAATTTTTCACACCTCTTCAACAAACAGCTACTGTTTTGTTTGAACAGCCCGTTTTCTCCACATTCTGTGTGTTTCAGCGTGTGTTATAGTGTATGTAGTATACTGCCTGCCTCTCACAGAGCAGCTGACAATCCAGAGTTTTATGGTGGAGAGACATAGGAGGAGCAGGGAGAGGCCGGCACTGCCGTCAAGAGGAATTAACTTCTTCTCTGTGTAACACGCATCCTCATTCATGTCATTCTTCAACCTCCAATCTTGCTTCTCCATGCGTATGTAGCTTGTGTATGTGTTGTACACAGTTTACGCAGTGTTTGCTTTCGAGTCCGCACCGATGCTTCTGAACTTGTGTGTTTATATAGAGACAAAGCGGCTCACGCGTGAACTCGAAGTTTAAGGCACACATCTCAGTTGAGTTACTAAATAGCTTTTTTTCCTCAAACAGAGACTGTTTCACCAGATTTGCAACAAAGATCATTTTTCTCCATAAATTTTGACACTTTCCACTAACAGGAACAAACATGTGAGGGGCCTGTAGGACTCAAACTTTTATCTGCGATTTGCAAAAGACAATAATTTCTAAAACGTGACCCTGTCACCATTTTTCCATCAACATATATGCTCGCAAATCTCTTTTGTGAATTGTGAATCGTCTAATGTACACATTTGGTTTTGGACTGTTTGAAACTTGTGCTGGGCATTGTTCCTATTTCCTGAAACTAATTAAATTGGAAAAAAAAATAGTGGACAGATTGAGCAGTAACGGAAATCATTGTTAGTAACAGACTTAAGGCATCTATAGACTGAATATAACAACAATATTAATAAAATCTTGATCGCAATCTGTGTCAGACTTTAAGTCTGTACAGTTTTGAGGCATGTCAGATGGTGGAGTTAATGCCTGTTGAATTGTAAAAAAATAAATACTGGCCTTGAGCACATTTTTATGCATCAAAAAAAAATATATGAGTCTAGTGTGTGTCATTTCATTTCATTTCTGATTGGTTGGTTTGGATTTTTGATTTTAAAAGTAGCTTGACTAGCAAAGCGGTAAATGACCACACAGTGGACTTGTCTCTCAACATACAGTTCAAGATTTCATCCTGTTTCTTTCTTTCACATTATGTAAAGTCCATGAATCATTCAGTTAACATGAAATGAGACGTTTAATGCCAGATATGAACTGCAAAGTATCCCAAATGGAGCTAAATCCAATGTACAAGTGGTCTGAACAGGGTCAGGGAGAAAGAGGGAGTCCGTGTGAGCAGATCAACTTTGACTGTGAACTATATGTGATATGTAGGGGTGCCGCAGCTGTACTGTATATGGAGGAACCTCCGGGAACAACATTGGCCTCTCCTGAGAATACATATGCCACAGGAGGAATATTACTGCATGGGAGTGTGCATAGTGAAGCGTGTGTGTGTGCTGTATGTACATACTGTGGGAGCAGGCAGTGAGAGTGAAATAGGGCTCCCTTGACGTGGGCAGCAAAGCTTCCAGTCACATTGATGACATAACACATTTGATGTGAACAGGACCTATTGTTCCCTCCGGCCACATGGAGAATATCAGAGGGCTAAAAAATAGGTTCTGAGGAAGATCAGTGTAATGCTAATGAGGGAGCCCAAGAGCTGGTTAGGGATTACATGTGCTTCGATGGGCCTTCATGCTCACATAATGCTTGGATGGACCTTCATGCTCAGTATGCACAAGTGTACACACACACACAAACATACACACATCCACAAGCCTGCATATAAATACATAAATTCTGTCTCACACACGCGCACACAAATGACACCCAGCCAGAGATGCACATACATTTCTATTTGTGCACACACACACACACACACACACACCCGTAAATACACTCTCACGTGGCTCCAATCTGCAGCAAAACATACTGCACAAGTGATAAATAATTTACATCTGACCCCATTGCACAGTTGCTAAAATGTACAGTATGCTAGAAATACACTGACAGAGCCTTAGCAGAGGTTTCCTAACCTCCATTCCCTTCAATGGGGTTTTTACAATCTAGAGCTACACATTAAAAAAATCAATCTGAAATAGCACCTATATCCCGTTACAAAAAAGAGCATATGAGGACAACCTCTGCGATGGTAAACAGCATAAAACTTGCAGCGTTTTATGCTTATCAGCAGATGCTTCAAAATGCTGCAGACCATCTTCTAACGAAGACAAAGTGCTGGGAGAACATTATGCTAGTCTTGGCATCTTTCCATTGGCTGCCAGTAGAGTTTAGAATTCATTATGATATTTTTTCATTTTATTTATCAGGCACTGAAGTCCCTGAGTACATTTCTTAATTGACTTACAGTCTCTCAGGTCAGCTAACAAGTGTCTGCTGTATGTTCCCAGAGCTCTGCATGACCGAGCATTTGCTAAACTTTGGACTCTCAATATTTACAGTAGATCATAAATTATAGTCACTCCTACTCCCGTGCTTTTCTTATTATGTATTGCTCTTTCATCGACTAACCCAACTAACTATACAATATACTATATAACTATAACTTGTTTTGTATTTACTATTTGCATTAGATAAGTAGTGGTCTAAAATGGTTGCTCTTGAGCTGCTGCAGTACAACATGGGGGGGAAAAAAAGACACTGACTACATCACTAGCCTTTGATCAAAACATGCAAAGCACCAGTTTAATCTCTCATGGACTTCCGTCTCGTCGTCCTCACAGACGTCTGGAGAGTGTCTGGTCAAAAAAAAAATTGGATAATGAGACATTGGAATTTAAAAACATTGGCTTACAGAAGAGAAACAGAACATCTGGTTCACATCAAAAAAAAAAAGGTTCTCCCACCTGTAATTTTACTGTGTATAACCGCAGATCAATTTGTACTGTTCGCTAATCTGTATTTGTGTTCAGGATTCAGTGATACAAATATTTCTATAATGGTTCTTGTAACGCCGTACGGCAGATGCATGTGACCGAGTCTCAAGTGAGCAGGACTCAGTGGCACAGAGCAATAGGTGACAGTTACAGGAGCAAAGGGTCCTGTCATGTCATCTGTATCCGAACAGGTTGGTCTGTCTGACATTGTGTACTCCTCCCTCCCTCCTTTCATCCATCTAGTTGCCCTTGGTGTTCAGTCCACCAAAGGCTTCTGTCCAATGTTTAATCATTCAAGCCCTTTCTAGACACAAAACACTGGGGACCGAAAGAAAAGACAAGAGAATGGACGGGTTGAGTGAAGGAAAATGTAAAGAAAGAGGCGCACGACAGGTACAATTTAGGTAAGAGAATGGAATCAAGAAGTTATTTAGAGGGACAGAGACTGAGAGAAAAGTGCAGTCATTAGAGGAAGGAGCTCAAGGAGAAAAAGGGGAGAGAGAAAATACAACCTAAAAACATTACAGATGACAGTGGGAGACAATTAGTGCTGTGGAATTAACAGGCTTTTTATCAGCATGATCATTTGCTAAAGGGCTAACCTAGTCTGCCAGTGTCATGGCGAAATTATGTTCCTGAAAGGACACTACACTATCCTACATGTGTGCCAAAACTATAAACATCGTATGACTTGGTTGAGGGTCAGAGAGGCTTTTAGTGATGTCATTTAGAGGACTCTGAACACTTGTCCTTAATTAATGCTCGATAAAGTGATGTGGATGTCGGATGAAGATGAAACACATGAATCATCCATCCTATCTGCACCCATTTCAGATGGGGAATGATCTGTATGACAAGATACAGTAAGTGTTACATGTATTATCTTTTTTTATTGAACTGTATTTGTAGTTAGTCTTCAATCAGACATCAGTTTACTCCTGACGTTCCCTCTCTTCCTCCTCTTACTTTGCTTCTTTGCCCCACCCTCCTCTTTTTGATTTTTTTTTCCCCCCTCTGCAGTGCTCTGTGTCTTTCCCTTTAATATAACTTCTGTGTATCTTGAAAAGCTGCCAGAAAATGTGCAGAGGAAATGTTCCTTTATTGTTTCCCTCTCTGCTTCCCCGCTGGCTAAATGACATCAACACTTATGGCGTGTATGCTAGCAATCAATACAGCACTCACTCATATTCAGGCATGTGTTCGCGTTCGGAACTACACGGGGTTGTGTGTACACGTGCACGCACACACACACACACACAACGGGGGTAGGGGTGAGGGGAGGGGATGATGGGGTTGCTATAGAAACTGTTCTCTTTCAGGTATGGAGTGTCAGGATGATAAAAAGTAGCAATGAAGTATCACACCTAACATATCTGATGCCCTTTGAATTGTCTGAACATGAGCCTGCGCTTGCAAGTCCTGCAAACAAAAGCTGTCTAATTTATTTGTTATTTAAACCTGCAGGATGAATGGATGAAGTAGTGCTTAAAACACAAAGACGTAACGCCCACATATACAATGCACAGCACAGAATCGACTCTATATGATGTTGATGTGTAGTAGAGCTTTAGAGTACAGTAGCACCCATGGATACACTCTGCTAATAATACAGTGAGTGTGCATGAAAGCATGTAATCTGGAGTAAATGTGCAAATGTGTGATTGTCAATACACAAAAGTATGCTTATGCACATACTCTGAGTGTGTCTATTGATACTTGCTTGCCACACCCCTGCAAGGCTGTTACTGATCAGGGATTATCGCCATGCCTGTATGTCCCAAGGAACATTTTGATTAGTCAAGAAGGCAGTCTTTTGGCTGCCAGACTCACTGATAATCTCAGGAGGGAAGCAAGGAAAGAAATCAGCCACGAGACTGAAAACACAAGTTTCATTTCCCCTATCTTCTTTCCTCCCCTCTCTCCTTGTCGCCCTCTGGCATCCAATTGAACGTCAGCTGGCACAGACAACCAGTCTGCCACATGGAGATGAAGAAGAAATGGGAGAGTGGTGCAAGAGGAGCGCGATTAGGGGGGTATACATAGATTTTCTTTGTGAATTCTACTGACAGTGGATAAGAGAGGCAAAAGAGGGTAGAAAAATGAAGTTACACCGCTTATGCAAAGCAAAAAGAGACATGAACAGAGCTGTGCGAGGACCAGTTCTTTCTCTCTCCTCTGCCATATTTCTCCTTTGGTCTGTCACCCACCCACACAGCCATATATTCAAACATATGCATGGTGCAGGCATATGAAGCATGTACACTTTAACCTACACACACTTGTTTGTATAGTAACACATCCACATCCAACAGGGAAACGAAAGCGATTTCTGAGTGGCTGGCAGTATAGAGAGAGCTTTTATGTCTTTCTTTACCTGATAAAACCAACTTCCACTCTACTCATCAAGGAGATTCGTCAAGAGGTCTCTTGAAGGAAAGGTTTTACTGTCTGCTAGTGAAGTTTTATTTTGTTGCAAAAGTTTTTTTAACAGTGACCAAAACTTTAGCACAACCTTCCCCATTTGTTTTAGTTGCGTAACCTCAGGCAGACATTTTACTTGCTTACACTCAAACCGAACCAAAATAAATCTTTATTTGTACGAGTGCTCAGCTCTTTAAAGGCTTTAAAGCTCTGCAGTTCTGAACACCTGGCCTGGTTGCCACAAAAAAAAAAATCTACACCCAGGAAGCGTTATGTTTTACACTTCCAGAGGCAGCAACAATACTTTTCGGATACACCCCAAAACACATCAGTTAGTGCGAGCAACAAAGGTGTGACATTGGTGTATTTCTTTGTGGGTTATTGGTTGGAATAATTCCTAAAATTTAGTCTACTCTCGTCTGGGTTGCCAAAATCACATCTTACAAACATGATATTCAAACTGTAGCCTCCAAACAGACCACGGACTTCAACAATCAATAACACCGAAGGTGTACCTTACAAACTGAGTGTGTATAGAGTATCTTGCCATGCGTACACACACACATTTAGCGAGAGACTTCGCCTCATGAGGGTAAATAATAAAGCCGGTGTCAATCAGCCACGAGTGGGTTAATATTCATCACCAACACCTGGCAACCCCTCAGCAAGCAGAAACCAGGAAAGGCTCAGGTTACCGGAGACCGATAACGTCAAAGCACACACGCAAGCACACAAAATCAATTTGTTTGACAAAGCACCACACGTTTGCCTCTCTCCCAGTGTGTCTAAGTGATCATGTGAACATGTGTCTACATACGTTGTTCTACAAATAACACTTGCATGTGCAGACTTACTATGGAAAGATTACATTGATAACGTGACAGCAGTCGAAAGGCAGCACTATCCGTCCACTCTATGAACAATCCGTGCGCACACACACATTTTTTTTTATATGCACATACTAACCTTTCCGAGCTACAAACATCAGACCCGTACACTGTAACCCCACCACCCCTCAACACACACCGCACACACCCACACATCTCCAAACAGGTGGCTCTGATACAGTCAAGAAACAAGAGGAGCTGGATGTTGCTTTTAAAATGTACAAACCCTCCTTTCTCACCTCTCTGTGGACGTCTGTCTCTTCTTCCTGCAGCAGCTGCACAGTTTTTTTTTTTTTTTGCTCCCAGCTGCTTGGCTATGCTAACCCTGTGCACTATATATAGGACTCAACAGAGCTAAATCAAACACAAACACACTCGGGCCAATGATGCAGAGGCAGAGATATACAGCAGCAGTAAAAGAGGAAGCAGAGTGGTGATAAAAGGATGAGTATTTACCGTGTGTGTTGGCTAGCACAGGAGCATCTTGACTGAGGTGTCGCTTACTCCTTCTTCCTTCCTTGCTCTGATCTCCTCCCTTCCTTCCCTGCTCTCTCTGGGTGGGGAATTGTCAAACGGCTGCAGCAGCAGCAGCATCAGCATCAGTAGCAGCTCCGGGGCCTGCGTGTCTCTCTCTCTCTCTCTCTCTCTCTCTCTTACCTCCGCCCCCTCTCCACACACACTCTCTTTCCTATTCTCCCTTTCCTCTCACTCTCTCCCCACCCCCGAAGACCCTCCTCCTTAACACCCTTCCTCCATCATTTTCTCCTTTTCTCCTCCGTGCTCTCTCTCTCTCTCTCTCTCTCTCTCTTTCTCTCTCTTTCTCTATTCCTCTGCTCAATTTCCCCCCTTTCTCTCTCGCGCTGTACGCGTGTGCAGTGAGCTGCGGAAATCCACTCTGTTGAATTAATCAGCCAGCTCCACTGCTACAACCATCAGCTACATCACGAGCTACTGTTAGGAGGAGAGGTATCACTGGCAAATAGGAAGCAGACATCTTGGAGTCTGGGATACAAATAAGGATGGTATATTGGAAAGCTGCCCCGTGCAGCCACAGTCTGGACCTTGTTGCCTGTCTGCCAAATTGACTGAAATGACAGGAGTCTGCATAATGCTGGCTGCTGCCGGATAGACCCTCCCTCCTCTCCTCTGCAACCCAATTCATGTCTTAAGCCATGACACTAATTGAACAAGGTCTTGATTGATGCCACATTCAACATCCTGTAATAAATGGGGTATAGCTTTAACTTGTAAGTTTTGCATTAATCACTGTAAAAAACAGGCGTGGCATCAGATCCTTTAAAGAAGGCAAATTTGTATTGTGTATCATTTTCTTGTGCTACTGTTTACATTTACGGTGTATTTTACTGTAATTAGGGTCTCATAACACCTTCAACGCGGTCCTCAGCACTGTCATGCACGTCAGAATTAATGGGGCAAGGTGCAAGTCTGCAGTCAGAGTATGATGTTGTTTGTTCGTACGGTTGGTGGGCTGAGGAGTGACACACAAATTAAGTCCAATCCAATTCCATGTGGGTGCATTTGTGGCATTGCAGTGTAGTCACAGTATAAAATGTGATGAGTCAACATTCTTTTTATTCCCTTGTGTAACTTTTCAGCACAGGTGACACTAATTATTTCTCCCATCTAAATATAATTAAATATTTTTGTCTCGAATACGCAATAGTTTAAACTGTTTACAACCACAGACAATATAAATAGTTGAGAGAACTTTCGGAGCTGATGTGAAGTGATTTAAATCTGCATTTTTCTTTTTTTAATGGCGACTCCACTGGTTGCAAAAATAAATTTGATTTCATGTAAGTTACTGTAAGTTGTATGTTGAATGACCCTACTTCTCAAATGATTCATTACCTCAGCGAATACTTTCCTCATGAGTTTATGGTCTCAACCGAGCGGCAACCTCCGGTGTTGGGAAATGAAGCCAATGCGAAGTGCTTACAGACTGTAAAATGTCCAATTTCACAGCAGAAATAAATATGTTTACAACCGACTCTAGCACAGCCAACAAAGCCAGTGTCACATTCAAAACAGCGCTTCGGAAACCTGGGTGACGTGACTCAGGTTCTGTCCATCAACCTTATTCAAAAAGGGAATACTGTGACTGACAAATGGCTATCACAGCATGTCCTCTGGTTCTTAGGGTAGCCCACAAACCAATGGCTGATTTCACCCATAGGTGGTAGGTTAGGTTTATCCATATAGAAGATAAAGGTGGACTATGCTGTAGATTTGAGAGGTTCTTTGAATACTTTAATATCTTTTGTGTGAGAGAGTCTACAGCCATGTTAGCCGCTTTGTAATGTCTTGATGTTATTGCAAACCATCCCACTGTGAATCTAACAGCAGCTTTCTTCTTTATTATGGAGTACACTACAAACATTTTACAGCCACTATTCAAGGCTACAGGGTGTGTGTGTGTCTCATACTGGCATTCATTTTGCTCCACATTTGTAGGCTAATAGAGGCCCTGTTATTCCAATTTTAAATAAAATATTTCATGTTATTGAGGTGTTTGAGCGTGCTTTAACTTTACTGGAAACACAATCCAAATATGTGTGTTTTTTTTTTCAAATCTGTGGCTAATTTTTATCCCCATGTGACCAATTATTCCATTTTCTGTCTCTTCCAACTCTAATCCTCACAGTTTCACAGCTTTTAGCCTTTAACTGCAACACAGAACACACTTGCTATCACACTGCCTACACTGCCTTGTCACAATGAGTAATTATATCATATTGACATCAGCTTATGTGTGGGGGCTCATGCGTGTCCATGCATGTGTATGTGTGAGAGTGAGTGTGGGTATACCACAGTTAGCCCCTAAAATGATTTAATCCGGTTAAAGGGATTTTCAATTAATCCAGGAGGGCCCTACATTCTGACAGTACCATATTTTTAGCACATTTTCCTTCTGAAGCAACAGAATTTATTTTCCTCCTCCACTTTTAAGGCTAATATGATTTAGTACTCCCACAAGATGGACCACAAATTTGTCTGGACACTGTGCTCTGAAATCAAGCCAGTACTGGACATTTATGTCTGTATCTCTGAGATGAACCCAGTTCTGCCAGTATTCACAGATTTGTTCCTGCTCTTTCTATGGCCAGCTCCAAGAAGCTCAAAGAACCCAGTAAACAGCACAGTAAAGTACATTAATAATTGTGGTTATCTTGATTATGAGCGTATACTGACTCAATAAGATTGCAACAAGTAGTTCCATTTAGTTGGTATAGGAAGTTGAGTGCAAAGTTGTGGTAGATGTGAAAATGCTCTCCATTAAAACACTTTAGGTTTTGATGTTTCGTAAATAATAATAATCAGTAAAAATCATTGGTGTTATCATTTGAGTATGATCCACTCAGTACCAGGAAGAAAGCATAACTCACTTCAAAATGTGCGCCTGGAATGAACTCTCAGAAAATCTGATTATCGGTTGGCATTGCCCTCTCTGATATACATCAGATCTGCTTAAATTACTGCAGGCATGAAGCTGCACAGGCCCGAGCAGTGGCCTCAGTCAACCCCTGTGCCTGGGTGTGGGCACTAAGGAGGTTAGGACAGGAAGTAGGAGGGGGGGAAGAGAAGACTGATGGAGACAGAAGAGAGGACAAATGCAGAAGCAGAGTGTAGAAAGGGGAACAACTTGGAATTCATGGGAGAGTGAGGAATGAGAGAAGAGAGGAGACACGAGGAGAGAAAAAGAGCTGAGGGAAATATACAAGTAAAAAACAACAAGAGTGTCATCAGACTACTGCAACTTGAAAGGTGGGAATCAAGTGACAAACTGTTCAGATAATTTGCTAGCATGTGTTCACTGCTGGCTGTGTGGGCAAGACCACACTGACTGTGAGTTTTGACAGTGTTTCATAAGTTTTTATTTAAAAAAAAAAAAAGCCACAATGGACACATTTCAGTACAGACTACAGAGGCTCATACGCACAGCATTTAGAAGAAATGTTGAAAATACAGAAAACACAACCGAACAGCCGATGACGGAAACTCATTTTCCAACATCACTTATAGACAGCCAACTTCAATAACTTTATGACAAACCACAGAAAACGACGTGTATTTGGTTGTGTTTTCTGATTTTGCAGCATATTTTCTAAATGCTGTGCATTTTGCTGTCAAATTAGTGAAGATGTTTCCTTAATTTGCTTATGTTTGCTCTACTTTGCATGCAGTTTCCTTAAAACTCAGCCACCATAACAAACTAAAGAATTTTGAGGGAACATTTGGTGTTAAGAGATATATTACATAATAGTGAAACTGTAAAATTTTTGCAGATGAATAAAGAGGAAAAGTCCTCTCCCTTCTCATGGACCACCATGGCTCATTATTTTGGAAAAATGATGTATAGAAGACTAAATGGTACTATTTTTGAACTTTCTGTGGTGATGTGAATTTGCAAACATCATATGTGCAATTAATGGCAAAATAAGGTGCCATGGGGGACAACGGACCTTTCTATGAAGGTGAAATTAAAAAATGTAGCAGGTTGATGGTGAACAAGTTTTCCTATGAGTGTGTAATTTTTCTAGTCTTATCTTTATTCTTATGAACTTCTTTACAGTGTACCTTTGTCAAAATACAAGTAGACAAGCTAACTAGGCTACCAAAAACTAGCTTACTGACATCTTTGGCTCTCTCCGTCAGTCACATAACCCTTGCCCTACAGGGGCAACAGTCCGTTGAGTCTTGGCTCATGGGAATATAGGCTGGATAAAGCTTGGTGAGCAAGAAAAATATAGAAAGCATGCTCCATTTGTTTCATAGCTTTGTTAATGTTGTGTACGGTACAGTTTTTACATATGTTGAATATGTTTTCCTCTTTTCTGACTATTTCTACTGAAAGGTAAAGCATATTGTTGCTTTGCTTTAAGCTCACAGTATTTTTACTTAAGTAACAAGACAAGGAATGGAATGGGAAATGGACTGGGAAAAAAGAGGATAATGTAGTTATATAGAGACTACTAGAGCCATCTGAAAGAACACTGTCTGAGATAAACTCAATTATGAAAAGAATAGAACCTTCAGCCTAAACACACCCTGTCTGATATCAGTTGTTAAAACAGCCTTGTGTGACAAAACAACATGAATTTTCTGAATATCCCGTGGGTGGTCTAAGTATTATTCCAGCTAATTTGTGTTATTTTACACGAGGCTACTATTAACTCTGGTTTGCTGTGCATATTTGATTAGAGGGAGTTAAAATGGAGATTACTGGGTCAGCTAAGATAACACAGCTATTAGCGATTATTGATTAGACGTTGTTCCGCATAACACTGGGACAACCCATATCATCATGAGGACTATCATCTGAGTGGGCCAGCTGCTAGCAGTACACAATCGTTGCCATAGGGATGGTGTCCAGGGAGACAGCTGTGGCCTTTTAGCAGCAGCCACACAGCATACAGAAGGTCATTCCTCACCTAAGGTACCTTTCTCCGACTGTCCATCACAGATTGTTCCCAGGCAACCGTTCTAAAGCTTTTTGTTTTGCTTTGTTTTGTTTTTTTTCCAAGGAAGCAGTCCACCTTCTCAGTATTTTTCTTGCCATTTAGGTAGCAAAATAACAGATGAACTGGAAGGGCAGACAGAGACATGAGAATATAGCTGAAGAGCTCCATGAAATTCAAGCTCAACGAAACAACGGGATTAAATGCAACAGTGCAAGGTGGTGGATTTTAGGCATTTAGCCTCACAGCCTATCAGCCCGATCTAGTACATAAATATACAATCAGGGAATAGTTTCCTTGATCTAGGTGTGGTCACTCTTTCCCCAAAGATGGCGATCCATAGTCGCCCTTGGTCCCTGCTCTGAACACTATTGCTCTGTCACAAAATGGGCATGCAAACCTTTTCACCACACTGAAAGTGGCCATTCTTGGGACGGAGCCAGCATCAGATACTCAGGCTGCTGATACCACACTGGATTTAAATCAAATATTCAACTACACTGTCTGTACTTGGATAAGAACCATGTACAAGCACAAACCTTGGAGATTTTTTTCTATTTTTTCAGTACCCTCACAAAGTTTTAAGCCCACAGTGTATCTGCATGAGCAAATATGCACGATCGACGCCGCTCTCATGACTGAGCTTCTCTTAGTCTGACTGATCCTGTCTTTGCATGAACGACCATGATGCAGTCTGCGATAGTGTTGCTGTCAGCAGTGACAGCAAAAAGACTGCCAGGCACCCAGCTGGACTACCTCCAGCGGGATCTACCGGTATATAAAAAAACATGAACACGCACATAATTACATAACATTATTGAGTTATGTTGCTGACTACAGCATGTTAGCTATGGTGACAGACAACAGGGAAGGGTTTGTGCCAAGGTTTTGGCTGTGGAAGATGGACACAATCTCACACTGGGCAGGCTGCCATAAGTAGCACTATTAGAAAAGAAAGGTGACAAAAGTTAAGAATGTGTGGTGTTATAAATGAGTTGTAAGCTCATATAGTGAAATGTGAGTTATAAACATGATGCAGAGAGTATTTTTTAATTCTTTATTTGCACTGTTTATAGTTTTCATATATGGAAGACTAGCAAATTATTCAGTCTACACTCATTTTGCAAACTCGAATGAAGAGGAGGCAACACAGCTCTCACTCACAAAGCATATGAGTGGTGTGACAGCCTGAGATCCACACTGAACCGAAACATTGTCAATAAAACGTTTCTAAATGCACACTGTGGCATGCAGCTTTTACTCTATTTTACTGAAACTAAGTTCAAGCCATTGAGGCTTATAACATAAGCAGCCATTATGCTCCGTCAGTTCCTCTCTGACAGTCTGTCCACACTGCTGCAAATGGGCATGTTGCCAAGACAACAGCTCACACACCTTGCCATCTGAGACCACCTGGGGGAGGCCTCCAAAGGAAGAATTCACTAAATACACAAATGCATGCATGAACATACAGTGCAAACAAAAATATACACGGCCACCGCACACACACACACACTCCCATGCACAATACACACCAACGACACGCCCCCCCCCCTCCTTATCTACTTTACATCACATTACACATGCCCACATGTCGGCATAACCAAGACCAAACGGAGGGAGTATATGTGCACCGGGGCCATTTGAGTCACCACACTACACACAGCTGTGTCCTTGAAGAATAAAAGCTGCAGCAGGGACCAGAATACAGTGTATACACACTCTCAGCATACAGTAAGTAAGAACCATGGTAATCACATCTTAATAGTTTCCAGAGATCTCACAGTAATGTATATATTGTGCTTGTTTGCAGGGGGAAAAAAATCTCAGATAATGAGTGTGAGAAAAAAAGGAAGTGGTGGTGGGAGTGGGAAGTTTACCAGTTTCCTGTACTGCTGTTTCTCTTGGCGAAGCGTGGCCACCTCAAGCTTCAGAGCTCGGTTTCTCTCCTCCAGCAATCGAAAGCGGTTCACATTGTAGACTGAGTGTCCTGTAGCTTGCTGGGTTGTAACTTCATATCTTAACTGCAAAAGAGAAATAATAAATATGACTAAAAGATGAGGAAAAATTACCAATATTATTGCTTTTATTCTTATGAGTAGTAGTTGTCATAATCATGTAAAATCTGGCAATACATAAAATACAGCTACGGGTATACAGCCATGCTAGCGGCTCTGTGAGGCTGTACTGTCAGCAAAAGGCTGTCAGCATACTAACATGCTCACAATGACATAGCTAACATGCTAATGCTAAGCAAGTATAATTTTTAAGACCGCACGTTCACCATCATACCTTAGTGTTAGCATGCTAACATTTGCTAATTAGCATGGAGTACAAAGTCTGTAAGTCATCCAGATCATCTTTCTTCAAGACGGTTAAAATCTGGAGCAACTGGACTGGTTGTAGATCCATGAAGACGTTTTGCCTCTCACCCAAGAAGCTTCTTCAGTTCTGACTGATGGGGAGATCTGAGTATTTATCCTAGGCTGGATCATAGGAACAATGGGCTAGTCATTTGGAACTGAAGAAGCTTCTTGGATGAGAGGCAAAATGTCTTCACGGATTCACTACAACCAAGTCCAGATGCTCCAGATTTAACCATACAGCTGAATGTCATTAGTTTTGCAAATATATGGTCATAAACCAAAATATTGGACTAAAGTTTTGACCTGATGATGACACAAGAGAAAAGGTCAAGGGATCACCAAAGTTATTACAGGGCAACATGAATGTGTGTACCAAATTTCATGGCGAGCCACTTAACCCAAAATTAGGGGATCTATATACAGTATAAGTCTATATGATACATCATCTGGGAACCATGAATGTCTGTTTTTTTGCAGCAATTAGTCAAGTAGATGTAGTGATATATCCCCGGATAAATAAAAAAATTGATGGCACTAGAGAAAATGTGAGAGAATGGCCAAAATTAGGATTCAGTGATAATTCAGTGTGGACCAAAGTGGTGGACCATCCAACTGACCAACAGACAGACTGACCAGACGAAACAAGCATTTGATTAATATGAAAAAAAAAAGGATATAGGACTACTGTCAGTCTTGCTTACAGCGATGCACTCAGGCTTTAGTTCTATCCCGTGGGGTCGGTCACAGGAAAAAGATTACCAGGCCTGAAAATGAAGCTGCTACTGCAACAGGTTTTGAGCCTCAGCAGGATTTGCCAGTCAGTGTTTTTCTCCTTAGAAATTTTCTTGAAGGGATTGAACCCTCCATGGAAATACACCGCATATCTGTAATAGGCAGGCTGCAAGTTTCTCTTGACATCTGTGACTGCTTTCCTGTATTGCTCAGTTAGTTCCCCTTCATCCCAGACATCAATTTGTACAATTTGATGGCATTTTGAGTTTACAGTTGTCTTGCTTTGGAAAAGAACTGCTCTGCTGTCAATCTTGCACTTTCTTGTACTTTCGTACACTAAATTTTCCAATCACTTTGAGGCCACCAGAGAGGTTGTAGATGATAGAAGAAGTGAACAGCTGTTAGGCTGAGGTAAGGGGGAAGCTGATTTGGGATAAGTGGACGTTAAACTCTGCCTGTGCCTCCTGAAATTAAACACGCTCCGAGGATGTAAGCATGGCCTTTGCTCTGTTTTGTGTCAGAGGAAATAACTCTTCTATAAGTTAATCTAAAAATGCATGTGATGCTCCGCTCCGATCTATCTACTTTGAGTAATATAAATGTATGAAATAGGAACATTTTCTAGAGCTACAAACTGAAATCCCAATTGGGGTGTAGTCTTCCCATTTGCCTCCTGAAAAAGCACACTTAGCCAGCCCAGCCACTCCAATATTACCACAGCTATAAAAGGAAAACATCACCACTCTAGACAAAAGAAAGCTGTGCAGAATTAATCTGCAGCCTGTTCACTTTTCTCTTTTTTCACCTTCTATCTCTGCTCTCAAAATTTAAATTACCTTTATCCATTTGGAGGAAAATTAAGGAAAAGATGAAAATGTCAGCCCATTGTTCTCTTCGAGGACTTTTTCCTCATAGTAACTCGTGACAGACCGACCACCAGATGGTTCTAATATCAGTTTATATTATTTTAATATATCAATTAGCATGTTACCAGAGCATTTGGTATCTTGTCAGGCAAACAAAAGAACTCACACACACATAGACAACAACCAGATCCACTGACTGCATGCCAAACTATCATCCTCCACAAAACAAATACTAAAAACAAAGTTGCAGGCAATATGTCAGTTAACATAGACAGCCAAAGCTACCAAAGCTAGTGTGGCTGGACCTGCCAAGCAGACAGAAAGACAGCCAGATCCACCTGCTAATACAGCAGACCTGCCAAGCAGAGAAGCCTACAGACAGGGCCCACTAGTGTTATATGGAGGACTTTCCAAGAGCTGCGAGATAAATAGACATGCCAACCAGTGCTGTGGGTTTTCCAAACAGACAGACAGACAGACTAACACATCCAGTCAGCTTATTTAGAGCGAGATATTAGGCCATATGGACATCCATGTGAGAACTGATTTTGAGTCATTTAGACCAGAAACCCACTGGTGCAAACACTGAATGTGCACTGAAAAGATCAAAAACAGGTAACCTGACTTGACATGTGGACAGAACAGAGAAAAAAAAAATGGCATCGGTTCTGACCATTTTATGTTTCAAATCTTTTTATTCTATTCAAAATAAGAAAATTATAAAATTGCACCTGGCTGACAAACAGAGCAAAAATATTGGTACACATCAACTCTTATCAATTCCAGGTTGAGATATCTAAGTGAGACATGATAAGTTCAGTCAGTCAGTCAGTCATGCAGACAACACAGGCTGTGACTGCAACTAGTCCCATGTCGGGCAGGACCCAATTGTGCTGTCCACTGTGGAGACATCATCCTTGTACCGAGGGAGCTGCCAAAGCTGCTCTGACAGGAGCTGCGTCAGAGTTAGGAATCATGACGCACTTGTTCATTCTGTGGCCACAGGAAATACTGACATCTCCTCCAAAAAAAAAAAAAAACACAGTACATAGAGACATTCTGAGCCCAGAGGTGTGTCGTCTCACACGTTTTCAGGATGCTTTTTAATTCTCAATAATCAGTTATTTCACATTAATACAGTAGTTGCAGATACATGCATTATCTGTTTTTTTTCTGTCTTCTGTTTTCCATAGGCTTCATGATGTTTGGTTGAAGACCATAAGCTGAGATACCAAAAAATATAAATAGTGTATGAATAAGCAGACCGTGTGGAAGGATGAAAGAGGAACGAAAGCATTCATTAGTTGAGGAAAAATTGCACATTAGGCAGAAAGAACGAGAGAAAGAAAGACGCCTGTGGCAATCATCTTGAGACTCTTAACATCAAACAAAAGGATTTTCCTTTGTGTATGCGTTTAACATTAGCTTTTTCTCTTCCTTTTCATATTTGTCAGCGGGACAAGTACAAACAAACAAAATCTCATAATCCATTCCAAGTGCTTGTCTACATCTGTTAGAATATCTCATAAGTTGCTCTTACCCAGTGTTGTCAAGCACTTTATTAAAAATAGCTTGTTTCCTCTTTTTCCCTTTTTACTCTTTCTGGGAGCTTCAAACAGCTCCTTTAGTAAAAGACTGCTACTCCCACCATATAAGACTGCAGGTCCTTTATTACAACAGCAGTCAGACTCTTCATGTACCACTGTTTAATTACTCAATTACTTTTTCCTGTGTTAATTATAGTTACTGTAATATATAGATATATATGCGCATGACACAAATGATAAAACATGCATATCCATATACTTGTGGTGTATAATTTAATTTATTTTTTCTATTTTGAGTATATCTTAGTTTTTTTTTATTATTATTATTTCATTTCTTATTTATGAGTTTTTTCTTATCCACCTTGTGTACTTTGAACTGCTGTAACAAGTGAATTTTTCTGGTGTGGGATCATTAAAGTCGATCTTGTCATATCTTTATTTCTTTCAGTCCTATTAAATAAAACTAGTGTCAGTTAGTAAGAGTCCATCTCATGTTTTGAGTGGAGGTAAGACAGGGCTGAGGCAGCATTTTATAAATATCAAAACCAGGCTCTTATGGGAACTGACTTCCAGGAGTCGATGCCTGTCTATCATAATATGATCTATTCGGTATCCTTTACCGTGGTCAAATTTGCTAGGTTGATATTTTGATTGTGTGTGTCAGTACTGATTTCAGTGACAGACAATGTCAAATGTTTAAACCACTTCAGATGCTATACTAAAAAATGTTTTTTTTGTGTGTTTGCCAACTGCAACACAGGTCAGAGTGAAGAAACAGCACCGAAAGGTAGTCAGTGTACGACTCAAATGTATGTCCGCAGAGCAGAAACCTGACGTCAGGAGGGCTTTGACTTGAGTTCACAGGTTTACAACTGTGATGCACTTTACAAAACCATCTGAGACTCACATATTTATTTCAATATACGGTAAAGAACACAGGGACAGGGCACTGCACAAGCCAAAATATGTATACCTATGAAAGCTGTAAGAACATATTTCCCAATAACAGGACAAAAAACACACAGGGAACTTTATTTCTATGAATTGTCTGACCTGCACAACACTGTTGACGACACCAATAATGAACACACTGTGAATGAATTATCCATTTAAAACTGATGCACAACTGGAGGCTGGGGTAACTGTTTATTAAACAAAGCAGATCATGTGGGTAGCTATTAAGATGTTACAGCATATAATTATGTAATAGGGGCTTTTTACTCTTTTATGCTGTGCGCCGTTCAGCTTTCCTCCACTTTTGCAGTAATTAATAGCTACAGATAGATAATTCATTGTGACAACGAGAAATGTTGTGTGTGTTCACTCAATGGTATGCTTAATAAAATTATCATCTTCAAGGATTTTTATGGCTTTTCTGCTTTGTTGGATGACTTATGGTGGAGGGACGCAGGAGAATGGATTAGGAAAGCAGCATGGACTTGAACCAAGGGCATAGTGGTTAAGTGGTGTGTGTGCTCAGCCAACCGAGCCACCAGGGTACCCCAAGGTAATCTCCTGACTGGTGGGTGATTTAAATAGATTGCCATATCGCCATCTGGTGTGTGAGTGAAATACTTGCATCGGTGCTGCCTGATGCAGTCAGCCATGAATGTACAACTATTGACCAACCATTAAATAGATTTTCCAAAAGAAGAAAATCTGTCTTTTTTAAAGCCTACTTCTTCCAGCTCCTCTTGTCAAGCACAAGTACTGTTGTGGATGTGTTTTCACGTGGAGTGGGATCTAGACAGACTGCTCAAGTACTCAGGAGAAAAATAAATCACTGTCATTCATGAACACTTAATTGCCGCTCCTCATTAAGGGGAATACATGTGAGAATCACAGCAGCATCCAGTCTATCATTTGTGTGTTTTGAGGTTAACAATATCAACAGTATAAAACCATCTGTACAGACGGTATCATTTTGCTGATGCAGATAATGACAATGTCCCTACCTTAAAGGCAGTACCCACTTTGTCCCAAAATAACTCTCTTCCCTTCCCGTCACATCTCAAGCTGGCGGTGAAGGCGGAGGTGACGCTTCCCGCGCGTGTGTGTGCACATGTATGCCGGTGTGTGCAGTTGGTTGCAACGAGTGTTTCCAATCTGCAGCTTTAATAGCCTGCCTAGTCTGTGCGCCACTGTAACAGGCTGGATGTCTCACCCTATCAGTGAATGCAAAAGCAGCTACAGTGGCTTGGCACTCACACTTCGACACGCACACACACACACACACATATATATACTCCCTCAGTCCCACCCCTATATCTGCTACCGCTGCCTCTCGTGCTCTCTGCTCCGTCCTCCAGTTGCATTTTAAAAATCCCCCCCTCCCTTCTTCGTCGCTCTCCGTCTCGCTCATACGCAGACATGTGCACGCCCTGCTCAACTGACCACAAACGACGTCACACATGCAAAAAAAAAAAACAGACGTGTGGCAGGTCTCATTTAAATAAATCTGTTGGGCAGTGAGGTGTAAATCATTACATTACAGATGAATACAGTTCCCAAGCAGAGCTGATTATGGGTCAGCATCCCTGTCTCCTCTGCATGTCACTGACAAAAAAGAATGATTTTCTGTCTTTCTTTCCACACATCTCTTGGTTTCTACTTCTAACCATCCTCTAGCAGCAAATCAAATCTACACTGATCCCGGACAGACCTTGGATACAACCATCCTTTTGCTCTCTTCACCTCTTCTAAATCCCTGACCAGAGGACTCAAATTAAATCAGTGTGGTGGGTTTTGTCTTTTTTTTGTTTTTTTATTGAGGCTACATCAGTAGCAGGCCCTCAGTGTATTCTGTCGAGAGCCATTCTCTGTTTTAACACTGGGACCGAGGGAGAGAGGACAGAGGAGAGGATAGAAAGAAAGAGACACTAAGTGTGCGTGAGCGACAAGAGAAAGCAGAACGTACGCTCTGTTCCACTCTGTTGCCTAGCAACACTTGCTCACTGTCTGTTCGCATCCTTACCGCGGACGCATCATCCTCATTGTGAATTGGTTTTCAGGCATGACATGAAGCCCTGCGAGAGCAGGGTTCAGGAACAGATGGAAACTGGATTAGGCAGAGAGAGATATGCAACGGCCCCTTTAAATATGCAAATAGCCGAAGGCAGTGTGACGTTTAATGACTCAAACAAGCTGTTACGTTTGGACAGCATCATGGCCTCTTTCTCAACTTGGTTGATGTTTAACCCTGAAATGAGTTTTCAGACGTATGCTGTCCTCTTCTGGAGATAGAATAAGTAAGTAACCATACACTTTCTTTACACCTGTTTCCCATGAAAAATAGATATTATAATAGAAATACAAAATGGACATGTTTTGTTAAATGTGTGCGTATAACAAAATAGAAAATGGCAACAACAAGAAACCAAAGATGATTGTATATTACACTTAATGGTCTGAGTGTTCTCATATTCACTTTTATAAAAGAGGAATTCATTTCTGAGAGTTGGGCAGCCAATCTGAATCAGAATCAGACAGTTGCCATCAAAAATCCCCCAAAACACGACAGCAGACAGGTGTTTGGTGGGGTCAGGTGAGGTAAAAGATTATTGAAAACAAGGGATTTGTGGTCAAAACCATGAAACTCTCTACCTTACAAATGTTAAGACTGGAGAGGGAGAGGGAATGAGATTAAATAGCATTCAGCAATAACAATGACCAAAGAAGAAAGTATTATTACCCACCCAGCCAAATTTGAAAGATCGGGTAAAAATGAGCAGTATTCTCAGCTCCAGGACTGTGGGGGGCGTGTCCTCTGAATGTGCTGAAGCCACGCCCACTTGTGGGAGCAGTTAAGCAGTCATTTTGAAGCGACTGAAATGTGTCAGATGAGTTCAGAAAATGACATGACTAACTTTGAAACACTCTGAGTGAGATGAATTAATCTCTCTCTCTCTGCTAGGGGTGCAGGGGTATGCTCAGGTGGCCTCAGCGTGTCATCGAGCCACCCTTTTAGGACCGCCCACAAAATCCTGGACTGAAAACTGGTGAAAAACTGTTTGAACCTCTAACTCCACATTTCAATAATCTATTGTTCAAAGTCTTTTAAATTGTTTTCAGCAACTATTTTCCAACATATTTAATGTATTTTGAAAGAAATCTCAGAATTGCATTTACACAGACTTTAAGGTTAGGGTTAGAGTTTGGATGAGGGTTAGATACACATCACAGATGTACTGAATGTACTGGAGAGGGTGGATGACAAACTGCCACAGCAACACCATCATCATAACTAAAATGAAACTGTTATCTAATGTTACGTCATAATGATGTGTAATGAAGATCCGTCAGATTAGGTTGAGCAGATGTTCCTTTTTTCGGTCACTAAATTTGGTGCTTTATTTCCAAATTTCCTCCTCTCAAATGGACTAACAGAGGGGCTGTTTTATATCAGTAACAGGATTTTATCATAGCCAGTAAAAATATATATAAATATATATGATCATAGCTGTAGTAGCAGTAGTAGTAACAGGCCTACAGTATGTGGTACCACAGTACCTTGCCTTTGGCGTGCAGGTGGTGATGGTGTATGTTTCTGGCAGCGATCAGGGCCAGCTGTCTCTGGATCCACTGTAACTCCATTTGAGACTGCCTCAGCAGCTCCTCCACATGAACGCTGGATGTGTGATCCCGCATTATCACCTGCAAAAACCCACACAACCCAATGATTACACACACACACATACACACACACTGCAAACCTCACAGTCTTCCTCGCACCTCCGTACAAGCACATGTTTGCTGAAGAACACAAACAAAACCAAAACATTCGACTGAATGTGTGTCTCTATAGCTGAAACTAAACAATTCACTGGAAAGTAGTTTAGACGTGATATTCCATTAAAGTATTTTACAATGAGCACAACTCCCACTGCATTTCGCTATGTAATTTACAAATCACCATCATTTCAACAGTTAAGAACTTAACAAAAATGTGCAACTGCATAAACGCACAGAGAAGAACACATGGCACAGTGCACTGACAAATCTAGCAAAGAGTTTCTTGGCACTTACTGTAGAGTTCCTTCATCTTCTTTGATTAAAAATCACATAACTCGCTTGTTATTTGCATTGCTGCCTCCTGCATCAGTTCATGCATTTGTAGATGATGACTGGCATGACTGATCCATACATGTGTGTGTTCATGTGCATGTGTGTTTTCAATAACAGAGAGAGAGATAGATAGAGCTCTACTCTAGTTACATAAGAGAGGATTATTGTATCACAGCAACACAATGACAGGGGGGAGCGTGGAAAAAACACCAGCTTTTATCAGTCAGCGCTAAATCTCTATCTATGTTGTCCTGTTTTGTACCTTTGCACACACACACAGAGGAAGACCATATTTACAGTAACTACTATACAGTGACACATGGGAGGTTAAGATGGTTAATGCTGCTTGTACCTCAGGAGATCTGACTTATCCGACTGTATTGCTGCATCATATTAAATACAGCTGATTTCAGTCATCTGTTTTAGCTGAATGCTGAACAAGATCACATTAAAAATACATTATATAAATAATTTCTGATCAGAGAGACTCCAAAAAGTGACCTGTTTTCTTTTTTGTTTGTTTTTGTTTTTGGATACTATCAACAACAAACTGGCAATAATTTATGGGCAAAGATGGAATACAAGTGATTTGTTTTCATACTTTTTAAGACTCTAAGCTACATCAGCTCCCCCTCCCCCTGGTCCTTCTTAGCGCCTCAGCCAAATGCTCAAACAGCTTCTTCGTGCTGACTCACCTTGGACAGCTTCTATTTCCTCGCAGGGGGACTGGAGGAGGAGGAGGACAGACAACAACAACAACACAGAAAGCTCAGGAGTCCTGTAGATTAATGCAGAAATGTCCCATCCTGCCAATCCCTCTATCAAGCCGCAGTGCAAAAGCATCTCTCTCACAGATTTGTAAAAGTGAGAGGAGAGAGCCGTGCCTACGTCATTATCCAGGCCTGAATGTGGGCTTTCATTTGCTATCTAGCCTACCAGTTAATTAATCTATCACCCCCATTACTATGATTGATTTCATGATAGTGCTGCTTTATTTTAGAGTATATCCTCTCCCTCTGAAGAAGTGCATTATTATTGTGATGCCAAGTAGAAATTATCTGAATTCTCTAAAGCGTCTGTGCATTCTTTTAAACAAAATAAATAGTTCCTCTTACACAATATTCGCGTGTAAAAGTGTAGCTGTGAATGTGTTTCAATGCATGCATTTTGTCTCCAGTGGGAAAGTTTCAGCAACTGAAGAATAAAAAGGAGTTGCACCTAAAAAGTATATGGTGTTGCACCTAAAAACTAGTAAATCCTGAACATGCATACAGTGCAAAATATTTCAGCAAAGTACTGTATCTGTCACTAATAATGAAAGATTATTACCCATCCAAGTGAATCTCTTCGGTTTCTTTCATCCTCTTCACAGTGATCCTCTGCTCTGATGGCTTCTTACCTTCCAGGTTTTGGCAAACTCTGGCGCCATGTGTCTGCCTTGTAATCCTCAAAGATGAATCTTAAAAAATTAAAGACATAAACACCCTAAGACTTGAAAGCAATAACTGCACTGATGGTGCTGTATGCCACTGCTACATAGCTTCAAATGGCTCTCCTTAGTGTCTCCTTGATGTTTTGGACAGCTTCTCCCTGATATGACTTGCCCTTTTCCAACAGAAGTCAGTTATGATTCAGAATGGTGTTCTTGTACCCAAGGCTGCCTGCTGTGTGACCATATGGCACACTTAACAAGAGGATAAAATGTAAACAGAAGATGGAAAAGAGCATTTAAGGCTAACCTCTCACCTGTTATCACAATGTGAGGGCACAACTGGCCTCATGGCAGCGTCAATGGTCAACATTGAACATAGCATAACAAAGCAGTAAGCATAAGCCTGTTACTTTCTGCTAAGCTAACGCCTATTGCATAAGACACAGGTGTTTTTACATTGCCTGATTAGCTCTTCTCAGGACTGGGAGTGTTTACACTGTACTCTTAAAGAATGCTCTTAAGTCAATATTAAATCAATAAAATAGAAATATTGACTCTCAGCATTCTGTAATATTCTACTTCAATCTGTTATTTTTGCTGCCCCTTTTAAGGCGGTTATCATCTTTTTTATTAGCAAATAGTTTGATGGCATGGCCATTCAGGTTAAATACAATCAACACTTTTGTGGGTGGGTGTGCAAGGCCTTTTTCATAGATACTTCCCTTGATGGGAAATTCTTTACATACATACATCCACTCATAGACATGCAAATGTGGAGTGATGGGCGGCCACGTAGCAGAGCCCTGGGAGCAGTTGGGGTTTGGTACCTTGCTCACCTCAGCAGCTACCAGTCTAACCTCCATACTTTGGTCAATACTTTGTACTAAAATTGTATTTTAGGTAACATTTAGTGCTGGGATTAGGTAGCAGAACCTTTTACCTGAAAATGGCTAACTACTGCTAACAGTGAGACTCAAATCAACAGTAAAAGTATCAGAAAATTAACAAAAACTAGCTACTAAGCACTACAGAGTTGTCTGTGTGATAATTATGGACCATTTTAGCCATACAATATTTAAATTTGTACATTAAAATGGAGTCAAACCTTAAGATTCTATAATTAAATGCCATTCATTGGTAACTGGTTCTATCTAGCGACCCAAAAAAGTGCTTAAAGGAACAGATTTATTCCGTAAAAGATTTTTATTGATGTAGAATAGTGACACATGGTATATTATTCTTCTTTTTCAGAGGAGAGGCCTGTCCACGTCCTCTTCAAGCCAAACTTCTGCAAACATTTGCCTTGACAGAAAAACTGGTCCCACAAAGGTATACGACACTGTGAATGCAGTTCTTTGTTTTAATCCAGACAGAAATGCTGTGCTAACACATCTCCTCCTCCTTTTAGTAACTGTGTGGCAGTTTCAAACTCCAGTGGGATGCTCTTGATCTGCTTCTGCTTCAGGTCTCTCTCCATCAGCTAGGAAAGAACATGGCACACATTATTCATGCTAGTTCAATGAAGATGAGTATTGGAATAGAAATATTAAACTTAAACCTAAATATTAAAGTTAACTTAACTGCACTAATAGACAATATTATGAAATTGTTATCTAAACTACTAAAAAACACAGAAAGAGCTGATTAAACCGGTTAAGTTTGAAACTGTCACATCACCTCATACGTTGTTATCTCCAGCACCTCGCTGATGTCATCCTCTTGTTCTGGCAGGGGTGTGTTGATCAGCATAGCAGCTTTGGCCACATCTGGATGGTGATGTTTCTGCAGTGTCTGTAGGAAAGACGAAGAAAACAATGTCAACTTTAACTGAAAATTAAATATACTTTGAGTAACCTAAATTTATATGATGTTCCCTCAACTCATTTTCCAAACAACATGACAAAAATCTTGGCTGACAAGTCATAGCTCAGTTGTAGTCAGTATCATGGATCATTCATTCACCATCACATACAGTACACACCTTGATCTCCCACAAGCTGCTCTCTAAAGCACAGGATTGAGCAGGATCCTCTTCATCCATTAGATACGGGTCCTCCAAAGGCTCTGTCATTATGATTAGAAACACATGTCCAAGATTGTATGTCACAGGAGAAGTCTTACAAATTGTATTGAATATTACAATGAACCAGACTGTGAATTAAAAAAACGCTTAATGGTTAGAAACTGATGACATAACAAGTTTTGAGAAACTGTAATCATAAACAGAGAAGTGAGTGACACTCACCATCTTCTGTGCTGGGCTTGTGAATAAGGACTCTACAGGATGGGTGGCGACGGATCAGGTTGTAGATGAAAGGCAGCACTATGAGGAGGGCTGTAGGAGGTGCTGTGAGGGCCAAGCGAGCCAGACGTTTGGCAAACGCAGCCACAAGGTACACTGGCAAGTGACTAGAGGTAAACACAAACACATATTCAGCATATATGTTATGAAGTATTACCTACAACTGTTTACCTGTCCAGTACTCTAAAGGGATAGATGGAAACAACTATAACTGGATAAACTGGGGTTAAAAAACTATGAAAAATGAATGGACCTTACCTGGAGCTAAGGAAGAGGTTAGCTAGGTGGAAAAAGCGCTCTGTACTTCACATGGAAAATAGAAGGATCAAGCAGGTTATACAACTTCTTGTAGAAATCAGGATAATCTCTGCAAAAATACACACAACAGACTAGTTAATGAAATTCAAAAATAACTTGTAGATTCATGTGATAATGAAAAATGGCCAAATGTATCAATTTATCATGCAATACTCACAGGTTGTGTTGATGTATGAGGACAAAAAGGCCATTGAGGGCCAGCAGGCTGATAGCCCCACCTGTTCAATGAGAGCATGACACAATGCACGTCATGATTACCAGCATCACCCTTTAGAAATAATACATCTCAGAGAACAGATGTAAAATGCCACTATAGTTACTTTAAAGTAGTCACTGAGGTTTGTCACAACTTACCAACTTCATAGGCAGCAGTCAAGAAGTCAATCATCAGTGTGGGTTTACTCATGTGGGGCAAAATGGAGTCATGGAGGATCACCAGGACCTTTTTATACATGTTGCTTGGCAACTACAAACGAGAGAATAGCAATTAATGAGACACAGCAAAGTGTCATAGACATATACAGACAATATATTTTCATTCAAGAAAAGTGTGAGGAGCCATTAAAGATATTTTTATGATACCTTATACTTAAGAAAGCCCAGCCACATCCTCTCAAAGACACGCTTGTGTTCCTGTAATGAGGTAGAACATTTGAAATCGTATCCGGAAACATTTAAAGACCCAACATGGTGGACTCTGTGGAAGAGCACCTGTGGGATCTGTAGAGCTCATTCTAATGTAACAAATACATAACAGTTCTTATTTTTCAGGTGCTTATACACAAATGAAAACATCGTGGTGCCTACGATATTTCCATTTATGCCATATTCTGTAAATACAGCCCACTAAATCTTACACACTGGACCTTTAAGTTGCAAGCAGAAACATAACTGTCTCATAAAAAACATTTAAACATTTTACTTACATTCAGTTTGGCTGCTTTCCAGTCCTCGTGTTTGGCTGAAAACAAATACATCACTTCAATGACAAAACAGCCTTCTCTCCCCACACAGTGACAGTTCAACATCATGGCAAAAAAAGAAACAATGGCACTGTCAAAAAGCAGGTCTCACCTTCCTGTTTGACCATAAAGTTGGTCAGCTCCGACTGCTGGCTTGGCACACTGATGTTGGACATGAGAGTGAACACATTGCTCTGATATACGGGCGCCACTGCCTGAGAGGAACGAGCCAAACAAACAGTATTCAGCAAAACAAGCTAACATTCACAAACTGCATTTAAATTGTGACACTGAAAGCATTAAACGAGCACAGCTACAGCAGATGAGCCAAGTGCTCAACAGAGCTCTCCTACCCCTTTGCTTTTGTCCATGACTTTGCCTACATTCTCCCGGATGGAGCTGATGACATAAAAGCGCACATCGTCCATCTCAAGGAACTCTTGGAATCTGGAGATCAGCAGGGAGTTGTCTGTAGTTTTGGACAGTAGTCTGTCCATCACGGCCTGACCATGAAATAATAACAGAAATATCAGAAGGCGCCTGTGCCACTTATGACAAAAAAGTTGTTTTTCAAGCATTACATATTATATTAATGCTTTCATATTGTTATTATTCCCACCATGAGTGTCCAGGTTGCATGACACAAAATCGTACCTGGATGAGTTCTCTCGGGAAGCTGTAGTGTTCACTCCAGTCCAAGTCCTCGAGGGGATGCTGTCCTTCTCCTGCAGCAAACTTCATCAGGCAGCAGAGGGCGCTCTCCTGTATCCAGACAGTTATTTATAAAATCCCAAAATTAACTAAATAAAACATAAACAGACGACTTCACGTCTGAAAGTTTTCTTCATCTGCGTGTCTTAAGTAAATGTGTGACTGAAAAAGTCCATACCACAGTACCTGTTCAAAACATATTTATATGGGTTGTCAAATAATCAACTCACCTTGACTTCGTGAAGTTCATGGCTGAGGTGTTCAAGCAGGATCTCCACACAGCTGTTGTAACGGTGTCGCATGAACATGTGGTACTTCTGTTCAGCACTATACCCTCCTGAGCCAGAAAATATACAAACAGAATAATTCATAACGATGTTACTTGTAACCATGTTGTTGTCTGATGTACAGCCGAGTTAAACCCAGAGGAGTGGAGACCAGGGTTGCAGCAGTATACCGATACCATGCCATACTGTGATATGAGAATTGACAATTATCATTGTGTGAACATTTGCCTATCTACGGTATTGATTTGAACTACTGTATTAGTGTTATTTTAAGAAAGAGGATATGATATTTTGAGAGAAATATGATAAACTATTTGGTCAACCGTGTTTTCATTCCTTTAAGGGTCATTGTAAGTGAGGATAAATTATTGTGCAATACCGTATACCGTGAAACTGTGACATTTTCTCAGACTGTGAAACCCAGATGCTGCTGCAACCCTAATGGACACAGTCTCTTACAAAGATGCTATTTCATCACGGCTGATATTTATGACATTTATAAAAATAGAAATAAATATCCTGTCATTGCCGGCACAAGTTTGGCTGATATCCCATCAGTCTCTTGAGCTGTAGGTGCAGCTGTGCAGCTGTAAAAACCTACTAACACCCACCTCATTACTAGGGTTAACACAGCTTTTTCACCGCAGCCATTTTGACATGTAATAGTAGGTAAACACAGGTGTTACCAATGATACTAATTAAGGTTCAGTTCCATTCAGGTCGAACAGAGTCAAGCTGCTGCTGTGGCTCTGCTGCAATAAATGGAACCGACCCTTAATTAGTATCATTGGAAACACCTGTGTTGACCCAACTATTTCATGGCATGACGGTTGCTGTGAAAAAGGTTATTATAACGGACTATCAGCTTATATACTCACCACTCAAGGCATCCTCCTCTTCGGGCAGTTTCCCTATAAACAGCTCTTTCCTCTCCAACAAGGTGGAGAACAGTTTGCTGCACGCATCGACAGCACTGACAACATCCTTCTCTTTTTCTGACTGCAAACAGACATAAAGAATACAAAACACACGTTAGTTATATTACTAACCCACATTACAAACTGCTAAGCTAACCAGCATGCATTCAGTTCGGGGTTGCTCCAACAAATGAGTAATTTAGTTGCGTATATTTACCTCAAGGACCTCGAGGATGTCAAAAACGTCGTTGGCATGTTTTCTACTCTCGAGTATACTCTCGACTTTGCTATTCAAGTCGATTTTAGCTTTCTTTACACTTTGTTGGGTTGTTTTTGACGAACTCACGTTGCGTTTTTTGGCCGGCGCCATGATTACACAGTATGCCCCCTTCACGTGACATTGGGAGAATACAGAATTGCTAACACCATAGAAGGTGTTTGTGAACTTAAACATATAAGTAGAGACTGTTGTATGAATATTACCATATAAGGGTGGTCATAGCATATTTTTATTTTATTTTTAGTACCTATAGTTGGTGTGAACGTATGACAACCATAGCTCAAAGGTAGAACTTCTATTTTACTGTAAATCCAAAGGCCGTTGAATGCAACATCAGTTCAGAACTGTTGTGGCGCCTCCTAGTGACCGGAGGGTGAAGCTTCAGCTTATTTTACCTCTTTAGTATGTGATCATTTTAAGGGTACAATGATCTAAAATTACATTGACTAAGTTCTGCCAACATATTACTTTCAGATCCAAACATGAATTCAAAGCAATCAAATAACTGTGATGATAATATTCTGTCTCATGTAAACGCTGTATTCACTACGGTAGCTCTCCGATATAAAACCTAGTGTCCAGTTTTAATACTGATGTTTACTTTCATAGTTTGTAGCAATAAAAAATGGACTGAAAATAAAAGGTTTACTTAAAGTTTCTCATTCCATTTCCACGGTTTATTTATACTAATCTGCTCTACCTAACGATAATCTCATTTTAAAACAACAAAAGGCATTAAACGGCTTTAAAATGTTGACCCAGGCCATGAACATAATGTATCTTCGTGTACATCTTAAACAAAAATAAAAAAAAGGTCTGCCTAAATAACTCATCACTGAGATTTAACAAAACATAAGATTTCCAGTGGAACTCTGATTAAAGCATTAAAGCTGGACTCTTCATCATACTCTTACAGCGGAGTTGTGGTTAGTTGCAATGACTACAGCAACCAGTAACTCCTTCCATGTGCAGATTGATTTGTGATTATTATATTAAGATACACGTGAAAAAAACTGGACAAAGAGTCTAACAGCTTTTCTGACACAGGATGGCAGACGTCATCCATATTTGTTAAAGAGTGTAATTAACATTAAGACACAATCAGGGTAAAATCAAGAACAGCGAGGCTTTTATTATCTTGATGTTTGTTTAATAACATTTGTATAAGAGAAGCAGAATTTAAATCCACAAAAAAAAAAGTCAATCTTGGAAGATATACTAAATAGAAAGCGGATTCCCAACAAGAGAGAATGTTTTGGTGAGAAAATGTCTTCTTTCAGCAGACAGGATGACCTAGTCGGAGTCATTTCCTACATCTGCGTTGTCCTGTGGGAACAGAGAGCAACAATGAATACAAATATGTACATCAAACATTAAAGTTTAAAACAAACAGTGTTACTCTTTTATGATCAGATACCTCTTTCTGGTCCTTATTGTCTTGTGTGACGGTAGCTGTCGCTTCAAAGTCATGGATAGGAAGTGTGGACATCCAGCTGACCATGGAGCCCTCCTGACACTCCGTCTCAACAATGGTGGGGTAGATGTGAGCCTCCTTAAAGGCCTTGATCGCCTCCTCCTCGCGTTCCCATTCCAGCCGCTCATGCAGCCCGTCCCCTCCGAAACGTTTGTTGTATCGGTCAAAATGAACCCTCTCCAGGACCAACCCCAGTCCCGGAGCTTTGGGCACATCTACCTTCTCCTGTCCCCAGCTCCTCTCCAACACTTCCTCCTTCGCATATCCCTTTATCACCGCAATCACCAGGCCGATCATCTTGCGAATTTGGTGCAGCATGAAGCTCTGGCCTCGCACGGTGATCACCGCAAACTCAGTATTGCTGTTGATGAAAGGCTCTCCGCAAGACATCTCTGTGATGTAGCGGCGGGCACTGGGGTCGCTTGGTGCCTTCTGAGAGGTAAAGTTGTGGAAGTTATGGGTGCCTTTGTATAGAGCAAACAGACGGTTCACCCTCTGAAGTGTCTCTGGCTCAAGGCGAAAGGCTGCTATATTCCCAGTGTCATAGTCTTTTGGGGAAAAAGCCACTGTTGGAAGCATATAAGAGTATGTACGAGCATCACAGTTGTTTTTGGAATTGAAACCCTGGGTCACCCGTTTAAGACCTGTCGGAACAGACGTGAACATTGATTGCTGCGCCAAATAAAACTGGATTATGAGAAACAATCAGTGTCAATGTCTCACCGAGCACTTTGATCTGAGGTGGCAGATGTCCATTGATTTTTTCAACGATGTCTTCAATCAATCGCACCTTTAGAGACACCACTTGACCAGCTGCAGACACACCCTAAACAAATTCAAATAAACAACAACATATTGTCACAATGACATACCAGTGATGATGATGATGCACAGTCTTCTAATGTCTTATTAGGACACGATAAAGACGAACCTTATCTGTTCTGGCACATCTTTGGAAAGACATCTTCTTCATTTCATCGCCGTGGTTCTCAGGAATGCATCCAGATTTAATAAGTGCAGTGACCAGTTCATCTTCAATGGTCCGAAACTGGGTGTTTCCAGGATTTCTCTGAAACACATTTAAAAGTTAGCGAGACATAAGAAAATCAAAGCCTTAGAAACGAGAGAGGACAAACAGCTACAGCATATACCTGCATGCCATAATATCCCTTCCCAGAGTAAGCCAGGAGGAGGACCACTTTCTTTTTGGGGTATTTCTTTTCATCTTCAGCGTGTTCAGCCTCTGCTTTTATTCTTTTTGCATCCTGTGCCCTCTCGCCACTGTCTTCATTTTCCTCGTTGGATCTTTTCAGGGGCTTGGCCGTCTGCTCGTCTCTGGATCCGTCACTCATCATGCAAAGGAAGTTACACAAGCCACCTGGTTAAAAAAAAAAACAGCACAGGAACAGACTCAGACACAGCTCTGCAGACTGAATACATCCACACTGTCATGCTGTATTTGTTCGGTTGGCTTACCGTTTCTCTCTAACGTCCGTCTCTGGTTAATCAAGGCACTCAGCAGTGGTCGGATTTTAAACATGTCCCGTTAAACCATCATCAGAAGTTTGTGCGGCTACAACATGCAAGCTGGCATTATCAGCTGAACTACGGAAGCTAACGCGGAACAAAACACAATATTCAGATAACTTCAATCATCCGTTAACGACGTATACAATCTCCTAAAAACATAAATAAGTCGTTTAACCAGAGTTTTGATGACTACGTTCGTAAATAATTACAACTAAGGCGCAAACTGTAGCTGTGGCTAACAGTCCTGTAGTGGTTGCGGCAACATACACACATGGCCAATGTCAACTTTGACCTCGGACGCAAATATCGCGAGACTTGTCTGCCTTGTTCTCGCGTCTGCATACGTCACAGCAGTACATAGTGAAACAATTTGTTTGTTTGTTTGTTTGTTTTAAAAAGAGGACAAATTAAAGAAATGTAGCCTCCTTGTAGACAAAATACAATAATGTAATGACCAATATGGATTGTACTGTTCATTTATTTGAAGCTTTATGATTTGCAACCACATAGATGAACTCATTTAACCTTTTAATCGTGTAACTTCGTCTTTTATGAAGCCCCTTAATCTAAGAGAGAGAGACATCTAAAACCACTTTTGCACATGTTCAAGGATTGATCTATTATAATGTTATGTCTACTAACAAATTGGCATTATATAAGCATATAGCCAACAGCTGTTGATATGAAGTCAGTTTAGAATGAAATAATAATGCTCTCATGTGTTTACATTTAGTAGAGGAATAAAGGGACAAAGAACACTGCATTCAGCCAGATAACGTTGACAGAAAACACATGTAATAATGTTTTTGCCCACCTGAGTGCAGCAAAATTCCACAGATAGATCAGTCATCCAGTTGCTTATAATATTTCTTTCTTAATGCACAGGCTACCAACTTGTATTTTAGGTTATTGATTGCAATCCTATTAACTTCTCATAGTAAATTTAATGTTGTTATATTCAAGAGACAGAAGAGATTTTTCCTTCAGTGAATGTCTATTAGTAAGAAAATCTGAACCATAACAACTGAGCTTTGTTTGGCTAATTTTCATATACCACAAAATTATCATGTTTAATACACAATACCTTGTTGTATTGACTGGCTGGTTGTGTCTAAATGCTTATCAGGATGTCACCTGAACTCTTCATGCTATCCAAGCTAGCAGACATGTTGCACAGCCAAAGACTTTCTTCATCATTTTTAGTCCATATAAAGAAGTCCAACTATATTAATTTACAGTAGCCACTTGTCATAATGTGCTGTGACTCATATAAGTGTAATCCGTGTGTAACTCAAATTATAATGGCAAAGAGGTTCAGCACTTACAGAGCGGTGAGGTGTTTATGTGTTTCTCAAGGACACCACAACAACTACTGTAGGGATACCAGTTGCCAAGAGGCCAGACCTTTAAACCTCTCATCCTGGAATGGCCTTAGAATGCACCCTTGAATTTTTTCATAACACCTTATAAGGTGATCAGCTACTTTTCAGCTGGAAATCCAATGCCAAACATAGACATGCTATGGGAAAAAAACCCTGGTTGCTATAATCCCATATCACACACGGCATGTTCCCATTTTTCAAAGGCACAAACGCTGGGCTTTCTGGACGCTGGTGATTCTTAATGTGAGCCAGTGATTCTCTAAGACTGGTGATGCAGCTGATGTGGTTTTGGTGGATGAAACAGGTCAGAGGAGGAGTATTTTTAGATATATTAGCATGTGCTTTACATAGCCTTCTCTTTGACAGTAGCAAACAGGACGTGAGTAAGTGTTAAATCCCAAAATTAACGCTGTGAAATCGCTGAGTGTAGATACAGACATTTTCCACTTCACAAGTGGTGATTGTATATTTATGTTGTCCTACTCCAATGTCTTACAATAACTTTCAAGTATAGGTGCAAATGACAAAAGAGTCTTTTAACTTAACTTTAAAACCCTATGTGACACGTTAATTGTGTCTCTTTAAGAACCAGCAGGAAAGTCAATCTGTCCCCTGGAGCCTCACATAAACAAATCCAGCATTGTTTTTGTCCCCAGTGTCCTGAGATGTCTCATTTGATGTCCGATAAAAAAAAGAAATAAGAACCACCGATCTGATTCCAAAGAAGGGTTCTTCAAAGAGGGTGAAATGGCCTCAGAGTGAGCGACTAAACAAGCTACCAGAAACAGACCTAAACTTTTCTACAAAGCTCACAATCACCTGTACGCCTACATAGTGTGAGCTGGCCACAATCCTTTTTTTTTTTTTTTTTTTTAATTTTTTAACAGGGAAAGAGCCACAGCAAAAACCTTCAGATCAGATCAGCTTGGGCTGAAACTGGCTGCCTCTGCCACTGCCCCCACATACAACCAAAAATAATTAATTAAAAACCATCCGCATTGCAAAGAAATCCACAGCTGTTAAAGCTTTTGCCCTGCTGGCTGAGTTATATAAGTCGCTGTACAAAACAAATATCAGATATTTGTCAAATGTGAAAAGGGAATGGAGTGACTTGTAAATGAATGAATTTGAAGGGAGGAAATATCCCTGTTAACATTTGTTTTTTAATTCAATTTGCACAGTGTGAGCTTCTCTTAAACCTGATGATATCTATTTATTCAAGCACAATGCTATAATTTTACAGATGATAAATGAATTCAGGCTTGAGAGCATCACGTCTGATAAACATTTAAGTTAAGTATATTATGATGCTACAGCCAACTAAGAATTAGAGATGTACTGTGAGTCTGATTTGTGATAACTTTCATCCTTCTGCTATTTGAAACACTGTGTTCAGTTTTCAGCAATGCTGGAAAATGACAATGGACTATTAAATATATATTCAGCTTGAAATTGAATTACCACTTTGCTCTTAAAATGAATCCATTTTGTCATCATACACAAGAGTTTAATTTTCAGCATGCTGCAGAAGTGACCCTGACCTTGGATCTATTTTGGTTGGAGTCTGTATAGTTACTCGCTATTACCTACTGTACCTACTTCAATACCTTATGCTCCATACAGCGTATAAAATATATCATTTATTTTCGCAGCCTTATATTCCCAAAAACTCCCCAAAACATATTTATGTATTAAGAGGTGAAATGTGGCAAATAATGTTCTTTATTATGTCATAAGAATGATTCATTTCCACTTTATCATGTCTCTTGTTGATGAAGCACAACAGATGACATTACTGTGTCTACTGTAGTCACATAAAAACGACTAGGAATTGCAAATAGTTGTTCGCTGGCATTAAAAAAAAAATCACAATTAAATATAGCGAGAGTTAATTTGTATGAAAAGAATGTTAGCTGAATAATCTATGACAGCCTGTCTTTCATCTACTGCACTTTTTCATTCTTATCTGAAGCTGCTCAGAGTATGAATAGCTTCAGATGGAGGTTTTATTGTATTTTATTTTTATCGGGCTATCCCAACTGTCACTCTAGCTGCACAGATTTGGTCTTTCCTTGTCATCGAGCAGGAGTCTGATTGTGGCAGCACACATTAATCACAGTGTCTGAAAATAACTTTCAGATAGACAGCAGATACTGTAGGCTGTAAAAGACAGAAACCATCTCACACAAGAGCTATCTCATCGGCTGTCAGGGTTTTGATTTGAACCCCTTAAAGGATTCTTTTAGTGACCTATGAGGTCAGCATTACAGCCAAGACAGGAACATGAGCACAAGAAGGATAAAATATGTCTGACTGCTTTCAGTGTATATGTAGTCTTTAGGTTAGACATTGTTCAGTTTGGTATCATTTCAAAGACAACTTTTAGAACTACTACAGATTCTTTCTGACACTATAATAAAAGTCACAGAGCAAATGATAAGGACTGTGTTATAGCACTGACACTGCTTTGATTCTGCTCACACAACATGGACAAATATAAGACTGATATCCCGATAACCAATACTTGTGTGTGCAACATTTTTGGGAAAAATAGGGGTTTATATACATCCAAACTTGTATCTTCATTTATGTGCAACTCTCACTCAAAGTAGGACAGAAGGCTGAAGAATGTTTCACAGTAAAGTACAAATTATAACATAACATCAGCAAGTTGTTCATTATTTGTTATAATGAATTGTGGTGAAATGTAATAATCTGAGACTATTCCTTAGTTAGATACATGTATAAAAAACATAAAATACTGCATATATACAGAGAAATCTCAATTATTCAGTTGTATATAAACTACAGAAGAAACTGAAATTAAAGGTATGACAACAAACTAAATCATAGAATAATTTCCAAACATGAACTGAAATGTTAGATTGCTTCGTGGCTATTCATTTTATATACAGTATTGCAGTAATAAAATAAATTCAAAATGAGATATGTAAACATACAAATGTTTAATTTCTACGGAAATACCAAGTGTCAGTCTCACAAAGTTCTTTAAATTAAGTCCAAAATATCTTTGACTAATATAGTTATTGAATACAAAGCTGTCCTTGACCACTATAAAACCACACCTGTAGTCAGTCTACATCAGTCTGGTGTATTTTAAATCTTTCCAAAAGATAGATTCTTTGTTTTTTGAATATGAGCATTTGAATTTGTTAGTTTTCCATTGATAAGGTAGAGCGGAAAGTTTCAAGTTTATTTATCATATGCAGGCAGGGTCAACAGTGCAATGAAATGTGTTGGACAAGAGGAACAGGTGAGCTCAGGATTAAGAGCACTAAACAGTGAAACAAACAGAAATAGGCTGAAGAAGTAAAAAACTACAAAAACAATACTATAAAATAGGTTAAAAAAAAGAACATAAAATAGAACATTTAAAATATACTAAAATAGAATATAAGAGAAAGAAATATATGCGTATAATACAAAATATACTGAAATAGAATATGAAAAATGTGTATAAATGTGCTTTACACTGTAAGATTGTGGCAACTATATTCAAGTATACCTGTATAAATAGATATGAACATACTATACAAATATATACTATTATATATTGCATATACTATGCAAAATACTGATAGAGTAAGGGTAAAGTGACAAATTTACAGCAGGCAGAGTAAAGTGACAGTGTTTTACAGTATTTAAAGTATTACAGTGACTGGCACAGTGGCAGTAACTGTCATGCTATTGGTGCATATTTTGCATTATAGTCCTGTAAGGTGATGTGTTTAATGATGGGGGAAAAGATAATTTGTCTCTGATAAGTAGTAAAATGTAGTAAAATATATTTAGAAATTCACATCAGCAAAAGCATAGGCTTTGTCACACACACACACACGCACACGCACGCCATCCATCCATGCATGCGTCGTCGTCGTGGAGAGAGAATGAGAGAAAGTAGGATTTCCGGTGTCTCCAGCCAATGAGCTGATTCCACATGCGGACACCGAACGCCGCATTCGACGCACGCGAGAGCTGCAGCGGACAAACGCGATTGGTGCCGATGAGGACGCCAGTGATTCCGCAACACACAGGCAGGCAGAGCGGGCGAAAGGGAACCGAGCTGCAACTTATAGCCACATGTTTAAATCGTCCGTTTTGGACTGATCTAATCTGGATTTCGCCGTTCTAAAACAAGAGAGGAAGGTCTTAAAAAAAAAACATCCAGTTCAGACTGCGACGTTATGATATGAATTGTTCGTTCAAGGTCTCACAGGAAAGCTAGCGGAGCGCAGCCGGCGAATTCAAGCGGAGCCAGAGGAACCCAACAGTTAGCTAGCTGTAGCCTGTTAGCTATCCGTTAGCCCCGGAGACGCTAACTCGTTCACTTTCGCCAGGCACCTGTACGCCGCGTTGTCCTGTGTCATAGCTAATTAACCACTAGCAGTCGGTACAGCGGGCTCCCACTCTACTATTTATTAAGTATTTTTTTATTTCAAGTGGCCGGGGTTCACATTAAAAAAAAAAAAAGAGAGGAGAGAGGACCGTGACAGGGTTGAGGTTGGGACCAACAAGGCGAAACAAGCGGTGTCCTCAAGTGGCCGTTCAACCATGGACAACGCACACACAAAGACCGTTGAAGAAGTTTACAGCTTTTTTAACGTGAATGAAAGCACAGGTCTGAGTTTAGAGCAAGTGAAGAAACAACGGGAACGATATGGACCAAACGGTAAGGAGCTAGTTAACGTCTCTTTGCTCAAAAACAAGTAGCCATACTCTGCCGGTATCATGTATGGGCCATGGCTCCGGGTTTGTAACGGGCGACATGCCGATGATAGAGAGGTTGTTGACGTCACCAACTGTATGTCGAAATACCGGGAAGCATCACTACTACTATGACTCATTTAATAACAACTCAATGTTACGTCAGCACTATTTATTTTACTATGAAATTGTGTGATTTTGGTACGCTACTGCTACAGTAGTATGCTAAAAATCATTTAGCAAGTTCTGACAATTGTCCCTCTCTCTTTTGTCTGTCCATGTCTCTATTGTCTGCGGTCTAACTGTGGATGATCTACAGAGCTGCCAGCTGAGGAGGGTGAGTGGACTGTGCACTGTGTATGAAAGCACAGAGTCACTTGTATATATGTGAAGTGTCTTTACTTCATTCGTTTGGCATTAATGTTTTAACGAAACTCTTGTTTTCCAGGAAAATCCCTTTGGGAACTAGTGGTTGAACAGTTTGAAGATTTGCTCGTGAGGATCCTTTTACTTGCCGCCTGCATATCCTTTGTAAGTATAACACACATGTTTTGGTAGCTGTGCAGGTGGTTTGGTCAGTGTTCATCAAACCCATATGGCCTAGATTATACAAAAAATAAAGTGAATGGCTTATATCTAACTTTCACCGTACAGCGAAGAGCTGTACTTCCTTTACTATGTTATCAAGACTGGTAGTAAAAGTCTGTGCGCTAGTTGTGACACTCGTAACGGTGTGTGTGCTTCACACTCAACTCAAGATGAAGTGGAGTTAAGATTGGGTATTTTAGTGCTAGAGTAGTGATGTCCTAAATACTAGAGCCCATTTTTCAAAGACAGAGTACTCAGTGTTTAGTGAAAGATAAAATAGTAAAAACATGGCGTTCTGCCTGTGTTGATTTCCACCACCATCTTTCTTTTCACCCTTTCAGTGACGAGTTCAGCTCTGTCATCCTATCAAGCGTATATAGTCCTCTTCTGATTGATTCAGTGCAGATCACAGCTTAGCAAGAATGCTCTTCACAGAGGAGAAGAAAGGTGCCCAGAATCTGTCTAGTGACACAACCCAGATGACCTTTCTTTTTCTTTAATTTCATTTTTTTTTTAAAGAATTCTGTCCTAAGGAACATGAGTTTCCTCTGGAAGCAAGTCATTTCAGCCTTTTTAAGCCTCTTGTTTCAGGGGGGTTATATTAACACATCACTAGTCAAGTCGTCCAGAGTTAAAAAAGAAATGCTGGCATGTTGTTAATCCGTCAACAGATGGTTATGTCACTCGATGATTATGTGGCATGTTGTTGGAACGAGCAGCACGCTCTGTATCCGCCTGTTAAAGAGTGAAAGTGACCGACACCTGAGAAGTATCCCCCCGATGATTGAATATCCCCCTGATGATTGAATTTCCGAGTGTTAACATGCCATCACACTTCAGTGATGTCTAAAACTCTCGGCATTACATTGATGTCCACTAACCATGTTGTTATCCAGAATACAACTTGACTATTATGTTCCATAAATGAACAGATGTAACTTGTGATTTGTGTGTTCTTGTCAGCAGTGAGTGCTAAAAAGTTTGGTGTTGTATCCGTTTGACAAAGTGTTAGGTCAACTATCCCGAGGCCCTGGCTCACTGGCTGTTGGCATACTCTCTGAGAATATGATCCATTACCAAGGCATGGTGATGACAGCCAGCTATGTTTTACAAAGCTTATGAATCACCAGCTGTAGTACACGGCTCACTCTGAACCACACAAGAACATGCAGACACATGTAGATTCATTTCGGCATGACAACATTTGAAATGCAAGTTATATTCTTGTGAGACTTCTGAGCTAAAAGGTGCAACACAGTTTGATAGACACTTAGAATTGAATTAGACGTTCGATTGGCCGTGCTTAAATAGGTTGGAGTAGAAGATAGAGGGCCGTTGGCATTTCATTTGACACACTTCACTCCTGGCACAGATTCTAAAAGAGGAGAAAGTGGTTACTACATTCCTGGTCTCTCTGACATGACTTTCTAACACACTTGGCCCAGTTTCTGCAATACTGGCAGAAGCGAGCTTGATTATTATTAAGTGATTGGTAGATACTTAAAATCATTGTGCCATTATGTAAAAGTCAAAGTGCAGTCCTGGCACAGCTTTGCTCACAACACTGGGAGGAAATCCTAAAACGTATCTGAGGCATGTGTACTGCCAAGTAGGTTTACACATTTGCCTTGGTGTTTTGGTGCATATCAATAAACAAAGTAAGAAAAAAAGTAAAAAAAAGAAATGTACCATAAATCTATTATCATAATAATATAATAACATAATTATCATTGTCTAGCAAAGCCTCAATGGAAAAATAGATTTTGAAAATGAACACACACTGGAATCAGAGCTACACTAGTGAGGCATTCCAGCAAACAGGAGTATTCATTTTTGGTCGTCTTAATATCTTCATTCATTCAGTATTAATTCATATTTGTGGTGTATTTAATCATTAATTTATTCTTTTCTTCTTGTAGGTACTGGCCTGGTTTGAAGAGGGAGAAGAAACCGTTACAGCCTTCGTGGAGCCTTTTGTTATCCTACTTATTCTCATAGCAAATGCTATTGTAGGAGTCTGGCAGGTAATCACTCTTACAAATCTACCTTATGGGTTACTAATAATTTGAGATAAATGTTTATGCACTGTTATGAACAACAGTGGGTTCCCATTGTCAATTCAGTTCAAGGGAGGTTTTGTCCAGCTGTGCTAAGTGATGGTAGATGGTGTCCCTGTATCATTGTTTCATTGTGCTTCAATACTGAAAATATGAGGATGAGATTTGGCAGTACCTGGCCCTCCCCTGCCAGTTTTTCCTCATAGCAAACTTGTTTTTTGATAATAGCTCAATAGATGGAGCAAAAAAAGCTAAAGATGCAGCTCAAAACCAGATTTTTCTTGCATGCTATCACAAAGAGGAAATGTGGAGTCTGTAGTTTTTTCTTGCACTTAAATCTTTGTTACCAAATGTGTTGGGTCTTTCTGAAGGAGGAAACTAATGCCATGGAAGGAAACACAGAATTGAAAAGCTTATAGTTAATTTTTGTCATTATAGACAGAAATTCAAAATGTAACATTTTATAATTCAGGCCAAGGATACAGCACACATTCTTTTGGATCTTGTACACTTCTTGTCTCGGTCACACCGGGAATCTGGCCTGCTCCACTTCCTCTGTACTTGTGTGTATGTATATATATATCCTGGGCCTCATTCATTAACCTACCCTTTCAGGGAACTCCTAGCATTGCCTCCCCTCCTCCTTCTGTCCTTTGAATGAGTAGGGCAGCATTTAGTCTTAAAGAGTAAAACCAGAAAACAAAAGCAGTGGTTTTAAATGGTGGGCGTGAGGCGGTATTTTTATGTCTCTTTGTTTATATATGCCTGCCGAGGCCTGGCATTCCCCCCCAGGATTTACAGTGGCAGTTCCGTTGAGAAGCAGTATTGATTTGTCAACATACACCTTAATTATAAGCAGGAAGCAAAGGCAGCAGCAGTCATGGTTTGGAGGCACTCATCTGGACACATAGAAAACTAATTATCTTTTTTTCACCGGCACCCTTCCCTATCAAATTGAGACTGGCCCAAAAAACAGCATGTTGCCCTGGAGTCAGTAATAATAGATAGGTACATTGGCTTCTAATAGTGCACCCAAACACAGTTCAGGGCAGATATTGTTGGGCAGATTCTAACAATAAGTAATTAAGTAACACATCTGTCAAACTAATCGATCATTTTATTTAATGACCCCTCAAATAGACATTTATAAATTACCTGATATCTGCCTTTTATGAACAATACTTAGACACACTCTGTTGTTTCTGTAGTCCTATTTTCTGTTGCTGGGTTAAAAGCATAACAGACAGTTGACAATCTCCCATACAGATTTTTAAATAGTGGAACAAATAAGGAAACCTTTCTGTGATTTAATATCTACAAATCAGATTCTGAGGTCAGTGTTGACGATTATTGGCTGTAGGTCATAGATCAACAGTGTGTTTCTGCTTGTGCAAGTGTCTCCTGGGATCAGTGTCTAATAAATTAATTTAACTCAGCAGTCCCTGTGATTGAAAATGAAACCATCACATGCTTGGTCAAAGACGACACTGTTAGACTGGGTGGGACTCTGCCTGATTGTATTGTAAATGAAGTGCTTATTGAAGGCTCTGTTGAGGCCTGTGTAAATGAGGGGTTGTTAAGTGGCTGGTTGTTGGCCTTTTGTTTGTGAAAAGAAAGCCTCTAGAATGACGTAGAGATTGAGGCTGTACCTACTGATTTCATGTTCTTATTCATGTGCCCTACCTGATTTAAAATTTTCCTCTGAATTCAAAGTAGTTGATGTTTTGTATGCTTTTTATAGCTTCTCTTTAACCCCGTTAAACCCTCACCTTTTACTGGCAGTGCTTTTGATGCCGTTGTTTCCCCGTTGCTATCCCTTTACAAAAGATCATAATGTCTCAGGGTTGTGTTCCTTGTTTTGCCATGTCTTGCCTGCCTGCCTGCCAGCCTGCCTCAGAGCTGCCACTAAAACTGTCCAGTCTGAGAGCAATCAGTCAGACAAGGTAAAGTCAGCAGTAACAGAAAAGTGCAAGTGAAGAATGATTAGGAAGGAACTGAGCAGGCAAGAAAGGGAACATTTGGGGAAACTGAAGTAAGATTGCCATTGTAGTTGTAGTGGCGCCTTGACAGATTTGATACGGAAGAGCCCCACTGTTAGGCTAACTCTAACATGGAGCAGCATCTCCCAGTGTTTACATAAATGTCCTCCACTGTCTATGCTGGACCACTGGTCCTGTATACGTGTACGTAGTTTATTTTATATTTGTCCATTTGCTTATGTAAAGCTTAGAATCAGTCCACTTTGAATAACGGGAATCTAACTGAAACAGCTTATTCGAGAAGGCACTTTGTTTCCATCTTCCTTATCGTCCAGTTCCTGTGACAAGCTTTGTGTTTGTGTGTAATTAACTTGTTTTTTTTTTCTTTGACTGTTCAGGAGCGAAATGCAGAAAACGCCATTGAAGCACTAAAGGAGTATGAGCCAGAGATGGGAAAGGTGTACCGCCAGGACAGGAAGAGTGTCCAGAGAATCAAGGCCAGAGACATTGTGCCTGGGGACATCGTGGAAGTGGCAGGTAAGATTAAAAGTATTAAGATTTGTTTGATTGATGCTGTGTCCTCAATGGGAGGGTGCGCCTAAAGCGAAAACATTGCACATGTGACAAGTCATTGCACTTGGTCATTGCTTGGCCTGTTATCTGGACGCATTTTCTTTAATTGAAACTGACGTGTGGTATAAATAAAACCCAATGGGAACTAATTATGAATGAGATTTAATGATGTTTTATTAGTAGTTTTCTGTTTGACAAAGTGTTAGGTCAACTATCATCAGCCATCCAGATCAGTCTGTCTTTACAGCATTTATTTCAGTTCAGAGGAGCTTACATTCATAGGTTAGTGAGGTGTCATGTCGTTTATAGCAATAATATGAGTTTTTGTTTGATTTATTCATGTCTTCATGTTTTTGTAGCAGAAGAGCACATTATTTTGTCTGGATTAGTATCAGTCTTGTTATGATTGTGATTGATTGACTATTTTTTAAAAATGAATGCTTCATTGGTGTTTTGCAGCAAAGATTGCTCTTATTACTGTCTGATTAAGCAAATACGTTCTGTTAGTTTCATCTCATTAGTCATTGACGTGCAGAGTATATGCGCGTACAGGTGTTTTGTTTTTTTCCTCAATCTGAAAAATAAGTAGGCGATGAATCGATGGCCGTACTTAAACACTCATATACGGCTGGCGACTATAAGATGTGTGGATAACATCGGCACCAATTCTGTAAACACCATCAGCAGTGTTATGACGTACACTTTACATCTTTAAACACGCACAAAGACACACACAGCTGATCTCTCATCCTGTCTATCCCCCCTGAGAATTTCAGAATAATGGTGTTACCGAGAAAGTAAAACAGTTATGTAATACGAGGGCAGAGGTCCAAACTTTCCTCAACATCTTCTTTTCTTGGCTAACCTCAACTCGGATAGGGCCACATATGTTTATGCCTTTTGCGTCACTGCTCGGCATTTCTCTTGTTTTGTCTTTCTCACTGGGCTTTTTTTTCTCTCTTATCTATCTTATTTTCTTTCTTTTGTTGTCTTTTCTTTTTTCTTTCTTGGTTTATGTTAACTATGTAGCTTTCCATAAAAGACCAATTTTCTTTCTAACCAAAGCAAAGATTAGAGGAGTGTGGCCACAGAAAAGATTTCTTACTGTCTGTTTAAAATCTTGCTAAAAGGAAAGGGTTGTGGATTTACTCAGCGAGGTTCCAATGCCACACGGTCGAGACCGTGGCAGCAATTTGTACTTATTGTTTCAGTCTAACTTAAGGGGGCTAAATCCTCTGTGTTCCTAACACTGACTCTTTTTTTTAGTTCAAAATTGATTTGTTAATCTTGAACAAAGGGATCTGTATAGTACGCCCTGTTTTATTTACAAATACTTGAGGCATCAGTTGGGTCAAAACCATAATTAGCACTTATACAATCGCCTGGCATGAACTCATGGCTTACAATGACGAGCTTTCTACTGCAGCTGCTTCACAGAGAAAGGGATTGTCAGTTTTCTGAAGCAGATCATGTGAATTTAAATCTTACCTGCCTCCAACAAATGTCAGTGAATGACACAATAAAGCCTCTCTAACACAAGATAGAATTATATGACAGTTTTCCACATGCTGCTTATTGATGACTGGAAGTGAAGGTTGGACCGACATTCCTTTGTTCTGCTCCACAAGTTACAAGACATCACTCTCTGTATGTAGTGTTTTACAATATTGAAGCCAACACTTAAAGTTAAGTTTAGTTAGTCAGCACAAAATACTGCACAGTAATGATAGCAAAATAAAACGGCACTACAAAAACAATACCATGAAAAAGACAAAGCATGAACTGCAGTATGGTTTAACATCGCAGCATCATTGTTGTACCGAGTCATACTTCAGGTGCCTTAGCATCAATTAATGCAAGCACTTTGAGGTTATGTAAAAATAAAAAAACTGAGCTGCTCATACTAAGGTGTTTTTGTATTCATCATAATTTGGTTTCACCATCGATTAAATATGATTATCAAGAACAGCATGCAGACCCTACTTTTATGTTCCTGACATTAACTTTGTTTATAGTTTTTATTGCCTCAGCTTTACAGTCTTAGAGATCATGTGGCCACTATAGCCTCGTCATCCTGGATCTTCAACTGTCTTGTGTTATGATCCAAATACAACCATTGTCATGTTGCAACAAATGTTCCGAGTCGTAACACTAATGTTTTAGTGGAACAGTAGCTAAATCAAACTAGCCTGTCTGCATGATTTATACACACAGTTACAGCCATGTGGTTTACCGTCTACGCCAGCTGTCTGCATATATATAGTTGTATTGATGGGCCTCTGAGGATGGAGTTGATAAACAGGTTTAGGTTGCGCAGTATTGATCTGTTACAGTGTAATGAGCAGTATCTACAAAAGCTACTGTAGTTGCATTAACGTAGCTGAAGAGCTATGTGTCCATGTTTTTGTTAGCAGCAGCAGGGACTCCAACTACAACCAGCGAGTTGCAGCATGAGGGTTGATGTATGAGCGTAATGTCACGCTGCAAAGTGTCTAGTCAAACCAGGCCTATGGTTTATATCCTTTGAGTACTTTTAGATCTAGAGCTGCGTTAATTTTGCCACACAAGCTCCGATGCCCTGTCAGTTGTTATAAAGTGGTGAGTGAAATTCTGTGTGTCGAGTGTGTGTGTGTGTGTGTGTGAATGTTTATGGTTGTGTGTTTGTAATATGCTTTAGTCCTTTTTTATTTGTATTCACAGTGAGTTATATCTACCCCTCCTCTCCCAGTCACACACACACTCCTGTCTCCCCCCGAAGAGTAATTCAGATCTTAAAAAGCTGCTGTCTCAACTATACAAAAGGACATCCACCCTCTTGTCTTACAGGCTAGCAAAGATTGTTCTTCCTTCCACGGTTCAGCGCGTGCACTGTGTTGTGTAAAGTGTTTGTTTTGCTGCAGTATAAATTGAGTCTCATTGACCGCAGCTTGCTATTGTCTGTCATCCTGGGCAGAGCATCAAGTGACGCACCTGCTCCCTTTTACACCAGTGGCGTAGTTGTGTGTCACCTGACTCCGTGACCAGTCAGAGATAATATTTTAGGAGAGGTGTCAATATGGTGGTCTTTGGTGCATTCCAATTCTACTATATTCAAGTAATCCACTGTATAACTAGTATCATTCACATTAGATTTATAATACCTAGCTATTATGAAAAGTTTGTGGTAAGTGAGTACAGGACACAGAGGGCTGTTTTACTAAAGACACTAAAAAAAGGGTTTCCTGTAGCTGCTTAGGGGGGAAGTGGACTACTTCTGCTGAACCAAACGCAGCTTATAACGGCAAAAGAAATACACTTGTATTGGCAGCATTGAGCAGATGCTCAGCAGCAACACTCTTATCTGCGAGTGGGAAAGAAATCATCTATATGTGTGGAATTTTTAAATGGATTTGATCCGTGCTCTGTCAGCATGTTATCTTTTTGTTACTTAATGTATGCCTGGCGTAAACATCGTGTTCCTATTACATTTGAGTGTTTAATGTCAGAAAGGGTTGCTTTACGTGACTGGCCATGCAGACCCTGAAGCAATAGTGTGACAGTAAGGTATCATGGTTAATCTCAAACTCCATGACTTGCGAAAGCCAAAAAATTGTTTTCAGTTTAAGATTTTATCATTTTTTCCACGTCCCCTCATTTTACAGGGATAGTTCTTAGCTTTCCTGGTTATCTTCAGTAATGCCTTTAGTTTCTGGCTTGTATTGCCGACATCGTAATGGCTCGCTGTCTCCCGGTTGAGCCGTTCATACACTGTTTGGTCTCTTGAGTATTGCAAGGTTTCATTAAAAACCCGAAGTGAGTCTACTGGCTTTATTTACTGCCAGCGCTCTACTGAGGCAACTTTCTTTTCATCTTTTGTTTTACCTTGCAAGACCTTACTGGACAAGAGTCTATTAGTCTGTTGCCAAAGTGATGGTCTTGCAACAAGACTCTGCATAAGAAATAAAATGTCCTTTCTTTCCCACTTTTCTTTCTCTCTGATTCTTTCTGGCCAGCTGTATGCAGTTTGGATTTATTATTAGTAGTATTAGTATTTGCTGGCTTGTGGTTTTATCTTAACCACAGCCGAAGCTGAGAGCAGTGTTCGCCATTAATGTTGTCCTTCCCTGGGAGCAACAGACACTAAGACAAGTTTAGAAATGTTACAGATTCAATTTGAAAAATAATTAGTGCTCCAGATGGCCATTTCCTCTCCTGTGTTTAAGAATCTATAGTCTGTCTATTGTCACCACCCAAGCTATTTGTTCCTGCCTCCATACTCTGCTGTCTCTCCATTCCACTTGTTCTTTTGCTTTTTTTCCCCTCTGGGGCTCACATGTTCAAGGTATTACTCCATTATTGGAACACACAGAAATGATATGAAATGCAGAGTGTCATGCCTGTTTGTGTATGGTAAAGTTTGGTCTTGTGATTTTTCCATTCATAAGAGGAGACCCTTGAGGGCTGGAGGACCTCATGAGGGTCCCAGGAGGCTTTAAAACCGACATTCTAGCATATCAGGGAGCCCCAGTCACTGGGAGAGAAAATATACAACCCCCTTCGGGCCTTTGAAGGGTTCACTGGACCCCCCATTATGAATAGTTTGCTGTGTAATCTGCACTATAACTCAAATCAAAAAGACTTTGTTTTATTGGTATGGTTGTCTTCTGTAACATTTCCTAAGATTCATTGCAAGAGACGAGTTTTATACCATCAGTTCCATGTGGTAGGAGCGTCGTGACTTGAATCTTTACAGGCTGGTGGGGTGTTATCACTCAAGTGTCTGCAGACTGACATTTGTCCCTCACTCTAGGGAAAAGATAACAGATAAAGTCCTTTGTTCACATGGGAGGAAAAATCTGAGGCTGTCTCATTTTTCCCAGAAAAATAAGAGCTAAAAAAAGTGATGCAAGATGAAAGATAATGTCACAGCTGCCAATTCTTGGGTCACTGCAACAAATTTCTGTAAAAAAACAAAACAACAAAACTAAAATAACGATTCATTGCGTGCCAAATGACGTCTAGCAACATTAATAATCAGTAACTTGAGAGACATTGGGAATTATAACTAACTTGGAGGAATAGGTTTGTCATGTTGTGGTATTGATAAGAGTTTTATTTAAATAAATAGAATTTATAATGTCTTTTTGCTGCCAAACTACTCTCATTGCCCGTGGAAGTGGGCTATTCTCACTTGCTGTGACCTTATTCGCAGTATAATATGGTATATGTTAAATAGGTGGGTGTTTCGCTATTACTTCAAGATGAGATTTTCTAATTAGTGACTTTTTGTAGGAACCTTCCCACAGGGCTTTGAGTCTTAAATATTTCCAGCCACTGGAGTTCCTCATCTACTTTTTGTCCTCCTTCATGCTACGGTTGTTCATCTCTCATTTTGTTCACCCCTGTCAGTGAAGAGGGCTCTAGTTTGAAGGCAGGTGAAGTGGTTTTGATAGCCTCTAGTCAAGTGGACTTCCAAATTTGGTAGTGTGAGTTTGTAGAGTTCAGGAGTTATCACTCACCACGATCTCAACATTTAGAGCAATAACCTTGATATTTTTGGATTATTGGGATTAAACATTGCAGTGATGTGTTTGTTTGTTTTTTTATTGGTTACTTCTGGTGCATGAGTAGAATTTCCTCACCTCTGTCTCTGTTAGTGGCTTAACTCTGTCACAACCTCGTGAGAATGTTGTAAATGAAACAGTCTGTATGCAAGAACATGCTCTTTCACACCGTTTCTATTTCAAACCCCTATGACGGAGAGCGGGTCCTCCTCGCTTTAAAACAGAAGTTTTTATCATTCCCCCTCCCCCAAATCCAGCAGCACGTTTGCAACTGATCAAAATAGTTTTCCCATTTTTGGACGCGTGTTTTGCAGGACTCATCTAATCCCTCTTCCCATTCTCTCCTCCCCTCTTCCTTTCTACTCAAAAGGGCACTGCAGAGGCCCAAGGGTTGGTTTACATGTCTGTCACCACTCTGTACTGTCCACAGAGGGCTCTCTTAAGAGCCTCTGGGTCATTGCTTTATATTGCTTTCTCCTTCACCCTTTCGAGCTAGGTGATGTCTTACTGTAAGCTGAAAGTAATATTTTACTCTGGTGCAATAGTGGCATTTTTCCATTGTACTTTGGAGTTTCATTAAAACGTCAGCCATCAATTTTGGGAACTATAGGGACCCTTAGCTGGCCTAGTAATAGTGCAATATTATACAGGGAACTACTTCACAGACTCCTCTTAAACATTTTCACAGGTTAGATTTTTTGGTTCTTCATCATGGATCCGTCCTTTTTAGAGATGATATGTTTTATCTCCAAACTACAAGATCTGAATGCAGAGCAAGGTCTAACTGTAAAATAAAAAAATAAACTGTGTTTAAAGCAAAGCTAATAAATATCAGTGACTTTGTTGTACTTATCTGCTTTTCTAGAGAGGAAACACTTGTTTGGAATTTGGTGTATATTTACATTTTACATTTGTTTTACTGGGGATTGCTAAAGCCGTGTGTTAGTGGAAAGAATGAGCAGCAGTCTATTTGCGTGCTGTGTAGGAGATGAGTGGAACATTAATAATTTTTCAATGCACGACTTTCCCTCAGCCTCTCTCCAACAAATAACTTTGTGTTTGATTATTTTATTACTCCCATGGAGAGTGAGTTGGGATAACACTGTACTTAATTATATTTCCAAGACATAAGTATCTGTGTGTGGTAATTTTTGTTTATTTATTGAATCTGACTTAAAATGTGTTTACCTTTTAATGATCAAATGCTCTAATTTTAGTCGTTTCACATGTCTGGGTACAGTATTTCATCAAATATGAACACCACTAAACCGTTTATCGTTTGCGTTGTACAAAGCATCCATCCACCTGTTGTCTGTGCCATTTCCAGATGCCTTTTTTTGAATTGTGAACAGGTACTGAAGTGTCTGCCGTGCTTTGTTTCTGTCCACAGTTGGCGATAAAGTGCCTGCAGACATCAGACTGACGTCTATCAAGTCAACCACTCTGAGGGTAGACCAGTCAATTCTTACAGGTAAAACCATTTCTAAACGGCTAAAGTTACTTTTGTTTTTTTCTGTGTGAGCTAGTGATAGTAAATGTCCTATCAACTCAGACACAGAGCAAGAATAAGCAATTTCCTCCTCCTTTTGACGCACATGCCCTCATTAGACCCTGTTGTCATGGTTGCTCAGTTAATACCAAAACAAAAAGGAGTGAGTGATGTAAGTAAATGAATGAATCGATGTAGATGGAAAAAGACGGGAAGGAGAGAATATTGACGTGTAATGCACGAGAGAAGAGGTTTATATAAATTAACTCCTTCACTCTCTCGTCTTGCTCCGCTGCCTTAATTGGTAGCAAATTCCACAGGACATTTCAGTGTTTCAGCTATTTTCCTCTTCTCTTCCCTTCCCCATTCATGGCCATACTGCTTGTCAAATGCTCCCTGCTTTACTCAGTCAGAACAGTGCAGACCTTACACAGTTGATTACACGCACAGAAACACACACAGCACAAGCACACATCAAGACGTGGGATTTGAAAGACCGTGGCGATGCAGTATTTAATAATTGTCAGGCCTGTTCAGTCGACTGCAAAGCCTCTGCCACAAACATCTGCCCGTCGTGTCAGCCAAGCATCGCAACTTCGAAACTTTGCTCTGCCGTGTAGAAACTCTCTCTCCCCGTTTCTCTATTTCATATCTTTTTGTTTCCTCTTCCTGCAGGAGAGTCTGTGTCTGTGATCAAACACACTGACCCAGTGCCTGACCCGCGCGCTGTCAACCAGGACAAGAAGAACATGCTCTTTTCTGTGAGTGACTTACAGGATCATTTTAGTCGTCCTGTTCAGTGTTATTTTACATTTCCTTCTGTATGCGTGTCTGACAACACCTAAGAAGGCAACATTGTTGCATCCTCCTCGTCATCCATCTCCCTTCACATCCATTTTTCTATTTGAGATGCACAGCACTTCTGGAAAATATCTTCACCGTTGCTGTCTCACACATACTAGAGAACATATAATAACAGGCTGAACAGTCCATTTATCACAGTTCCATAGAAGCTTCCACTGTTCCCAGCAATAGTTCAGATGGAAATGATTAATTGATTTCTTGCTGCATGTCGACACTTGTTGAATCTTCTCTCTGCTTCTTTGTGACACACGTCTCAGCATAGTTGCTAAACTAGTTTTACCTCCATACTTTAATGTTTAATATGTTTGACTCTGACTGTTTGCTTTTCCCGTCTCCTCCTCCACAGGGCACAAACATTGCAGCTGGTAAGGCTGTCGGTGTGGTGGTCGCCACAGGCGGCAACACAGAGATCGGCAAAATCCGAGATGAGATGGCATCAACGGAGCAGGAGCGCACACCACTGCAGCAGAAGCTGGACGAGTTCGGGCAGCAACTATCCAAGGTAATTTCTTAAGAAGTTTAAGCTATTTATTATGAATAACTGATTGCTGTTTACATGATTTTTACAACTTTAATGTTGTTTAATTCAAGGTTATTTCACTCATCTGTATTGCTGTGTGGATCATCAATATTGGTCATTTCAATGACCCTGTCCATGGTGGGTCCTGGATCCGAGGCGCTGTTTACTACTTCAAGATTGCTGTGGCTTTGGCAGTTGCTGCTATCCCTGAGGGTAAGGTGGAGAACTCTAGACTGCAGCCATGTCCTCGACATGCCTGTTGCTTTGAGAGGATCCAGTGCTATGTAGACTGGAACCGTTGGTTGGAAAATCAAACTTTATGGATTGTTTTTTTTTTATGCTTCATGATACAAAGACAATGGATAATATTCGTATCAGTTGAGTAAATAAATGAATGTGTTTTTTCCCTCCAGGTCTGCCAGCTGTCATCACTACTTGCCTGGCATTAGGCACACGCCGAATGGCCAAGAAGAATGCCATTGTCCGCAGTTTGCCCTCTGTGGAGACGCTTGGCTGTACATCTGTCATCTGCTCCGACAAGACCGGCACGCTGACCACCAATCAGATGTCTGTGTGCAGGGTAAGAAAAGCGTGAACGGTGGCAGAGACAGAGAGGAAATCTGAAACCAAAAATTAATTAATTGATTTTTTTTTTTTTGTTGTTGTTCACACAACAATCTAAATACAGAATAGATTTGCATTTTTGATTGAAATGGTTTTGGAACAGGCCAAACTAGCCAGCTAGCTTTGGCAGTTGTTGTCTGCCGTGTAACTGTTGAAGTGAATTCCAGCTAGCTGTTTAGAGTTTCAAAATAAAATGTTAATCAAATTTGATAGCATTTGATTTTACTGTGAATCCAAAGTCCTCTATTTACCTCATATTTTCCCATTTTAATCTTGAAGGCAAATCAGAAATGTCTTTCTGCCATTTAAAGTCGGCTCATTAACCTTCAGCAGTCAGCCCCGCTCACTGCAAATGGTGTTGACAGTCTTAGCTTATCTAAAAACATTTAGACTGGTTTCATAGTAACCAGCGTAACTATGTAAATAGGCGCGTTGTACTTCAGAATGTCAACAGGTGAGAGTGCCTGACTAGGCTATTAACTAGTTCACATTTCATAAGCATAACAAAAGTTGTCACTAAGAAATGTAAAATTTCCAACAGTGATCCTGACCACCACACTTCACTGCATGATTATAAACTGCATATTCTGCCTTCAACCTGGGATGCTTTGTGTGTGTAAATGGTGCATAGACTACTATTGAATGACTGACTGCTCTACAGTGCTGTTGTACTTAGTCCATGCTGAGGAATACGCATTAAAATCCCTGCCAGCAAAGTATGATAAACGAGCTCTCAGTGACAGGGCATGCTCAGTGTGTCTTACTGGATGAGTTGATCGAAAGTTAATTGCAGATGGGGGCAAGTGAGTGAAATTAGTGTTCTTTCTGTACCATACAATAGGATTACATTGGGGGGAAATATTTAAGTGGCACACCATAATACTTAAGCACAGACACGGTGAACCCTTTGGAGCTGAAACTGCCGGCGATTAAACCGAGTGATCCATCTTTGAAAAGCTTTGTCTGCTAACGTTTCCTGGACCCTGGCCAAAATTTTTAGGTACCAAAAAATTCTCATGAACCCAGCTGTTCAAGTTCTGTTCTGTGAATCTCTGTATGGTGTACACATGGTAGCGTATGCTGTCTGCATTGACTAGGTCTGCAGTGCGTTGGGAACAGGTCGTTTCAAACTGAAAAGAAAAATGGGAGAAAGGTCCAAAAATAAATAGAATTATAAAACATTGGCCTTACATGGAAAGAGCAACGACTGGCTACTTTCCTGACATCTGAGAACTTTTCATGTGTAAACTTTTCACTGAGCAATAAAACAACCCCGACAGCCTTTTGCTGACACTGGTGATTTATTGAGCACTAAGCGCCGCTCATATCGAATGGCTAATTAGAAATAATGAAGGATTTAGTTGTACTTTTGAATCTTATTTCATCTCCCCCTGTGTACACGTTGTATATATTTTATTTTCCAATCCCTTATGTACCATCATTTTTACTAGCGGTTTACTATTTACTCATTTCTTCTCATTCCCATTAATTTTTTTTTTTTTGACATCATAATTTTCCCTCCATCCTCGGCGGCCCTTTATCTACTGGTCTCCTGTTTCCGTCTTCCTTTTCTCCCTCCTCATTCCACTCTCCTCCCTCCTCTTGTTCAGGCAGTATGCTGATCAGTATGCAGTAGTTAGTCACTTGCAGCAGAATCAGCAGTAGAGTTGCATAACTGACCTTGTGATGAAAGATGCTCTCTCTCCCCTGTCTATCTCTTCTTGCCTTGCTCATCCTGCACAAATTTCAAAGTCAAAATCATGTTTAGCAATTTTGGAAGGCCTCATTTTGGAAACCACAGGATGCTATTCCCGACTGTCTGATAGAGAAGCTTGTGCTTGACGCATGAGGAGCGCCCGTAGCACCCCTGTCTGAATAGGGCAGCACTAAAATGTGTTGCCTGAGTGACTGACTGATGTGTCACTTTTCTATTCCATACTTGCTCTTGTGTTTTGGGTCACATCGCCACTGACATCACACTGACACTGACATAATGCCAGGTCATCATTTCATTCAGATATTTTCTATTTTCATCCCTTGCTCTGCCCATCTCAATGTTTGGCAAATGTGGTGGCATTTACGTAAGAAAGTGTTACGTATGCATGAAGGGACACTCTTGACAGCCGCGGTAGCAGCTCTGATGCTGTCTGACTCAGAACCCTTTTTCTCTGATTTGATTTGACTGGTTATTACCAAGATTTTCCTGTCTTGAAAAATGAACAGCCTCTTCAATTTTTTATGTGGAAAGACATAGTATCATCATTAATATATGACTGTCTATTTGTCGTTAATAAAAGCCCTGCCTTGTACTTGCGATTGAAAAGATTTGGTTTATTAAGCGTCTTCAAAAATCAATTCACACACTGTAACCAGTCTCCTCGAACACTCAAGGTCAAACTATTTCCGCCTTAGTGATTCACTTCATACAGTGTGACTGCACACAGAGGAATTCTGCGTCTGCCTTGCTGCAAGATGACATTTATGGACCCTTCCCACCACAGTGCCCAGTGTCTGCTTTGGCTCAGCATTTCATTATTGTACTCTGTTCCATGTTCAAATGGACTCATCATTACGAAGCTTTCTTTCCTGTGGATGGCAATCTGCTGCCACCTGCTGGATGCAGCGTCCATCTTTTTCCTTTCGGCACTTAGACCTCAATATATCATCGAATTGATACGGAGCTTAGGACGTGACACAGAAAATATTGTTTCCCACTGAGTCTACAGATGGTTAGTATGAGCATTAAGCACTAATCTTTGGTCTCTTTTGTGTTTCTAGATGTTCATCCTTGATCGGGCAGAGAGCGACAGCTGTTCATTAAAGGAATTCACTGTGACTGGCTCCACGTACGCCCCAGATGGAGAAGTGTGAGTATCCAGTGTGCTATAAGATAAGGCTTTGATTTACACCATGACGACAAACTCCTTTCACACGTTGTTTACTTGAAATCTGCACAGTTATCTCACCTGTTGCTTCATGTCTACATCTGTTTTGTTCAGGTTCCAAGATGGCAAACCCGTCAAATGTTCCCAGTATGATGCTTTGGTGGAGCTGGCCTCTATCTGCGCTCTCTGTAATGATTCCTCACTGGACTATAATGAGGTTGGTAGTGAATCTTTGTGAAACCTGAAGCACCAATGTGTTGCACGTTTTCCGATGAACATTGACAACGTGGTCGTTTTTCTGTTTGTGTCCAGACCAAAGGTGTGTATGAGAAGGTGGGTGAGGCCACAGAGACAGCCCTCACATGTTTGGTGGAGAAGATGAACGTGTTTGATACGGACGTGAAAGGCCTGTCCAAGATCGAGAGAGCCAACGCCTGTAATTCCGTACGTAACCTTTACATTTATTCAAAGTCATTTCCTTGCAATAGAAAGTCTTTGAATTTTTTAGATTTTATTTAAATAGAGTGAAAGAAATGAAATGCAGAAAGACAACAAACTGTTAAAACCTTTGTGTTTTGTCACGTCTTCAGGTGATCAAGCAGCTGATGAAGAAAGAGTTTACCTTGGAATTTTCCAGAGACAGGAAGTCCATGTCCGTGTACTGCACTGCTAATAAGGCCCGTTCCACTGTTGGCAAGATGTTTGTAAAGGTAAGACGTGGAGACGTATAGAAGCCACTGTATGGTGGAAATTGTGAAACTGTTTCTCTTAGATACGGTTTCATGTTAGGGTTAAACATCTTCATCCTCCATCCCTCCTGTCTGTCCCTGCTCATAGGGTGCCCCCGAAGGAGTGATCGACAGGTGCACGCACGTCCGTGTAGGCAGCAACAAGGTGCCTTTGACCCCTGGCATCAAGGAAAAACTGATGTCTGTGATCAGGGAATATGGAACTGGCAGAGACACGCTGCGCTGTCTGGCTCTGGCCACCCGAGACAGCCTCATGAACAAAGACGAACTGGCGTTGGAGGACTCCACCCGCTTTGTTGAATACGAGGTGAGAGCTGGGACAAGTGGTCACAGTTTTGCTTTCCAGGTTTCTTTTCAGCTGTGACATCGTTGGCTGTCAGTGTGAGAATAAGCAAATAATCGACATCTATCTTCCCTTTTATCATTCAGACTGATCTGACATTTGTTGGCTGTGTGGGCATGCTGGATCCTCCCAGGGCAGAGGTGGCAGCCTCGATTAGACTCTGCCGTCTTGCGGGCATCAGGGTTATTATGATCACTGGAGACAACAAGGGTGTGTAGAGGAAGTCGTATCTAGAAAATTTAGACTTGCTCAAATCATTATTTTGACAACTTCATAACTTATTCTACCACAACACACACACAGTGCAAACACTCAAATACTATTCCATGTAACAAGAAGTAAATGTGCTCTCTTGTGCCTCAGGGACGGCAGTGGCCATCTGCAGACGTATTGGTATTTTTGGAGAGGACGACGATGTTTCCAGCATGGCGTTCACCGGCCGAGAGTTTGATGATCTGTCACCTGCTGCACAGAGAGACGCCGTGGTCAAGGCCCGCTGCTTTGCCCGTGTCGAGCCTTCACACAAATCCAAGATTGTTGAGTATCTGCAGTCCTATGACGAGATCACAGCTATGGTAAGAACAAAAGACCTAATAAAATGTTGCATCTACCATCTGTTAGTTTGTTCTATTTTAAACATCTCTCTTCAGCCAGAACAAAATGAAATAAAACAAAATACGATTCAGTGTTAAATGGAAAGTTTATCATGCACTGCATGATAATAAATTTCATATAATTTCATTGGTCCTCTTTCCGACTTCCTGCCCTGGTTTTCACCCTCTCTTCAGACTGGTGATGGAGTAAATGACGCTCCTGCTCTCAAGAAGGCTGAAATTGGTATTGCCATGGGCTCGGCACAGCCGTGGCCAAGACCGCCTCTGAGATGGTTCTGGCTGACGACAACTTTTCCACCATCGTAGCTGCAGTCGAGGAAGGCAGAGCCATTTATAACAACATGAAACAGTTCATCAGATACCTCATCTCTTCAAACGTGGGCGAAGTTGTCTGGTAGGGATCACGTTTCCCTGTACATGAAAATACACATTGTACTTTAGCATCACACATTTTCTTTTGTCCTCTTTTAATAATCATGTTTCTTTTGTGTGTAGCATCTTCCTGACTGCAGCTCTTGGGTTCCCTGAAGCCCTTATCCCTGTCCAGCTGCTCTGGGTCAACCTGGTGACTGATGGCTTGCCCGCCACTGCTCTGGGCTTCAACCCACCGGACTTGGACATCATGAGCAAGCCGCCACGCAACGCCCGCGAGCCCCTCATCTCTGGATGGCTTTTCTTCAGATACCTAGCTATTGGATGTAAGTGGCTGCTGCGTGTGATTCATTTCTTCAGCGTGTGTACTTAATGTGCAATGTCTGATCATAGTTTCCTTTTTATTGTTGGCACTGAGGTGTTGGTAGAAAACTTTGGGGAGCATCAGCCATTAGCAGGTGGTTTTATGTTCCAGGAGTACCGCATAATCAGTGCAAAGGCTAGCAATTAGCCAGCTCAAATCTTCCACATTAGCTGGATGTGTAGAGTTAACGTATGGAGTCACTAGAAGACTCACATCTAATTGCGGTTTGCCATCGTCTTCGATTTAAGTAAGCAGGCATCTGTGTCACTGCGTGCGTACATGAATGACGTCCTTGTGGTTTGCATCACCAGGCTATGTGGGTGCTGCCACCGTCGGTGCTGCCGCCTGGTGGTTTGTTGCTGCTGAGGATGGTCCAAGAATCACCTTTTACCAACTGGTACGAGCTACAGCCGAACAACTACTGTCACACACATGAAGCACAACACACAAACTTAATTTAACCGAAGTGTTGTTGTTTTTTCTACCTCTTCTTATAGAGCCACTTCCTGCAGTGTGGTCCAGAGAATCCAGACTTCCAAGGTCTGGACTGTAAGGTGTTTGAGTCCCCTTACCCTATGACCATGGCCTTGTCTGTGCTGGTCACCATTGAGATGTGCAATGCCCTTAACAGGTAAGTTTGAGCAAGGCACATTCGATTGTTTTTAAGTCATTTTCTAACTCAAGATCATATTGCACTATTTAAGTTCAGGCTCTGAAGTGAGTAAGTGACTTTTTAACAAACACTTTGTCTTTGTCGCTCAGCGTGTCAGAGAACCAGTCCCTGCTGAGGATGCCTCCCTGGGAGAACGTGTGGCTGCTGGGAGCCATCTGCCTCTCCATGTCCCTTCACTTCCTCATCCTCTACGTGGAGCCTCTTCCAGTGAGAAATATTTCTTTTAGTTTGACACATAGAATGTGATTACTGTGAAACGATGAGGCCACGGGGAGTGGTAGTCTCCAAAATTGGAGCGTGCACCACGCAGCCTGAACTGCAGTTTGACTTCTGTCCCGTGTGCCTCTTCTCAGATCATCTTCCAGATCACCCCCCTGAACCTGACACAATGGCTGATGGTGCTCAAGATCTCACTGCCTGTGATTCTACTGGACGAGTTTCTCAAGTTTGCCGCCAGGAACTACCTGGAGCCGGGTAAAGAACTGGAGAAGCCTGCCAGCTCCAAAGGCTGCTGCCTGTCTGCATGCATGGAGGGCATCTCCTGGCCCTTTGTGGCCGTTTCCCTCCCCTTGGTCCTCTGGATCTACAGCTCCGACACTAACATGGCCGACATGTTCTGGTCCTGACTGACTTGAGCACAACCTCGACTTTTCCCCCCCATTTTCTCCCCTTCCCATTCATCACCATCACTTCCCTCTTTCCCTCTCTCCCTCCTTCCTCTCTGCCTTCCTACATGTGCATAGTTAGCGCGCGCGCGTGTGTGTTTGTAGAGTTAGTGTGTGTACTTGTGCGTGCCTACCGTGTGTATGAGAAGGACCAACTTTAACACATGAAATGTAACAAATAATATAAGATGTTAACTTTGAGGAGTCACCTGGTTTGAGTTGGGATAGGATTTGAGAACGGGTGAGGCTGTGGACTTTGTTGCTGGTTTGAAAGAAAAATTTGCCTTTTTTTTTTTTTCTTAATGTTAATATTGCCTTTAAGGTTTATATTTTTAATGATTTTGGGAATATTTTTTGTCTTATGTCGACACAGCAAATTGTTTTGTTAACATCCCTCTTCAAGAAAAGAAAATCCAGAGAACAGAAATCCATTCATCTGTACAGAGATTGACTTTTATGCAACTTTTTTTTTCTTTTTCTTTTTTTTTTTAAATGGCTTTGTAAATCTTTTGACCAGCGTGGCTTAGACACACCGCCTTGATTTATTTTCCAATGTTTACCATTGTGTCTTCAGTTTAAACTCAGAACTCTTTCAGAGAGGACAAGCTCCGTGTGGCAGACGAGGACGGGGAAAGGTTTGGGAGTGACATTTTGAATGCTCCGCTTAAACAAAAGAAAAAGGAAAAAAAAAAAAAAAATCAAAAGCCGCATGTCCTGTGACCAAGCATGAACTCTATGTGGTTTCTCATTCCTAATTTAATTGTGTGCCCCCCCCCCCCATGTTAGAGTATAAAATAACTACATTGGTGTTTCTTTTTTTTTACGATGATTTGAAAACAAGCCAGTTTTTCTGCACTGGGCAGAGCACAGCTACCTCAATATGATTAAAAAGATATTTTTTTGCTCATCTCTAGATGCTTTTCCTAAACGGTCTTGCTAAAGCGTAACATCTGAGGTGTGCCCCTATTTGCTTGTGCAGAAAACAGAACAAAATTTTTCTTTCCCTCTAACATTTTTAAGGATATATTTTGTTTGTATGGATTTTTGACATTCTCATTAACTTTATTTGTGTTTTGCTTTGGAGACAGAACGCAGTGGGGATGATTTATGTTAATTACCATCTCCATGGTGTTTGATTCAAAGGACAGTAATATTCTAAATCTTTAGAAAAAAAAATACTAATACAGCAAATACTCCAAATGAACTTGGATTGCAAATAAGAACCCAAAATGTTGTTTTTTTTTTTTTACTTCAAAGAAAAATACACTCATAAACCCTTTGAATCTAAGTGTTTTCTGTCTTTATTTAATACGATTGAAGCCAATGATTTATCAACATTATTCATATCCAGTGTTTTTTGTATGTGCATATAATACTTGAATACAACTCATTTCAAACGTATGAATGCTTCAGTTTCCTTGGCACAACACGACGAGCAGGAGAAGTTGGCGACACAGAAACAGAGCTCGTGTATATTTGACTCTTTACAGGCTTCAATATTTAGAGGTCTTAGTTTGTGCTGGGCTCACCATATTTTGTGGTAGTGTATACATGTTAGATCAGAGCCCATACAGTCAGCTGCACTTATCTTAGACCCCTTCCGCATCATTTTGTATGGAAATTTCCACATGTAGAGATTAAAAAAACAAAAAAACACCCCAACTAAAGCATGTTTTTTGGGTAGAAGCCTGGGTCTGTTCGCACTGTGTGTTTGTGTTCCACTTAACAACAACTGTGCTTTTCTTCCCCCAATGCCTTCCATTGGCTCCCCTGTCACTAGAGTGAGTATGCATTTGGTTTCTTTTTCACACTAAACACCAGTTCACTACAATAGAATCTAATAAAACAAGAGGACAGCAGAGATTTTTTTTAGAAGTAAACCTCAACTTGGGGATTAAAAAAAGCGTTGATGTTGACCACTATCGCCACTATGTCACTGTGTGCTGTTCTTTTCACCCCTGACACTCGCTTATATTCACAAAAACAACACGTACTCTTGGTAGTGTGGTAGAGAAATGTACAATTTAAAAAAATCCAACTGGTGATTGAAGTTTTTAAGTGTTTTGTACTAACGTTGTTCTTCTCCCTTTTTTTTTCAGGTTGGCTTTCATAAAAGCTTTGCAAAATTTGAAAGAGTGGGCTCAGAGGCTGGAGTCGTCCTGCCGTCCAGCATGTGCGCTCACTCTTAACTCCACACACACACTACAAATCCCAGACACCATGATGACCAGCAGTGTGTGTACCCTTGCACATACAAAGGACATTTTCACAGTAATAAGACCAAATACATAAGGGTATACTTAAAAGTGGGACGGGCTGGAGAAAACGGTTCTCTTTTGCTCCCACATACACAACACAACCACACACACACATATCTTAACATACTTATACCTCTGTGTGCAGATGCTATATGACACTATTCCAGTTTTGTGTGCGGGGAAGTTGTCGACGCCCTCAACGTTCCTCCTTGCATGAAGAACTTGTTTCCAACTTCCATGGTAGCTTGTCACGTAGAGAAATCTTTAAAAACACTGGGTTGAATGGTCTTAGCTGTACATCAGTGTACAAAACATTCATGCATGCGTTTCAGCTGTATGTAGGCTTTGCAATTTGTATTTATAGATTCTAATGTATAATACTCAAATGACATTAAGATGGTTTTAAGATGGATATATCGCAGATATTAGGAAATCACTGTTTTTATTGTAACGGTTTGGGTTATTTGCACAATATTAGACGTGGAGAAATGACTCATGCTGAACTTGACTGTGCTCTACTTGAGTTAAATTGAGTTTTTTTTTTTTTGTTTTAAGTTTAATTTTTTTCCCCTTTACTTACTATAGGCCGATCACTGATCTATTATGCTCTGATGAATTGGTCCTTTGCAATGAGGACAACAGACTGACACTTTGATTCATTGGTAATCCTGCAATACAACAGTGTTCTCCTGTTTTTCTTAATGCCTCTGCATTATTATTATTATTATTATTATTATTATTATTATTATTATAATTGTTATGTATCCTTATCAACTGCTGTAAAACTGTGATCTAATGTGAGGGGGCCTGTGTAGTCCCCTCAAAGAGACACCTGGTCGAAGAACAATATTAACCATATGTAAAAAGACGATCATTATTGATGATTGTACATGCATTACTGAGGTTGTGGTTTCAGGTAAATAAAACAATATAGTATTTGAATTGTCTTTGTTTTTCATTACAGTGAAGTGAGTGATTGTCAAACTTTGACACAACAGACCTTTTTCACAGCCGCCATTTTGACATGAAATAGATGGGTCAGAGATATAAATTAAAGGGCCAGTGTGTAATTTTTAGGAGTATTTATTAGCAGGAATGTAGTACAATATTTATAAGTATGTTTCCATTAGTGTATAATCACCTGAATATATGAATCATTGTGTTTTGTTGCCTTTAAAATGAGCCATTTACATCTACAGTGACTAACAGTGAGAGTGGGTCCTCCTCCATGGAGTCCGCCATTTTTGTACAGTAGCCCAGTACAGACAAACCAAACTCTTTTAATGCTTTTAATGTGAATTTGCCAACTAACTAACTGGAATTAGAGGGTGAGGTGTGAGTATTCATTTGGTTGCTATTAAATCCTACACACTGGACCTTTTTGAGGTTTCGTTCCATTTAGTGCAGCAGAAACGTTCTAGTGAGCTGAATGGAACGGCACCATAATTAATGAGAATCATTGGTTCCAGGTGTGTTCACCCTACTATCCATTAGAGTCTTTTACAGGATCAAACTAAGAAATCACACATATATGATATCAGTCCACTGGGTGGCAGCATTGGGTTAAAGATACCAACAACATATTACAACATACATATTCTATAACACCTGCAGGACAGGTAGAGCCACTATCTGTCGAAGGAGTTATATTAAGTTTCATTTTTAGTAATTGTTGATAAAGGGTGTAGTAGTGCAAATACTGGGAGCAGTGATACATCTATAATTCTGAATACATTCGTAAGGGTATATTTGTGTGATATGTAGCTGCCTGATTGTGCAATAACACGGTAAAATAATCCAAATGTGGCAGGTTTTCTAGGCTACTTATGCAACAACAACAACAAAAAAAGATTCTTAACCTATGCAAATAAGTTTGAACAGTTACATCTCATAGCAAGAGAATAAGCCAACACAGTCAGGTGAGGGTTTCCTGCATCCCTTGCTCTGTCTCTTTAACCAGCAGGCTCTCTGTCACTCTGGTCCCTCCCATTCCTGCAGCCCTCCAGTGTTGCTGGCCTGAGATGGGAGCGCACACAGCAGCACCATCATCACGGCCGAAGAAACGGGATAAAGCTGGGGAAGAACAGAAGGGGAAAAAAACACACACAACAAAACCACAATTAAGGTGGAAAAATGGGATAACTACAGATTTTGTTTTCTACGGGATCTCACCAGTTTGATCGCGTCCTCTGGAGAAACTCAGATGTTGTCGTCGCTTGCGTTTTGCGCTTTTTATCCATTCTCCTTGAGCGCCGCTGGTACAAAGGCGCTTGGTCCGGAGCAGCAGCAGCAGCAGCAGCAGCAGCACCTGGGATTACTGCCGTGTGAATGGGCAAAGAAGAAGTGAACGGACCTGCTGTCGTGGATAAATGGTAGACACAGTCAGTGAGTAAGACTAGCAGGATTAAAAACACTTTTCCCCCTTCTCTCTCTCTCTCTCCCTGGGAGCCTGATCACTACTGACAGATGCTGTCATTGTGTCGAGGCTGAGATTTCAAAAAAAAAAAAAGACATTCTTCTTCTAAAAGTGGCCTTTTCTGGAATAATGCATGAGAAAGACGAGCTCTATTACAGCTTTTTATTCCTCTTTATGCCTCACGCATTCCCAGCTCTTCCTCTGCCTGAACAGCCGGTTTCTCTTGTTCAGAATGGGATGTATTATTGCTTCTGCGCAACCCACGACAAGTGTCAGCAAATAGGCTGTGTGTCTGTGAACGGGTTACCTAAAGGCCTGTTCTAAACACTGCTTTTTAACTGTAGGTGGCCATTGTTGTCGAGAAGGATTCTGTGGCGAGCTGGACTATTTCAAAAAATCAAAAACAAAAAAAAAGGACTAACAGTGCGCCTTTGGCATCATCCATCCAGTCTGTGTGAACAGAGTCAGTCAAAAATAATTTAAGCATAATATGGTGGAGCCTGTGGGTTTCATAGAAGCGTGGAAAGCGCAATTCCCAGAGTCAGAGCCCCCCAAGATGGAGCTGCGGTCTGTTGGAGGCATCGAGCAGGAGCTGGAGAAGTGCAAAGCGTCCATCAGGCGCCTGGAGCAGGAGGTGAACAAGGAACGCTTCCGTATGATCTACCTGCAGACCCTCCTGGCCAAAGAGAGAAAGAGCTATGATAAGCAGCGGTGGGGCTTCAGGAAGACACCGCTGAATGAGGGGGTTGAGGCGGCCACACAGGGAGCGGAGTGCCAGTCTCAGCAGCCTCACATGCAGGAGACTGGTGGAGTTGGAGTAGTAGTAGGAGGAGGAGGAGGAGGAGGAGGAGGTGGTGGTGGTGGTGGAGGGTACGGTGCTGGTTGTGGGGGTGTTGGAGATAGGAGTCGTTATCAGGCACTTGGAGAAGGAGCTGGCAGGTCCAAACCCAGGCCTCCACCAGCAAGGAAGTCGGCCTCCCACGGAGACGGCCTGGAGTCAGCCTTTGAGGTACCCCAACAGGCCGAATCGACATCCTGCGACAACCTAGATGGACTCTCGCCGTCAAAACAGAGAGGCGGCATCTCCGTCTCCCCCCGCAGGCCCAACCTCCCGCCCCCAGACAAGGAGCTGCCCTCTGACCCCAAGGACAAGCTGGGGATGGGACTTGGCGTGGCAGCTCTTAGGTCCAACTTTGAGAGAATCAAACGGGCCAACTCTCACTCTGCAGGCGACGTAGCCAAGGGCCAGGAGAAGCAGCTGCCCCCGCCACCGCCACCGTTCTACTCCAACATGGAATTCCATCACGAGAGGGGTCTGGTCAGGGTCAACGACCGTGACGTCTCTGACAAGATCAGCACCCTGGGCAGCCAGGCCATGCAGATGGAGCGAAAGAGGTCCCTTCACTCCCTCCCAGGTAACCTGGCAACGGTGGCAGGGGAGCTCCGCGCCAGACCCGTGTATAGAGGTCGGTCCACTGAGAGCACATGCGGCTATGATGCGGAGTATGAAGATGGAGAACCCAACCAGCGACATTCAGGGAGGGCAAATGGTGGCAAACCTCCACCCCCACCTTGGCAGCCCTCCGAGTTCCAAGCCTACTCTAGTGTCTATGTTGGTGGGGTGATGATGGGTGAAGGCGGCGGTGGAGATGGGAGAAGTGGTGGTAGTAGTGGAGGTGGTGGTGTTGGTGGAGTCACAATGAGAGACCTTGGGGGTGGTGATGACCACCTCCTGACCTGGCCACGCCGCTCCTACTCCCCGGGGAGCTTTGAGGATGTCGGTGGAGGCGGCGGCTACACGCCAGACTGCAGCTCCAATGAGAACTTGACGTCCAGCGAGGAGGACTTCTCCTCAGGCCAGTCCAGCCACGTCTCACCCAGCCCCACCACGGCCTTCCGCCGACCCTTTAGAGAAAAGAGCCGGTCGCCGTCCCAAAACTCCCAGAATTCCCAGCACTCCTTTGACAGCAGCAGCCCTCCGACGCCGCAGTCTCAGAAGCGTCACCACCGGCAGCAGGGAGGCCATGTGGTCATGTCGGAAGCCACTATTGTGAGCGTTCGCAAGACTGGTCAAATCTGGCCACCTGCTGCCCATCATGACCTCCTGCCCCATGGTAGAACATCCCACGACAACAGTTTCCATGGAGACCACCTAGGTAAGTGGTGGCTGCTCTTTCTCTAACGTTTGTTGTGGTGGAGAGTAGGTGGGCTGGCTTGCAAAAGACATTTCAGAGCTCACGCTGAAACAGAGTATCCCTGGTTGTGTGTGGAGGAAGTAAAGATGAATGAAAGGCTGAATGAGTGTAATTTAGTCATGCTGGAATTATGTTGGCATTCATTCTTTTGCATTTTAGCCTCTTCTCCACCTAATATGTCTTTCCTCTTGAAAACCACAAAGCAGCCAAATGTTAACGTGATTGATAGCATGTGCGTGATTGTGTGTGCGCACGCATGCAACCACGCAGGCCCAGTGTGTCCTTTGGATGGCCTTGTGTGGGAGACAGATGAAAGATCCACCTCTGCTTATTCCTGGAATGTCGGTCGGGGTGGGTGAACAATAAATGCGCTCAGTCTGGGTTTGAAACTGCAGGTCTAGCCTTCCTCAGACGACTCCTGCGGCTCTGAGTATGGAATTCCAATCACAGGTGTCTGTCTGCCCGGCCTGTCTCTCTTATTGCCTGAAACGTGACCGTGAGTACGAGACAGTTCCTGAAACTCTTCACCAGCTTTTAGCGCAGACCAGGACAAAAGAAATCCGCTCTAATCTCCAAACAATTATCCGCAGTATCCCTAACCACTAAATTGCAGCCTTCAAGCCACGGCACCTGTAATAGAAGAGCAGCTAGCAGATAGATGTGTAGCCTGGAGCTAAAGACATGGGCACTGGCTAACTTTGCTGCCAAGCTCAAGCCCAACAGCAGTGCAGTGTGGTGCTCAAAGAAGCACATTAAGGGGGGGGGGCTTAGTTTGCTGTACTACTCATTACAATTTCCATTCTAGATGCTGTGCATGGTCACAAGCAAACACCGCTTGGGTAGTTCAAATATTTGACGTAATCTTTAGAGTGTTTATAAAAGGGGAGTTTGCTTCAGTTGTGCCCGTTTTGTACCGTTGATGTGAGTATTTTTTTTTTTAGTGCCAGCTATATTGTAACATATTTGGGACTGGTGCCATGCTGGACCAGACAGACGATGGGGTGCATGCATCCAGTGCCAGGATGAACTGGAAGGAGAGAAGTAGTAGTGAAGATAGATAGCGAAAGACGGAAAACGTGCCAACAGAGGCCATGTTTATTGCCTTTGGACGACAGATGCCAACGCTGCTCAATAAAGTTGTAGCTAATTTAAATAATATGAAGGATTGATATCATTATTGTATTGCTGTTGTTATATGTGATTCAGTGCAAAGACAAAGACATTACTGTCATCATTCTGGGTAGCATTACTGTCTGAAACCCGATCCTGCTCATTGCCTAAATATCCTGAACAGAGAACAGGTCTCTGTGCATCTATAATTCATTTATTTGAATAGAGCCACTGACACAGTGGCCCTGGAGGAATCAACTAAAATGTTTTTCCAGACAGGATGCGTTCATCAAAGTACAGGATCACATCCTGTCCGGAAAAAAAAAAAGAAAGAAACCATCTCAGAGATATTTGCAGGGAAAGTGAAAGACGTCTTCCTTTTTAATTACCATTCCCTCCCTGATGACAACAGTGAGGTATAATGCGAGCTGTTAATTCTAACAGCAATTAAGATTGTGCATAGTTAGCATCAAACCTAGACAGCGAGTCCCAAGCAAATGGCTAGCTAATTCCCCAGCTGCTATGTTTAGGATTATCACTGCACTGTCTGCTCTCTTTGTTTTAACATCTTTTCCACAACATTGAGCCCTGTGGGGAGTTAGGCGAGCCGGAAGAGCAGGGACAGAGATGATGGAGGATGAGTTGGGGGGATGTGTTGTAGACAGTGATGCATTTATTGGGATAATCTGGAATTTGAGCATAAAGAAGTAAAATGTTGGTTAGACACCCTGCAGAGTGGTCTTGTTTTCTAGCTGGGGTTTAAGCCGAGGGCAGACAGGCATGATGTTCACAGTGAAGGTGATGATGAACGATGAATACTGCATCGCGTGGTGGCGCATAGTTTTCAGCCAACCAGAAAGGAGAGAAAGAGGAAGAAGGGTAAAATAGTTTTGAGTGTGTTTTTGGTGGGCGGCGGATGATAATAATGAAGAGTGGGACGGTGTTGTGAGGAAGGCAGAGTGCAAGGCAGAGCTGTCGTTTCTCGCTTCATTGGTCAGGGATGCGGGGGCTGCAGAGAGGCACAGATGGGAAGAACTCTCCCGTTGCGTAACAGAAACACACAGAGTCAGGCTCACACACAAAGACACACACACACACACACACTTGATGTTTACTCTTATACCTTGAGGCTGCTTTGCCTTCAGCGATAGGTGTGCACTTATGTGTTGCTGTTTTGTAGGTTGAGATACTGGATCGTAGTGGGAGGATGCCAGTGGTTGACCCCGGTCTGGAGGAATCACAATATCTGCTTCTCTTCTCTTCTCTTCTCTTCTCTTCTCTTCTCTTCTCTTCTCTTCTCTTCTCTTCTCTTCTCTTCTGCAGTAGTATTTGCTTCCTGGTGCGTTTTGTTTATTTGATGTGGGTTGGGGGGCGTTCAGGATGAAAGGTGTACACGCTGAGCGGAGATGAGCAGGTCTTTGTGACTACGACAGAAAATCAAAATGACAAAATGAGTGAAAGATATTCAAATGAAGATATCTTCCCTCGAGCGTAGTTCAGTTGGGAAGCGGAGATGCTTCACGAGTTAAAACTAGGCTTGTGAAAAAATAGCTAAAACATGTTTGGAGGCACATCCTTTAGCTGCCAACCTTTCCCTTTTGAACTGAACTGAACAAACGTGAGCAATGTAACGTCAAGCGTCATGCCGAGTTATGGCGACTGACAAGTCCCTTTCACATCACCGTGACTCCATTTTTCATCTCTTCCTGCAAGCAAACCTCTGCAAAAGTGCCGAAAAATTTGCACTCAAGTTCATAGTCACAGAAAAAGTGTGATGAAATGAAATCAACAGAGCAATGAAACGCTTCTTACAAACAGGACTGTCGGGAAAAGTGGGTGAGGCATCAGATTTGTGGAAGGGTGACTTCAGATCAAAACCAAACCTCACACATACCACTCGCTGAAGGATTGAGTGAGGTCAGTCAATTGAAGAAAGGGAGCTTTCACTAACTTCTTAAAGTAAATGGGTGGTAACCAGAAATGTTTCAACATACGCTGTTTCCATTGATTCATTTGAAGGGAAATGTCCCTCTAAACCAGGGAATACCTGTGGGTTTGTGTCTGTGAGGGAGGGGATGCCAAAGCAGGACAGACCTAAGAAAGCTTCAATGGATGTATTGTCCACAAACTCCACCTCCCTCAGCTGGATCCTGTCAGCAGCTGTATTTTTAGGCAGGTATAATCTCTTGCTCCCTTTTCCTCGTCTATGGTCCAAGGGTTGTTTATCACTTCATTTAATAGATGAAATGTTTTTTAAATTAAAACGTCATATTAAGCCTTGATGTTTGTGATGAGCAGGTCAAAAACACACCTAGGGGTGGAGGTTGAAACTGAGCCAAGTTTAGTTTGACTGTAGATGGTTTTCGTAGGGGCTTTTTCTGTGGATTTTAAATGTTATCTGTACGTAGAGAAGCTACACGAGGTAAATCGCTAGTTTAAAAGTAGCTGCTAACAACTTTGGAAGGAATGAATGCAAGAGAAAGATGAGTCATGAAATACTAATGTTTACTGAAGTGACTCAAAAGTCTAAAAAGACAAGTCAAATTTCAGCCCTACATAACCTATACATCTCCTCCTAACTGAGGAGTGTGTGTGTGTGTGTGTGTGTGTGTTGTTGTATGTATTATGTGAAGTGGGCTTGGTGTCCCGAGGGGACCTTTGCAGATTAAATCGGATGATGTCATCGCTGCCACTCTGTGTGTCTCTGGGTATTTTGCTAAAAATATTAGTTGCTTAACTTCAAACTTACACTTCCTTACTTTCTAGGAAATCACAATTGAGTGTTGCGCGTGTGTGTGTGTGTGTGTGTGTGTGTGTATGTATTTTCTGAGCAAGTGTAAATCCTGCAACGAGCGATCAGTGGAGATGACGGTCTGTAGCGGCGATGCCAGAGAGAATCTCAGGCTGTGTATGTTCCTCTTTGAGCCTTTGTGTGTATGTACACCATGTGATTCAGCGTGTATTACCATGCGTGTGTATGAAAGAGGGGGTGTAGCAGATGAAAAGGCATGATGGGTAAAGACGGCTCATGAGACACAGAGAGATTTTGTCAGTTCTACCTCCGGCCAACCCCAAATGATTTACAGTAGCCCGGCGTGGCACAATGACCCCTTTTTCACACTGAGAGAGGGGGAGGAAAGGGGGGAGACTGTAGCTCCTAAAAAGACTTGTTCAGTCTGTGCTGTTGAGTGAGTTTGGCAGTGAAAGCCTCAGTTACCTCGGGCTCACAGTCAGGCCCTGAGTGTTGGAGAGGAGAGGAAAGGATAGAAGAAGAAGAAGAAGAAGTGGTGGTGGAGGTGGAGTCTGCCTCTCTTGCCAGCTGGGTGCTCAGCTCAGCCTTTCATTGGGCTGGTGCAACCTGCTCGGACCAATTATGCAGGCAGAAAACGACCCCTTTGTTCCCTTTTTGCTGGGACCAGTTGTGAAAGAAGAAAACTTCCTTCCTGAGTGAAAAAAAAAGTGAAAAGCCTGATTACTTATTCAAGTTCTGAGTTAGTTATTACTCGTCTGTAAGATCCAAACAATTCTGTCACCACATATGTGAAATTACTAAACTTAACTGCATGCTTATGTTCCAAAATATTCTGACAAGTATGCCGCAAAAAGCTGAATGATTCAAATTTAAACACTCATAAATCTAATGTGGGTAGACGACGTGTTTTGCTTCTTGGTGTGTATTTCAGAGCGTGGCATTCAATCTTGTCTGGTGGTGTTGCGCTCCGTGTTCCTGCAGTAGAAGTCCAGCCTGGCACCGAGGCTGGCGTGGCGTTGCTCGGTTGGCAGCGGGCAGGAGGGTGGAGCAGCTCCAGCATGTACCCAGTGAGAGTCAAACTGCCTTGCTCGGTTTGTGGGCTGCCAGTTTCAGCCCTACACTGAAACATGGACCTCTGTGTGTGTGTGTGTGTGTGTGTGTGTGTGTGTGAAAAACCGCTTTGAGGATGGTGTGTGTGTAGTCACTGTCCATTAGTCAGAGGCCTAGGGGAGAGTTTTTCGGACATTCAAGCTAACCTTTGGGTGAAGAGAAGCAGATTGGATGATTAGAACTGGACCCTGCAGACAGACATGCAAATACAAACGCACATAAACACAAACTCACAGCCCTCCAAAGAGTAATTACTCTTCTCTGCTTCTGTTTATTTCTTCTCTTTTTTGTGTGTGTGCTCGTATACTTCTTTTGCCAAACATCCAGCCACAGTCTTTCCTCTGGTGACCGACAGCTCTTGTAGAAAGAAAAAAGAGAAAAAACTTGGAAAATCCCTTGCATAAATTCTGGTGACTTGTTTCTCCCCATGTCTAACTGCCTGCCCTTTTTGAACAGCGGCCATCTTGGCTCTCTGTAACTATGGTCCATGTTGTCGCAGTCACTGAGCTTGTCATCTGGATTGGCCACAGTGCAGGGAAACCGTGCTAGTTAGCGTCCACCGCTAACCGCTCACCGCAGGCCTTTGGCCTTATAGTGCAAGTGCTTGCCGGTGTGTGTTTTCTGGTTTTTCTATGTACCCTAGCTTAGCTGCACGGGTCGTTAATCACAGCCAGCTCTCTAAGGGACTGGGTTAAGGTTGGGGGTGGGATGGAAAGAAAGACCTGGTTTATGGTCTCAATGGTTGAGACCACAGAGCAACGTGGCGTCTATGAAGATTAATATCTTAATGACCCAAAAGGCTCTTAGAGAGAATTTGTCCAGAATTACTGGAGCTCTAGTCTGGACAACGTTAAAGGAGCATTGCACCTATTTTACATGTCAAATTTGCTGGTTGCATTTGGTACAACACTATCTGTGAAAACAAGATGTATGTCTTCTTCTGGCTCTGGAGGAGCTCTGTCAGACATTAAAGACTTTAATCAGTCAGCCGCTGCATCATGGGAAGTGTAGGATCCGGTGTTTGAGGCTCTTGACCCACATATGTAAGTGACTAAAGGTCAGGATGTGTCTGCCTCTCTTTTCTTAATCTGTTTGTCGTGAATCCCCCAAGTTTATGGATGTGTTACGGCAACAACACAGAATTAAAGATATCTAAAACATAAGATACAGGAAATATCGCAGGTTTAACTAAATGTTTGCATCTTTTGACAGTCGTATTATCAGACATGATATAATCTGAGCCCTCAGGGTACACGTACTGTGGACCATAAATGTATACAAAGTGTATGAAATATGACATTCATTTAGATAAATGAAGGCAGATTTGTACAACTGATTTTCTGTATTAGAGGGAAACAGAAATCTGTCTAATCATCCAAACATGTAAGCCCTAATCTCCATTCTTTAGTCTGAGAATTAGAAACTGGTTAACAATCAGATTACCATTTCATGTCCTATATATCACAGCTGGGATTATCATCACTCACAGACCTGGCATGTATGCATAATAGTTTATATAGAAATGATAGTGACCTAGCATGAAAATTAGCCACAATGAAAGGGATACAATCTCCACACACTCCTGCCTTTTCCCATTCCCCTTCCTTTCTTTAGCCATTTCTCTCTATCCAAGCTCCATTCAAACAGCTGCTTCTAGTTTCCTTTAGCTCAGAGCCAATTAGAGGTCCATCACCTTTCCGCCTTTGTTTCCGTGGGTTTTCCACCAAGTAAAGGGGAAAAGCAGGGAGAGATCAAAGTCACGACCCCCCCTGCAGGAGCAAGCAGGCTCTCTCTGTAATTGTCCAATAGGGGTTTAACTGACGAATGCCTATAAAACAACACAATCAATGCCAAATGTCAGCAGCCGGCCTGCTTGTTACAGACCAGTATAGACTGTCGAGTCTATTCCCCTGCGTCTGCACGGCTGATTCTCTTCCAGCCTTTTTGTTTTCTCTCTTCTTTTCCTCCAGCTATTTAACGTCTACATTTCTGTGTTTCTTCCCCTGTCTGTCTGTTTGCCCATCATGCACTCCTTGCACATGTATATTCAATGTGTGTAGCTGAAATGTGTGTGTGTGTGTGGACAGGCAGTTTTAAAGCTTATGATTCTTCGGAAAATGGGTTTAGTTGACTTCAGTGGAGTTAACCTCGCCTTACTGTCAGTAGTAAGGTGTGTGGATCACTGAATGTCCTTGAAATCCTTGATATCAAGAGCACAAGTCTTTATATATTGTCTTGTAATGACCACTGCTAGCTACATTCTGCTAATTATTAGAGACATTTCACACTTGTATCATCTTTGATTGTATTCTGGCTTCTAGAAGAGAGGCGGAGAAGTTGTGTTCACATCCAACCCTAGCTGGACGCAGATGCAGCACAAAATGCTTAATGGTCAAAAAATTGCCTCATTAAATCCTTGGAAGCTTATAATATCCAGCGTGGGGACTCCCTCTCCTTTTTTTTCTTTGCTCGAACAGAATCGCAGGAGTCATCAGTGCACTCCTGTGGGGACAGAAAAATGCCCCAAGTCGTTTCCACAGCGAAAGCTGAAAGGCTGCAGGAGAGGGAGGAAGCGCTTCAGACCTTATTAGCTTTTTGTAGCTGCACATGATGAAGAGCCACAGGATGAGACACCTTGTCCTCTTCCCCTCTGCCAGACAGGAAGTGTGCTGGCACATACACTCTCTCGGGCTCTCTCTGTCTGTGTCTCATACTCAATCACACAAGCATGTATGCAGACATGACGTATTTGATCTATTTTGCTTTCAACATTTGTGATCCAATGTAGTTAAAAACACTAAAACTCAGATTTCATTGAGTCTTGTTGCTCAGTAAGCAGAAACAACACAAATGATCAGCTTTATTCAAACTCACCACGTGCACCTACAACCAGGCGTAGCTTTCTTACTTAAGCTCACCTTATTTCCCACAAGCTACTGTACTTTTTTCAAATAACAGAGCTCCTGATCCAGAGGGCCACAAACACAATCCATTTTTCCCAGTATTGCGTGAATATTTAAACCCTGTAGATTTAGCAAAAAAGTAATTCTCTCCATACTTTTAACATTTGTCACAATATCTATCCAGTCGTTGGAGGCTCGGTCAGTAACCATTTTTGTTTTACAGCTCTGTTTCTGGCTACTAATAGTATCTTTGATAGCTAGTTGTCTTACGCCAGCAAGATAGATTCTAGAGAAAAGAGCAGTCAATTCCATCGACAAAGATGTTCTTCATTAAACGTGTATTACCTTCTGCCATGGCCATGATGCCATGATTAGCTCGCTGGTCTCCAACATAGACCTCTCTACATCTGAGTTGTCTGTACTCATTTTAACTCGAGGCTTACAAAGTATCTAATCTAGTTCAGTCAGCTGAATTCTTTCCAAAGACCTGAGGTTATAGCTGTATGACTGTACAGATCAACCAATCTTCCTCCGGTCCAGATTCTCTCTCCACTTCTAGTCTAATTTGTTGAATGTCTCGTAATGGATTGAATACTTTTGAATCTGATAAATCATTTTCAGCACAGGCAGGGTTTGTACATTGTTAAAAAAAAAAAAAAAGGTGCTGATGCGAACACCAAGCCCCAACCCTTGCTTGCACAAACACACACCCACATACACAACAAAGCAAAGAACTCATTACAGCCAGCCAGTCCTTCATCTACCTTTACTGTTACACTCTGGACCTTCTGCCTCCTTTGGACCCATCAACTCTCTCTCTTTCTCTCCTCCCTCCGGGTTTTTGTTATTGGACTGTGTTTGCACTGGCCAGCTGGATGGGTTTGCTCAATAAATGGCACTCGTTTCAGACTGCCTGGGCTATTAGAGGTGGAGGTGTGTGTGTGTGTGTGCGTGCTTTGGCGGGTAAGTGAGTTAGAGAAAGAGACACAGAAGCAGATAAGTTTCCACAGAGAGAGAGAGAGTGCAGAATAAGATACCTATGCTATAAAAATGACACATTATCAAGCAAATGAGTGAAGTCGCTGGCTGTTGATTAACGTTACAGATGGCTACTTCTGTGTGGCGAGGTTCTGTGGACGAGAGCCAGCGGAAACGGCTGGAGTTGAGAAGAAGAATCGCACTGAACGGATTTAAAGCTATTTTTTCAGTTCACCTATTTGTTAAGGAGGGGACAAGGCATCTTTTGTCACTCTTCAGCACGTTTTGTCGGGTTGAAAGTGTGAAGTATGCACACAGGACGCTTTGTCCTGCACATAGAAGAACAGATGTGTTGAAAAATGAGTGTGTGAATAAAGGCAGGAGTCTGTGAAAGTGATTGAGACGGAGTTTTGTGGAATGTGTGTTGTCTAAAGCAGGACCACGGAAAGAAGGAGGTCAAGTGTACAATATGTAATAAGTCATGAAAACACCGTTGCTAGGTGACTGACAAATAAAAATGGACATGGCCTCGCTCATTTTTTCAAAAAGGCAGTAATGTTATGTTTTTTCGTCAACGTTTCATGTCATAACAGGAACGAGAATATGTTGGATGTTGGTCACACAGATCTCCACTTAGAAAGTTGTGAACATAACGAGTCATTAAGTGAACATGGTAGACATGACTCCATAAGAAGGCACCAACAGATGCATATGGATTCAGGGATAGATTCTGTAGATGAAGGATGGAGGATGGAGGATGGAGGATGGGTGCACAGATGGAGGGAGGAGACAGGAGTGAGGAGGAGAAAGCCACTGACTGTGCTGTGGCCCGATCGATATTGAAGAAGAGCAGAATCCTGTCCTGTCTGAACAGACATTTGTTAAATGTCAAAAACATGCAGGAAAAAAAAAAAGACTTTATCAGATGTGAAAAGAGAGTTGATTTCCATTAGGTTTTCTCCGACTCTGGCTCCTTTTATTGTCTGTTGTTTGTTGAGCCGCCGGTTGCAGAGGGACTGGATAACTGTAGGCTCCTGGGGAAGATCAGATTTCATGTTGCGATCGGCCTCCCTCCCCTTCCTCCATCTCCTCTCTGAATGCCCTTCGGTAACATCCCTCCTTCTGTGATATCTCTTTTATGTCACTTAATATCCCTTTCTCTATCCCCCTGACCATTTCTCTCTCTCTCTCTGCCTGCCTCTTTCGCTCAATGCTTTTCAGCCTGGAGCACACTACACAATATAAAGGATGATTTTAAGCCCAATTTGGCCATGACAACTGATTTTGAAGTTTGCCCAGAGACTGCACATGTCTGCAAAGACATAAACGGACAGTTGCCAAATGTGTTTTAATTCTCTCAGGACAGAAACAATGCATTGTTATATCAAATCCGTTATAGCATCTGGGTTTTACATGAATCTGAATGTGATCCTGAGCATGTTGCCAAAAACAAAAACATGAATGGAAATCACTCATCTGCACAAATCTGTCAGGAAAAGTGTGATGCCGAGGCTTTTCACAGCCAGTCAGAATTTTAAAAAGCCCTTTTCTCCTCAGCTGTATTGTCCCTTTCTGTCTTTCTGCTTCCCTCCATTGTTAGACCTCTTTTCTACTGACAGGCGGCAGAATCCAGAAGCCTGATTCTCCTCCTACATTACTTGCCCGGGAGCAATAGGGAGACGAGATATCCAACTCTCTGGCTTTTTCAGCTCAACCTTTCCCCCAGGCAAAGCACTTTAAACACATTTTGAAGTTAAAGATACTTTACATAACTTCTAAACGATGCAGAGGCTTAACTTTGCTTAAAAACCACTATGGATACTTTCTCCCAGAGTTATGCAATTTTCTGGTTAGGCAAGCAATCTGTAAGTCCTCAACAGAAACCTTGTGCAAATAACCTTGAGTGGAAGACAAAAGGGCCGTACTGAAGGCGTGTGATGTTTGCTCTGGGTTGATACATTGGCTGAGATGGCTACAAGCCAAATGGGAAATTTGACTCAAACATAAGCACATGCTAGCTGTTATTAACACGTCACAAATCAGACCAGAAGAAAAACCTTTTGACGGCTCTGTGTAAAATGTCAAAAAACTCGCCAGCTGACTGAGAACTTGGATCACCTGACTTGACTGATTATATTCCTCTGTGTTAAAAGCACTAAATTAAGGAACAGAGCTGTTTGTGGATGTAGGAAGACTATGAAGTGATTCCTCATGTGCTGCTTTGTTGTGGGATTCGGAGCTTCCTCTGTAGCGTCCACATGGTGTCCACATGATCAAAACAAAGTCTCATTTAACTAAAGCTTTGTGCTTTACTCTTCTTCTTCTTTTGTCAGCTCTTTTGCTCTTCCCCTCACCCCGTTTCTCTCTCTCTCTCTCCGAGTGCTCCAGTTTTACATATCTTCCTGTGTCATTGTCGCTGCAGCTCTCTGTCGTTTGGCCCACTTTATAGACCTATAAATGGCAGAGCCTGCTCAGGGCGAAGTGGTTGTGATTGGCTTGGAGTGACAACTCAAGAAGTATTTTCCTAGTCACATCTGTAAGGAGAACAGTACAGTAGATTTGCTTTACTTAGCCTTGTTAAATTTGTGCTGTGTGCGTGTCTGTCCAACAATATAAAACCTGAGGAAGGCATTTCTAATTCCCTCTGCGTCTCTGTTCTACGTCTCCTTCTGTGCCCCTACATGATCTGATACTTAGAAACAAACTTACCATCTCATACACATGTAGAGCTGAATGCATACGCACTAACTGACTGCTGAATTTTGATGAAAGGGCATGCCTGTTCACGTGCGTGCACCACTCTGCCTCCCTGCCTAATCCCTTTCTGTTTCATCCATTATTGATGCTGCAGCCCACTTGTTGCAAAACTAGAAACTGACTGTCGTGACACAGGGTGTCGTATTCCCCACTCCCCACCCAGTAGTCAGCCTACTATGTCCATGCGCACGTTCATTCACACAAACGGACGTGCACATGCTGCCGCACGCTTCCACCCTAATCTGATGAGTAAACCAATATCTACAGTATAATGGAAATCTAGGTAGTGATCTGAGAAATGCCAGAGCGACTCAGCAGGGCAGCACGGTCTGAGCCTATGGCAGTAACACATCTAAGGTTTCAACTATAAGACGCAAAGAAAAATTCACAATTTTCTTTCGCAGTCTTCAATTTGCTTGTTTTTTTGTTTTGTTTTTCTGACCAGCAGTTAAAAAGCAAAAAATATGTCTTAAAGCAGCAAATCCTGTCACATATTTGGCATTTTTGCTTGAAAAATAACTTTAAAAAATGACGTCATGAAACCATTTTTTAAATTTTCAGTCTGTCTTTTCAGCTACAGGTTTTTGAAAGAAGGATGTAATAACATGATAATGGATAGAGACAAATGCATTTCGGTAGAGTGCCCAAACAAATCTGACTTAGGGAAATACCAATAAAGTGTTTGTTTTTTTAATGCATACATATATTCATTAACCAAAGCTCAGGAGACAGATTAAACTAAAACGTACCCTGGCCTAAAGCCACAAGTACTGAGATGAACAAGAAATCAAACATCACAAATGTATTCAGTGATGTTACATTGTCTGTTAAAATGTTACTTCCACTGTGTATTATGTTATAAAATAGGATGTTTATCCATGATATCTGGACATCTTGTTCTTCCAGTGTTGTCTTAACACAGCAGCAGTCAAGAAAAGTCGTGGTGCAGTTACCGTGAGTCACACAATCGCTAATACCTGCAACTAAGCTATTATTGTGCAACTTGAGTGAGACTTTCCCACCACTGTGTGACTTCTTTGTGTTTGCATAGCTTGGCTTTACCTCATTATTGACCATTATTGTCATTGAGGTGTAAGGTTTGGATGTTGGATTTAGTTAGGCAAAGGCTGTTTGCTCTGACTTTAATCTGTAAATAATCTCATAGCTTACAGCTCAGCGCCCCAAAACAATCACTTACAAGCAATGTCTGGTAGCAGCAGACGATGAGTGTAAACAAGAACAAATTTAGGTAAGAGCACCATGAACTGAAACCACAAATCACTTCAGTTTAATTGTGTTTTTGTATTTTCTGTTGACATATGTGTAAAAAATTACCTTTTTTTTCTGGATTGGAGGATAGATTCTGCTTTAGTTGATTATTGGACACCCATAGTAGGTGTCCACAGAAGAACACGTCACTGTCTGAATGTCCTAAGAGGGATAAAGAGCAGCCGCAGTGCTGTGACAAATGATTGACATGGTGTTGCCCCCGCCTCCCTCTCTGCAGTGGCTTGGACGGTGGCCAGAGGACAAGGTATCTCAAGGAATCCCTGTGTCACCAGAGAAGCTTTGGCGTTGTGCACACACACACACACAGATAATCACACTGCAGAAAACCTCACACCCAGCACTATCTACTCTACAAACTCTTCCTCCCTCTTTAAGCCTTGTCATGGGATCTTGACTTAAAACGCAGTAGAGAAGAAGACGCTGCTTTTCAGTCGCGTTCCCCGGTAATATAAACCACACACTCGGCCCTCAGTGGAAATGATGTTCTTGTTTCTTTGAAAGCTTCTTTCCTCATGTGCACAGGCCACAGAGGGGATGCCACTCCCTGCTGCTGATGTCTGTCTGTTAATGTGTGGGCACAAGTGTGTCGTATTAATTGTGTGTGTGTGTGTGTCTGCCAGTTTGCCTTGCAAGTGACCTTGTATTGAAAACAGAGAGCAGTGATCTATACGAGGGCCTGTTGTGCCCACAGTCTGCTCTTCAGACCAGAGGAAAGTGGAATAATTTTATTACTGTAGTGCCACGCCAAGAGATATTCATAACTCTATTGATTACTTAAGTGAATCCATGGTTAGGGCGCCCATCAGAAGACCTCTATAAATCTGTGTGAGATGAAAGTATCATGGTGGTGACTGAAACTACCCTTCACACACACCAAGTTTTCACCTTGCAGCAGCTGCAACACATTCTTCGTCAGGATTTTGTAAATCAGCACTAGAGATATGATACAGTATATTTTGTTTTGGTAGTTGGAAATGGATGAAAAAGATTCACACCTTTTCCTCCTGGGCTTGAAGCAATAATAACATTAGGCGTATGATCTTCAAGCTGGTTGTTTAAAACATAAAAAAAGAAGCTCCCTGCCATCTTTGCTCTGTCTCCTGAAGAGAGAAGGCTTCCAGAAAACCAAACAGATGGCCTGACTATGTGAGGAGATGCAGTTCTCCACACAGTGGAAACTTCTAGTGTTTTACGCCGACACAATTAGTTGTAATGAATTGAATTATCCTGCCAAGGTAGGGATGGCTTCAGTGAAAAACACAACACAGACAGAATCGGATTCTCCTCTGGCAGACTCATCATGGCATCTCGCCCTCTGTTCTTTCACACGGAGAAACAGATGTGTTAGTTTTATGGAAGTGTGTGTGTGTGTGTGTGTGTGTGTGTTAGTGTTCGGGGAGCTCAAGTGAGATTTTTGGATTATGAGTGTGTATATAATCATCCAAAAGCTTCATGCAGCTGTGCTGGACATACTGTTGATTCAACAGAAGTGCCCCCTGTCTCATTCTCTCAGTCTTGTGACGGATAACTGCATAATTTGTCACTTAGAGCTTCACTGTTCTGTAATGTACATAAAGTCCAGAACACACTTTGGCCTTCTTGGCACAAATTAGCTTAAAGTTACAGTGAAACACAGTTAGAGCACCTTTAGCTTCTAATCATTGACAGTATAAAGAATGGACACGCCTGTCTGTGCCTCCTGTCTAAAAATATAAGATTTCAGGAAGCCAACAACAGATTAATAAATAAGTTCACATTATTTGGAAAAGTAGCCAAATAGCATCCAAATGCACCCTTTATTATGATCTCCACTCAACTAACTATTGCGAGCTATCAATGAGCTAACAATCAAGTGCAGTTAGCTGCCCCAAAAACATATTGGATTGGATATATTTACAGTGTGTAGATTAGAAGTGTTTTTTTTAATGTTTTACCAGACAAGAAGTTTAATATAAAAACATGTTTGTTAATGATTGTCCAACATACATTTAGCAAACAACAACTGAATCTTGGTATTACAGATGTTAGCCGTTGCTAACTAGCGACGTGTTGCTGCAGAGACTTCACCAGAGTTTGTTTGCATCCCAGATCTGTTTTGTATGTTTATGGACAGAGTCATAAAGCCTTGTTACATGTACAACATTTTTGTGTAACTCCAAACTTCATTTTGTGTCGCCTAAGGTGAATTTGCATCCAACTGTGCCGTTCGTTTTACTGACTTTGTAGGCTTATAAAATGTAAAGTAGGATCCATATTTAGTCTGAACACACTCCTATATCTAGCACCACGTAGTGGGTTACTTTGTCACACTATAACACAATGAATGCACACATAGTGAGTCTGTCCTATTAGCAGCATGGTAAGATGATATCTTTGCTAAAGTATGGAGTTTGTGATCTTAAGATTGTTAGCAAGTGGTGAAGCTAGATATGTGAATCAATCAATAATTCCAACCTCTGATGACGATCAGAGCATCATCTTGCTAGATAAAATGTGTTATAGGGGAGGCAGTTCAGCCTCTGGAACAAATACAAGTCTCCTGAACGTCAGCGGGAAAGGAACTCTTCTTGTTGGCTTTGATTAGCATGTATTGCCCTCCGGTCGATGCTGTTTGCCCTGCCATCAGTTGGCCTGTCAGTCGCAGAAAAGCAGCGCTAGTGCATTAACTGTCAGTCACATGTGAAAGACAAGAACTAGACTAAGATTAAGAAAGACAAAATGCATGTGTGTTCCTGCAGCTCTCCAATGCCATTCAGGAGAGACGCATATACTCACTGAAACACATGTACTGTGTTGAATTGTGATGCACGTGAAGTGTAAGTGCCAAACAGCCAGGCTCTGTCTGCACTCAAGATTAAAACTGAAATGGCATGTTTCCAGAAATACAGCAGGAGAATTACATCCCTTCTTCTGTCAGCGGAGTGTTGATTATAGTTAATAAATCTCCATCGCCTGTGAGTGTGTCTGAGTGTGTTAAATACTGCAACATAGTTTGTGGTACAGGGCGTCTGAGAAATCCACTGTGATATAAAAAATGGCTTGTAGCCTAGAGTATATACAAGCTTAATTGCAGTGTCGTTTAGATTTTATGTCATGTTAATGTATTGTACTTTTTGGCTGAAATACAAAGGATAATTTAAAATGTACAGGCTTTCACTAGACAATAAAATATGGACATTTATGAATCGCATTCTCTGCTCTCCTGCCAGATGCTTCTGTGTTTATTCTTCATACATTTCTCTGTCACTGTACTTTTAAATTCACATCTCAGTTGAGGCTCTTATGTAAGTGAATTAGCTGGCAATGTTGCGTTTCATTTTTCATGTGCTGTGTTGGCGATCAGAGACTGGCTGGCTTATGTCATCTCTCTCCAACTGAGGAGATTTGAACATGAATGCAGCTGATTCTGCGACGAATCTGCAAACCTGTCCTTACTTTCATTGCTTCAGCTTTTCTCTTGTGCTATGTACGTCTTTATTTCTGAGTAGGGCCGCATAATAACTTATCAAATTACCCTAATAAGTACTGCAAACCAGTCAGATGTATATGTGCATGCTCATGCATTTAAAAGACATGAAATGACACATTAAAGCTATTGCAGAGGGTCTGAAGGACACTTCTCTGAATGTCACTATCGAAGCATGTCAAACCATCAGATTTACAGTAACAGGCGATATATTTTAGAGCATCAGAGGTTACATTAAACATAATAGTGGCTATATCGAGGTTAAATGGTGTTATCCAATTCAAGTGGATAGATTGGTATTGACTGTGGGCCATTTTCTGTTGCCGTTTTAGTCTCAAGGCCAGACCTCTTGAGAAAAAGAGCTATCTGCCAGTAAAAAGCCATTATCTCCTTTCTCAAAACAAAAAAGTGCCATCTCACTCCGTCGACTTATTTTTAACTTACTTTAGAGTGGAAGCAGGGCAGAATTTGAGAAGAGGTGATAAGCAGGAATTGTTAAAATGATTCCTTGGTGAGAAAAGACCTACAGATACTCTCTGATTAAGAGAGAAACGCACCCAATATTCGCAGAATATTTATGAAGGTTTTTTTTTTAAACCTGCAATAACTTGCTGTAAACACAACATATCACTTATCTTTTCAGTTGATGTGGCGAACTTGTTAACAAACAGTTGCTAATTTACGCATGCAACAGATATAGAGCAATGTTAGCATTCATTTGGAGTTGTGCTTCTTGTCGCCTGACTATTATTTACTGTGTTTTTTTAGCTCTGTTTTGGTCACTACTATCTCTTTTGCCAGTTGGCTAACCAAACAACAGTAGCTAATCCAGCGGGGTTCTTTTACGTTTGTTTGAGTGTTTGAAATGATTTATGTAAGATCATTTAGAAAGCTTTATTAGAAGGCTGACGCTGCTTGTGCTGATGCATATTGTTTTGTTGAATTTGTGTTTCCTGAATCTCTACAACAGAGGTGTCGAGGGCAAAGTTAGCATAAGACAAATAGCCACAATTATGAAAATAAAACCCTGTTTGAAAAATACCAGAATTTCCTTTACAACATGGCTGCTTTGCTAATGTATTTAGTAATGTTTATTTGGTGGTGTCATGCCAGAACTGGAGCTGGACAAGGACATGCTTGTTAGCGAAGTTGTCGACTCGCTAGTTTTTGTTACTAAGTAATGTAATCATGCCAAATACATGTGTACAATTGTCCATATTTACTATAGTGGTATTACACTCTGAAACTGAGGGAGCTAAAACACAAAAATACCAACTTGTACGCAGTGTTGCTTTAATGTTAAGTGAAAAGCAGGATTGGTGCAGCAAACTGAAAATATGAGTCATCATTTGGAAAGATTTAATGACTTTCATGGAAGTAATAGCTTCTGTCTGGCCAGTGTTTATTTTCTGCATTAATCTGGATATTTTTTACATGGGTGTTTATTTGTGGTTGAGGCTGGACGCTTCTTCTGCTAATGCTTTTAAGTCAAATGTAGGCAGCCCTGCTATATATTTACACTGATGTCAGAGTCACTCATTTTGTCTGTGCAAGGCTGATTCATCGTAGGCAGAACATCTGACCGAGGCGACAGCAAGGGTGGGACATCACATATGAGTGTGTGTGTCTATATATATATATATATATATATATATATATATATATATATATATATATATATATATATATATATATATATATATATATATATATATATATATATATATATATGTATGTATGAGTGCGTACATGCATGAGACATGCACGTCTTCATCTGTGTTTGTTCGAGTATGTCTATTTTCAATCTGCTAGGGTAATTTTAAGGCGTGGAACATGGACTGACAGAGGAAAAGAGGGCAAAACGGATTTTTAAATAAACTCATCGGATGAGTAATGAAGAAAGGGCCATAAAAGGCTTGCAGTCATGAGAGCGACCGCCACAAGAACAAGTCCTGTGAAGTATTTTCAGACGGAGAGTTAATTTCACTCTGGAGGCAAAGCCTGTTAAAGCATATTTAAGACATGTGCCATTTGGTGACTTAAATGAAACAAGCCTGGGTCCCATATGGTTTTTAAAGAAACAATCTGGATATTGCAGGTACTAATTTGGATCACATCTGTTAAAGTGCAACGGCGAACCTTTTCAAATTCTACTTGATAATTTAATCCCGACTTGTCACTTATAATGCTGTTGTGTGGACGTTTCTATTGAAAAAGAAAGGAACAGAATAGCTAAATGTATCATGTATTTTAGAAATGGACATTATATGCTACAGGCCTTGGAGAGAGTGTGTGTGTAAAAAAAAAAAGGAGATTTGTGGACCGCGGATCAACCCCCATATCGCTGTGAGACCTGTGTGCTGTATTATTGATGGCTTCAATTAGAGTCTGAATCACCCCATGAAGCCGCTCACAGCCTGCCTTACCTGTTTATTATTGCTCCACACCATCTTTTTCTCATGGGTAAGATAGCTCTCAGGTTGCTCTTGGATGCACATGAGTACAAAATTTTGCTGAAGGGGCAAAAAAAAACCCAACCAGACTGGATTTGGTGTGGAAAAAGTCTCTTTCTACTACTATTTGCTTGATGTTTTTGTGCTTTACCCTGTGCTACATCTTCCTAAATTGAATATATCAGGTTGGTTTTTATAGTTTTTTGTCATTTCATACATGAAACACCTCACTGAGTAACCCAAAAAATACACTGCAGGTTGTCCAACAATAAAAAATAATTAGTTGCAGCTGTAATGATTCATAACGGATGCTGCAATGGTGAGAGAGAGATAAAAAATAAGGGGAGAGAAGGCACAGCTGACAGTGATCCAGAGAGGGGTGAAGATGAACCGGAGCACACGCTGCTTTCCCACGCCCCTCCCTGTCTTTGCCACACACACACACACACACACACACACATCTTTCTCTTCTCTTTCTCACATAACACCTACAGCCTCACACAGTTATGGGTGACTTGCTGATAGTTTCGGTGTGCAGTTGGTAGTATCACTGGTCTTAACAGTGAAAAAGTGGGTCACTCGAGGGTCTTGTCCCATTTTTTTTTCTTTTGGTGGGGAGCTATTATTTGTTGTCACTCGAGTGTGGCGGGGGCCCCCACCGTCCTTTGTCTCACTTCTCAATGGATACTGGTTTCCCTCCCTCCCTCTCTCTCTCTCCACCTCTCTGCCTCTCTCTCCCTGTCCGTCCTTGACCACTGGTTGACTCAGTATTGCCTCAGGCTCATTGCCAAGGGCTCACGACTCCGTGCTAAAAAGGTTACTTACTTTGGCCTGCGCACATTAAGAGGGTGTGAGATCGTTCAAATGTTTTCCTGAGCGCTCTGACAACGCTGTGTCAATTTGTGTGCGCCTGTTGACTTACATGTTTATTTTCTAATTTCACTGCCAAGTAACAGAAAGGTGGAAGATTTAATCATCAAGACAAAAACCTTCAATTACATTTACTGCGCTTCATAGTTTAGATGAGAACTATTTTATGCAACTTTTGACCTCTACGCCACTAAATTCACCTGACAGATATCATGACTGGTCCACCGGTATTTAATCATATATGTAGTAGCTAAAATAAGATTCATCTTGACTTTCTACATCAGTAATAATAATCCAATAATATAAACAATTTATTCAACAATGAGTATTTTAACAACAGCTAATACTTCTGTACCTTATATAACTTTTCAATGCAGGAGTTTACTTGTAATCGTGCATTTGTACATTAAATATTACTTATTTTATTGTTACTTTCCGAATGATCTGTGCAAAATGTTGTATTTAATGCATAAATGTAACTGACTAAAAGTCTCCTTTACTTTCTGTCAAATGCCAGTAGAAAGTGTAAAGTGCTAAATGTACTGTGTGTGGGTGTTGTCATCATGCCAAGTATGTCAGAATATGCTGGGAGACAAGTTTGTTGATACAACGCTGCGCCAGTGTCCACAATGTAAATATGGTTCATATTCAGATTAGCATGACTTTAATAGCAACGTATAGCCTAACAATAACATTAGCATTGTGTCTTAGAATAACTGTTCAGTTAATAGATACGAAACAGAATTGATGCCCGTCTAGGGAACCGGTTTAATGGAAGCTATCATGGCTGTGGCGATGATTTGCTATGCTTTTAACCTTTCTTTTCCTGCTGTGGTGTGGTGGAGACATTTGTGCTAAGCTGCTCTTTGTAGCACTCTGAGACAGAAGTGTTACTCACAAAACCACAAGTATAAATACTGCATGTCCTTACACTTCTGTCACTAATTTGGGTTAATTGTTTCCATGCACGGCCTGTCTGACAAGTCTAATGACATACACAGTCAGACACACACACAAATACAAACACACACACCTCATCTTCTACCCCCAGAGCAGGATATGGGTCAAATGCCTCCTCATACACACACACACACTGACTTGTGCATGCAGGTTTAGAGGCCCTGTCCTTTGTATCCCACTGATATCCCAACAGTAGCTTTCTGCTATCTGTTTCTGCTTATTGTCAGTGAGACAGGTCTCCTGCAGGGTTATATGAAGGTTGCTGTTGTTGGCAGATTGGGGGTAATAGGAGTGAACACACAAATGACATGCTGAGCAATCAGTCATTAAGGAGTGTATGTGTCCTAATACCTAAATATTGAACACATTTCTTGTTTGGCTTCTCTTCTTTAAATATTCATGTACAGCAGAGACTGTCTGAGGCCACCTCAGTCAGCTTGATTTAGACTTTATGTCTTGTGATTAATAATGTGTATAGTCTGTGTGTGTGTGTGTGTGTGTGTTCCTCTTTGGTAAACATTCTTGTCTGTGCACAGTACACTACATGGCTGCACTACATTGTCCATTATATTTTTTAATAAAGTATGTAATAACTGAGTGAATAAAGACTTCAAGGTTCCAACCTTGATCCTAAATCTAAACTCAGAACTTCATGAAACATGAAAGTAATCATCCCCACTTAAACATTTCAACACGCAGAAAGCAGACAGTTTCAAATCAGTTTCTGTGTCTGTAGTTGCGGTTCTGTGTGTGTGTGTGTGTGTGTGTGTGTGTGTGTGTGTGTGTGTGTGTGTGTGTGTGTGTGGGAGTAATATTAACTCAGACACTGTACATCTTATGACTCACTGTATCTGTCTGGTGAGGGTTTATCTTATTCACTTCAGCGGAGGTTAACAGCATGGTCGAAGCTGTTGTTTGTGACTCTTTCTGTCTTGTATAGCGGTTATGTATCCTTTCTGACTAATTTGATATGAGTGTCTTTTTAGCCTCTTTTATACCGTCAAGTCTTTTTTTTTTTTTTTTTTTTTGTTGTTACATCAAATAGACCGGTGCTAGGAAATTTATTTAGTGCTTTCATATGAAAATGCTTCACAAACACCATTAAAATCCAACAAAAAGTAGAATTTAATGTTCAAACTACAGTATGGCACCATCTACAGCCTGGTATTTATATGTACATCACAGCTCTGCATGCATGCAACCAACTGTTCGGGTATACATATCAATATAGACCACAATGGAGAAATATAAAGCAGGTTGTTCATTTTAATGTCTTTTTCTTTCATGATTATTTTTGTTTTTGTGTTTTCGTGTTCTTTGACAGAGGATGTGATGTGATTCATAACATCATGCATTCGGCACTGTATTGTCTAGAGACACTCTGCTGCCCTGCCTACCACACCACCCAGTGAGCCTCATCTGTGCGTGCGCGTGCGTGTGTGTTTGCCTGTGTGCTTTTTCCAGCAGCATGCTGATGTGAACACTCATTTGAACAGAAACAACAATCTCAGTCAAAACACACACACAAGTACGGCTACACATATATGTAGTAACAAGACAAAAACATTCATGCACAGACTATTCTTATCTAAGTTCTTCCCCCTTTGTCTTCTCCTTCTCTCCATCATTCAGACGCTGTGGCGGGCAGATTAGTGGAGTGCATAACGCCCACGGGGGAATAGCTGCATTTGTGGCTCTGCAGAGTCGAGCTGAGAACCTTTTGGGAGACTCATGCTTTAATTTGATTTTTGTTCTTGAGGTCGCAGCTCTATTTGAAGCTGACTATTTCTATTTATTTCGATTGACTAAACTATTCTATATAAGCTTCATAACTCACAACTTCAAGTGAAAAATATGACTGAAAGCTTGTTTTGTCTGTGTTCTTACATTTAAAATGCAGACACTCACTGTTTTGAGACAGACATTCATGTCTGAGCGAGCAGGTTTGGTCAGAAAGGTCAAAATATCAAAGTTGAGCAGGCAAAATACATTTGCATACCCAGAAATATAGATTTTTTTTTTTTACTTCTAGCCTCATGCAGAGGAAAAGATAAAAATACACCAACAGTGCTGTGTCCTCTTCTCTCCTCTGCTCTGCTCTGCACCGTTCCCTGTGTGTTTGTGTATCTTGTTTGTTTATCTGTGTGCATCAGCCCATGATGATGTGTGACTGTTATCTGTTTGCCTCGGTGTGCATGTATTCTTAAAGCTTGAACGTGTGTAGCTCATAGCTTAATGCACCGAGTGTTATCATTACCTTGTCAGTCATCTGTAAAAACGCTTTAAATCGCACTAACCTGTGTGGAAAAAGCGCCGTACGTGTTGTTGATTATGAGGAGAAAATACAGTCAAAAGTCAGTGAGCTTAAGTTAAATTAAAAAGGTGTGATGAGCCCAAAAAAAAGTCACATAAACATCTTGGGAGTCCTGAAAGTTGTACGCGTCAAGAAGCATTATTAATTCTTAAAAAGATAGACAGCATTTCAAATGGAAGAAGTCATTTTCCATGAATGTTTCGTGCTCTGTTCAACTTTGTTGAACTTTGACACGCAAATCTGAGCTTGACCAGCAGCAAACCGTCCTGACGGCGCTGACCTTTGGAGGGAACGGAGAGCTGAAGGAATCCATCGTAACTTATTAGCTCATTACACACTTTGTGAAGAAGGCGGATGAATTTCACTGGTGTCACGTCCTTAAGATTTGGACAAAATGTCCTTGTTTTTGTTCCGAAACTGCGCACAATACATGCTGCATCACCATCCATCCGTCCAGCCGCTTGTGCATCAGTCCATCCATCCGTTCCTCGTATGTAAACCAGTCATTTTCCCCCCCTCTGTGTCCTCTCGCTCCAGTGCTGCTGAAAACAACACGAGGCTGAGCTGAGTCCAGCTTCTCTTTAATTAACAGCTGGCTAGTCTAATCACAGTGATGTGATGCTGAGATGCTTCGGTTGCATAATGACTTTCCCCTCATCATCGTCATCATCATCATCGTTCACGCTCATCTGTGTGTTCATGCATAAACTCACACACGCAGCAGGACTGTACTCGGAAGATGTCTGAATAAATACTTAACAAGCAGTTAAGTTTTCTCCTTCTTGCTCTTACTTACTCGCTCTACTACTCCATCTATCTAGTGCTTTGTTTTTGATATCCCTCTCTTTATGTCACCATAATTCAGTCTTTTTTTTTATGTGCATGGAAGCAGATGATTCAGTAGTGATCAGTAGTTCAAAACGAGATGTTTACTTGTTCTCAGACAAAAACAAAGTTTGTTTCTGCTTCACACCTCCGCATGCTGAAATCAAACACTTAATACACTTCAATGTCAGTTTATTATAGGTACACCTTGCTCATTCTGTCTAGTACAACAACCTTGCCTGCAGGAATGTTACATTTTAGATTTTAGTCTGACTCACAGTCTGTATTTTGTAGCTGTTTGGCACTTAAAGCTACATCAAAGACTGACAGGAAGTGATTGGATTCAAGCGTTTGGGATTTAGTTAAAGAAGCAACGTGTCCAGTTTTCTGTACTGCATTTCTGTACCACACACACACACATATACACACACACACACGCACACTCATGGAGCGGTTGGACAGGCCTGATTCATTGTCACACACAAGGATGATGACGAAAATGACTCCTTTGTTCTTCCACCGTACTTCCACACAGTCTGTATGTCTCTGTCTGTCTTCTTTTCTGGGTCATGTGGAGTTTAATGTTGCTGCATGTCTGTGTTTTGATGAGGAAGTTGCCATTTGAAACTGTTGTTGGGGTGCTACATAACATCTGGCCAAAGTGTGTGTGTGTGTGTGTGTGTGAGGAGTACAGTTGCATGTAAATACGCCTCAGTGTTGATAGATGGCATTCATGTGTCCTTGTGGTGCATTCTGTTCTATATGAGGTCATGTTTGCACAGGCATATATATGTGTGTGTATGTGTGCGTGTGCGTGTGGCTCCCCTGCCTTGTCCTTGGTATGTAATAAGCATGTGGGACTGCGGCTCTTTGCACATCTGTCTGGTGGTCGAGAGACTGTGCACTGCTGCTGCTGTGCACCATTTCCACCAGCGGCTGCCCCACCCCCCACCTGCTCTGCCCTCCCAGTCACTTTGCACACACACATACACATACACACACACCTACACACATGTACACACCAAAGGAGGTCGTTTCCAACAGAGTTTGAGGACGCCCACACACCGTGGGGAAATCTGCCTTTGTCTGAATGAGTACAAGGACCTGCTGTGCTTTCATCATGTTTCTGCTTACTATGTCATACACTCCTGATGTATGTATTATTAGCTCACTTCAGCTTGTGGTTGTTTTTTCTTGTTAGTCCATCAGAAGGCTCCCCACCGTGCAAAAAGAGGAGTATGATACAACCCAGAGGTTCTCGTAGTCATCCAACCTTTTAGGTGTATTCTCCGCTGTTTATACCTGTCCATTCCCATTATTCACCTGTGTCTAACCTCTCAAAGTCTCAAACCTGAATGCTGCTAAAAAAAACAGATACATAAAGTACATTACAGTAGTACATCTTTGTTGTTTGATTTACCAAACCTGTCTAGACAACTTCAGTACCTCACACAACTGTTGACCAAAGTCCTGTTATATTTTTAGTCATTTGCGCTATCACAAAATGTCAACCTCAACAATTTTAGATGAGGTTTTTCTTCCATCTGGAGAGTGTTGGTTGCACTGCAGCTCTGTATTCTGTTACACAAAATCAAATAGGCTGCAGTTTATCCCGGAGTACGTGCCCGTTTTTGAATTTTTTTTTTTTTTTAACTCAAATCGCTTGGTACAGTCGAGCAAAACCAATATTAGCTTTCTGATTGCCTGCAGGAACTGAAGCTTTAAAAGTGCTTATATGCTCTACTGCTCACTCATAATGCACTATAGTTAAATGACACCCGTGGGCGTACACCCATGCATACATATGAGCAGCTCTACAACCTGCGGTGCCATGCTCTCCCCTGCTTGTAGTGTCTTGTTACATAAGCGGGCTAATGTTACCCTAGCAGGCCATGTAACTGGCACCTCAATATCAGTCATCACCCCAGAGAGAACGAGGGGTGAGATGAAAGGGGGAGTAGGGGCAGAGGAGAGCAATGAAATGATTAGTAGAAAGTTTGAGATGTGAGAGGAGGAGATCTGAGAAATAGAGAGATGTGATTGAAAAGCTAAAAGAAGCAAGTGGAGTTAATAAAGAATCAGAGGTGAAGGTGAAGAAATAGAGAGCAAGATGAAGCCAGGGTTGGGAATGTGGCCTCTTTTCTTAGAGTATGATGTTTTTCAGCTGACATTTTTACACTTTTGAGTGACAGTCAGCTGCCCCCGTGGCCATGTTTGTAGTTTTCAGTGACAGCTTGTAGCCTTGATCTGGCTCAGTAAAAAGCTCCACTCTTGAATCTCTCAATTACCATCCAGCAGAGAAACACAGAAAAGGCATTAATCCTCCAATCCGTGTCTTGTATGCACTCCAGGCCTGTCGCAGTGTTTCCTTTCTAAACGCATTCTTTTAACCCAAATTGAATATATCATTCCTCCCTCGAGGCGCCAGAGAAGAAAGACTCTAATTCACACTGCCTCCCTCACCGTCTCTCTAAGTACTTAATGCTTCTGAGAGGCTCCTATCTCGTCTCATCTCTCTTCTCTCAGTTTTTCTCTCGCTCACTTCCTGTCAAACTCCCTGGTGAAAAGTTTTTTTTTTTTAAAAATTCAACTTTGAACCTTCTTCTGCAGTTTGTAACCTTTTAACGCACTGACAGTACTTCTCTCGCTGTCTTCGTGAGCCTCATCACCGTTCACAGTGGAGGAAAAGTTGCTTGCTTTAAATTTTTCAGAGAGGTGTAGCCGCTGTTTGTATCAGAAAATACCACAATGACGAGCCAAGACAAACCTGCTCTGTGCGTGGTGAAGAGTCAGTTCCTTTCATGTCTTCTCTCACTCACTTAGTGCTAATTCAGAATGTTAATTATGAATTAAAACAGATTTTTTTTTTTTTTTTCACCCAAAAAAACTTGGCAATAGAGGTGAGCATTTTCAGCGCTGTGTCTGCAGGTCTTCTTCTCTTGGCTGTAGACGGCTCCAACATCCTCCGGTTAAGAGGCGAACACCAGGGCAAAGGGGGGGGGGGGAGTCCATAAAAACTCCCTGCTGCTTGTTAAGCTCACTACTTGAACCCAAGGTAATAAATGAAGGACACTAACAAGCACATCCGCATTTTTATCAACGCCTCTCCTCCTCTGTCACCTGGACTATGGTGTCTCGACAGCGTGAGGACAATCAGTGAGGTTTCTGTCAGTGAGGTGAACAAAAATAGGATTTTGTCAGGGGGACATGTCCACCACATCCCCAAAGGAAATTATATTCTTGTACTTAACACTCTGTACCGACCAAAGCAGGATTAACAGTGATAATATGTGAAGTAGTTATGGTGCTGATAGAGCAATTCATCTCTATTTAGAAAACTTTGAGTAATTCATTCATATTCATCTCCTGATTGGACGACATTGATGGATGGCTGATGGAAAGCACTTATGCTGTTTTCCTATTTTGAACATATTTCCCATGATAGCTTGCGTTTATATGTGGGTGTAAACTGTCTGTGTGACATTGGGTTATTATGAGTCGTGTCCTTGTGGCAGAGCCGTGGAGGACAGTGTGCCTGCATGTGTTTCCAGTGGGAAGCAGATAAAGAGCACACACATACACAACCATACACAGGACTACCCAGAGCTTCCTGTGTCTCCCTGCTAGATCCTGTTGCCAAGGAGACCGGGCCTAGGATAAACGCATCCAATAAATACCTGGGAGGATTTAGGAGTGGGAGTGAGAGGAGGCTGCTTCATTCAGACATCCCTGTTTATCATATCACAATGCAGCCGTAAAGAGACCAGAAATGCAAAGCAATTGGCTTGGCCGCAAGCCATTGGTGGTCTTAACATCACGAATATACTGTGGAGAAATCCTTTGTTCTTCATAAAACCTCAAGATAAATGTGTATCGTTAAAGATTTCTATGTTTTATACAGTATGAATTGTTTTGCAGCAGGAAACACAGGATGGATGGAGACACAGCGGTTCTTCAGCACAGCGATGAGATCTAGCATGGGATCCTTATGTGGAAGGGAATCAAGTAGCAAACTGGCTCCTCATGACTAAGTCCCAGAGGAGACTGTCATGAGCTGAGCCCATAACCTTCAAGAGACAGCAGCCAGACAGCCAGAGGAATAGAGATAATTGAAATGACTGTGTAGGCACTGACTCGTTTTTGTTTTTTTACATCCTGCTAATTATTCAGTGTCCTCATTTTGTGAAAATGTGGTGCACGCACGTACACATGAATAGAGAAAGGCTGAGAGTGTAAAGGGCTTTTTTGTTGAAAGTGTGGATACGTTTCTAGTGCCTCATGAGTGTGTATTTGATCAGGAACGGTGTGGGGGCGACGCATGTATATTGTAAGTGTGGTGTGTGTGTGTGTGTGTGTGTGTGTGTGTGTGTGTGTGTAGGTTTTAGAGCCATTATGGGAATATGTGAGTGCTGGGTTCAGGTAATTGATGCTGGGACGCTTAAAACTGGCAGACAGTCAGACTGGCCCAGTGCCAGTATAAAGAGGGGGGAAGGAGGGAAGCGGGGTGAGGGGGGCGGAGAAGATTAGAGAAAAAAAAGAGAGATATAGAGGCCACAGAAATTCCATGGAAACCACTGGATCGGGTGAGAAATGCATTGAAAGGATGTAAAAATGACAGCTTATGGTGAATTATTCTGTTCCTGTTCTCTTGTTTTGGTGCCATAATATTCTTGAGTTGTTGAGTTATGATCAGAAACAAAAGATAAGACAGGCAAAAGCAGGTTAGAGCCATGTGTGCATAAGCAAACGATTGTTATGATAAGTGTCCGTGAGCCAAACATCAGTCTTTTGGTGATGATTCACTGTTTGCACTATTTGCAGTAGCATTCATTAGATATTAACCTGGGATTCCTTCTGGTTATTTTTCCTAAGTAGCATGAATAAAAGCCTCTTCTGTATCCTGACAGGTTACCTAATCAGAAATGAAATGCTCTTCCTGTTGGCTGTGGTAACCCAGGCAACAGTTCCCCTGGAGATGGGCTTTGGCAAATCTCTATGGTCTGTTTAGCAAAGTCCTAACGCGTGTCCCCTGAACAGCTCTGGCATAAAGCAGCAGTTTATTGCCCTGAGCAGCGATGATGCTGCGGCTTGTGTTTGACCAGAGATTAGGCAGATTGGGGCCTTTTGTGCTCGTTCTGCTGTTTGCCGATGATAAGCACCACCGCAGGCCACGACGTCTGAGCCAGGAGCCATGACAGAGAGAGGGAACAGGGTTAAGGTGAAATGTGCGGTGTCTTTTCGTTTTTTTCAGGTTGGATTGAGCATGTAATGACGATTTTCTTAATGCCCCGGAGTGTTACACTGTGGCATTTCTAAAGTAGGGAGTATAGCTGACTTTACATGCCATGCACTTGGTGAAAATTTAACAGTTTTGATGATCCCATCCCACAAATGTCACATCCTGCTTTGTCACATCCTGATCCTATTACTATTTCATTGTGATTCTTAATCTGCTGTCTCAAATTAGCAAAAAATATCATCAGTCTATATCGGATTTAGTAGCTGCCCACTACTTTTGGCCATACTAATGACTGGATGTCATATTTGAAAATTTAAATGACTTTCAATGCATGTAAGCCACTGTGCTTGCTGTATGAGGCTGTGTATTATAGCAGTGTATTATAAAGAGGCAAAAGTTCAGTTGTTTGGCAGAAAGGGGTTCTGACGACTTGATTCGGTCTCTTAGAGACAATCTCAGCAGCAACGGCAGCAGGAGTGCAACATTACCTGCTTTACAGGAGTCTGGGGATTGTAATGGGGATGATGTGATGTGCCCTAGAGATGAAATAATGCCAGGAACACACACTCATTGAATGTCAGCCTTCTGTATGAGGTACATAAAATGATTGGATGCTGTTTCAAGCAGCATGGGTGGAAGAACATATGAGCCATTTGCACTTTACTTCATTACTTCTTTGCCAAGGATTTTATAGCTTAGTCCTACCCTGGAGAGAACGCATGGTGCTTTGAGTGCATGGTAGGGCTTTACACTATTGACACTGAAGTATGGTAGCACACTCCTCAAGTAAATGATCCATGGCTTCACATTTAAACAAACTTCTCACAGTATGCAGATGTAGCCACGGCTTCCAGCTGGCTGACGCTAGTTTGGTGTCTGATGTGCTGCCAGACTGTATTTCTATTATGAAGTACTTTAACAGCTCTGCATCACCTAAACGGTACATATACCATAATCCCATAACCATAAAACTCACTAACCACTGTACTTTATAGAAAGTGTGACACATGATCACGCAAAACCAACACAGCTCTCGTAGAATCGCTTCTCCTGGGAAACTAACAAAGCATTTTAATGACTCTGTCTCGGTCTGTTGTTTCATGGTGAATGAAACCGCCAGTGGTGGAAGAAGTACTCAGATGTTTAACTTGAGTAAAAGATGGAATACCACAATGTAGATGTTACAAGTGAAAGTCATCCATTTCTAGTATGTGTATATTATAATTGTTTATGCATTAAGCAGTGAAACAATGATGCAACAGCTGTGATGCCAATTTTAACTACTTTATATACTGCGTAGCTTAATCTAAAATCCATCCATCACCGTCCAGGGCTGCAGCCGGAGCTGGAGCCAATCCCAGCTGACACTGGGCGAGGCGAGATACACCCGGGACAGGTCACCAGTCAATCACAGGGCTGACACATAGACAGACGATTAATCATGCTCATATTCTTCATATACTTTAGAGTCAATTTAGAGTCACCAAATTAACCAAACCTGCACGTCTTTGGGTGAAAACTGAAGCTCCCTCAGGAAACAGGCGCAGAGAGAGCATGCAAACACCTCTATGGATTTTGCAATAATCCAAATCCAAAGTTAATAGTGACCAAAGTTGTCAAGTAAATTTAGAGGAGGAAAATAAACAGAATTTGCCTCCAAAATGCAGTAAAGTAGAAGTGTAGCACTGAATAACATGGAAATACAAGTACCTTCAAATTGAAAGTACAGTATATGAAAAAATATACTTTAATTTCCACCATTGCCAAACGCTGAATTGTCCCTTGTCATTGCATTACGATAATATATTATATTAGTTATTGTAGAGTGCTCATGTAATATCACATGAGTAACCCAAGAATCCAAATAGAAGTACAACATTATGCTCAGTAGTAGTTCTAATAATAGGAGTAATAGTAGCTTACATTGTGGATCTGAAAATAACTCAACAATAATCAGTGATCAGAACCCCGTTGAACATCGGCCTGTCAGACAGTTAATTGGCGTTTATTTGCAAAATACTGTGGCCTGTCAACGATTATTACTCCATTGTTTGTCTTTGCCAACTGTCAGCATAGTGTCTCCAATTCAAAATCACAAGTTACAGCATCACTCATCAATGATAACTTTAAAGTGTCAGATCTCCTATTGCATGTCAGACACTGACACGGGACAATCATTCGCTATGTTTTACTTCTCTTTTCACATCACGAGTCTCTGTCAGACTAGATTAAATGAAACGGGAGCAAAACATCGTTGTCCTTCCTCTCTGTACAAGGACAAAACAAAGACAAATGAAGTGAGGAGGATAGTTATCCTGATGTTGTGTATCATAATATCTCCACAGCAACATTTTATCACTCTGTGCGGACTGATACAGACTGTATATTTCTGTTTACATACTCATAGCATTTTGTAACTGATCTGTGGGTCAGTCAGTTGTTTCAAGCCATTTTAGTCCAGTTGAGTGCAGGCGCTTTCAAGATTTCAGGACAGTATATTTAAATGGAGGTATGTGCTGTGAATAGCTGACGGCCGGGGTGAATTTCCCAGCTAGTGATTTTATTGATTGAAGTAGTAATACTGTTTGTTAATTGGATTTCAGCTCCCCTGCTCAAGGCGCATATGGATACACAAACAACACACACACACACACACACGTATGAAGACACATAGTAACACAAAACCCATGCGACCTTTGTCCCCACTCCTCCAATGCGTTAACCTCTAACCTCTAACCTTTGCTCCGCTTGGAGCCTGGAGCGTCTCCGCCCACCAGCAACAGACATATGAAAACACTTAACACCTGTGATTGTGTGATAATATTTTGTCATGTGTTTTTGTCAGCCTTTTCCTCTAGCGTCCCCGCGAGGCTGAGGTTAATGCTGATGAGCAAATGTTTGCATGTTGACACATTAAACTAAGATGGTAAACACGATAAACATGACACTTCTCAAACAGTATAATGCGAACATGTTTGCACGCTGGTATTAGCATTTAGCTCAAAGTGCTGCTGTGCTTAAGTACAGTTTAATAGAGTGTACAATGAGGATTTATTTTGGTGAAAGTTTATTTTAGAGATTACTTGATTTTTGCTCAGGTTAAGAATTGATATAATTTAATGACGATAACCATTTGTGTTCTGTTCTTCCAGTTAGAAAAGGAACTATATTTTATGGTACACCTTGCCTTCAACAAGTGTTGTTGGTCAGTGTTGGGTTGTCTTACAGTTGAAGCGGACATTAAAGTATTCATGTTACACAGAAGAAGTTGTCCCTGTGCTTTTACTTGTCCCCTGGCCCCGAAACTAGTCAAGTTATGGTTAATGCAAAGAGCAACCAGCATTATACTAGCATGGCTGTAGCCTTGATATAACTTGTTCTACTTCGAAATAAATAAATCGTGATATTAGCTTACTCTAGATATGAATATCAGAAAAATTGCAGTACAGAAAAGGCAAATGTTTGAAGTAGTTTAGAAACTGTGAGGGCACTGTTGTTGTTGTGTAATATGGACAGTAACATTGCACTTAATCTCAGATTTCCTGCTTGTCCAATAACCGTTGAGTGTGAACTACAGTATATGACATGCCGCTGAAGCATAATTTGTCAAAGCTGCTCAGTAGAAGTCACAAATTTTTATCTTCTTCTACAGACTTCATATGATGAAAGGAAGCTGTCATTATGATCTTTTATTGTGATTCTCTAAACTATGACTTGATGACTGTTTTCAGTCAGGATAAACAGTTTCAGTCAGACTTTGGCCTGTTTATAAGTGTCTTTAAAGCAAGTTCAGCAACTGTTGCAAAGATTAAAAAAAATAAAATAAAATACATTCCTGTCAGTCCCATTCGTTCTATTTCTATCGAGCACATTAGAGCATTTTAAAACCCACACATTACTTATGATGAACCGCAGAGTGTTTTGCTGATAGCCACTGAGATTTAAGTGCCAGCTTTAGTGTGGATAAATTAATGAGGCTCCCCGCCCACACAGAAACATACACAATCGCTGCGGTGCTCATTATGCATTAAAGAGAGTGTCAGAGGGCTGAGGTCTTCCCTCAAGATTTACCGCCGCGGTGAGATAGCGGAGTGGCTCCTGCAAAGGCCAACGTGGAATGGAAGTGAGAGGAAAGCAATGGGGATGTGACAAACATGAGAGATGCTGTCGTATTTAGATGAGGAAAGTTTGAGAAGGAAAGAGAGCTCTCCTGTGGGGTAATGTGAGTGGAAAGGAAAGAGCGGAGTGGAGTGGAGATAAGAATGTGTTATTTTGATTATCTTCATCAGAGGTGGAGAGAAAGGAAATGCACACTATAAATACCACTAAAGACCCATCATCACCTCTCAGAAATTCCCATAGTCTACCCATTTGCTGACTTAACAACCTAAAAGCTAAGCATCCTCTATATTTCATCACGCATTACCATCTCTGCCTGTAGAAACCACAGTCTAATGAGCGCTGTCCATGTTCCAGAGCAGAGCTGGTAATTTAGCATGCTGTATTATTAATCAGAGTCTCTGTGTGATTTTGCAGCAATTTGAACGCTTATTTCCCCCATAATGCTTCGGGGGTCGGGGTAATGAGTCTCTTTCCTAATGACTTTAGCAGTTGACAGAGAAGACACGACAGGCGCTTGTGGAATCAAAGGTTTGTCTGGCAGGATGAGGGCAGAGCAATGTGAAGTGTGTGTTGAGCATGTGTCCACTGAGACAGGAGGAGCGCCTGTCTCCCTTTTTAAAGTCTTGTATGATCAAAGGAAGCAGGCAGACGGACGGAGAAAGAGACAATACAAAAGATGTACGCTTGAAACAGAGAGAGGGAGAGAAGAGAAGGATGTAGAACACACACCGCCGAGGAAGCTGACACAACACACACAAGACACGACATACGGATGTTTGTCATTCGCTGACTTTGCAGTTGTCTGCATGGTGTGATTATCTTTGTGTCCATGTCCTTATTTCTACTGTAATTGTGTTTACTTTTGTGTTTGGGTCATTCTGTATATACATTCCATGTATATACCTGCCTCCTGCCTGCCTGTCTGTCAACGTTTCTTTGCCTCTCACTGTCTCTTTTCATCTGTCTTCTTTTTTTATCAAATGTGTTCTATTCCCTGTCCCTGTTTGTCTGCGTTCCCATATTTTATAACCAACTCATGACAGTGATGCAGTATCCCCTGTCAGCAATCTCCTGTAAATTCAATAAGAGTTTCATCATGAAACAAAACATTTAAATATCTTAAGTGCCGTTAATGCATGAGTCGAATGACTTGCGGTTTTGGGCTGTTGGCGCAGACTTTTGACGATGTCTCCTGGGCATTTTTCACCATTTTCTTACATTTTTGTAGCAGCAGACAATTCATTGAATAATCATCAGCAGCTGCACTAAGCTTTCCCAATGTTCTTTTTAGTCGATTAAGAAGCATTGTGGACCATGATACATGTTTTCATTGAGGTTTGGTGAAGTTGGACCATGATTTTTCTGATGCACCTTTGAAGATTATCTGACAGAGGGTAATGAAAAATGATCGGTGCTGTAGTGTAAATATATAATGTGTAATAATATAGCGTCAGTGTCCTACAGAATTTAAAAAAAAAAAAATCACACCATAAAGATCAAAATTGATGCAGCAGAACCAAGCGGCAACCTCTTTAGCTGAGAAATGAAGCCGACATGGAAGTACCAACTTCTGCAGTTCCTCAAATGGCCACTTGAGGCTGCCTCCAGAAGTGAGTCAATCTCTATAAGCCCCAATGTAAACAGCAGAAGTTTACAGCCTGGTCTCTATGCCTAATTTTCCTGTTCATGACAATTGATTAACTTATATTAGGGCTTAAAAATAATATAATATGAGACCAATTTGAGTGACACAGACGGCTGGTTTCAGCACAGATGTTTCATTTGGCTCCACGTTGCTAACCACAGTGAGCTTCACGATGGCTCTTTATAAACCTATCGATGACGTCATGGAGACAACATCCATTTTTCTTTACAATGTCTTGGAGGTAGAACCAAAGATATTGTTCCTTTTATTTATCCATATGTTTTTCTTCTTCTTTGGTTAAAAACCTCCACCTCCATTACACACAAGGCAGCTTGATATGAATATGATGAATATTATTATACATTTATATTTATATTTCTTTGTACTTTATCTGATCTAGTCTACCGCCTACAGAAAATTGTCTAAAACCAGAGACTAAGCAGACCCATTATTCAAAGAGCTGAAACCTGTCTGTATCAAAGGAAAATCCAACTGCAGCAGGTTTTAATACTCGAAGTTGTTCTTTTGTTCCACATTAAGCAGCAGCAGCAGCAGCAGCCGATGCTGCAGGTGGAACTCATCAGCTAGCCCCGGCTGTCATATCTGACTATTGTTTCTTTCTCTGCAGCTGTGGTTTTATGACATGGAAAAACATGGACAAACTGTTTGCATCCCCACAAGCAGTTTAGGAAAATGCACAAAACCACACAAACATTTAAACATATAAAGAAAAAAAGCTCATAGCACAAACTGTAGCATTGTGAAGCCACACGGTGAACACAGCACTGCTGCACACACAGATATCCTCGTTCCTCTGTTCTCCTTTCTTCCACTGGTGTGATTTCAGGCCATGCCCTTTCCTATGTTGATTTTTTTTCCCTTTTTCTCTCTGTTCTGCCGCTCATCCCTCCATCCTGAGACAAAGGGATGATTACATCACTACAGGGGGCGCTGTTTGCTTTTAAAGGGACAGCGTCTTTGATTTTGGCGATCGTCCCAGCCTTATAACCAAAACCGGCTGCTGCTGGGCTGTCTCCACAGAGATTATCAACGCTGAGACGAAGAGATTACCTCCAGGAAGCAAATTGGTTTATTATGGTTTCCCAACTGGAGTAATGTTAATAATGCCAGTTAACAGGAACAAGGAGTTCACCAGCATACAGACGAGTGGTGAAATAGTATTCACAGTGAATAGACTACAATATATAGGCAATGTGTGGTCCTCTCAAAGGAGCAGCAGAAATACAAAAATAAATTCATAAAATAAAACAAGCTTCAAGGGACACTTTGACTCTGCAGAGATGATTTGTGTATCCAAATACACACTTTGCTTGTTGCATGTATCTTTTACAACAATTCAATGAAGAATGCCTTTAGGATTCGTCTTTATCCTGTGAGAGTCATTTTGCCAAATCTACATACACTGAATGGTTTCTATGAGGGATGCAAAGTGCCCACTGTGACCTCAAGTTAAAGCAAACAGTTCCTCCCTCAACTGTCTCTTCTGAGTAGAAAAGAAAGTAAGTAGAAAGACATTTTTATGCCTGTATGCAGATATCGAGAACTTCAAGAATATATCCACCTGTACAATTCATAACGCTGCGTCTGATCTCTAATGACAAGATAGCGACATTTATCAAATTAACTGCTGTCAAGTGGCTGCGCGGTCACGGGAGGATTAGGGGAGTAGTGCCGCGTTCAAGTTCATTTGACGGCACGTCTGTCCCCCCCAGCGATGTTGTAGCTGAGGCTTCACTTTAATTTCCACAGCTTTCCACTCTCACTCTGTCTGTCGTCTGCCAGCCCCCTCTCCTCTGTGTTAAATTGTCTCTAAATTGGATATTTAAGGGATGGAGGAACTCGAGGAAGGGTGCCCGCTCTCTTTCTTTACTGTTCCTTGTCGCATCTCACTCCCCAGCTCCCTTTCCATTATAGTTTACAGTACAGCACTGCATATATATTTGAGGTGCAGTAATGAAAATTGTAGCATTATTCGTGAGACACGTGCGCATATTATTTATCTCCAGTATCCAGACCTGGTCTCTTCAATGAGCTTAGCCCTCCAAAATCCACTGTGCCCTGTACAGCACACTGTAAATGAATCAGATTTAGGGGAGGTGGGCTGGAGGGAATCATTAAAACACACCATTCGATCTCTGATTACATTCAAATCAAATAGCTGGATTAAGAAAGAAGGCTCTGAGTGTTGTAGTGTAACATTAGCATGCCATGGGACTGGGTGGGGCTTTAAGGTAAGCGTGTGAATGTATTTGTAAGGTTATATTGGCAGTGTTAGGATGACAGGCCTCCTCCCAGAGTCCAATAAAGGCGTCAGCAGCCAGGGCAGATTTATGACGGCCATGCTGAGTGGAAAGGGTGATGGGGGATGGAGAGGCAGCTCTCACTATCGAGGATATCTTATGCCTCCTTTGAGAGTCGCGCTCTCTCCAATTTCATGGCTCTCAATCTGTCGCATTGTCTCTGTCTTTTCTCTCTTTGTTATTCATCATTTTCGTTCTTATTACAGTAGTTCTTATAATTATTTCTGTCTTAACAGTGGCTTTTCTTTCTTTCCCTTGTTTTTTTTTTTACTTCCACCCCTCCTTTCCTGCAGCACCACACAGAGCATCGAAGGGCTTTGGGCAACAATTGTTTCCTTTGTCTGCTGGCTACAGCTTTCTTTGTCGCAATTAAACTCAGACAAGCTTTTTAATTCTTTGAATTTGTGAGAATGAGTGAGGCAAATAGAGAGTTAACTCATTCAACTTTACAAGCTATTGTACTTTAGCACTGTAACAGTATGCATGGAGTGTTTAGTGTCCTCTCCAAATGATGTCTCATTACAATAAGGCACCAACTGTATCTGATAGTGCTAAAAACAAATTATACACTTAAAACTGAGGTGTCAACAAACCTGAGTTTCAGTACAGTAGAAAAAAAGTGCGCATTGACTGACTTTATCTAAATAAAATCTGAAAAAAATATTTAAAACAAGAAAGATCTGATCAAATACAAGTAAACAAGATTAATAATTTATTGCCAACTTCTGCTAACTGACTTCGATACTGTGTGTCAGACACATTTTGGTTTGCACCAAAAATGCATTGAGGTTCAATACTAAGCCCTGTCCTCCTCAGGTTATTTGACACTTGCACACACACAGATGTTGCAATGATTTAACAGCTCCCACATACAGTATTTGAAGCCCAGGTCTATTTTATAGGACGTCCCATCAACAGATCAGTGTCACATGACACCTTGGTACCCTGATACCCCTGCCCTGCCCTGCCGGCTGTATTGTTTTGGAAAGACCCATGTGTTGCCATGGCAGCGGAGCGCCAGCTATTCCCAGTGTGATTTTAGTTTTCCACCTGCAGCAGGAAAAAGACCTGTTCCCCTCCCAAACACAGTTTCCATGTAAACATTTTACAGGAATGTGTGTGCGTTTATGTGTGTGTATGTATAAGTGTGTGTGTGTGTGTGTGTGTGTGTGTGTGTATGTATAAGTGTGTGTGTGTGTGTGTGTGTGTGTGTGTGTGTGTGTGTGATGTGTTTTATTTCTGTGGTTTGAGGCAGAGTTTAGTTGTGTTATTGTGCCAATAGCTCCAGGAAGAAATCAATAGGTAGACTTTTATGGGTTTTTTGGAGAATGATAAAAGGCACTGCTCTGTTTTTGTGTGTAAATGGGTGTGTGTGTGTACATATATATGTATATATGTGTGTGTATGATCTGCTCTATAGCGATGTGTGTCATATTTGCAGTTTATTGTTTTCCTGAGGGGAGGAGGGTCATTTTGGAAACAAGAGAAGGATAAAGTGAGGGAGCTCAGAGCAGGAAGAGCAAGATGCTGATCTGTGAGCAGCATGAGGATGGAGAGGCCAGCTGTGGAGACCAAAAATCAGCGGAAACACAAGCTATCTGTTCACAAGAAGGCAGCGAAAGAAGAGACAGCGAAAGACAAAGAAAGAGACGGTCAGATATATGCAGAGATGCTGCGGTATACAAACAAAGAGCGTGAGAGCCAGACAGAGAGAAGCTGACTCAAGGCGATGTTGGAGGCAGCGTCTGGGCAGGGATGAGGTCAGACGTGGACAGACTGAAGTCCGACCACAGGCTATAGTGACCCATTAACCGACTTGTAAAGCTCAGTCCACCCCACCCCCCATTGGAAAATACTGGTCATGCACACTCACACATCTTCTACATGTGGACAAATCCATTCCAGGTAACATGCTAACAAGTTGGTTTGAGGATACAAATAGTAGGCAAGCCTATTGGCAGACTAGAAATAGCCTCAACAACTCTGATGTATCAGTAATTATTTTATGAATCCTTGATAATAAACTAAACAAAACTAAACACATAAACTACAGCTTAAAATGCAGCTTTTTACCCTGTGGCTTTTGTACCTCAGAGACAAACATTCCCCAGAAGACACACTGTTTAGTCAGAGCTGCGATGGTTCATCGGGCATTTCTCATATCCTCATTTTGCTACAGTTCATCATTATTATTCATGATTGTGGTTTTATGTCTGTGACCGTCTCCTTTTAGCCTAGCTGTTGGTTACAGCCTAAGAATGGTTGTTTTTAATGCTTAATATTTTTGGCTTTAGGACTGTGTGTGGGCACTAAAGACACGCACACACACATTATGCATACACACACCCTCTGTGTGTTTCCAGGAACAACTTTTTCCAAAGCAAGGTGGTAGATTAAAAAAAAAAAAACAAGTCATCTTGAGATGCTGTGTTCTCCTGACATGAATTCACAGAGGTGGTGGTTGGGGAAACGAAAAGAAAAAGAAATATATTAGATTAGATTATACTTTGTTCATCCCACAACGGGGAAATTCACTTATATATGACAGAACAGCACATATTCATTCCCTACTTGGTGTTTTTCACATCCACTCCCTGTATTTTTAGATAAGCAATAAAAAGTATGTTGTCCTCTGAAAGGTTTTATTGTTAACAAGCTGTAAAATAGTTAGATCTGGTGCCTGAATGTGTATGTATGTCCTTTGTAAACATACAGAATCTAACCTAATATGATACTACAGTGCACTCCAAGTCAGATAATGAGGCAACAAAGAAAAGATTTAGGGAGAAAATGGAGGAAGTTGTTAATGAACACATGAAATATATAAATAACATCATGTGTACAGGAGTTTCAAAATAACAGCAGCGGCACATACTAAGGCTAAAAATGAATGAAGAATGTGTAGTACACTACTCAGTTTGCTGCGAGGTTTGGCATTGTGGGAAGAGACTGTTTGCACACACACACACACACACACACACAGAGCCTCTATGTTGGTCTTTGCCTGGCAGGATGCCGTTGGTCGAAGCAGGCGCAGTGGGCAGCACCCGCCCACGGGCAGCAGATAGTACTTGGAGCAAGCAGTGGGTGGGCTGAAGGTCAGACGGCCCTGGACACACTGGCATTGTTCTTTCTATCTCTTCATCTCCCCCCCTCTTCACTCTGCGACTTTAAGAGCGTACAGCGTGTTTGTGTATGTGCTGGTTCAAACCAAAAATTCATAAAACACAATTAAAGAGATTGTTGAGGCGAGTATAAGCACCAAATAGCACTTTAGCAGCTGAATGTGTTGTGAAGCCACAGAATGCTTATAATTGATGTGTGTTTGTGTTTGACTTTGGAAAGTGCCGCGGCGTGCTAATAGTGTGAGTCAGCACAGAGGAGGCCTGGCCGGCTCTCTGAGAAGTGCGACTCTGTTGAATGTAGGAGTGGGAGGAGATGAGCAAAAGGTCTTCAGAGACATTCAGAGATGCATGATGCCTTCCCATCAGCTGTTACACACCAGATATTCCACCGCTGACTGTATTCTCTCTTCCGTGGAAGCTGTGCAGTTTTAACTCACCGAAGCATGTTTAGTGGAAGCGACACAGCTCGAACGTCAATGAAACGCGTCACTTCACGGAGCATGCCTTTGTAAAACAAGACGTTCGTAGTCAAATTGTAGCTTCTGACCTTTGTTTCTTGCTCTGTTTGTCTCTCCCACCTCTCCTAGTAAAGGGCAGCACATATAATCATAGGCAAAACCACTTTGTGCTGGCGGAGTTGTTATTTTTCCGCATAGAAAGTGATAGTGCCAACTGCAGAAGCAGGTCAGAGTGAGGTTGCTGAAAATTTCCCTGGAGATGCTGCACTCTGTGTTCAAATGATTTGAACCTTGACCCAGTTTGTAGTCAGCCTCTTCCAATGCTTCCTCTCAGAGCTTTATGTTTTTGTGTGAATGCATGAACAAAGATGCAGGGAGGAGGGGAAAAACTCATTTTGTCTGCCCCAGTTTCTAGACCTGCATTAATTAGTGTTGAAAATTAACACATGACAAGTGAGCATTAGGGCCAACCAGCAAATTTAAGACATGAATATACCCAGGTTAGATTGAAGCTGAATTTAAAGTGTGTTTTGTAAAAGCATCACCGAATACATGTTTCATAGCTCACTACCCTTTACCCTCTTAAAAATGTGTGCAGTGCAGAAAGCTTCACAGCAAGCATGAATTTGCCAGTTGAATGATGTCTACATGTCTGCGTGGACTTACATTGTATATTGTGCAATTTTTGTGTCAACAGCATTTAAAGGACTTTAATATGTTTGTATACTTTTTAAACTAGCGATCTAGACCTGCACATTAAAGCTGAAAAGATGTAAAAGGTCCTCACTTTTTGTTTTGCTGTTTCCCGTCACAGATGGTCATTTCACCGGAACCCCTCCCACATACGGTTATGATGCAGACCGCGCAGAGGAGCAGCGCAGGCACCACGACATCCTGCCGTACATCGATGACTCACCGTCATCTTCGCCGCACCTCAGCTCCAAGAGCCGCAGTAGTCGGGACACCCTCTCTTCTGGATCGTTAGAGTCCTCCAAGTCGGTCAGTGTGCCATCCAGTCACCTCCTCGGCCAAAACATCGACCAAAATCTTCTTTTAGATAATGCAGCAGAATTAGACTAAAAACAAATTAAGGCTATTTAATGTTAATCATTTTTCTAATTAAAAGCATAATACTTAATGTATTCTACAAACACTATTGTAAGTGCCAATACTTGTGTACTTTGACCTCGATACAGTGCAGGAAGTGGGCTAATCTATTCTCAGAGCAACCCCACTCTGTCAAAAAATCTGTCAATTGATGAGAAATCAAATCCGGCACAATATCGCCATGCCTCATAACCTCAGAAGCAGTCATCCAGTGAAGAATCTCATCCCCCTTAAGAGTCAGGCTTTTTCTCATCCAGCGTATTAGGCAGAATTACCTATCACCTCCATCACCCCCATCACTGCCTTCATCCTCTTACCCTCCCTGCTTTTTTTTTTTTTTTTCTTGTCTGCGGAGAGAGAATCAGTGATCTATGACGTCTGGTGCTCTTCAAAGGTTACCATGGAGAGGATACACTCATACACAGGCACACATACCCACACTCACAACCCCAGCGTCAGCAAAGATGAAAATGAACATGCACGCAACAGCCTGAATCTATTTCAGGATTCCTTTTCTTTTCTTTTCTATTCTTTCCACCACTTACGTATTCTTTTTTGCAACAAAAGGATTTGCAGGTAGCACACGAACACGCTCGAGGCATATGTTCAATTAGGACGGCGAGGTATTGTGGGAGAATGTAATAGGCTAATACTTCCTCTCTCTCCACTGTGCCCTTGGAGGAAGTAATTGCATCAGTGGTCATGAAGCGGCATCGGTTACTCCGCCCCCTCAATCTTTGCTCGCCGTCTGAGCTGGTGAGCGAGCGAGCGAGCCTGTCAATCTGATTGATTGCTTGATTCTGCCGATAAATGATGAGTCCCTTGACTGCATGCGACCTTTGACCCGTGAGTTTGGAACTCTTGCTTGAATTTAATTTATACACATGCACGCACATGTCATGTCTGCTTCGGGCTGCACAAACCAATGCCTTGTTGGAGAAGACACTGGAGACGAGTAAACTCTGTGTGTTTAGAGGAAGAATCCAAAGTTGTGGGTGTGTGTCTGGGGTTGGCAGAGACGGCCTCTGATGGTCAGTTAAATGAATTATAGAGCCAAACAATGCATTCTCCACACAGCCAGACAGGCTTTCAATAACTGTCACGACAATGGAGTTACCATCGTCCTTGATTCGCCCTTGGACAGCCCCTCTTTAAACGTCATCTCAGTCTGCTTCTCTAATTGACGAGTCAAAGCCCAGATGAGCTCTCATTGGCTCCGCGGAAACTGATGGTTTTATGATGTCACGAGATGTGATGTGATGAGTCATCACCGGCGGCAGTAATGCTGATTTAGTATTCCACAGTGGCTCTCATAATTGGACTATTTCCTGCACTGAGGTGGGTCACTGATGGGAAGTCAGCACAAGTATGATGACTGTGCTGTCACGTTTTTTAAACAATTTAATCTTATAGTCCTAGCGCAATGTGTGACACACACTTGTAGGTCATTCATTTGTTGATAGTAGATATGATGACACGAAATGAGGCAGAGGGAGAGATGACATGTTTATGGTTTATCATGCCACTGGGACACCCCCAGAATACCTTTCACGTTGCGAACTGTTTTCTCAAATTCACATGAAAATAGCTCCTCATTTATTTTGCTCCCTCATCCTGTCTGACATCACACCTCAAGGCCACAACCAGATGAGGGAGGTCATTTTTTTACCCCCTACTAAGCCAGCGCTAAACCTCTCAGTGACCACCTTCAGTGGATTAGGAGGCTTGGAAAGATTGAAATGTCCCCTGTTATGATCTATCACATTTGTAACGAACATTCACTGATTGCACAGCTTGTTTCCATGCAATTAAAGTCATGCAGCGATGAGGCATTGCAAACGTTCTATGCAGAAATCCCCCCGCAGACACCACCATGTCTGTCACATCTAGCTGAAGTGCAGCTTAAATAACCAGAAGTAATGCTGCATTTTCTCCCCCAGCATAGGATAATTTTAAGACAGCTCCATTACTTAGCAGACGTGTGGAGATAGGATGCAATCACATTAGGCGTATCAGAAAGCGAGGGATGGCAGAACTGGCTGCTAAACAGATTAGAATATGAAAAATGAAAATTGAAAAGGGTTAATAAAGTGTGGAACAGGCCACGCATTGTCGCTCACTTCTCTCCTCTCCTACCTGGCTCTGAATGTTTACATGGGTCTCCTACACTCCATGGGAAAGAAAGAGATAGAGAGACGGAGGATAATGTTATTACAGTCACTGCTGCTCGGTTTTCCATCTGCGTCTCCCGAGCTACACTGGCACGCTTGTCAAATAAACACCGCTTGTATTGATTCTCGTGTATCTGCAACAAACACATTATCCGTGCATAAACAAATCAGGAGCAAATCTGAATTTCTAAATCATGTTAGTTGGAGCCACTGCTAAGCAGTGTTGTGTGAGCTGACGGGGTGTAAGTGTGGGTTCACATATTCAAATATTTGCCTTTGTTGCTCGTGCAGGGCGTGAAAACTGAAAACGTAGCCCTAAATTCACCCCAAGCGGGGAGAATATGTTTTATTTTTACTTTTTTGATTACCAAAAAAATGTCAGACACCCCTTTAGTCTGAACCTAGAGATGGGCTCATTAGTTGCCACGGCGATGAATAAAAGATGATATGTCTGGAGATGTGGGTACTTCCATGGGGAGTCGTCTGGGGTCTGTAACGATGAATAAACACTTTATGGCTCTTGTCTTCCCTCTGCTAGTTCAGTAATGTGGCTGAATTTTGAGTTTCTCTGTGATTTGCTTTGAATGCCTCAAATCAACCTTCATGTTTCTCATGTTCTTTTACCAGCGGGCGTATCCTGTGAGGGTAAAGTCACATATCCTAACGCCGATACTTGTAGCTCAGCAGTGATTCATTCATTTTTCATTCATTCAGGAACATTTAGGCGGTTTGTTGCTGCCTTAGGCTTTCCTTTTTAAGTCAGGGTAGACAGACAGACTTAAAGCCACTTCAGTGCAGTGTAATCTGTTTAATAGCAATCATAAATCATATTATTTGCCCTCATTACTCTTTTATTTGCACTCGTGATATGAAAAGAGAAAACTTTTCTGCTCTTGGTCGTCTTCGAGTCTCTACATAATGAGCGAGTAGAGCTTCTTCAGTGGAAACTGATATTGTTATGTACAGAACAGATCCCCAGACGGGCCTGTGTGATGCATAATATATGTCTGTCAGAATAATTTCCTTCATCCTTCACCTAAGAAAGAGAGACAAGAAAGAGAAGAAATATACAGTAGAAGTATTAACTATTGAAGACATTATGAACAGTCAGATGAAGAGGAGGAGAATATGCATATACGTTTTTAAAGCAAAAACACAAAACTTTCCCTGATTACAGCAACTCATGTGAGGATTTGCTCCTTTTAATATTTGGCATATTAATCAATGCAACTTAGCTACAGCCCTAAATAACACTATTTTAAATTATTTGTAGTAATTTCAAGGCAAGGTGCTGAAATGAAGCTTAATTTATGGTATTCAGGATCTCTCTGTTGCTTTTATATCACGATTTAGCCCTGCAGTGATCATGGACTGCTATGTAATGGAGTCTATAATAATCCTGGACCGTTTCATAATTTTCTGGGCTATAACAGTCCCTTTAGACCTGTGCTAGCATCTGCTTATGCAGTGGCCATGGAAACAGCTTTCAGGCCCATTTACCCCGTCATTTAAATAAATGCATGTACACCCACAGACATGCAAGTACTCACAGTGCATGCTCAAATGCAGATCACAGGAATACTGTACACCATTTTATTCTGCATAATTATAGAACGTGTGAATTCACTTGTGTAGGTATGAAGTCGTAGAATTACAACAAACACTGTGGTTTTGATCATTATTTTCAAGTGAAAATCCAAACATTAGCTGCTTCCTGCTTCCAAAATGTGACAATATTGTTGTAAATTAAATTTGGCTTTTGGACTGTTAGCTACGTAGTATATCTTGGCTGCAAATGCATTTCTGCAGAGAACGAAGACTTTTTAATGTCCTCCATTACATTTTTTTTGCTCTTTCTCTACTTCTTATGGCCAATCTTTGTCTCCTCTCACTATACCTTTTCCTTCTTATGATCTAGCTATCCTCTTTGGTTTGTTTCTGTCTTTTTCTATGCGTCACTCCAGCTTAAGAGGTACAGAAAATGAAATCCTGCCTTTTAGCGCCATTAGTCTAATTTGCATGATAAAGTGTGCATCTTATCTGTGTTTAAGTCTCTCTTTTTCTCCTATTCTTACTGTCTTTATCCTTTCTAGACCGTCAAAAATTTCAAATGTAGTCTCCTCTGCCTACCTACTCTGTATCTTCGTGTCCCTTCTCTTTCCTCTCTTAATTACGCTGAATCTGCATTTCTGCATCTCTTTTTCTTCTCTTATTTCTTTGTCATTCGCTCTAACCCTTCCTCCTCCTCATAGCCTGAAGGACGAGTTGCTTCTCTGTCCCAACCTGGACTCATTGTGTGTGTGTGTGTGCGTGTGTGTGTTGTGTGCTTTTTCTCTCAGCCACATAGTTATACGCCAAACCTTGCTCCCATGGGAGACCCTGCCTGTTTGAGTTATTTCAGAGTTGGTGGTTAAACAAGACAGCCCGAGGAATCTCTCTGTCTCTCTGCTTTCTTTCATGTCCATACTCCTCGGTGAGCTTTGACTGGGCTGAGGGGAACGGGAAGGCAACCAGGGAGGGTTTCTAGAAAGTGTAATTGTTGCTGTTTGATTTTCTAGACTGTGGCGCTCACAAACGACAAAACTGGAAGAATGTCGAGCTCAGCTAACAACTAGGAACCCTTCAGTTTGAAATTTACAAACAAGTCGCTGTAGAGGTCCTTTACCAGCTGATATAAAGAATCATATGTTGCTGCTATGGATGTTTGAATGTACAATATTTGAAAAAGTTTTTAGGAGTAAGTAAAAAGAGTTATTTTAACTTTATTATTTTCTTTGTTACAGACTGAATGTGACCTGGAAAAAGGTTTGGAGATGAGGAAGTGGGTCCTGTCTGGGATCTTGGCCACAGAGGAAACATACCTCAGTCACCTGGAAGCACTGCTGCTGGTGAAAACACACACACACACACATACACTTCAATAATCTCTTTGCACTTTCATTTCATTTAGCCTTACTTAACGGCCTTTTAATTTCCAGTTCACACACAGACATCCTGCATAAACACCTCTCATACTCATGTTTGTCCCTCTCAGCCCATGAAGCCTCTGAAGGCTGCAGCTACGACGTCGCAGCCTGTGCTCACTGTGGCCCAGATAGAAACGATCTTCTTCAAAGTGCCTGAGCTCTACGAGATCCACAGGGAGTTCTACGACGGACTTTTTCCCGCGTCCAGCAGTGGAGCCACCACCAGAGAGTCGGGGACCTCTTCCAAAAACTGGTGAGGAGGGGGGTGGTTTGGGGGCGTCTGAGGTTGTAGCTTGTGCGTCTGTGCCCATGACAGCAGAAACGTTCATGAGTGTAGCTGCCTGACGTTCCTCTTAATCAAAATGACAACACTGGGCACCCAAAAGGTTTGACAGTATCAGAAAAGACATTCAGGCTGCTACAGCTTCGGTTTCTGGCCTTATGGACGAGGACCTAAAGCAAAACCACTGTGCTAGAGTGACATTACTCACAGTAATGTTGTTTCTTGGACTGGGAGGCTTTCAGAGGCAGAATCTGTCAGCATAATTCGATAAACCAATAAAACAAAATGTAGATTTGATTTTTTTGTAGTGATGCTCTTCTTTATCATTTTAAATTAGGACAAATTGAATTGATTCAAATCTGAATCGTGCTTTTCTTCCTATTTCCTCCTCAACAGCCGCTCTCTCTCTCTCTCTCTCTCTCTCTCTGTCTCTGCCCTCCAGTAGTTTCTGCCAAGTATGTCGGGGCCAAATATACACTGGGTCTATTTAATCATTTTCACAATGGGTCAATTAACCCACAATGAATCATTTGTTAATTCTCTCCCAAAAACTGCTCCTCTCCCACTACTGTCTCCCTCACTGTCCCTGTCTCTCTCTCTCTCTCTCTCTCTCTCTCTCTCTCTCCCCCCATCAGACTCACTCATGCTCTAACACACACACACACACACACACACACACACACATAGAGGGAGGTGTAGCCATGTTTCACAATGCCGCCTTTCTGCCTCAGGCAGCTGAGGCCATCACTGCACTGTGTGCTTTGTGTCTCGAAGAAGCTGCTATAAATAGGAGCCTCTCTCTCTCACTCTCTCCCTCTCTCTCTGTGACACACACACACACACACACACACACACACACCCTTGGGACAAAACTAAGAAATTAGGATTTAATTTGTATCTTTTACTTGTCTTCAAGAAGACACGTGCTAAAACCTAATTTTTTATCAACTAGTTTCTTTAAAATGTCTCCCTAAAAAAAACAGCTCCTCTGTCACGTTCGCCTCCCATCCAACAAAACACACCACAAGATGTGACGTCATGGTTCTGATGCGGGGATATCCGCTCGATATCGAAAATATCGAGCAGAGCGACTGTACACTCTTTAGAGAGTGTTTGAGAGCAATGCTGAAGTTGCAGAGGTCACACCAAAACAGGAAACACACTCTTGAATTTGTCTGTTTCACATGCTTCAATCTGAAGATGCAGCGAATATTTGCAAAGACGTTTACCCTTTGTCTTTGTCAGTTTTGTTTTTTTTTCCTGTGTTTGCACTTTTTCTATCAACCTCGACAATCTGGATTCTGGCTGTCTCCTTTTCTAACATGTTTACACTGTCCACACACACACACACACGCCATGCACACACAGTTTTTGCCCCATCCCCTCCCTCCAGACAGTAGTTAATAAAAGTCAGGAGGAGGAGAAGACGCAGAGCCTGCAAAAAGAGGAAAAAAAGGAAAAAAATGCTACATGACAACCATTCCATCAGGAGGTGGAGAGAGGGAGGGATGGAGAGATTAGATGAGAGTAGAGGACGTGATACAGGCGAGGAATGGGGGAGGGAGGATTGGGAGAGGATGAGAGTCGGGTAGGAAAGTAGATTTTAGGCGGCCGCAGTTCTGATAGAGTTGTCTCACCATGACTCTGAAATCTTTGAGGAGAGCAGACGGGCTTAGGGATCATGAAACATCCGAACAAGGAAGGCGTGAGACAGAGAGAAAAGAGGAAGAGGCAAAGCGTCACTGACAGGTTATGAGCATGAGTGTCAGAGAGAAGTGTTTTAAGGCTGAAAATAGGGCTTAATCACACTTGTGCTTCTGCTCTTCATAAACACTTCATACACTACGGCAAAGTGAAGGTTTTACCACCATGAAGACAGACAGACAGACAGGCAAACTGATAAACTAGCTTTGAATGTTGTCTCTTCAGAGGTGGAAGACCAAAGAAAGCCTGATTCCGTGGATTTATAGGAGAAGAATACCTCTTCATGTTTTGTTTGGCTTCGCACAGCCAAGCTACAAATTGTTTTTAGCGAAGTTTCTCTGAGGTGGCGGCCATGAGTGAGTGTATTCAATGCGTGTCGAAGGATAGTCAACATCTGATGTGTGCCTTCTTTTGCACGGTGAAAAGATTTTCACCGTGCTAGCATTGAGCTTAATGCATCACTGCACAGCTGCAAACATGGCTGTAGACTCTTCATTGAATGGTTTTAACCTTTCTGTTTCTATCTATTTGTATCTTTATAGACTATATAAAGCAGTGCTTCTTCCCTGTGTAAGAAAATATTTCAGCCTGTTAGAACTCCCTCACAAACCAAGTGAATCCAGCCTTCTCGTATAATGGCCGTAGTCCGTCGGGGAGGCTGTTTTCTTAATGTTGTTTTCCGCTGTGGATTACACACATACTCTCACACACGACAAATCCTGAACTAAGAAATCCAAACACCCAAGCAGTTTTCTTTCATCACCCAAAGCCATTTTCTGCTATGATACTGTAGCTGCAGACTTACACTCGGTAAGCCTTCACGGCGTTGTGTGGATGTGGCTGGCAGACATTCAGGCTCTATGTTCTCTCCACAGACAAACTGTCACGCTCTGAATGGCCTCCGCTGTGGTGCAGATTGTGTGGCCCAAGGCAGGACACAGGATTGCAGGATTGTGAAAATTGCTATACTCCTTCGCCTTCCTCCATTTTACTTCTTCCCAGTGTGTAGATGCACTGTATGTGCATGACACTGTAGATCCATTTTGAAACAATTTTGCCGCCAGTGTGTTTGTTGGGACTTTCATGGTGGCTTATGGCACGAGGCAATTTTTGGTGTTTTTTAAAGATCTACCACACATATACACATGTTGTAACTGCCAGCAGTCATAGGATAGTAAGTGCAAACGATGTTTAGAAAACTTGTGACTTCACATTCCTGCCAGAATTAAATCTCACGCACCCCTCACCCCAACCCTCCCCCCATGACAGCAAAGATCAGGGCATGTTAGGAAGGTCAGGGTCATGACTAAAAATAGGACATGAGGGGATGAATGAGACAAGAATAGTTACTGGCTTACAGATGTGTCACAGTCCTTTTTTGTAGAAAAGAAAAATCAAATTATCAACAATAAAAACACTGACTCAGCCAGTCTTAGGTTATTTCAGTGCCTCAGAGCATGAACTGTAAACACACGCTGTGCCTCGTAGCTTTAAAGTCCATGTAAAGGCAATTCTGAGATTTCTCTTAAAATACATTAAATATGTTGGAAAATAGTTGTTGAAAACATGTGAAAAGACTTTGAATGATATATTAGTGAAATATGGAGTTAGAGGTTAGAACAGCTTTTCATCAGTTTTCAGTCCAGGATTTTGTGGGCGGTCCTAAATGGTGGCTCGATGACACGCTGAGGCCACCCTGAGCATACCCCTGCACCCGTAGCAGAGAGATAGAGATTAATTCATCACACTCAGAGTGTTTCAAAGTTAGTCATGTCATTTTCTGGACTCATCTGTCACGTTGCTTCGAAATTGCTGCTCGACTGCTCCCACGAATGTGCGTGGCTTCAACACGTTCAGCAGACACGCCCCCCACAGTCCACAGGCTTAATAACACTTTCTTCTTTGGTCTGACAAACTCATGGTATGACATATTTATTCTGAGTTTACACAGACTATAAAGGATAAATTCTGGTTTGTTGGAACTTTGGCCATCCTTCCCAACAGTAATGAGGATGATCAGACAGGTTGTTAAACAAACCTCCAGTTTAGAAAGCAAATGTTACGTTTTTTTTTACCCAAACTGTTCCTTGCAAGTTCTCACTGATGAGTACAATGTTAACATAATAGATATAAATAAGCCCCAGAACTACCAAAGGAAGATCCAAGGCGTAATAAACTTGAATTACCCTTCAAGCCTGCTCTATGGAAACTACAGAAGACATCTTCCCAATTTAAAGATGCTCCCCACAGGCTCACCTGGGGATGAAATATCGCAAGAAGCGAGGTCATGAAGAGCTTTGAAAGTAATAATTCATGTTCAGAACACTCACATGCATTTAATATGTTCAGGTAAGATTTTCTGTGGTATTTGGTATTCCTTTTAGTATAACGTGTATGAGAGAGTGTGTGTGTGTGTGTAACTCTCGACATCACACACAAAGCCCGTCTCCACTGTACTCTTCCTTTGGCTTTTGTTCAGGAGAATTGATTGTCCTTTTGTTCGCTGTCGAGATGGATCGCAGTGCTGGCAGGCAGCGTTTGGTGCGAGTTTTATTCAGCCATCAAGCTTCCTAAACGTGCTTTCATAGCCTCCGTTACACCAATCATTAATTACTCAGCCCAGGCACAGTGCAGGTCCCGCTGGTTACCACGGCAACGGGCGTGGGGAGGAGCGCCGTGGTTAAATGCTGTTGTTCTGGCCGTGGTGCGTGTCTCCCCCCCCCACCCCTGCAAGTCGCACACAGTCTCTCAGACACAGCTGACTGGGCTGAATCTCCCGTCTCAGGTGTGACATTTCAAGGATTGTATGTCTCAGTGTTGCAAGTTAGCATTTCCAAAGTTGCGCCGAGAAGGTCAACTTCATATTGCCTATCGTTAATATTTATCAGTTTGTGATGTCCAGTATTTCTGACACCACTGTTCAGACTCTCCAGCATTTTATGACTATACTCAATTTATAAAATCGAGGCTTTACAATAACAGTTCAGAAAAAGGTGTCTGTGCCGACTGACTGTGAAGAGCTTCATTATGCTGCTGTGCCTCCATTTATCTGCTGGTGTTTTCTTCATTAGTTTGTTGCGTGTACTTGCCTGACACAGACAAACATGTTAGGACTGGGTATTTTGCTGTTACCAATCATAACACTGTGTTACTTCACTATTGTATGTATACTGCTTTCCTTATAATTCTGAGTTTAATGGCTAATTTCTATTCTTATTTTATATATATATATATATATATATATATATATATATATATATATATATATATAAATTTCTAATTATTTTATCCTTGCTCTGTTGATCTGTATTGTTCTGTGATTGCGCTGCTGCAAAACCTCAATTTCCGCCCTGGGGATTATGTTTAAAGTTTGAAGTTTGTAAGAAGTGGTGGAAGCCAAGAAAAGGAAGTAGTCAAGAGGACTGTTGAGTGTCTCTGGATGTGTCTGAGCTTCTGACTGAAAGACCGTTTTGTGGGTTTCATTGCTTTTACAATGAACAGTACTGTCTGAGAGCATAGTGAATGCTCCTACTTATTTCTTCCTCATACAAGCTCACTTAGAGTTTGTATTAACATCATTTATTTGGATTTAAAGGATAGATTGTAGAACGGTCTCTTCATAAATCACGTTATTAACTATTATTACTATGTCTTACCTGTTCACTAAACTTCTTCTTTCGTTTCTTTGTCTTTTGTCCATCAGGCTAGCCAGCTAGGAGTTTACAGAGCATTTGTGGATAACTATGAACTGGCTGTGGAGACGGCGGAGAAGTGCTGCCAGGCTAACACACAGTTTGCAGAAATCTCTGAGGTAAGACACCAAGCAAACATAGAAATACATGTTTTTTTTTTTACCAAGTTATACCATAAATGTGGGGGAGGAAAGTGAACAGTTACTGGTTCAGCCTCTGACTCAAAGCTGTTACAGCTTGAAGCTGTAATCTTTGAATTATGGGATCATTTTACCACCGTGTAAAATCAGTCAGTCAGACACTTAACCCCCTGCATACCAGCAAATTATCTAATTGAGTTTCACAAGTTGTTGTTTCTTTGATGTGTGGAGCATTGCTATATCTAATTTAGATAAAAGTAAGTACAGGTTCAGTTAAACATTTATCACAGGAGTGATTTTCACCAACATTACACTAAATTGTTTGTTGAACTCAAATAATTCCTGCCTATATTTGAAGTGTCAGCGTCCACCTCCTACACGCTGTTCTGTTAGAATACAGAGTACAGTGTAAACGTTGTGCGCTAACAATCCAATGTGTTACTAGTACAGCATGTCGTTTAGTGTGTGTTGTGTTACTTAAAGTCAATCAGTGTAACACAGTGCGAATGCCATGATTAATATTATAAAACAGTTGCTCTTGGGTGGAGCATACTTCCTCCATCCTGCTGCCACTGCAGCTGGACAAGCCTGTGAGAGAAAGACAGTGTTACTTATTCACACACACTAAGTGACTTCCAACAAAGTGTTAAATTATGTGTTTTTAGGGGAAAGGAAGCATTTCTGAGAGGTGCTGCATAGAAAGAGTCTATTTATGCGGTTGCTCGACAGTTTCATCCCTGATGTACTGTACTTGCTAAACGCTCTCCTATTATTCTCCCACGCAGCCTTTATCATTTCCCTACATGTCCTCCTGAATATTTCTGTGTAAATGCAGACAGAGGCAATTTTGAACTCTTATGTAGTTTTTTTGTGTGTGTGTGTTTACGCAGGTGTGTATAGAGTAATGCAGGAGATGGTTGTTAGTATTTCCTGTAGTTTTAGCCTGGTCTCATTCTCACTGCTGACCAGGAAAATATGAGCTCAGTCAGTACACAGACTGCAGATGAGCCTTGATGGCATAATAAATTTGTGCATTTATTTTTCCCCCAAACGCAAGTTTCCAGCAGCTTCGAGAGCTCAGGACTCTTTTATCATAGACAAACTAGATTTGAAAACACTTACTCTCATGCCGCAAATCTAGTTTTGGAGGCTGATAGAACAAAATTGATCCTTGTTTAAACTAGTAATTTACGTTCCCAACAGTGTTATATTTTATAAGGTTGGGAATTGTGAAAGTTCAAACTGTATTACACCTCCGTTTTGAGGGGGGGTACAGTTTGTCCAGAAGCCATTAAAATGGCTTCAAATGCAGCCTTTAAAAAGATTGTAAGGGGCTACAGTATGTATATTAAATCAGGTCAAATATAGACTTCTTTAGTGATTAGCTTAATGTTAGAGGGATAAAAAAGACAGTCCAGTGTTGAACAGCATGTCTGTCAGCTTGTTTTTGTACATTTTCCTGCTATATTTCTTCAAGCATGTGACAGTTTCTGATAAACCATCAGTCTTTGTCTATGTTTTATGAGGTCTACCAGTTAGTGTTGAGGCTGGCGTCTACAGGCGAGATGGGGAATTCATCATCGAGGGTTGTTAATGGCCTAAGTAATGATGCATGACTCGGAGCCATCTGAACAAGATGGTGGGGGAAAAAGCTGCTGAGGATGGCATAATTAATTTGGAAGTGGGTGACCTCAGTGCTAGAGCAAGGATAATAACAACTATGCTTTCTTATGTGGTTTTAGCCATAGTGAACTAGTATTTAAAGGTCTCTTTAAAAGGGTTCACCACTTTGAACCTACCTTTTATCTATCAACAGAACCTAAAGGTGAGGAGCCCAAAGGACTCTAAGGACCAGACTGCCAAGAACTCCTTAGAGGGTCAGTTACGTCATGCCAGTCTTTGCTTAAAATATTCAAATATAACATCTACAATAAGCATATTATAGTAATTCAGTGATATAAACAATACACTTTGGTTTCTCTCCTTTCTCGTGTGCAGCTTTGCTATATAAACCAGTGGACAGAGTGACTCGCAGTACATTGGTGCTTCATGTAAGTAAGAGTGAGCGCTGAAGCAGCGACACGTCTTAAAAATGTCACATCATGACTGGGTTCTGGTGTGTTTTATTACCTGCCTCTGTTGCTCAGAGATTAGCCTTAGAAAGCATGAGACGTGATCAGAACCCAGCCTGCGGCAGGTTTGCCAACGTTGTCGGAATATTTGCCAGAAAAGTGTAATTGTGTTTTATTTTAGGTATTTCTTATAAATCTGCTTTGTCACCATCACCATAAATCATTTTGTCGTCAACCGAAGTCTCTAGAAAGAAAGGAATACATCTGTAATGCTGAGTAATCTTTGATATGTGACAAATTACAGATTAGATATGAGACTTTTTATATAATCGTTTACCAATTCAGGGCTTCGTTTATTGCATGTATTAAAAAGTATTAACCTACAGTATACATACTGTTTTCAGCAGACGTTTTGAGTTATAGGATGGCTGAACCAAATGCATCAAAGAGCTAAAAAGAAAAGACTTGAATGACCTGAATATACCTGTTCTTCTACCTGCATATTTTTTGCTTTTGAAAGTTAATATTTCTCCATCTACTGCAACGACTATCCAGGACTTGCTCAAACACACGCCCACCAGCCACCCGGACCACCCGCTTCTGCAGGACGCCTTGCGGATCTCTCAGAACTTCCTGTCCAGCATCAACGAGGAGACGACGCCCCGACGCCAGTCTATGACTGTCAAGAAAGGAGAGGTGAGTGTTTTGGAAGTTTACAGCAAACAGGCCACATTCTGTAGCCCAGGTTTATAACATATTGTACCAAAATAGACTCGAACAAAGACCTGACAGGAAAGTTAAGAAGCAGACAGAAATTACAGTGTCGTGGTGGATGGATCTTTGGTTGTGATGTTTTTGTGATGTGTTACGGCCTAAAATGTTTGCATATTCATGTATTTTTGACAACATAACTTAAAGCACAAACTCATGACTGTCCCTTTCATAAATTTGATCTCACTTACTACTTCTTACACTGATAACTCTGCAGCATTAAGCAGGAAATAGTTTTCCAAAATCAAATATTATGAAAATGTACCTTTTTTTTATCAAATATTATTCAGAACAATCTAAATGCAGTTTAACTCTTCCCAGCTCTTAATGTTGAGCACAATGACATCATGACCCCGCCCTCTAAATGTCCTTGAAGTAACTGCCAAATGAGCGTACGGAGGCCACCAATCTGCAGCCTAAAGCAGAGCCCATGCCCTTATATGGTCATACCAGGGTTGCCTGGTTGAGGGTGATCCTCTGTTTGCTCTGCGTCTCTCTGGTGGCTTCCCATCCCTCCATCTCCCCTAATGCAAACACACACACACACACACACACACACACACACACACACACATACACACTCACAATCTACCCCCCACTGTCGCTCTCATCCCGGAGATGACTTGACGCACATGAATGGATGCCTCTTGATTGATAGCTTGCGTGACACTGCCGTACATAATGCCTTGTAATGAGCCACCGGTACGCTCTGACTGGCAGATTCCAAGTTAATTATTCATAAATGGAGGGTGGGTGCAAACGAGCGAAAAGGCTGTACCGGCTCCTCCCTCTGCTCACAGGGGGGTCATTACCGCACCCTTTCCACACAAACACACACTTTCCTACTCTGTTTCCATTCATTCTTTCCCTTGTTTGCCTTTGAACATACACACACCCATACACACACACACACACACACACACACACACACACACACACACACACACACACACACACACACATACATCCCCTCCCATCCCCGCAGGCCCCAGTTCCATGCCAGTCCGTCCAGACCTCCACACCAGTCATCAAATATTTATTATGGATACATGAAAGCAGCACATGGAAATCGATGGGGCTCATTATATTCTACCTTACCATAGACAGAGTATATAATATGCCCGAGGACTTTGTCTACATTTCACCAACTGAGCTGCAACATATAACTCACCACAGACTGTCATAACCTGGAAAGTTGAAGCATTCAGTGACGAGAGCAGCGCTTAATCTTCACTTCTACTAGAGAAGGCGGGATTGTTATTCTGTTTTCACGTCTATGATTACATAAAACGATCAAGTAATTTGAGTTTTAAGGTCTTCAACTACCAGGTCAACACACCCTCACCGTCCTGAATCTGTGCTCCGATGTTTCCACGGTGTCATTATGTTGATAATGTGCACTTCAGATGTCCAAAGAGGGACTCAGGCCTTTGATATCCTTTGTTCATGTGATGTCAACACAAATTGGATAATGTGCAGGATTTGCATAGGCAAGATGACATTCATTTCATTCATAGAGTAGGTATAATGATACTGGGCTTACACATTTTACAGATAATTAATAAGAGTTGATTCTGGACTTGCTTTTTTTGTTAAGGAAACAGGCCATTCAGGTCATTTATGATCTGACCTGAAATATAGAGGATTGAGGGAGTGTACACGCTCCATCTGTACACACTTGCAAGTAACCTGTGGTTTGCTCAGTGGAGGCATGCGGGAACAGAGCAGCACAAGTGGCCCCCAGAGGCCCTGGCCCGACCAGATGAAAGGAGGGGACAAACAGAAGCTGCTTAATTAAAATGCAAATGATGGCGCTGCCTAAATCTCAATTCACCGACGCGCTCTGCTTTGTTTGCCTGTGGGAAAGATATACAACTGTGTGTGTGTATTTCGGATAGGAATAGCACACAGCACACTCATCTACACCATTTTCCATCTGTCTATATGTCTTTCTTTCCCTCTGTCATTACACAAACACAACCCCATATGCACACATCCTTTTACACGTACACTACTGCAAAACACACACGCAGCAGAGATGCTCCTTCAAGCGTGTATTCTAAATATAAACACGGATCTTTTGTAGATTCATGCCATTACTCTAGCACACGCTCTCAGCAAGGAGATGGTCAATATTTAATCTATGCGTTCTATGCTGTCAGCGTGCTCTGCCTCGTGTCGCTCTCCTTCCACGACGGTGTTGCTGATGTTCCGGTCAGCTTTTATGAGAAATGGAGAAAGTTGCATTTCTCCTACTGGCTGTTCGATATTATGAAAATGTCATCTGATGCGCTGAGACAGCCGGTTTTTGTTGAGGATGTCTTTTCCCCAGTAGCAGAGCAAAGCAGCAGCGTAAGCACATTTTTAAATTCATCAGATTACTGATGTAGGAATGAGCCCTAACTGGAATATGTGTCTGCACCCAAAGATAAAACAATGAGCCTTAATTAAATAAGAAAAAAAGCATCTACAGGCATTGAGCGAGTGTTTTTTTGAACAGGCAGGTTAAACAGATGCTTTTGTGTCGCGGTATTTTAGTGGCCAGTCTTGCTTTATCCCTTTACATGATTCCCATCCACTCCCACACAGTTAGAAGTAAATCCCTAATCTGGCTGTTATCCTTTATTCTGTCCTTTATTTTATCTCTTCATCATGAGATCAATGGAGGACAGGATTATCACTGAGGCTTGATGGGCAGTGTAGTTTCTCAGTGAGTCATTTCAAGCTGAGTTCACTTACCGGAACATAACAACACAAATCTAGTAGCTCCTTCTACTGACCCTTCATTTAAATCTGCATAAATCAGTGTTAGTACTTTGTCTCAGGGTACTTTCTGTATAGTAATCCAATCTAATCTACTGTTGCACTTTTGTTTGATAATCTGATCAGTACTTTGGTCCAGTCTGAATATTTACTGCTGATTCGTCACAAGAGATTTGTAGCTTGGATAACAATGACGCGTCCAAATCTAAGGTTCAAGATTTAAAAGCTGCTTTGTGATTTACACAGAAAAGAAAAAAAAAATAATTAAAGAGTAAATCCACACTAGATTTTAGCAAGAGGGAAACATGCCTTCACTGGCCTCTGTGGTTTGAAAGGTATACCGCAAATCTCTTGAACTTCTGACCACATCCAACATCACAGCTAGGTGTAGTCAGGCGTGGTCTGTTGTAATTGTGACCACGCCACACTGTGATGTGATGTAGAGTGGTACTGTAGTGCCACGCTACATGAGCAGGTCGTCCCCACTAGTTGGCATTAAACTGCGTGAAGTTACTCTTTGAAAAATGAAAAAGAGAGTTAGAAGAGGAGAATACAAACAGAAGAAAGAAGTAATAATACAAATAATAAATAAAGTACAAGAGTCTAATGTGCACCAGTAGTGCACAGATCCTACTCTCTCAGGCATTAGAATAAAGTACAGATATCCATGGTGTCCAAATGAGGAATCCTTCTGACTTGATTTTCACTTATCCATTGACAAATCTCAACAAATTTCAGCTCCAAACTTCAGTTTTTCCAATTCTGTATTTTGGTTCATGATTAAATCCCTGCAAACCTAATGACATTCTCATCAACCAGGATTTACTTAGCTGGTTAGCAAATGTTAGCATGCTAACACACTAAATTAAGATGGTAAGCATGTTAAACATTAACCATCAGGAGCACATTAGCATGCAGAGGTTAGCATTTAGCTCAAAACTCTGCTGTGACAGTGCATCCTAACAGAGCCGCTAGCACGGCCGTGGACTCTTGGTCTTATTTTGTCATATTTATGTTAGTGAGTTAGTCCCTATATATCCTATATACAGTTGGCAGTGTATAAATGCCCTTTCAACCTCAGGTCTGTGTTCCATATAGCTTCACAGTATAGCTTAAACTCCACTATTCCTCATTCCTTCAGTGAGTTGTATGTGAGTAATATGACAAAACTAAGTAGAGCAGAGCAACCATTGTCTCACTAAATATAGACTTAGCTTTTTTTTATTGTAGTCTGAAAATATCCTCAGGGAATAACATTACATGTGGAACGACTTCATAGATGTGCCATTCTTGTGGCATCAAAGATGGAAACACAATGAACATGTACTGTAGATACATACCAGAGACTCATTACAACACAAACTGGATCACGAAATTATATCAGTACCATAGGGCAGAAGAAGAAGTGAGTGGTTGTGTGTGTGTTTTGACAGATGTAGCATCCCACTGGAGAAAAATGCGAGATAGACAGAGAGCAACTCATCTGGAAGTTATCTATCACAGGCCGTCATCGTTGCAGGCTTCGTTTTCTAGCTGGTCATGAATAATTAGATCCACCAGTGGGAATTAGACTTCTATTCACTCCTTATTTTCAGGGATCAGAACATGATTGTAATCTGACGTACAAAGAGGATCTATTTTGCAAGTGTGTGTGCATGAAGAAATACCTTAACAATGGATGACTGCAGTGGTGCTGCTTTGGTAACGTGTCACATGGTTTGGTACAGACAATAAGAAACTGCAGTATGACATGTGTTTCATCGGGAGCTACTCTGCCTGTCTTATTTCTTCTTGCGGTCTCTTTCTCTCCATGTATTTCACTTTCTCTCCTTCATGCTCTCGTACCTCTCTCTCTTTTTTTTTTTTTCACCCTCTCTGTAATACACGAGCGTTAACGCAGTGTGAGTGACACAGCGTGGTCCTCATCTTTGCCAGCAGATGTCCAGTCAGGTTTTCGGAAGCATACAAACCTCTCCTCCATAAGCATCGGCTCCACTTCACTGTGTGCTGGCAGTGACAGTAACTGTGTGGTCATGATGGAGGGGGAGAAGGAGGAAGGGTTACAGGAGGGGGAGGGGACAAAGAATGAAGATATGGATGTGATTGGCTCTGAACATGTGTGATGTCATGCTTCATGGCCTTGCTGCCAGGGTAAGGTTGCTAGGTTTGGAGGGGCGGGGGGGTGCCGGTGTGGAACAACATGGAAGTGAGCAGGAAGGGGGGAAGTTAAGGTGGTCTTTGAGGAAAACTAGATTTTCTTTATAATGTAAACTAGTATACTACAATATTCAAAGATTTAGCAGATCTTGGTGAACAAACCTACTTTCTCATTTGCTTGATTTGGACTGAAACGTACGTTATTTTTGCATATTGGCAATGTTGTTGTAAGTCTTGACAGTCTTACTGAAAAAAAAAAGTCTTGTCACATAAGCATTGCCCACTTTCTAATGAGTTAAACTTGATTCAATCTAGTGTTACCCATTATATCTTTGCATAAGTTCAACCCTACTAAATGTATTCATAATTAAAACAAAATATCATGTAATCACCTCAAAGGAAAAGGTGCAATCAAGCTAAACATCCAAGGCAAAGTGGCTGAAATCAGCTCAAAACTTGTAGAATAATCAGAATGAAGCAGTCACCTCATTCTCAACTCACAAATTCTGATTTGTGCAATCAAAAGAATGAAAGAAAAATGAACCAGATTATGGATTTACATGATCCCTTCCATATTCAATCATACCTGCTCATTTTATATCCTGCAAGTAAAACCATGATTATGAGCATGTGAAAGTGAACAGTTTACTATTGAGTTGTGGTTTGACATTTGTCTGATCCCTACTTTTGTTCCAAGTCCATTCTTGTATAAATGTGTTTTTATTATTTGTACAATGACATCACTGCCTCCTTTTGGCAAACTGCAGTATTACACATCTCATTACATAGTCTGACATCAGTGATAAGTGCCAGACCTCCAAATACCACTCTTCCCTTTTCTTTCGCTACGTCATACAATTCTCTGTGTCCTGGAAATCAATGATTATGCCAGAATATGACAAAAGAAGTTACCAGGTAATTAGTTTAATTACTGCAATTCAATGCAGAATGCTTCACACTTTGGGGTAATAAATTGGTTAATATTGAGCATATGAGCTTTGTCTGATGAAGTCTAGTCTCCCTCACTCCCTCCTACATGTTTTGTGCTCGTAAAAAAAGGACTGATGCAGTGGGAAGCTTTGACATGCAGCCCCAATACAAAGGCTTTGTTTCCTGTCCACAAGTGTAACAGCTTCATCACTGATATTATACTGAGAAGAAGCTGTTTCCCACAAAATACAGACTGTGTTTCATTGAAAAGTACTGTTTCCTTGTTCCACCAGCCAACCAAGTGGAACAACTGATACCGACCATTTTTGTGTGACTGCTCGTAAATATGCCTCTCTAATGATCTAATTACCAACCACTGAGTTGGTAGACAGCGAAAGCTTTGTGTTACTGACTCACCGCCGTTATCTGTTGTTGCCACAGAACCGCCAGCTTCTGAGGGACAGTTTCATGGTGGAGTTGGTGGAGGGAGCGAGGAAGCTGCGGCATGTCTTCCTCTTCACTGATCTGCTGCTCTGCGCCAAGCTGAAGAAACAGATCGGAGGGTAAGAAACTTTAATTTCTCCACTGCTAATGAGACCTGAGTTACATAAGATTTCTAAAAAATATTCGGGAAAAGTAATGCATGCATTTTATATATAAACATCGTATGCATCGCTCATTCGTGTTTTCAAGTTGAAGTAAGATTTTACTCAAGGTCCTGTTGATGTTCTTCTTCACTGATTTTTCTCCCAATCTTCCAATTTTTCAATCTGTATCTATTCTGTTCCTTCCCTCATCTCGCTGCAGTAAAAACCAACAGTATGACAGTAAGTGGTACATCCCCCTGACTGAGCTGACCTTCCAGGGCCCAGAGGAGACCGAGCCTCTTACCATCCCCCAGGTCCCAGACGAAGAGCTCGACGCCATGAAGGTCAAGATCTCACATCTCCGCAGTGAGATCCAGAGAGAGAAGGTAGCGTGCATACACATTGTTTCACAAAATCAGTTCAGGCACTAAGAAAAGTTTGTCCTCTGGGGTTTTTCATTTGACTTATTGGATCTAGAATTTTTCCAGTGTAATGTGATCCACACAAACGTCTTCACCTCTGTGGTTTCAGAGAGCCAACAAGGGTTCAAAAGTCATCGACCGTCTCAGGAAGAAGCTGTCTGAGCAGGAGTCTCTGCTCTTGTTAACGTCTCCGAGCATGCCCCTCAGAGTCTACAATAAGAACGGCAAGGTGATGACACTCTCCTACTTCAACTGTCCCTGTTTCTTCATTCTCTTTTTTCATCATTATTTCTGCCACATCATCCTCCTCCTCCTCCTCCTCCCTCTACTGCTCCATATATTTCATCCGTTTTTTGTCGTCCTCCGCTTCATTTCCGGCACAATATCCCCCTCACAGATTTTCCCTAAGATAACTTCTTCTTGATCTGTCTCAGACTTTCTTGTATCAGTAAGCAATTGCTGTATGATATCTTACATCTGTTCAAGCTGGCTGCACAGAACCGCATGTACATTTTTAGGTTGTATATTTGCACAGATGATGTGTCCTTTTTAATTTTTCCATCTGCCTCCACCACAGACTAATTGGTGATGAAATAACAGCTGTTTTTTTTTTTTCTGCGCTTGCGTTCAGAGTTACAGTTTCCTGATTTCATCTGACTATGAACGTGCAGAGTGGAGGGAGATAATCAAGGAACAGCAGAAGAAATGTAAGTATCCCGGAAATGTCCTGTCAGACGATGAACATTTCATTTCCCATTTGCAAAGCATCCTGGGCACTTGAAACTTTTGCATGCATGTACATTAGCAATTACTAATCCAAGAACCTTGTGATGGAAAAAGAGAAACCAATATACAATGACATTTACAGTCACTACACTTATTGTCTTCTCTAAAGGTTTTAAAACGTCCTCCTTGACTTCCATGGAGCTGCAAATGTTGACTAGTTCCTGTGTCAAACTGCAGACTGTCCACCACATTCCACTTAGCATCAATAAAGAAGGTACGGTACTCCTTAAAGTTGTCCTCATGCTGACTTTCTCATTCATATGCAACTGTATTGTGTCTCTGACAGTCACATGGTGGATTTAATAGAAATCCCACAGTAAAATTATAAAGCCTTTGGGGCTCTATGTATAGATGACTGGTTAAACTTTCACACTTTCTTGATTAGGATTAATTATTGTGACTAAGATGAGTACACAGAAGTCAAAGTCACATGTTTTCTACTGTAGGGCTGTTATATTCCTTCCTTCCATGTCTGACTCTACTCCAAAACAAACAGAGATCTGCATACTTTTCTAACTCCTCCTCGCTGTCTTTTTTTTTTCTCTTTCTCTCTCTCTCTTTCTGCTCGCTGACTGTTTTTCCAGAGGATGAATCCCCCGGTCTCTACGGGTTCCTGAATGTAATCGTCCACTCTGCCTCCGGCCTCAAACAGAGCTTGAGTGAGTCATTCACCTTTAGCCTCCATACAAACAGCAGAAAGTACAGATAATCAGAAAATAATGAGCAGTGTTTCTCTCAAACTTTACTCCCACTTTAGGTTAAACTTTTTTTTTTTAACGTTTTAATTGGTAGTTGGTTAGTTTGTTTTAAAATGTACATGTTCACTTGCTTTATTGAGCTGCATAACACCTCCTGGAGATCCTTTTTTTTTTTTTAACATTTTTCTCCTTTCTGTCAGATCTCTATTGCACATTGGAGGTGGATTCCTTTGGTTTCTTTTCAAATAAAGCTAAGACGAGAGTGTATCGATACACTACTGAACCCAAATGGAATGAGGTAAGAGACTGGTGCAAAACAAGCATGCAAATATACTATTATATATTTCCAGTTGGAATAAAATGTTTGTATTAATAGAGGAGTTATTAGTTAGTGTTTTAATGCTTGTGTATACATGTACTGTTTCTGACATCTGGTCCTGTAATCAGTTAGCAGTCCATCTTTGAGTGAAGATGTCCAACAGAACCCACACAGAGCATCTGCAGCCCCTCCAAACATGTAGCAAACACGCACATATGCATGCAAGCCGGCATACGTACAGTACATACACAATCATGAATTCTTTAATGACACAGCTGGATTTTGGAGGTTAGCACTACAGAGGAAGAAGAGCTTTGAGACACAATCAGTGGGTCGGATCATCTGCGGCATAGTTTTTTTCCATCAAGGACTCTTTGAGGATTTTGCTCAGCAAAGTGGAAATAATATCAGTTAATGAGGGGCTGCTAGTGATGACTCACATCTGTCCAAATGTTAAGTGAACCAACACAGCGTGGGCCTCAAAACGATGTGCAAACCATATGCAGAGAGCTCCCATACTGTACATAATTACAGGGAATGCTGGTCAGCTGTGGTGGGATGTATGAATTAAAGTGTAGGGTGGATGCAGATTCTTTTGGATGTTTACAATCTTCTCTGTTTCTCATTATCTTTCTTCTTGTTATTCCTGTCTCTGTCATTGTACTAAAATCTTGGACATGTATGCACCGTTTTCTTTGCTAAAAATAATCACCTTACCACTATTGTTGTGTTGTTTTTCCTCCCTTAAGGAGTTTGAGATTGAGTTGGAGGGCTCTCAGACCCTGAGGCTGCTCTGCTATGAGAAGTGTTACAACAAGACCAAGCAGAACAAAGAGGATGGAGAGAGCACAGACCGCATCATGGGGAAAGGACAGATCCCGGTAAGACATGACGTCACCCCCTTTCAGCAGACCCTCCACGACTCATTAATGACTGGCAGTTATGTCACCACCACTGCCGCAAAGCATGAAATCATATTATTGCTCAGTGAATAACTTCAACTTGAGCATGGTGTAAAATTGGCTGATTAGATTAATTACCCTCTTATGTAGTGGATGGGTAGGGGTTGGTTAAATGGAGGGAAATTGCTGTTCAGTACATGTCAGGGGGATATTTGAATATTTAAAAGTGATGATGTGTCACTCTGTTCAGTTCAAATCTGCGAGGGAATGTGCAGCTTTTGATAAAACGACACAAAGCTTCATCATTGTGCTGCCAGGTTCAGCTGTTTAAAACATTAGTCACAGTCCAGGGTCTTGGTCTAATGGTTATTGATTAACAGCAATGTGATACTGCATATTTGCAAATAACATCAATACTATGAAGTGCTCTGTGTGTAAAAATGCCAAAATCCTGACAACACTCCTGAAAAAACAACACAGACACTGTCCTGAGCGGTCTGGCCGTAAGACTGACTGATCGCAGGTTGACAGCAGATCTAGATAGCAGGTGATTAGGTTGCCAAGGCAACGCCAGCCTGCAGGATAATGCCAAGTGTCACTCAGTGGATCAACAAAGAGAAAGCAAAAGACACAGAGAGAGAGAGACAGGCAGACAGCAACGATTTAGCCCGAAACGCGAGTCTGTCCTTGGATTCACTGCCATCAAAAACCTCCTTCTCTCACTCCTCCACCCACAGCAGGGCAGGTGTGTGTGTGAGATTGTACACTGCTGAGCGGCTCACACAAAAAACACACAAAACAATCTTCTATTGGTGTCTGTAAGATGTTTTCTTCTCGAAAGAACACCCCCTCAAAACCAAGAAAAACAGAAAATACAAATACATTGGGAAAACATTGACTGTACTCTTTATGAGTGAAAACAATGGTGCAACATCAGCTTCGTGTTGTGTCACACACACACACACACACTGAATTCATACAAGCAGTGTCCGGAACAGTTTGTTCAAATCGCAGTAGCCAAATACAGTTTTGCAAGTCCCTTTGTTGCTTGTTGTCTGCCACATAAATCCCAATAAATCTCATAAATCCTGCAGATTACTGTTCACATTTACTGATTTACCAACCAAATGAATGTTTTGAACAGAACTGATTAAGAATTGAAAACCATCCAGGTGAAGGTCATTTACAGTTTACCTGCCTAAATGTGTTTCTAACGTGAATATAGTTTGTATATGTATTTCTCTTTATTCTCCGTCATTGACTGTTTTGTGTAATTATTTCTGACTTGTGCATCTTTTAGCTATCAACACAACAACTTATTGCATCAGTTTGTGGTTTATATAGATAGAAATGTTCAGTCCTAAACCAAAGGTTTTAGATTATATATGCCCGTTCTACTTATAATATATAATTTATTTAGTGGCAACAAAGCTACAATATCCTTATCATACAGTATAAATGTTAAATGCTATTTTTGATCATACATTTTTATATTTTTTCACTGACATTTAAAAACAAGTTTTTTTTTATGTTTGTGCTGAACATGCACATTAATCACAAATCACATTGTCCTTTTCTTAATTTAAATTACTTTTTGATACTTTCAGAAAGTAATTTAAGGTTTTTTTTCTTCATCTCAACAGTTAATACAGTTTTACAGATATGATTTTTTTCTCTATATATTATGAAACAGCACATGGCCTGCTAAACCTTCAACCAGTAAAAACTGTAGAGGATAAAATCTATTTGTTTGCCAAAAACTTGAGCTTTTAAAACAATTTATCAGGGGGCAAAAGGAGCTCTGCCGTTTTTAGTGGAACGTAATTCTTCATGGATAAATGGCTCAAACCGAAGAGCACTCTCAGCAGTGAAAGATTCAGTTATAAGAAACATGATCCAGCTTCGCACGCAACCAGTTGGGCCTTAGCCTGGGTAAACATACAACATACAGTATACTGTGTGTGTGTGTGTGTGTGTGTGTGTCTTTGTTACGTTGTGTCAGATGTGTGTGTGTACTCAGCTTTTATTGCCCCAGATGGCATGTCGCTTCAGATCTGAGTGTGTTTGGGCATGTTTGGGTGTGAATTTAGTGTCTGTTTATCATATTTATAAAAATACAGTAAAAGGATGTAATATAACAAAAGCACCTTTGAAAACATTCCACTACGATAGAAGGAAGATTTGTACTGTTGATGCAATTATATCTTTATGCACTGCTATGTTGACATAACTGAACATTACTTAAGTAAGACAAAAGTATGTGGAGAACTTAATCTTAAAGAAAATAAACATTAAGAATTTATGTAGCTGTAGTGGTTCATGAGAAAATAATGAGAATACATATAACCTATAAATTTCAAGGCAAACAAACAATAAACAAATGGGCAGTGGTGAATCTTTACCAACGCAATACAACAGTTATACTTAATTACAAGTAAAAGTATTACAAAAGAAGTATTTTTGTTGCTTCATGTACTTAAATATCAAAGTAAGAGCACTAAGTGCAGTAAAATGTCACCTGTAACTGATACAATATTATATCTGACACATTAGTTTCAACACATAAGCAGCATTTTACTGTTGTAGCTGGTCAAGGAGGGGCTGATTTAAACTACTTTATATGTAGATAGCAAGTTATGTAGCCCCTTTCAAAGGATCACAAGATAAATCATGAGGGTCATGAGATGATTAATGGGGCAGGAAAGACAAAAAATAAAACTCTGCTACACAAATCTGCTTTTATTTCTTAGGAACTTAACTCCAATCTCTGTTTTTTAATGAAATAATGGATCATTTGAACTTTGAGTGAAATGAAACCATGTGAGAAGTTTAGAGGAGGGATGACTCTGTGGTGACACTGATAACAACTCATAAAGAGCCACAACCAGACGCTGATTTTTATGTACGGTGGAAAACACTGGTTTATTTTTATCCTATTTTATAATCTTATTGTGTTGCTTTTATGTTAAGTCTTAATAGGAGTGTGTGTCTAATAATAATAGCTGTTACAGCAGTATTTGCCTCTGAAAGGTAGTAGAAATGTTAAAAAAAACATGTTTCATTTAAACAGCTTGCTAATGATTGATGATCTTGAAGGATCAACTGTGTCAGTAGAATATTATACTAACATGTCTTTGTCCTATACACAGCTTGACCCTCAGACTCTCCAAGGCAAAGATTGGCAGAGAACAGTTATTCCCATGAATGGGGTAAGTAGATTACATTGACTATAATTTGTCATAGCTTGTTCCTATATTTCCTCCCCTCACTTCTATATCATAATTTGGAAGATATCTTTAGTCCTTCAGTATTCATTTTAGGTACCAAGCTCCAATACAGCCACACATTTACATTATAGTAGCATGCAGAAGTGAGGGATATTCTAAACAATGTCTCCAGGATGTGGTTCAGTTTCACTTGTTTTCTCTCTGAAGTCTACATCTGGTCCTAACATGGCAGGATTTCCTCAAGATCATGGGAAGCTAGCGCAGATGGCTTTCAGGCTTGCAGATTGGCTCCTCACCCCGTAAACCTGTTTTTAACTTTAAGCCCTTTTTCCTGTCAGATCGAGGTTAAACTTTCCATGAAGTTCACCAGCCGAGAGTTCAGCCTGAAGAGGATGCCCTCACGGAAACCCATGGGTGTGTTTGGGGTCAAGATCTCCACAGTGACCAAGTGAGTTGACATTTACACATAAACACTACCTAATTATAGAGTAATCATCTGGACACCTGTACCGTTAACCTCCCAAGCAGTTATTCTTGCTTCTATTGGCATCAAGAGCACATTTCTATTCTCCAATGAAGTTCCTCAGGGCTCTGTTATAGGCCTCCTCTTGTTTTATGTATGTGCAAAACTTTCTTTCCTAACATCCAACAGTGTTATGTGAATAATTTTTTTTTTTAGTTAAGGACAAATTGTTACTTTCTCATCAGCAGCACATTATTTCCTGTGCCAAGTGTCTAATCCAGAATGTTGCACATTTTAGACCATTAATGGTCTGTACAGTTACACTAGCGGCTATGTGAAGCTGTGCTTAGGCATGGCAGTGCTTCGAGCTAATTGCTAACATGATGAATGAATCATCGAGAAGTGTGAATGAAGTCAAATGTCTTGTGTAGTTCTCAAGCTATTACTCTAAAGACCTTAAATGCTAATGTCATGTTGTGACTTGAAGAAAGCAAAATGAGATTTATTGTCACTATGGATATCTGCACACACTTCACCTATCATGGTGGTGCAAAAAAGAAAATCAGGCGATTATGTTAAGTTGCAAGGATTCACCCTCTGAGGACCATGAATGTTTGTTTCACAGCAATCCATCCAGTGGTTGTTGAGATATTTCAGGGTGGAACAAAGTGGTGGACTGACCAAACAACCTACTTACCGCCAAAAACATAACATTTAGATTGATTTCTTACCTTCCAGTCAGCCTTTAGTTTCCATTTATTTATTTAGCCAATACAAATCACCTTTCAGAGACTGGTCGCCTTAATTTCTTTGGTTAAAGGAGAAGAAGGAAGGTAAGAGAGAGAAAGCATGTAGTAGAATCATCAGTGTGTGTACGTGTGTGTGTGTGTTTGTGTGTGTCTGTGTGTGGCCATTGTTGTTGCTGATGAGTGACATTAATGAGGATTAAAGATAGCAAGTGGGTTCACTATTTACCAGCAAAAAACAATTAGTTGTAGATAAAACGTTTCAACAGAAACACAAGAAAAGTGCCCGAAGCTTTACTAACTCTTCTTGTAATTGTTCATTATGTCCCTTTGTCTCATTAAACAAAACATTGTGTGCATCATCATGTATCATTATTTATCTTAGTGTTAGTGTTTTTACTTACTGCTCATTGGTGATAACTAATGTTTTTTTTCTTCTTCTTCCAGGCGGGAACGCTCCAAGGTCCCCTACATTGTCCGGCAGTGCCTAGAGGAGATTGAAAGGAGGGGTATGGAGGAGGTGGGCATCTACAGAGTATCGGGAGTCGCCACTGACATTCAGGCCTTGAAGACTGCCTTTGACACCAGTAAGTACAGCCCTCATTTATATACAGTATATGCACTGCACAGGTAATTATGAAAAAAATGTATTTAGTTGTCACTTGGAAACATCTCAATATGACAAAATATAGATTGTCTTGACATTTCCTACAGTGGTTACAATACTGTATGCATTTCTAGGAAAGAAGCCTGAGAGGATTTATTGACCATCACCTTGAAGGAAACCCCTTTTCTAATCTTTCTATTTCTGTTGATCAGGTGATCATTATCGTAGCTCTGTGTCTGACTGTGAGTTTCTCTGATGTGAAATGATTAACCAGATTTATGAACTAATTCCTTATGAACTAATCATGAATGTATCCCGTGTGAAGTGTGTGCATTTTAATTCTGATGAAATGCTGAAAAATGAGACGCATGGCGACTGCTGCTTGTGTCAAGGTGTTTCCGTGTCTTTCTTCGTCACTGCACAACCTCCCGTCTTCATGTTGTTCTCGTCGTTCTCCCGCAGATCATAAAGATGTGTCAGTGATGATGAGTGAGATGGACGTCAATGCCATCGCTGGGACCCTGAAGCTGTACTTCAGAGAGCTGCCAGAACCACTCTTCACTGATGAGCTCTACCCCAATTTTGCAGGCGGCATCAGTAAGTCACTAGCGAACACAGCTAATCAGTGAATTAACCAATCAAATCAATAGTAATTGCAACATTTAAATCTCTGTCTAGTTTAAGAAAGAAGTTTTGCACGATGTGTTAAAAACTTTTGTTTCTGTGCAGCCCTGTCTGATAGTGTTGCCAAAGAGAGCTGTATGTTGAACTTACTGCTGTCACTGCCTGAACCCAACCTGGTCACATTCCTTTTCCTTTTGGATCACCTGAAGAGGTATGAACAAGTAAACACACACATGCATAATATATAAAGAGATGAATGTTCGCATGCACAGAAAGAACAAAAAAAACACACAGGAGGTGCATTCAACTGCAGTCACGCTCAAGCAAACACATGAATATTATATATTATATAATGTTGTCTAAATGTTGAAACAGTGTTTAAAAAGCTAATATCTCTTTGATATGACATGCTGCTTTCAAAATAGTGAGCAGTCGACGACCTTGGTCATTGCTGTGGGATATCAATTCAAATGCAACAGCAAAATGTCTATTCTGGTTACCATGGTGATTTTGAGTAACAAGAGGTTCAAACATTACATGAGCACTAACAATGCAGATACATCCGTTTAAAAACACTGCATGAGTGTGTGCTGTAGTCGAGGGTGGAAGGTTATAACTTGAGCTTTAAATATACAGCAAGCAAGAAATACAGAGTCGAGGAGAAGACAGTTTTTCACTCACTAGTGCACTTATACTTGATATATTGTTGAAGGCAAAAGTATGGAAAGCTGTTGATGCTCGGGGGTAAAATGATTATTCCCATTATCGATTTGTCCGGTGATTATTTCTTTTTAATAATCGATTAATTTAAAGTATAGAATGTCAGAAAATAGCAAAAACTGACCAACATTTGAAAGCCAAATGAGATTCAATTTAAAATCATGCTGGTTTATGCTTGATCAGAAAAGGTTTGAATGGCATGTCTGACTGCGGCGGAAATCAAATGTGTATATATGCTGCTCAAAGACAGGGAGATGCAATATTGTTTGAATATATGAATACTGGCACACGTTTTCAATCTCTCCTGGAAGACATCCATAGTGTTTCACTCAGAGTTGTCAGGTACACAGAGAGGTGTCCTGTACTTGCTTACTTCCTCACCTCTGCACAGCTGGTCAGTCACAGCGTGAAGTGGTTGTGGACATCTGATTGTCTGTTTTAGAACGTTGAATGCGAGACACAGATACATCACTGCATGTTAACATCACCTGTATGCGGTCGTGTCCTCTTTCTTCACCACTAATGGACTTGTCCGTCTTCCTCTCTTATCAGGGTGGCAGAGAAAGAAAGTATCAACAAGATGTCTCTCCACAACCTGGCGACGGTGTTTGGGCCAACGTTGCTGAGGCCTTCCGAGAAGGACAGCAAGATTCCTACTAACCCCACCCAACCCATCAGCATGGGGGACAGCTGGTCCCTGGAAGTTATGGCACAAGTGAGCCACACAAATCTTCTGGCAATTTATCTTTGAATTTTTAAAAAGTCTTTCCTCTGTTAATTGTAAGCTTAAAGTACCAAAACTTAATTTAGATTTTTGCTAATTTGTCTCTCTTTTCTGTTTCCTTGCAGGTCCAGGTGTTGCTGTATTTCCTGCAGCTGGAGACCATCCCGACCCCGGACAGTAAACGACAGAGCATCCTCTTCTCCACTGAAGTATAGAGCTAACATTGACTCTGCCGACCTGAGACTTTGACCATGAAGGAATGAAAAGAGACAGCCCATGGCTCAAAATGAGCCTATAGTAGTGTGTTTTTTTAATTGACTGACCAGATTCCTGGATTGTCTCTGGCTATGCCTGCCCCCCTCAAACACAAGAGGGCACCATTGGGCCTCTGAAGCTCGGAGGACCTTGTCGTTCATATCTCTCATTACCTGATATTTAGTGTGATTTCTTGTACCTTCAGTGCTGATGTGGGTACATCTGCTATCTGCATTTCTCCATTGCTCTTTGTTGGTCTCTGAACCCTTTTACAGTTTGTAGACAGAAGTGGTTCATAAATCAAGAAATCAGTCCATAAGAGAACGATACAATGTCTTTCCTGATTCTTGAATTAGTTTGCCAACAAATCAGAATTTCCATGTTCCTTTTGTGTTTGGGTGTTGTTTTTATTTTGGACAGTCATCAGCTCAACACTGCAAAATCTGTTTTATCCATCTCAAACATTGCTTCATGTCCTGTTGAGGAAAATTCGAACCGTGTCTTACATAATCTCAGCGTATTGTTTCTGAGAAGACAAGAGGAAACATTTGTGAACGTCCAGATCTGCCACAAAACTGGCTTTTTTTCTTTGTGTCAGGAAGCCAACACCTGTACGTTAAAATGTTTACAACGTAAACAAACCCCGGTTGGAGTCAAAGACAAATGCTACAGCTTGGAGAGCGACCGTAAGGAAAACAGAAAAGAAGGAACCCGATGATTAGTAAAACACTGCGATGTGACTGCCTGCGTTTTTTTCTGATCATAAAAGCAGATTTCCTCTATTTGTGTTGTTCGTGTCTCAAGATAGTCTTCAGCTTAAATATCCAGGAAGCAATATATTTTCTAACATAGGAATTTGTCTGTGTTCTTTGCTGACGACATGTCCTCCTTATTGTAACATAGGACATCTTGCCAAATTAATATGTTGTTTGTTTCTAGGAGTAAAGGAAGCAGTTGTATTTACAGATACAGTATGTACATAATCTTAAAGTTGTATTTTTTTTCTTTGGGTTTAACAGTATAATCATTGTTGCTCTTATTGTAATTTATTTTGGGGGACTTGGGGGGAGGAAATCTGTTTGTTTTTCTATGTGAACTTTTTTCAGTTTGATTAAGAAAGTGGTAGGTCTTAGCCTTGACTTCAAGTCTTGCGGTAAATAAGCAGGATTTAGCCTTGTTCTTATAGAAACTACTCTGCTGTTCTGTCCACAGCCTATCAATTATTATCCATTTAGATATTATTATGAAGGTAACACACACATTGTAGTTACATACTGTATGCTGCTGTGGAAAAGGCACAAGCTCTTTAACTGCTGGGTGTTCCTCAGCTGAACGTCTCACATCCAGAGACCATCGCCTGTCTAGTGTAGACCTTATGCAATGTCATAATACGGCACACACACACACACACATATACACACACACGCGCGCACACACACACACATATACACACATATGACATTGTCTCTTTTTGTACCATTTAATCTGTGGCTGCAGAAGTGCACTCATGCAATGTTAGAACTACTGTATTACAACTGAAGTGAGCGCTCAGCGTTTATGTCCATTGAAGAGCGTATCTGTTGGTTTTAATGAAGGAATATTACTTTGTTTCATCTTCTCCTCACTCCTGTTTTTGTTTTTGTTTTTTTTATTTATCTCATGCATATAACTAAATGTGCTTAGAACTCTTTGTCCCTTTAATTGCTCTTCATTAGTCTGAAGGTGTCCAACTCAATGACCAGTTTGAAGGAAAGCTCTTACTAAAAGTGACTCATTTTGATTTCTGCGTCCTTGATTTAACATGCAGGCATGTTTTATTGATTTTATTTTCCTTCTTGGTCTTGTTATTGCTGTCTTGTTCACAAATATATCATCATAGACTTTGAGATGTTGGTAAGTTGTATCTGGTTTACATTATTACAGCATGTCCTTTTCTAGCCCATTCAAAGGACTTGTTCTTGTCTCCAAACAATAATCACATGGCTATATGAACATTAAAATAGCTTTAACTTGTTGTAATCATTCCTCATGTTTATATTGGCGTTCACATACATTGGAAGCACATTAGAAAGGGTTATTTTAATGGCAGTATGAACAGGACGAATGATTACAGCAAGACAAACCGGTTTTTATATTCATATGGACATCTAGCTATTGCTTTAAGGGAGACTTGTGAACTTTTCTTTAAGGGTAAATATGTTAGGTTTCCCATATACAATATATCTTAAAACTATAACCTATTGACCAGTTTAGTGGATCTGATAAGGGCTTGTGTGGTTGCATCCATACAGAGGAGGCATATATGAGTAAATGTTATTAATAACAAATGTTAAGTTATTGATATAAATGTCTTTAGACTTTCCTTCAAGCAAGAGGAGTCTTTCCTTTTGGAAACATATCAACTCTCTTAATGTCGAGACATTTACACTCACTTTGCACATGATATGGATAAAACACCATTATTGTATCAACCCCATAAATAACAATGTCAAGCTTTTATTCTGAAAGCGTTCATGCCTTTAGTTTTTATTTTTCACTGTACTACCACTAATTTTGGCCTACTGTAGCATGCGCACATTGTTTTATCACCTATATTTTATGGTGTGAGACAGAGAAGGAGTTCATTCATTCATCCGTCACCTTTATAACAAGTCCTGATTGCCTACACGACTCTACCCTATCGTGCCTCGACACTTTTTTGTTTAGCGCCTGTGGTACTCTGAACGTCAGCGGAGATGCTGACAGTGGAAACGTTCAGTTTCCTGTTGCCTTTGCTGAGGACGGCCACACACCATTAATCTCTTAAAGACTAAGACAGGACCTTAAACTTAAGCACGGTCTTAGCTCAATACTGTACATGCCCGTTCTACTTGCCACCTTCATCTGACTGTGATGCTGTAATTTAAACTGTGTTAAAGTCAGTCTTAATGGGGCAAAGAACAGAATTTCTTGCCCATATTCTTGTTTTAGCTCTTAAACTTTCAGCTCCTTTGATGCCTTTTATTCTTATTTATTTATGCTTTGCCCCTGTTTGGTATAAGAAGGTCTACTGGAGCTATTTATTTATGATATAATATCATCTAAAGCTAAATTAATGTTAGGAAAAAATGGTCTTTATATGGTGTGCTTTCTTTGGGAAAATGTCTGTTTAACACTTTTTTCACCTGTTCATCGGACATCCGTTTAAAGTTGCAACTGTTTGTCGCTATTTTGTCTCAGAATCACAACCACTGTGCACAACTGCAAACATCTTTTAACCCCTTGCTCCTGCATCGTCGGCTCATCTCTGTAGTTACTCGTGTTGTACAACAGACTGGCCACTGTGATTGTTTAGCTATCTGAAGATAACTGAATAGCAGGTGCAGGTTCTTGTCAGTTTGAAAGGTAGATTTTGTGAGTTAACATAACTCAAACTTCTCTTACTTTTCCATGGAGTTGTATAATATGTATTATACTAGAGAGTACATTATTTGGTTTCCATTTTATTTATTGTGGCGTCCACTGACGTATTCTCATTAGGGATGGAGCTGGTATGCCTCTAGTCTCTTTGAAAAGCTGTCAGTATGTGGTAGAGGAGAAAAGAGTCTTATATTGCTCTAAAATCTGCATTGTTTTGGTCTGTTGATTGTCAGTGTAAATGCATGTACCCTCCATAACCTCAGTTGCTTAGTTCTGTACATGAAAAAGTAAATACAACAAAAAAGGTTTAATTTTTCAGTAGAATAACCCGAAGATATGGAACATATTGCTCTATATGAAAGTTACAGATCTCTTCTGTTTATTGTACATGACCCTGGTAGTTATCACTACATTTCCATAATATAGTTAATACTTTCAAATAGCCCTCTGCTGCCACTTCTATGACAACAAGCTGACGTTAAATTCGACTTTAACCTTTGGAAATGTGCTAGTTTTGTTTTATTTTGACACGTAACGTAAAGCTGAGGATGAGACTTGCTGAACAACCACAAACACTTTCTCTTTTTACCTTCCTCAATTTTTTGACTCTTGTTCCTGTTCAATATTCAATGTTCTGCTTGTAGAACTGTAAAAAGGAATACTGTATTCTGAGGGCAAACATGTTTGGAAGGCATTTGCAGCCTATGTTTGTACACAAAAATGTTAAATAAAATCTCCTTGTATCTACATAAAATTACATGTTTGTATTTCTTTTTTTTTTTAATTAGAGAGTTAGCCTGCAGCCTGGTAGGTTTTCAGAAGAAACTAACAATCACTAACACACTCACACTCATACTGTATATAACACGACAAAGATCATGACATGATGGATTTAACTGGTCAATATTTTTCACAAGTATTCTTACATATATGTGTGTGTATAAAGTATAAACTTTCATCTTTCATGTTTCAATATACTGAAGCATGCAAACACTGGACACAGAGGGATGGATAGTTTTACTCATTGGGTGTGTATGAAGCTGTGATGGTTGGTGTGATGCAGGCCATTACTGGCAGGGAGGGCATTGTGGATAGAAATAATTGTGGTCTGTATAAGGACTTCATAGAAATATATAATACAATATGTTCTGCAATATGTTTCGCAGTCCCATCACACTTAGATACAGCCTCTTTTAAACAAACAAAAAAATCCACCATTGAATTATATATATATATATATAATATATATATGTTTCATTTCAAATTGGAGATGCACAAAAACTGAAAAAAAAGGCACTAAATGAGAGTTTTGTATGACTCATCTGTATATCATAAAATCTTTCAGGTGCAGGGACAGAAAAGAAAAGATCATCAGTGACTCCTACTGGTCGATTGTAGATGTCGCAGGTTCATCTTGTGTATCTCTCTTGCTCTCAGAAAAACAGCACTGCAATTAAAACTAACACAATTACACTAATTCTAATTCAGCTCACATTTCCATTTACAATCATCCAGGCCTGCAGAGATCCTTGCAGATTTCTATAATCACAAGCAAACATGTTCTGGATAGAAAAAGTCTTGATTTTTTTATTTTTTTTTGTTCTTAACAGTCAACAAAGGAAATAAGATCTATACTCAAGACAACTGTTAAACACATGCAGTGGAGGTAACACACAAATGTCAGAAGCCAGTACGTCAGACAAAAGCAAGGTAAGTGTGTACATTAATGGCAGCTGTTGTGTGTTCAGTCATTAGACAACAGCATCATAGGAAATACTGTGCAGAATTTACCAACACTGCAGTACTGCATCGCAGATGGGACTGAAGATGTGTCACGAGCTTGTTCCCCATGAAGATTTTCTGCTCCCGAACACGTCTTACAGTTAATCCAGGCTTTGAAACAAAACTTCATCCTCAAGAGTATTTGCCAAGTGTGACCACAGATCTTTTCACAAACCCCCATGCCCTACCAGATGGCTTCACTGGCACTGGTCACCAACTGTACTGGTCTGATCTGGTCTGGCATCAAGTGGCCTTTTTAAATGTTCAAATACAAGTGCCCTGACCACTTCTTATGGATGAGCTACACAGCCTGATAAAACTAGCAGTATGTTGTGTGTTAAACCGAGCAACAGTGTGCTTTGCTGATTTTCAGTTCATAGCCGATACTGCTATTTCTTCTTTCAAAAGTTACACAGTCTGACTTTGAGAAAACACTAAAAGCAAAAAGGCTGTGCTATGTGTTGTTTACTCCAGCATCCATCACAGACAGCACATACTCTTCAGTGTTTTGACTTGCTCGAGGGGCATAAAGAGTTTGACGTGAAAAAGTTAACATTTATTTCATCATAAATGAATATATGAATGCACCATCACCGCCAACGTCTTCAAAAGTTCAGCATCCTGGGACAACAAGTGTGTGCTAACATTATTTTGTGGAGTCAATCTTCAACAAAAGAGATGAAATGGCAGAGAGATGTAAAACTCAACTTTAATAATGTGATCTGCTAGTCACATTTATCATAAAATGTTAAAGTGGTACAAAAAGATGGCACTAGACTGTGGTATTTAACATAAACATAAACATACAGTATGGTGCAGCCCTATGGATACACAACATGAAGAGGCAACCTAAACCCATTTGACTGTGTGCGCACATTTACGCACAGTCTTAGTCAAACAGAAGAGAGTGGATGGTGGAAGGGGCTTTCTCACGTTCTTATGACTGATATTTATCAATTGTAAAACTCAGAGTATATAAAAGATTTATTTAATTTTATTTAATCTATTTTAGCTGTATTTATTTTATTTTATTTTACTGTTTCATCTCATTATCTGTCGCTTTTCACTTTAGTTTTTGTCCCCCTCCCCATCCAATTGTCAACGGTTATTTCCATTCGTCTGCACGTCACTGTTTAACAGAACCCCACAACACACACACACACACACACACACACACACACACACACACAGAGAGAGAGAGAGAGAGAGAGAGAGAGAGAGAGATGTGGCTTGCATGTGGCCGCGCTTTCTCCTGTTGCCGGGTGTCTTTGCGCAAGTTGAAACTTCTGACAAACCTGAGCTGAGCAGAGGTACAACAACATAAGAGCACGACTTCTGACTTTTGTCTTGTCTTTACACACTACATTCAAGCTTCTGGACTAAATACATCAGCTTATTGTGTCCTTTTACCTTTTAATGCGCACTGCCAACCAGCAGGCTGATCACCTGAACACGCTGAGGAGGAGAAACGACGTCTTTTTTTTCACACTCGCAATAAGGTGAGAAAAGATGTGGTGCTGTTTGTTTGGCACTATGTTTGAATTATGTCAATTAGTTGTGTAAGTTTATGTTCTAACAGTTTAATACGTGTTTTCTCATCTATGATTATTAATTACAGTAATTAACCAGAAACTCACTCAAACCTTATCAGTTATTGACTGTTATCTAACTACTGAAGCTCTCACTGTGTCAGGATTGTGGAGTTTTTTTTTTGTCAATGAATTAACTGAATAATTAGATGTGTTACTGGGATTAATTTATGTAACAATAGTTAGTAACAGCCTGTAATTATGATGTGTGTGTGTGTGTATTTATCTCAATTTGTTAGGCTGATGAATAATTATTGGACATCTATCAAACACAAAGGTTGCCCTGTGGTGCACTTTTGTCTCAGATCATATTTATGTCTGTGTTCCTGTTATCAGTGTTGTCAGTACTTCCCCTTATTAGTTGTACACACAGTGCTTTGGCCAATAGTAATACAGCAGCTTTTGTTTTCGTTCATCATTTGACTTTGGTGGAGCCATTGGTGGAGCCCAGTTGGTACACTGATTGACAGGGCAGAGATAGATCTCCTCCAGCAGGATGTGCATTTTCTTATCACTTCCTCCAAGGCCTCTAGGCATATACAGCCATCATGGGGTATTTTTGCCAGAGCAGCCAACTGGAAGAAGGTTAGCTTATGTTGTAGCCGATAAATTTTGACGTTGGGAGAAAGCTATGAAAGTCAAATTTTGCTTAGATTTTTCACTTGAAGAATTGTTTTTCTCGTGTAGGTTTAAAAGTTTTTGCAGCCTCTTAAGGCAATCTTTGCAGTGTGTTTTTTTTTACAGGCTATTTTATCACTGGATAAACCCTGTTTTTTTTTATAAATTCCTTTGGCCTGTGAGAAGGTTTCAGTAGAAAACAAACAAGAAAAGTAGGACTTTGGTCCGACATACTGCCAATCAGGATCAGTGCTGGTAGAGCTACATGGTGGTCAACAGAGGAAGAATAATGAAAGAACTGTGGAAAGTATGGAAGCAAATGGTTCTTTTTATATTGTCAACTCCAGCACTGACTGTGTGTCTTTACATTTCCATGTAAGGACACTAAAGTGGAAGTTGGCTTTCCTCTTATACAGTATAAGTGACATCAGTTTAATGGAGAAGTAAAATATCTTTTTGTAAAGAATCAAAGCATTAACCCATCTATATGCAAATCAAATTAAAACAAGAGTGGAACTGTGAAGGAAAATATGTGTAGTGTAATATTACTCAGTGTGGAAATCCCTGATAATTGAAACTGAACTGAAACTTGAATTGAAAGCTAATTTTAAAAAAAAATGTATCACAATCTTCTTTATACAAAGCTAAAACCGCTTCAAAGTTGAGGTGTTGACATGACATCCACTAAATGCTAGCGCATAAGTGTCAGCTTGAGTAGGAGGGAGAATGTCAGTGAGCATCCTCAAGGCCTGCGAGGGTGACTCATAGAGTGTAAGGACATATGAAGACTGAAACTGGTTAGTTTACAGGGTAATTTTGTTATACATAATTTTGTTGTTTTCATAGAGGCCTCGTTAGTGTCAACTTAATCTGTATTTCTGACAGATTTAGAGAAAAACTGGGATGGGAAACTTGAAAATTGAATTCCTGTTCGCTGAGATATTCTGAAGTAAGGCCCAGCAGTGCTCCCATAGTGACCAAATTTCCCCTTTGTTATCACAGAATCGTTTATTTGTCACACATTCAATCTTGTTGAATCTTATCTTGTCAGGTCTTGCCCTTGGCAGGAATTGGGTCATATTTACATATCTTTTCTCTATATTTAATAACTCCCACCTTCAATATATGTCAGCTCTGAATTTAATTCATAAATGGAGACAAAAGCAGATGTTATGTGGTTTTGTGTTTCAACCAACAGGATGAAACCGTAGCCAACCATAACTGTGTGTTATACATACAGCCTAAATATTAATGCTGGTATTATATCATGACTGATATTATATTTCTGAAACCTGAATATATCAACATTTAAGAGTTTAAATCTGCTAATGATGTTAGCAGATAATATTTTTTATTAGGATCCATATTCCTATTGAGTTCTACATTTTGGAAATGTTTTTCAGATGAGAAGACTCATGTGCATCACTACTGAAGGTAGCCATTACAGCATGTAACTCCCTTTGAAACCACAACTTATTGTTAGGACATATATCTTTAAACAAATGAGAAACCTGTTAATAAGTGCCATTTCGATAGAGCCCAGCTATCTGTTTCCCCCTGCTTCCAGTCTGTATGCTAAGCTAAAATAAACATCTCCCGGCCCAAGCTCCATATTAACAGACATGAGAGTGGTACCAACCTTCTCATCTAAGTTTAGGCAAGGAAGTTACCAAGCGTGTTAGGTCGTACCAGGCTTGGTTGTTACTAAAAACAGCACATTAGCATTTATTCTACGCCTCATGCAAATTCATAGCAGGCATCCAGACCAACTTCATTGTAATAATATAATAGTCCATAGTAGTGATGTTATCTTGATTATTATTATCTGACATGATCTGGAAATGTTTATATAATTTTCTTTATTTGTCACTCCCCTGAGCTGTTGTACCCCAGTAACCTGAATAACTTGGCCTACATTTAATTCAGACTCCTCCTTTGTCAAGGTTATCTGAGGTTGTACCACTGTTTGTAATAATATACCCTAATCTGCTTACAGTTTAATAATAAAAAAAAAAGTCTTCCAGTCTTCCAGTACTGGGATAATGACTTTGAAATTTATAGCTGGTTTATTTCGAGGAAAGAATGTCAGTAGCGGGAATGATTACTGTGTGGAAGGGTTTCGGGAAACTTTTCCTGTAATAAAAGGTGCATTGTTGGACTATCTGCTTTGGCCCTGTATAGAAAACAAACTGTCCCTGTCGCCCAGAGATAGATGGCTTTTCTGACCCGTGTGTGATAACCTTCAATCTGTTTGTACAGCCTATACTATTGAGATTGTGCTCTCTCTCTCTCTCTCTATCTCTCAAAGACAAAGTTTACGGAGCTGAAGGCGAAAGAGAAAAAGACGGTTGCAGAGACAGAAAGAGGAAGACTGACAGACTAGTATATTGTGTGAGACGCGTGAAGACAGGTATCACAAGAGTGATGTTTGTGGTGGGAACTTCCTGCCTTGGCTGTCCTCCCTTGACACAATCACTCTTCCCTCAAGTCGTACCATGCGGTTTGGCAAGCAGGTATTTTGTCTAAAAACACATCAAGCAGCTGAGTCTGTGGGATGAAAACACAAAGAAAGCAAAAAAGAGGAAAAAATAACCATGCTGAAGAATGTCCAGCTGGTCTATATTGGCCTGGAGGTGGTGATCTCTTGCCTGGCTGTTGCTGGGAACATCCTGGTCTGCTGGGCCGTCTGCCTCAACTCCAACCTGCAAAGCATCACCAACTTCTTTGTGGTGTCACTGGCGGTGGCCGATATTGCTGTGGGGCTGTTGGCAATTCCCTTCGCTATCACTATTAGGTATGATTACATATGTTACATCATTTTTAGAAATAGTTAAATAGTTAAACCATTTAGAATGTCAAAGTAAAAGTTTGTACCTGTGATCTTTTCTCACAAATCAACATCAGTACCGGCTTCTGTGCCAACTTCTTTGGCTGCCTGTTCATCGCCTGCTTCGTCCTCATACTCACCCAGAGCTCCATCTTCAGTCTGCTGGCCATCGCTGTAGACCGCTACATCGCCATCAAGAACCCACTCAGGTGAGGGGAAACGAAAAGGTCGCATCAGCTGTACTGAAGGATGAAACAGAGATAACTTTCCATGCCCACTCTCGCAACCAAATTCAGTTCACTTTTCAGCCTTCCTTTGTGGGGGGTTTTTTATCGTGAAAATGGTGTTTTTTGCTGTCGCCTCTGCACAGTCTTCTTACATTTTGAACATAATGTTCTTTTCAGATGTGGCACTCGATGTGGATAAACCATTAAACATGTGAGGCGTCCAAAGCAGTGATGTGGCAAAACACATTAAATTATAGAGAGGTCTTATTCAATTAAGGCTAATCTGGCCGGCTGTGAGCAGACATAGATATAAATCACCACAGGCTTTATTGGGTTACAGTTTGTGTGAAGCTGAAAGCTTTGATCATTTTCTTCCACGTAAATCAACACCGTTCAAATACTATTCTTTCAAATCACTTGCTCATTTTTGCAGCTTATAACAAAATACCTTTTTCCTTCTTTCTGCAACAGGTATTTTGACACACCATTAACTCATATTGTTGATGTATGTAACCAAAGCTTCTGTTGTCTAGTCACAGCTGCATTCTTCACTCCTGTCGGGGAAAGCTATTCCATCTAGTACAGCCACAGTTGCATAACAAATTCTCTGTGGGTGTGGTGGTCACATCTCTGGCACCAAAGACCGGAGAGCTAATAATTCATCAGAGTTTTAGGGAGCTTAATATAGCCCGCTGCCTGCCACCGTGGTCATGAAAGAGCTCAGTCACATGAGACATTGGCTGTAGGTGAGGTGATGTTACCAAGAATACTATAGTTACAGTATTCGTGCTGATTTTCTATTTTTATTCCCTAACCCAACCAAATCTGTGCATTCCTTGTGTCTGCATGAAGAAATGTGCACACTAATACTGGCCACAAAGAATTTACACAGTTGTTTGTTGTTGGTCAGGTCCAGCTGTCTGACCCTCTTGCATGTGACTGTGTTCGTGAGTATTCTGAGTTATGTATCAGAATCAAGAACATTGTTGATTTTTTTCTTTCTTGTCACAGTTTGTAGAAATAGGCCAAAGAAATTGCAACATAAAGCTATAGTATATTTAAGTTAACACAATCTTATCAGTGGGTGCATTGTAAAATACATTTCCTAACCTATGCTGATAGGTATGGTATTTAGCCAATAATTCTCTAAATCCAAGCTCAGGCCAGAGTTAAACAGCTTATAGTAAAGCTTACATCTTTACTGCAGTTATGTGATTTTAGTCCTCATTTTTGCCTTTCACTTCATTGCTCAGGAGCTTGTATATGATGTTTGAGTTAACAGGTTTTTAGAACTTTAGAAGAGATGAGATGTGCTGCTATATTTTAATATAGGAAGCAAATCTCCTTTATTGCAGATTTAGGCACACTCGGTTTGCAGAGTCATGCAACACCACATAGCAAGGTTTTGCATAAGGCAGGAAGAACACACAAAACAGTACTTGTGCGAGACAAAGCCATCTGTTGCACGTGAGTTGTTAACAGACCGTTGCAAAATGTGACTGGATTTAGATATCTGAAACACATGTTTATTGTTAAAGTGGTTCTTATTATTAGGTGTTGTATTTAAAAACTATTAATGCAACAATAAAAAAAAAATCTTTAGTGGAACAACTGAAATATTGTTTAAATAAAAAATAAACAATGATATGAATAATAAGATTAAAATGCATTCATCCTTGACAGCAAACATGTCTCCTCAAATATTGACTTTTCGTCAAAAGGATACTATCACACTGAGATTAGATACAACAACTAGCCCTAATGTATTATTGTGTCGCGCTCCTTTCAGGTACAACAGCGTGGTGACAGGGCAGAGAGCAAAGGGCATCATTGCACTCTGCTGGGTTCTCTCAATAGGCATCGGCCTGACACCGATGCTGGGCTGGAACAGATGGAGAGGTGGGAGATTTATTTTGGCAAATGTTCACTTGTAATGCCTTAAAAAGTTCTGACCCAAGCCTGTAGAAAATCATAAATGTGGCTCGGTTACATAGTGTATAGGTTTCTGAAAAAGGTGGTTTGATTTAGATTTGTTTCATAGTCAGTTCTTTAAAGCCTGAAAAGTCAGTCTATAGTTAGAGGTTGGCCACAGAACGTGTGACAAAGACAAAAGTCCCTATCTAGAGCCAGTGTTTAGTTTGTCTGTTCTGGGCTACTATGAAAACATGGCAGACTGTTTCTGGAGATATAAAAGATTGTAAGTTAACAAAAACATGACAATTCTTATTTTCAGGTGATTATACACTAATGAAAACATACAGAAATTGATATTATGTTCCATTTCTGCCATATTGTGGAACTAAACCTCCCTTAATCTTACACAATGGGCGTTCAAGCCTCAAAATCCTAGAATACTAGAATAACAATTAGCAATCTACAGACATATGAGGGTAGAAAATACATGAAAATGAAAAATGGAGAAATGCATTGTATTTCTGGAGATAACCATCAAATTTACTTCCATATTGACAATTAGAAGAAAAACATTTTCACACTGGCTTCAACTAGCTTAAGTGTTTCTTACTGCTGAGAGGAAAACTGATGTCTAAAACCCAAACTATACACATTAACTGGACGTATTTATATGTAATGAAAATGTTTTATCATCCTTCCTTCTATGGAACAAATGCATTTGCTTAACATTGTAAGATAAAAGTGGCAATAAATCAACCTATGCTCTGATGTGCAGGTTGGAACACCACCACTTCCGCCAGCAGCAGCAGCTGCCCTGAAGGTCTGACAGAGTGCCTGTTTGAAGAGGTGGTTACCATGGACTACATGGTCTATTTCAATTTCTTTGGCTGCGTGCTGGTGCCCCTGTTGATCATGTTGGTCATTTATGCAAATATCTTCCTGATCGCACGGCACCAGCTCCGACTGATAGGGCTCAAAGTTGCACACACACCTGCTCCTGGAGAAATAACCTCACCATCGAGCACATCCCGGTCAACTCTACAGAAGGAAGTGCATGCTGCCAAATCATTGGCCATCATTGTAGGTTTGTTTGCTCTATGTTGGCTTCCACTGCACATCATCAACTGTTTCCACCACCTGTGTCAGGGCTGTCAGCGCTTACATCTTTGGGTGATGAACATTGCCATCATCTTCTCTCATGCTAACTCTGTTGTGAATCCCTTCATCTATGCATATCGCATTCGGGAGTTCAGACAGACCTTTCGGAGGATCCTGTATCAGCACATCTTAGGGCGAAGAGATGGACATGGGTTTGGGGCTGGGAGGGGTGATGGAAGAAGTGTTAGGGGCAGCAGTATCGTGCGGACTAACTCTCGCACCAGTAAAGATGGGTCATCGTGTGGCACAGTAGTGAATAGCTACGTCCTGGACCCCAGCCCTGACCGAACTCCACCAAAAGCTTCTCATGAAGCCTCTTGCCATTGGACATTGGACACAAAGGCAGTTGCTGGACCAAGCAGCTACATACCCAATGGACACCAAATGAAAGGTAGCAGCATTTCAGTAATGCAGGAGCAGCCAAGCATCATGGGATTTGCTGCTCAGGATGAAGTAGAGTTGGCCACATGTCCGAGGGGAGCGACAGATGTTTTGGAGGTGAAAGACAGTGGAAGTTGCATTGCTTTTGTGAATGTTCATGCTCTCTCCCTAAAACAGACTGACCACTCTGCAGAGCTTACAGAAGTCTCATGACAAAGGTATTATTTAAAATATATTTCTATGGCCATCAACCTATAACAATGTGCAAACGTGACATTTAGAAGAATGATTAATGAAGCATCATCAAATCAGCAGAAAATGCCTTTCTCTTTCTAAAGTCACATAAACTGATTTTCAGGAAACATTTTTATTTTCAGCTTTATTACTTTGTTCTCATCAAGTTTGATCAGATCTACAACCACAATAGCAGAATCTGTCACAAGCAAGTGGATCATCAACATACTTTCTTAACATGCAGTACAATCTGCAATCTATGGCAGTCTGATCTTTTTCCAGGAAAAATATAGGTCGTATCTTAACGCTTTATCAACTTTACTGTAGCTTTCAATGCTTTTTAAACATTTAAAATCTTGAACTTCTGTACATTTTTTAAAATAATGTTGCATCAGTGCAACTTTTGTAATGGTCGTGTGTATTGTTTTTACCTACTGGAGAATTAAAAGTCTTAAATACGTATTAGTTCACTGTTTTTCATCAGCTGAAGTCACTTTCTGTTTCAAAACTGACTTTACAGTTTCACTGTAAACCTAGCTTTACTCATCACCAGACTCTATACTGCTATAGATGAAGCACATTCAGACTGGAGTAAGTCCCTCTAGGAGCTGAAGCTAATGGTCTAAATAAAACGTAAACAGTCCTCTCTGTAAACTTGGGGGAAAAGAGTGTTGTTTGAAGTCAAGCATAAGTTGTGCACCATCTCTTGTGTAAAGATCTGTTAAAAAGGGATTTCTCAAAGTGCTGGATAGCTACAGAGCATTTGATGTTGCTAGTTTGATCAGTGATTTGATAACTGCCTGGCAACATGTGTCCGTTGCTTGTTCAACAGCTATGTCACGCATGTCTTAAAAGCACCTGATGTGTACAGGCCTGTAACCATCCAAAACAAAGAGCTTGTTTGACCTATTCAAATATCACTCTATATGACTGTAGTGTAGCTACTTTCAGAGTCGGGCTTACACAAATACACAACAGGAAAAACACACTAAACCACACACATCCACCTAAGTACATACACATGACTACAGACTACTCAACAAGAGGTGTTTACAGAGTAGACTGGCTGCTGACGCCAGTCAATGAGCCTAATGCAATGGAAATCAAATGAAGGTTCATTTGATGATGTCTTTTATTATGCCATTATGCCTTTTCTTTCCTCATTAAAGAGCCCTTTCATTGCGGGAAAGCAATGCATTAAGAAACATTTATGAGACATGTCTCTGGGAATAAACATACAATGGTATGTATATAGCTCATATTTGTTTAGTCAAAAACTCTACATATCAGTTGTGGTTTGGGTGATGCCATTTCATTTGAATAGTTTGTTTTATTTGGGCTATTTGAATGGTCATTAATAGAATCAATATAGAAACAAAAACACTGATGAACAGGGACATCAATGCTATCATTTGTCTCACACACACACTTAATATGCAAGGCTCCAGCAGGCCCCATAGTCTGATGTATTTTACCCTCTTTATAATATGCCATTTATTCAAAAACTTATCTATGTAAATTGATGTTTTGATATGAATGCACATGTTAAATCATGGGTGAATGATAGTTATTGTTAGTTTAGCTGTTAATCATAAACGACTAAATAGGGATTGCCGTGCAGCTTGACTTAATAATACACTTTCTTAGAGGCAATATTTGATTCTCTTTTTTGGACCTACAGCAAACATACAACAAATCATGTCTAATATCTAGTGTACAGCCAGTAGCTGTGTGGGAGCCTGTTGGTTTTCATAGATATTTATGCATAGACTACATAAACTCTTGCCATTCTAAGTTTAGTTCTCTGAATAAATCTATACAAAAACAACAAACCAGTATCTAAGGAGATGTCATAGGATTTAGTGGCATCTATTGGTTTAGTCGCTGATTGCAACCACATTGCTTCACGCTCTCCTTCCTAGTATGAAGGAGAAACCATGGTGGCTGTGAAATGAATGAAAAACGTGAAAGCCCTTATCTGGAGCCAGTATTTAGTTTGTCTGTTCTGGGCTACTGTAAATATATGGAAGAAGACCTGCATTGTCTTTAGATATAAAAGGCTTATTTTAAGATAACAAAAACATCCATCCATTCATCCATCCACTGTCTGTCATCAGGGTCACGGTTGGGCTGGAGACTATCCCAGCTGACAGCTGCTGTTGCAGGGATAGTCGCCAGCTCATCGCAGGGCACATTGAGACAAACAACCATTCACACTTACATTCACACCTATTAGAATCACAAAATAACAAACAAACAATAACAAAAACATAATGATTCTTATTTTCAGGTGTTTATACACTATTATACAAATTATTCTGAATATAATATTTAATTTCTGTTATATTCTGTAAACCAGGGATGTCCAAAGTAACATGAGGTTAAGGTCTGTATCAGCTTCATGCAAGTTTAGTGTGTTCCATACAATTTATTTTTTGTTATCTGACTTCAGATGTGAAAGAAAGGAACTGGTTTTTAGATTTGTTCATGACTGATTGGCTTATATTTGGTTACATAGCCATTAAAAAATGATAATTGTGGCAATGAAAATAAAATTGTTACAGAACAGTGCATTTGTATGTAACTTTTATTGGTCTTTTTTTTCATTTTTTAAATGTTAGTATTGAAAAATCTTAAACATCTTAAATCTTTAATCTTACACACTGGCCCTTTAAGAGGTTACATTCGCTAAAAATACAAATCCCACAATTCACGGCGGTATGACACAGGAAGCACTTAATTGACCCACTGTTGCATTTCGGGTAGGCGGAAAAAGGCTCCAAAAGGTCCGTGAAAGCGACAAACGCACGTTGCAGTGTCGCTGAAGAAAAAGAAATAACAACAAAGAAATCAATTTCTCACCACAGAATAAAGGTAAACCTTGTATTATGTTGGATAAAACAGCGTTATCACTCAGTTACCCAGCAGTGTTGTTTGTCTGTGATGTTCGGAAGAGCTCATTCATTCAGTGGACCAACATGGTTTCGTCTGTTTGTCGAACTCGTTTCAATAAATAGTTCAGTGTAAAATTAAGTATTTAAATCACACTGGGGTTTCGTTTGTAGTAGTCTGTATTTTTTTAGCACTCAAAATTAATGTGTAGTGCTTTATTGTCTTTTAGGGACACGTTGTATTATTACCGATTCATACAGGGCTAACGTTAGCTAGTTAGCTACTGGAGCTAACGGTCAAGTTGATGTGTTTTTGTTTTTTTACACAAAGAAATAATTTATCGAAAGCTTTAATTTTTATATTCTCACGCCGTATTCCCCTCAAAGGCCAGTGCATGCTATACACAAGCTGGTTGTAGTGTATGAACTAGTCTTAGCTCGTGTTGTGAGGATGTTTAGGTGTAGCACTTTGAGCTAAAGCAGTGTAGATGGCTAGCTCAAGAAACTTAAGCCAGTGGATTCATATACCACAACTTTGGACTGACCTAATTAGTTATTTCACAGCAGTTTTAAAAACAATTAAAAAACTAATTGAACTCCCATTTCTCAGTATATTTTGAATTAAAGGTAGAAGCATATTTTCATGTTTCTTGTACAACTTGTTTTTTCCAGGAAGACTGTTTTAAAAATGTCCATCGGTGTACCAATCAAAGTCCTGCATGAGGCAGAGGGACACATTGTGACCTGTGAGACCAACACTGGAGAGGTGTACAGGGGCAAGCTGATCGAGGCAGAGGACAACATGAACTGCCAGGTTGGTTTTTAATGATAAAGGATGAATAATAATCATCAAATGAAGCTCCACCTTACAGCCTGATTACCGCAAAGTTGGGTTATTTTCAGTGTACTTGATCACTTGAATACATGTTGATAATAACTCAGTTTATGTTGTGAGTTCAGGTTTTGAGTAGTCTTATCATATGGGGGACACGGTTCTCTCATTTTGAGTAATTTTCCTGAGGCTGATACTGTTTTGGTGAAGTGTTTCCTCCAGATCAACATTTAGGTTTCACTGGTGTACTAACAGCTACTAGACAAATAAATACCTACTATCTACTGTACACTGTTCAGTGTGCTCCACTAGCTAACTATTTGAGGATTTGTTACCAAGATTGACCATGTGAGGTGACAGATGGCGTTTCCTGACTTCTAGTTAATCATAACTTTGCAAGCTCAATTTGAAAACAATAGTAGTTAGTCGTGGTCCTTAAGTGCTACAACTATTGATCTCAATACCATTAGCTAGTTACTTGACTAACCTTGAATCTTAATTTGTAAATTGTTTCCTTATTGGATGGTAAGAAATAAAAGTGTGGTGTTAAAAGACCAGGGTTGTGAACCACTGATTGAATGGATTTTTTGCTGTGATAACTGTTCTGGTATTAGTTTAGATTTTAGTCCATAGTGTATAGATTATCTTTCAACAATGTTATTTAATTTGTCATGTAGCCAAACTTTCTCACTTTATTCCTGTCCCTACAGATGTCCAATATAACAGTGACCTATCGTGATGGCCGCGTGGCACAGTTGGAGCAGGTCTACATCCGCGGCAGCAAGATTCGGTTCCTGATCTTACCTGACATGTTAAAGAATGCTCCTATGTTAAAGAGTATGAAGAACAAGAACCAGGGATCCGGCGCAGGAAGGGGCAAGGCAGCTATTCTCAAAGCACAAGGTGAGTGGGAACTTTTTTGGACCAGTGTATCTCTGGACATTTTGGACGATGCTAACTTTTGTTAACCTCATCACATCCTTATTTTGTAGGGTTTTTAAAAAAATATGTTTGTTTCTGGGAAATATATTCATGTGATTGAGTGAGTTGCCAATCTGAGAAAAAACATATACAGTGTGGAGACAAAGAGTACTTCAGTGACCTACAACACAATTCAAATCTAGGTTGAAATTTGTGAATTTAATGAGCTCCATTTTAACATGCACTCAATATTTTCTCCCAAAGACATTTTTTTCACAAAGGTATAATTTAATTAATATTTAACTGCATCATGTCATGTGTGTATTATCCACCTCATTTACTCTCCAGATCCTCTGTGGCATTCCTGTCTGTAGTATTAGTAAACAAATAGGAATTTCCATGATTTCCCCTCATCAATGAGACACCCTGCCTACTGTTTTGAGTCAGACAAATTTTTCTAAAACGTGTTATCGTTCTTTTTTTTCTCCTCGTCTTTCTCTGCAGTGGCTGCAAGAGGTCGGGGCCGTGGTGGAATGGGAAGAGGCAACATCTTCCAGAAGAGGCGATAACTGCTCAAGCTGTGTTAAGATTGTTGCGTTGTATAGTCTTTTTTTTTTTTTTTTCTCACCTTTTTTAAATTTTGTCTTTGGACTTCAATCTCTAGATTGAATATCTTTGGTGTTGTTTCCAACTCCATGTTTTGCAGCGTATTGCTTTGATTTCTCTTTTTTATGAAAATAAACATATTTCAATTTGATGTGTCCTGTCCTCTGGTTAACTCAATTTTAGATATTATTTTTGATATTTTCTTTTTCTTTCCCTCACTCAAGGCCAGATGTACTTTGGTTTCCAAATGGCTATTCATCATTTGATCACTTTAGTTCTCAGCATTCTACCTGCCTCATGGATTTTCCATTATAGAAAGATTTTTTTTTTAACATGCGTGAACCACAAATTGAGGTTAAAATTAAATGGTGTTATTGAATCCACTTTGATTAGAGGTGAAATGTCTTCACAGATCTACAACCAAGTCCAGTTGCCCCAGATTTTACCCTTCTTTTAATGTATCCAAAGTTTGATTTGTTTTTTCACACACACGTGGAGAGATTGGCAGCCACGTACCAGACCCCTAACTTCTCCCTGAGGGCTCCTCTCCAGTGCGTAGAAGGTGAATTGACATCTCTACAGCTACCAATCCACGCCCCATACTGTGTGGTTCGTGATGGATTTGAACCAGCTGCACTCTGGTCCCTACACGCTGAGCTGCTCTTCCCCGGTCTTTGCATGTAAACCAACCACACTGACCATGAAAAATATGAAGTCACCCCAGTGTTTTGGTGCATCTTAAACTTGAGAAATCACAATAATACATGTTGTTTAAAAGGTACAGTGTGAGATTTAGTTGCATCTAGTGGTGTAATTGCTGCATTGCAATCTCCTCACATCACCCTCACCTTCCTAGTGTAAAGGAGAAACAACACTTGAAAGGTGGCGTCTAGAGTCAGTGTTCTGGGCTACTGTAGAAACATGGTGTTCCAATGTGGCAGTCTGTATTTCACAAGAGTTCACAGTGTGCTGAATATTTTAAACGGCCTTGTTGATAAGGGCCAGTGGCATACATGCATGAAAACATAGTTATGAATATTGTACTCCATGTTTCTATTATTCTGAAAATAGAGGCCCTCAATGTTACACACTGGACCTTTAAGGAGATACTAAGAAAGTGTTACTGCTTTTAATCTGGGGTGTAACTCTCCCACGCACCACATGGGGGCGCTAACCGGCTACAAAGTGGTTGTATGAGAAATCCCCGAGAACCATGAAGTGTTTTATTTTGAGGTCGTGAGTTAAACGAAAAGGAGAAGAAGAAGAAACCCACTCCTCCTCCTCCACATGTAGGCTTTTGTGAAGCACATCGCTGAAACTATTACTGCTGCTGTTCTGTTTCCCCCTCCCCAAAGACGCTTCCTCCATGTGAAGCACGGGACCTGTGTGTTTTAGCCGGATTGGTCCATCACAGCATCGGTCTGCTCTCTCTCTCTCTCTCTCCCCCGTTTCTCAAACCGCTAGCTTAGCTGTCGTAGTACAGACGCTTCTTAACACCGCAGCTGAAGGAGAAGAAACCTCACTATTCTCAGTTGAGTAACACGTTAAGGTAAGGTTTCATTTTTGTTTTTTTCTTGTTTTTTTTGTTTGTTTTTTTGCAGGTAGTATTTGACGTCTGTTGTCTTCCGTAGTGTTGTTAACGGGCGTACTAACGTTAGCATCCTTTGACTTCTGCCCGACAACATCTGTATTTGACAGATGAAGCAGCTGCTAACGTTAGCTGAGCTGTTGGGGCTCGGACGCTTAAACGTTAGACGACGGCGACACTCGTTTCCTGTATTTAATTCCTGTTAAACTTGATAATAAAACGGGCTTAACTCACTAATGTAATGTAATGTTGTATACAGGCAACGTGTCAAGTGTTAATTATGAGTTTAAGTTAGCTGTTACTGCAGGAGGAAAGCTTAACGCTGAAGAACAGTGTGGCGTGAAGAAGTAGTCTTGCTCTGGTGGGTTTTCTCGATATTTTTAAGGCTTTTGGCAACGTTGTTAAAATTCACAAGTGATTCAAATTTATGCTCACATTATAAGGAGACAGTGGTGTGGCTTATCATATGATGACAGACTTGGTAACCTGCTTGAAATTCACCATCTCCTGTTTTTGCTGGTGATCAAATAGACTGCAAGTCTTGTGTTTTTTTTTTTAGTTGAAAGCACTGTGTGGTCTCTCTTGCTATATTTGTCTTTTTCCCCTTTATTCTGTGGATGTTGGACATTATTCTTACATATTAAAATCTAACTTGGATCAATGAACATTTATCATAATCAAGAATATTAAGTCAGACTTTGTAAAAAAACCCAAAACAAAACAGAGAAACGTCTTTTAGGTTTTAGATTGTTGTTAGATTGTTCATTGTGTTTATTTGCAGCCGATAATGGAAGCAAGTCCATTATGGAGTTAAATATCTTGCCTGCCAATTAAATATCTCATATTCCCAGCAATTTCCAGCTGCGATTGTGTGATAACACTACAGTTAAGTTGGCCGAGGACGCTCATCCCTCCATTTACAGGAGCTCATCTCTTTCACGGCTCCACGCAGATCACTGACAGGGTTGTCCTGTTGATCTTTTAATGAAGCTGGGAATCCTCCTCCTCCTCCTCCTCCTCCTCTATCCTACTACTCCAGATGGACCTGTGTTTTACTTGTAAGTCTGTGAGGCCGTGCCTGTGTTGTTATTAATGCTGTACATGGCATGGACCCCCCCCCATGCAACCTCTGATAAGTCCTCTCTCCCTCCCCTCCCCTCCTGGCCAGATAGTGAAGGTCAGGTCATGTGACTTCTGTTATGATAAGAGGCGCTGTATGGCATCTGGAGCTGGGCAGCATCTGTTGGTGTTTTCACGAGGCGGAAATCTAACCGCTTGTTCCTCGTCTAGTTGTTGTGATCATCAGGGATTGGGGAAGTTTTAGTCAGCAGTTTACTTATCTATGATATACAACCTTTGTCTAGGAACTATACGGACATTGGATGTCGCGCTGCTTCAGCCCACCAAGGTCAGAGACTTTTCTTTTTTTTTAATGCAGCTTAGCCTACTTAGAAGCGAGGAGGAATTTGATATTTCACATCTCTGTAAAAGCTGAAAGCTTGGATGTACTGTTAGCGTGAGTGACTTAATTGTGTCAAAGTTATGCCAAAGTAGTTTTCCCGAGCTCCAAGGTAAATAGTAGCTCCCTAATAGTTCTGTTGACACAGAAACGTCAACAGAAACCAACTCAGCTGCCTTTTGTTGATTTATCAGTCTGCTGCTAATCCGGCTAGCCAGACAATGATTGCAAACACTAAACCAACAAAGATGAAATTAACCACTGTTTGACTGATGTTGGGCACAGAGTGACATTTGGCGACATGTTGTCTTGCTGGAAGTGAGGAATTAAAGACTTTTTCACCATCACACGTATAGAAACTGCATAAACCTGAGAATAGAAACTGGCCTTGACGTACACCTTTCCATTTATCTCAGATCAAAGTAGGTCAACCATGGTAAGTTGCCTCTCTCCTCTGGATATAAAAAAAAAAGTCTCCAGTAGTTGGTGCATTGCGAGTTTCATCACGTCTCTATATTTTCTGTACTCCACTTATGAGGACACATTGTCTTACTTTGGTGACACTGACTGTCAAAAGTCAAGCTGGATTTCAAGAACTTCTTTTTTCAGCTAGAATGAAACTAGGATCGTTTTTCAGTAAAGGCCACAAGAGTGTGTCTCCTTCCAAGAATAGTAAGGCAGACCTAGAGGTCACACAGGCCTGATATGTCAGACACACTCTGAGGAGGGAAATATCTTTGGCGGAGATGAGCATCGCTACTCGATTTGGACGTCACTAATCGTTCGGTATATAGAGTACTCGCAATGTTCTATACAGCAAAAATGATTGATCCGCACAGCCGCGGACGATGTTAAACATTTTCAGTCAGGCGTCACTCGATCTTTGCGCTCAAATGGCACTTGTTTTCTATTGTTTACATAAATGTGAGAGCATTTGATAGTAGGCCTGATAGATATTCTTACAGAAATGAAACTAAATGTTCAGCTGTACAATTGGGCTACCTTCACACGCTGGCTATTGTGAGAAAATCCCCCTGATAACGTCGATGGAGTTTGTTTTGTGAGAGTGTCAAAGGGGCCGAAGCAGTCAAGAACAGGAAGTAAGTCACTGCTCATGAAACAGTTCTTCTCGATATGAGTCTCTGTGTAAACGTGTGATGTTTCTTTCTTTCTTCCCTTTTGTGAGTTTACATCACTATATATAGGCTGGCAATCGAGGTAGAAAGGCCACCTGGAGTGGGTGTCTCTTCCCACACATGCTCTTAATTCTGAACTTGGCTGGAGCGCCCACTGTCTTGTTTTTCTCGTGGCTTTCCCTTGTTTTCCTGTATCTGTGAGATTTACTCAGCTCCCACACACTGACAGTGCCACAATCCTGTCAGAAGCATGACTGAAATCAAGGATCTCTTCCTCTCTCTCTCTCTCTTTTCCACCCTCCTTTCCTTCTCTCTTGTCATTCCTTTCGCAGATAATGAGCAGATAACACGCTGAGTGGACTTGAAGATGGAAATGGCCCTCTTGAAATTATGTAAAAAAGGTTTTGGTTATATGCTGTACAGATAATAATTAAGCATGCTGTATAGCTGACATCAAAAGCAGACTGAGCCGCTGCTTTTATAGACGCATCGAATCTGAGTTGGAAGTTTGTGATACTAGACGTGTTTGCATGCATTAATTAGCACTTAACAGAATGTGTGGAAAAAGTCCAGACTGCATGGATGTTTCATATGCAAAGAGCTGTATCCACTTATGTTTCAGGGCTAGCGAACAACATCTCTGATTGTTTTTCCCCCAACACCCTTTCATTACACCCACAACTTGGTTCACACTGGCCCGTCAAACACTGTGCTCCAGCTGTGTGCAAAGGTAATTAAATGTTAGTTGTGTACATGTTGTCATACTTTGTCACAGGATTTATGCCAGCCCTTAGTAATTCTTAGCTATAAAAGACACAGTTACCGTCTGCTTTTTGTTTATCGTGACTCCCACTTCACAGTTGCTTTAATCCAGTTCCTGCAGGGCCACGGTTACGAAACAGATGAATTCATCGAGCACTGATACAGCAAAGGGAAGGACCAGATTGTTGTTTATTGATATCTGTTCTTCCTACTTACATTAGTACTGTCTGTGCATTTACCATTATAGCTATTAATTTGGTAGGCTCATTTGTCCAAAGCCATGTACAAATGAAGTACAATCCAAGCCACAGTAGATCAAACAGAAGCCTTTGAGAATGAGCGCTACAACACTCAGGTGCATGACGTTACGCATGAGTGCATAGCACTCACAAGGAGGCTTATGCCTGAATGAAGGGAATTCAGGTTGTTGGGTGCAGGATGGCATGATGAGATTGGATGGATCAGGGTCCAGAGGAGAACTGTCAGGCCAGCTTGAGAGCAGAAGTTTGTGCTTTGTCATTACCACACTGCTCCCGTATGTCTGTTCTTGCACTGTGTAACGAGAAGTCCATCCATCCATTCATTTTTTTTTTTTTTGTAAATCTGGGACTGACTTTTAGTCGATGGCGAGAGCTTGGTGAAATAAAAGGCTGAAAGACAGACACCGAGCTGAGCTTCTTGCTGTCGGACTAGTAAGTAATATTAGCTGGCTGGCTATGTCTTGTATTGTTGCAACTGCTTGAGTTTTGGCTGTGAGCAAAGTTGTCAACTGTAATCATAACAAACACACACATACAGCTGTCCATATTTATAACAGTGGTGTTACGCTCTGAAACTGGGGATGCTAAGTCACAAAATGACCAAATATCTTACGCAGTGTTGCTTCAAACAGAGGAGATACACTGTGGTTTGGTGCTTCTGCACTGATGGCTGTCCTTGTCAGAAAAGAAGGATACAGCCGAGAGAGAGAGAGGTAGCTGTTGGACGAGGAAAGAGGTTGTAATATTATATATTACTGTTATGACTAGAATTACTTGAGAGTAGTACTCATTTCAAATTCAATTGTAGCATTTCAGGAGGACACTGTCCAGATAAATCAGAATGTTCACTTCTTTGGTACTTTGAGCTCCACCTCCTACTACAGCAGTCGATGTTTGAAAGGCCAGCAATTGTTCTCAACATGTCATTTCTTCTTCTGCAATTGTCTGTTGTGTCTTAGGCGCCAGTTCCCCCAGAGGTTCCCGTCTGATGGAGCAGTGGTTGTCAGTCTTTGTGAAGAGGCAGCATGTTTCCTTGTCACGTAACCCCCTGGCCCTCTGCTGAGCTGCCGGCCTCCTGCGGCAGTCATGCACCCCCAGCGCAGCCCTCACAACCCCTGCCGGATCTCCTGTGCAGCTGTCCCGTACCACCTTTGAACACCCACTCCGAGACGCCCTCCCCTGACCCCATGGAGTCCCTCATCGTGGTCACAGAGTACGAGCCCAGCAGACCACCTGGAGAGGCTGGGGAGGAAGAGGAGGTAAAGTGAAACACACCCATGTAACACTATACTGTATGTACCAGAGATATCAGATGGATTTGGGTTTCTACTGAATTAAATGACACATGATGATACAGGGCCATAGTTTTATTTTTCCAGACCCCAAAAAGACATAATTTTCACAATAAGGAAATAAATATGATTTAAACGTATCGTATCTCAGGTAGAAGATATGGACAGTTCTGAGACTCCCGAGCCAGCTTCCTCTGTGGCACCTTTCCGGATTCCTTCCTGCGACCTGCTGTCCCACACAGTTGGCCGACCAGAGGCTCTGCTACCTGAAAGCCAAGAGCAAAGGGGAAGATTAAACCTGTCAGACAGGAAACTATCACTGCAGGAGCGCTCACAAACGTCAGCATCACCCTGCAGCTCTCCGGGACTCAACGGGCGCTATATTTACCCGTCACTGCCGTACTCACCCATCACATCACCCCACTCCTCTCCGCGCTTGCCTCGCCGGCCCACTGTGGAGTCCCACAGTGTTTCCATCACAGATCTCCAGGTATGGTCAAAAGCCTTGAGGCGAGCACAGCTCCAGTAAGTTGCTTAACATGTGTCCCAGCCTGTCTGCGAAAACAATCAATACTGCTAACACAAAATAATGCTATAATAACTGCTGTATTGATACCAGTAGTTTACCATAATATTAATATAGTCAGTTTTGTTTGTCCAACATTGATCAAATTATTAAGTAAACAAGCCAACATGAAGTAAAAGCCAGTGTAATAATCATAATTGTGATTATATAATTCAAAGTCTCTGCGCCATCTGAGCAGCGAATTTCCTCAAGCACTGTGCACTGTATAAAGTATTACACATGATTGAACAAACTAACTAATGTTCACACAGAGCCAGGCTCCTCTTGAACAGCTGTTAGTTGTCAAAGTATCGTACTTGTGTGAAAGTAAGCAGAACCACATGTGCATTTGTCTTAAAAGCAGCAGCACACTGGTAAAGACTGAGCTTTGTGGATGCAAAGGTAAGGTTTTACAGTCTCAGTAGATGTAGATAATAGCTGTCATCCCTGTTACACATAGATGCAGAAACTTGTAAATGTCATGTACTGTAGGTAGAATCTTTCTTAGGGCAGCAGGCTGCAGAGGTTCTCCTGTGCGATATTTAGAGTCTGATAGATGTTTTTGCTTTCACAGAATCACAAATTGCAATTGTGTTTAAAAAAAAAAGACACACATAAAGGTTAATAACATTCTGAAATATCCTCTCATGGTGGAGACTTTCTTGTCAGGTGATTGATGTTACTGTAAGTTAAGTATCATGTAATGCTGTTGGTCACTTTAGTCCGTCTGAATTCTATGCACACATCATCTTACCATCTTTCTTGGCTCGTTTAATAATCTAATTTAGAGGCCAACAAGCAAATAAATTACACTCAGTTATGTATTTTTAATGAAGAGCTGCATAGTGCATCCTTGGTTGTTTGCATGAATCATTCTCTGCAGGCTGGGTTCAGTTTGTTCTCAGCAGTGTCTGTGTTCTTATCACTCATTGTTTTATATTCACACTGCTTTTCACCACACAAGTACAGTACACCTCGAAAGAGCGCAGTATATATATAGTATAGTATATACTATAAAACTGTGACAGCTCTGAAACACACCTCTCAAATCTCAGACAGAAAGATTAGCAGATAGGATTAGTGTTTAGGTTAAATTTATTCACCTCTGAGAAGTTCAAATAAATGAATGGAAATGTAAAAAAAAAAAAATCATGGACAGATTTTGGCATTCAGGCATAGCAGATTTTGTAAGAATGCTCATGATGTATCTAGGGTATCTAACTGCTAAAATATCTGATGTATCTCATTTGAAAAGAACCCATTTTCTCCTCCTCTCTCTTCCCTCTTGCCTCCCTCTCTTCAAGGACTGCGTTCAACTCAACCAGTACAAGCTGAAAGACGAAATTGGAAAGGTACCATCAGAGACAACTCACTGATTGCTCCCTTTCACTGCCTTTTCCATTTTCCTCTCCCTTCCGCCTACTGCATGTCTGTCAAGTAGCGCACATCATCAAGGACACGCAGTAACAGTCTCTGATATCCCTCTCACCCGGCTGTCCTCATTTCCCAAACTCTGTGTAAACTACCAGGCCATGGGAGAGTTGAAAGATGGATGAGAGGCTGGTATAAATAGCGCTCTCTAAGGGTTGTGCGAGGCTTAGTGCATACAGCCGTGCATGTGAGTGGATGTGTGTGTTTGCATGCATGTTTTAGATTGTGGGTTTCATAAGACAGTATGTGCATGCATGTGAGTTTTTCCATGTAGGTAGACACGTTAATGTGTGTGGTTTTGTGTTCAGCAGAAACAATTATAACCTTTCAGGATTGTTGGAGAGACTCCTGTTATCAGATCATCTCTGGGACCGGAGGATGAGCTCTGTGCTGCCTCTCCAATCTGCTCCCCCAGCAGGAACTGATCCTGCTCTCTCCCCCTCCCTCTCTCTCTCACTCTCTGTTTGTTTTTGGGCATGCATTTGTGCACACAAGCTACTAATTGGGCCTAGTTTTTATCCTGAATTTCCTGTGTGTGTGGGCAGGGAGCTTGATAGCATAAACCAGATCCAGTTTCCTTAATTAGCCTAAAATCAAAAATGAAAGAGAGAGGAGAGAGATTATTTGAATTTCTCTGTTCTCACTTTGAAGCAGCTGGTACTCTTTCAGTGTACACTGTCAGCCCACACACTTCCCTCATGTGTGTATGTTTGTCTATTCGTTCCTGTGTGCATTTTTATTTATTTAGTTTGCTTTGCACAGAGTGTGATATTTTTGCACGTGAGGAACTGACAGCTGCTCGGTCTCACTTTATTGGCTTCCATTCTCTTTTCACTTGTTCCGGGCTCAGGGCTCCTATGGCGTTGTCAAGCTGGCTTACAACGAGGATGACAACACATACTACGTGAGTTCTTCACGCACACACAGATACAGATGTGATTTCTTCCCAAGTATTAAAACTCTGTTCTCTCACCTCTCTCTCATTCCTTATCACTTGGCACACACACACACGCAGACAAGACACATAATAATCAAACCCCTTTGTCACATTAACTGCTGTGATTTCATGTGAAAGCTTCACATATGAAAATGTCTCCAGTTAATTGTGCCTCCCCAAGCACTGTAATAACACATCAGCTTGAGCTTTTCTGTTTGCTGCTCATGATTATTGCTGCAATTTTCATTAAGCTCCGTGATATTGACAATGACGTGGAGATTATTTTAATATTCCTCCCAAGTGACAAAGTCCACATGTCGCACTCCGTCATTATATCATTGCCATAATAACTGAGGGCATTCAGGCTATTAAAGAAAAAATCTATTTCCCCCGAGGAGGGAAAATATCCACTGAACAATGTAGCTGTCACACACTGTGCACTTTGTTCAACAATGCCTTGACAGTTGTCAGAGAGGATAATCGTTGGAGAATTGGTCAGGGAGATCTCTGACTAACATCTACGTGGCATGAGTAACAGCCAAACTGAAAAACAGTCCATTAAAATGAAGTTTTATGATCTGAAAGCATATTTTATCTCGTGTCTATTCCTGTTTTTCAGTATGACCAGTTTAATTGTTTATGAAAGGAAAAAACTGTGAAGAATGTAGCTTTATTAACAACTTTAAGTATTACAGTGCTGTCACATATCAAGCGGTGAAGCAGAAATACTAGTTTGTTTAGCCTGAAACTTTATATTGTTTACTGTATATGTTCAATCAGAAAAACAAGGAAGAATTTAATGTTTAATCTCTTAATTTCAAAATAAAACTGCATTACAGAATCCATCCAATACCAATCCTTTCATATTGCAGCAGTGACACGCACGTGTGTAGTCTTTAGACAAAAATGCTTATTAGTTTTAGTCACATTTTAATCATGTTTATCCATCATACTTTTAGTCTAGTCTAGTCTAGTTTTACACACACATTCAGAATAATTCGAAGGACTGTGAGTTGGGGAGAAAAGCAAAGAGAGAGCTCTGGACAGCTTACTATCTGCTCCCAGCAGCAGGATCAGCCGCAGAAATCAATCCTGACAACTGTGCTACTATGATGCATAAAGGTGGTGGTTTGCCAGTTGGGTTGGGTTTCAGTGCGGGTCTTAAAAAAACATCACTATACCTCTGCCTTTGTCCCCAATAAGTTTCTCCAACTTATTGGTGGAAAATATTGTGCATTTTTTGAATGTCTGAAAGCGTGCCGATAATATTTTAGTCCTGTCTCCTCTTGTTAACAAAAAGTACATTTTGTCATAGTTTTTCTTAATTCTCTTTTTATCCATACGTTTTATCTGTTCTTTAGAAAAAGGAATGATCTATGTACATCACTTTCATGCTTGCATCTCTCTCATTTTACACCAGAGTTGGCAGCAAGAACTGCCAGTGTAGAAGTCTAGCTTTTATAATCTTTTGTGCTGATGACGGTCAGTGTTAGTTCAAGGTGAGGAGAAACATTTATAGGCGCTGGGATATTCATCTGTAGGAGTGTGAGTGGGTGCACTGTCAGTCATGCATCACCTCACTTTATCTACCTTTCTGTTCATCTTTTCTCTCAATCTATCGCCCACTCGGCTCTCCCACCCAGTCTCCACATTTCTATTATTCTCTTCCCTAACCAAGTCTATCTCCTGTTCTCTCCTGTAGGCGATGAAGGTGTTGTCCAAGAAGAGGCTGATGCGGCAGGCAGGTTTCCCACGTAAGTCTGGAGCCAGGGGCAGATGGTTAACACAGCAGGGAGCACAGTAGGCTCTTATAATACTCCAGTGGTACATTAACACTGCATACCAATACTCAAACCCACCCTGTCTTTTGTCCTATCCTGTCCTTCTATCCACACCTCACCTTGTACCCATGCCCACCCACATTGATTCTCTCAGGGAGACCTCCCCCTCGTGGAGCCAAAGCAGCCCCTGAAGGTCCCCCTCAACTTAAAGGACCCCTGGAGCGGGTCTATCAAGAGATTGCCATTCTGAAAAAGTTGGACCATCCTAATGTGGTAAAACTAGTAGAGGTGAGTGCTCTTAAAACATAGTTAGACTATTTTCATATATTTTAAATATATATTTATTTCTCCTTCACTCATTTAATCCAGAATTGTGTGCCATAATATCTGTATCTATCTTTAAAAATGAGAAGTTTTCCAGCAGCTTTTAATTGAGAGAACGAATGCAGAACACACCAGAACAAACAAATTAGGCCTGTTCAAGTTAAGCGAGTATACTACTGTCGACCTATTCTTAAAAAAATACCAACAACAACAATCAATACAAAGTTACAACATACCACAATGGTAGTTGCGTGCGTTAATGTCGGGACGCTCACTTCTCCCGTCTCATTATCTGTTCATTCAGCGGTGTGATTGCTGAGTCTAACGAAGCAGTCCAAATATAATTTGTCAATTATTTATTTAATTACAAAGGAACAAAAAAAAAGACAAAAACTAAATCCAATAAATGAAATTGATGTGCGGAAAAGTGAACATGGATGACATAGTTGCTGTGAAATTTGCGGTTTCTCCACCATGCGTCTGAACAGGCAGGTGACTAGACAATAGACAGTGATTGTTTCTGGTCCAACCCACATGACATACCATAATACTTGGACTATTCAATAAATCAACATAATATAAACATATACATGGCTCCTACACAGGGGAAACTACGGTTGAATTTATGTAAAATGTGCAGCGACGGGACAATATTGCAAGGTCACACAGAATTCACAGGGAACGGTTGAACTGGCGTCAATTGTTGCAATTCCTGGAACACGACTGTGTGTCACGGCTTTGTGCTCATCTATTCATGTTGACATCACAGGAAACAATCTATGTGCGATTATTAAACATTCCAGAGTGAAAATGTATGGCACACAAAAGGATTATCTATTTGTGTGTGCATGCGCGCGCATGTGCGTGTTTAGACTAATTTCCATTTTTCTGTGATTTGCTGCCAGGTTTTGGACGACCCCAGTGAGGACCATCTGTACATGGGTACGTTGGGCCAGACAGTCAGGCCTCAGAACAATACATACACACACATAGTTATACAGTCATGAATAAAGCAATAAACCAGAAAAGAAAGATATTTGAAATTATTATTAATATTATTATTATTTTGTGTGTCTTGTAACTGAAAATCACATCATCATTAACCTCATCTGTGTTTCTACTGCAGTTTTTGAGCTGGTCAAGCAAGGGTAAGCTAAGTCTCTTGTATGGTAATGTTTGTGACACTGGAATCAGTTCAATCTTATTAGTTATGATTGCTAATTGAGTGTGTATGTGTGTGTGTGTTTACCTGTTTATGTTCAGGGCTGTGATGGAGGTACCGACAGATAAACCTTTCAGTGAGGACCAGTCTCGCTTTTACTTCCAAGATCTGCTCAGGGGAATCGAGTATTGTGAGTATCCCAAATCTCCTTCCTGTTACTCTTCACTCAGGCTGTGACTGATGATTCAATATTGATTCAGCTGCAGTTTCATATAGATTCTGCTCAGATTTACATTTAAAAAAAGGAAACAATCCTTTTTAAGTTCTCCAAACTAGATTCTGAAAATATATTGTGTTATGTCTGGTACTGTCTGCTACTTTCCAATTCGATCTGTACCTTCTCAGAGAAAAAAATATGAAACAGACCCCACTTCTTACTAATACAGATAATTACCTCTTTGAAATGAAGCAATCTTGTTGCAAAAGTATCTTAATATGCAATAATATTTCGCCTGTGATAACCTGTCTATTATATACGGAGTTGTGAATGTCTAAACTAGAGTTCTGTAATTGTGATATCAAGATGAAGGTCTTTTGTGTCTAGGTTTGCCCTCGTCTTCTACCGCGCCATTTACACAAGTCCTTCGTCTGTGTTCTGTTCTTGACTCTAGACACCCACAAAGCTCATTTCACATCATCTCACTTCGACTCTTAATGTATTTCAGCACAGCAGAAGAGGTTTTGCACAAAGTGTCGTCTAGGAGACTAGTACTGGGGGAGTGCGAGGGAGGGCTCTGCACCAGAGACACTTCTTTTCTGCTCTGTACCTTTCTGTTGATGGCTGTAATTCCTGAAATGTTAATATAACTTCCTACCAAAGTGCACTACCAGAGTGCCAGAGATTCCTCCACAAGGGTCCATTATTATTTTATTCCATCAAACCAACAACTGATTGGTTCACAATTAACAATACTCAGATGTTGAAAATGTAATTTTAAGACCAGACAGAAAGAGAATCGCCATCATCTCTTTCCATATGCACAATTCCTCGAATGGGATCTTGTTGCTGTAATAATTTAATAATTTCATTTCAACAGTACATTACCAGAGGATCATCCACCGAGACGTCAAGCCCTCTAACCTTTTGGTGGGAGAAGATGGACACATCAAGATAGCAGACTTTGGAGTCAGCAACCAGTTTGAGGGGGCTGATGCCCTCCTGACCAGCACAGTGGGGACGCCTGCTTTCCTCGCCCCTGAAGCGCTCTCGGAGACCAGAAAGAACTTCTCTGGAAAGGTTGACTCACTACTGCCCCCTGGGAATGATTTTTAGGAAATGCAAGACCATTTACTGCTGTAGTTTTCATGTTTTTCTTGTGACTGAATACGTTTTTTCTTTTCTGTGTACTACGATACACCGAAGAACAATTTCCTAATATAAAATCTTTATTATGTCGTAGGCTTTGGATGTTTGGGCTATGGGAGTGACACTTTATTGCTTCGTCTTTGGAGTGGTGAGTGTGTGCTTTGGCAAAAACAGATACAACAAATACTGTAATTTATTTATTTTTTTTGTCTGTTTCTACGCATTGACAATCTGCTGGTCCTCCACTGAAACCTTTCTCTATTCACAGTGTCCATTTATGGATGAGCGCATCCTCAGTCTTCATCAGAAAATCAAGACACAACCTGTGGAGTTACCTGAACAGTCAGTTAGGCTTTTTGTTAAAGCTATACAGTACATGAAATACTCCAGCTGCCACTTCATTTATTTACTTAATATTTTATTTTACAAACATCTGTAGCTGTGACTCTCTCTGTCTCAACAGTGCTGATATATCAGATGATCTTAAAGATTTGGTGCTGAAAATGTTGGACAAGAATCCAGAGACCAGAATATCAATCCCACAGATTAAGGTAAACACTCACAAACTTTGATTTGTAATCCTACAGAGTTTAACTTTGTAGGTCTATCAGTTATATAAAATCAGTCTTGCTTTGTCAGAATCGAACACATAAAGAACTCCTTTGCTCTGTTGTTTGTGTCCAGGTGCACCCATGGGTGACGAGGCACGGAGCCGAGCCTCTTCCTCTGGAGGATGACAACTGCTGTATGCTGATCGAGGTAACCGAGGAGGAGGTGGAGAACTCTGTTAAACACATCCCCAGCCTAGCTACAGTGGTGAGTTAATGAACTTGTCTTTGTCTTAATGAACATCACAGGCATGCCAAAGTATAAATATAAAAGATATTTTCAAGTACTTATATTTCATTTTTAATATATTTCAGGCACATCGCACCACCCCACAATAGTCACTTCACCACTACCACCTACTTAATTGCCGTCTCTGCACTTTGTGTGAGAGCAGATGTATGACTCATCTAGTAGTTTCAATTTATTTTCTCTAATTACAAAAGTCGATGCCAAATGAGGCAAAAGATGTGAACGTTTGAGATGAATTTGAAGTCTTTCAAGCACTTTTTCCTCTCTTTTTTTTCTCTAACTAGCACTTAATTGAAAGGACAGACACAACATTAATTATGAATATACCTGGTGAATGTAGAAATGTAAAATTCATTAAACCTTCATGTTGCTGTTACCATGACTCCGCCAGTGAAAGCTGTGTACAGCGAAAGTGAAGCTTCTCCTCTTCACATTTCTGATTGGATTTGTGTATCACTGCTCACTTTTCTTTTTCAGATCCTGGTGAGGACTATGCTGAGGAAGCGCTCCTTTGGGAACCCCTTTGATTGGGCCCGTAAAGAGGACCGCAGCAGTTTGTGCACTCCAGGGCAAACGCTTACGTAAGGATTTTTTACAGACATGCGACAGACTCTAAACCAGCCATACTCAACTTGCTTTGCCCAGGGGCCACTTTGGCAAAATGAATAAAATCAATAAAACCAATAATTAGGATTGTTAATGAGTCATAATACCAAAGTTGTGTCTCATCTCTTTTGGGAATGCTGAATCGAAGTTATCGTGTTTCGACTCTTAACGGCGTCAGATGTTCTCAACCTTACACAGAGCAGTTGTCATTTGACAAATTAAACAAAGTGTTTTATTGGTAGCAGTATGCTGTTAATAACATATTCTCATTTAAAGCTGCTCTTAGTATATACACCTAATGTTTGACAGGTAGTTTATCAAGTATCCTGTTATTATTTCTCTCCTCCCTCTCCTGCCCTGCAGGAAAGGCAGAGCAGGCAATGTGCGATACTGCTACATTCATTGTGACCAAAGAAGGTAAATAATAACTTCAGGACAACTGTTGCCTGCTGTAGTATTGTTTATAGTTATAGAGTATACTTTTAAGAACCCTGGCATGATATAATCTTCTGTGTTTCTCAGTATGTCTTTAATGGTCAAATTAAGAGAATTTGACCATGTGTCAAGTTTGTAAACTAGCCTGTGCTAGTTTAGGGGTGTTGTACTGTATGTACTGAAGTTAGTTAGTTTAAGTTCAATTTATCTCACATAAGGTAAGTGACCAGAGCTGTGGAATAATGCACATTATGATGGACAAAATATTCACTCTTACAATCCAGTTTCAGAGACACTGTCAGAGGTATTGATACAATTTGTGAGTAATACTTAATGATGCAGTTTGATTGGTGTCAATGTGAAATGTAGCCATACAATTCTACCATACTTCAAACACCAAAATACAGATACTGTAACATATGCCACTCAGATGCAAGTTAAATATAGCATTTTTGTCCACGAGTGCAGAGCATTCATTTATCTTGATAAGTTGTTACTCATTCCTCTGCATGAAGCCCTCTCCCCGTATCCAAAGGACATAAATCTGATGTCTTTGTGTCTTTCCTTGATAAAAAAAAATGTATCTAAACTTGCCCAGCAGCTTGTGAGATGTCTTCACTGCTCACTGCCTCGTGTTATGTAACAATTAAATGGTTGGTTTCAGTTCTTAAACATAGCTCTACAGTAGCTTATTCTTTTCCTCTGTTCAGCGATACAGGATTGACAGCAGGCCCGTTGCAGTGCTTACAACTAACGCTGCGTCTCTGGTGTGTTACTTAGGAAACAGGAGAGCAGTGATGGCATGAGGAGTGTGGACCTGCCCTACGTGGGAGAGGATGAGGCACTTTCCTGATGCAGAGGGTTTATTATGCACGCTGGCATCTGCCTGCCTGCAGCCACACAGAACGACAACCCCTTTACTTACAGTTTTATACTGGGCATATGCTATTGTTGGACTATACTGGTACATTTCCTGCAAGGTGGACACGTGTGGTGGACCCAGAAAAAAGGGAGAAAATAAAGGTTCCAAGGCCCTTTGACAACCTTTTTTTAAGCTTTTATTGTCTCCTGTTAAAGTTTGGGATTTATTGAACTTGAGACTGTCACATGGGAACCTTCCAAAAAGAGGAACCTCATGAACCATGAACTTGTCTTCAGTCCTGATTGCCCAACCCACTCTCCTCCTCTTATCCTGCATGCATTTATAGTCCTAGCATGCTTTGTCTCAGGCTTCTACTGTACAGTTTCCTGTTTTATTGAAGTCTAGCCACTTTCTCCTCGTCTTTTACTTGACAATTCTTTCAGGTACACGGGGCGCGGGAGCGGACGACGGTTTATGGGGGAGGGATGGTTTGTCTTCACCATCGCCTCGGCACTCTCTTTAGTAGAGCGGGTTTCTTGACATTGATTGTCTGGTTCGCTCTGCCTGCTTCGGAGTAGCAGAGCCCAGTTTTGTAACATATTTAAGAGAAGAATTTGTTCAGTCTTTCCCAAAATGAAAAAAAGGGAGTGAAAAAATGTTTACTTCATTGAATGCATGTGTTTACTTTCCCAATGCAAACAATATATAAGCTATTATTAACATTTGCACGCTCATAGACATACCTGTTTCACTCAGTGTTTGTTTTTGTGGTATGGTAGTCTGCTCACTGGCTCTTTATTACAGCTCCCGTTTACTACAATCAATAGAAAGCTTTAAAAACAGTTGATGTAGTGCTTTGTGAACAGTCAGATTCATCACTCTTTCATACAAGATATCAGACAGGAAATGGGATTTTTTTTTTTTTTTTTGCAAAGCTAGTGCTCCTGGTGAATCTTTTTTTTTTTAGTGAATAATATGATTTTTAGGTGTTTGTTCTATATTTTTAAATTCATAGAGCTTCAACAATCAAGTAATGAAGGTAGTAATCTACCAAATGCATATGACAAAAGCTAAATGATTCTGCAGCCATTGTCTGCAATGGTTCAAGTAGTTTTTTTCACGACTTAGTTAAAAAGTTAAAATCGTAAATGTTCTTACTTCAATTCTGTCTAATTTTGTAAAGTATAGAACTTATAGAAAACAAACCTTTAAACCATTTCTTCTTTATTGAGCTATTAGAGCCGGATACAGAGATACGTTTTGAAATGGAAGCATAGTGCAGCTGCAGACTTTTTGTACAAATCTATGCATGACATATCTGTAGAGGTGTTGAACTTAAAAAAATCGTTTTCATCAATAGGCCACTCTGCAAATATTTCAAATGAATTCTTAAGTTTTTTTTAAATTATAATTTATTTATTTATTGATGTGTTTCATTTTAGATGATCCCAAAGCAGGAAATTTGCATTTTGTGTTCCTTCTTCATTTGTTTTGTCAAACATGTCCGTGCAGATTAATCCACTTATCGTGTCTCTAACATAGAATATTGACAAAATATTAATTCTTACTTTTAATGCTTCCACACACTAATTCTTTCAGCACAACATTTTTTTTTACTTACTACTTGCATGTCACTCTGAACTGTATATCTGTTTTTTAAGACTAGTACTATGCATATGATGTGTCTTTCTCTGTATGGTGCAATGGTACACCCCGGCAGATCGTCACGTACAGTGTGCACGCTCAGTGGCTGGATGTGGAGAGCTGTCTGATTCTAATTTGTTGACGTTTTATCCAGAAAGATGTAATTAAGTCGTGCTCTTCACTGTGGAGCGCTGCAAATAGAGACAGGCACTCTGGCTTTGGATTTCCATAACATTGTACTGTACTTTTGAAGGATTATTTTGATAGCCAATGATCCTTTAATGCCCATGATTTAGTCAGAAAATTAACTGCATAAATGTCTAAATGTGTGTCATACTGTGAAATGTCACCTAATTTAAACATGTACATTTCTAGAGACTATTATTATTTATGTTTTTACCAACACTTACAGTACTTCCCCTTTGGTGTCAATATTTTGCCCTCCATGAACCAACAAGGTTGAACTGAAGGAGGTTTTTAGGTTCTGAACGAAGGGTGACTACGTACACAATAGCTGTAAGATAAATATTTTATATATACACACAATATTTAAATCTGTAGTTTGTTTCAATACAGTCTTTGCCAATTCTTGTCAGAAGAGCCAGGCTAAGTGATTAATTAACCTTTGTCGTTCACATGATTTAACATTCAGTGGTGTGAATTTATTTCATCGAGAGCTTTGGGGGCTCTTTTTCCCCAAAAAATGCATGCCAACATACTGAACACATACCACTGTACTGTCATAGCATGAGAGGTCTTTGACAACAAGATGGGACCTTTAAATGAATTATTCTATACATACTGTATCTTGTTCATCATTTGAATAAAATATGATTGCCTTTATGTAACGTCTGAATGTCTTTAAGCTTCAGTTCCTGAAATAGACCACTAGTGTGTGCTGTGTACCTTTTTAACATTTCTGAAGCTGTAGGATACTCTGATTATTACATTTTGTTCCTTTCTTACGTGTGTCAACAGCACATTTTCTACACCTGCCATATTTTTCCAACTGCTTTAAACTAAATGCACTTAAACATATTCTGCATTCAAACTCATTCATTAGTTTTAATTGGGGCATTTTCACAGGATTTTTCCTGCTTAGTTTGAAACCGTTTTGATTTATTATTTATTTTTTTAGACAGTGCATCTTTTGAGGATACTTGTTTTTTGTATTTCTCTGAGAGGAAACCTCATTTAAACAGAAGTTACTGACTTAAGCTGTAGTTCCTCTACTTGACACTAGTTTGACCTGAGTGAGTCAGACTTAAGAGAAACAGATGGATTTCTCTCTCTTCAGTTTCTGATGAATCATGCCACATCCTCAAGAATGGTGCATGAGCTGGGTGAGTTGAAATTGTCAAATTTACATTCTTTCATAGTAATAAATGAATGCATTGCATTTATATTACACCTCAGTGTAATGTTGACTTTAAAATGCTTCAATATGAAAAAAGGGATTGTGTCCTTAAAAGATTCATAATCTGTAAAATGGTAGAAATAGTTGATAAATCAAGATTCAGATACCAACAGTAGTTCATAATGGTTCAATAACATCAAATAGGTGATGCCCAAATCTCCCGTGGAATAGATTTCTTAATTTATGAATACTGAGATTTTTCCTGCAGTCTCCACACTTCACACTTCAGTCTTGGAAAAGTGTGACACTGACATCATGTGATCATTTTGTAGCATTGCAGGTCACCTGTCCACCTGAAAAGACTGGAATGACAAATAACTTTCAGCTTCTCAGTTATTTTAATTTAGTTTCATTTATGGGTCAAAAAAAAAAAATAAACGGCCAAAAACAGAAACACTCCTTTCTCCCTTTTTTCTGTCTCTCTCCCCTGATATCCTTAGATATACAACTCACATATATGCCTACTCACGTGTCTATACCTGTAAATTTCATTTGTTTTTAATTTTTTGTCTTTCTTGGCTAATCATGTGTCATATGTGTGTGTCTTCATGTTAATCACTTATCTTGCACTATTAATGAACAACACAAAAAGAATATTCTCTTAATATCAAGTTAATATAAATTAAACACATCAGAGTAAACTAAATTATTTCAGTGCATGGAATTCAAGTGGATATGTAGTTTCAGTAAATCAATGAGTCAGAAATTTTATTATAATTGTGAAGATAAACACAACAAAAGACTGGTCTAAAAAAAAAAAAAGCATCAGCCGTTCTACATACAGTCATGAACATCAAAACATCAGCATAAAATAATGCGTAGGGTGAATCTCTGGGGCTGAAGTACATCACAAATTAGCCTCAGTGCAGACTTGCATGTACATTACACTATATATGATCCAGTGTAAATGCAGTTCAGAGGATATTTCAGGTCTTGAACTGTGGTGTTGTGTCCCATGCCGGGGTGCATAAGGGAGCCTAAAACGCCAACATCAGCAAATGTGAAGTGCTGATTTTGACAGAATCTGAGCTTTCATTCTTCATGCTCGGTTAATTGTTTACCTGCTGATGGCTGCCAGGGGTAAGAAAAGAACAAAAAAAAAAAAAATGGACTCAAACAATACAACAAAGGGCTTGCTCAGCATTTTGTAAAACTGCACACCTACAACACCTACTTCTGCACGTGAGATGTTTTACTTTAGTGGTACCCCGTTCTTACAATTACGTCCACCTTTTTCCCTTCATCACTGTGTGTGCTCAGTTAAAGCTGGCTGCAGTCTCTGGCTTCCAATGCAAGACTGAATGAAATATTGTAACATCAACAACTTAAAGAGAGCCAGACTAAAACACGTCTCTTTCTGCATCTTTACTATCAACCGAAGCAGTCTGTATTAATGTCCCCCAACCTCGTTCAAGTGTCATTAGGGAAATTGCCATTGATATAAAATTTATATTTCATGAAAAATGGCAGACATTTAAAAGAAAACCCATAATGAAATAAAAGATAAATGTTTGATATCAAAGTAAGAATGATGAACTAGCCTTTCACTATAATGAGATTGACTCTGAATGATTTTTTAAATTATTTCAGTGTGCCTGGGAAAAAAATAACCCACTGTGGATATTATAATATAATATTAAAATAAGCAAGATTTCACAATGAATTGAAATTTAATAATTAAAAATTAATACAATGATTGATGATTTTTATGAATTTTTTATAGGATTTTACACAGTGTATTTCTGTTTATATGTAGGTAACTATTTTGGATATTTTCAAAGAACAATCTATCTAATTCAGACAGGTTATTGCAGATACAAATACCAATTAAAACACACCCTCATACCAGATGTGTCCTCGTAACATATTCATCAGTGTTAAACCAGACACAGCCTTTTCGTGCACTCTGCAGTCTGTAGCCTCGATGCTTTTTTGACCTTGAAAAACTCCGAACAGCTAAATAGCATCTTTGAGTACTTCAACTGTGGGATTCTCGCTTCAATATTATGAGGAATATAATATTCACCATCAGACTCATCGTGGAGAAAAAAAAATACAACTTGCAAGGACACTGAACAGAGAAGATAAAGCTGTTGTTAGGTTTGAGTAAACAGCAGTCTGTTTTTGTCATAGCTGAGAAATCAGTGATGCATTAATTGTGAAATGTTTTCAAATTGTACTTTACACTAAATTGGGGGTTATTTACAGGTTATGCAATGGTTTTACATGTCCGGCCCACTTGAGATCAAATTGGACTAAAATGAGTGACAATTAGGACTCACTATGGACTGTGAAAGTGGATCGCAGTTGAATATTAGCAAACTGTCTGATATTTGCAAACTCTGTTTTGCATATCAAACCCGATGCGAATTCACCATTTTAATTCAAGTGGAGAGGAAAGAAGAGAGATGGAGATTGAAAAGCAGTGCACACAAGGCAGAGTGCATGGAGATTAGAGATCAAGGCTCTTCTGTGACAGGAAGATAAGACACCTTAAAACTACTTTTTGTGTATCAGGACTGCTTATCATCACATCTGTGCATACTGAGTTGCACCTAAGACAAAATAATTCAAATTAAGTTTTTGTCTACATAGTTTCTTTTTCTGTTTCCTTGTGCTTCCAATTCTTTTCTGGCACTGAAGCTGAACTGAGAGTTTTATTCTACACAGAAAGAACTAAACCACCTTTTTCAAACAGCGTCTTGTATCCATGTTTTTCCATTCTGCTATGGCTCTTGGTGAAAGCCTCTTGGTAATGGTTGGTCTTAGTGTAAACTGCATCGTACACTTGCTTTCCAAGATTTTCATATGACCTGTGCATTGACCTCCTTATTGAACAGAGTTAAATTCAAGTGGAATTCAAGTGGAATGGGGGTTTTAATGCAAAACCTTGTGCATGACGGATTCTGAATGGAAACAGAGCAGAACAACTTTGCAAACAGCCAAACATCAAGCAAGGTCAACAACACAAGCCATAGCAGCCAGCTAATATCGCTGAGTAGTCCAACAGTAAGAAGTCCAGCTCGGCGTCTGTCTTTCAGGATTTAATTTCACAAAGCTGTCACCCACTTGTCTTGTTTGTCTGGCAGTCTCTTCCTGTCAATCTCTCCTTTTCTCCTCTTCTTCTCAGTCAACTTCCTCTTTGGTCTCTTCGCCATTATCATTATGTCCATAGAGGCTGCTGAGCCTGGTAACATTGCCCGCTTTCCTTGCTCTGTTTCTGTCACGACACCGGCTCTGCTCTCCGTCTCAGGCTCCGGGCCTGAAAATCTCCTCTACCCAGCAATCCAAAACAGCTGTGGTACAATCACAAACGCTCCCCCAGTGCTCTGAGCTCACAGTCTGGGCAGCCTGGCTTACAAACTGAGCTAACGTCAGCACACACATACAGCAGCTATAGTTCATAGCAGGTTAAATTGCTGTGAATCACAGAGATAGTTGGCGGTGTGTGACTTGGTGCCACGAAGTGTTATGTACTTCTTGTGGGAGATCGTACCTAGAGCACAAAGTTGGCGCAGAGTGGGAATGACAGAGACACCTTTCAAGTTACACTGTTGCTTTAAGTTTGTTTTCCACATAATTTAATAAAACTAAAGGTCAGATTTCAGAGATATTTTCCAAAGCTGATGCATTAGAGGGAAAAATAATTCCTAAAACTACAACTTGCCCCCTTTTTTTTTTATTTTCCCCAGTATGTGAAATTTAAAAAAGGCAAATAATACAACACAGATCAAGAGAGACAAATATACACATTTGCATCTTTAATTAGATTTCCGGTGAAATTATGTTTTTTTTTTCTTTCTTTTTTTCTTTTTTTTTTGCTGAAGAAAAAAAACAAAGCTCTCTCAAACTCCTGAGTCAGAGTGCTCTTCATATCATGGTCAGTTCAGCTCAATAAACTCAAACCAAAGATTAATTATCAGTAAACCGGATGAGATGTTTTTATACGGCATAAGAAAAAACACTTTCTGAATTGATGGAATCCATCACATCGCTGCTTTGCTTTAAATGAAACCAGTGTCCATGTTTCTGATCTCAAAGTAAAAAGAAAAAAAAATCCCATTAAACCCAGCAGCTGTTGAGGGCAACATGTTTGAGAATTTGGCAGCTTCATGCTCCTGCTGGAATTAAAATGGCTTAATTTAATGACTGGTTGTCTAACTGTTTTTTATACACATAAATTGAAATTAAAAAAAAAAAAGATTACATGAATACATTTTGACTTGACGAGTAAAAATGTATACTGCATGACTCAGGCTGAGAGAGCACTTGTCTGTGCCCGACAGCACTGCAATGTCAGAGAGAGGGCGAAAGCAAATAAAAACAGATCTGCTAATAGAGAGATGGAGAGCACTCGAGTGAGACTTTAACACAAAAAAGTGTAATGCTCCAAATATTAACACATCCACACAAAAGATGACAAATGGAAAAGTATTTACCATACACAGATGTGGAATATCATTGCCTGTGTGTCTGTGTGTGTGTTTGTATATGTGTGTGTGTGTGTGTGTGTGTGTGTGTGTGTGTGTGTGTGTGTGTGTGTGTGTGTGTGTGTTATGCAGGGATGAGACCACTGAAATCTATTGAATCACTAAAATTGACCCTTGCATGCTTCCATCACCTTTATGAGCACCAAACAACTGGTTTTAAAATCACACTTGTTGTTCTACTGCAGCCAGAGTTGGCCCACCATGAGGTTCAAATGTTCTTTAAATATGTAGGTAGGATCCCTAATTATGAATTGTTTTTCATAATCTGAGCACGGCGGGCACTTTGCGCAGGAAGTCAGTCAACTTGCTGGAACCATGTAGCATATAATCAATACGATAGAGGTTTGCATTTGGCCCGTGGCCCACCATTAAGTTTCAGTTTTGTCTGGGCACCCCTGCTGTACAGTAATGTTTTGCTGACATTCAGGGGCTGTGATTGGCTGAGCAGTGAGTCGTGGCGTGACTTAGCGATGCTTCCTTGGAGGGATTCCTTTTTGAAGAGCTGAAAAGTACGGACAACATAAAAACTGGGATAGCAGCACTTTGACAGTTGAGTTTAGTTGAAGATCGGATGTTGTTACATAAGGCAAGTCTGATAATAGTTCTGCTAAATGCAAAATAAAAATATATTTATTGTTAATAGAATATTAAGTGATTTAGTATTGCATTGCCATAAAGTTGGAATAAATAATGGCTAAAACCGAAGCAGCAGATACTAAGATATCCTGTCTTTTATTACATCCGAAAAACCCTGAAACCTACACTTCCTGTAATACTTCCCTGTCTGGTAAACTACCAGACCTTACAAACGCCACACCGCAGTTTGTAATTCTGGCTTTCTGTTATAAGTATTAAGTCTCAAGCTGAAGCTCAGATAACCATGATAACGCCACCAGGGTTATTTTCTCCAAATCTCTGACCACAGACGACATCATACGACTGTGTTTCACAGGCTGAAGACTACTCTTCATGATGAGTAAACTGACCTTCATTTGTAAAATCTGTGGAGCGCCCCTTTTAAATTTTGTCCTGATTTATCGATTTCTTAAAGGTCGAGTGTGTCGGATTTAGTGGCATCTAATGGTGAAGTTGCATTATCCTCTCCAAGCATGAAGCAGAAAATACAGAAACTATGAAATGTGAATGGCCCTCTGTAGAGGCAGCGTTTGGTTTGTCCAATCTGGGCTACTGTAGAAACATGGCAATGCAACATAGTGGCCCTGCACTCTCTGTAGATATGAAGGGCTATTTTCAGGTGATTAGGTATAAAAACATACTCTTGAATATTATATTCTATTCTTTCCTATAGATCCACTTAAATCTTACACACCGGTCCTTTATTTCTTTTCATCCCAGCCCTTTGCGTTTTTGTTTTGTGTGTGTGAGCGAGCACTTTCACATTGTTTCATATGGCTGTCCAGCAGTAGGCTCGGCCGCTGCTTTCCAAATTTAACCATCCGTAATCTCTTTGAGACAGCTCAGGTCACGAACACACACTCAGCGCATATTTCTAGCCTTTTAACCAGCCGACACCTGGCAGGGGCAGCATGTGGTTGTTAACAGCTTAAACTCCTGGCAGATCTGTTTAATTCAGAGAACTCTGGTCCTCCGACTGGATCACTGCCCAATGAAGCGAGAGGTGACGGAAGCTCGTTTGGCTGCCATTAAGAGTGTTTGGTTTGGAGTGTCGGCGAGAGCAGCTGGTGCTGTTGACAGGGGCTGACTACGTGGCCTGAACCTTCTGCAAAGGAGCAGGAGGGATCATTAGGGCAACTCCTTCACTATAGGGGTAGGAGCTCTTGGATGGCTATTACATCCCTCTTGACATCATGAAATATACTAAAATGTCTTTGTGTGTACTGTATGTGACAGAAAGAGGGAAAAACATGGGCATCAAGGTGATAAACAATTCACTGCTTTAAAGGTGGGGTATGCGATTCTAATCCAATGCACGTCTTTTTGTCAAATGCACCAAATATCTCCTCGCGGTCCACTAGCTGTCTCTTTTGTTTTCCATTTACAGAGCCAGTCATGCGTACAGACAAAATAGCTCTGGCCGAGTCACACAACACTATTCCAGCCATTCAAGCCAAGATTTGTGTGTCAGGTAACGTTAAATGACTTGCCCACAGACATTTGGCTCACTTGTTAGTTTGCCAAGATATCCTGTTGTTGAGCTGTGAGCTATAGCAGCAAGACAGATGTATCGCCGTCTCAAGCTGGTAATCCACCTCCTGTCTTCTCTGCAATGGCTACCTGTAGCGACCGCTAACCCACTACCAATCTAACGTTAATTACATTACTTGCTGTGTCGTTGTTCGTGTCTATCATGGCATGGGATTTCTCCAGAATCGCTGACCCCACCTTTAACAGAGAAGCAGAAAGAGAAAAATACACACAACATGCACAACTGCATGTTTTCTTTCTTCTTTTTTTTTTTTTTTAACATGGCAAACACACCCACACGCGCACACTCACGCACAAAATCAGCGTGTTATACTTTGTTTTGGATTTTCTTTTTTTTTTTTTACCAAAACATGAAGCTCAATTCGTCAAATCGAAGATACATTTCTAGAGATAATACATTCATTCCAAGCGATGACGATTACAATATCTTGATAGAACAGACAAACAGAATTACTTCATGGCTAAAACCTGAGTTATTCCAAAGTATTTCCATATGAAACTGCACAACAATGCACATCAAAAATAAATGATGCATCATTATTCTCATATGGAGTATTATTTGCATGACTAAAGCTATGCTAATATATTCATGTGATATATATACACACATCGACATATGAGTTATTTATGTATATGTATGTCTCCGGGATCTGAGATAATTTGAGAGGTCCAGTCAAAACACAGAACCACATTATGACAGGATGAATCACCAATTTTTTTTTTTTCTTTTTCCGAAGCACATCAGCTTCAAAAAGTTTGTCCTTACAACAGAGGTGTGACTAAAATGGTGTTTTACACATGTGAATTTTCGATTCTCCTTTTTACTTTCCAACTCAAGAGGCAAAGAGAGTCGCTGACTAAGACGTGGACAGTCCAGTTGTCTCCGCTTTTTCTTCATTTTTTTTTCTTTTACACAGATTTTTTCTGCCCTTTTTTTGCTAGTCTTGGTCCTTACTCTGAGAATGAGGAGGAGCAGAGGCACACCATATTTCACTAAGTCCTTGTCCCGCCATCCCTCTGCCTCCTCTCCAGGATGAAAGCAGGTATGACTGTTTATATTGGGTTGACGGGTCGAGCACTAGTTGAACAAAGTTCAGTCATTGGATCAGTTTTATCAGGTTCCTTGTCGTGGCACTGGGGGGCTCCGCTGCACCTGTTATCCAGGTTTCTTCATCACAAAAAATCCTCATAGTCCAAGAGTTTGGAGTGCTGGCGTGTCTTCCAAAGTCGATAGAGGCGGAAGTCGAAGTACAACTCAATCATCTCTTTGCCTTGATTGGTAAATGAGACAGGGAAAGGAAGCAGAATCACTTAATTATTTTATAATAATAGATTAAAAGTATTTTCTGTTTCAATTATTACCAAACAAACAATCTGCAACACATAATATTAAAACAGTTGGATACTATAGTATGCGGTTTTCTGATTAGAGTAATGAGTTAGGGTTATTTTTTGCTCCTCACTGTCCTGCAAAGCACTTTTGTATATTACTAATTTGTATTGCCACACAAACATTCAGGCACTTCAGTTAAGGTTGTGGAAAGATGGTTTTGTGAGTCCATAAACATAGTCATAAATAACATTCATCATACTTTAGTTGCTATAAGCAGATTTAATATTGCAAGAATGAATGAATGAATTATTTGCCGAATATCAACATTTTGCAATAGACATATTTAACAGTATTTCTTGATTATGTTGATGAAAATATAAGGAGACGGGTGATTTGTATGGGACAGAAGTTTAGTGTGGTTTGAATCGAGGATTAGTTCATCCCTTGACTGTTATTGTCTTGGTTATCATGTGTAAATTGTAAGTCATTGCTGGTGCCGAGGTTAAGGTCTCTAATGGACTGGTAGCGGGAGGTGTACAGTACTTATTGGTGCACTGAGAGTACAGTAGGATGAGAGAGAGCATTCTTCTGAATGAGTGGAGAGTTAACAAAGAGCTGTCTGTTTGGAAAGTCTGGATCTGGTTGACCAGTTCCCAAAAGCCTGTCTTTTGTAATAGTGACTACTTTTTCTGAATAGAGTACTACTGTATGTCCAACCAACAGCTTGGGAGGAGAGGTCTCAAGAAAGTGAAAAGTAACATGACGTGTGGTGGGTGTTGTGCACAAACTGGAGTGTGAAGTCACGCCGAAATATGAAACACTATCATATATGATAAGATGATAAGGAGCAAGCAAGTGTGCAAGAACACAATAGAAGAACATATTTGCATGCATGTGCCCGTGCAATCTGCACGTTTGTATGTTTGTTTGGACCCACCCTGCGCCGACAGCTCCAGCGGCGACTCAAACTCGACAGAATAAGGCCTCATCAGATTCTTCAGTTTCTGGAACAGCTGTTGGGCCGAGGTAAGAAAGCAAACAGCAATTAATCCTTTTGCATTTGGATGCACTCGCGGCAGAGGAGCCTGCATCTTCAGACAAAACATGCACATAGAAACACAGAAACAAACATAGAAACACATACGAGAGTGGCAATAAATCAAGCTCATTACTGCCGCAGAGACATATGCACTTTCATTCCTGAGCAGGTAACAAGGAGGACAGGAAATTAGATGAGAGCTGCAAAGGTGTTCATTTTTCCTGCTTGTCTTCATAAAACCTCTCTGCCTCTGAGCTCGTAAAAGGTTCAGAGTAGGACCACACGGTCCCCGTCTTCTCACCAGGGACAAGTCCCGTGTTCAGGAAATTAAAAGAACGATTACAATCAAAACGTGAACTTGTTTATAAAGAAGGATTTGAGATGCTAGCTGATTTTTGTAGCCCCGCAAGTGTCTCTTTCCCCCTACCACATGACATTTACAGCTGAAATGATTAGACAATTATCAGTTTAAGTCATTCATCCACCGAAAATGTGAAGGAATTGGAATAGGTGTTATTTAATATTATCCATTATATCCATTGTTTTTTTTTTACTTGATGTTAAAATGGAGGTGGTAAAAAATAAGCAGCTTTCGTTCCTTGTGTCTGCAATCCTTTGAAAAGGATAAAAGAAGATGGCTAGATGCCAGACGTAGAAGAGAGAATGATTTGGGAGATGCAGGCAGCGTGGCTTGTCTGTAATGTGAACAGAGCTGGAGGCAAATAACAAGTCTCAAATAATGTGTTGCAAGTTGGGTAATTTCCTCTCTTTCCTGGGTGGCTTCTTACAAGCTCGGATGCAGATTTTGTGCTGACGAAACCAAAACATGCCGCATGGAAACTGGGTCAGACTGGTTCTCTCTGACCTTCTCACCTGCTGTTCTCCATCCTGAGCCTTTGTTCTCACTACACCATCCTCTAAATCAGCTTTTGTTGTGCTTAACAAGCTAGTGATTTTATTAATTGTGCATTAACCGTTACATTTTATCTTCTCAAACAGAGAGTGTTCCATTGCTGCAGGCTCATGTCGGTATTTATAAGCTTAAATATACACTTCATCACATTATATCAGGATTGGAGTTCCCCCACGCACAACTGCACATATTTGTAATGCATTATTATGGACATGCACGAGTGTGTGTGTGCGTGTGAAGAAATCATGTGACATGAGACACTTGGTATGTATGGCATGCTTTCAAACCTGCAGGCAGCAGGCAACATTTAAACGTACTGTTTAAAGATGGAAATTGAACGAGGGATTCAAGCTGACACCACTTAAACTCTGGCAAACAGAGGCAGTCTGGGAGTAATGTGTTCTGTTGATGTTGTACTGTTTATCTCTGGGTGATGGTTATATGATTATTAAAATAAACAGACAATTAAAATACACTATATGTCCAAAAGTATGTGTGGTTTGGTTTGGACTCAGTTTGGACAGCCAGCAATTAATCAAAATCTAGTTTGAGTCATAGATCCATGAGTTTGAAGGGCTTATTAAATGCCAAAAGTCTCTCTGCGTCACCATTTCAATGAATGAGGGAGCTGTTTTTTTTGTTTTTTGTTTTTTTTTACATTGAACTGATGTCTGTCTGAACAAAGCCTTAGCTGCAATTAAAGAAAATCTAGTGGCTACAGCATACAGTGACATTTTAGATAATGGTGTGCTTATAACTCTGTGGCAGCTGTTGAAGGAAGGCCCTTTCCTTGTTTCAACATGATGCGCCCCCTGTGTGCCGAGCGATGTCCATAAAGAAATAGTTTTCTCAGAACTTACTGGCCAGCAGAGATCCCTGACCTCAGCTCCATCTTTGGGATGAGCTGTAATGCCCATGAGCTGCAGGCCAAATCCCTTTTCTGGAAGAGTCGAGGCTCTTGTAGCAGTACATAACATAGACAACGTTCAAGTGTCTGCATACTTTTGGACAAGTTGCCAATGGAGAACAGGTTTACAGTTGCCCAGAATGACAAGCACTAACAACAAAGAGGTACAAGCAAAACCTCATTATGTCTGTTGTCTGACTGAACAGCAGATAAACTCATGTGAAAATATCACTTTGGGATCTTGGGACTAATCCAGACCCTTTTTTAGAAAAACAGCAGAAAAATACCAAATTTTGTTGTTTTGGATCGGAGCTCTTTTGAAACAACTGCATGTGTTTGTGTTTGTCTGTAAGGGTGGAGATATCACTGATGTGCAGTTTGTTCTGCAGACTGGCAAACTGTCCATCAACCCCAGAGAGATACACTTTATATAACAAAGCATTTTGGCAGACATGACTGGAACAGACAGTTGGGTCAGACAAACACTGCTGGCTATGGTGTGTGTGCATATGAGTGAGTGTGTCCACCAGCTTGTTTGTGTCTGTGCTTTTTGTAGGCGTGTACGTGAATATCGTGTGTTATTTGTTCATGTCAGGTAGAGAGGGGTGCGGTATCACCCAGCATGTCTGCTCCTCAGCTACATACAGTAATAGTACACAAGGTGAGATAATAACCCCCCCAAGTGGAGGAAGAGAGGGAGAAACTGCGATTATCAGACAAACCGATCGAAACAGACGCAGTGAGCATAAATATGAAAGCCGAGGGCAGCAAACAGAGAAACGAGCAGGGAGGACAAAGAGGGGTACGCTGGAGACAGTAAATTAGGAAGGAGTGAGCATGAGGAAGTGGTCGCTGTAGTAATGTCTGTCTTCTAATTCATTTTAGGCTTGTTGTAGAAACTGATTTGTAGTTCATCGGATTTCACTGTTCTGGATCCGCCTGTTGGCCTATACTCATATTCCACTATACATTTACATTCTTTAATTTAATTTATGACATGGAGCAACAAAGTAAAGGTTTTCCTTGTGTCACCACTAAATATGTGATTGTTTTTTTTGTTCTTCTTTTCTTCACCTTATTTGTTTCTACACTGAGGTTAGGAGAAAACACAAACATGGCTCCCCTACAGGCGAGTGTTATTCAGTTGGTTGCAATCTGCAACTTTACCGCTAGGTGGCACTAAATCCCGGTCCTTTAACCTGGATACTAGAGCAAGCATAGCTGACACGTGTATGTAATCTTCTATCTAATATTGTGTATATGATCTAAACCAAAATACCACGGACAAGCTCGAGTGACACCAGATGTTGGGATCTTTTCTATGCTGGTGTAAAGCATATATATTAGAGATGAGCTGTCGTGTTTTCAGTCCCACCTGTGAAAAATGGTGGAATAAGGGAAATGGTGACCTAATGTGGTGTGTGTGCATGTGCATTAGTGTCTGTATACCTTCTCTCCATTCGGGTTTCCCAGGACATAGCATCCCATTATGTGGATGAGGTTGGGTTCTGGGTTGATTTTACTCATGAAGCGACTAAGCCTCCTCCAGAATCTGAACAAAGATAAAGACAAGAGTTACACAGGATCAATCTGATAGACAGACAGGTAGTACCATGAAGTTAAATACACCAGGGCAAAATAAAATGTTCCTGTTTACATTCAGCACAGCAAGAAATCAAAGAGAAACCAGTGAAAAGATAAGCGTCTAACACTTGTCACTTCTTTCTGGTTAACTGCTGTGTTTTTACACTGAAGCAACTGTTTTAACAGAATTTACCAGAAGTGTGGAACAGAAGCTGAGCCTTGTGTTTCTACGTCTGAAACAAGTAAACATCACGTATTCAAAGATGCCCTCCCCCCTCGGGAGAGATGCATCACTCAGAAAAGAAGTAGATTGTGCTCATAAATGACAAGCAAATGCAGTGTTGAATCGTCCCCGTGGAACATCTTTGATTTAAATCAAGGTGGAGTACATTGGCAGACACAATATTAATATTCTGAAGATGGAGTAAAGAGCATTTACATGACAAATTTGCATGAGAACCATTGATCCTTTTAAATGCCTATAATGAAATGAATATATTTGGTTACAAGATGAATCTTTATTTCATCTTTATTCTGATCGTTAAAGGAATAAAAAGTATGTAGGTAAAGTATCTTAATAATAACATACTATTTTCCCAGCTAACTAATGGCAAATTTTCTGGTTCTATCATTTTTTAATGTCTTATAGACTTCATCACATCTGTTTTATAAGACAGTGAAAACTATATTCATCACACAGATGAACCCAGTGGTCTGTTGGTAACTTACTGGCTCATGTCTTCCTCTTTTTCCACCTTAGCAAAGGTTGCCACTTTATTCTTCAGTAAATACAGATGACCGGGGCCTCCCTAAGAAACACACACACACACAGGAGTAAAATACATTAGTACTACTACAACTATTAATTTGTCTCTTCTTAATTAAGATCTTGGCAGCTTAGATCCCAAAGGAAGGCACTTAATCTAACTGGTTACTCAGGGATGTATGAATGAACACAAACCCCACACATCTCAAATAATTCATACAGTATTACTTTTTATTATTTGACTTATTCTTTACCTGACAAAATATGAGCATCCTCCAGAACTTGCTTCCTCTCCTGTAGGCTGTGAGCTTCTTCTCTATTTCCTCTGTGAGGGAGAAAGAGTTGGATTGATGTGAACGGCAGGGACCGATAACAAAAAGAGAGAAGAATATAAAAAGACAAGTAACAATGTACTGAGAGAAGGAGAGAGAGAAATGTGAACACAAAGCAACTCTCCGGAGGTTGAGTTCAAGTACAGGTGCAACAATAGACAGCAGAGACACTAAGCTCTAGACATATTTATTTCATTTGAATTAAACTGAGTGTAATTCACAGCTAAATAAAGAGGGTCAAATGGAAACCTGAAACCTGTGTGCAAAATATTCTTAATAACTCTTATTCAACTGAGGGTTCATTATTATTTTGGGAAACCCCAGGGACCAAATTGAGTAGTTTTTCAGATTTTACCTAGTTTTAAATAAACCATGTATAAGATACAAGTTTTGTTTGCAGGTAAGTTTTAGCCTGTAGCTGTTTTTCTGACCTTGAGCTCACCCCACAGTGTGAGTCAGAGTTCAGTCCTCAGACAAACTGCCACGAAATCCAGGCTGAAGACTAAAGGTGACACATTTTCCTTTCAGATAACGGAACTGATGTCATCTTTTAAATCTTTTTATAGACAGGATGTCATGTAAATCTGTCTTTCTATCAGTATTTATATTTACTTCAATTTCCAATGGGAGAGTTCCTGTGTGTATTGTTACTTGTTCTTTATGAGACAACTTCCTTTAGTTGAACACTAGTGTTACTTTTTTCTTGCACCAAAAACATTTGCAATGGACGCTTTTGTATATCATATTTTTATTTTCTGTTCTGATCTTATTAAAACTGAATTCTGAATAAGAACTGAATAAGAAGTGGTAAAGTCTAAAACAGGTGAAAAAGGCAGATATGAATAGAAACAGTATTTACTCACCTAAAATATCATCAAAAGTTGCATGTTCATGGTCCTGAGGAACAAGACATTTGTATAAATCATAATCATTTCACATTGCAGTCTTTATCATAGAACAGCTCGTATGCACAGTGTGTGTGTGTGTGTGTGTGTAAATCGTAAATGTATATTGCATGTGCCTGTACACGTCAATGTTTGACTCACATAGAGTATGGGGATGATAGAGGGATCATCCCTGCGGATTATAGTGGGAACGTACTCGGCCTTGGGGACCTTAGAAGAGATCAGCTAAAGGTGGAGGCGAGACAGAAGACGGAGAGGAAAGATGGATTTAGTATGATGTGAGGAAAGGAAAGAGGAAAGATGGGAGAAAAGTAAGCAAAGTGGGGAGAAGAGGAGTTTCAGAGAAATGAGAAAAAATGGCAAGAGTAAAAGAGCAAACTCTATCACACTCTCATGCCTGCAGGCAATGTACAGCTCTAGATATTCACGGGGTTTGGTATTAAAGATACTGCACCATTTACTTTCCTCAGATTGAGCTAACTTTAACCTAGATCTGCCATCAGTGTGTAATGCTAATAGCCATTTCCTATAACAATCATTTTTTTACTGTGCCTTGTTTACTAGGTATTAGAAAATTCATAGAAATTTGCATTTGATTGAAGCAGGTACACTGAACTACATGCTTTAGGAAGAAAGGCTACACTGCCAATAAATCCTACATCCCGAACTGTTAAAATACTGATGTCTTACCATGATTTTAGGAGGTACAAAGTCGTCTCCTTCACAGGCCAGCCTCTCCATCTCTCTCTCCTCCTCCCAGTCTAAGTTGTCATCAACGCCTCCTTCATCAAGGGTACCACAGGAGGCCTGCAGGTCTCCGCCTAGAAGACAATATAACACACCGGTAAGGGAAAGGATCTGAGATAATAGGATGCAGGCAGAAGTGTTGGATGGGAATGGCAAGAAAGGTGACACAGAAAGAGAAAATCTAGAAGTGAAGGAAGGACGTGTCCAAGAAATGAATAACGGTGAGTGTGGAGGAGAGGGAGAAAAAGGACAGAGTTGTTGATAATAGTGGTGGCATAAGAAAATGACAGATGGAGCAGAAAAAAGAAGAGACAGCTGGCAGAAGCAGAAAAAAGAATGATTGATAGTGAGTGTAGCAGCAGGATTTCTGGCATCAGCTAACAAGGAGAGATCTGAAAACTTGGATGAGAGGACAGCTATTCTCAGAGGGAAGGTTGCTATTTGACACAATATATATTTTAACAAAATAGTATTATAAAGAGGTCATTGGAATTATAGTCTAATGATGCATAATAGAAGGAATCTGAATGTTTTTTATGTGTTTTAAAAACTTGATAACCATTGGTGTATTAGCTTGTCATTCAATTAATGTCTGCACTGGGCCTTTGAGCAACTTTGGATTATAGTATGAGACAGCTGTTGAATTATTTCACACCTGCAGGGGGGATGTGGTGTCAAACGCCTTCACCTTACAGAACAAACAATGATTCTAGTAGTAGTGGACAACCCTAACAGAGAGAAGGTATTCTAGCATAAAGAGAGAATACAGCTTACAGCAGACTTTTTGACTTGACGGGAAAGTACGAGAGTAACTAACAACATTAACAATGTTCACTGACATGGCTTACAATTGGATAGAGTGATCGTTATCGGTTACACCTGAGCTCTACCTGCTATGCTAAGTGGACTACAGAACCACTGATAGTTCATATTGAACAAAGAAATATAGAATGAAAATGTGTCGGCTTAAAGCCAGACCGATATGTTATGTTACGGCTGATTATTGCACGTTTTTTTGTGCCACAAAGAAGAGTTATGCCCTCTTGTAGTTGGAATGAGACACTGAGGCAGCTTCAGATCCGCTAGCTTGAAGTTTGCACTGATAATTCAACTACAGTTTAAGCTGAGCATTTATTATCAGCATATACTGTATGTGTTCTTAATAATATTTGCTACCTACAGTATATTATACTTAGTCCTCAAGTATTATATATGTATTTGTCGGAGAGGGTGAAGGCAGCAAGTTAACCTGACAGTACATTATGCAGAGTAAGTTTATCATGGCAGATATGTTGACATGCTATAGTAGGAAAAGCACACGTGTAATTAATTACAATAATGATTCTTGTAGTTCTGGATCACCAGCATTGCTAATTATGAAACTTAAATGAATCATTTCATTGTTAGTGACACCTGTGCTTTTCTAAAAATGATGAGTTGAAATGTCTGTCATCCTGTACAAAACTCAGTGATACGATAATATGTATGTTGGTATTAGCTTCAGAAATCCAGTGTCAACTTCTAGTTCAAAGATATCTAATAACAAACAAAACAACTGGTACTCAGGAGAAAAAGCAGTTTGAAAAGGAGGATTGAATCTGAAGAGTATGAAAAAGAGGAAATGACAAGCAAGATTGACAATTAATGTTACTCGTCTGGAGAACAATGCCTTCCCCTCAGGAAAGAGATAGATATGAGGCATCAACCACACCGCTAGACTGTCGTCAATAGTTCATTTATCTTTCATCACACTCTGAAACACTGAAGATGGAGGTGGAGGAAAAAACATAAAAACACACAGATACATCAACATAGACAAACAGGCACATGCAAACAGTGTGTTTATTCAAAGCCCTTTAGAAAACACTTAGACGCACACGTCCTCGCCTCAACATTTGTACCAGCTTTACACACTCGGACTGAGACACACACACACACACACTCTGTTTTGGAAGACATACTCACAGAAAGAGAGAGCATCACAAAGTTGAAGAAAGACCCACGGTCATAGGGGGGACAGATGGACAGGGTCAGAGTCAACAGCAGAGACAGTCAGTTTGTGTGATCGCGTGTTCTCTGGGCAAGTGTCAATGGATGAATGGAGGCCGTAAAACTGTGATGGCAAAATGTCACCTTACTTTAACTTTAGAGAGGTCTGCAGTACAAAGTATACTGTTAGATCATATTTGGCATGTGTTTGTTGGTACAGGCTGCAGGAAGAGGCTTTAACGTTCAAGTAACTAAATCATCTTTTAAAATACTGATTAATAATCAGGCTGCCTTCCATGTTGACTAAATATGCAGCAAAAAGCTAAATGACCAATATCGGCTTTGTGTAGCTTTGCTGTCGGGTAAAAAAGAAGAAATATTTCCATCTGGGACAGAATGTTGTCGGATAAAAGTAGGATTTCCCCCTAAATTGAAATACACAAAGTACAAATACCTCAGATTTGTACTTACTTGTACTGTATTGTGTAACTTTGTCAGTTTGTGTTTGTTCCGCCGATTTAAATACACGTTTTTATTAAGTTTTTTTTTGACTGGTTGACCTTCATTTAAAGCTCCCAATGATTTGACGTCTTTCCAGGTGTAGTCGGTCATATATCAAGGTGCTGATTAGCAGACCTTTTTTTTATGGCTGACAAGTACTAAGTGCTAAGTGGTTTTGTACAGTATGAGCCATCTGTATAAGGAAATTAATTGATGACAAAAGTACTGAGTGAGCACAAAACAAACTCAAGCTGTATTGAATCATAATGTGAGGGCACAAAGGGGGTCAGATGGCTAATTTATGTCACAACACATAAAATATGTCCTCACTGCAGTTGTTTTAGCAGATTAAAACACTCGAGAACAAAAGGACAGTTTATTTAGCTCTTTAAAAGTACGTTTGTATCTGGCAGTTATTGTTTCATTCACAGTTTTGCCTGTAGACACTTGGAAAGTAGTTAGATATTATTTAAAAGGCGATGTCTCACAGTTCAAGGTCAATTTTTCTTTAATTTTACTACAAACGAACATCTTACTAAAAAAAACAAAACCCAAACAACCTACTCACATCTACTTATAAAACTCCTCTCGAGGTTTAAAACCTTACTTTCACAGAAATGTCCTTGCATGCTCTCAAATCCTGCCATGCAAATTGTTTGGTGCCATCATCACCTAAATTAATGAACAAACACGCTTGCATGACATGTTATGCGTGTTGTTTGGTTACTTCAGGGTTAAAGCCTTTTTCCACCAGTTATTAAATGCACCATTTTTGTCTACCCACTGCAGAAACTGTGTGTGTCAGCATCTCTGTATGTGTGTGTCCGCGTGTGTGTACATGCGTGTGCGCAAGTCTGTGTTAACTCACTGTCTCTGGGCTCATGAGGAGAGTCAGTCTTGACAGGGGTGGGGTCACTCCAGGAGCGGCTGAAACTCTTCGATCTACGTTCAGCGAATGCTAGTGCAGGCGGGGAGAGATAGTCATACACGCACACCACACACACGCTCACGCTAACGCTTCCTCTATACACTCACGACCCAGAACACACAAGAGCAAAGGCGGATGCAGCTACAAGTTCACAGATATAGTGTGCATACAATGCCATCCCTCCTCTGCACAAACAAATGCCTGCGTATACAAACTGCCAAACATACATACAGTGTTCCAATAATCTTATATTTAACATCCAGAATCCTGCAGTATCAGTATAGATTTAAATAAACTGTTCATATTTCACAGATTTACTGAGCTATACTCGACGATAAAATCAGCTCTGCTATGAACAGTAATCACTGTGCTCTTAGTATATTTTTAGACTACTTGAAAGTGTTTGACACGGTTAATCAGCAGGGTCCCTCAAGGCGCCATATTTTTTTTGGCCTCTGTAGTTTCGATGCTGATGGATCCTCACTAATGCTTCTCTGTTCATTCAGCTGCTCGCACCAAATTGTTCTTTTCGAGTATTGTTTCATTAGCTGAAGCATTCAAGTCAACAACCTTTTACTGTTTTGTTTTTTTCTCCTCATGATCAAAATGAGATGATTTTTGTGATGTAGACTTCTGATGGTTTCCTTTCAGAAATGTTTTTTCATCATACCAAAGCACTTTGCCCTGTTTAGTGAACCCAACATCACAAATTCTCTGATCTTAACTTGAGCTTTGATTTTTATAGTCAGGACTTACTGATAGGGGTCTAACGCCTGAGGCGCATTGTCCTTTTCTATATCATTTATTTCATTTGGCTTAATCAACAGTGCAGCTTTGCCACCAGATGAGGAAAATGTCAGTTCACCCAAAGCTATGTAAAGATGTGAGATGAAATTGGTTAGTCCTCACAGCAGGGGAAGTCTGGGGTGTGGAACAACTTTGACATTACTGTCAGCAGTGACAAGATTTGGGCTTTTAGTAAATGTCTATAGTGCAAAAAAATCTGCTGAGGTACAAAATGTGTTGGACTGCAATGATAGGTGACACATTTGGGATTTAATTGAGTTCAAGCTAGTCTGTCAAAAGTTTTTTTTTTCAAATCTGAAAATTTTTTACAAAACTTTTACACAACTGACATAATCATAAGTCATCTTTACACATTTACAGTAAGTAAGTGCACAAATTGCAGCAAACGGCCAAGCAACGTTCACACACCAATCGCCCATATTTCTGTTAGAACTATTCCTGATTGGTCAGCTGACCATGAAACATGTTTGCTTAGGTTTTGTGAATTCAAAAACTGGTTTTGATCTTTCCAAGCTACTTGTCGCATGAAAGCTGCATCTAAATTTGACACAAATAAATCGCTAGTTTAGCTTGCTTCCTACACCGTTCAATTTTCAAGGTTAAAACAAGCAAGTAGATAACAGACCAGTCACTTCACTGAATCACACTCACATTGCCATTGAACCCACATCGAATCCACAACAAGCAATCTATACATTTTAGTTTTCCATCAGTGTCTTATAGATCTGCAGTGACACTCACACAGACCGCACTCTTCCATAATTACCAATAATCAACGTTAAACCTCACAACCTACCGAACAAAACGAACACCCAAACATTCAAAAGCGATGCAACAGGAAAAGACCACCTACAGCTTACACACTTTTACATACATACATGCACACACATGCATATCGCTGGCATATCAAACACGCACTGATGCACATATAATCCTCAAGGAAAGGCGACAGAGCATTACAAAGCAGCAGTGTTTGGTGCCACACACATGCAAAAACACACCAGAAAACAGAGGAAAAAACGGGGATGATGGCGGGTGAACAACATCAGAGTCAATTTGAGCAAACATCTCCACCACACACACACACACACACATCTCTGACTCACTCTGTGCTTTAATCCTTCTGCTGCCCACCATCCGAAGATGCTTCCGGAAGTTCCTGTGGGTAGCGAAATCAAAGCAGAGGAGGGATAGCAGAGGACAGAGGAAGAACCAAAATGTAAAGAAAAGACAGAGGGAAGAAGGAGAGGTGGGCGGGATATAAAGCAAGGCAAGACAAAAAGAGCACAGTTTAGTGTCAAGCTTCTATTTCTACAGAAAAAGAGAGATAATTATAAGTTGATACACACATTCCCATGTCAATATGAGGGGACAATACTTCCAAATAGGTGCAGTGTGGGTGTGTAATGTACCACATTGCCAAAGTACCTCTTTTCATCCTTTATAGTGAGACGCAGGAGATTCATTCATGTAACAACAGTCAAAAAAAGGAAGCCCTACTTTAGTATTTTGTAGGCTCTGATGCATCTGCTCTTAGCAGAGCCACATCAGAGGTAATGATAGTGCATCAGAGAGAGTTTATTCAGCCAAACTGCTGCATAATGGTGTGTATTTCTTTACTTCATTCCACACAGATTAGATGTTGTTTTGTTGACGCCATCTCAATTCAGCAAAGGTGTAATTTGTGCCATGGAGCAATTTTACTTGTATTCGAGGCTCAAAGAATAATAGTGAGTCGGACATGTTGTGCAATAAATATATCCAGAAAATCCTGCAACATGTTAAAGATATACTCAGTAAATTCAAGATTAAATACTCTCATTTAAAGAGATGTTGTTGTTCCGTGCAGCTCCAACAATTAAAGGTCCAGTGTGTAACACCGAGGGGTCTTTACACAATATGGCAGAAACTTAATACAATATGCATATAATAACTATTTATAACCATTTTCTGTTTTCATACATGTATAATCACCTGAAAATAAGTACTGTTGTTTTTTTTATTGTTACTTGAGATCAGTCTTGGTCTCGACTCAGAATTAACGTAAATAAATAAAAGTAAATAACTTTTACTTGGTCTTGTCTTGGTATCAAACAAAAAGGGCCCAGGATTTTATTTCTAGACTAGTGAAGACAACAGCTGCAGGGATATCACTAAATTGCATTGTGTTGATCATTCCTTTGATCGGATGTCCAACTTCCTGCTTCAAATGCAACCAATAACATTTATAATTTGAAACTTTGGTTACTGTTAACTCCTGTAAACTGTTCATGACGGCTATAACTGTCTAGTCCTGGCCACCATAGTTTTTTTCTTCATGCTAGGAAGGAGAGGGTGAGGCAGCAATCAATAACTACACCATGATATACTGCTAAATTCAACACACTGGTCCTTTGACTTCAACTGTAACAGCAGAAACAAAATCCAGGAAATAATCTCACTTTATCTCCATTAGTTTCAGTTCTCCATAAATCCTGCCTATGGGACTGATGGGAGCCACAACCTGCATATATCTTGGTTATCCATACACTGCGTTACTCTTTTACATTAATGTGTCTTATTTGATTATGTATTTCTTCAGATTATGATGCAAGAAATGATGGACTACAAGTTTGATAATACCAGAAATTAAATGAAATAATGCCACGTGAGTTAATTACTCCACAGTACTTTCATAGCCACACTGTGATGTTGGATATAAACTTGTATTTGTTTCCCCAAAGCCTCCATCCATCATAACCAATTTTCACATTAGTGCTTTGAGGCTGAATAATTCATTCACATGTTTGATCTGTCACCGCTCAGTTTTCCATCTTTGGTTTAAAAGAACCTGGAAACACTAAGCAGGCTTTTCTCCTCTTCATTACTCAAATTGAGTTAAAGAATCTAGACTACTCTACCTCACCGAGGCTAATCACAGCCTAATGATGCTCTGCAATGAAAAATATTTTGTCTGTCGACATCCTTATTCATCAGGAGACTCACAGGTGCAGAACTGTGGCATCAGCAAGCTTATAATTGTTATAGATTTGCTTTATGCTAATGTGAGCAGTGTTTTACTGACATTTTATAATCATACACATTTATCACCCTGTAATGTACACTGGCAAACATGTACAAACTATTAGTAAAGCAGTAATAATTCATGTTCTTTAATTATTAAACCCTATATTTTGGAAACACTGTTTGGGCCACAATGCCACTACATTGACAAAACTACATCTTCATTGTATATATGTAATTAAATGTAAAGTTTTAGCATTACCATGTTCCACTTGAACTCCATGTGTTCAAGCAGTGTTTGTATAGTTCTTCTTTGTGACTTTCTGGCTAATTCTGACACGATGTTCTATGCAAGAGCCCCAGATAAACATCCTTTTATCTCTCTGCCTCCCTCCCATGTCGCATCTCCATCAACACACAGTTTCGGTACACCAGGCTACCAGTCAACACTCATGATTAATGATCTCTGCATGTGGTTTGTGAGTGGGTCCATGTTGATCTGGCGACGGAGAATCATGTAGAAATAGAAGCAACATAAAAGGGCGGAAAAAAGTCTTTGGAGTGTCTTTGTCCTTGATTTACCTCAATGCAAAATGTCACACAACTTATTCGAGAGCAACACAATATGCATCATGCCAAAACACAGTCTAAAATATAACTTAAACACATCTATACGAAGTATGAGCGACATCTTTTCACCCTGAATGCCCTGTGCTTAAACCTCAGCTGCCCACGAAGGGGAGAGGTGTGGAGAAAGAAAGTGAATGTAAGAGAAATCATGTCCACCATAGTCTGTCAGGTCCTCCCTCCTCCTTATGTAGCTCTTTCTGTATCTTTTTTCTCATGCTGATTCTCTACTACCTACTCCTGTTCTTTCTGAACCTAGAAATAGAGATTCACTTACCCCAAGTGGGTTTGTTTATCTCACTGACCACCTCAGATTGTTGGAAGTGTCTTACAACACAATCCTAAAAAGAAACTAAACCTTTTCTGTCCCTTTTGTTGATCTGCTTTGAGTTTAAATCTCGCTAAAAGAGAAATCTTGTTTTAAAATCTGGTAAGGTGACTTGTTGCAGGAAGTCAACAGTTGGCTTGGGAAGACTTTGTTGTGTTGAAGTACAGAAAGTTTAGCATAGTGTTATGTAAAAGATTTTCAATGTCACAGCTGAAAGTCAACAATGTGGATGAGGCCCTTGGATGAGACTACAAACTGAAGAGTGGACTTGGACAGAGGGCGAGGCGCAACAGGCAGAGGAGGGTGAACCAGCTGCTGCAACACTGTGAAACTCAGGTGGTGGTGTTCCTGTGGGTGTTGTGATCTATGCCCACAGAGGTTTCACAAATCGGACCAAGTGAAAGTTTCTCTGTAGGGTCCTTTTTTTATAATTTTGTCAGACGCTTACAATCTGAGCCTGTCGGTAACAAAAACAAGCACTTTTAATGGACATATTTTGATGGTGCACAGTTGCCCACAAGGATTATGTTGTAGCCTGTTTCATAGCTGCCAGCTGCAGCTCTCTCACCCAACACTAGACCAAATCCAAACATGATTATCCCCATTTGTCACAGAAACATGGGAAAATAAGGTATAGGCTACAAATACTGAGAGGTAAGACTAGAGGTGCTACCCTACTTTACACAAAGAGAATTAATTAATGGTTAATTATCAGCATCCTTGAATGAATAAATGGCCATTTATAATTAATTAGCTTATAGCCGCCTAACCTATAAATTATTGTGGATGTATTGTGGAAGTGTTAAAGAATGTCTACATGAAGATAAAGGAACAAGCAAACCCCTACAGGAAGACCACTGATCTCAACTTTGACCAAAAGTGAGTTGGAGGATGGAAGTAAATGGACAATCATTATCCTTAAATAAACATTTACAAAACATTGTTTTCTTTCCTGTGCTGTATTACACCACAGATAGGCTGTTTGGAGGCACACTTCCAAAGAAAAGAGCCATATTCATGGTTTTGAGATAGTAATGTATGATAAAAAGGAAAGTGAGCACCTCACATCGAGGAGTTCACAGTAAAATACTTTTTTTTATGATGAAAAGCACTCAGAGATCATAGGGTATGATTAAGTGCAATGCTGAAGTGGCCATTTTACTTGTTCTTTGTGTTGTGTCTTGTTTATAACTATGCTGAAAGCAATATGGGGATGAGGATCATCCTGTCCTTACTGGTACTTGACAGAAGCACTACCTGCAAACTGGAACTGTATGAAAATAATACTTTCCCCTTTGCTTTGTGGCTTAGGTCATGTCTACACTAATGCAGATACATTTCAAAATGCTAAAAGATTTTTTCACACTTTAGTGTTCTCAGTATGAGTTCTCAAAGTTTGTGATCCAGATAGAAATAAAGATGAACACAAATAGGATATGCAAAAATGAAAAAATCTAAATCTGCATTATATCTGAAAAGATTTCTGCTGTTTTCAGAGTTATTTGTCGCAGAGAAATAAGGCTGAAGAACAAAGTGAGTGTCCACACTCAGACACAAGTTTTCTAATTTAATGACTTTGAGCTGGTTTTCCTGTTTAATCTGATATTGGTGGTCAAACATGCAGCTTAAAGAGGATAAAAGACAACTTGCAATTCAACTTGCATTTTAGTATTCCACTGCCTTAGGGTAGCCATAGTGTGATTAAATATAAATAAAATAAAGTCTGTTTTGAAGTTTTGGGTAGATTTCTTTTCCTGTAGGTTTTAGTAGTTTGCAAAGTTTGTTCTTCTATTTGTTTTCCTCATTTTAAAAATCACTCATTTTGATGAAATAACGCACAGCATTAATGTGCTGACACTGCAGATGGATGACACCAAGATGTCAAAGGAATTGAGATGTACTGCATGGTGTCATATCCACCATCTGCCCCAGTGTGACGGAGCATCTGGGCCTGTGTGGGATGGTTTCTGAACTTGTCACTGATGTCATTACTCCTGTAAGTGTTACAGAATCTCACTCCATGTTTACAATGGTTCTCACATTGTTATTTGTCCTAATAACCCAAACTTTGATACATATCTTTTATTACTTTTAAGACAAATTGAACCAGTTTGAGTGAGTGTAATACTGAAATGTTTGGGGCCGAATGCTGCAGTAACTTACAAACTTGTATTGTAGATATGAATGCTTAAGTCGCTACTAACGTTCAAAATTTTTGAATTTGCGACCAATAAAGTTAATCAAAGTGTGGCCAACTCAATCCACAATTCAGGTAGATTTACTAGAGATCTTTTAACCACCCATACCCATTAGATCTTTCCATATTTAAAAAAAAAAAATCTGATTCACTTGGGTTGGCACAACAAAAATTGGGGCATCCAGTGAGCAGATCCTTTTGAAAAGCTGCTGTCATCCGCACACTTTCAAGTGCCACGTTATGACTCTTTGGCTTTATCCAATCAGACACGGCTGTAAATAAGCAACAACAGAACTATAGCCAGAAACAAGCGCAAACGGCACTCTAGCAAAGCACACCTTGGCGGGGGGGCGCTTCGTACCTCTGGATGACTTCTGCAGAATTCTGCTCCCTCTCTCTCCTTTTTCTCTGCCCAAATCCCCGGAAAGCCCTGCCAGGACGTGGCACAGTATTAAAGGGATGAGAGAGGGCGAATGCTGGCATTGCGAGGGGTAGGACAGTGCAGGGAGGCTTATGCCAGGGCTTTTAGCTGCAGGGTTTATTTGGCTGTGATGGGGAGGCTGTTGTAGGTATGCAGCAGCTAGCTTTGACTATAAAGATCAGAAAGTCAAATCACATCACCAGCCCAAATGTTTCTTTTCACCACTGCAACAAATGTGCCAGTCTGCATGTGATATAATCCATCTCCCAATAGAGATACTGATCTTGTGACCCTGTGAGATATAATTCTTAAAGGAAAAGTTTTTGGGGGGATGATTTTAATATTCTTGATACTTTCCCAGAATCAGTGATGCTACTTGTTTTATATGCTTATGTGTAGTTTAAAGGTATGTTGATGTTTGAGCTTATACTATTAATTCAGTTCCCGGAGAAATAAAAAGTGTAGCCCACTTAAAAAAGTGCAAATTCTCCAATGCTGTGTGTTTAATACTTCCTATTCCTTCCTATTTTTTGTATGTTAAACCACTAGCAGGAAGCCTGCCATTCATTTAAATAGTTCAGTGTGAAACTACGAAAATGTTCTGGCTAGCAAAAAAGTGATACCATTGGGCTCCAGCTGGACTTTAATGTGTCAAAGTACAAACACTGCGTGAAATGCATCACTGTAAATGTGTCTGTCTTTAACAAACACACTGAGAGTGACAGAGATTAACATTCGTCCATAACCGAGACAGTTTGCATGTTTGTGGGTGCTCTGATTCTGGGTAAGTAGTAGAATGTAGCTTGAAAAATCCCCCCCCAAAAAAACAAAATGTCCTTTTAAAGGTTACAGCTGGCATAATTCTTTATTTTTCTGTCAAGAAATCCCATAAAAAGACCAAAACCGACAATGCATTAGCAGAAGGGTCGGGTCCATTTACAAAGTCTAGTTTAAATTCACATTTACTAATACAAGTGTTAAATAGTCTTAACTTCTGTTTGGCCAGGTCTTAAATATGTTTTTTTAAAACGCTGTAAGCATGGTCTAAATTTCACACAAAGTGCAAAATGTCTGTAAAATTAACCTTTGACAAATCAACTTTATTTGAATGCCTTTTTTATTCAGTCTTTTAGGTTTTCTCTACTGAAGACTGTAGTGTGCATCTGTCTGGATGACATGGAGGAGCTAGCTGGTTAGCTAGCCTGTAAACACTGCACTTTCTCTGACTTTACTTTCTGCCTAATTTTAACCCTTTCTCCAGCGCTTTAGCTTAGATCGCTAGTGTTTCATTGTAGGTCTCATTTATGTTATCCCACCAACTTGCATTGGCGATTGTGCTCGTTCATCCCTCTCTCTATTGATTTAAGGTCTTCTCGTGGGATTTGTTGACAATAAGAAAAATCTAGAACATACCAGCTTTATTTTTTATAATTACTGTAAGAATTTTGAATAAACCCTCAACATTTACTTTAAGCTAGCAGCCAGGCGTTAGCTTGGTCAACATAGAAAGAACGTGAAATCGTTTAGGAGCAGTTTGGGTTAGTTGGGTTTAGTTAGGCATGGTGTAGTTGGAGCAGGGCTTGTGAAGTATGAAATGTCAAGGCTTGGCTTGGTTTTGGCATATTACACTATTATGTTAAGCTTAACGGCTACACTCGGGAGTCATTCGACAGAAACTAGCAATTTTCACCCATCAAAGTTCATATGATCTACCAAGGTTTTGTGACTTTTTAACAAGAAAGCTGAAAACCGACATCTTCTACAACTGATAAAATAGTTTCACCAGAAGAAATTAGGGATCACATGTTAGCACTATAAATACTTGTTCTTAACAAATCTGTCCAGAGCCAATTGTCACTATCACTTTCAAACAGTCCAAAACACAGTTCCAAAGTCAGCCAGCACAGATTCAGTGATAATTGGCGGCGACTGTGGAGCAGGATTAGAGCGCTAACATGATTGCCACAAAAATCCTAAACAGCCAAACTCTATTTGGTGTGTCCTAAGTGGGGAGGTGTGTGTGCCAAACTGACAGAACTGCTGGGAGGATGTGAGCTGACAGGGTTTAGGTCAGCCAACACAGAGACATCAACATCACCCTGACTTGAGCTTGGCAGACTTACCAGCTGCAGTGGATTACACTGGACTTTATCCCTGCTGTTGCATGACAACCATGTAACTCTATTTTCACCCCTTTTGGCTTTTTTTACTTGAATTAAAAGAGATTATTTGTGCTGCTAAACTTCTACCTGACAGTCTTTCTTTTTTGATGAGTGCTGTTGGTTAATGAAAGGTCTCAGCTTGATACGGAGAATTAGTCAAACCCATCAATCCACCCACCCACCTACACACACATACGGTATCTAAACAGACCTCACCCAGCCCAAAGATGAAGGTTAAATGATAGATATCAAAGTTAAGGAACAGCAGTTAAGAACAAGAGGTAAGCGTGCTAAGAAAAAAAGGAAGCGGGCAGGGAAGTATACTCACGAGATGCTGTTTAAATGTCCCACGATTAATTAGCATGCAGGAAGAGAGGAAAGAGAGAGAGAGAGAGAGAAAACAGAGTTTAAGCACCAGTGAGCAACGAGTCCAAAAACAGAGTTAACTGGAAGAGGAATAATGAGACAAAAAGAGTGTCATAGTTAACCTTCATTAACAAAAAGTCAACTCGCAACACCACATAATTGCTACTGGTGTTTGCTTATTTAACAGGCCAAATGAACAGTTATTTTTATATACTGTCTGAGCCTGTACTCCGTAAATGATCCAAAAAAGCATTTATGAAAGGTTAAAGGCACCAAGTACATGCAAAAGATACATTTAAAAAGAGATTGAAAAGAGTGGTGTACAGGCAGAAACAGATTGGTGAAATCTGCTGGAAATTGTTGTGGTTGTAACAGTTAAGATCTCTTTTTACAGCTGCATGTGATCTAACACACAGATGCTCACAAACACTTTTATACAGACACATACTCGTATTCTCACTCACATATGTGCCTTTGTTCCTTTTACATAAAAACACACTGTTGGTTTTTGCATGTTTTAGCTCATGAACTACGTACAAAGTACCAAAAGCACTGACTTTTCCTCTAGTGACACCATGAGGTTTACGTTTGTGGTTCAGACTAAAATTTAATAATCTTTGATCAATGACCAAATACCTGCAAAACTGCTGCTGTAATTAGCAAATGTTAGCATGAGAGCATGCTAAACTAACATGCCAAACACTGAGCCTGCTAAACAGCCACAGTTTAGCATTCTGGTGCGAGCATTTAGCTCAAAGCACCTCTGTGCTTAATTACAGCCTCACACAGCCGCTAGTATGATTATTGGCTCGGGGTTAATTTATTAGATTTGAGGGAATCATTGGTTTGTTTCAGCACGCTGTGCAAAATCAGCTTGCTTTAGTCAACAGCTTATCATCTTTATTTTAATGACATTTGGAAAATAAATTGTAAAAGATCGACAATCAAACTTGGACCTTGTGTAAGTGATAATGAGAATTTGGTACTTTGCTGTTTAGCACCTAGAAGTCAAATCTCAGCTGTCAAATAGTCATTAAAATGCACCAACCAGGAGAGTTTTCAAAACAAACCCTGCTTTAAATTAGTTTCCCATACATCAGTCATTTAACTTTACAAAAAAAGAATGGACAAACCATTCACTGTGATGGATTGTCCTCCTTGAGCAAGCTTTAGGTTCTTTAAGGGCTCACGGAAATGAAAATCAATGGCATCCTTGAAGGTAGGAAATCAATCTAAAAACCTAGAACATGCTTTTGAAATTGGTTTGAGGTAATGTAAGGTATACAGCTTGTTAATTTGTAATTAATGGCCTAAAATATGCAAACACCAGTACTGTCTGTTAACTCTGGTTGCCAATACACAAGCCTAAACATACACCATGAATGTGACTTAAGGTTTACAGTATAGGTGTGCTTGAAGGTTGGAGACTCACGCCTGCATGGTTGTTGTGGCAGTTTGAAAGCTGAACATATTTTCCTTGGGGAACCAGTTAGTGTCCTCTGCAATTAGAGAGAAAAATGATGACTCCAGGGTTAGGTGGAAAAACAGAAGAAAATACAATCTATGTGCCATATTGGCAAATGCTGTAATAAATATATTAAAAATATGAAAGCACAAAACCACTTCACAGTCCACCACTCCACAAATGGAGAGAGGGAGACACACAGAAGGAGACAGCAGAGGAGAGAGACGGGGGAGACGAAGAGTCAAAAATACAGACCACCACGTCACATCCAACATCAAACCCTCAAATCCCCACCAGAGCTGAGAAGAAATAGATTTGAAAATTTCTGTTGAGGCAATTAAATGTGGCTCACTTCAAACCTAGGCCTCAGTTCTGTGTGTGACTGATTTGATTAGTCTGACTTTTCACAGTAAAATGACCTAAAATGGGAAATTAACTGTAACATTTCATACTAACTGCACCCTAAAGGGTTAAATATGAGTTGTTTTTCACTGAAGTGATCCTTAAACCTCCACAAAGCCTTAAATTATTACTTACAAACAAAACATAATTAAGCTGTCACAAACACTAGACTAATGGGGAAGCAGGTTTAAATGGTTCTTTAATTTTTAACTAAAATGCAGGCAATGGTAATAAATAACAAGAACACCTCATAATGTGATGTAAACAAATGCAATGACCCCTCAAGAAATACTACTGTATCTTTTCTAAAGCTTATAGTTGTATATTTCCATTGAGAAAGTGTGTGGGGTGTTACTTAAAACTAATTATGACCAATCACAGTATAAAGAATGGACAGAGCCTGAGTGACGTCACCTGTAGGTTTCTGAAACGTTTTTTTAAAGCCGAAAATATGCGACGATAGACGCCGCCATGCTGGATGTACTGCTTCTTCCGCCTCCCGCCTAATCTAAATACCAGTAAAGACGTCAATCATCAGCGGACCCGAGGTGGGCAGAATGACGTCTGGGTGCTTTAATAAGCCACATGTAACGGCACTTACCTGTCAATCAAGCAATTACAGTTTTTAGCACTTCCACATTGGCTTCATTCCCCCAGCACATGCTTGCATATGACCAACGTTTTGATTTTCAAAATAGTTGTTCTTGCCACTTGACATGCATTTGACCTACAGACTCCAAAGTCTAAAGAAACTTTATTTCCTTCACAGGGGAAGTATATTATTAGGTGTTCCTATTATTTTGACCACATGCTACATAGATTTCAAATTAAAAGAATTGCTAGAGGCAACTCGTGTTTTAAAAGAAATCATGTACAGTGATTGCCCTGATGTTCACTGTGTGTATTCTCTTTGCAAGTGATTGAAATTAGTCAAATACTATTTCATCTCTGGTCCAATACCAAACCCGCCAATCCCATCCAGGGTCTTATGAACAAACCCCCTCCCGCCCTTGTTTGGAATTCAGCGCCTCTCCCTCGCTCTGTGTCCTCCGCCCTCTCACCTCTCTCCAGCCCAGTCATCCGATCCACACTCCACATCCGCTCTAGGCGTCGGTGCTGCTTGCCTGCCTCTCGAGACGCGCTCTCCAGGTCCAGGGAGCCCTGACTCCGCGAGGGGGCAGTGCTGCATGAGTCACAGGCCAGCCCGCTGCACTCCGCCTCCCCTTTTCCACCCTCGCCCCAGCTGCGGATGTTGTGGGCGCTGACGGAGGTCTGCAGTGGAGGTTGAGACAGGTGATGGTGGTGGCCGTGGTGTGATCCATGGTGGGAGTGGGATCCAGCGACAGTTAAAGACTGCTGCTGCTGCTGTTGGTTGCTACTGCTGCTTCCACTTAACCCGCTACTTCCTCCACTGCTGGAGGGTGCATTGGTGCCAGAGACACCATGGTGGTGATGGTTACCGTGGCGATGGTTACCGTGATGGTCACTGGTGCCACGGCCGCTGCTGGCATGGTGGTACTGGGTTGGAGACGATGAGGTTGAGGAAGGGGAGGTGGAGGGCTGGATCAAGCCACCTCTGGATCCCACCCCGCGACTCCCCGACTTCTCCTTCAGGACGTCCAGTTCTAAGCTCTCCTTGCTGCCCCGGCCACTGCTCATCAGCATACCGCGCTGGGTGGTGATGGTGTACACACGGGCAGGCTGTAGGGTGCACTCGACACACTTCTGCTGGTCTTCCTCTGCTGAGAAACTGCGCTCAAGGGACAGCCGCGATGACTTGGTAGAGATGGTGATGCAAGGGGGAGGTGGCTGCACTAATCCCAGCGAGGGTTTTACCACGTTAGATTCTGGGTTGTCCTCACAACCTTTGGTGGTGTTGGAGCAGGGGTGCAGGTGGTTGTTGTTGTTGGGGCCAATTGTGTCACTTGGCGACTCAGGGTCAGGATCCACCAAGGTTTCACACAGAAGATGAGCTAGTATGACGGTGAAAAAGACAAATATGAGTGTTAAACAATGAGATAATATCATCCTTCTCGGTTATCAGCTGCTGTAGTGATACAGTAATGATCGCAGCATGGCATTTAAACAGTGAATGAGGCAAAGCACATGGAGGAAGGATTAAAGTCCACAAAGGAATATGCAGTGCAGGACAGAGGGATGGACATATGACAGGATGGCAGAGACGCTGACCTGATCCGTTTAGGTTTTCAGGGTGTGTGTGGGACAGGTACTCTCCAAATGCTCGTGCTGCTCTGTGGGGACACACGACACACATAAAGACATTAATTCACGGATGGAAAGGAGAGGTGGGTGAGAAAGGAGAGGAAATGGCAGAGGAGAGAAGAGAGAAGGGCAAGGGAATTGTAAATTATAAACCTAATTGCTTTCTTTGTAGGCTTGTGCCACCCACAGATTAAGATGCAGCTGTTTTATCTCCACACTTCAGGCAGCCTCAGACTGAAAGAGAGACAGAGTATGAGACAGCCCGAGGAGATGGAGTGAAGGATTGTTTGACTTAATTTTTCAGTATGACCTCAGTTTGCGTTGGCGGATATAATTACAGCTGGCAGACTATAAGTGTGTTTGTTTTCTTGTTTCATACACACTTAAAATGTATGTGTGGACATATATACTGTATCTTTGTGTCAAGAAAAATACTTAACCTTGACAGTGACTGAGGAAGATTGCTGGGAGATGTGCTGAAAATAGCTGCTGTGAGCTCCATAACCACAGTACTGCATCTGGTGCTTAGTTCCTTTGTTCCTCTTGGTTTTTCTTTTACTCACACACAGAAATAGGCAGAGAAAATACGCTATACACACATCCATTCAGCCACAAAAAGCAAAAGCTCAATATCATAGAGAGCTTCAGCTTTTAGTAAAATAGCCCCAGGTCTCACAGTTGAATGACACTGACCTCCTAATGTTCCTCTGTGACAGGAGTGGAAAATGAGCAAAGAGACAGATAACTCTGAAGATGTGCTTTCAATGTCAATCTGGGTACTAACTGAGAGGAAATGTAGCGCAGCAATAACTATTAGGAACAGCGATTCATTATAATAATGAAGAGGAGAAAATGTGAGTAACTCTAACACAGTGAGCTATTAATATTAATTTGTTCCTATATAGCAAGAGTTATGGTGATCAATTACTGTATTTGTGCACTGGTAATAGTGATTATTAACATTTTGTGAGACTTAATACTGTACTCCAAATATAGTTTGAACTACCCAACAACACGTGACGAAGTACCACATTGTTATGTGACTTTTACTTATTCATCAGCTGATTTGTTTTGAGAGTTCTCACCGTATGCAAACTAAATTTTAACACCGACGTTGCAGTTAGTTTATCACTATGACCTAAAGTACAAGCACGCTAACGGATAGTTTGTGAGTCAGCTTGCTTGTTTTCTTTTTGAAAACCTGCGGTTAACAGGATAATGCATAATTTATTGAGTTTATATCAAAATGATCCTGATGTGTTCACAACATTGCCCGTTTTCCTAATGCAGTTAATGTCGGAGGTGACTGCTGACAAACACACACACACACACACACACATACGAGCGGACACACTTGTGCAGAAGAATCCCCTGTATACAGGGTGAATCTGTGGGTGTACGCCTCCTCCCTGGTAGCTCTGTCAATTATTAAAGCCTGTCAAAGCACAGCAGGCACACACACACACACACACACACACACACACACACATAAACACACTTACCCACATACACTCGAACACGGAAAGAGCAGGAGTGCAATGAAAACATTTCTCTGATGCATCCATCTTTCCTTCTCTTTTTTTTTTTTTTTAACTTAAACTCGGCCCGTATTCTTGCTTTCTCGCCCCCTCCCCTCTCCTGTCTCTCCTCGTTGTCTTCTCCAAAGCAGGATTCCTCTAGAGACAACTTACACGAACAAAGCCGCTTTATGTTTAAACGAAGCACCCCAAGAGAGAAGTGAGAAAATGACCTTATGTTTACAAAAAGATCAACATTAAATACACATCCTAACATAAATTAGTCCTTTCCAATGCAACAAAATGTCAAGGCCAAGTCACAAGATGTTATAATGATACATTTTATTATTTAAGTTACTTTAAATCCTGCAAAATCTGCAAGATTACCAGACTAGATGGTAAAAATGCATAGTCTTATAGCCTCTTGTAGGAAACCCTGATGTCCTCCACCAATGCTAATTCACTGATAATACATACATCAGTGATTAAAGGTCCAGTGTGTAGGGTATAGTGCCACCTAGCAGCAAACACTCTCCCACGCCTCATCATCTCCTTCCAAGCATGCAGGAAGAACTCTCTATCTAGAGACATATCTAGAGCAGTGTTTGGTTTGTCTGTTCTGGGCTACTGTAGAAAAATGGAGGAGGACCCTTTCTCACTGTAGATATAAAGGGCTCATTGTAAGACAACGAAAACACAACTATTTTTATTTTCAGGTGATTATACACTAATGAAAACATACTTATGAATATTAAATTCAATTCCTGCCAATAGATCCTCCTAAATCTCACACACTGGACCTTTAAAGAGCATAACAGCACTTCCCTTACCACTGTGAAGGTTGTAGCTTGCATGGAGCACCATTAGAATTAGAAACACAACAGGATTCACACTGTAATGCAGCTTTGGGTAAGATAAAGATGCCCTCAGTTCACATGCAGGATAATTCCACCAGTAGGCCCCTGTAGGGCTCAAACGACCTAAGGGCCTCATTGCCTGCAGTCCCAACCAGTATTCTTACGCTGGAATACTACCTAACCCCTGTTTGTTGTGGTACGTTTGATTAAACACAGATTAATATAAGAATATGCACCATGGAAGCACAATATAAACTGAAATAAAGGTTTTAAAACTGGATTTGACTCTACAACACAAGATTAGGAAATAATGTAGGAATCCCCTGAAAGTAAAAACCCTGGGGATTTATGTGTTTGTGAGAGAGAGAGAGAGAGAGAGAGAGAGAGAGAGGGGAGAGTCAGTGTCTGTATTATATACTCAAGGGCATAAGAGAAGAAAGAACAGAAAAAAAGAGTGTGTGTATTTGTATCTGTGTGTGCGTGTCTGCATGTGGTGAGGTAACAAGCAACCAGTCGTGTTAAGGACAGTTGTAATAAATGTAGCCTCTGCTCTAATCAGCAGGTGTCCCTGTGAAGCTCTGAAACATTTTCATTTTAACCCTCCTGTTTTATTATTTAACAGGCAGGGCCACTCTGATTAGAATCAGCAAACAATGGTGCAAGAGACTCGCATCATTCATTATACATGAGAGGAAACTGAATTGGAAATGGATAGAGAAAAACGCCTCTCAATCCATCCGTTAAACAAACCCTCTGTCTGCGTTCTCTCTTATTACTGTTTTGGTACGCTGTCCATATAATATGTGAGCACAAAACGTCAGGGACACAGGTGCATGTGGTGGCAGGTGTGGAGATACTCAGGTGAAAAATGAAAGAAGTTAGAGAAGGCAAAGAGGAAAAGCTGTGAAGACAGACAGAAATGAAATTTGTCCTGCATGCTTTCAGACATGTGACAGGGGTTTGGGGGAAAAAAACGAGTTGGGGAGGGGAGTTTCTGAAGAGGAGAGAAGGGATTAGAGCAGAGAGGAAGAGGTACAGAGAAAATGGGGGCATATTAAATATGAAAGGTGGAGTAAACTTGAGGAAAAGAGGCAAACAGAGAGACCAGAACGAGGAAGAACAAGATAAAACCAAAAACAGACTCTGTTGCCTCTTTGAGACAAAAGCGTCTTTGAAAATCAACTCAACCCTAAAATCCTTTTTGTCTTTTAACCTCTTATTGGGCTCATACAGGCCCATTAAGTATGCTCTGAAACACTGAAGTGACAAGGATGGCACAGGTTCAAGTCTGGTGTCCTGGATTCAGATCAGATCAGATTAGATATTCTGACAGTGATGGAGAGCTTGAGGAGACTGACTGTGTGAGACTGAAATCTTTAACCTTAAAGCTAAAGTAGAATTCAGTTTCAGAGATATGCTCCCTCAGAAAAATATACTATACCGGCAACACTGCAAACCACGTTTGGTTCACATTTCATCATTGACCTTGGAAAAAACATAAGAGACATTCTCATCACACGGTTCATTTAGTTTGAAGGACCATTTTTGAGCTTTATATCACATCATATGGACTTCTCGCCCACATTGGCTTAAAAGCTGAAATTCAAACTTCATGGAAAACGGCTGTTTCCACGATGAAGAATTAAGTAACTGTTCTGCAGCTTCTGATCATATCACATGATCTTTAATCAGCACATGGAGTTTTCCCTGTTATCGTGGATTTGTAGGCGTTCAGATTTCTCCTTAAAGTGTTTAAGACGTAAACATAATTAAGGTCAAGAATGGACTTAAAGTCCTTAAGGTGCAACACCTACAATTATCTAATGCTATGATTAACAGCTCCAGATTGATTGATTTTAGATTTCCAGCCTCTGGTTTCTATTTATTTCCCTATGTTATGATCATTAACTTGAGATCTGATGAAGTGTCAATGCTGTAATATTGATTATTTTAGAAACACATTGGTGACACATTCAGGAGTTTATGGGAAAGGGGACTTGACCACAGTTTTCCTGTTTGACAGCGTCCTTGTTTGTTTTGTTGTTTGTCATACATGATTAGTCATACAGTTTTGTCAGACACGGTGATGTTGTCATTTCCTGGTGAATTCAATGCCTTTCAGCTGCCAGCTTGAATGTCACCATGTCCTTCCACACAACAATAGGAGTTTTTCAACAGGAGCTCTAAACTACCCCGTACCTTGTTTGTAAGTGCCCTCCACAAAGACACATAGAAGCATTATCTTATCTGGCAACTCTATCCTAAATATGTCTGTCCCTTTCAAAACCATAACCAATCATTGTTGGGAAAATAGATTAATTCCATGATGTGAAGGCTGGGTTAGGTTTCATCACCAGTGTTAGAGAAAGATCATGGCTCGGATTAAAGTAAGTTCAGGTTAGGAAAACATCATTAGTTAGACTTAGACAATTTGTCATGGTTGCTACATGGTTAAAGGACTAGTGTGTAGGGTTTAGTGACATCTAGCAGCATAGCTGCTGATCACCACCCCATCACCTCACCTTCTCCTTCCTAGCATGAAGACGGTGGCAAAACGTGCCAAAAAATCCCGTGGCACAGCAGACTCCATGGAAGAGGCTCACGACGTCTGTAGTTATAAAAGGCTCATCTAAGATAACAAAAACATAACAGTTCTTATTTTCAGGTGATTATAAATTCATGAAAACATAGTTATGCATATTCTATTCCATTTTGTCTGTAAATAGAGCTCTTTAGATCTTACACACCTTTAAGGTTAGTCAGTAATGGTTTTCTGGTTAAACGAAACCAACATTGACTGTTAATGTAAAATGAGCAGCAGTCTCTCCTCTGACATTGTTCCAACCTCCTTCGTATGAAGACTTCCTCCCAATGGACAACAGTTATAATTGCTAAGGCTGCTAGAGGGCTTTGTCACTTCAACATAAACAACAGTCTTTCTTGAGAGGACAGTCTCCAACTAGAAAGTCATGCATCGATCTCTGGTGCAAAGTCTGAGTGGCTCTAATTCTCTTATGTAAACTACTGTGTGTACAACATGAAACCTGAGGCTCCTGCTTATTGTGTGGTCATCTGTTCTGTTCCTTGTAAGTGAGCAAGAGTAAATATGAACATGTTCCGTCTTTGTCTTGATCTATAGTTAAGCAGATACTCCGGTGTACTTTCACAAAGTACCAATCATTTCACAAAGTGAATGAGTCAGACACAATTACACACACTTGTCCTTGAACATATTCTGCCACAAAAACAACTACAACACTTTGCAGATGCACAAAAGGATTCACAACAACAGGAAGACGCACCTCAGCACATCAACTCTTGAAATTAATTTAGACAGAACAATGTATAACTACATACTTGACAGGTGGGAACATTACAGAACTGTAAATATGCCCTTTTCCTTCCATCTATTCACGTTGCTTACTAATGGATGCAGATTTTATCCCCTTCTTATTTTTCCAACGTGTTTTTAGGGTGCTTTTACGCCTACGTGTGCAGTGCTCATCAATCAAACTCTTTTTGCTCTGACAGGTGTAAAATTCTCCCCCACATTTGTATATGTGTCTTGCAAGCAAACCACAGATTGCTAAAGATCAAGGCACTTGGTAATGTAATGTCTATGTCTATGTGTAAGTCCTAAGTGTAGCCCTATTTCTATGGGCTAATTAGATCATCTTTAATATGACAAATAAGTAAGAATGCAGTGCTTTTGATACATGGTGGTCTTTAACTAAAACTCCTCTTGAGTAGGTAGACCTTGAAGACTCATCTTATATTGAGATAAAAAAAACTGTCATACAGGTACTTATAGATAGCCACACACATGTTATAATGCTGCCACGTACAGTATTTCATTCCATTGCTGACCAATATCTAATCATGTCATGACTTTTCTCTGTGGATTCTGATGCCGTTTAACACTGTGACCATATATCACAAGCGTGTCATATAGGTCACTCCCCTGGCAGTGTTCGCATTGGTCTCAATATCATCAGGGCTGATGTCTCCCTGGGCGTCCCTCCACTGTAAACAATAGGCTGCCAAGCAAAAGAGATTCTTCTTTCTTAATGCTCCGTAATCGAATCCACCTCTCAGATGTTCTAATTGAATTGGGTCTCCTACAAGCACACACACACACACACACATGGAGGAGCATACACACACACACACATGCACAGTGGGGGGTGGGGGGAGTTATTGAGAACCTGTTGAGAGGCTTGTTGCACACGCTGAGGGCCAGAGGGACTTGGGAATCTTAATTGCCATTTTGAAAGTGTGGTGCATTATGGGACATGTGGGAACGAAGCACCTGATCGTAGAGCTGATTAAAATGTCAGTGACTCACTGGCCAAACCACATACAGCGCTGAGTGATGCAACTGATCCACACACAGTAACACAGAGAACTCTACTTTTTCTCCGTAGTAGTCTTTTTTTAAATACAGGGAACATTATGTCTTTACATAGCAGTAAAAGTTAATAATAATATTAAAGCGTCAATGTGCAAGATATTACAAAAAATTAACTATTATGATCAGCGAAGAAGTAACAGCTATGAGGCATCTGTGTATTGTGCTGCAATGATCTACTGAAATGAGTACACTGACCAGCTAGCAGCCACTAACTCTGGCCTGTACTATCTTGTTATACCACTTGTGCCTCGAGAGGCGATAGTGAGTCACTTTAGTGTCCAGTCTGCCCTCAGTCTAACATGAGGATGAAGAAGTGGAGGAAGCAGCTCAGGGAAAACCGAGGGAGGAGAGGTCAGAGACTACCCAAAACTCATGACCTGACTGAATGGGTCAAACTTATCTCATCTCCACTCAAGGTCCACTTAACAGTTTGTTCAGGAGCTTTCGACCATATGACACGGTCTTCATCAGCAAAGTTGTCAGTGAACTGTAGAAAAAGTTCCAACATCTACATTTTTGTGACAACTGAGAAAACTTGTGTTGACATTGTTTTGTCGAATGAAAAATAGAATAAATATTCCCGATAGCAGACAGACGCAGACTAACACTGCTGGAGTCCTAATCATTGCTGCTGGAGCTCTAATCATTGTTCAGACAGTAATCAATAAAATCAGCCTCATTCAGCAGATTTATGGTAAAAGAAAGACACTGACTGACACAGTGGGAGGGGAAGTGGTGAGAAGGGGGATACAAAGATTTTGTTACATATATATAGAAAAACTTCAGCAATAGTGAAATTGACGTAAGTATTGGTGTTATGGGAAAATCAAAAACCCATCAACGGCAAAACATACAATGCTGTGTCAGCAGAGGGATGCAGTATAACTATAGTACTTGCAGGTGTGGAGGCACGGGATTTGACCAGCGTGTGTTTGCCTTAGTTGAAACTCCAGGCACAAATCTAAAAACAGCGCTCTTGGCAATCTGAAATGGCTCAGCATCGATTCACTCATCTCATCAAATAGATTTCTGAAAACACATTCACTATGTGAGGACTGGATAGCCAAAGTATCTCAGAGCAGTCTAAACTGGGATCAGTGAGCCAAAAATATTTCTTTAGCACATGAATTTAACAATCCACCAGTCAAAAACAAGAAAACATTGGAGGATCCCAGAAATCAGTCGGTACAAACAGAATGAGATTATGGATTCAAACAACAACAAGTGGAAATTTGTTCATATATCGCTTCCTGCACGAGGTCCAATATTTCATATGCATCTATCTGTAACAAAAAAAACAATCCTTTCATCTTTCACACTCCACAGCTCTGTGAGCGTCATTGTCCGATGCCCCTCAGCCAAACCAAAGCAAAGCCCTCCTCTCCGTCTGATAGAAGATCAAAGCTTTTCCTCTCAATGTCGCAGAATTCTGGTGTGTAAATTCAAGGTAATCTCTCCTCTCTCTTTTTCCCCCCCTCTCTCTCAGTCGCTCGCTACTTCTCGTGAGCTGCTAGAGGGGAGAGTGTGACCTATTTCATAAGCAGCAATCCATAAACATGCATAAGATGACACAGGCACAGATGAACGCCGGGGACGAGAAGCCAATTTAGTGTTTCTTATGTTTTGTTTGTGTGTATTCCTGTGAATGTGGCTGTTCACTTTTGTGTCGTGTCCTCGGTCACGAAATGGATCATCTGTCAGTGCTTAGCACAAAGACGTATTAGTGGTTTCTGATCTTGTAGGACAAAGACAAACCAGAAGTGATTTCAAGTCAAGTGATGTGGCTCTATGGATTGCAGTCTGTCCACCACTTTGCTCCAGACTGAAACGTCTCAACAACTACTGGATGGATTTCCATAAAGTTTGATACAGATATTGTTGGACCCCAAAGACTTTGGTGATCCCCTCACTTAACCTGAAGTTAAGTCCCATGGTACCCATGGTACCTAGAGGATAATAACTTTGGTGATCCCTTGACTTTTACTATAGTGCCACCAGCAAGAGGAGAAGGATTGTGGTTATGTAAAAAATATGGGTTAGGTTTTGGTGACTTCTGAGTTGAAGTCAAGGCGAAAAACATGGTTAAAAGTAACAAACACTGACTGTTGTTAGGAAACAGGATGCAAACCACCACCCATGTCAAAGATACCTGATACTCAATATTTAGACTATATCTGTGGTTGCTGAACACCACACTATTTCCTGCTTTACCACTGAACATTGAATTGATGTATGAACGAATGAATATTGCTGATTTGTTGTTTGTTTTGGGAGAGGATGACCTTTATTTGCACAATTACAGGAACAGTCACACAACTGCCAGTCAGGAAAACATATAGTAAATATTGTGTTTGTCATTTGAATAAGTAACCACTATTGTTTTCACAGTGAAGTGCACTGGCTAAAACTTAAACCTGCAGAGTGAGGACATTTCTTTAGAGTGCTATTTTAAGATTCAGACTTGGGTTTAGAATTTGGTTCAAATTATGATCTTAGGAAGGTACTGCTGATATTAAATTTACAGTATGGTTTGGATGTAGTGTAATGTGTATGGATAGGAAACAGGAAGTGAAAGAAGTCAGTGGTGGGGCTTCATATTTCAAAAGAGAGTCTGGCGAGGTTTCATTATTGGAACGTCAAAAAAGAAGTTTGTATGCAGAGTTTTATGTGGATGATGACTCAGACCTCTAGACACACACACACACACCTGCTGTCATTTGCCTGAATGCACAGAACAGTGTGTGTGTGTATACCTGAGTGAAGATACTTGACCAGCAGTATTTTATACTATCATGTGTCTTCTAATATGATGTGAAAGCAGAGGTGTCACTATCATGTTGCTAACTGGACACATGCTACAGCTGCAGACCAGAAACTGATGAGTCAAAACTCAGCTATGATTGTGTGTGTGTGTGTGTGTGTGTGTGTGTGTGTGTGTGTGTGTGTGTGTGTGTGTGTGTGTGTGTGTGTGTGTGTGTGTGCACGTAGCCTAACACATCACACGATTCCCAGCATGCAGCAACATGGATGTTTAACATATAATAAACTGCATGTACACAGGGGCACATTAACCTATCTGCTATAAGCCTAACGTCATTTAACAACAAACATAAAAGTCCATCTGGTAACATGAATTCATGCATGATTTCAGTTGTTTTGTTGTTATATTAATTAACATATTATTCTTGCATTAAGTCATGCGTGGCATACTGTTGTGCATTCCTGATATGGGGTACTACATGCATGAATTCATGTTTTTTGCATGCATGTGGTCATGCATGAATTCATGTACCCTTACCGTAAAGTGTTACCGTCTATTGCCTCATGAGTTGCAACCAAATAACAGTAAACAGACCTTTTACAGCCTCGCCAAATACAATACGAAAGAATTATATATCTGGCCTTGCAGCAAGAAGGAGAGAGTTCTAGAAAAGGGGAGGAGAGGCGGATATAAGAGTATAAATAACTAAATATGTGCATGCCTTTGAGTGTGCGTGTGTGTGTGTCTGTGTGTAGGAGGGAATCATCCTCAACAGTCACCAGTTGTGTCAGATGTGTAATAGTATTTCAGCAGCTCCATTGAAGAAAAAGGACTGTGGCCTTGAGATTGACTCTCTCTCTCTCTCTCTCTCACACACACACACACGCACACATTCTTACAGTAGGCTCCCACCTCAAGACACCCTCTATAGTCACTTGCTATTCTGTATGAGCATCACATTCTCTTCTTCCTTTCAAGGTGCTACACACACAAACACACACACACACACACACACACACACTGCAATGCATGTAAAAGAAGGCTCACATACAGGCTGTGTAAGGTAAGAAAGACACAGAACACACTGAGAGAATGACGTAATAGAACATCAGCCCACATCTGTGGATGTTGGGACTGTGCACGAGTCAAGGTCATTCATTCATTGAGTTAAAATCACACACCGGGGCCTCCCGCAAGGCTACACAACACGCTGAATTCTGTATTCTGATCTCACTCGCGCTTCATGTGTAGACATATGTGCACAGTCACACGTGCTTTTCGGCTCAGACGTGCAGCCTCCACCTGCATGCTGCTATAACAGCTGAATGCGGACCTGACTAGTCAAAAAAAAAGATGATGATAATAAAAACATCCCCGTCCAGTTAACGTCTGTTAAGAGAGAGTCGTTAACGGATTTTAACGGGTTGGACTCTCCAACAGTCTCACCGCTTTTTCCAGGTGAAATAAATGAACAGCCGCTTACCAGTGCTGCCCTGTGTGACCGGTCCAATAACTGGCCGTGATTGGTGATCACTGCTAACGACCGAATCGACTGCGGTGATTGATTAATTGACAGCCGGATCCATTTGCCCGACTGGGTGTGAAGGCGGCAGCCTCATCGCTGTGATGTCCGCTGGGGTCGATGCGGCCAGACGTTTGTTTTAAATTACCACCAAGAAATAAACAGATTGCAGGTTATATAGGCTGATCTATTTTAGGTGATGCAAAACTGAGAAGCTGTAGCCCTTGCTTTGCCTCTGCATGACTTTCATTACACAATAATGCTTCATTCACAACATCAGTAAAAGCTGCGACGCGCGCCAGAGGCAAATATCCTCATCCAACTCAATTAGTCCTGATTTTTTTTAAAAAGAGAACCAGTGTCAGGGGATTAAAGGGCAACCTTCCTCACAGGTTGGCTCGTTACAGGTGCAGTCCGGGGAGAATAAAGGGCACACATTTGCACAACAGCACGCCCCGGGCCAGACGGGACAGTCGGCAGACGTGCGAAAAGCGCAAAGAGCCTCCCTGCGCATTACAAAGAAAGGCTTGCTGTACCCGGGATAGCGCAGTGGTAATTCATCAAAACACACAACTGTCACATGCTAACTTCGCTCGGGTCTCACCTGAAGGCTAATATACCCCGTCAAGTCTTGCTTCTTGTATAAAAATTGATCCAAAGGATGGAGAGCTCCGGGGTGTCACTCACCTAACTTTTGCTGCCACAGAAGATATCGCATCGTTCCTTAAATTCCTCTTTTTGGACACGGCAGTTCCCATGCTGACATGGAAACGACGCAGGCTGGAAAACAGTTCATTCCAAAGACAGGATGGAGGAATGCGACAGTGAAAACAGTATTTAAAAAAAAAAAAAAACCCGCAACAACAACAACAACAACAAAAAGTTGAAGAGAAATCCGGGAGCAGATAAGTCACGCACACGTCTGCAGAGGAAAAGATGCCAAAAAATTAAAAGCCCAACGAAAAAAAAAGCCCAAAAAATAAGCAGGATGTCAGCCTCTTTCTCTCCCACTGTCTCCCAGAATATGAGCACGTACGTGGGGTAGCTGCACAGCTGTCAGTGTGTGGCTGAAAATACACAGACCACTCAGACTCTCTCTCTCTCTCTCTCTCTCTCTCTCTCTCTCTCTCTCTCTCTCTCTCTCCCTCCCTCTCCCTCTCCCTCACTCCCTCTCCCATTGATCTGAAAATGCAATGGGAGGCTGGTAGGTGGTGATATCACCATCATCATCATCACAAAGGGGAGGTGCTGTGTGAGGGACACTGGTGCCATCCATGCAGGGACTTATGCCTTTCATCTTCATCCATTTTTGGACTACTATCTGTCTGTGTATTGCCTCATGTTATGTAATCGGTCATTCTCTCTCTCTCTGTCTCTCTCTCTCTCTATCCAGATGTTGAAATGCTGAGGCTCTCATCCATGGCCAAGGACAGAAGGAGGGCACAGCTTTGTGACCACCCCTTTCAAACAGTAGGAGGAGAATGATAGTTTTAGACGGTGATGTGTTTCCTATTGTTGAATTTATTTTTCAAGCCATGGTGGCAGGCCCTTCATTGTTATCAGTATTCAAAGGAGTGTTGGAGACTGACAGATCACAAAGGGCAGCTGCCACTGTATCTGTAGAGCAGAATTACAGCGTAGCTACTGAGTAGCACTCCTGTGAGAGGTTCCGTCTTTCAGTACTCTTATTTTGTATTTCTTTTCCCTTCAACTAAGTCAAATATTTAATCACAGTCATTTAAAATGCATATTTTTTTTCTACAGTAAGTTGACTTTGTAAAACAATAAAGGTTGTGTTTGTGAGATATTAATGTGATAAAAACAGAAAAAAAATATGTCTACTTAACAAAAATATGTTTATTTTTCTGACCTACCTCTTTGTTATTTCCAAGCCAGGACTTTTGCCTGCTTCTCCAAACTTGGAGCATGCGGACTGCTGTTTACTATATGTAACACATTCACTATGCATAAGTTCATCTTACAGGAAGACTTCAAAGAAACAGAATTATTTCAGGTCACAAACCAAAAATGTTGGACATTAGCTTTGAAAGAAGTACAGAGTCGGCTAACAGAACATCCAGGATGCACATTTAAACACAAGACATAAAAATGAGAACAAAGAATTGAATCAATAAATCGCGTCATCATTATTCTCACTTATATCAATCGATGCATCCATACACTTGGCATTTCACTACTTCTTCATGGCTTACTGAACATAAGCTCTAACATAAGCAGCTTCAGGAGGGAGAACGGTTAGATCCCTGGCTACTCCAGTCCAGGCAAAATACTGAACCCCAAATTGCACTGGATGTGAATGTGCATGAATGATTAGCTGCCAAACTAGTGAGATGTGCATGGCCGCCAATGCTGTGTCAGTGTGTGAGATATGTAGTGTAAAAGCACCTTGAGTGGTCAGAAGCCTAGACAGGTGCTACATAAGTACAGTCCATTTACCATTTACAATAAGTGCAGTAGAAAACAATCCATTAAGTGAAATATAAGGCTGCAAAGTCCTTTATCTTGCTAAGGCTGTCTGCTTCTCTCTGAAAGGTTTGGAGAGACTTACTGGTTGTGTCGGGTGTGGTGGAGACTTGTGATGTAGTTGCAAAATGCCAAAATCTACCTCTCTTTTTTAAAGATATTTTTTGGGCTTTTGAACTTGAGCCTGCAGCCCCAAATCCTCGACTGCTGCAGCAAGGACTGACCCTTTTTACTACTGTACAAAGGCTTAGTAGCTACCTGGCACACCATCTAGCATGTCTTTGAATTTTTCTTTTTTTTTTAATGAACTAATAGTTTGTGGTGTTGCCCTCACTTGTACAGTACCTGTGTCAAGTAGACTAGAATATAAAATAGAAACAGCAACCACCTACAATCCAGAAAACCATTCTGACACTGTATGTTTAATCCAGATTATATACACATGCATGGGAACAAATGGTAAATACATGTGAATTCACCAAGTAGAAACCAATATGCAAACTTTGTAATGCAATTCTACACAGGTTGTTTTCAGCATTTAATCAATGCTCAGAGACGATTGATCACTAGTCAATGATAGAAGATTGTGAGTGTTGGTCGCCATGGTTTATGCACACACACTCATGCACGTATGGGCACATGCACACATCATCTAAACAGATAGAAACACAGGCAGCAGATGAATCACCCCGTAACGGCCGATTAGCCTTCAAACATCAAATCAATCAATCTTTCAATCCACAGGTCATTTCACCAGCAGTTCAAATGTGCAAGTCGTCCTTGAGCTTTATATCTTTTAGTATGTGCTTTCTCCTGCACACACTCACACACACACTAAGACAAAACGAATGAAAATCAATAAATAAAGCAAAGCACTGCTGGGATGGTGTGAGCTGCTGTAGGCCATTAAGCAGTAAATAATTCCAGGCAGCTCTGACGAGACTGTGGGAGCGCGTGTGGTTGGACTGTAGATGAGAACAAGAGAAAGAGGGATGAATGAATGGAGACAGGACAGGACAGCGGTGCTCCCCACACGAGCCAGAAAAAAATAAGAGTCTAAAGATGATGGAAAGAGGAGGCATAAAGGGACAGCAGGGATCCAAAACAGGACATGGAGAGGAAAGCGTGCGGAAGAATGGAAGAGAGACACGAGGATGAATGGAAGAAGCGATTCATGTTTTTCATTCTATAAAAGGAGTGCAGCTATGTGTCCACTACCATCAAATATAGTGGGGATAGCGTTGTGCTAAAAGGGGGAGGAAAAGAGTGACAAAATAGATGAAAGGCAGTGAAAATGGGAGGACAAGAAACACGCGCGCAGCCATAAATCCACATCTGCCCAAGATATTAGTGTCTCCTCTGACCCTGACAAGCACTCACCATTTGATTGATTGCAAAGCAGATCGATATTTTGAGTCTGCAACGGTTACAGCAGCCAAGAGTTACTCAGGGGGCTGAGTTTACACTCTCAATCTGATTTTTCTACACAACGGAAGAATGAAAATTGATTCTTTATTAAGGGACAATGCATTGACATACAGTAATTTTAATGTAAAATGTGATTTAACTTAACATATGATTGTCCCACCTGATCTATCTTTGTTCCATATACCAGTGGGCAAGGCGCTGTGTTGGCCAGTCACATACCTGTTTACCTTGCGACCATCATAATGAAAGATTGCTGCCTTGATGTCTTTCCATAATTGTAAACCTCTCTGTGTGTATTATATTTGGGGTCTAATAAGCCTTTAAACTCAATCTATTACTCAACTTACTTCCTCGATTGTATTTCATTGTCTCCCTGGTACCGAAACAACACGGCACCATCAACACAGCCCAGTGCTAGCATGCTAACATGCTAATCTAAGCTAGTGCCATAAAGTAGTTATTCTGCACTCTATTGCAAGTGGTAAGGCAACAGCTCAAAGTTTCTAAACTGTAAAAGCATCTACTTGGCAGACTTTGAAGATTTGAGAGGAGCAGGCTAGTACTGCGTGCTCGCTAAGATGTCATGCACAAATGAAGTGAATTGCAATGAGGAAAGCCAACAACAATGTTGCTCTAGCATGTTTCTTTTTGTATTTCTGTATTTCTGACTTGAACGTCCCTTAGATTGCACTTTTCAGTGTTAGAGGTCATTTTTTTTATGAGTACGATGGAATGCAATATAACAACAGGCCATAGTGTGAGCTTTTATGATGAGCCCTAGCTATATAATATTGTCATCAAATGATCAAATAGACTTGACTTTGGATAACATCAACATATTACCCAGTAATCATCACTGCATATCTGTATATGACAAAGAAAAGAAAACACATCATAGAGTTGAGACTTTTTGGGATAAAGTTGGAGGATGGGGATGATGAATGTGAGTGTAGATAGTATGCAGGGGGTAGTAAAGCTTAAGAGTGGGTTAAGACTCTTAAAGCTTGGAAAGGCTTTAGGTGAGACAATATTAAACTTTGATATCCACCCAGGGGAATGTTAATAACACTGAACTGTTTTAAAATCCCCGTTTCTTTAAATACACTGTTTAATTTAAAGAGGATGATTAGAGGGTCTAACCAGCATTAAATAATGATACTTCCCATTGGTAATGACCTTTGATAGTGCATTATAATCTCGTTTGCTATATTTGACCACTTAATCAAGTGTCATAACCATTATACAGCAAAGCGTCATAGTCAAGTAGTTCACAACCTTTTTTATTCACATTACATTGTCTGCTGTGAAACACAATATGAGAGCTTGAACTATTAATTATTTGGAAATGTCACATGAAACACAGTGCTGTGTGAGATTTTAAAGAAATGTCATTTTACTGTTAGGATAAAACTGTAAGCTTATATTCTGACTTTAATGTTCTCAAAGAGTAGTCGCACCTATCCCCACTATCAGCTGCAGTTCCTCAAATGTCCACTAGAGGCTGGCTCCAGAAGTGAGTCAGTCTCCATAAGCCCTCATGTTAAAATGTCCACCTTCACAGCAGAAATAAACATGTTTACTGCCTGGTACAAAAAACTGTTTTGGTCTCTGTAGCTCATTTCACCATTTTTTCAGAAACTATGGGTGATGTCATGGATACAGCGTCCAGATTTATGAGAATAATTAGCAGTGAATGATGCAGCCGCCGCCGCTAGTACCCCAATTACCACTCCCACCACTATACTGTTGCTTGGACTGTTGCGTGACTCTTATATATTATATCAAGGAAAAATCTTTTGTTTGTTAACTTCTCTTGCACACTTAATCCATAATAACACCATTTGCAGTAAACCATATTCTCTTGAGGCAGCTTGGAGGGTACATGAGGGTTAAAAAAGATGGTGAGCAGAGAGAAATTAATGTTTCACTGCCAGTATTACTTTGCGTGAACGAATATTAAAATGGACAGAAGAAAAGGTCGACATCTACATCAGTGTACTGGTTAATTTGCCAAGAATCACTGTCTCTGTTTAAAGAGAGAGAATAAAAAAAAAAAAAACACTGCATATCTCTGTGTAAGTGAGGACCCTGCTCACCTGACAGAGCAGGGAGGGGTGAGAGGAGATGGATGGCAGCTGTAAAGTGACAGAAAGCGAGGCACAGAAATGAAGTGTACTCGTGGAGGAGGAGAGATTCATGGGCAGATGATGGATAGTGCAATCCGTGGGCGGGGAGAGAGAAAGTGGGTTGAGTGTGTGTATGTGTGTGTGTCAGGTTAACTCGAGGTAACCAGGGAGGCTGAGAAGTCTTAAGTCTTAGTTTAAATTGCCAAGCAGAATATAATTGCACAATTATACTGCAACTCAAAAAAACATGTAGATCTTTCCTATGAAGGAAAATGACTCCCTGAGCTGAACAGTGTTTTTGTCAGCTCTTGTCCTTGTGAAGAATACTTGAATGCTGTTCTTGACCTGACTCTGATATACTGCTCCTTCGCACAACAAGTGTCCCTACATTTCTAGAACAATCCAAACCACAGATTTTTTTTTTCAGGTACAGTGCATCTGTTTTCAGCATTTTCCACTGCTGCTCACACCTCTCTGCAGAGCCAACAAAGCTAGTGGCAAATAAACTACCAAACAAGGTCAGCCAAGAGACACTTATTCCCGTTTGCATACATGGACTAGCCGCCACATCAATCTCACCCTAAGAAGCCTGTGTGAATACAATTACAATGGCACACTCTCTCACTGTAGCTGATAAACGAACCATGAGCACTTCCAGAGGCAGGCAGACTGTGCATGGAATAAGCTGCCATACAAGCAGATCCCTATCAAGGGCTGTGACTGTAGCGTGCACCCGTATTTGTACTTGATGTCAGTGCCTCGTACTAAACAGAGCAGACAAGCTGCCAGCAGCAGCTTAAATGAGCTGTTTGGTCTGTCTAAATACATAATTGAGAATTATGTTAATGTAGCTTTTGGCAAATTGTTCCATTTAAAATGACAATGTCTTTTTAACTTTACGTCCTGTTCACCATCAGAAGAGAGGTGTGATGTTCATTTGGATTGGAACTGTCTCTTGTATTATCCCAGTTTGTTAGTTTTAAAGGAGAAGGCTGGCAACATACAGTACCAATCAAAAGTTCAGACACACCTTCTCATTAAATGTTTTATTACAGACAGCAAAACAATGAAATAACACTCATGGAAATATGTGGAAAACAAAATATGTTTTATATTTTAGATTCTTGCTTTAAAGACAGCTTTGCATTCTCTCAACGTGTGTCCAAACTTTTGACTGGTACTGTATAATTTTCTTTTAATAAATCCCAAGAAAAGAGCAAAAGTATATTAGGACATCTCTCAGTATTTTCCCCTCCTTACCCTGTCTGTGGCATTCAGCTCCAAGCCCACTGAAGATGTAAATCTTTCAAGACAGGTCAGGATACACTTTCAAATTTCATTACTCTTAAAAAAGGCAGAAGAATTGCTTTAATTTGTGCTTGTTGTTCATATTTCTTGACAGGGTTTTGTTTGGCAGATTATGTTTGACACTCCTTTTCTATATTTAATGATTTAGCCATTTCTTGGGATCGATGTATCAACAGTGGGTGCCACAAATCCTTTGGATCCGCTCACTGTCGCTGTTTGTTGTCTCTACACATGAAAGCGGTGACTGTCAGACCTCTGTTATAGCTGACAAACTGCAGTTACATTATTTTCTCCATTACTTTTTTCATCTGTTGTAAATCCACACCATCTATTCTTTCAGTAGGAAAAGCAGAAGAAGAGATCAAGAAGCAGAGAAGGAAACTGCAGAATGAGTCACAATTACTGTTTAATCTCCAAACGGAGTGTGCTTCTGGTATCCTGGCTAGAAACCTTTCTTGCCATGCCACTGTGTCACAAGATATCAGCAATTAAGTCAGTGATTGAAATGTTTTCCAAACTATCAGCAAAGCTACAGAAATATAATGTTAAAAATCCTTCATGGCTCCCTGATTTGGAAGTAAAACTCCATGGTGCTGAAACCAGATCCTGTCCAGGACTGGAAGGATAACAACTGAGGCAAATGACTGCTGTGCATACTAATGTTAAGAATGACCTAGACAGAGCTTTTGGCAGAGTCTTGGAAACGGCTGACCCTAAATGAGCCCAAGGAGAAATACAGAAAGGAGAGAACAGAGACTTCAAAATAGAGGACAGTAAGTGGGCAGATGGGAAACACGAATTTAATAGACAGAGGTAGAGAAGGCCGGGGGGGAAATGAAACAGACTAATGAAATAAGATGTTAGACAAAGAGATATAGAGTATAACTGTCCTTGACAGAGGGGGTATCTATGCACACATGTGTACCCTGTGTCTAAAAAGTGAACCTGCTCCACAAGTTGTGCCCTCCTCCACTTCCTCCTCACCTCCGCAGAGACTGAGGGTAGCCCTCATTATTTATCACCAGTGGACATGAGCATCATTAAAGGGCTAAACCGTGGTGCCTCTCCGTGTGACTCATCCGCCATCGCCCCATGTATGTCTTCATCATTGCTGGGCAAAGGTGGCCGAATGGTAATTGTCATTCTCCCCTGGTTGGCGGGAATCCCCGCTGTCACGTCGTCCACCCACGCCCCTGTGACATTCAGGCAGCAGCGATAAATGAGCAGTGGAATCCCGGAGATGATGCGGAGGATTAAAGGTCTTAATTCATCGGCATGATGAGGGAATTACACCGTGATGAGGGAGTGACACCATGCAGCGAATTACAAAGCCCAGATGTGTGTCATTATGTTTGTCCCTCTTTCTCTTTTTTCTCTGCTCATCTGAGGATCATAGAAACATGATCCAACAAATGTTTTCACTGATTCTGTTCACCTTAGACCAGCAGGATTGTCTTCAATAGCAGCCTCACTGAGGATTTGTGTCATCAAGTTTCATCATTTTTTATTTTTTTGGCTTGTTGTTGTTTTTGTTTTTTTTTTGGAAACTTCTAGATACCTACATACACTGCAAGTACTCCATACTGCAGCTCTGCATGTTCTTGACAGTGATGAGATGGCACTTTGCTCTACAAAGGCAGCTATCACTGTCGGCTCTGTCATCTGTACACTCCTGAACAAAAGCAGCCTCTCTTTGTATCATCGAAGCAGAGAAGAGCAAGGGCAGAGCTCCTTCAGCTGTAAGGTCAAACAGTCCCAATCTTCCTCTGCAGTGCTCTCTGACAGCAGAGGCTATTCACTCATATGTAGCGCTTAGTTAAATGCAGTTGTGTAAAAATGCGTGATTCTGACATAAAATTGCATACTGTCATACATGTTCTAATTACTATTTTATATCTATCATACTGTACTGTACATGGTAAATCTAACATTTATCCAAAGCTCCAGGAGTCTAACAACAATTTATTACATAGGTGGTTAAGAACTGTAATTTGACAGAAACATTTCTGGTCTTATTAGTTCCCTGCAGGCTTTAGTTTCAGTCTAATACACCCTCAAAGCACTCTATACAACAGATTAATGCAGACACATCACGTGAGTATCACTGAGAGATGGGATGCACAAAACGTTAAAAGGCACGAGAGGCCATAAGCAATATATAATTAAAACATGAAGAGCTGAAACGCATATCGCAATGATTTTGACAAGTGAGGAGTTTATTATGGACTGTATCTTTATATCTGTATATTTTAATCTGATTTACTTATTGGTAAAGCCTATTGGCTTATTGGACTTGTTTAAAAGACATCATCTTATTCAGATTAGTTAGTTGATTAGAAAAAAGTACTCAAGCTGAAAGCTAAAAACTGACTAAATAAGCAAACAAAATTAGAGTTTAAAAACCTCATCAGTATAAATGTACCTCATCAGTATGTGTGTGTGTGTGTGTGTGTGTGTGTGTGTGTGTGTGTGTGTGTGTGTGTGTGTGTTAGCTGTTTAGTTTGACAGTGGCCTATCAACCAAGACAACTCTCAGCATTTTTTTAAAGCTCCAGTGTGTACACAGGGGGCTCTGGAAAATGGCAGAAATGGAATACAATATTCATATTTTCATTAGTATATAATCACCTGAAAATAATAATTTTTGCGTTTTTGTCCACTTAGAATGAGCCTTTTATATCTACAGATGAAGTGCTCTTCCACAGTCTGCAATGTTGCACTGCCATTACGGTAGCCCAGAACGGACAAACCAAGTAAACTCCCCTAGAAGGCGAGGGTGAGTCGACGAGTTACTCATTTGCTGTTAAATTTCCATTCACAAATCAGATTTTATGACCTTAAATGTACTGTATGTTGGACTGAAAAAAACATGGTTTGAAGTATTTCAATCGAAACTGTATCTTTGGAAACACCAAATGTTTTAAAAGAGATGTGTTTACTCACAGTTGTTCTTGTCTACACAGAATGATGGATCAATACTTTGGTTCACTGGCTCTATATGACATGAACCATCCAGTAAAAGACACAAAAATCAAGTTGCTGTTATTCAAACATGGCCCAAGATGAGTTGTCATGTCTGCCCACTGCAGTGTAAGCGGGAATTTACAGTGTTGTTAGGGGTGAGATAAGTCTAACAGGGCAGTCCACCAATCTCATTACTGGTCTAGAATCACCTCTGAGACTAATGGCATTCGTGTCGGCTCTTAAGGTTCAACTGCAGTATGTTTGTGTGTGTGTGTGTGTGTGTAAGAGAGTGAGTAGAGGGAAGGCCTTCTTTGTACGTGACACCCATGCCTATCCCCACCTTGTCTCACCTTGGTACTGCAGCATACCTCCCCTTTTCCATTGCTGCTCTTCTGCACCCTTCCCTCCCTACTAAATCGCTCGTAACATCGACTCCCAGATGACATATTTCCACTATGGTGCTTAATGGATTCCCGCAGTCTCTGGTTGGCTGTGGAGCAGTGGTTTGATTCTCTGAGGGGTGAAGGAGAGGAGAGAGGGAGGAAGCTTATGGAAGCGGGGAGAAAGTGTAAAATGAGGAGGGATGAAGAGAGGAAAGTGGAAGAGATGGGAATAAAAGTGGAGAAGCTAATGTAATGTTTAATGGAAAAAAGGGGGCACAGGTTGGTGCGGCATCTATAGGAGCAGCTGATAAGAATCATGGTCAAGGTAGTAGCTGAAAGTGGGACTGAGGCTTTTCACTTTGTAGCTGAATTCTGTCTTCTTTGGTTTGCTGTCCAGTGTAGATTATGACTACATGAAGCTACAGTGAGAAAAATGTGTAGTTTGGATTTGATTGGATATGAAGATTGTTCACGGGAAAGAAGCAGCATGTAATCCAGCCTTCCTGTTTGCAATTTTAGGTTAGTTTTAACTGATGAGGATCACCACAGTCCTTAGGATTCATCCTGTGGTTACCTTGAATGTCTACAAAATTTTATGGTGATCCATCCAATAGTTTGAATAGAATAACACATATAATAATAATATGATATAAACTGACAGACCTCAAATTGTTGGTTCTTTCTTGTTTCACCAACAATCCAAAAAATATTCAATTTACAACCATAGACAGTATAAATATGGTCGTTGTTGTGAAGCTCAGAATGTGGTGGGTCTAGTCGTCGCCATTTTGGTAGTCCCGCCTCTGCTGCCTCCTAGATAATCTAAAAATGGGAGTAGAGGTGGACCTGAGGCGGGCTGAAAGAAGTCTGGGTGTTCAAACAAGCCACCTGTAATGGCACCCACCTGTCAATCAAAGCAGCCACGCTGTTAATTATGCATAAATTTAAGCTTTAATATAATTTGAGTTCTATAAAAATTCACCCTCAGTACAGTTGTCATGAACGGGGAAATTAGCTACAGAGACAAAGAACTGGTTTTTGTACCAGGCTGTAAACATGTTTATTTCTGCTGTGAAGGTGGACATTTTAACATGGGGACTTATGGAGACTGACTCACTCCTGGAGCCAGCCTCAAGTGGCCTTATGAGGAACTGCAGTTTGTGGCGCTTCTGCATTGGCTTCATTTCACAGCCACGGAAGTTGCCGCTTGATATAAGAAGAGTGAAAATTGGATGTGTCCACTAATTCAAGGTTTCCCCGCAGTGAATGGGGTTCTACGTCTATGTTACGAGTGAATAAGAGACTGAAGCCAGCGCTGGCTGTCCTCATAGAGGCTGAATAATAAATTATGGAGGCCTGTTTGTCTCTTTTTACCCAAACAAATGTGTCCTGGCTTGATTCATCCACTTCTAGTGTGGATGTTAAAAAAAGACAGAAGGAGATTGAAAAGGTTGTAATATTGAAGCTCAGTGATGTCACCAACTCGACAACAAAATATCCTTCTTTCACTGTCAAACACACTGCCTCTTATTCTGAGAACTCTGCTGGTGCATACCAAAAACTACTAGGAACAGTGTGTCCTTTGTAGGGAGGCTGGTGATTTACTGTAGCTCCGGGGACATCATGATGAGCTGAATGTGAAGCCAAAGTGCCAGAAAGTGTCTGTCTGTCCCGTGCTGCAGCTCTTTTCCCTGCACAACCAGAGGGAGAGACAGCTGTTCAATGTCCTGACAGATATAAAGGAAACCAGAAGTAGAGTGGAGATTGGTAAACTAACAGGCAGACACATCGACCCAAACAGACACACATACAGCCTGCGATGTGTGAACTGACATATGGATGGAAAAGAAAAACAGAGGAAACGCAGTGTATACTGCATGACACTGTATGCAGCAGCCCCTTGGGTATAAACTCTTCCTTAACTCGATCCATTTCTGGATTATTTAATTTGTTATTATGGCAAATGTTTTCATAATCACAAATGAAATAATCAAGCTTATCTTCAGAGCAATGAAGAGTGTTTTCCTGTTATAAACAAGACCAAACTGTTTATATAAAAAGGAAACTGTTTGTTGTTTAATGAAGGTCCATGACCAACAGCTTGCCTCCATCAGTGTTTCACAGACCGGGGTACTGTGGTCCTGATAACTGTGTTCATGAGACAAGCTCACTTGGAAGCCCCCCTCTTGTGGTAATCACAACTTTGTAAAGGGAAATTTTCTGAAAGCTCAAAGTTTGTAAAGTTTTTCTTCATAATTTTATGATATACTGTATCTAAGGAAAATATTTCCTGTATTATGGTACCTGCTTGCTAGCTTGTTAAATTGTTGCCTTTGTGGCAACTAGACGGGGGGCAGTCTTTTGGCATCCATGTTGCCGTTGCCAAGCAGCAGTGTTCTCACGACTTACCACTTGAAGGACAAGCATATTGTGTGCATGACTTCCTGTGCCGTAACTACAAGCTTTCACGTTCCAGCAAATGGTTGGCATTTTAAGAAAAATTGCTTGAACAATTATAAATTTTGTTTTATTCATTTTCTGTCCATTCCCACCTTTCAGGCAGAAAATCAAGCCAAGCTGCATAATGCTGCACATTTTAGTGACATTTGTTTTTTTAGCTTTGTAAATCAAGCAGGAAGCTATTTTGACATCTGGCGTCTGAGAGTGAGTTGCAGAAAAGCTTTAATAAATTGTGTTTTTGGAAAATCAAACAAACAAACAAACAAAAAAAAAATCTGAAGAAATATGGAGGCTGTGAAAAGGATAATGTGGATTTGGCAGGTTCCTTCAGTAGAAAGTTTACTATTTGGCAGCTGATGCTAAAATCTTTGATGGTGTCCTTGAATGCACCGACAAGAACATTCTAAAAAATGGTCTCCTAAATGGCATTACCTCAAGACAATAACAGAGCACTTGACATCCCCTCTTGAGGTAGCAAGCTGCATGACTCAAGAGGGCACTTAGAGTGCAACTTCAATATGCTGTAAAAAAAAGGGAACAGGTACTCCCATACTGCGCTGTGAATATGATCTTCTGGGTGTGTGCTCGCGTCATAAAAGTCTTCAAAACAATCACCATAAAAAGGTGTACTGTCAAATTTTATGATTGCAACAGCATGAGTGTATGATTTGCTGCAGTTCTCAGATCCAGTGCTAGCCCCAGCATGACTCCATCTACTGTAATGCCTGCAGAGGTAGCAGGTATTAGAATGTAAACAAATTAGAGTGGCTTTTTGGGAAGTGTCCACTGAGTATATTTAAGGCTTGCCCAGAGTGAATGGGGCTCCACTACAGTGCTTTTACACTGCAGATGAATGAGACACTGAAGCCAGCGCTGGCTGTACTCCCGGAGGCTGAATGATGAATTATGGAGGCCTGTTTGTCTCTTTTTACCCAGACGAACGTGTCCTGGCTTGATTCATTCACTTCTAGTGTGTATGTGAGAAGAGAGAAGGAGATTGAAATGCTAAGGGTGTAATACTGATGCTCAATGATGTCACCAAGAGACAATAGACATCCTTCTTTCATTCTCAAACACACTGCTTCTTATTCTGAGGTCTCTGTTGATGCATACCAAAACCCACTAGGAACAGTCTGTCCTTTGTAGGGAGGCTGGTGATTTACGGTAACTTGAAGCCAAAGTGCCAGGAAGCTTCTGACAGTCTTTTGGCGTCCATGTTGCCATTGCCTAGCAGCGGTGTTCTTGTGACTTACCACTTAAAGGCCAAGCATATTATGTACACGACTTCCTGTGTCCTAACCACGAGTTCTTGTGTTGCATTTGAGAGTAGCAAAGGTTTCATCTATCAGAAACAGGCGGCAAGCTGTGAAGTGAAGCCAGTGGAAGTATGGTGCCAAAACTGCAGTTCCTTGAACGGCCACTTGAGGCTGGTTACAGAAAACCCCCATTTATGACAACTGTACTGAGGGTTTGATTGTAAGTGAAATGTTGCATGCATTCATGTCTCCCTCAGGATTAACTGTAATAACTTTGGTGATCCCTGAACTCATCTCCAGCTCCTTCATGAGATCAAAATATCAATTTGTGTTTTTATTTTGTGTCTAGCGCCAACTAGCAAATGTTAGCATGCTGGCATTGTCATTTTTTCATGTTAGCGTGCTAGCATAGGCGTAAAGCACCAGTCACTCGTTAATTACAATTTGATCAAAATTCTTGATCTGAACAACAGAAAGTTTTAGAATGAAAACATAAAATACGTATTTTTATTATAACATGATTCTGATAAAGTTGAGAAACACTAAGATTGAATTATTATCCAGTCCAAAAATATCAATTTAAGCATAAATATCAGTACAGACATGTTTTCAAATAGCCAGTATATGTTGAGCACTAATGTAGAGTAAATGAATGTAAGAGAGCCTGAACGTTCCCACACCTGCAAACCAGATCAAGCAGATTGAAAGACAAATAGATAGATTGTTGGACAGATTGGATGACACACAGAAAATAGAACAAACAGACAACAAATGGGCAGGCAGATACACAGACTGACAGGGCAAGACAGCAAGATGACAAAGGGCACACTGATCTGATTAAACCTCTTTGCTTCCCAGCTCTCTGCTCTGTCTCACTGCTCAGCTGAGAAAAGGTCATTTCTTTCTGACTTGGTTTCTCACTCTCTGTGGCCTAATACCTCTGAGGCCAGCCCTGCCAAAACGCCTCAGATCTCCGTGGGTTGGCAAACAATAAGAGAGAGAGAGACAATTTGCTTTCTGGAAGGGGAGTTTCCTGGGACGAAAAAAAACAAAAATTAGGGGGAGGCATGGGCAGTGAGAGAAATGGAAAAGGGGAGAGGCGGACAGTTACAAATGAAAATTGGAGGAGGTGGTGAAAAAGAAGAGTTAAAGGCCTGGACTTGTGAAAGAGATCAAAAAGTGTCGGGGAGATGTTTTCACTGATGGACCTCCAGAGAGGGGAGGCAAGTGAAATCCAGTGAGGGCTAAGCTTTCCGTACATACAGCAGTGAAACATGGAGGAGGGAAGGGGCGTTAGTGGTGACAGCCCATCCAACACAGAATCGAACGGACAGGCGAGTGAAGCACAAGAGAAGAAAATGATGAATGGGTGGTCAGCTATGGGAGACCCTGGTGCTGACAGACTGCAATCCTTTAGAGCCTGACACTGACACACACACACACACACTCACACCAGTTTCAAGGGGAAGGACAATGGTACATGTTGATGACTGTGCCAAGAAAAATGGAACGGTATTTACAGTATTGCCCTGAATAACAGATTATGATTCATTAACACTGGAACATTGTTTAAAGAAAAACATGGATGTAATATTGGTGACATTTTTAATCATTGGGGAGTGTTAAACTCATTTTAGTTCATGGGCCACATACTGTACAGCCCAATATGATCCCCACTGAATAGTAGCCTATAAATAACAACTCCTCCTCACTGCTCTCTTTATTTTATATTTCCTTTATTTATATATTGTACACATATATTCTGAAATAATTAATGAACCAGCTATTTAAAAAAAACAGCCTGAGAATGTTTGACGATTTCAACCATATGTCACAGTTTGTTTTTTCCAGATTCAGTCAGCAATGCTCTCATTACATGTGTAAACAGTAGAAAGTGACAGGGATGCTGGAAATTAGTCAAAGTTGTGGGCGCTGAGAGAAACTCGTGACGTCAAGATAACTCCTGGATGCACATTTCATACAGGAGATGAGCATATACTGTACGTGATGAACAGTGACAGCTGTTCCTGTTAACAGAGTAACAGCTGTTAATGGAGACTAAAGTCTGTCATGTATTTCATACACTTCACTGATAAACCGGAGGATATATAGATATATAGAGAGTTACATCAGGCATCATGATCAAATGAGTTTTAGTTTTGTGTCTCCATTTTTGTCCATTTGCGTGACCTTTTTCTCTCTTTGTCTCTATCTCTGGTGTGGTAAAGTCGATCTAAACATTATCAATCAAAAATGTAGTGCGAGTTCTAGTTACACATATACAGTAAATCCCAGTAAAAATGGAGAAAGTCATTAAATGTTTAACTCATGTTTTTTTGATTATGCCTGATTTTAGGGGTTGCTACAGCCCCCTCAATGCCACTGTTTCCTGAGTCCATGTGAATACCAAGGTATTTTTTTACAATAAGAGTTCCTGCTTCTTTTCGAATGTCCTCTTTTTCATTCAGCGGCTGCTTTTGTGAGGTCTGGTTTTGTTCAGCAGGCTTGATTCTGATATGCATGTTGCATGTTTAGCATGTTGTATCTATCCACATGTTTATTTTCAATGTGGACGTGGATTAGAGAATCTAAATGTTTAAGAGACATTTAAAAAAAATAAAATAATAACACCTGATTACATCACTTTATGAGGTCATCCAACCAAATTGGCAATGAAGTAAAAGTGTCTCTAAAAACTTCTGCATTTCCACCTCCACAGATGTGAGTTACTACACTAAAAATAATCAGCCATGTTTCAAATTTATCTTTCCTTCATCTGAATACATAGACACCTTTTGTAAAAATACATCATTCACGTCATTGCATGTGCTCTTTTCATGTGGGAGTCTTTCTGTTGTGCGTATTCAAAACCCATGAACCTGTTTCTATCTGGGGAAAAAACTAATTCTTCTTTTAGCAGCTGCAAATCCCGGTGACGTACTTGGACAGTGAGGTGCTCTCACCTCGTGTTCCCAATCAGCAGCGTTAGCAAGTTATTATTAGCCTGGCAGAGAGCTGAAAGAAGCAGCAGCTCTGCCCAGACCTTATGCTGGATCAACTGGCAGCTGTGACTCAATCTTTGTTTTCATCCTGACCTGTGATGCTGTGTGTCTGTTAACGTATTACACAGTACACAGAACCTGCAATCTCACACACACACACACACACACACACACACACACACACACACACACACACACACACACACACACACAAACCTGTAGCCATATTCTTAGTCTTTTAGTCACATTATAGACTTTCCGCAGACTCATATTCAGACCCGCATAAGCTGTCAGTTGAGGTTATGATTTTTATTTCAGCTGGCAACATTAGTGTCTTGTACTTTCTTTCTTTTTCTACATGTACAACTTGATTATTTGAGGTCTGAAAGCGGCTCCAGGGACAGTTTGTCTTATAAGCTCACCACGCCACTAATTACATTTCAATAAGAAACAGCGGTTAGTTCTCTTGGGTGGATTGTAGTTGACCTTCACTGCATAACAGCGAGGTGTTAGTGTTTCAGTCTCGCCTTTTTGTTGTCTGCTGGTATACTGTAGATTGTTGCTGACATTATAGCTAAAGTGGGCTGCGTGTTGTTTAGTAGTACACTGGTGACAGAAATTTGCACAAACGTAACAGGCAATGTGAAGAATTTATCTTTAATACCAACCTGCACAAATAAGTAAGAGATGATACCTGACTTGCTAGATAGTTAGATGTAATTCATTTCTCGTTTTGACAGTAACAGGAGATCTCTGAGCCAAGTGTTTGTTTGCAATCCTAAATTAAAGCTCTTGTATTAAACTCTATGCGATGACAACAACAATTTAATGCCGCAGCTAAAGAGCTTTGAGTTTGTGTTGTTTAATGCGTGTAACCAATATAGAATTTGATATTTTTCTTATTTCATATTCAAACCTGAAAAATGTGATCTGTGATAATCTGCAAATAAGCAAACGTAAAGAGGAGGAAGAGAGAGGACTGTTAGAGAGAGAGAAAAACTCAATTCCCCTTTGCAAAAGATATGTAAATATTAGAGGAATTATGTAATAAAAAATAAGTTGACTATTTTCCCTACATGCTGTATACTTCTTCCCTCTTTGTGCCACAGCCACAGTAGAAACCTGTATGGTGGGTGAATGTTATCTTGCTATTGCCACGTCCTCGTGTCCTGTTTCCCTGGTTGCAAATTAATTTTCTCACTGACGATAATGAAACGCTTTCAGGTAATCAGTGGTGTTAGTAGACTGTAGTGTTTTAGTCATGTGTGTAAGCGTGTTTAGTCTGCTTCTTTTTTTTCCCAGCAGTGTGAAGGTGTTTAAGTGCTGTACAGTGTTTGAGAGCAGCTCACAGATGGATTTGGTTGTGCATGAGTGCTATGCAGAGGGCTGTTAACATTAAAGTGTTCCATCATATTCACTGTAAATGTTTAAGCATTGCGTTGATGTCTGAGGGGTAAAATGTGTGTTATGTAAAGTATGAATCATCACCTCTGTGGCCCCACATACTAGAAAAACTCCTAAAAAAAAAAAAAAAACCCCAGAAGACGCAGCCTCATGTTGATAGTGTACTGGTACAACAGACAATCTAATTTTCTTCTTATCGCTCCATCCTGTACAGGCCTGCGGCAGTGATCAACTGACTCAAAAAAAAAAATTTAGAGATAACAGGTAACCTTAAATTACTGGACCCCTCTGAGCCCAGAGCTGACGAAGCAAGCTGATAGAAGGTTTATGTGAAATATTACTTTGTGGCAGAGATGCAAGCTCCAACAGAGGACAAAGCAACTCTACTTGCTATTTAGTTTCTGCATTCAAACCTGAATTCTGATGAGTATTTTCATTACATATATCAAAAAATAGTGAAAAAGGCCCATCACTAGTTCAGGAGTCGAAGATGCATGACCTCTTCAAATTGCTCTTTGTCCGTTATGTCCGACCAGCACAGCATAAACTACACAAAAGAAGCAAACTGTCACATTTCGGAAACTGGAACCAAGCAGCAAGCTCCATGACTGTAAAGTGAAGCCAAAAACTGCATCTACTTGAACAGCCACTTGAGGCTGGTTACAGAACAAGTCAGTCTCCATAAGTCCCCATGTTAAAATGTCCAACTTCACAGCAGAAATAAACATGTTTACAGCCTGGTACAAAAAACAGTTTTGGTCTCTATAGCTAATTTCCCCGTTCATGACAACTGTACTGAGGGTGAATTTTTATACAACTCACCTGTTCAAATTATATTAAGGCTTAAAGTTATGCATAATTAACAGCATTGCCGCTTTGACTGGCATATGGATGCCTTTATAGATGACTTGTTTGAGCACACAGTTTTCACTCAGCCCGCCTCAGGTCCACTAATGATCCACATCTTTGCTGTTTTTCAGATTAGCTGGAGGGGGGTGGAAGAGTCAGGACTACAAAGATGGCAGAAGCCAGAGCCAAAGATTTTGAGCTTCAGAAGGGCTCTTCAGAAACATACAGGTGACATCGTGGATGTGCTGTCCACTCTTTATGGACATTTGCTGGAGCTACAGCAAATGTTTGGTGTTTTGGATTGATATCACTGCAAAATGTAAATGATAAGTTATTCATCACACTGAGATAGATACTGACATATTTATGCATGTAGACAGTGTGTCTGTAGTATTAAATCATTTTTCTATGACCACCTGATACCTGCACCTGTTTCCTTTGACCTGTTTTCTCTGTATTTTTACTTGCAGTGTTTTTACAGGCAATTAGACTGCAGGAAAAAATAGTTTTGTTCCACTCCCAGCAGGAATTATTTCCAGAACAGTATCCAACATTTAGTTCATAAGGTTTGCGATGTCTAACGCTGTTTAATGCTCTCTTTTGCAATTAAAGTAACTTTATTCATTAAATACAAATTCTACTCCAGTGTCTTACACAGCACTTGCTAATATATGTGCTATAGCTGCAGACACATCTGCGTGAATACAACATATTCTTAAAAACATTAATTTTTCATCTGTGCTAAACACACACACATTCACACACATTGTGTGCAATAAAACACTACCCAGTCACAGACAGTCCTAGAAATGACACAGTTTAACTTCAAATGAGACTCGCAGTGCCGTGGTTAGGAAAATCACATCTATCAAGAGCTTTTCACTAAGAAGAGAGCATGTTGTGATAGGCTGCCGCTTGTGTCCTGGAACAAAGCACATGTCTCATGTTATGGATGGCAGAGTTATACTGAGAGGAAAAGGTTTACACAAGCGGTAGCTGCAGGGCTGACAGGGCTCTGAACTCAAGGGTAGTGAAGAGAAGTGACTGCATGATGATTTCAGCTGCGAGGCCTCCACTCAGAATCAGTCAGAAATTATTTCTGTACTTTAGCGAAGAAGTGTAGTTAAACCTGAACCGTCATCTAAGATACTCACTCTTTGCTGGGATTGCATCTGTCTCAGACAAAAACAACTTTCTCCCTCCCAATTCATCTTTTTTTTTCTTTTTTTTTTTAACATGGAAATGCAAACGTTTAAACTTTAAACCATTTTCCGTTAAAATATTGGATTATTTATGTAGAATAAAAGAAGAATTTGAAAGGATACATATATGTATACATTTTCTGTGCATACAATTGTTAGCCTAGCAGCTGCAAAAAACAGATATACAGTATGTGTGCCCACTGATGATTGCCTGCATGTCTCACAGTGATAGCCGCAGTGGGACATATAGAAAATCAATCACTGTAATTAGTTGATGCAGAGCAATGATGAATTCGAAGATGAATGTATTGTCTTTTTGGTATGCTTTGGTGGATTCTTGTTTTCACTTCTGATTATTCTATTGATTTCTTTGGAGTCTATAAAGTGTGAACAAGAGGAGTCTACAGCCATGCTAGCATCTCTGTGAGGCTGAACTCACAGGCATAGTGGTGGTTTTGAGCTAAATGCTAACATCAGCATGATCAACATGCTCATAATGATAATGCAAACATGCTGATGTTTAAGCATGCAGCATGAACACAAATTACAGCTAAGCCTGAGGGAATGTCTTTCATTTTGCAGGTATTTTAGTGATAAACCAAAGTACTGTACAAAAAAAAACATGTCAATGCCGATTTAATGCAAATTAACTGATGAAAGTCAGCCAGTCAGATCACCAAAATTATTATATGAAAGTCTGAACCGAATTTAATGGCAATCCGCCCAGTAGTTCTTGATTTATCCATTTAAACACCAAATGTTAAATGTCAGGGATTCATCACTGTGTTGAGATATTTTAACTGGACAGGTAAAACTTGATATGTGGATGATTAGGATTTATCGTCTGAGCACCTTGGACATCCACCAAATGTCGTTGTAATCAAGCCAATAACTGTTGAGACATTTCACAGAAACCAAAAATGTTAGAAGAAGAGAAGTTGGGGGTCACCAAAGTCAAAATTTGATTGCAATCCATAAAATGTTGAGATATTTTAGTCTGGACTAAAGAAGTAGACTTATAAACCTATTTCTAGAGCTACGCTGCTGAAATAGCAGCAAAACGATCATCTGTTTTTGAAATGCATTTTAAAAGTAGTTAAAAAACTGTAAGACGATGAATTGATGAATTGACTCCTATGTTACATATTGTATGATCACCTTCGTGAAAATTTCCATTTTTCCTCCGGTAAGTGGTGCTAACATATTTTTTTTTCTGTACGGAGACCTTTCTGTGTGTTGACACTCTATTTTTGTATTCACACGTCACAGAGGTGCTTTCACTACAGCAACAAAAAAGGTGTGACCCACTTACCTGTTTAAGTCCCTTTTGTCCCCATTTTCCTAAAGCCTGTAGGCAGGGGAAGAAGAATGAGAGGCAGTGAACCAAGAGGGAAAAGAGCAGCGCTGTATGGATGGAAAGAGAGACGTATAGAGTATGTATGTCACTCTGGACCCGTTCATATGACCTTCTATAAATGAAACTGTCCGTCTGTTTAAGGACAGAAACTTCCCCTTGTCTCCCCCTTCGCCTTTTTCCATAAATGGCTCTCCAAGTCTCTTGCTGCCTGTCACACTAATTCAGTCCAGAGTGGGGTCATTGTCCACCAACACAGCAGCACTGTGGCACCTCTTGTTCACTGTCAACCTTGTCTTTCAGTCAAAAGGCTCTAATATCTTGGAAGCCTGTACTCGTCCACCCCACTTTTTTGTCCCTCTGCTTTCCTCCTTGTGATGTATCGATCGAAGCTGGTGCCACTTATTCCCCTCTTGCACTCCTCTCCCGGCCCTTCTTCTGACCTAAATTCCCCCCAGTGTGCTCATTAATTAGCTGATGCAAGTCTGCGTTCCCCAGAGATGGTGGATGGGGAGGGGGGGATTGAAAAAGCTCATTATAGGACACATCAATAAGGTGGGATTAATCATCCATTGGTATGTGTGATCCATCGCTCTGTATATGTGTGTCTGTGTGTGGGGTAAACAAGCCCACAGGTGTGATGATCAACTGTTTTCTTTCACACTCCCCCTTGAGCTGAACACACACATGCTTTCTTCAGTCTCTGAAAAAAAAAAAAACATTTACTCATCTTATTATACTGGTTGCATCCATCCATCGTGTATACTTATTCTTATTCTCTGCAGTTTGGGGGGAGGTGAGTGGTATCCCAGAATGCAGCAGGCCGAAGACATCCTGGACAGATTACCAGTTGCAGAGTTTCCAGTTGACCCAAGTATCACGTTGTTTGTGTGAGAAATCTCTTTCACCAATGTTAATAACATGAATATTTGTTGATTTAACTTTATTGTCACTTTAGTTTGTGGTGCTGTTAAAGTGAATTGTGTCATACTAAGAGGTTTTTATATGTTTTCTACCTTCTAGATCAGTGTTTTTCAATCCTAGTCCTCAGGGACCACAGCCCTGCATGTTTTAAATGTTTCCTCCTCCACCACACCTGATTCAAATGATCAGCTCGTCATCAGGCTCTGCAGTGGCCTGATAACGAGCCACTCATTTGAATCAGGTGAATCTGCTCTAGGGTGGTACGTGTGCTGCACCGGATCACATGTTCTTCATCGGTTGATATTGTACTTATAACACTCCAACAGAATCCCACAATAAATCTGAGGGGTCATGAGATAATTTAAAAGAAAATTCTGCTCTGTAATATTACTTTTCCTTGTAAAACACTACACATTTTCATCTGTCCTACAAATGAAACAATTTGAGAAGGATCAGATTAGTTTCTTTACCAAGGACATATCCTGTGATGGTTGGGAGATTAGACACACCTCACAGTGTCATCCAGTACAACTACGCCTCTAATTATAGACTCAACATGGATCATGAAGTTGAATAACTGTCATGATGGTAGGAAGGAATTATTGGAGCGATTTGTTCAAGTCTTTACACAGAAATGTGCTGCTTACAATGAGGTGATCGCACAAACCACTGGTCCTGAAGAAGGGCTTTAAAAACCTTTGAAGCTGGAAAGATTCAGGGTCTAGTGCTTAAGCAGGATGGATGCTCTCTGACTCGAGGTTACTTCAGTCCCACTGAAGGGTATTTAACAAGCAAGCCACACAACAGAACCACTTCTTCACTGGTTGATAATTTATCTTCTTAATGACACTTTATTTACTCTGGTGAGCGTCATCAACATATGATCTCATTTTGAGGTGCCTGCAGTAAACAGCACCAAGCAGATTTATGTATTCTGGTGTTACTGAAGTTAAACCTCCCTCTGAATTTGTCATCTCTGCTAAGAAGTGTCACCCCTCTGTCAGGACTCTTTCAATGAAACTACAAATGGAAAGAGAAGAAGCTGATTAATCAATAATTTGATCAACAGAAAATTACTGAGCAGCATTTTTTAACCATTCATAGAGCAAAGGGGTCTGCTTGCTTATTTTGGACCATTGGTCTGACAAAACAAGCCATTTGAAGACACCTTGAGCTCTGGGAACTTAAATGGTCACTTTTCTTTTCTACGGCAAACTAACAAGGCTCGATGTCAAAATGAAAAGACACACAGAATACACAACAAACAGTGGTTTATTAGTAACAATTGATTATACATATTTATATATAAAACATTTATCAAATAACATAAATATAGACAAGTAACTATTGTCATTCAGTACATCCTTACAGGTAAACTTCTTCCGTCGCTGTAAAAATACAAGCCAAATGAGGGCACGAGTGTTTTTTGTTTTTTTTTCCCCCAAATGGGTCATCTAAGGCTTTGTTACATTAACTTCATGGCAACGTTCCACACATTACGTAAGCAATTCATCCATTACCATGTCCCATTTAATAAAGTAGAAACATTCATTCTGCCAGACAACATCGATTCATTGTGCTCGGTTTTTTGGAAACCACCCAAAAAAAAAAAAAAAAAGTGCAAACACCATTAGCTCATTGGTAAACGGCAAATGTTTTCCCATCTCTGCCTCGCTCACACGTTTCTGTGTCCAGACTCCATTTAGCCGACACCATATGGGATCCACATAGTGTTTATCACAGGATTTCTCCTACTGTGTACATATGTAAGGCTGCAGGCACTGTAGCACCAGTATTAGCTAAGATCACAGCTTCTCACGGGGAGGCTCACGGGGTGCTGTATCAAATGGGAAGAAAATAAAAATCATAAATTGTTGCATTGATATTTTAATGATGAGAGTCTGACTGATAATTTGGAAAGCTTATTATTATCGGCTGATGTTAGAGTTGGTATTTTAACATCGGACGATACGTAACTATTTTACTTTTCATTTGAAAAATGTCCCACTCAGTATATAACTTGGTGAGAATTCTTTTAAAAGGGATGCTCGTCATTGTTTGTTGTCATTGTCATGCGGTATTGTTAGGACTCTTGTAATGTTGTGATTAGGGCTGAAACAATTAGACAATCAACAGAAAATTAATCACCAACTATTGTGATAATCAGTTAATTGTTTAGGCCGTCCGTCAAGCAAAAAAAGCCAAACATTTGATGGTTCCAGTTCTCAAATGTGACGATTTGTTGCTTTTCCTGGAATTACTTTATATTAAACTGAATATCTTTGGGTTCTGGAGTGTTGGTCCGACCAATTTTAAAGATGTCACCTTGGACTCTAGGAAGTTCTGATATCAATTTTTCCACCATCTTCTGACACAAGATTAATTTTACTTGCAAAAAAATAATCATCACACTAATCAATAATGAAAATAATCGTTAGTTGCAGCCCTAGTTGTGACTGAGATTAAGTTAACTCTATGAAGAGGTTATGTTAAACAAGGCTATAAAACAATTTGTGCATTGCTTTGAATGTCTGGAATGATTGTCCAGCTTTTGACTTAAAAGTAAATAAAATCATGTAGGGCTTAAGTTGTATACATTCATGGCTTAAATATGAAAATATAGAATTATTCACTATTTTGACTATAACGTATATATGCAACAAAAATCTGATCATCTTATCATGGAAGGCTAAATTAGATCAAAACCAAAAAAAAGAAGCTAAAACACGTCTCGACAGGCCAAATGATTTGTGTTACAACATGTTCCTGTGAAGAACGACTGCCCTGCTGCAAATAGCCCCTGTACATAAACCGTACTGGGATGAGTGGCGCTTCAGAGTTCACCCGACAGATCCACGCTGTCTGCTGCTCAGTCTGTGTCTGATAGACTCAAGCCAGAAAACAGATGGGGCAGAGGGGCTGTCTCACCGGCTGAGAGGGAAACTAGTGCTTTGAAGTGGATTGCAGTCATTACTTCCCTCCATGTCCCTGGCACCCTGGGTACGACAAAACTGTGCTGACAGCCATGGCCGCGCAGAGTGCTGCTTGTTGTGCTCTCTTTCTGGTTTTAAATTAGACTTGTGTCTGTGAGGATCATTACAAAAACTGAGTGTACAAAACATCCAAGCACAGGGTCTGATTTCTAAAGTCTATCTTAACACAACAATGCGTACTCACGTGCCAATTTATATTTGTTTGCTGTAATTAGCTCAGCAACAAAACACTCAGTGGCCACTTTATTGGGAACACCTGTACAGTCTGATGCGATCCAACAACTGTTTAGCCCTGAAGTCTACTTTTCTATATCTCATATCTATGATCAGTTTTCTTTTTTGACACTGTCTTAACTAAATTGTATGTTTTAGCACAGAGGTTGTAGTTAGTGACGGTGTGGTGCTATGTTATCAGTTTTCTCTCAATATGTGATTCATTTTAGTCTGTCTAATAAGCATAAATAAATGTCAATGTTTTAGTTTATTTCATTTCTGGATTTGGCTCCTGACATCCTGTTCTGCTTCAGCTCTCTGTGACTGATGGAGTTCAGTGATTGACAGGTAGTGCTAAATTAACCGTTAACTGATGCTAATTGTAGCTAGCTCACTGTTAGCACGCGTCATGGGGAGAAGGTTTTCAGGCCCTTTATTTCTCGTGACTCACTTATACATCTATATTTACATTTATTTATATACTTGTTGCCGCATTCATAATTTATTTTAAGATTTATTTCCCAACACGGCCACCAAAAAAAAGTATTGAGAAAAATTATGAGCTTTGTAGATGATGTTAGAGCAGGGCGGTCGTATTGGTCTGCATTAGACTGACTGTTGTACATGATAAAGTGACCACTCAGTGTGTTTGTATAGTGGTTATCTGGGCAGGTAGATTTATGTTTTTATATGTTTTACATTTAACTATGTAGTTTGGGTTTTATTTTATTATTCATGTTTCCAAATGTGAGCGAGATTAATGGAACTGTACATCATGCTTGCAGCACTGAAAAACTACATATGAAAAATTCAACATATCGCATTAGAAACAGTGTCACAGGACAATCCACAGAGCTCATTGGATCTACTTTCTACTGTAGAACAAAATAGTGTGTTCTGCTAATTATTTCAGAGCAGTGTTAACCATTAAACATCTTTTGCTTGTGATCCCTTAAAATTAAGTGATGTCTACTTATGACTCCTCATCACAGGTTGTGGCATTACTGCGGAGAGGAGCTGTAAGCAAGGCAAGAGTGATGTATTTTCATTGGCCTGAAGAGGTGTACATAGCCAAATTTGAAAAAAAAAAAAAAATGTGTAAGATTTTTTTTTTTAAATCTTTTTTGTTTTTAGATGTGTTGAGTTTTTTTTCTTTCCTACCTTCTATCTTCCACTGGACTGATGTGATTCATGTACAGCTAAAGAAATGACTATCTCAATATGAGAAATGATTACACTCAAGGCCGTTCTTGTACAATAGGAATGCATACGATTTGCATCTGAGTAAATGTGATAACTAGCTGCCTGTATTCAGTTTTTTTTTTTTTTCAGCCAGCTAAAGAGGCCATGTTATGGAGGGCAAAATGGTAATCACTGTCATGCTGACAGTCTCCGGGGCAGGGGACAGGTTTTGAGTTTTACCCTCCGGTCTGTCCTACAGGTTAAATTGTGATGACCTGTTCGAAGCAGCGTCCATTAGACCTGTCTTTACTTAATGGACTGTTTGGAAAGCACTTCCATGTTTGACGGCAAGTCCAGTGAACTGTCAGAGGCGCTGGGGGACTGAGGGTGGCCGCTGGTGAGTGAGGTAATGTGGCGTCCACGTCTCCCATCCAGCTCTTCATCCTGAGAATCAGAAGTATGGTTATTTATCAGCGAAGAGACATTACATTTCATCAGAATAATATTCTACACATGTAATTATTTTATACAGAAAACTGTTTAAAAATGCATAATGAATTTGAAAATCTACGAGACTTAGCAACCACTTATGTTTTTTTCCTCAGATAAAACAGTACAGCTGTACTTGCCAGTAAAACCCAGTGACTCCAGTAGACGTGACTCTTTTATGGACTGGAATATACAATCACTTTTTTTTTTTGTCCCAATTCGAAAACATTATTCAAGCCTTAATCGAGTTCTAACTACAGAAGATCCTCTTATTTTCAACTCAAAGTCAAAGCCCACCAACTATCTCGGGCACTGGCTGTTACCTGGAACTAAAACATATCATTTTAGTTTAATTAGGTCGACCTGCAATGTCGTCCAATTAATTTCAGAATATATTTTATGGGATTATTGATCACTTTTAAAAGCATGCATTGGCCTGGCTCCAGGATGAACTTTATAATCTCTTTTTGTATAACTGCCAACAAGGCACTTTTGACTTTCTCAAGGTCTAAATTTAAGAAAAAGTAATTGTACATTTACACTTTGATGTACTTGTTTTAGTCCTCAAAAAATGTAATAGCTACTGAAGAATTGCATTTAATAGAAGAAACCCCATAGAACCAGTGATCCGCACCGTGTCACCAGTCTCCTCCCCTTCAGTGTGCTCTCCGTAGCGATTGTATAGCTCCATGTCAGACAGAGCACTCTCCAATGCCTCCTCTTCGTAGTCAGTGTGGTAGTCTGACTCCTCTGATGGAGGGAAGGGGAGCAGAGGGCAGGAAGGAAAGAAGCACATCGTGGGAGAATAAGTTGGAATCCGTGGTGTGTAGACGGGGTGACAAATAAAAGTGGGTGTGCAGGTGAATGAGTCAGAAAAGTAAAAAAATGTGAAAACACTGTCAAGTCAATGAGGGCAGTTTGAGGAGTGATGGATGACAAATAGGTTATAAATAGAAAGAAGAGGAAGAATAAGGAGGATAGTGGTATCAGAGAAAAACATAGGGTGCTGTATTATGTTTGCACTTAAACATGGTGTCTGAATATAATGGAGCATCTATTGGTAATGGAATATATTATTAAGTTTGTTAGTGTATAATCACCTGAAAATGTTGTGTTTTCATTGCCTTAGAATGAGCCATTCAAATCTACAGAGAGGGCAGATCCTCTTCCACCATGTTGCACCGCTACAGAACCAGCGCCCCCTGCGATGTTTTCATTGATTCATGCACGAGGTAAGTGTATATACAGAGAGCCACCACAACACACAGTGCACCTGCTTCAAGTATTATGTGTGGCATGTTTTGTACGCCTACATATTCTTATACGCAGATGCAGTGAGTTACCAAGTGCACCAACTGTATCCTGACGATTTTAAACTAGGACCGCAAGCTTTCTAGTATCTGCTACAGGCTCCGTTGCAGAGTCTTTGGGGGTGGTTGCTGTTGGATGCTGGGATGTGTTCCCCACCAGTCAACCTATTTAATGCAATGCTGCTTAAGTGATTGAAGGTCACGAGTATTCAATGTTGGTTTTCGGTCTTGCCGTGCAGAGATTTCTGGATTCTCTGAATCTTTTAACGATATTATGGATTGTAGATGGTGTATTGGTTTACCTGAATGACAACACAACTTTCTTTCAAAATGCCAAAATTGCATCTCACTCTTCTTCTTCTGAACATCGTTAACATAGAATTGCTGATATGTTGAATCTTTTATCTTGTGGCCCTGAATGAATCAAAACATGTATCTTGTGCACATGCAATAGCATTTGAAGTGCTCGATGTAGTAAAAAGTGGCCCTTAACATATGTACACTTTCTCTCTATAGCCACTATCATGTTTCTGTAGTAGCCCAGAACATACAAACAAAACACTAACTCCAGTCTATTTCTCGTCACCTCTGTATTTTCTTCTACACCCCTGGAAGGGAGGGTGGTATTCAGTTGGTTGCAATCAGCAGAGACACTGCTAGACGCCACTAAATCCTACACACCGAGCCTTTAAATATGTTCATTGTTTCTACTTGATTATAAATATTAAATCTGCAGTGTGTGTTCAAACCTGCATGTGTACAGTGTAACGCGTAATTACTAAAATGAATTCTCGATATGAAACCCATTTGCTAATAGAGTATGACAGGAAAAAGAAAAACAAATAAGAGCGAGCAGTGAAGGGAGACTGTAATGGCATTCCTCCTCTCAGACACTGTGTGTGTGTGTGCACATGTGAGAGTGTTGGAGTGTGTGTCGGTAGTTTTACCATCCACCAGGGCAGGTTTGACAGGCTCGATGCGGGACACAATTTCTGCCAGGTCAGTGAAAGAAGCATTGGGACACGTGACCACCTGAAAGAAGCACAAACACATACATTATATATTATAGATAGCTCACGACCACCGTAGTTTCTCCTACAAGCTTGGAAAGGGAGGGTGAGGCGAGAGGGTTGCAAAACAGATACCACTAAATCCTACACACTGGACCTTTAATCTTTTTGTGTCCATTTAAGTGACACTGTGCGCTTGTGCTGATGTTGTGTGTTCATCTACCTATCTATCTTTAGCTTCTTATTCTGGATCTTTTTTTTAAGTTTTAACCACATAAACTCTCTTTTTGTTTTTAATTATCTGACACCAGTTTGTCTCTTTGTTTTGCATTTTGTGCGACACTACTGAACATATTATGTAGACTCCAACACGGGAAGAGATGCATTATTTCCCCTGAGAGTTGCACCCTGTAGCGGCACCTAAATATAGAAAGGCGCTCATTAATTGCCTATGTGGGATGGTTATTGTTTTAAAGATTTATTTATAAAACAGTCTTAAACGTTATAGTTTCAAATCTGCAACCATGGCTTCAGCTCCGTTCTCTCCACAATTGCACAGGTTCATTTATTAGTTTGTTGCTATGGGGCTATTGTAACAGCTCCAACCCTGCTAGTTTTCCCCTTCATCCTGCTCATGTCGTTGCTCAGATTGGGGGTAAATATCTCATCTTTCTTCATCATTCGCTCTCCTTCCTGGTTTCGTCTGCCCTTTGTCTTTCTTTGTCATTGCTGGAGGACAAATCTTGTGTTCGGTAGACCTGTTTCTATGTCTACTTTAAAAGCAGACTTTTTTTTAAAAACTGTTATTACTTTAACAGCAGTGTAGCTTATGGCCTAAGGCGTGAGGCTGTTGACGACGAAATGCGGCTGACAATAGAGGACGTATTGTAGAAACAATAACAATGAGAAAAAAAATCAATATAGTATACCCATGTGGTTGATTAAACATACATGGACTGAAAAAAAGGATGTCAGATACTGACTGTACTCAAGAGGATGTGAAATCTGTTTGTTTATGGATAACTTTAAACCTTTTAGGTAAGTAAGTTTATCAGTTAATTTTTTTTTAAAGGTATGTTATCACCAGTGAACAAACTGATCAGGAGAGCAGTTTTAAATTGATTAAACTATGAATGATATTTTTTAACCTGCCTCAGCAAGACCGTCTACAACTGGTCCAGAATGCTGCAGTAAGACAGTTGACCAGGTCCAGAAGAACAACTCACATCACATCCATTTTATCTGCTTTACATTGGCTTCCCATCAAGTTTCATTTTAAGGTTCTTGTTCTCACATACAGAGCCCTGCACTGTCAGGTACCAGCATAACATCTTGGATCTGCGCCAACCTTTTATGACAAGTAGGTCACTTAGGTCTTCTGACCAGTTGTGCATGGCTGAAAACAAAAGGTAATCGTGCCCTTGAAGTGATAACTCCGACACTATGGAACGCTAATCCTGTAGACTTACATTTTGCTCGATTGAAGCCTTTAAAAAAAAGCAGTTAAAGACCCATTTATTCAAACCTTTTTCTTGCATGCTGTCTAGTGTTTTAATGCTCCACTATTGCTTATGTTTTATTGTTTGCTTGTTTTTTCTTTTTCTTGCTCTGTGAAAGGTGCTGTACTAAATAAACTTTATTATTATTATTTTGATTTAGAGTTAGGATGTCAGCTGCTTCACCATGGACCATGGATTTTTACCGAAGAGGTTTAACCAACTGAAATGCATCAGAGTTGCGATGAGAATCTTTAAATTCTGTTGTCTCTGCTCTGAACTCTGCTTAATGACTTTCTTGTCATATATTCTTTCACGTTTTTTCCATCCTTACATTGTTCTTGCACTGGGTGTTGTAGAACTCCTCCTGATGTCTGTCTCTTAACATCTTCTCCACGACTCCACTGCGACTCCACACATCAAACACAGTCTTTCCATGCTGATATCCCACCTCCTGTTTTTCACAGAAACAAACAAACACTCGCATATCAATATCATTTTCTTTACTAAAATCATTAAAGATGCACCAGAAAATCTTACAGGAACAGAAGGAAAACAGGAAGAAAACAATATCAGAATCACAGAACACCACCACCTTTCTAAACTTACAGCGATCTCATCAAACTTGCCAAACTCGAGTGTCCGGTATCTGTCGATTGGAGGTCTGATGTACTCGCAGTAGTCACTATTCTTCACAGACTCTAGCTGCCTAACGCAGCACACATAGGCCAGCCGAGTCTGAATCTCTGCCATGTTCAACACCTAAGACCACGAATGCAGATATGAATCACTGAAAAAACACCCACGAAAATATCCTCATTGTTATTCATAGGACTCATTTACTTTTACACATACTTGCAGATCCTCGTCTGTTGTGTCTTTATTTTTAATCAATCCCTTACCTTTACTTTCTCCGCTAGGGGGTTGAGGCGTTTCCATAGCAGCCACCAGCCTGAGAGCGAGTCGCCATAATTAGTGAGGTTGGTTTCATCCCGACTGCCCACGTCAATAGCTATCACCACTTTGGCCCCCATGGAGCGAGCCACATCAGCTGGGAGAAGAGGAGGAAACAGATGCAGCAGTGGGACAGGAGAAGAAGAGAGCTTTGATAAATAATTATACAGAGGTTGTTAAATAGCAAAAATGAAATAAAAAAAGGCAGAAGAATGGCCAAGTACTAAAAGTGAAGACTCAGTAGAACAAACCTGGCAAGTTGTTGATGTAGCCTCCGTCCATCAGCAGGTGCCCATCTTTTGGGTCACAGAGAGGAGGCAGGTACCCAGACAGAGACATGCTGGCACGAACATACCGCCACAGTGAACCTGTGAACCAGCAGAAGTATTTCATTGCAAACAACCAACAACCTGAGCCGACTGAAAACTGAACTCATCAATGACACTAATGAAAGGGTCATCCTGCAGATGAAATCTAACAGACAGAGGAAATGGAAACTATTTGATTGGCTAGTTTTTTGTCATTTGGGTGAACTGACCCTCTAAACAAACAACAACAACAACAACAACAACACAGGATTATTACAATAATAGAAAAAGAAACGTACCATCAGTGTGTACTCTCATGGCCGAGGCGGTGATGTCAGTTGTGATATTGAAATACGGGATCCAAAGGTCCTGCATACACAAAAGGTTACATCCAAACAGATAAACATAATCGACTTACACGATACATTTACTCATCCTGCACCACCAACAGATATTTCTGGATGTTTTATCTGCTAAAACTAAGTGACTGCTATGTACGTGCTCGCTTATTTTGTTCGGATTCTACTTTTTTTAACACTCACCTCAATCTGTTTGCTCTTGAAGACATTGCTGATGCTGGAGTTGAAGGCAGCCCCGGAGAACATGGAGGTAACTGGGTACGTCAAATCCAGAACCTTCTTAAACACTGAAGTCATTTCCTGCAGGGGAAGCCGGGAAAAAGCGAGGTCAAATTGAAGTTTCCACCGCTACAATGCTGAATTAATCCCTCAAAATTAAAGTTTTATCTCGTTCCTTCCTTCCTTCCTCCTGGTCCTGTACACATGGTTTTCTTAGTAATGTAAAAAAACTCACTCCAGCATCAACATTCCTGTGCTGGCTTTCCTCGCATGACATTGCTAAGGACACATTTTTTATTACAATCTTTTAATTTGATATGAAGGAGAAGCAGCCCTGCCAGCTGCTTTTAGAAGGAAGGTTCAGAGCCAAGGACAGAGCCAGGGGAGAAGGGGCTGGACACACTGTGGGAGGACGAAATCATACCACATGCTCAGCCTGCAGACCTGGACACTGAGCAGGTGTCTCAAATTAGCCGTCACGGTATTGAAGACATATGGATGAATTTCATATTACAACTAAAACGGGTTCTGTTCATGAGCTTATTATGAAACACAGACCAGGGACTTCTGATGGGTAACTAGCCCAGTGTGGTGAATGATATCAGTGAGTGAAATAGAGGTCTAAACGGCATTCAAAATTCAAAAGGTGCTGTCACCTTCACAAGGACAGACTCGCTAGAAGAAAATTAAAACGGCTTGAAATGATTCCTCTCTCTCTGGAGGAAGAACTGTTCAATTCAGTTACTCTTCCACAAAACTGGAAAATGTTTATCTACTATGCTATTTGTTTGTCACAATTATTTGGCTTAATTCTAGACATTAGTACTAATAGAATAATTGTAGGCTACCTCTCCAAGCTCTGCAGCAGCTGTTATGTAACATAATGAAAATATCTGATCAAGGTCAAGACTGGTCTTTTGATAATAAGTGGGATAGAATATAAAATGTCTACTTGATATAAAGCAGATCGAAATATATCACTGGCTCTTTTATTTGGCTTTATTACAAGACTAGTGTTATTCTGACTCTCACAATTGCCCATTCTTTGGCCCTCATCCTCATGCGGCTGTAGCTACGGTCCTCAGCGTAGAGTGCCCCCATCAGAGAACCGATAGAGGTGCCACCAATGAGGTCCACTGGGATGCCGGCCTCGCAGACAGCTCGCATTACCCCCACCTGGGAACAGCCCCTGAAGAGTGGAGTGGAGGAAGAAAGAGCAGAAAGGAAGAAAGATCATTTCATGCTATGGCGTACACTGCAGTATATTATGATGTGAACTGATTGGGAGGACAGACAATGGGGTGACGTTACCTGGCACCTCCTCCGCCCAGAATAAGTGCGATAGCATTGCCTGTGAGGACTCGAGCCAGGCGGGAGAAGTCTGAGTGGCGGTCTGCTGGCTTCTCAAACACACGTTGATACAGCTCCAACTGGAAAAAAAAGGGAAGTGACTGTAATAAAAGTAGAGAGAATAAGTGAGAGATGAGAGGATGAGGGGATGGAGAAGACTTGAATGGATGTGAAATTAAAGATTATGAGAAAATGCGAAATGAGAGACTAAGAGGGGAAGAGCCAGGAGGGGACAGAGAAAAGTGCTTTGATCTGCAGATTAGAAATGAGAGAGGAAAAAAAAAAAACATTTTCCATCCCTACCAGTTTGGGCAGGCTCCTCTTAGAAAAGACCCTTCGGGGACAAGAAAGATGGAGGTGTCTGGATATCCAGCTTCGCATGTTGAGCCAGTCCACAGTTCCTTTGGGTGGGGGGCCGTCTTCTCTGTGCAACAGCACCAGCTGCTTCTGGGCACGCACTGCACTTCCTTCTAACATACGCTCCAGCTAGAGGGAAGGCATCAAGCACAGATGTTTTAGAAACATTTTATACTCAACTCTTTCTTCAGAGTGGCTCCTGTGTGGTGCCTGTGCAAAATTTTGAGTGCTAGCCCAGAAAAATACTGCAAACATGTGACTACTGGAGACTACACCAGGTTTAAGTGAGCACAATATCAGCACGTGTACAGGTATGTGATTGCAATTTGTGTTTGGGAACTCTTGTTTTGAAACATATTAAATGTTAAGAGCTAGACTGCAATTATTGCTATATTTGAAATTTTGGGGTAGCAGACAGAGCAATGAGAGCAAAATGGGAAGATTATTTCAGATGAATTTTTAATTACATTTTCATTTATTTTCACATTTTTTAAAAGTGCAATTTCCCAAGTGAGGCAGTTTCATTATATGATGCTCCTGAATTAGCAGTCCTAAAAAAAGGCTAAATAGTCTGAGACAAAAGGTCAGATCTGACACCCAGTCATCAGGCCCTCTGATAAAGGTTTAGCGTTTGTGCAGTGTGGGAGGGTTAGTGTGTGTGTGTGTGTGTGTGTGTGTGTGTGTGTGTGTGTGTGTGTGTGTGTGTGTGCCCTGAAACATAAAATCAACCCAGAGCTATGACTCATTTTGAGCCTGAGTAAATATTGCTCCATTTTTCCCCACTATCTCCTGTTAAACATTCCTTACTTCTCGGTGCCCATTTTTCCCTTTGGAGTCAATTACTTTTCCTTCATCAGCTGGACGAGCGCTTCCTGTTTCTCCCACCCGCCTCTCTCCATCCACCCTTTGCTCATTTCTCCCTTAAACCCAAGGGTCAAATAGAAACCTTTCACAGCATGTGTGACCATTAAGTTGGTTAACCCCCCCATGTGTATAAATAATGATTCAAGAGCATAATTATCAGCATGGGCCTTAATATCAAATCAGACTCAAATATCTCTCTGCCTGGTGACACTTACAGACTAAGCAAGAGCTCAGTTAATAATAATTGGTGTGATGATTTCTCCGGAGAGAAAAGTCCTCACAGTTCAGTCCTGGTCAGCTGTAACGCAGATCATTAACACACGAATGTGTTCATTCACCTCCAGCTTTACAAGAGTTCCAGATTCCAGATAACAAAACACATCCAGTGCTGTGAAGATTAGTTAATATTTATTGACAATATTGTTTAAGAGTAGTTTTAAGAATCGATTCTGTGTATCTAAAGTCTTGATTTTCTTATCTTTCTTATGTTTAGAGTTTGTTTGACATGCACCAACAACACCAAAATAAATTCCTTGCATGTGTAAAAAAAAACATACTTGGCGATAGAGCTTTTTCTGATTCTGATTCTGATTCTGAAAAACACTGTTACTCTGTGTCTGTGTGACCCGCTCCTTCATTATAATAAATGGGCACGGAGTCAACCCTGCAAACACCATCCCATTACCAAGTTCACGACAGAAAATAGTCCAGAACAAAGACAGTAATTACCGAGTACTGTGCTACCTGTTTGAGTAACGTTGGCTCAAAACTACAGTGTCCAACTGTTTCAGGGAATGAAATGAAATGAAAGGATGCACACCGACACACACAGGTCTTGTTATACCTGTAGTCTGGTGGAAATTGGATGATCGAGATGTCAATCAAGTGTTGATTGTACATGCCTATACTGTCCTGAGATGAGGTTTAATTAGACAACATAAGTGAACCTATGTGGGTGGACTACGGGTGTACGGGGGCTTTAAAAGCGAAGCTATTTATTTGTTTTTAAGATTTAAGACGTCTTCAGCAGAAACCACAGACTGGTTAATTAATTCATTGTTGGTTTTGGTCTTCATGGGATTTGTTGATCATCAGCTGTGTCCTCTAAAGCAGCGATAACAATGTGAAAACAATGTTGGTGTTGCTCATTGTGAAGAACCTGCAGAGAATCATCACCCATATCTGCAGCTCCCCTCAGCTTTTTTGGGCTTTATAGCAAGTTTCAGCTCATTTTTTAGCTGTCCAGACACAACTTCACTGTTCTGGTTCACTCTCACTGCTCTAAAAACCTACACTACCTACTCACAACACGACAAACAACAGAAAGACAAAGTTAGCAACAAATAATCATTTAAGCAAACCTAAATCCATCAAAAGGAAAAATATGTATTCCTAACACCATGGCTATCTTTGCCATTGATTCTAACCCGCCCCTAACACCTCACCTCCCCAACAGCAGGGTCCTGCTCTCCCAGTCCCACGATAATAATGCAGTCAGCCTGGCGGATGCACCGCTGTGTCCACGGTGTCAGCGTGTAGTCCGTTTGGTAAAGAACTATGCGATGGATGTCTTCCTGTTGGCCCAGCCAGCTGGACAGACGGTACTCGTGGACACTGAAGAGGAAAGGAGTCCATTAATGACAGGCGGCATTGCCTAGCTGGCAGCACACTGTAAATCCATATTTCCTGTTGTGCCAAGAAAGCATACTTAAACTGAATTTAATGAGTGAGTCAGAATGACAGAACGCCCAAAGAAAAACTGAAATCGACCAACCAGTTGTACGACAGAGGAAAAGATAAGACGTTGAAATGTTTGTTTGAGACTATTATTTCTGTCATTTATTTGTGGGGTGCCGAAGTGAACGTAAATGCAACATTCACAGGCATTTTTCAGGCTGCTACAAAACTTACCTGTCTAATGCTGCAGCTCCAAGTCGCTGTTTGATAATATCACTGGTCAGAAGAAGAGTGGGACCTGTAAGTGAAATGTTACAGCAGTTACCGTCAATATTTCTGGTTGAAGGTCTTGTTCAAGAGAGTTCAAGTGAACTTTTAATCACATCAGACCTGTATTTATTTTTTTTCTTCCCTTACCCAGTGTTTTTCATTAATTACTGTGACTGTGGTAGCTCTCCACAGTTTCATAATGAACCAAAAATATTTGTACACTTCTTCTGAAAACATAAGAGATCTCTAACATTGTGTTTTGTGCCATTGCTCCAGCAAAGAATCTCTCACTCCCGGTCTAGTCTCGCATAGTCAGACCTTCAGTATCTCCACACCTCGTTTTAGTAAAAGACAGAAAGCAATAGACTGACATTGACTTCTGATTAAATGTTGAATTTGAACTGTTGATTAGCTGGGCATATTGGGCAATATGGATGCACATCTCTCTGTAAGTTATAACTATCAAGGTATTTGGGGTATCTGGGGGACTTTTTTGCCTTGTCATCACCGTTCATAACTATGAAGCCACCGTTTATGATTAAATTGTTTACTAGAGCACAAAAATGTTTACAAGACACATGTATATGTACATATATCTGGTCTTATAATTCTTCATTTTAAAATGTTCTTTGTAGCCCCTAGAGGGTTCGAGGTCCACCCAAGACATTCTCATAAAATCCTGTGGGAAACACTGTCTTACCTATTGCGAGGAGCGCGTGCTGCAGCTCCAGGGTGAAGGCAGTGAGAGGTACCTCTTCTGATACAGGCAGGACGGTCACAGTGGAGAGATTAGAGGCTTGGTTCCCTGCATCCCACTTACTGCCAGGGGTATGGAGGGCCAAACTGCGAGCTGGGGACATGCATACATATCAGTAACCCTCCCCTTCCAACCGTAAGATGAAGTGGGGTAACACCGAGCACAGAGGAGACACACATGTAGACACACACCTGTCAGAGGACCATTGACCTGCTGGAGGATCTTCTGTCCTAGTAGGTGAATCAACCTGGTAACAACCTGAGAGAGCAAAAACATTTCAGAAGCAGAAGAAGAAGAATTTTGGGAATGCTTTATCAATATTTGACTTTCTTTTGGAAATCACTACACATGTATGCTTTATCCTCAAAAAATTAATTGTGTTTTCACATCAACTGAAATTGACTTTAAAAACTGAGGTTCACTCTACCTGTGGGAACTTCCTCTTGATGGAGCTGAGAGCTCCCTCTGGTAACTTTGCCAGCTCAGAGTCTCGTACAGCGTGCACTGTGGTGGCTCTGTTCTGATGGGTCAGGGCCTCTACCTGCAGAGAAACGAAAAAAAACACATCACAATGTACACATAACACATGTAATACTTAATAAACTGTAAGTTAAACTATAAATATTCACTTCAAGGTACTTACATAAAAAAATGCATGCAAGTTATTTAAGTTTGAACTCAGTATCATTATTTTATTATTATCATTAACTTCAAGTAAAAAAGAAAAAGAAAAAAAGAGCTATAAATAAGATCCCTCCATCTCATCATGCAGAGTTGACGTCAGCACAGCTGCGCTAAATATGTCTCTGAATGTTAGCCATAACAATCTTATCCCCACCGTCACAGAAACGACAGCTTCCCTCCTCCAGGTAACAGTAACCATAGCATCCATCAACTCAGGTATTATTAGAAGCATTGTGCCACACCAGCCAATGGGCAAGTGAGAGAAGAGTAACAAAGTGACTTTGCTTTACATAGGTTATCAGCATGAAACAGTCCTGATGTTAGTCTTCATTTTTAGACATTAATCCAACATCAGGAAACATTATATAATAACACGTTTTATATTTGTGGTAAATGTATTGATATGCTGGACAGCTTAACTGAATATACATTTCTTGTGTGTTTGAAGTTATCCCCAAAAGAGACAAAGTGTTGATGTTTTATATATTCTGAATTAAATTATATGTAAACAGGTTAAATGTATGTATTAACTGTCTGTTTTTCACATTTCTGTGTATGGTACATACAAATAATAAAGATCAAATGATTACTGAAATTTTATTTTAGATAGTGTTTACTTTTTCTCCCTAAATATTCATAAGATGTACTTTTTATAGTTTTTAATTCACTGGCAGTAGTCATGCATACTAACAGCCGCTGTTTTGTCAACTCTACATACAGACAGTGAATGTGATGATTAACCACTGTTACTGACAAACTATTTTCTTCTGCCCATTTTTAAATAGACTTTGAAGGAAAACTGAGAACTGTTTATCCTGATATACAGTCATCAATATTTATAAAAGATACTAGAAGTGGGAAAAAAAACATGGCACACACACATTCGTAGTTTTCCATCTACTATCCACCATCTGTGTTCACCATCGTGGTTCTTACCACTCCAATCAGGTCGCCGCGTCCGTACTCTCCTATCAGCTCCTTCTTGCCATCCTCCTTCATGATTACAGAACGCAGTCGACCACTCAGCACTATGAAAGTGCTATCCGACTTCTCTCCCTGCCTGCAAAATATGCAAACCAGCTTGTTAACCAAAAGCAAAGAAGAATGTTGTTGCCTTGTTTGTTGACTTGAGTTTATCTTGTTTGTAAGATTTACAAGATATACAAGGTTATCAGTAGAATACCTGTAGACCGCCCTGCCAGCTTCCACAGCCATCCAGTCGAGAGCAAAGTCTATCTGTCGGACAAAAGATGACATCCTCTTCACCACTGTGTGAGCAACATTCAGCACGACTTTTGGCTCCACACGCATTATCCTGAGGAAAAGATAAACACCAAAAGAAAAAGGATGTAAAAGGAAACTAACAGACCATTTGCACTGGTCTTTTAAACATTATTTAAAAAAGGGACTATATGTAAGATTGGGCCTGAATTTTAATCAGTATTACAAACATTCAAATAATCTAACATTATGAACAGAATGTGAAGAGGTAACAGCTGTTGTGTCAAAGACATCTATATGATATTTGCTGAAATAAGTATGCTATCGAGCTAGCTTCAGTCCACACTTTCTTGTAATACCGTTGAGCACCTTGAGAGGCGATAGTGAGTCACTGTAGAGTCTAATCTGACCTCAGGTCAACATAAAGATAAAGAAGTACAGAATCAGGTGGACCCTTACAACTTGTATGTTATAACAACTACAACTAGTGTTATACAGTTTGGTGCTGAGTTTTCAAACTTCACTGTATCTTTAGTTTCTGCTCTGTATCTTTGCAAGGCACTGCCGAAAAGACTTGAGTACACATTTGTGAATGGATGGGTGTGTGCGGGTGTGTCCATGTGACTGACTCATAGAAGTGGGTTTTGGAAATGGAGAGGAAGCTGCAGTCTCTCTGGGCGCGAACGGTGAATATGAGCGGCTCTCCAGTCAGGACGGCGAGTTGACCAACAAGCTCTCCAGGGTGTGTCAAAAACAGACGTGTGTCTTCTTCGCGGTCGATCATCCGCTGGTAAACATGGAGGAGGCCAGAAATGACAAACTGGATGCTCACCTCCTAAAGAACCGAGAGGAGAGAAGGGCACAAATTTGACAGTCTGAATGTGAATGCTAAGATTCAGTTATGCTATCGGGAGACAACTTTCATTTTCAATAATTACAGCATTATTTGATTATTGATGTTGTGAATTTTCAATTTCTAAGAAATATTTTCTCTAATTTGGTAAAACTTTACTTTTCTTATATCTCATTTATCTGACAATGTCTTGAATTCATTTTTATTTTATCACAGTAAAATGAATCAATTGCAACAAAGTCGTCAGAAAAAGCTTGCCTTAAGCTTGAACAGAGATTAAAATCTTATTCATTTATTTTTGTAACTCAGTTCAGGTCTTTGTCCTTCATGAGTTTTAACGTGTTTGAAGCTTTACAAGACAGTTTTACAGAACAAAAATGCTGAGGACAGGCACTCCATCAAAACTTATTTTAAAACTGTGCTGAAATGAATGAATAAAATAAATGTTTTCTTGTTGATGAAAGACACTACAGAGCAAGTTTAATACATAATACCAGACACAAGGCTCTCGCAGTGAACCTGGTCATGCACATCTGCTCCTGCATTCAGAGTGAAAATGGAAAAACACCTCAGCAGTTGCAACTGCTTTGTTGTTCTAACCTGGTCTCCCTGACGAGCCACCACAGAACCAGCTTTGACTTGGTGGAGGGTCACTCTGCCCTCGAGTAGACTGGGGTCCTGCAACAGAATATAAAACACAAAACTAATATTCAGAATAACTTTGTATTTATAAATGATCATAAAAGACACAGAGTTCTAAGCATGTATCAGACTCACTGCCTTAATCTGTCCAAAAACAGGGATCAGAATTTTCTCATAAATCGTGTCACATTGCACAACATGCATGTAAAAGTATTTGCATATTTGTTTTGAAGAATTATATAAGCCCCAGCTGACGCTCATTTTCTCTGATCAACCTCTCACCTGCAGCTGGATGACTCCCAGCAGGTCTCTCTTAGCAGCTTGGAGGATTGTGCTGCTCTTACTGAGGTGGATGGCATCAGACTGCCCCCCGCTGTCTGTGTAGTGAAACACTTCAGAGGGAGTGTGCTGCATAGTCACACTCTTTTGAGGCTGGACTACAAAGACAGACATAAAAGAGTGACTAATGAGGAAGAACAGGACAAGCATAGCAGCAAAAGATGCAGTGGATGCTGGGATATGGCGTTGCAGTTACACACTTTGGATTTAAAAAAAAAAAAAGAGAACTCGACTGGAGTGTCTTACTTTGTGAGTGACAGGACTGGATGGAGCCTCATCTATAGTGACTCGAGCTCGTTCACAAGCCATGTTCAGATCATTACCTGGAGGAGGATTATGAGTTTAGGTGTGTGTGTCCTTGTTTTCAGATCAGTGACTCTGATAAGTCTGTTCAGGAAATGAATACAGACATATGCCATTTGGTGAATGCTTATGTCTAAGACTCACCTGCGCAGTCGGTGGGCATCGAGATGGATCGCTGCTTCCTGTAGCTGCTTGAAGGGCTGTCCTTTATACCATCTGTTTATTGTAAAGTGAAGTGCCAGCATTGGATAAGTCTCAACAAATACAGGGCAAAATGTGTTTAAATGTGTGTGTGTGTGTGTGTGTGTGACCTGTCTCAGTGGGGCTCTCTGTGGTCCCAGCGGGTAACTCGTCCTGGAAGTGCAAGCGGCGGGTCGTCTTCCCAGAATTCGCCTCTGCCATCACACTGTTTATATTGGTCAAGGGCAATGCCTGACTCTCCTGTCAATTAGGCAACACAAACAAAACAGTTGATCCACATTTCAGTTATTCATTTTGAGTAACCATGAAATATTTTATCCTTAACAGACTTGAAAGCACAGAAGTATTAACACATTAAGATCATAAATGGGTTGTGGGTGAAAAATAAAAAATGTAAAATAAGTGTGTAGAGCCCTGTAAACATACTGAATGATGGGATGAGATTTTTTTTTAGAAATTAACTAATTGGCCTTTCCACTTATTTCCCCTCAGGGTATTTTTGGTAATCATAATATCACAGGTGAGCCCGGGTTAAAGGTTAACTGCCCTGCCTGTTTTCTGAGGAGGGGTGGTAATCATTTTTACTCATTTTCAATGAGCGTTATGAAGGACCGAGTTATGATACTGTGCTTAACGTTGTGTGAAATTAGCTTGCATGTGTGCGACTGAGTGTGTACGTGCCTTTCTGTGGTTGTCTATTTACAAATTCATTGTCAGTGGTGCTTAGGTTTTCAACGAGGGCCACCCTGCGTGACTGTGTGTGTTATATACACAATATGTGTGCACTAATTAATTTCCCTCCTACCGGATTGAAGAGCTCAGTTGTTAGGCCCAGATAGTTATGTAACGCCAAGAAGGTGACTCTTTGGAGGCGCACCATGATTATCTGCAACACACAAAAACCAACACTGCGGTAAACAGAGCAGAACATATTATACAATAGATTGTAGTTATACCCAGATTAGATCAAAATGATTTTATTGTATAATGATATGTTCCAGATGCTGGAACACTCTGTACTGTTGGACAATCTGTTACCTGAATGACACGAACAAGTGTCTCTGGGTATTTCTTAAACACAGACTCAAAGGCTGATGCAGGCAAACGTAAGATGGTGGAGCGAGTCGCAGCCCGTGCCACTACCGTCTTATACGGAGCTGGATAACCCTGGCAAAGGCAGGACAAAACAATTAGAGAAGAATTAAAGCTAAGACAGCCTTAAACTGTTTGTTCACACGTTGCAAAAATCAATCACAAGACTGTGATTTTCATGTTTCTTAGTGATCAAAAGTTTTTCCAAGTTTGGGTTTCTTGATTTTGCTGAATTTTCTGCATTTGAATTGGATGAACAAAAACAGAATAACAAAGTGACCTAAATATGAAGTACAAAAAAAAAAAAAAAACACACACAAACACCACAAACTAAGGAGCATGGGTGGAAATATAAATGGAGAGGAGACAGAGAACCGAGATGCAAACAGCTAAAAGGACAAAAGAGGACAGAAGCAAAGAAGTTAGGCTGATGTGCAGACGGTGGAGAAATAAGGAGCTCACAGTGATGATGTCCAGAATACTGAGCAGGCTGTGAACGCTGTCCCCTGGGTGCACGTCCTTCACAACTGGTTCTGTACCATCCTAAAAAAAAAAAAAAAAAAATAGTAAAACAAGACATTTTACAAACAACAGAGTTTTATTCGAACTCTGTGCACCCACATAAAATAAACTCTGGAATGTAATAGCACTCAAGAGACAGGAAACACAGACAAAGGTGTGCAGAGCCATCATTTCATGACAGCCTATCTACATACATTCTCCTGGATGCAGAGCTCAAGTCGTCCATCCTGGACAACATAGATGCTGTCGTCATCGTCTCCCGGCCTGAACAGACCTTCGCCCTCCTGCAGCTCGATAAACACCATGTGGCGACACAGCTCTAAAAACAGGGGCTTCTCAAAATGACCCAGGACCCTGCAACAAGGTGCCGAACACAAACATTATGAAAACAAACAGGAGAAACAATTGGAAAGGCTATTGTTGTATATTTATCTACCTGACATTCTTCAGCATGTAGAGGACCTCGGAGGGGAGGTTTGAGCTCTGCACATCAAACTCTGTTAGGTCGGCCTCCAGCAGGGAGGGAGGAGGTTCTTTGGGCTGCAGGGTGGGGGGATCTTTACGGATCCTCAGGATTCTGTTGACAGGCACAAACAAATTCCTTTAATCATTCCACTCAACAAGGCTCAAAACAAATCTGAAGAATGGTTTTAAGGTTTCACTTGCACACACACAGAATTTAAAAAAATGCATTAACGGAGCATACTTGCGAGCTATGCTTAGAACTTTTGTCCTTTTGCGTATGCGCTGCGGTTGCTTTGATACTGAGGTAGAAGTGGGAGGAGGAATCGAGGACAGCGTCTGGACCTGAGAAAAAGAAACATATTCATTACTGAGCTCAATGCATGCGAGTTATTTTCAGTCTTCTAAAATCGGAGTGCATTAGAATGACATTGGAGCCTTCGTGGTTAGAGTGCCAGTGTAGTATGTTTCCTGCAGTGGTGCATACATATAAATACTCAGTCTTTAGGGGCTGTGTAGGGAAGTGTTTCTTTTTGATGCAGAGAGAATCAATGCAGATTTTATTATATTTATTTAGACAACATCATTTTTACCCTAAATACCTCAATAAAAACTTATTTACCTCATTTATAGTACTGAGATGAATATACCTGACTCTAAATGTTTGTGTGAGGAGTGTGAGACAGAAATGGAAATAGAAAAAACCTTTCGCATTATCTTCCTTCCGTAGAAGAGCACTTTATCTCGTTTTCTGAAGCGATAGTGAGGCACACCGGGCTGCTGTTCACCTGGTCAAGGAATCCCAAAACAAAATGCATATAAAACCACGTTCAGAAGAAAACTGAATGTGTGAAGTTCATGAAGGAGGACTCACGTGCAAGCTTGAATCTCCTGTAAAGGAAGAGCACCACAATCCCAATCAATGAGACGGCAACTGCAGCTCCAATAAGGACACCTGTGAGCTAGAAGACAGACAAACATGTTACAACAATGGCACTGCTACTGTTGCTAGAGCTCGCTCTCGGGTTACCTTTGTTTTCTATTCTGTTTCTACACTGTTGTTATCAAAACAATTGCGCTGATGCTGAAAACTTTTCTGAAAAAAGGAAATTGATCAAATCAGTAACGGAATAGGACCGATAAGCAGGGTGCAAATTTAGCTCTTTTATTGTCCAGTAGCCAAATGGCTAGTGAATGCGAATTTTAACCAGCCCCTCAATAAATTACACTGGGGAACAATTTGAAAAAAAAATTTCTGTTGAGTTAGATTTTTATGCTGATTAAAACTAAAATTGGCATGCCGATTCCAAAATTGCTGTCAGTTTTTTTCTAGCACGTCAAGTTTTTTCTCCACAGCTTACCCACCAGATAAGCAAAATTCCACTGATTAGCTGTAGCAAGACTTACCAGCTGATTACGATTGGACTCATCTACAGCTACGTGGTAACTTGTTTGTGCAGTCACAATTGAGACAGTGCGGTGAGAGGTGTGTGCAGCTCCCAATAGGTCAGTACTATCAATATCTGCAAACAGAAAGCTAGCATAGCAGGAATTAAGAGGATTTGTGCTGGCTTTTCTCTTAACCTTGTAACCATGGGCATACCGTTGTAAGTTCTATTTCGTTTTATGCTGTTTTTGTAGTTTTCAAAGCTTGTAACTATTCCATCTTAGTGTTTTATTTACATAGGTATATATTTCCTTTGTTCCAGATCATGTCTGCTCCTGCTACTTCTCGTCGTAAATGCCTAAACAACCCTTACTCCTTTTGCTATATCTGTAGTAGTTTCACCATTCCAAGTCAGAGGGCAAACATCAGTGCATTTGTCAAACAAGCATATTTTGCATATTTTAAAGTAAAACTCTGTGATCAAGACAAGCCATGGGCCCCTCACAGTGTGCAAGCAGTGTGTCGAGAGTTTACGGATGTGGACCAAAGGAACACGTGAAAAGTTGGCATTTGGTATCCCCATGGTTTGGCGAGCGCAAAAAGATCATTGCACAGACTGTTACTTTTGTTTAGTGAAAACAAGCACATATCTGTTAAGAACAGTATTTTTCATATTTTTTAAGAAAACAGGGATCCTATAGTTCAAAAACTTGACGTGATAGAGAAAAACTGAGACCAATTTTGGATTCCGCACCCAAAAATTAGTTAAAAACAGCTGTCAGACCTAACTCAACAAAAATTGTGTTCCCCAGTGTTATCATTATTTTTTTTAGCTGGTGAGTGAAGCAAATCTACTAGCCACTTGCATATTTTACCAGCAATTAGCTGCTAGATCTAGACCAATAAATTAGATTACTTACAAAAATGGCACAAAAAGTAAATTATTATTACCACCTGCCCAACTGATTGAAAAACCACCAAACCACCCTGGCAACGCTGTATGTAGCAGTGTTCTCCTTGCTTAGTGAAAGCATAGGCTGTTGATGTTATTTCATACCATGGTGGTCTGCATCCTCTCCTCCACAAACTGTTGCACTCGTGCTCTGATGTCATTTTTGCTGTTCATCAGCACCTCCTAGAAACATGTTATGGATTAGCACAGTGTCTTACCAACAGCTATCAGAGTTACCACTGTTCAAATAATGTCACCACTGCTGTGTGGTACTTACTAAACTGCTCCATTTGCACAAGTCTCCATCGCCATCTCCGTAGTCCATTCTGTAAGACAACAGTTCTTATAAACGCTGCCAACAGTTAGCTGAATATGTGAAGGACTTAAACTGCATGGATGGCTCACAAGTGGTTGGGGAAAAGAAAACCATGAAAAGAGGAACATGCATGGATTTGTACATTATCAGCATGTTACGACATCCTCTCTCATCATCTGACTTCGCTGCACGAAGTGAAGTAAACAACAAGCTGGTAAATTTAGCCAACAACAAAGTAACTGGCGGCTGATGTTGACTTTAACTATGTTGACTGATGCAGCCTCTGCGTTAGCTTCAGGTTAGCTAAAACGACACTAGCTAACAGCTGGCTGACTAACGTTAGCTGTCCTGCCAGTAATTATAAATAGCCAAAGTCAACTTTACATCCAACCCTAAGCATTGGGAAATTACCAGTGAACAGAAAACAGTCGCCTTACCTGTCGAGGGTGCTGCTTTAAGCTACTAACATTGCTAAACAGACGATGGAGCGAAGTTAGCATGTAGCTAACAAAGTTTTCTGCATGCTGCTGTCACTTGCTTAGCCCCGCCTATGTCTGTACGTCCACCAATAGCGTTTTTGATATTGGCAGTTGCCTTGGTACCGCCTAAACTTGTCCAATCAGGAACGGACTAGGCATTACCCAGTCTTCCTGTTTACAACATTAGAGGAAGCAACTCCAAACTAACAAAGCTCTCCTCCTGAACCATTGTGTGTGCACACAATGCAACAACTGCATGACAGGAGTCAGGTCACACAGCATATGTACTGTAAATATTGTTATAAATACATCTTACTTAGATGGCAGCTGCAGTGGTGTATTGTGTTTTCAGTAGTGTTGTAATGTAACTAAGTACATTTGCTCAAGTACAAATCTTAGATACTTGTATTTTACTTTCTATTACTACTGTACAACATTTCAGGTGAAAATATTATACTTTTTACTGCACTACCATTGACAGCTATTATTATTATTATTATTATTATTATTATTATTATTCATCTTATTATTAGCTATTTTGTAGATTAAGATTTAAACTTTTACTACGCATTGTTATACAGTAACAATAACAATATAACATAAAGTTAAACTTAACACTATCTTGACAAGTTACAGCATTTAAGTGCTTCTTACATGTCAGCAATAATAATCCCATCCATCCATCCATTATCTGTAACCGCTGATCCTCATCAGGGTGAGTCAGCTGGAGCCTTTCCCAGCTGACTTTGGGCGAGACGCAGGGAACACCCTGGACAAGTCGCCAGCTCATCACAGGGCACATAGAAACAAACAACCATTCACACCTATGAGCAATTTAGAGCCACCAGTTAACATTTAAGTGCATGTCTTTGGACTATGGGAGGAAGGTGGAGTCCCTCCACACAGAAAGGCCCCAGCCGGGATTCAAACGAAGAACCTTCTTGCTGTGAAGCGACAGTGCTAACCACTGCACCAATAATAATCCCATGAATGTATAAAATAGGTTATATGTAATATTAACATTATGCCCACATAATGAGTACAATTATTACTATTACTTACTTACTATTATTCCATTCAAATCTAACAACCTAACAATCTAACATTCATGATTTTATATAAATCAGTTCAATATGATCTGGCATGTTGGCAGCATGTCAAGTAGATCTTGAACAGAACTAAACTGCATTAGGTGCTCTGTTCCACTTCTCTGTTTCCTCTGCCATAGTGAAAAATCATCATCAAAAAGAAATCATCATCAGTATGATGACAACTTTTTGAAAATTATTCACATACTGTATAACTGAATATATATTTTAACTGACATTCACATGTATATTATTTTCACACACCCAATCAACACACATTTTTTTTCTGTCTTTATTCAGTTAAATTAAATTAATGTCAAATTAAAGTCACTTTTAAGATACATGCAGCAGTTTATAAAAAGAAAAAAACAGGTGGACGCACTGAAATATTCTGTAAAGGGGTGTTAACTAATTTTCATGAAGAGAAACAAAGTTCCTTGTTAGTTTAAAAACTTAAGTATGCCTTATGTACAGCCAAGAGCATTTGTTTTGTATCTACACACTTAATATTTGATCTAAGGTTGCATCTGATTTATGACAAAACTGAGTTAATAATTTGCAATCACAATCAATGCTTAGAGACAATACATGCATGCACAATGAGACGTTACGTAAAACTTCTCTGGGATTTATAGTGCTTTTTCTCGCTCTTACAGGGGCTGAATAAGAAATCCACATCAGTACAACCACATCATGTATTACAGTATATACAGCATATACAAATACAACTTTTAAGCATCTTTGAAGTAGCATTTGGCTATTTAAAAAATATTAGATCCCAATTCACACAAACAATAATTATTTCTATAGAAAGCTTATTATTAATAATGCCTTTGCAAGCTATTTTCTTTATCCAGACTCTTACTATTTTGGCACAAATAAAGCATAAATCGTACAGTTTTTTCTCTCTGTTGTTCTCTGCACTTCTCATTCTATTCTTCTTTGTTCTCACTCATGCTGCCTTATCTCTCCCTCCTGATCTATTTGTTCAGGTACTTTGCCACAGAGTGATAGGCAATGAGGATCTCTGAGTCATTTGGGCAGGTGTAACGAAACTCATCTCGTTTGTAGGCATTGTCCAGGTAACGCGTCAGACCTTTCAGCTCTGCAGGGATGGCAAAGTCGCGGTACTCCTTACACACCACCTGAGGGAGGAAGGATTTTAAGACTGTGTTATATGTCTGTCTATAAATCTCTGTCCCACTGTTCTTGCAGTGAGTACTTCTGAACTTTTTTCACCTTGACAATGTTGAGTTTGGGAAGCAAGTTGCAGTCTGCCAAGGTGAGGTTGTCACCGTCCAGGTAGAGGCGTGAAGACTCATTGATATTCGGGTTCTGGTCCAGCTCATGAGGGAGAGGCGCCTCTAGGTACATGTTCAGCTTCACCAGAGTTGAAAGAAACTTCTTCTCCAGCACTGAAGGACAGAAAAGTGTAACGGGTTCAGTAAATGGCTCCATCATGTGGCTATATAAAAAAATAACAAATGCCTTACTGTCATTTAATCCAGGATTGGGGTTCTTTATATATCCTGAGAATTTACGGAAGATGTCTTCTCCTGCACCGTTGGACTCTTTGTATCGACAGCACAATTTTGGATACCTGCCATTGGTGGAATAAATATATGAGTGTGTTTTAATGCAATAATGTGCTCTGAGAACTGTCAGAAATTATATTTAACAATCAGGCAGTGTGTTTAAATGTCTCCAGGATGCAGACTACTCACTGTGGAGGGGCTAAGGTCTCCTCTAGGAACTCCTCAATCTTGTTGGTGTCCGTTTTGACCTCGTCATTGTAGAGGAGGAAGGGAGGCTGAGAGCCTGGAGCCAGAGCTTTAAGCACATCAGGTGCCCTGCAACGATTTCATGGTGTTTCATTGCTCTCTCTGACTTCTTTGCACTGGCATAACTGCATTCAGAACCTTTCCCCTCTCCTGCAGCTCGCCACCACGGACAAAAAAACCCCACTCCATCCTTTCCACCATCCTCAGTTCAGCTAAAGCCGCTGTTTAAATCATTAATTATCATCTAGGGACACCAGCAGGCCCTGGACAGCTTTGACCTTTATTCCCTAAGATCTGAATCTTAATTGCCTTACCCACTACTATTCTTACTATGTTTTAAATTCTAATGGCTCTCCTATTATTCCTTATTATTGTTAGCCTAACATTAAAGTGAGGTGATGATGGAGACCAGGTAGGGTTTAATCTTTCTGTGTGGTTTTCAAACTCCTAAGTGTGCGTGGATGTTCTCAAGATATTTTATTTCCTCTTAAACTCTAATAGATTGATCTTTATGCCTTGCATCAATCTTTTCTTTATCAGTCCCCTTGAAACACAGTGGGTGGCAACAATAAGACAAATACTTGTGAAATACAATGCAATAACCATAAATGTAACCTCTGAAATGTTTAGTTTTGTTGCGACTACATCAGGAAGGGAGTTTAATTTTATTACAATATGTCATTATATTGCATGTGTTAACGTGTCACGCCCCTATCCGTCTCAAAGACAGGACAAATTGAAATAAAAATGTGTTCTCACCTCTTCATATCCACTGTGGTCAGAGTAAAGTTGGCCCCTTTTAACCAAAGAATCATGAAGAGTCTCTGACAGAAAGGACAGTTCCCCACGCTCTCAGCATCAACGCTGGCCTGGCAGACAAACAGACATAACGTTATTTACCTAGACACATTTCCAGCACAGGTTGACCTTAAAACAACATAAGTAGATATGTTCTTTAAATAGGACACTGATACGTTGTAATGTATCTTGTAATGTATCCAACCAAACCATGAATACCTGCACAGGTATTCTAGTCGAGCCTGCTCTGCTCTGACAGTCTAAACTAACCGCTGAGGAATTTCAGATGAAGGGTTAAGGCTGTTTTACACTCAGATTACAACAGCACAGTATTTAAATAGTCCATGGTGCCTCTGTTGTATCATATATTTTCTACTACATCCTGATATTATTAAGTTACAGGCATGTGTGGGAGCAAAGGTATTTTTTTGAAAGGGCAGGACACAGGTTTCCAAACTGGACAGGCCTCTTTTCAGTTTCTGCTGATCACCAGGTTTGATACGTATACAGTGACTAAATAACAAGAGAAACATGTTTTGAGATAGTCTTTGACAGGTTTTAGGTACTGACATTTTGTAATAAACACATTTTGTCAAGATGTTTTAAAGTCTCAGACAATATCAGCTAATGAATGAGAGAAAATTAATTAACAAAGCAGATAAAAAAAATACTCAAGCAGACACTCTGACACCTTGAAACTGTCTTTTGTCAACTTTTTGTGAGATTTATTGCTGCTAGAGAAGCTGAAATCAAAAGGGGAAAATAAATTGATTCACTCATATATTTGTTTGAAAAAAACTGCAAGTTAATTCTGGGCATGATTACACAAAATAACAAATATATACTGAATTTGTACTGTTCATACATCTGTATTTATACATCTGTAGCGTGCTGTTTAAGCAGAACCTTTTAAAAATATAACTCACGACAATTACTGTGTAGGTCTCACCTTAACAAAAAGTTCAATCTTTGGGGACTCGGCCATCTTTGTTTCTGTCTTGCAGCCTTGTTGTGTCCGCTGGATTCACAGAATGGTTTGTTTCTGTCACTGCAAAGACAAATCAGACATTCTTCAAAATAATTATAAATATATAAGTATATATAATTGGTAGTAAGATGTATTTCTAAAGGCTATACTCACACTGGTGGTCATAGCCAACCCCAGATGCAGGAACACCACGTTATCTTCACTCCACTTGTATTTTTTTTTTTTTTACACAATTCCAGTACTTTACCTCTCTTCTCTTCTCTTCTCTTCTCTTCTCTTCTCTTCTCTTCTCTTCTCTTCTCTTCTCTTCTCTTCTCTTCTCTTCAGTGCGTCTCTCTGCTTTTTGCTTGTCTCTCACCACACCTGTCAGACTCTAAGAGGCAGCCCACACCCCCTCTGGCCTTTCCAGTCAGACCAGCAAATCTGGATCTGTCTTCTTTTTTTTTTTTTTGCTCCTGTTCGCTCTCTGTCTATTTCTCTCAATAGGTTAGTTCAGTATACTGCAGGTGGAGTATTAGCGTGTGACAGAGGCTGCTGAGTATTTTCAAGTGTTTGTATTAAGTGTGTATGAAGTGCAGATATAGTGCAGAATAAAGAAAAAAATAAAGCCAGAGAATATGCAAGGTACAGTTGATTATACCACATGACTGAGTTTCCTGGTTTCCTATATGGCCAAAAGTATGTGGACAGCCAAATATAATTCTCATTCTATAACTAGGGTTATTACAATAAAAACTTACACTCTTCTGGTTTTAAACTTTTCACAAGATCTTTACTACTTGGTATTCCTTGTTCACTGTCTTCCTCTCAGGTTGATGTGTTTGTTTTGGGTTCATCCTGTAGCCTACTTTCAGTTGTTGATCAGCATTCATGACTGGCAGAATATGCTGTCATGTAGCAGGTATTCACTGAGGTTTCACCGAGGTTTCTGTGACTGGAGAGAGGAGGGAGCATGTTGACATAAAGAGAAACAAGGTTGCAAGCGAGGAATGAGGTAAAAAAAAAAACCTAAACAGAAAGAAACAAATCTGTGGAGATGCAGTGTTACAGTGTTATTTCATAGGCGAGGAGACATGAGAGAAATATCACGAGGGTGTGATTGTCAGTGATCTATGACCTTGTGCTTTGGAATCCACAAATTGGCATAATAGATTGTACAGGGTTAATTAAAATAATTTAGTGTTTAGTTAATCTTTTTGTGTTGTACTAATATCTCAGTGGAATGTGTTCTCCCTTAAACGAATTCTAACATCCCTTGTAAGGCTGAAGGTTTTTGTTGTTGTTGTTGTTGCTGGTGGTGAGTAAAGCTGACAGATAATCTAATGCGAAAATCTTCCACTCACTGTCCTAAAAAAACCCCTCCAATCAGGTTCTTTACATGCACAATGAGCCAAAAAAATATTTGCTGTTTATTTCCTCCTCTAATTATTTTCTTCCTATTTCCTTGTCTGAGCTTTAAAAAATCCAGAAACTAAATGAGTGTAAAATTATGAAGCATGTTTTATTTTGCTGTGCGATGAAAGAAATATGGCTCTTCACTTTTGTTATAATATCGGATCATTTCATTTTATACATCACATGCACACTGCAGGGTGTACAGTGATATGTGAAGCAACAAGCATAAAAGACAACGAAAAAAAGCAAAGCTATGTTTACGTGACGCCAACAGTTCAACCAAAGTCTCATTTGAACGGGGTTCAGCACCAAGAGGGTTTACTTTCTAATTCTATCTTAACCACAGATGTGTTCGTGTGTGTGTTTATATGTTTTATATTTAAATTTCCTGGCAACTGAAATATGTTTCTGTGCTGACATATGGTCTTAAACAATAAGAAAGGGAGTGAGAATAAATAATATACCAAAAGAACAGAACATATCTAAAGAATCCCTACAGGATCAGAGTTTTTGTGTTTAGAAAAAAGAAATTATTGTGTTTTATTCATTGCAAATGAAATTGATGCTCAGTATACATAGTAAAAGTAAATATGCATTATATTCATACAATATCGAAATAAAAAACAAATAGTGCAAATGATGGTGCAATACATTAATTAAAGTGCAGATTAGTTTTTACGTTAAAGCGTCTATATTTAATAAATAATAAACCAACAACTATGACCACCCTGCATCAATTATATTGTTTTATTTGTTGTTTCTATTCTACTAATATTGGTGTAGATTCCTTTATATGCACTTACCAATATATAAACCACACACCTACATGAACAAGGGGCCTTTGGGGGCCTCTGGAGATCTGGGCTTTGGGGAGGTGCACAACCTTTGTGTGTTTTGTAATCCAGCCTTGCCAACAACAAACACAGGCACATTGTGATGCTTAATCTGTACAACACTCCCCTCTTGTGGACTTATTATATAATGACATAAATGTAAGGCTAACTATAAACTTAAGCTGCAATTTAGAATTTGGATGAGACATTATTTTGATAGGAAATGCAGTATAAGGTGTTACACGGATAGTCCTATTTTTGTGCTGCCAAAAAGTGTCTTTGATTGTCTGTTCAGAAGATATGAAAGGCGGCTGTCAGAAAAGCTGTAAACTAACAAGAAATTACTTCATGTGTCTTAGAATAAAGATATACGGTATATTACAATTTTGAACAGGACCAGTGTTAAAGATCACTTTAAAACATCATAAATACAACTGATGATTGCTGTGTGATGTAAAAAGAAACAAAAGCATTATAAGTTTCCTTTGTGGTAACTACAAAGCTGTGTTGTAGTGTATTTAAGTTCAAATCTATAACAGTAAAATAATTTTAAAATAGCACAACCAACAACAGAAACTAATTCGATGAGTTTACACAAATGCAACCACACACATTAGTAATTAAAAAAAAAATTCCCATTCAGTGCCTTTGCCACAATTTAATTGTTACTCAGCACATTAAGGACAAATAATCGACTAACCGTCCTCCCAAACATTTTAAAAAGAATCATACATGGAGTATTGATTTGATTAATATTGAACCAGATTTGTATAGTCAATAAATATGATATGTTTGAATGTTAACTAACATAGCTATAACTTGTGACTCACTGGATGCACACTTCCTCTTTTAATATCAGTGCACACACACACACACATGTTCCAGACACCTCTTGATTATGCTGAACTCTTCTTGCAGTGTGTTGAGGAAGAGGAACGTAAGAAGAGAGGGTGGGAGCGTCTAACACGATGCAGAGCTCAAATTATGTGCATAAATCTTTCAGAGTGCCACACCTCAGCTTCCTTAAAAGGGCCTGCGCTTTTGGTTTTTAAACGCCTCAAGCTCATCATCAGGTTCCAACCAGCAGCAACCGAAAATGGTATCAGTGGTGACTGAGAACAGAGAACAGAGCACTCATCTTATGATCAGGTTAGTGGAGAAAGCTTTGTTTCATGTATCTCTCTGATCAATGTGGTCTGACTTCTGAAATGTGTCGTTTTCACACTTTTCTATTCTCTACAGAGAAGCACAAAATCATCAGCTGGGTGTCAAAGCTGATAGTTTGTACTCTGTATTAAATACATTCAAGGTTGAAAGTAAGTTTGTATGACTTTGAATGAATGTGCTATGTAACGGTTAACAACCAGTAAGCAAGGCAGTAACACTGTCACCATAAATCTTTCACCACATCCCGTTTCAACTATAGTCTCAACTATAGATCCTCACTCAAACATGAATGATTCTAATAATATCGGTCATATCTGGAGGTCCTCGTGTCTAAAACTTACACCTCCACTAGAGATATATTCTACAGAGACAGTAAGTAGACATGGCTATTAAATTCTCGGAATGTAACTTACGAAGGATGTAGAGAAAGGGGAAGGAAATCAGCTAAAACTCAGCAGTTGTGTAAATGTTGAAATCTAGTTTTCTAGTATACCTGTGGTTTGAGCTGCAGCATAATTTAGCAAGTTCCGTTAATTTTAAGCCGCAGGATGCTTTTAAAGTGCGTCTTGTATTCAGATGGTGTGAGGCATGACAGCTGCAGTTTGTATTAACAGCACGAGAGCACACAAATGACTATTTATACAGAAAAAGGAATAGTTGCTTGCAGTCAGTCGGAGGTTTTGTTTTGCTCTGTTGCTTGCTGTCTTTAAAATAGTGTGGAGTGCAGTGCAATCTAAATAAGTGAGCAGAAGCAAGATTGGTGTATAACAACAGCATCAGCAACATCATTTTAAAGGAAAAACCTGTACTGAAACAAAGTTTAAATCTTGCAAATTCTTTGGTTTCAGGCTACAAACACAGATAACACTGTGTTTCCCTATGGTCCTTGAACCAAAAGAAGGTTCTCATTTTGAAATTAATATTTGCAATCATGAACAAAATCTTGTGTTTTTTCTTTTTTTTGTTAGTTTGTTTTTGTTTTTTATGCATGCTTACTTTTTATTTTATGCAAACATACAAAAAACTAGTCTAATATTTAACTAATACCCTCATTACTAACATTTTATTCTGTAGTGTCATGAGATAACTTTTGTTATGATATGGCACTATATAAATAAAATTGAATTGATTTGAACTGTAGTAATCTTAATGGCTCTATGCCATTTGTGTCACATCCTGTGTCAGTCATTATTAGTTCCTTGTTTGGACACTGTTCAGCAGTAGGTCTTTTTCTTTGTCTTATACAAAGGGAAACTCTATATGTTTCATAATCCTGTTGTCATAGACATCTTTCTCAAGGGGAAACACGTGCAGCACAGACATCCATTATGCAAGACGTTTTAAAAAAGAGAAAAAATAATCACAATCAAAAATGTTTTTCTTTTCTTTTTTTCTGAATGAAATAATTTTAAAAATTCAAATTCATCTTATTAATCATCAACCGAAATGTTTTTTCCATTTATTTTGACTGTCATCCCACCACATTCAGCTTGTGAGCAATTGTTTCATGCTTTACAGCATGAAATATTTATACAAATGTGGTGACAGAACAGCAACTTATGAACCAATTATGATGTGATGTCAATGAATGGATCTTAATGCATGTTTTCTAGCTTCGGCTGCTGCACTCAGACAGACTTTCTGCTCATGCTTTCTCTCTTTTTGTCCATATAGAAAAAGTCAAACTTACAAGAGGGTTTCTTGAACTGTGGCTGAGCAGCAACATGTCATGGTCTCTGATTTGAGTGGGTGTGGAGGCATCTTCATACTCAGAGTCACAGGCTGAGTTGGCATGCCTGATGGTGAGTCCTCATTACAATTATCGTGGTCTCATATGTAGAGGAATTTAAGATGATGACTGATACAGCAGACTTTTAATTATTTTAGGAAAGTTCTTGAGGGTTTTTTGCTTTTGGAAGCAAATTTATATTATCACCTGAATTGCAATAGTTTGTTTAATTTACTTCCAAGTGCTTCTGTCTGTAGTTTCTCTGCTTATTTAGAGCTATTTCAAATTCAAAGTCTGATGTCTATGCAGATAAAAGAGCAAAAACTGCAAATGGGTGTCTGCATTACTGTTTTGGCTGCCACACCCTAAGTATCCCCTTTGAGATAGTGTCTTGTTTTTCCTGTTTACACACACACACACACACACACACATTGATGGTATCTCTGTGTGTTCCAGTGTGTTTATAAGCTCTAACTGCACAACTATAAATACATTTTTAATTAACCATTGGCTTCCTTTAAAGGTCCAGTGTGTAACATTAAGTGCAATCTACTGACAGAAAGAGAACATAATATTTATATAATAATACCAATGAGATCAACAAATCACATAACATATTCAAGCTCTTACTGAGGGAGAAGAATGAAAATAGCTTTTCCATCAAGCCTTCGGTGTCATTCTGTGCTCCTCCTTCACTAAAGAAATAGTTATATGAGTATAGCATATGAGAAAAAGTTCTCATATAACTATCCTTTGCAGCGTCTATGCTAACCCCTTTAGCAGCTGCCATTGTTTTTGAACAAACAGTCACTTCTTACCTAGCTCATGCTGTCAGTAGTTCCTTATAGGATGCTGATTGGTGAACACAAGCACATAGCTTAAAGCCTGGCAGGATGGGTTCTCCAGATCTTGCGATTTCAGGATCTTTTGAGTCCAGCTGTCTTGCAAGGTTAGAGTGGTATTCAGTTTTGTTGCAGTCTGCAGCCTCACCACTAGATGCTACTAAATCCTATACACTGGACCATTGGGTCATAAGGCATTTCATGCCTCTGGTTTGCAGCAAAGATGACAGAGATGGGGAATGAGGAATGAAATGAGGAATTATCCTCTATGTCACCAGGGCATCCAGAGATGTTAAAGCATGTGGTCATGACCCAACTTTTTCTTTTCTTTTTGTGGCAGGGGTGTGATAACACTAAAAAGACTACATTCTGCTTGAAGAAATACCTCCTCTCTCTCTGTGTTTTATCGACGGTGTCGCTTATTTTCATTGAATTACTAAGAGGGCCCAAGGCAATCACAAATCCCTCTACCTTCTCAAACTGGAGCAACAATAGAAATGTCACCATCCTGCTGTGGTATTGGCCTCTTGGTAGGCCACTCAGCCTAGAAGGTGATGTGTGCTGGGACCGCTACCATATCCCTAATTGTAGACTTGTGGTACAGCGTGCTTTGTTCCCCTCAGCTGATGTGGTGGTGTTCCACAACAAGGAGTTGGCACAAGGCCGCCAAAAGCTGCCCACTGACCTTCCACGGCCGCAGGGCCAAAGGTGGGCCTGGATGTCTCTGGAGGCTCCTGCTTCAAATGGAAACTTACGGCAGTATGCAAATATCTTCAACATGACTATTACCTACAGGAGGGATGCTGATGTCACTATACCCTACGGCGAGCTACTACCAAAGGAAGCTGAAGGACATCTGGTGGATGACATCCCTCTGAATAAGACCTTTCTGGTCTGTTGGGTGGTCAGCAACTACAGGAAAGATCACAAGAGAAGCCACGTGTTCAGAGAGCTTAATGCCACAGTTTTTGTGAAGGTTTATGGTCGTTGGACAAAGACACCCCTCCACTCTAGAGCCCTCCTACCTACAATCTCTCACTGCTACTTCTATTTGGCTTTTGAGAACATATTTACCAAAGATTACATCACAGAGAAGCTGTGGAGGAATGCCTACCAAGGTGGGGCAGTGCCTGTCGTCGTAGGACCACAATTAGGTGATTACAAAGCCGTGGCTCCGACTAATTCATTCATCCATGTTGATGAGTTTGCATCAGTGAAAGACTTAGGGAAGTACCTACAACAGCTTGCGAAGGACAAGAAACGCTACAGTGAATATTTCACCTGGAAACATAAGTGGAAAGTGAAGCTGTACACAGACTGGAGGGAGAGACTGTGTAAGATCTGCTCACAGTACAACAGTTTACCTCAGCAGAAAGTTTACTCAGACCTAGAAGCCTGGGTCAATGCTATTAATACTTGAACTTTTTCACTGATTAGTTGTCAATTTTACCACATTTCTGTTACATTTAGCAGAAAATCATGATCTCAGTTTTTGCATCAGGACTTCCTTTTGCTTCTGTATGTATACATACAAATGTAAATATTATACATTTAATATGAATAAGTATAATAGTTGGAAAGGTTGGAAGCAAACAGAAACAAACAGACACAAAGAATGACTATTTAAATTTAGGGAACCTTGATGGAGGAACATGTACTGTATAACCAAGGGATTTAAATCCCTAGCACTTTACACCAGACACCTGACCACTTTCATGTTTGTATCATATAACATCAAACTGTAACATCACTCAGCATATAATACAAAAGTCACTGTCAATTGTACTCAGTCTAATGAAACTACATTGAAGAATTTTAATTCACGTGAAATCAACTAGCTAACTGCTGTTGTGATTGCATTTCCAGTGCTGAACGTAATGAAGGTCGAAAATTCAGCACATCATAAAGCAAGCATTGTTGTATGTATTGTATAATATTGTACAAAAGGTAGGCATGGTGTTGAATGGTTGATATCAAAAAAGTATTTTTGATGCCTTCATATAGTTTGGCCTGTCAAATTGACTTCTGTACATTTTGTCAATCTTCCTTTGCCAATAAAAAAAGTGGTTTACTTCAGTTAACTGTCAGTTTCATTTTAGAGAAGACCTCCAAAGAAATCTATCGTGGATACACGAGAAATCAAGTCGTTTGACAATAGAGCAGGCCTGTTATTAAACTGCACAACAAAAGAGAATTTACCATCTTTGGGCGGACAAAGATTTTACTGGGAAAAAAAAAAAAAAACATTCAGCAGTTTGCACATATCTCAACACATGGACAGTTTCAACATTAAGTCTTTATACTAGATACATTTAAGGTTCAGGGTGTTTTGATTGAAAACATTGTGGCTAACATTTCAATAAATTATAATTTAATCCATTTACAATCTGTTGAGAAAATGTTACATTAAAAACTACCGGTTAGAGCCTAATAGTTAGAATTGCACTGGCAAATATGTCAGTAAAATTCTTCACACTAAAGTTAACTCAGGGATAAAGGATTGTATCTGTGTTTTATACTGACAACTTTAGTCCTGCAAATAAATTCATGTTCACTTAAGGGACTGCTAAGTCACATGAGGTATAGTCAAGATGTGACAAAATGACATTTAATGTCTTTCCTAAAACTTAGTCAGTGAAAACTAATTTTTCCTCAAAAGACCAGACGAGAGAAAGACTCCAGTGAGCACCCAAACTTTTAGTATCGAGTGTTATTCAACATTTCATAGACAAAAAAAAAAAAAAAACCCTTTACAATAAAAACAAAATGAAGTATTGAAACACAATTTGGCTGCTGTAGCCTTAACTTGGTAGCATAATTGATCCAAGTCAGGTCAGACTTCATCTCACTATTCACCTGAGACATGAGAAAATATTGACAGTGTGCAATTGGCAGAATTAGCAGCTAAGACATTTGTGATTAACACATCATTAGTCACTCTCAATATTAAACACTAAAAAAAAAATACTTGCTTAAGATGTTGATGACAACCATAGGGCGAAAAATCTGGATTTTAATATGTAAACGGGACATTTTTTAAAAATTATAAAAAGATATGTCAACATTACAAAAGCAACTTTGTGCAAAATCAATGGAAACCGCTTGTGGAATGGGAGGCAACATTTCCATTTCATTGACATAGTTTAGACAAACACTGTAGCTGCTCTTTTTGCTTTTTTTCAGATGGACTATAGAAGTATTGCACACATATTGACAACTGTTGAAGAGGAATTCTTTCTAAAACAGGTTCACATAGCGATTCCCTTGATAATCTAGATCATTCCTCATCTGCATCACAGAAAACCTGTCTAGGATTTACCACAAGTGGATGCAATACCCTAGCAAATAACCCTCCTTGCATTCACAACCTCACTCCACAAGCGGACCACAAATAATGTAGCACCACTTTGGCATTGTTCTAAACCTGTAATGATTAAAGCCTAAAAAAGGAATAACTTACTATGCAACAACCAAGCACATTCAGCAATATTCAGTTTAAATGTTCTTTTGTTTAGGTTGAAGTAAAGGCAGTTATTGAGTTGCATCTCATGGTAACAGGATGTCGCTCTTGGCAGTTCATCAAGTTTCACCATCTAAAACAGATACCGCTTTGATCCGTCTCACTGTTGCACTGTACAAGAGCCTCCACACTTTCTGGAATGTTTCTGGATTTGGAGGCTTGTCCTCAGCTTGAGTTGGGGTTGGACAGAAGTTTGGCGAAGGCAATCTGTGATTCTGTCCAGGACTGTGTGAGCACGTTTATCCAGTCAGGTGACTAACCAGTCCAGGGTGCAGGGCTTGTTTGAGGACGTCTGGTCGATGAAGCTGGGGCATGTAGAGTGTGGGAGGAGGAGCACCAGGGTAGCTGGAAGCAGGGTAGCCCTGACTGGGAACAGGGGAAGGGATCATGTTCAGTGGGGAAGGGCTCTGCTCGTAGTACTGGCCATCACACTCTTCATCTAATGGTAGGGCCAGGCGTTTTCCTTTCTGTCTTCGGTTACAGAACCAAACGCGCACTACCTGCCAAGAACAGCATTTGTCTATTAAACATGTGACAAATTAGACACACATTCTTTAAAGAAAAAGACAAATGGCATTACTTTTAGAGTTTCTACTTACATCTCTCTCCAGACCCAGGTCATCTGAAATGTGCGTGATCTCCTGGGTGTTGGGTTTGGGACACTTAATAAAGTAGGACTCCAGGGCAGAGCGCACAGCTCCCTCCAGGCTGGTCCTCCTCTTCCGTTTTCTAGTGTCAACAAATACTCGCTCAATCTTGTACATCTGGGGAATCAGAAGAAAGTTAGTAAAGGGGCCAGTATACTATACGCCAATAGTTGTCCAGTTTGGGCTACAGAAGTATGGAGGTCAAGGTTCAAAGGTTCCTTGTGGTCATTAATCAGCTTCAATATGGCCACTAGGTGGCACATTACACTTCAAGAGTAGAAGGCCTCGATTCAGGTTTGCTCAGCAGGAAGCTAGCTAGGCCTGAAAAGGGCCATCTGACCTCATGAAGCTTGGTGATCAACTGTTTTCTTATAAAATAGCTGGCAGATGTCACAGTTTCACACTTACATCCTGCGGATTATCCGATGTCTCGGCCTCATTCAGCCATCTCTGAAGAAGAGGTTTCAGCTTGCACATGTTCTTAAAGCTGAGCTGCAGGGCCTCGAAGCGGCAAATAGTTGTCTGGCTGAACATCTTACCTACACAGAATACAAACAATATCATCACATGACAATAAACCATGAACTGGTGGCTTAAATGGCAAAACTATGATGTGAGGTCTATTCACAAGAGTTCATATCTGGTCTGCTGGTTTCTTTTATGCTCCTCAAACACTTGCCAGACCTGGATACACTTAATGGACTAGATCAGCTACCAGTAATAGTGATTTAGAGTTAAATGCTGATATACAAATGCAGAAAATGTCTACTTGGACTACCATAGAGTGTTTTTGGAGTAGCTCCCAGATGGCTCTATATTCAGTTATAATATCTTCTAAAATGCACATTGTTAATGCACTGTATGATCCTTACCATAAAGGTTACCAAGGGCAAGGCCAACATCAGCTTGAGTGAAACCCAAGGTAATGCGTTTGTGTTTCAGCTCCTTAGCAAACTGCTCCAGTTCTTCGGTGGAAAGATTCTCCTGTAGAACATGACAAAAATATGATATACAATACATTGGACAGGTAACTTACAAGTTGCACTGGTTCTCAAACAGTGCTTCTCTGGTTGATTCAATGACTTACCTCCTCAGAGTCGCTACACCCGCCGCTGGAGGACCCGCTGCTCCGCGTGGAGGAGGCCGGGTTCTGCGTTTGGGGCACGGTGGGAGCCTGGGTTGTGTTCACGCTGAAAAATGCGTTCCCTGAAAGCCCATTGCTTGGGGGTGAAGGGGACATAGATGGTGAAGATGCAGAAGATGTTGATGGATTTTGATTATTGCTGCCAGGTGGTGTGATATGGCTGATCCCGGGCCAGAAGGATGGATTCCAGGCCGGAGAGTAGAAGACTCCATGGGACATAGCTGCGGAGGCTGGAGGTGTTGGGTACCGCTGAACCTTTATGTCCGTTGAGTAGTCATCACCGGTGTCCTTCTCAGTCTTTATTTCGGGTAGTTTGATTTGTTCTCGGGTCTCTGCAATGGGGGGACTCAGGTTTATGGGCTGGGTTGCTGCTGTTACGCCGGGTACCTGGCCGGTGTACTCGGGCGCAGCGAATGGATACCAGTGTTTGGGTTGCCCAAACTCTCCAGCCTGCACGTCGGTTGTCCTGTAGTCACTGGCGACGGGTGGGAAAGGGAAAAATGTCTGCGCGGATCCCGGTGTAATGCCACCATAAGCGGTTTTGTTATAAAGGAAGCTCGGGTCTGTCAGGACGCCGTGAGGAAGCTGGAACGACGCAGCGCTGCCCATATTCTCCTGGCCCAAAAGTTGGGTGCAAGGATTGGTAGTCCGGCTGAAGTCATAGGGCCGGTTTTGGCACTCCGGACTCTGCGATCTTTCAGACATCTTCCAAACGGTGTGAGATCTTGTGAACTAACGTGCGTCCAAAGTTGAAAGGTTGAAAAAAAAAAATTAGCAATGGCTGACTGTAAACCTGCTCATCCGTTTCAAGTTTACGCACAAACCAAAGAGGGACGATGAAGGAAAGAACTCTCCAGAAAAAACCCAGCACCTGTCCGAGAAAAGTCCGTTTTGGGCCTAAGCAGTTGCCGTTTTGGTGCAACATAACCACCAATACGCCTACGGCCTAGTCCATGAAGTCTTTTGACACCACCACCACTCACCTCACCTTCAACCTCAAATGCTCCTCTCCTGCCTGCGTGATACAGGTTTTCCTAATCACAGCTGCGGGTGTTGGAGATCACCGTATCTCTTCGCCCATTGGCTGGCGCAGACAATTGCGCACAGCTGATGGTGAATTTGTGAATGACCTTGGTTCTTCCCAAAGTAGTGGGCGTGTTTTCACATAAACTTTGCTGCAGACCAAACTATGTTTGGGTTTGTTTTTTTGCTAAGTGAATTTAAAACTCATTCAATGCAGAGTTACTCAACAGATAAATAATAACTCAACAGATTTAAGTCACCTTAAAAAGCATATTTACATTGCTAAATAGGCACGGGTCAGTGCTCTCGTAAATACATATTGTAACACTATAACTTGCTCACCTCATACATGAATTATAATGCTGAGTTTGTTTAAATTATTCCCCTTTAAGGAGATGGCTTTGATATTAAAATCTCTGTCATTGAGGCTTCATTGAATTCGGTTTAATGACTAACATTTAAACAAAATAAAATAAAGTGATATTGTAATCCTGTATAACTGTAATAAAACAAATTAACTTAATTAATCGGGACACAACAGATATAGGGCCAGGCTAACTTATGCCTTGGAAGAATGTTTTAACAACTCATGAGCAACACAAACGACAGAAACGGAAAAAAAGTGTGATGGCTTCATAAAGCATGAGATAAACAGGGTGGACGCTACACATATGGAAAATAGTGCCAAACAAGTGTTTAGCTTGGGAAGAGAGGGTGAACACGCCATGCGTAAATTTTCCGTGACGTTTTAATTATGCGTTAAAACATGTTTGTCTCGGATCTGTGTCTGAAATGTCTGTTCTCTGTACTGGAAACAAGGATAACTATTTTACATCAGATGAAGCAGATTGTTGCACTTTGTTTAAAAGATAAACAAGATCTATGCCAAATATTTGGTCTACTTTGAATTCTGACTCTCTCGCCAGACTAGGAATGGAAAAGAACTGAGAACTAAATCATAAAATGGCCAACAGCATTCAGGTGAACTTCTCCCATTCACCCTTGATCAGTGGCCATTCAAAAGCCTGGATGGCCCGAGCACTGTACAGATGCGCTCCCCCAGCGCGAGTCGTTGGCCGCAGATTGCGGCAGGAAGACACACTGCGGGAAGGGAGAGGGGGTGCCATTGTACGATCTGGCCCCGGGGCACCCCGTGGATTTCAGATCCCGAGTTGCGATGGTCGACCATTAGCTCCTTTTCAGATTGGAACAATAAGTCTCAACCCTTTGATTCCGCCCAACACCCACCGCCTCCCCCATCATCCCCTCCTGTCCTCTGAAACAAACACCAGGCTGAAGTTTCACTCTGGTCTGCAGGCCCCGAGGTTCACCGAGGGCCAGTACCTTGGCTTCCAGTCTGATATGGCCTAAAGGTCCAAAACTGGTCCGAGGTATTGTCTGCAGGTGCAATAATCAAGTGGTTTTGGAATATCTTGTACATTCGGTATCCAGGAGAAATAAATGAGCATCAGTAGACTATAGAGCAAAGTCTAAATGTTTTATTTACCTGGTAGCTCCTAAAAATGAAGAGATACTTAACTGGTGAACAATCTGGTTAGTTTAAAGATGGGACAGATCTAGAAGGAGGACAGATATAGGCATGAAATAAAATTTTGGAAAACCACCAGAAAAATGTGTGAATAAAAATAAGTCTTGCAGAAAGGGTTAGGGTTATGTCATTTAACACCCCAGACTTATCTCATGACAACCATGGAGGCAGGTTGCAAACAGCAGTTATTGAATATAGGCTCATTTATTTCTTCTGGACCTTAAAAAAAAAAAAAAACAGCTCTTACTGCTTTATAGCCAGGAGATTAGCACTTTCTCTGCTCTCTCAGATACAAAGCCATGTAAGGTCCAGGACCAGGGAACCTTGGGGAGACCACAAGAGCCTGGTCAATAGCTTAAAAGACATCAAACCCCAACTATACAAGCATTGTCCTGGGCCATGGACTTGGGAGGATAATTGTCATGCAAAAGACAGACAGCAAGAGAGATAGTAGACTTCAGGCATGGCTTCAGAGAGAATGGGGCTGCAGAGCACAGAGCTCTCAGGGTGTCCAAAGAAGGGAGGGGAGGTTAAGGGGGGGAGTGTTGAATAGCCTGGTACAGTGAGGAGGAGATGAGTGAGGGGAGTATCTGGGGATTTAGTTGAAACCCCCCAGATGTCTCAGATCTTGTCTTTAGTTCTTTTTTTTAAGTGGCCTCTTCAAGACACTTAAGAGATCTGCTCGCTGCCAACCCGTCACATCCAGTCAAACAGAAAAAGCTTCAGCTAAAAGGAAGCCTGTTGATATAGCAACTGTATGAACGTGTTGCACAAATCCGGTCACACCAGTGAAGAAGAACCCAGCTCTTACCATGTGCAATTATCACATTGCATTTTTGGCATTTGTACTTACTATTTTATATTAAAAATATTTTAATATTTGCTCCTTATTTTCTCACCATGACTGCCATTGTATATTTTCAAATGAAAGTAACATTGGGTGTGTGTATCACACACAGAGAGGTTGATACATGTTGCACTTGTCACCCAAGGAGGAGACGTGTCAGTTTCGTCAGTTTCATGAAGTTAGTTCGTGTGTTACTAAAAAAGCAATTCTGTGAAGTTCTAGAGTTTAATTGTCAAGAATATTATAATCTAGCCCAGCTTCCCACAAAACACAACTAAAAGGTAATTATATTGTGTAACTGTAATAAATCAAACACTTGATCGAACACATTGATTTGATAGAGTAAATATGCTGGAATCTAGATACCACCCCGACCACTGAGCAGCACAATCGTCTCCCACAAACAAGTCTGATGGCTTTTTGATTTTCTTCCTAACGGCCCTGCCTTTGATACCAACCTTCACAGTCCCTCCACCCACCCAGATTTTTATCCAAGGGCCAATGGCTGCCTTCCTTCCACCGTCCACCAGCACAAAGGGCTTTTAATGGCCCTTGGCATGTAGCTCAATGGGGACAGGAGACAGACCCATCCCCTCCCCAACACACACACACACGGACATACACAAAACTCACACGGAGGTACATGCAAGCCTTCTCTCTGCCCCTACCCCAACACACACACACACACACTTTCTGGGTGTAGTCATTTGTGTCCTGACGACAGAGCAAGGTCAAACAGGATTTCCAAAAACTAGAGCGAGATAATCAACAACACACACTCATTTTCCACCTTGCTGAGGTGAGATGCAGAGGCAGTGTTAATCAGAGAGGAAATGCTTGTAGAACTACAGTTTGACTTTATGACTCAGCAAATCTAAATATATTCAGATTTATCTTGATGAACAATCTATTGAATGGCCAAATAAGTGATCTAGGGGTTAATAATATCTTAAGTTTAACTGGTTTTACCAAAAAAGATTGTAAACTAGGTTTGTTCAATTTTTTTTTAGAAAGATGCTCCACTCCTTAACCTTGAATCAATCAAGTTTCCTTTTACTTTAAACTTTAAGTTTGGATACACAGTATCGCATATTTTAACTCTTCACTGGGTGAAATATTCAAAGCCTGGACATGTATTGCATTCATCATTTATATTTATCCACTATTAAGTCTGAAATATTTGGTCTGTGAAAACTTTGGGATCTCAACTAGAATTTAAGATGAACGTGATTTTGAAATTTAGCTGCACAGTTTGTAGTTGAGTGTAAAGACAGTAACACAGAACATCATTTCTATTTCAATCAACACCAGATTTTGTAGATCTTGCCACAAAATGCAACAAATAAGAGGGCAGTTGCCAACATTCTTTGCATTACTTTTGCAACATACTTAAATTTTTTTTTAATCTAATGCAAATAAAACCTCTTAGTATGTTGAGTACTTTCTTTTTCCTCTTTTTAGAATGTACAAAGCATTTTGGCACACCACCGTGGCTAGAGATAACACACTGACTATGATTTGGACCTCTGCTGCATCTCTCTCTCTCATTTTATGTCATTTTGCTATTATCACAAATAAAGGCATTAAAAAATAATCAGTCAATTGTATACCATAACAAGCACAAAAACAAGAGACTCATTTTCATGTGGTAAAAAGTTTTAATTCCAGTTCTTGGTCTGCATGTACAAATATCTATAAAAAGTGAACACTTTCACTCTTTGTATGTACATTTTGCAGCACAGAGTTAACTTGGGACAGAAGAGGACAGAGAGTAAAGAGGGACAATACAAGAAAGTGATATTTACCACCTACACATCCATCAGTTATAGTCTGTCTCAAGAAATCAAGTGCTCAGAAGTCACTTTTACTGTACATTCCTCCTCCATCGACAGGATGCATACATACAGGAGGCAGAGAAAGTCATCAAAGCATCGCCATGATTCAAACACAGTACAGTCAAACCATGCAGACAGACGTCATCAAGAACTTCTTTTTCATATATATTTATATTATATAATCTTTATGTGCAGCTTATATGACAAGAAATAAATGAGCAACATCAAGTTTTACAGAGTTACCACAGAGATCTGATTTGAAGTATTCCTGGGTATCTGGTAGGAATGTGGTTTAGCTTCTAGCTACGCATGACAAAACAAGAGGGGCCACCTGTTTCTCAGTTTATGTATGTGTGTCCGGGTTGCATACACACCTGCTATTGTATCACATTCTTTGGAAGTAGCTGCAGAAATGAAGGGAAATAACAGAGGACGGAGGAGAAAATCTTAACTTAGAGTTTAACATTTAAACAGGACCTAAAAACCTTATGTTAAAAGACAGTGACAGAAATAAATTAACAAGAAACCCAACATACAATTGTAGTATTAAAAGCTGTTTTCCAGGAAGATATAGTAAAAGGCCAACAAGAAAACAATCATTTTTATCACTCTGTCCTCTGCCACGAGCCTCCATTTCTATGCATGCAGTGTGAGATCAAGTGGTTTCTTCCAGAGAAATGGCTTGTATGCCTGTATGTAAGCATGTTTGTGTTCAGCATTCACTTGTGATTCTCCTGTAAATTTGAGTCATCAAACAGAGGGTTTTTCACTTCCATCTCTCCAGTCTGTCAAGGAGACAAGAAAGAATGATTCTCAGTCACAAAACAACATCAGAAAATATAGATTTTTTTGTTTTGTGTATGCACATGTGTGTCTACCCACCGGTGCAAGTCCCGGGCACTCATATACTGTGAAGTCTCCTCCTACTTCTTCCTCATCGGATGTGATCTCGTGTTCAGGGACTTTCTGTTCAGGTTTGTGACTGTAGCAGTAGGAAAAAAACAAAAAGACACTCAAGTTGAGGCAGAGCGCTGACAAGGTCAGAGGATGTGGTTGAAACTTTAAGGTATACATGAAGACATGAAAAACAGGAAAAAGGGGAAAAAGAGGGAGTGACAAACAAAAAAAAAAGTACCTTCCCACTGAGAGCATCTGCTGTTTCTGATGCTGGTAGTGATACATTTGGGCACTTTGGGCCAGAGTTTTATCTCCTATCTGAGGACAAAACAAAAGAAGGAAGTATGACACATTTGCACCCTCATGCATCTTGTGGTTTATTCTTTTAGAAGAAGTGAGAATCGGAAACTAACAATAGCAGTGCACTTACCGAGGGACCGTTAGCATTGGTGGCGGCACCAGGCATGCTTGCCCCTCCAAAAGCAGGGTAGTCGACCTTCTGAGCTAGACGCTGATCTTTCTGCAACCTGTGGGTAGCATCATGAAGATTGAGCTGCCTGCAATACTGAGCAGCTGTTTCCTGCCTCTGGCATTTAAACATCTTTTAACCGAACCTCAACCTCAACAGCCAAAGGAAGCAGGCCTCTTTTTTTTTTAAGTATCAACGAAGTGTAAATATTATGCAATACTATCTGATGGTCTAGATTGGTCTTTGTATTTAATTTGGTTTAGAGAATACCCTAAATACCAAACTGAATCTTTTTCTTGTGTTACTTGTGAATGTGTGTGTTCAGACTTACTTGACGTAACAGACAGTTGCCAGGATCACTGCCACTGTGCCCACGGCCACACACACCGAGATCATGACTGTAGGTTGATACAAAAGAAAGAGGAAAAGAAAGGGAGTCAGAGGAGAGTGATTGAGTGGGGGTCAGGTGGCGACCCTGCTGAGACATTTCATATGGGGGGTAATTTCCCAACCATCAAATAATCAAATCATAATAAGTGTTTTAAAGAATGATACAGGCATCTGCTCTCCTACCATTACTGTGAAATAAAATCATACTCACTGACAATGATGGTGTCAGTTCTGGTTTTCGTTATAGCTATAGGACCGACTCGGCCCTGAACTCCTGTGGCCTTGGGATGGGGTGTGTTAGGGAGGGCAGAAGCTGCGGGGCGGGGGGCTGTGGTGGTGGCATGCAGGGTTTCATCTGAGAGACGACTCTGGCTTTTCTGTTTGTGGTTGGAGGCATTTGTCTTGCTTTTTTTAACATCTGTCTGGGAGGTGACGGCAGCTGGAGAGAGTAAGGAAGACACAAAAAGCGACAGAGTTAAAACTGAGAGCTTACCAGGAGGGAAAAGACACAATATTGAGTTGTGTAATAGTTGTATCAAATTATTTGTGTATTTCTGTCTTAAGATTGTGCTTAGGGTTCTTACCAGAATCTTTGTATTGCTTTTCTGGTTGACTGATCACTTGCTGTTTTTCAATAATAGAATGAAGGAAATCGATCTCCTCCTCCAGGTTAGGGTTAAATGTCACTTTGCCTACAGAACAAACAAGATTCAGAGATTCATTGATCATGCAGAAGTTGTTAATGTAACTGTCTTTAAGCATGAGCTACAAAATGAGGAATGATGCATGATGCATAAAATCATGTACCACTCACAGCGAGACTAAAGGCTTCCTTATATAAACAAAGCACCTTTATTCATAAACATAACATACAAATCAGTTAGCAACCACTGACAGTGACTTCATATGCATGACAAGCAAAGTTACCAGGGCAAAGCACCTATGGCTGAAGCTACCAAATATTTAGCCACAATTTTGCCATATTCTACAATTAATAATACTTGAATCTGCAAATAACTATATTTTTCCATTAGGAGTGAACTTGTTATCTTATTTTTTTATTATTAATCTGCAAATTCATTCATCAAATTGTATGTAACATGTGAGGAAAACAGTGAAAACGTCCAATATTTTCAAGTTTTCTCACATTAGATGAAGAGAAGCAGCAAAATGTGGCGTTTTTTTACCTAAAGAATGATTTAAACGATAATGCAGTTATCAAAATAGTTGCAGATTCTCCATCTGTCAGCCTTCTAATTGACTAATCATGTCTAATTTTCTTATTAGTCGTCCCTACTCATATCCCATAAGCTTGAAGTTGGGCTTTTCTAGGTCTGGGAAACATCATTTTTAAAGCTTCTCCCCTCTCATGGCTGTAGGTAATGTGTAACTATTGTGTGTAAGTATGGGAGAGACAGGTTTAGGCATATTATACATGTCTGTCCCTTCAGGATCTTGCCTCTGAAGCGATGGACAGGGAGTGTGTCAATGTGTGTTGTTTGTTTGTGGACTGATAAAAAAGGAGACAATACTAAACTGTTGTTAACAGCCTTTACAGCCAGACAGCGAGCCACATTCCTGCAGTACTGCCGACGTCTCCAGGGCGACCAGGGCGACCAGGGCTCATAGTGCGTGTGTGTGGCCGGGGGAGGAAGCACCACAGGGGGCAGGAGCAATCAGCCAAACCTTAGCTTCACTGGGCTTCAGTTGCTACATTCACAATAGATCCCATAGCTCACTGATAATGGAGGTGATCAAAGTGCTATTTCCCTCTATAAAGTTACCTAGCAATATATCAGATATAAAATTATAGGTGTTTGCACTCAAAGCTGAAGAGACACGAGAAAACAAGCTGAAAAATACAAAGAGTGCAACAAAAAGTGCTTGAATAAAGCAGCAAATTCAGCAAATCATGCCAGCTGTAATCCATTCAGCATCCTGCACCAATCCACGTAAAAACCAGTGTGAACGAATAAACCAGTGCAGATGAATCTAAACAAATGTGTTTAAATTATTATTACAAATGATCACAACCACCTACATTACATTAATGATTACAGTGTGACTTTCACTCCAGAAGGCTGGCCATCTGGCTGAGCTAATGTGTATGATATGACATCCCAGCACTTTCACTGCCTGCTTTGTTTTTATCTTACCCCCCTCCACTAATGGCCATTTAGTGCACTCCATAGCAGGTGTCTGTGGAGGCGGGATGCACCATCTGTACTTTGCAGGTGGGTAGGAGCTCCAACCGTGCCTGTGTGCTCGCCAGTAAGTATGCGGTAATCGGATTTAAGTTAAGATGAGAGCTTTATTGGTGGATTGATTTAAAAATCTGCAGATAAATGGTTAAAAACGGACGAGCTGCATCTATTTGTTTGGGGAATCCTTAAGCCCCCACCGTTGAAGTTGATAATTCACCTAAAAAAAAAGTGGTGATTGTGTGTATGTGTGTGGTTTGTCACACCCAGACTAAGCACGAACACCTCTCCTTGTGTAAGAGAGTTTTGTCACTGGCTTGATAATGACCCATAACCTCTTGAGAAGGACCCAGGGGGCTGTCGGGTACAACAAACAAACAGTAAACAGCTCAACAGGGATTGAGAATCACACACATCTGTGCTGTCCTATTTTCCCACTTAAAAGCCATTCACATTTCTTCCTTCCCCAAACCACACACACACACACACCCTTTCGGCTAGATTTCACAGATCTTGCCACTTTATTTCCAAATTTATGGCATGACAAAGACAATTGGGAAATAGCTAAATGTACCGTGATGTAATTATACAGTAAATCACGAGACACACCAAAAAACTACGATTAATCTAAATGCTTCCAGATGAAACTTTGTGTTTGTATTAATTACATTGTGTTTTTTTTGTTTGTTTGTTTGTTTTGATGATAAAAAAAAGTCTTATAAACATACTATAACAAAGATACCAATGCAAACAGGAGACAGGAGAGCATTGGTAACATCTAGTATACCGGTCTACGGTTATCTGGCATTATATTCAGCAAATGAAACGACACCATGCTGAGTTCTTAGAAGTAAAAGGGCAAATTAAGCTCAGTGCCTCCCCCTCACAGTGAGCATGTCCTGTTCATAGATTATTGCTGTCATACTCTTACCACAGCTTTTGGAGGAAAGACCTACAGGAACAAGTTAAAAGGAAACAGACCAAAAAAGGTCACAGTGTAAACAGAAACTCAGTGTGTCTTGCTGCCCTCTAGTGGGAAATTTAATACATCACGTATGCAGAAAGAGTGTCTTCGGGTCATTCTCAAATTCACTGAAACTAGCTGTCATGCTAGTTTCAGATCTTTCTAACTGTCATACTATTACCACAGCTTTTAGAGGAAAGACCTACAGGAACAAGTTAAAAGGAAACAGACCAAAAAAGGTCACAGTGTAAACAGGAACTCATATCTACTTTATTAGTAAGTCTGTTTTTAGACTGAGGGGTTGGTACACAGTTAAAATGTCATTTGAACCTCTGAAGTTGGTACAGTAATATACTACCTGCTATTAAACGTTAGTCACAGCTCACTGTAGAGCTTTGAGTCAATACTGGAAATCTGACTGTCAATGTTCTAACCTTCAATAAATAGTTGCACCTGTTTTTCCTCCATCGTTTTAAAAAAAAAGCATACGCCCAGTAATGGAAATTCCAAGTGTGCAATAAACCACAGAACAAATGCACCTTTTTCTGTCCGAATTTAGTCCGTTGCAAGTGCCAGTGTCTGCTTATAAACAGCAGCATTTGTCTTCTTTTTAAAAAAGGCAAAATGTTCAAGAGAAAATAAGTATCCTAAGCATTTGATGTATTTTTTGAAATACAGTTAAAAATTTACTTAAAAAGTTAAAAGATTATCTGCTTCAGCAAAACAACAGCTCTGATTTTCAGATTTTTTCTTTTCCATTTTGACTTAGTTAACCACTTCATGAAAGTAAAACTGTAACAGTCACTGACTGCTGATCAAAACTGCAGAAGCAATCACTTCCCTTGTCTTCACATGACTACATCAGCAGATCTAAACCTGTCCTTGCCAACAGGTGGTGTAGGTTGGACTCAAAGTGTAGTGCAAGATGTGGAACTCTTAGTCACTGCTTTCTCAATTTAATTCAAGTATTAGCAACAACAATCTAATTTTTAATTCTCTGGCTGAACATTCTACATATACATTACCTCACATAGTTTCAGTGTGTAATAAAATAAAATCAATAAAATGTTATGTTAAAGCTATTTGACTTAGTTAGTTGGTGAGTTAGTTGAACAAAGTGTATAGAATAATGGCAGTTTTAACATCAACAACTGTAAATGTAATGTTTACATGTATTTCGACCAGTTAAACGTTGGGGTGACTTGTTAGCAATTCTCTGAAATTGTATAAACAATGTTTATTTACAATGTATTCCACTGTTGCAAACTAAGATTGATGTTTGGTTCTCTCTTAGTTTAGTCGTCCATCTTTATTTTGCCAAACTGCTTCAGGATATTTGTTCTTGTTACGTGTTGCTAAACCAATCCAACAGCTGTTGGAGCTGGTTTTTGCAGTTTGTTGTGTCTACTGTATATTTCATAATGTAAAAAGGTTTAAACACACATACACAAAAAGGGAAAACGAACAGAGTCAATGTGTGCATGAGAGAGACAGGGACACTTGGCTACATGGAGACACAAATTAACTGCATATAAAGTATACATACTGTTCTTGTAGCTTCTGAACAAAGGAAATGCTTCAAGGCACACTGTATGTTTACCAATGGCAGTGCACGCCTCCATGTCAAATACAAGCAGGTCCTACTTCCAATAAAAACTGTTTCCAGCCTCCCTCGTTTGCCTACTGTACACTTATATCCTCTCTGAATGGAGCCTGCGAAACATTAGACATTTCAGACTGAATGCAGAGTGATTTCCAGAGACGAGAGCAGAATAACCCTGAATTTCAATTTACAGGAAATCAAACTACACGAATAGGCCAATGAACGCAAGGCCAGAGGTATAATGATGTATGACAGAGAAGAGCTGATAATAATTCTGAATGCAAGATATGAAAGATGGGAGCGCAATTTCAGAGAAAGAAAGACGAACATCAGTTTACATTATAGTGAAAGATGTGTTGAGGATAAGAACTACCAACCACATTACAGGCAATGCAGACTAAGCGAAACTCTAGCCATGTCACCAATAATGATTTAGTAGAGCACTCATACATTTTCTTTGTTGATTTAATTGAGAAATAATAAGAAAAAACACTATTTATTCTATTTTTCTGTCTTGTGAGGATGACTGCAATATCCTGGAACAACTAGACCGCTCTTCAGTCTCCTTTAAAGTCTGCGTATAGTCAGACTAAATTTGTGTTCTGAATTTGTCAGACCAAAAAAAACACCCAGCCAAATTTGAATGATTAAAAATATCGACAAGTTTATTAAATTAGGTACGACTGAAACGTGTGAGATGAGCTCAGAAAATTACACAAAATTAATTAACCTCTCTCTTTCTGCTCGGGGTGCAGGGGTATGCTCGGGTGGCCTCAGCGTGTCATCGAGCCACCCTTTAGGACCGCCCAAAAAATCCTGGACTGAAAACTGGTGAAAAACTGTTTTAACCTCTAACTCCACATTTCAGTAATCTATTGTTCAGAGTCTTTTCACATGTTTTCCAACATATTTAATGTAAGAAATCTCAGAATTGCCTTTACACAGAGTGCTGTTATGATATTATTGTGAATATTCTATAATGGTAAAAACCGTATATCTATCTAACTGGGTTAAGGTTATGGTTAGCCAGTGAGTCAGCTTGATGATGATGATGATATTTGTTTTGTAAGACTGAAATTACAAATTGAAAGAACAAATGAGTGTGTTTTCTGACGCAAACTGTACTTGCTGACAAAACTAAAGTTTCATGATGAGCTATGAGTCATGTTTAAATGTGAAAATCTGTATTTTTCGTGCTCTAGCAAGCACAATCCCGAAAACACATTATCAGCCATCGTATTTCGTCTGGTGTGACATCAACAGTGAATTCAGAGGTGTAATTTTGCAGTTAGTAATGCTGCCAAACTACTGAGGCGGCAGGTCTTTATTGCGTTTTGATGCATTAAGAGATGTGAGCTGCCCGTGACAAACCAAATAAACCCAATCTGGTATATTTAGGTGAGTGAAAATGTAGCAATTAGACCGATTAATTTCAACATTTTTTGTGTGTGTATGTATGCGAGTGTGAAAAAGAGTCTTGTCTCCAATGTGGCTCACTGTGTTCTGTGTTCTCTCTGGGATTTATGTAACCACTTTAGGGAGCTTAGCTGAGGTCTGTGATGTGCTGGATTCACTACACACACACACACACACGAAACAGTTACAATCTTCATATGGAAAGAAGCACATGGAGATACAAACACAAATACTAATGCATGTAAAAAATATAAATATAAAATCCTCTCTTCTCCTGCCTGATGTGACCTCACACTTCTCATCAATCTCCTTCTCATGTCTACTTCTCTCTCTGATGCTGCTGCCAATAATTTGAGCCAAGTTTGCACGGCATCCTATCCTGCCGCAGAGCCATCTAAATTATTAATCCTGCAGAGAACACACATACGCTCGCGCGCACACACATTCGTGCAGAGGCAAGCCAGTGCGCACGAATATACACAACATGTTTTTTTACTTCTGTTTAATTTCTGCAGCGCTGTCTTGGTGGTGTATGTGCCAGCGGTGCGATGCCATGCCGTGGAAATTAGAGAAATGACATTTGTTTTTGTTTTTTTTTGCAGCTTGGCTCTTTCATTAAATGACATTAGATGGTGTGATGCAGATGAAGGAGAGAGAGAGAGAGAGAGAGAGAGAGAGAGAGAGAGAGAGAGATGTCATCTAAGTGATTAAAGCCACCAGCGCGGGGCGGTCCGTGTGTGTGTTTGTTGCAGACACAGCAGGGGCAGGGGTGGATTAAAAAACACAGGGGATCAGACCGCACCACAGTTGTCAGGGATATGGATGGGGAGAAGGAGGGAGAAATGAGGACTCCAACAAGGACATAGAGAGACGAGAGCGAATTGGAGGAGATACTTGAGATACTGAGAGGGAGAAGGAATAACGAGATAAAGCTAAGACTGACAGGAGAGGAGAAGGAGAGTGCAGAATCAATAGGCGACTCAGAAAAAGAGGTGGAGTGGAAGAGAAATGTGGGCAACAGGATACAGAGATCAGCTGAAAAGAAAAGAGTCAGTGACAGAGAATGAACGTCGAGTGAAGATGTTAAAGCAGTGAGTCAGTCAGTACATTTACGTGCACTTTAATAATTAGATTTTAACTGGAGTGAAGTAATTGTTATAGCTGTCATTTAAAGCTGCACGTAACTGGAATTAGAACAAGCGTAACATGGTTATTCATCTGTCTTAAAGGAGCAGTGTGCAGGATTTAGTGGCATCTAGTTGTAGATTGCAACCCCCTCGTGTCACCCTCCTTCCTAGCATTAAAACATGCAAAAAACAAACAAAAAAAAAACAAAACGTGAAAGGCCCTGTTTACAGCGTTCAGTGTTTAGTTTGTCCATTTTAGGCTACTGTAGAAACATGGTGTGTTGGACTGTGGATGATTTGATTCCAGGACATCCAGGAATGTCTGATATGTTGTATTTTATATTTGTATGAGCATGTCAGAAAGAAAGAAGTCAGTCAACTTTGCACTATTATTATTATTATTATTATTATTATTATTATTATTATTACATATTTTAGAAGTTATTCAAGTTTTAAAGATTTTTTTTTGGCCTTTATTTGACAGAGACAGCTTGAAGAGTGACAGGAAATGTGGGAGAGAGAGATGGGGAATGACATGCGGGAAAGAGCTACAGGTTGGATTCGAACCCTTGGCCTCTGCGGCAAGGACTCAGCCTTTGTACATGGGGCAGTTCTAGGATCTAGGAAAGAATGTCTTAGCTCAGTTCACCAATTTTAGTAGAATAGAGTAAACTTACCTCACCTGAAGTAGTAAATACTATATGAAATGTTTCAGTTTCAGCTGTAAGGTGATCAAGTGAACTGAACGTGTGTGTGTGTGTGTGTGTAGTGACTGCAAAATCACATGTGTGTTTTTGTGTGAAATTTGTCATTTCATACCGTGCTGACGGTGCCTCTTCTTCACCTCGCAGCGTCCTTCCTCGTTCTCCTCCAATGGGGAGAGGCAGGGGCCACAATGGGAGGATCCAGGCCTGCAGAAGTGGCGTCTCTCTTTGGCACAGTCTATATGAAGACACTTTCTGCCAGCTAGGTGAGAGAGAGAGAGAGAGAGAGAGAGAGAGAGGGTGACAACAGTTTCATGAGTATCTGAACCACACTGCTATGATGCAGAAATGATGCTTTTAACGAGGCAGGTAAACAAACAAACGTCTTTGTGTGGACTGAAGTACGATGAAAATGCTTTCAATAAGAGATGCTTCAGCATTAGAACCGACGCTCCTTTCATTAGTGGATGTGTCAGCTCTCCAGAGATGAAACATCTGCCCTCGAACCAGAACGCTGATGTCAGAGTTAAACCACAGCGTCGCTTGGTTTTTAAAAATAGCTTTTAGCGTTTGCTTTAACCTCATCACGGCTTTCATGTGGGCGAGGTTTGCCTGATAGGACGAGAATGTTTGGACAGTAAGAAAAGTACATTTTGAATGATTCTCTGCATTTCACAACGTGGTGAGCTCCACCTGTTTGACAATCTGAGTCAGGTTACACCAAAGTAAAGAGTGATCTACAGCGACTCTGTATCTGCCGGCAACGAGGGTTAGATAATCAGTTGACCTGATTACTACCACTTTGATGAAAAACGGAGCCCAAACGCAGCATTTAGTTATATACAGAAACACACACACACACACACAGCTCGGGATGCACGCAGAGGAAGAAGTGGGTCACAGCAGGTGTGTTTAGCAGAGGGCAGATAGAGCACTGGTCCCATCAGAGTAGATAATGAGCCCAGCAGAGCTACACAGCAAGCAACAGCACAGGAGGTAATTTAAGGTAGATATAAGAGAGTGGATGAACCCAGTATTTTTGAGGGCTAATGGGTCTCAAAAGGTCAGGTTGTTGAAGTGTATAAGTGTCAGATCAGTGTTGTGAAAACCTCCTTTGTGAAGAGAAAGCATCAGTTTGAGCTCGGTGGGTCATGTTGGTCAGGGGGAGTTTTTTTAATACATTATTTAGAGATTTAATAGTGTTTATCTGGAAAAGACATCCTGTTGTTCTGTTTTGCAACATCATTGTGCCGTCATTCCTCCTTACTTAACCTGATTTTTTTCCCCCCTCAATTGCTACATAAGAGGGGAGAATTACATACGACAGCTGAGGGGGAATGCTCAGTGACATCCATGGCAACAAGGCCTGCAATACCAGGGAAGATGTGTCAGTGAAGGAGCACATGGGCAGACATTGTTTGTTGCAGAGATGAGGAGCAGATACAAGAGGGCCACCACTGTGCCTTTTGTAGCTGTGTATACATATATGTTTATATATAGGAGAAGCACATTTTGAATCATTTTGTGCATTTCACAATGTGGTGAGCTCCACCTGTTTGGCAATCTGCAGGCTACACCAAAGTAAAGAGTGATCTACAGCGACTCTGTATCTGCCGGCAACGAGGGTTAGATAATCAGTTGACCTGATTACTGCCACTTTGATGAAAAACGGAGCCCAAACGCAGCATTTAGTTATATACAGAAACACACACACACACACACACAGCTCGAGATGCACGAGTTGAATTGTATTTATAACCTAATCTGTCCATTGAAACATTTATAGTGTGCTAAAAATATAAAATATGAACTGAAACTGTGCCAAACTTTTCAGTTTGTATTGTTTATCTCTTGATTTTATAATGTGCTCATAACTTGTGGACTTGTCATATGCGATGATAAACTCATGGACTGTTTTTGACACAATCAAAACTGAATTAATTCAGGCTGCTGTCGACTTGTTGATGTACTGAAAAGAGAATGTAATTACATTAAGAAAAGGTTTACCAATTGATTTTTTGGTGTTACAGAATAACTGCTGCGATAAAGATAAAAACGTCGACACAACTCAGCGCTAACGCAAACAAAACTTAATGAAAATGGCAAAAACATCACAAGCCTGCTAACATCACAGCCACTTCCAAGACTAATACATACACATTACACATACACGCCCATGCTAACACACACATATTTTGACAAGTCTCCACATCAAGAAGGAAGTGGACAGTGACTGGTGTGCCTCGTTTGAGTGAAAGGTGGAGTGACGCAGGTGTAACGTGAGAAGACTTTCTATTTGTGTCAAAGACAGAGAAAGAGCAGCTGGTTGGTGGGAGATAATGGGAGAATTGATTTGAATGGTGAGGCCAAATGGTTTATCGCTGTTGTATCTACGGGTAGAAGAGCAAATGTTTTGCTTCATGCCACATGAATCATACAGACATAAAACTAACATGCAGGCAGACTCCTGAGCGTGTTTAAACATTAGCTGTTGTTAAAGAGTTACGCTCTGTCTTTTTCTGTTCCCACGGCCAAGCAACAATTCTGCCACCTCTACATTTAATTGCTTCCTCATCTGCTTCAGCCCTGTTGCCAAGTTATTCCACATCCCTGCGAGTGTAACGTGCTCACATGGCAAGCCCCCTCATTCCTGATAAGATGCAAGCTGACTCTCGTCATTATTTTCTCTCTTCTTCCTCCCTCACTTGTCGTGGCTTCTATTTTTATATCCCACGTGTCTTTCTTTAATTTCCCTCCTGGTAGTAAACCTTTGTTTGATCTGTTCACATGTTCGTATTGATTTCCTTCAACCCCATGACGTATTTTAAACAGTTTGTGTCAGTCATGGGCACATGCTTGCATGCGTGCTACACGAGACTGAAAAAAAAAACATGGATTCATTTGCATTCAAAACACGACTGCCTTTTTAACCATGTGAGCTAAAGTAGTCTCTTTTTAGCCTCTAATGCTTTCCTCACAAACTTACATGCGCGCTCTGATTTATTGTCATGTTGCTGTTCGCGTGACATTTTAAAAATAATGACAGTATCTCAGATTTCTTGGTGGAAGTAGCACATTAAGAAGTGATTGTCACTGGCATTGAATAGAAGTAGATCCACTAAATCCACTTCAGTTTCCATGTTGCTTGATTTGTTCAACAAACAGTCAAAACCAGAAGATATTCAATTTACTGTCTGGATGAAAAATAGCTAATATTCACACATGAGAAGCTGGAACCAGCCAATTCTTTGTTACTTTCCAACGGTGAGAGGAATTTACAGGAATCATACAGCTGTAATATTTCCAGATGTCCTGTTCTCTATCTAGATTTGATTAAAAACAAAGATGTCTCTGCTGTGTTCAATTCTGCATGGCTGTAATTAGTTTAACACTGTCCAAATAGTTGGGCTAAGCAATGACATTAATAAATCATCTCAGCTCTCAAAACACTTCACCCCATACTAAGTCGAGGCTCAACACACATCAGGACCCTGTTGGTGTTTTCTAGAACATGCTGCAGAGGCATCAAGCCTCCTGCCCTCCTAAACCTTTAAACCTCCTTCTGTCATCAGCTCCCTCCCCCTGTCTAACCCTTTTCACTCTCCTCACCTCAGAGACCAAAACCAAGGCAGGATGAGACAGAGTCAAGACCAAGACCAGACAGTATATAGCCTACTTACTGTAGGTAGCTAACATGTGGCTAATATTCACCATATCTCTTTAGGTGAGGCACGCGCCTTGCAGCCCTCTCAGTGAAGCTTATTGCAGGATTTACAGACTGGTGTGTGTTTTCTTTCGGACGCTGTTGCAGATCCCCTCTTTGACGTTTAGGAAGTCACTTTCTAGTGAGTGTGTGTAAAGGAGGACAGCGACGGCTAACTGTCGTCAAAAAGTTCAAATTTGAAATCAGTCAAGTTATTGGTGTCATTCGAAGCAGGGAGTTTGACCTAGTTCACATCCTCACATATACTCACATATGTGAGCGTGTTGGCATGCTGAAGTTAGCAGTTAGCTGAAAGAATGGCCTTGTAGTATAGCCTCAAACAGAAAGACTGTCGACCGCTCGCGTTAGGTTTCAAACTGGTTATTTATCAGGGCCAGTCTTTTGGAAGAGATTTCCTGTATCAGAGCAGGGGTTTTCCATGCATCTATGTCTCAGTATCAGAGGTGAACATATTAAGCAATTATCAGTCACAAGAGATTGCATCTGGTTTAGACTGCTGAATCATTTGTTCTGACCTTCGGTGTCATCACGCACAAAAAAAAATGTGTAACTCCTGCCACAAACATGAATCACCGGTGCCTAAAACAAAACGGAAGAGACATTTAATCCCGGTTATGAAAGCTTTTTTTCTTCATTACAAGTCTCCAAACCTTACTGTAATGGTGCTAGAAACTCTCTGGTCGGCACTTCATTATTATTCATCACATGGGAAAGTTAATATGGTGGAACCTACTGCAGTCATATGAATGCAGATCATTTTCTCCTCACACACCCAGCCACAAACCTGTGTCCTTCATTATGAATGTGTGAGGCAGACTGACAGTGAAGAAAGAAGTGTGAAAATCAGTGAAGAGCAGCGGTCAAATACATCAAGAAACAGCATTCAGACCTTTTTGGTGTGTTAGTATATAAAAAGAACAAGTACGTTTAATTACTATTATCAACATTTTACCAAACTCACGCTTACATAATGCCACTTTTTCTCCAATAAAGATGCTCATGCATCTTTGCTAGGACAAAGCAGCTCAATTCTATTCACTAGCATAACAAAGGATACACAGAAGTGAATGTCAAGGCGCCATAGGAGGTGGCCTTGCACCAACATGCCTCCCACACAGTGCTGTCGCTAATTAGAGAGCTCAATCAAGGAGACAGTGGAGTAGAAATACAAAACAAGAGACAGACAGTGAGATGGAGACAGAAGAGAAACTGAAACCCCAAAAAAACCCACACATGTTCCTGTTGCATATCAGGTTATTTGGTATGAAGTCAGTGGAGGTGTGAAAATATGTTAGGTAACTCAGGGACTCAGAAAGTAGTCCTTGGAACGAGCAAAAAATGACTTTCCGAACCATCTGCTGCTGCTGTTGCCAAGCTGTGTGCTCAGCAGCAGATCTGCCAGGAAGAACTGAGAGGCAAACAGAGGCATTCTCACACAGCCTACACTCAGACACGCACAGATACACTCGTGAGCAAGTGGACACTTTTCATGTCACTGCTAACTTGTGCTCCTTCAAGCTGTTCTACAGATACAGTACAACAAATGCCACCCTGCTCTGTGATTGTGTGTGTGTTTGTGTGTGTGAGAGAGAGGAAGCAGGAAATGGGTAGGCCTGGAGGGTCATACACTTCCATTGTGTGTGTTTCCTGACCCTCTGATAGCAGAAAGGAAGTAAGCCAAACACTCCAAATTTAAGTGGAAACATTAGAGAGCTTCACTTGATATGTAACCACACAGTTTATGTCCGCATGGATAGAGTGTGTATATCTGTGCGTGCGCTCATATGTGTGGCTTTTTGTGTAACCACGGTGGTATGCTTCTGTTTATTCACCATCACTCACAAATGACAAAAACAAACACATGCCAATTAGCCTCTTTCCAGTTAGTGCTTTGCTTTCGCTGGGATCAACTGGGACAAACGTTGCTCTTATACTCTATGCAACAAAACTAACCATCATCTGTGACCAACTGTATCTAAGTGGGATTTGTGGTATAGACTGAACACAATGTATTTTTCTTTTTTTATATATATTTCCTTTAACCTGAGCAGCGGTTCATTTTTACACCAATCTGATGAAGTACTTTCATTTTTTCAGTCGTCTAAAGCAAAAAAATCTGTGTTTATTTGGTCTAAAATGGGTTCTCAATTGATTTTCCAGTACCTTTTCAACATCATCATATAGTGATATGGTGAAATAAATCTTCATGTACTGTGACAGAGGATTTAATCACACTGCTAGTGTAGTAGCAGTCAGTATACGCAATATCCACTCCATACAACCTTTTTAAAAGAGAAGAAGACAAGCAAGATTAAAAGAAGTAGTATTGTGAAGCTGAAATAATGAAGCAAACAGGTGTAGACAGATCTGTGAATGATGTGTGATAATAAGATAATTTATGACTGACTGTTAGGAGAAGAAATAAGAACAGAGGGTTTGGAAAGAATATATCTGGATGAGTTCCGTCTTTGCGTGGGAATTAAAATCACTTCTGATCAGATTTTAAGCAAGGCTGAACACTGACAAATGCAAAGCACAGGTTTCATAATCAACAGCTGATTCATTTTCGCAAAGAAATTGCTCACTCAGCTCTGACTGTCTTTAACGACGCAGCGGAAAAGCTGCCACACCAATTCAGAGAGCCTCAATTCTCAGAAAACAGCCCTGAGTCTAAATTGAATGATTTAATGTGTGGAAACTGTCTACCTTATCAGTTTCAGTATGCTAGTGTAGCGTAGGTGCCGGTTTCCCACCATAACCTCATGTAGTGACTCTTACATTGCCAATACTGGTGGAAATTGGGGCATGACCTTGCACCTGTTTAAAACACATGTACAAGCACACGCACTCACAGACAGACAGGCAGGAAATAGACTGGTGGCTTCTTGAGAAGAGTTAAAGTTGAGTCGAGGTAAAGGTAAAGAGGAAGTGAATGAAAAATGGTGGAATTCAGGTTTGTGGAAGAATAAGGCGGAACAAGCCTTTGTCTATTGTCGTGGTGCAGTCTGTCTTATCTCTGCGTGCATCTGCTGAAGTTACTTCTGTCATGTCTGACAAAGACGAGTCTAACCCATTACACAGTGGATAATTACTGTGTCATTAACATTAGAGCGGCGCAGAGCAGTACACCCTGCAGCAAACAGAACAAAGGTTAAAAGGGATTTATACAATGGCCGCAAGTAGGTGGCAAAAAAAAGCTCTTTTTTAATTTCCCCTTTTATGGTCATCATGTTTATGGCCTCTGGCTGTTCCAGTTGTTACAACAGTCTGCCATGCAATAATTTAATTATTTTGAGAGCTGATTCAATTACTGATTATTCTTTAACTGGACTGACCAATGTAAACCATTGGGCTGCTTTGGCTCACAATTCTCTTAAAAGGAAGTTCCACTAATAAATACAGCATATTTTTTCCCCAGTATTGTGTTATCAAAAGCACCTGGTGTGGTGGCTAAAAAAGTATGAGCATTGCAGAAGAAGCGTCAGAACTGATACCCAGATAATATTTGGTGCTTCTATTTTAAATCATGTAATGCAGACACCGTCATTCTAGGTGAGGATGTGGCTACACACAAATGGAAACCTGCGTATGCAAAACTGCTGACATAAAAAGGAAATGTGCTGTTTCTGATTTGTCGGTTTTCAATACAAGATTGGCTTGATAGGAGACTAAACTTACGTTATGTTTGAGGGTTGTACTAAAAGCATAGCATGATTCATTCCAGCTAAACTGCGCTGGCTCTGGCTTTGTCTAATGTCTGTAAACACACTCAAATTGATTAATTGCGGACCTCTCATTTCCTGGAGGGGTCTGGTAACCAACATTATGCTCTCAAAGAAAAAAAAAAAAACAAACCCACGGCAGAAAAGAAAAAAGAAAGAACACGAGAGACCAGTGGTTTGAAGAAGCCACCACAGCAAAACCTTGGCAGACCACCTGAGTTGAAACAAAGACCACAACAGGGCAGATCGATAAGTCTTTCCTGGCTGTTGCGTAATTTCACTATGATGGCTACCACCATATGATTGGGTGGTAAATTTTCTTTTCTCTGACTGATGAATGTTGGTTATGTCACATCCCCCCAAAGACCACAGAGAGCAGATCCATTTGAAACCAGAGGTAGCACTAGTTAGCTTCAAACTGCATTTTCTAAATGACTTCCTGGAAGAACTGAGTTCACATACAAGACATATCAAGCCAAGGTAAAATTAGATGACTTAGTGAGATTTAGTGACCCATCAAAGCCTTTTATAGGTGGTATTATTATTGACAAATCTGTAGAGAGCACAGTTCAAACCCATTCCATTCAGAAAGCTCTCATCTTAAAGGCCATATTTACTCTTGAACCCAAAGGAAAATAAAAATGTCATCTAACCCATACCTGGTCTTTTAATTGCATACTATCATGGGTAAGCTTTAGTTAATCACTAGCCATATGGGGATATAAATCATTATGTGTGAACCCAGTCATCGACTCTTTATGTCCCCTGGCAGTGTGAAAGTGTCCTTTCCCATGACTTTTCATTGCTCTCAATCCCCACTTCAACGCTGATGATTTTGCTGCAGGGTAAAAAAAAAAAGGATCGTTAAAGCTTAATCCTGGTGGAAGAAAAGGCCGGAGGCAGCGGCTCTCTGAATAATAATCACACCAGTTTGTATGTGGGTTTGGTGAATGACAAACCTGGCATTTTAAACGTGGCAGCACAACAAAGATCAGGCTGAATATCAAGAGGTGAAGACGATGTTTCTCCACTGAAAAAGGGCTAAAATTAGTCAGTGAAAAGAAGTGACTTTTCTGCTGTTTGCTAATTCAATGTGCCTTACTTTGTTATACAATTCTGCATGCTAAGGTAATTCATTCTGTATCTTTGCCAGCGGACTAGACATACTTTATGCAACCAATTGGGTTTATGGAGATTTTGGATTACGTCCATCCCAAGAACCCGATGTTCTGCAAAAGCTCACTGGCATCCAGTATTTACACATGATGTCTCGATGTTTGCTGAATCAACCAGCTGATAATTATGCACTTCATGCTGTTGTCACACTCCGGTGGAATCATCCTGAAACCTGACTCACTGTAAATACTGAATGTGCTTTTTGAGGTTCTGCGAATGCCTCCAACGCCTATTTAATTTAATATGTAGCCATTTAGTTGAAATGTGCCTGTGACTCCAATAAATTTCTTGCACAGCTGCTTATTTCACACTAGAAAAAGTCTGTTATTACAGTGTTGTTTTGCCTCGTCTTGATGTTTCAACATATGCAAACAATAGCCCGCATGCTGACACGTTCACACACTGCTACGAGCAAGCTGCGTTCACATGTAACAGGTGTCAAAATCACATCATTGTGCATCACACAAGCAAAGTCCTACTGATGACGCCAAACATATCATTCTTTTCTGAACATGTAAAACGGGTGCACTGACAGTCTGACTTCATCTTCTGCATCATGAGTCATGAACGCTTCACTAGGTCACCAAACCACCTTTTATTTTTCAGCACTTCCGAAAGGACGTAATGACATTTGCATTCTGATTCGTGACGAGATGATGAGTGGAGAATGACTGGATTTTACCCTACAAGGGGAAAAAAACAGACGTGTGACACTGCGTCACATCCTTTTTGTTGTGCACGAGCAAAATAAAGCTACACATCCTTTCCATTTGACTCCAGCTGGTTGGAGTGAGCAACTAGACGACTGTATGAATGGATATGAATATTATAACCTATAAATTCACGCAGGTCTGTGTCCAGGCCAAGGCAGTAAATGTTCACTGCAAATGCAACATGTTTGAGTATCTGTGTGTGTGTGTGTGTGTGTGTGTCTCAGATAATGGCTAAAGATTACATGTGAGAGTCCAGCTGTTGGTTCTCCCACAGGGTATTTGTGTTAAAAGCAGAGAAGTAGATTATCTCTACCACACATGTCAAAAGCAATTATCACTATGTGGAGACTCATTACACACACACACACACACACACACACACATAGGCATAAGACTCAGATATGTATGTTTCCAGTATCTAAAACAGTGTTTAAACCACTTTCCAGAACTATCTCACATATCTACCATCAAAGTTGACATACTCCATTACAACTGAGCTCCATAAGTGTAATAACAAACTAAAAATCAGTGAGCATACATGGAAGTGCTTTTAGTTATCTAACAAGGAAGGGAATCTGTATTTTCTTTGGCCATTGTCTTTTTTTGTGTTCTTCTGTCATCAATTTAGAGATACACCTACTTGTTTAACCTGTCCAAAAAACACCGTCTGAACTCATGGGATATCCCATATTAACAAGCTACTGTGTTAACAACAAAAGTGTCACTAAACAATGGTATAAGGTAAGTAAAAACGCACTATAATGATGTACACAGTGATTTTAAAAAGGGTTTTTTACGGATTAAAATAATCTGCTTTACTCATCATTAAAGATGCCCCGGTTACGTTTATTGATGAGACAGACAGTCCCGGGATATTTAAAAACAAAAAAACAAAAACAAAAAAACGAGTTTATACTATCGAGGGTTTGTCTGGTGTGTAACACTTGCAATGTGTGTTGTTGTGAATTTACCTGGAAGGCTAGCACCGACAGGGACGACACAGAGCAGGACCGCGGCGAGTAGCAGCGGCGAGGCCCGGCACAGGCGTCCGTTCCGCGGACAAGAGAGCAGCAGCATCCTTGGGGTCTTCTCGGTGACGGAGAGCCGTAGACGGGGACACAGGCTGTTGTCATTCCCCCATCACTTTTTTTTTCTTTTATGTTTATGTTATTTGTTTTTTTTATTTTCTTCCTGTTTTTTTAAAAGAGCTTTAGCGCTGAGTGCACACAGCGATAAGCCGAACAGGTCGCACCGGGGCGCAGTCTGTCCACACACTGCGCACTGTAATCCGTGGCGGAGCTAAAGATAGCGGAGCTTCAGGCAGGGAAGGAGGGTGTGTGTGTGTGTGTGTGTGTGCTGCTTTCAGGGTCTTCTCGTAATTCCTCAAAATACAAACATACAGACGTGTCATCTAGCGGACTTTCAACATCATTTTGTTGTTTTGTTTTTGACAGTTAGAGACCGGCTCCTTATCAAAGTTGCCATTTTGATTTCATGTCAAAAACATATTTTACTCAAAAAGCCTAGTTTTAAACTATTAGTTTGTTTAACCTAGTCTCGTCCCGTTTTCTACAATGGATGCAGTTTTCTCACTCGTCATGGTGATAGCTCAGATGTCATCACATGACATCAATTATAATGACAAAGTTGAGAGAAAGGGTTTTAGTCTTCCCGTACCTGCTTCTGGAAAGTCTTTTTAAAAATCGAAACTCATTATTTCCGACAGCATTTGAAGGCATCAGTTTACTGGGAGATTACAAACAGCGCGTACGTGAGACGTGATGACGTAGGAAAAACCGGTTAAAACAACATAAGACGACGTGTTTGGTTACACGGTTTACTTACCGTTTGAGAGTGCCATGTGCCGATAAAATCTTATAACCTTATTTGAATTTGAATTTTTCATTAAGCCTCACATTTTGGTTAATAACAGAAGACTGGTGGTTGAAGGGAGAAAGTTTATGTGCAAATAATCATGTTTGAGTTAGCAGGTGCAGTAAATTGATGCCACAGGACATATTTGAAAATGTATGAATACACATAATGCAAACAAACATATCATATATAATTTCTTTCCATTGTTGTCCATTCCACCTATTAACTCCATTGTTCTGTTACAAACACAGGATACATGGTGAAAGGCAGGCAGCTGGCGAGAGACCTGGGCAGTTTGTTTGCTGAGAGCTGAAAGACCAGCTCCAAACAAATGCCAAAATTCAGTGACAAAGGCAGAAAGAAAAACCTTTGAGTCAGTCAAAGCACATAACTATTAGAAATTTATTTTACGTTTGTGTAAAAACAGTTAACACTAGCAGAATATATTTAGTAACATGTCTCATTTATCATGGGGTAAATATCTGTCATTGTATTTAAAGGCACTTAAGATTTTTTTATTTCATGACTATCATGAAATGTTTGTATTTCATTTTTAAAAAAAGGTATGTGAATCATTTGCAAATTTTTGTGATGTAATGTTTTTTCCACTGCTCGTCAGCACCACCACTGTCATTATCAATAACGTCATCATTCTCATTATCATGCTCTTCCGTTGAAGCTCTTACCATATGGCATGAAAGGTTTTACGGTCTGTCTCATTCAAGTGTATTTACCAGAACACAATATTAGTGTGTCAAAGTACAGGGGCATTTTATTTCCTGCTTTTTGGAAATAATCTTTGTTTCCTCTTTCACAGGTAAAACAGCAGTGTTATGTGTAGGTAAGAAATATGTAAAGAAATTATGTTGCTCCATCCTTTAGCTCAAGATTTGACTACTTTAAAATTATCACCAAGATCACTACAGTTGTTGTTGTTGTTGAATAGCTAAGACCAGTTAGGCTCAGTCAACAACCACATTCTCTTTAAGTTATTTTTTAGAAGAAGTTGTGATAGAAGAAGCTGCAGCTGCCATTGATGCTGAAATTGTCATGTAAAAACGAGAGAAAGATGTTTGAAAGTGTGATTTTTAAATTTATTGACAAGACTGCCTCAGCTCACAGTCAGAAACTAAGTACAGAGAAGATGTGAAACAGAAACAGGAGCCATGTCATGCATCTCTTTTGGCACTTTTTGACTTTCAGCAACTGATTGACAGATATCGTAGAAAACAGCTGAACACAACATTAAATAGCATGAAATATTATGAAAATAATCCCATACTTTTTGTCCATGGTCCTTTTCTCTGTGTGAACAGAGAACACAGTCCACAGTAGGCATACACAGTCCTGAGGTATACCGGTTGGCAAAGCCTCATACAGGCTATACAGGCTAAACAAACAAACAAAAAAAAATGGCATGTTGGATTAAGACTTGAAATTAATTCAGCAGCATCGGGAAAAGGTCCACTGTACAAAAAAAAACATCTGGTACAAAGAGTGTTTTTTTCCTACACGCAAACATAAGCTCACATTTCGTGTACCACAAAAGACAAAAATCATGCAACAAATCATTAGTGAGAACGAAGTAAGTGAATTAAAGAGTTGTGCATCTTTCTGAATTGTTGCATGAAGTTATTACACATAAGAATGCCCGTAATATGGTGTAGTATGTGTTCCGAGGGTGAGAGACCAACAGCGGGTACATTTAAGTCTTGACATAAGAGTGAACAAAACTAGAAACCAAAATGCAGCCAGAAAATTCAATGAGTACCACTCTATCAATCCTACTTTGGAGACGATGTACAACATTCAATCGGGATGTTCAGTTTGACTGTTTTCATTTCAGATGAAGACAAAACCACTGCTGTGCTCCAGCAAGCTTTATGGATCTTAGAAACTAACCCTGTAGAGTTTTCCTTATATTTTAATGGATACAAACACTGCATCATGACAAAAATGTTTAATTACTGCAAAATACACAAACAAAATGCAAAGACAGGCTGAATTCTGAATTTGTGTTTGATTCCGCCACAGACGATCATACCCGTGTTTCAAAGTGCATAGCAGTCTGGGACTGCAGACCAACCTGTGATGCTGCATCTGGACCTAAGCAGAGGTACACACATAGACTTCAGAGCTTTGGTCATTTTTGCAATGTTTTGATAATGACATGATTAAGGGTTTTCATCTGATAGCAGTGATGTTTTAGCTGAGATGCTTTCTTGGGTATTATAGTTGTTACACACATTATAGCAAAAAGAAAATGCAGACACACACACACACACACACACACACACACACACACACACACACACACACACGTACACACACTTCATCAAATTGGTTAACCTAGCAAACTGCATTCACTCGAAATTCCCTGAAGTTGCTTACTAGTACAAAATAAAATAAACTCTTCAAATTGGCCCCAGTTCATCTCCTTCATCTGCTTACATTATATACTGAGAAGTTAAGGTAGCTAACTCCACCTACTGGCCAGTTAATATTCCATCCACCATTACTGAATATTTAACAGTAGTTGTTTAAGTGAAAAGGTGCAATCTACATTAAAAACAAACTGCATTGCATAAAAACCTAGCTGAGTACACTTTTGCCTTTTTTATGTTTTCCTCTAAGGTGAGGTCATTTTAAAAGTCAATGATCTACATCATTATCACCATGAACACCTCGTATGTGCCTACAATAGCAACACTACAGGCTAAATGTGGGAAGCACCAGCCCAGCAATCTTAACCTACAGCTTAACCTACGGCCTTTAACTAACTAGTTTAGTTAATGAACCCTCATTTCTGAGAAACCTGCACCGCACAGAAGCTCTTCCTGTCTAATAAATACAGAACTGTCTTTAGGTTTCAGAGTCAGGACAGGATGGGAGCTTCACTTTCCTCCATTGGTTGTAAACATGCGGGCTGGGTCACTCAGGGCTCCATGTAGGGCAGTGAGGGGCTCTGAGGCACATGCCTTTCAGAAACTGATGAGGGATCAGTGTTAGGAAATGTGACTGCTTCGGGATCAGCAGTGATCAAGGGTTTGTGTCTGGTTCACTGTCAGAGTTTGGGGCTGGAGATGAACCCTCTGAACATAGTTCTGTTCTGTCATCCTCTGCCGCCTTTGTGCAGAACTGTTGCTGTCCTCTGAGCTCTTCTTCATCTTCTACCTTAAGAAGCACCTCTTCTTTCTCTAAGACAAACTCCAATGTGGGCCCTCTGTCTGCCCCTTCCTCCAGCTCCCCTTCCTCTGCCAGGCGGAGTTTGATGTTCATGCTGACAGGTTTTTCTGTCTTATCTGGACAATGGGGAGGAGATGATATGAAAAAAAGAGAGAATAATTGAGATTTGATCAGAAGAACTAAGATTTGACGTTCGATGTAGTGCTGTGTTCCAGACAAGGTCGGAATTTAGCAGTTGTTTTTCTTTCTCTCCAAGCGTTCCAGGTGCACGACACTACATATTCCATTCATTAGCTTAATATAAATATCACAGTGTCAAATATTCTTCATGAATATGGAGTTTACAAGTAAGGAGGAGGTTTTCTAGTTCCGAGTTGTCTGGAATGCAGCACAAGTTTGAATGCTGGAATCCAAGTAGTGGCATCATTTGCCCAAGTGCCTGGGTCTAAGTAAATCCTCACTTACTTTCACTCACTCACACCAACTTATTCCACTTTAAAACCTATTTAATTAACTATAAAATAATATAAGATTTATGTCTTCAGTAGGAATGAATGGGCTGAGTGTTCAGACAAGCTGGGGAAGTTGGAAAGCATTGAAAGACAGCTGAACACATTGCTGGTTTTGGCCTTTTCATGAGATTTGTTGACAATAACAAACATGTATTGCCAGCCTTATCCTTTAATCTCCATCTTCCTGGTTCTCACCATGTCCCAGCTGCCTCTCCTTGGGCAGCAGCAGCACGTCCACATTGTGATGTTCCTCCAGAGCAGCTGTAAGCACAGCACCCTCACGGCTAAACAGGAAGACCAAAGGCAAAGTGATGTCTTCAGTGGAGTCGCCATCTCCAACCATCTGGAACAGGGGAGTCTCCTCGCTGTTACTTCCCTCACGGTGGTCTGAGAAAGAGAATAAGGAAATCGTTTAATTTTCTGTTTATATTGAGCTTTAAGGTAGTTTCAGCTCATCTTGTAATCATTCTCACCTATAAAGATGACTCCTATGGCTCCTGCCTCCTGCAGCCGACGAGCCTTTGCAGCGAACATGCAGTCACCACGTAATGCCAGAGCAATGTGGCCTTTAAGCTCCGCTGCATTATCTACTGGCCCACATGCAGTGTACGGAGAGGCCTTCACTATGCTGCCCTTCACCTGCAGCACGAGAGTTTGAGTATGTTATCAGAATTTACTGTGTTTCTTAAATGGATGGAGATGAGGAGAAATATAGGTAAAAGAAAACATTTAGATATAACATAACATCATTTTTGGTCAAGTTATCATCATGTCACATGGGAGCTATGATCGGCACATTGGAAGCTCACCCCGTGCTCCTGCTTGGTGAGGTCCATTCCAAACTTGGCAGGTCCCGCCGTGAGAACCGTCCTTCCCAGAAATGGCGGTGATATTAGTTGAACTACATGAGGCACTACTTCCTCCTCCTCCGATGTCTGGCTTACTTCTGCCACAAGTTTAACCCGGTACACTCCTTTATGTTCCTGAAGGGATTCAAATTGAGACTTAAGAAAGGGAACTTGTATGCTATCACCAGTTCAAATGTTATCATTGTTTATCAGGGAATTCATAGACACTGTGATACCGTATATTATATTAACCCACTATCAAGGCACTTTACATTTAAAGAACATTCATTACCCTGACCCAGTTTTCACTGTTTATAAGCCGTTTAAAAAAGCAAAATGAGATTGGTAATCCATTTACTATGATTATCATATTGTAGGAAACCTCATGATATCAGAGGGAGCTTACTTACTGCTTAAGTAAAAACTGAAATGAGCGTAGCATAGCTGATATGATGAAGAAATCTGTTCAAATATCATTTGATTTAAAATTTTCTAAATCCATCCTCCTCAAAGCCGTGTGATTTATACAATTTGAAAGATATAATTAGTTCAACAGCAGGTTATATATAATCTGTTTTGATGGCTCCACTGAAGTGAGCCAAATGGACAAAATTGTGCCTTAAATAAGGAACCAAACACATTTAAATTAGCTGAAAAACATCCTGATGATCTTTGTTTTTTTCCTTGTTTTTCCAGCTAAGATTCATATTTCAGTAACTCTGATGTGCAAAGATGTGCAGAACTTCCAAGTCATGAGGTGAGCACAAAGTAACTACAAAGTAATACCTTCTGACTTCCGGTGCCTCCTGTCATGACTTCATTCAGTGGAGTGAGAGAAATGCCCATGCTTTTCAAGAACTCTGCTGGCTCCAGGCCATTATCATGGAGCGGTAGTTCAATTTCCCTGATAGGTAAGGGGTGGAAGGCTCGTCCCACCCCAGTGAGGTACTTGTAGCCATCCCGGATGGTTTTGGCAAATGAAGGGTTGTTGGGGAACAGCGTCTCCATGCTAGGACAGGAGTGTGTGAACAGATCTTCCTCTTGAGAGACAGGAACTGTCTCCTAAAGCACAGAACCAACAGTTAACACCCTACACTTATATATTATTTAGCAATAAAAGCCTTAAAAGGCTCCTTAATTTAATAACACACACAATGTCAATATGTTCCATTCTTACACAGCAACATACAGTATCAATTATGGCAATAAATAATTATTATGATTTGCATTGACTCTCACCGTATTGTTTCCTTGACAGGGTGGTTTAGTGGTGGAGAGAGATACAGGGAGGAGATGAGCCTCTGTGGTAAAGATGTAGTCATCAATATCGATGGGTAGCTCACTCTTTTCCGAAAACAGCAGGTACAGGTATTTAAACATCTCCGCCAGAAAGAACGAGTCCATCCTATATAAACATAAATACACACAGAAGCTGTTATTACACATTCATTAGAGATATTTTACGTTATTTCATCAACAGAACACAGACCACGCCCTTTTAAAAATACACGTGTAAGGTCATTTGCATACCTGTCTTCATGTGTCCCAGTACGAACATCTTGCACAGCAGCAAACCCGCAAGGCACCCTGGCGTAGGCATTGAGCTTTTCCACAATGGACTGTCCCACTCTGAGGTAGTAGGGGTCACCAGTGGCCTGCAAAGATCAAAATACCATCTTGACTGCACATCTTCGAACAATCAGTTTGTAAATAATAGATCTGAGGTTTACATTTTCAGAGAAAGGCCATTAAATTTAGGTCAGGTTTTTCACCTTATAGAGGTAGTAGGTGCTTTCTGCAAACTCTGGTCTCAATAGGTGCTGGCCCCAATGAACTCTAAACTCTGTAGTGAAAGCCTGCAGGGAGAGAAAGCAAAGAAAACAAAACATGTTAGTGACACTGGCTTCTTATAAAACATATTTTATTTGTATGAATAAACAGATTTCATTTCAGATTTTCCATTTAGTAGTTCTTGACTTAATAAATCACACATCAGTCGTAGTATTAATAAGTCATACTGTAACTTGAAATGAGTATTAGAGTTGGGTGATATGACAATCCAGTGGTAGAGATTTTGATGTCATTATCCTTTCAATACTACTGGTTTCATTAGGTTATTGCAGGCAATGTTGTAATGAGATGGACTGCTCAGTGGCAATATTGGATTTTCAAGAATTTTGCATCATTATGATGAAGTACCTTGATTTATCGAGTATCTCAATTGGCAATGGCAGATATTCTCACCTGATTACTGTTTTACGTTCTTACATGTATTTCATTACATTGTGATATTATGAATATTGTAACTTTATCCATATTACCCATCCTTATTAAGTGTAACTGCCGATTTATACCAACTATATGAAGACAAAACAAAAAGAGCAAAAGATCTTTACCTCTGGAAGAAACTTGTGCTGTTTGGTGACTTGGTAAAGCATTTCATGAGTCTCAATAGCTGGTTTCAGATCTCCTCTCAAAACCTGTGTGGAAAATTAACGTCAGTCCAGAGACACACATGCATAATTACCTACACCATGTACTTGATGACTGTTTTTAATGGAAGTAAATATGATTAACTGAGTGCGATCTTAAGACAGGATACCTGACCTGTAAGCCGGGGAAGAATGCCAGGAGAGAGTCCATCCAGCTGCGCACGCTCACAGTGGGGTTGTGCATGTGTACATTGAGCAGCAGGGGAGGCTGACTGATGTACTTCATAATGGCACTGTAGTGCTGTTGCAGACACACAATAGGGACTAAAATACAGCAGGTGCTAAACACTCGTATATAGATTAGTGGGCATGCAGTGATGGAGGACTTACAATGTTGAACCTCTCCAGAAAAACATTGTCTCCCAGAAGAATGTAGGCCTTCATCAGATATTCATAGTATGAGTCGATACCAGCACCAACTCCACTGTCTGCAAACACAGAAGTGAGAAGACTGGTTCATATATGGAGCTGTGGAATATATATCCACTGTATGTATGTAGTATCAATGTTCTGTATCATGTTGCCTCACCCCTCCGGACCCATTCTTCATTATGGATATTGATGACAGTCCCCACCAAGTCACTTCCTCTCTGTCTCCTCTCCCAGAGGACGTCCAGAGCCTTCCTTGCATTTGCCTGTAAAACAAAAATAATCGTTTTTCTGGCAGCAGGATTATGGAAAAACTATTCTGATTTTCATGAAACTGGCATCAGTTCTAGCCAGTTATAATCTCTAATGGGGGACTATTAATAAAAAACAAAACAAACATTTAAAAAGGCCTTGTTTCTAGAGAGGCAGAGGGAAGTTGTACCTCAAACACAGACTCTCCTGACAGTCTGCTGAGGGCAGCAAACTCCAGGATCATCGTTCCAGCACATGCTGTGCAGGTGTCCGATTCAGTGCCTGTGCGTGAAAGTGGATTTAGGACTCCATACCGCAGATTCACCTGGAAAAGCAAAAAAAAAAAAGAATCTTAACTCAGCTCAAACTATTTTTAATTACTTTAAAAAGGGAAGTCAATTAAATAAGTAATATGTTGAGTTCCTCTGAGGTGCACTGACTGTGAGGAACTATTCTCTATAAATCATCTGCATATAATACATCTAAAATAAGACTGGTGGTATTTAAGAATAAAATGAGAAAAACCTTTGGGTAAGGAAGGCCACTTGTGGTGTTAAAGGCAGGCAGTAATCGATGGCCCAGCTCTTTGGCCATGTGTAGGAGCTCATCACGATACCACTGCATTCTCTCCCACGCTGCCGTAACAGGTCAGCCATCACGTGGGCTCCTAAAAGCCCTCTGGGGAGAATTAAAGGAAGGATGGAAAAATTAGACATTTATGTCTAGTAACAGTACTAAGCGGTACTGATGTGGAATAATACTACATTCTCCACATTCACTTCAGTAAGATGTTGTTCTAAAGACATATCTGTTAGAGAAAGAGAGAGAAAAGAGAAATAAAAGTTTATATACAGCACACAAAAAATAAACATGACATGTTTCATACCCTAAAACTCTGATGTTGGTCTCAAACACAGACACCACCACATCGTTGTCTAGGCGTACATCACTCACAGTCTTCCTCACGGCGTCCTCAAACTCATCAAGCTTGTTTAGCACCTGTACACACACAGACACACAGTATCTGCTGTCAAAAAAGGTGATAGGGCGCGAGGTAAAAGCAATTAAGCATTAAACTACTTTTACTCTTACGTAAACAGAGGTAACGCAAATACTCACCACCAGGGTATCAAGGGTGTCGATCAGTGTGAGAGAAAACCTACAGGAAAGGCATAAAAAATGTTACAACAGCATCTGACACAGCACAGTGGGACTGCTGTCCACTGTAGCAAGTTAAATGTCCATCCTATTGAATTTGCAGTGATATTACATGATGCAACATGGGTAATGTAAATGCACAAATGGATGCATAGTATTGTAAGTTTATAATTTCCTGCTTTTTTATTTCATTGTCTTAAAGGACCCGTGTGTAGATTTTAGTAGCATCTAGTGATGTAGTTACAGATTGCAACCACCTCACCTTACCAAGGGTATAGGAAAAATGACAGTGGGCATGAAACACTATTATACTGGACCTTTAAATTAGCATCTAAATAATTTATTCTTGTAACTGGGGCAGCTATTCTGTATGAAATAAGCAAAAAAAAGCATAGTATTATAAAAAGAAATGGGTCCTCTTCTTCTTTGTAGATGCAAAATACACAAAGCAACTGTACTCTATCAAAGAAGGCTCTAGAGAGACACTTAAAGCCAGCCACCGTATGTATTAGACGTTAAAAGGGTACATATGGCTTTGGTCTAAACTTAAAAATACACGGCTTGTTTGCTGATGATGAACTTACTTCCCCAAGGAGTCATCTATGTCCCCTCTATTGGGCTCCTGGCCACGGACTCTCCCCCTGCAGCTTAGAGGCATCAGCTCATCTGCTGGATAGGCATATTTCTGCAACACAAACAACAGTCACTGTCTTCAAGCTTCATTTAACAGAAAAAATATATATCATTAAGAGAAGAAGTAGAGCCCGACTGAGAAAGTTTAGAAAAAGTGGTACCATTACATAGTTTGCATGTCAAGGAGCGCTGAGTAGTTTTATTTTAGTAAATGCAAATGACCACGCACATTATCACGTTTGTCCTTAGAACAAATGTAAAACAAACAGAGCCAATAAACCCAAGTAGAGTAAAATGTGCAGAAACCATATAAATTATATATAATTACTAAAAATAGGAATCCATATCAAGAGTTTGAACATAGCGTTCATTCCTGTGTGTGTTCTTCCAACATGCTTTAACGCCTCTGAGGAAAAAATCCTGACTCCTGAAAGACATCTCAATCACTGACAAAAGTTTTTCTTAAATAGGTGACCCTGATGAAGGCCACAAGCTGAAGCACGCTGGTCTCACTATTGTTCTTTACTACTACTTTTACTGGAGTTTGGACCTCTTCAGCGTTTCTTAACTCCCCTCTGGACTCCTATATCATGCAAATATAAATGTATTATCACATTAAAATAAAAACCTTACCATGTAACTGCCGTAAGCGTGATCAAACATTTCAACAATCTGATCCCTGCGGCGGGGGAAAAAAAAGGGGTAAAACATTTAGAAATGAATCAAGCGATACAATGATTTTTTTTGTTTTGTTGTGGGGACTTCCACAGCAGCCACTCATTCATAAACACATACATGCAGCGTTATACGTGTGTCTGCGGGCACATCTTTACCTGATAACAGTCTTCTCCTCTGGTGTCATGCTCTGGCTCTCTTGACATTTCGCCCAGCCAAGAAGACTGGTGATCAGTAGGGTCTTTAGCATCATCCCAGTGCCAGAAGTGTGGACCAGTTCCCAGCACGGTTTATTTCCTATACTCCTCATGCAGTCCTGCCTCGGCTTAAACTCTAATATGGACAAACAAACTCCTGTCTTTTGTCCAACGCCTACGCCAAGTCAAATAGTCCACCAGGTACAGCTGTCCTCCTTCACAGCCCCGAACATCCTCATTTTGGAAGAGAGTCGGCTGTAAGATAAACGTTAGCTACCTCCCAGCTCCATTTCCATATTTCCACTGTGGTTATACTGTAGTTTATCCAGTGTTGTTACGACCACCACATACCCAACGGAGCAACTTCAACTGCCCGTGTCCATGTAAACAATGGAGGCAGCTAGCTACAGCTGAGCCTCGATAAACAATGTTGACCTTATCCTGTAAAGAAAAACAAGGCTGACCACGAAGCACTGGCTTGATAAGAGAAAGCCCAGATATGGCTAACAGCACACGTCTTGTTCAAGCAATAAATGTAAAGAAATATTAAGAAAAATATTTAGGTAGTTCCCAAATTGATGGCACAATGAGACAGTGTAGCTAAAGCTTGCTAGCCACCACCACAGTGCTGGGGAGGGTCCCTGTTGCTAACCAGCTAACAAGTTGCTAGTTCGCCGTTAGTTGCCGGTTAGTTAGAGAGCACGGTTAATAGGTTAATAAGGAAATTAAGATAGGTCTAAACATCCTTTTGGTTTAAAAACAAACGGTTCACCTGTCGTGTAAACTGTTTATCATACAGTTAAATGGTCGATGACACGTCGGCCAGTACCCTGACGTCGAGCACCGAGCTGTCAAAGGACGGACAGTTTTTTTTTTTTTTTTTGCTAACCCGCTGCGAGTCCGCCCTGATCCTGCACCCTCAGGCAAGCTTTACATCCCACGTAGGCTAAAGTAAAGTCTTCCCATCGGTACTTCCAGCCTTCAAATGGCTACATGTGTGATTATAGGAGATTTAGATTAGAGTTAAGCTCAGGGTTGCAGTCTGACAGTCTACCAGACGTCGGAGTGTTTTTTCCAGGCAGAAGGGGAAGGTTCCCTGGCAGACTGTACTGAGGGTTAAAAACGCACAACGTTACAGCGATATACGTCATAAGGTAGGCGGGGTCAAAAGTGCCTCAGTGATGGAGAAATGAGTAACCTCACCCAAACATCTCATGTATTTTATCTATATGTGATTATATGACCACTAAAATGATCATGTTGTATTTGACTAAATGTTTACACTCAGGTAATATTATTATTAATATTAATAATATTTTAAACAACCCGAAAACATCCATCCAGGTCTATACCCCACTAAAAATAAACTCACATTTTACCTCATAACCCTGCATGGTTCCTTGCTGTTAAAGAGGTCACATCACATGTGTAGTCTCTACAATTTGCCACGGGATGTCGCAACTTCCCCTCTTCTCTCTGTATATCACTTTTCTAATTTTATACTTCACCTGGATCTTATGCGTTGGTTTGTTCATACGTAATATAATATATATAATATGATATATGGACCATTGGCGACTCTGCTGCCTGTCCTCAAGAGGCCGTCAGTGTTCCCTCTTGGACGGGGCCTTGTCGCCATGGTTCCCTTTGATATCAAATGTCCCCAGGATAGGACGCTGTGTTATACACCTCTGCTTTTGCCTTTTTAAGTAGGCCTAGGACTATATATGAATTTTAGCTCAGACTATACAAACCTTAAATTGGTTTATTGTTTGCATACACAACAGTCTATCATTTCTTATTATATAAATCTAAATTACATTCAGGATTGAAGGTCTGGTTTAGTTTTCTTAATGGAAACAGACATGGGCCTGTCTTCTATATAAACTGTGGTCACAACATGAATTTACTTCTGTGTTGTAATAAGGAGATAAGAATTAGATAAGAGTAAACAAATATTTCCTTCCTCTTTCTCTCTGACTCACATCCTTCCCCCTGCCCTAAGAGCAAATATGACTTTGGACCCACAGTAGGTTCTTATAGGAACCTGTCATGTTATTACAGAAGTCTAACATCTCTAGACACTAATATATATATTGTGCGTTACACTAAAAAGTATGAATTGTTTGAGAAAAACTGTGCAGCAGATGTTACTTTTAATGAGGTGGGAAGATTGTTGCGCAAGAGAGTCATTATAAATCCGGTAAGACAGATGAAATGTCATTGCTGTGTACAAACGAGGAGGAGTTTATGGAAAAGGCCTCCATGATTCAACTTCCTCCGTCTGATAATGGGCGTTGCCTTTTTAACTTCTCAGAAAGGTGTGGTGATTTTGGCTCGCTGTGAAATTTCTCCTCTGACATCAATCCTGTCCTCTAACTAAGGTAAAGACGAAAAATCTCATTTTCTGGCTTTTGATCGCAGTCTTTACGCATGTACACGTCTTTATTCTCTGTCTGTGTCCCGTGTTGTGTTTTCCCATATTTGCAGATCGGGAAAAATGTTTTTCTAATTCTGCTGGGGTCGACATAGGGTTTCATTTTCTGCAGTTATATTATCTTACACGTGTCTACTCGACTATGTTGACTTACCGAAGCTTAAACTGTCAAATGAGGGTCGTTTTTATGGATTTACACAGTTAGTAGAAGAATCCAATGGATTTGTTTGTTATCCGAAAGGATGCCAAGCAGAGGATGATGTGCAGAGAGAGCAAAAAATAATCAAAAACAGAGCTGAAGAAATAAATTACGATTTAGTGATGTGAAGATGCTGATACTGTGTTTCCTCGCTCTAGTTTAAGACTTTCCTCTTCAACCACAACAATGTCTGTTTGGGTGAGTAGTTACAGTCTGTTCAATTGTATTTTAGGCTTGAAGTATGTAAAAGTATAGACGATCATTGAAGCTTATTTGTTTTGTAGGATGACTTGGACCTGCTCTTGGACTCTCCCTCCTCACTGACTGTGACAGTAAGCTGAACACACTCTTATCTTTTAGTATGTAGGCTTATGAAGAAGATGGATATAAAATATTGATCAGGAAACATAACATACTCGTGTACTTTGAGCAGTGTTATTGTTTTGCATGTGCAACATGGTTACTGGTTGATAATTTGTTGTTGTTATGTACATATGAGCTTTTGAGTGTGTTTCTGTGTCGATCAGTCCAGTGCAAGAGGAACTGTGAAAGACAAGGCAAACTTCAAAGTGGAGGAGGATGTGTCTGCACTGAGGAAGGCCATAGAGGGCATTGGTAAGTTAATGAATTACTGTTATCAGTGTTATCTGACTATCATGTAAAACAGTTGGATCATATTTGACTACATCTATAAATTAGTGGAACAAGTTTTATATCTGTTTATATACGGTTGTACCTGTGAGCTCTCCAACTGTAAATCTGTCTTATGTCCTTCCTCTTTATAGGTACGACAGAAAAGACATTAATTGAGGTGTTGACCCAAAGAAGTAACGCTCAGCGTCAGCTCATTGCTAAAGCCTATGAGAAAGCCACAGGAAGGGTAAATAAATGCACCTTTAAAATATTAAGTCAAAGACAGACCAAACTGCATTTCATGATGGTGGAGTAAGATCTATGTATGTATCACTGACATTCCTCCATCAGGCATTAGCAGCTGACTTGGAGGGCGACACTCACGGAGACTTTGAGGATGTGTTAGTGGCCTTGGTGACGCCTCCTGCCGTCTACGACTGTCGTGAAGTCATCAAAGCCATCAAGGTGAGATTGTGTCGAATTAAGAGAATCTGTATTGGCCTGCTGATGCTCAGACAAAAAAGCGGAGAAGACATCAGTTCAACGGGTTTTATTTGTTTAAACAGACTTATTTTGCTTTAGATTTGTTTGGCTGCATGAAATTTTACTATGCTCACTCCATCATGGTCTTACAGCAGCATTTCACTGTTGGTGTTTTGCATATGTATAATCAGTGGTGTAGTGGTGCCTCTGGGAAGTGGGTATTTTTTGTGGGTCATTTTCTTTTTTAAAGTGAATGTCCAACAAACACCCAGCAACATGTAAAACTACTCTTATTTCATATTTAGCTCACCCAAACGTGAGCCAGGAGTATTTGCACTTAACTTCTGCTGCATTACTTCAGAGAGGAAGGATCATTATGAAATTAACATTAGCTACAGAGGAGGTGCAGATTTTGCAATAGTATAATTGAGGAATAATAATTGAGTGAAGTATGTCTGTTGTTCATCTAAAGAAAACAAAATCAGTTTGCAGAACACTGAATCATGTCATCAGAGAGGATTTAGATGTGGGTATAGCCAATGTAGACTGAAAAATGTGTATACTCCAAATACCTGCATATACCCTGCACTACACCACTGTGCATGATAGCATGTGTCACTTTATTATCATTAACTTGTGTGTAATACAATCAGGGTGCAGGGACCACAGAGAGTACGCTGACAGAAATCTTTGCCTCAAGATCCAACAGACAGATCAAGGCCATGTCTGAAGCGTACCTCGCAGGTTAGTGTCTTCAACATAAAGTATTTGTAATCTCACTGTTTAGATGGTGACTCAAGATTATTGCGAAGCAACTGGCAAATGTTCATGATGAAATGTGTCCAGATCATTGTGAAAGTGTCTTTATTGTGCTGTTTTATTCAAGAAACTGGAAAATCGATGATTCATGATCTGCAGTCAGAGGTGTCTGGGGATTATGGCAAAGCACTGTTGATTCTGGCTGAGGTACCGTATATTAAATTAAAACAGTTATGTGCTATTGCATTCTCAATAAATGTGACTCACACCTAAATCATTACATTTATAATAGCCGGACAGCTCTGAACATTCCTATCCTATCTCAAAAAAACTGTTCACCACTTAAATGAGTAATTGTCAAATATATTGGATTTATTCTGTTCTCCTCATCCTCACAGGGGAAGAGAGATGAGAGCACCAATGTGGATGCAGCCAAAGCTAAAGCAGACGCTAAGGTATATTCACTACATTTGAATCGTCCATTGTGTTGTAAACTTTAGTTTTTTCACCTGTTTCTGAGTAAGAATACTTCTGTTTTTCACTGACACAGCCACAATGTGGCTCATGTGGCCACAGGAAACATTGCAGAGCAGTTTAATTATTGTGTCAGGCAGATCTGTAACTTTACTTCTTCACTATTTTGACATTCTTAGCTTGACTTTAACGGGCACCACTTAATTGAGTTAACACAGCTCTCTCGCTGATTTACGTCTGAACCTGAAACAATGAAAATCCTTTTATTTCTCTCTCTCACACACAGGCCCTGTATGAAGCAGGGGAGAAGAAGTGGGGAACTGATGAGGGGAAGTTTATTGACATCCTCTGCCACAGGAGTATTCCTCAACTTCGACAGAGTGGGTACACCACTTAAATATTTTTCCTGTAGATACTAATGTAATAAAAAATACTAAGAGTTTATTGTCGTGTTAGCAGCTGTGTGAGGCAAAACAATGGTTAGAGCTAAATGCTAACTAAACATACTAACATGCACAATGATAATGCTAAATAAACCTGTTACGCCTTCATTAGAAGGTTGCATTAAAATCTGTGTTATGTTTTGGCAGCTCTGGTAGAGTACAAGAATATTAGTAAGAAGACTTTGCAGGAGAGCATTGAGAGCGAGATGTCCGGAGAGCTGGAGAAGCTACTAGTGGCTGTTGGTAAGAAAGATGCATCACATTATCTATTTTTTCTGGCCTCTTACATCGAACAGTGGCCCATTTTTGTTGTGTTACATTTGCCATACTTACTTATTATGAAAAACATTTTAATCTATTATTTTTTTTCTAGTTAAGTGTGTGAAAAACGTTCCTGCCTACCTCGCAGAGAGGCTGTTTAAGAGCATGAAGGTAAGCTGTACTATATGTCCATCTCTACCATGAGAAGGGGGTTCCCAAAATCCACATATTGTTTGGTTGGATTCTGTATTTTGGCCACACAATACAATTGTTTGTGTCACCAGTGGTGTGGAAAGGAATGTTAAGCCACTGTTTTATTTTTGTGGCTTTGAAAAAAATGTGCCAACAGGCTGTAAAGCAAATAACTTGAAAACACGTGAAAGTGCAGACAGGGCACATATCATTCAATTTATATCTTTACTGTCCCAAACTTTACTTTGTCCAGGGTGCAGGGACAACAGAGTCCACTCTGATCAGGATACTAACCAGTCGCTCAGAGATCGACTTGTTGGACATCAGAGCCGAGTACAAGAAGCTGTTTGGATATACCCTCTACTCCCAGTTAGAGGTCAGGATACACACACACAGCTGAAACTGAATATACTCATTACACTACATAAACAGAAACCTTCACCATAGTTTCAATGTGACGGTATCTTGTTTTTAACATTGGACATGTTCTTCTCTTCTTCATGTAGTCTGAAGTGTCTGGCAGTTTCGGCGACACCCTCAAACAACTATGTGGCCAAGACTAACTCCTCCAAACTCTTGTGATGACAAATGTGGTGTCAAGAGAAGCTTTACTCCATAGCAGATGGGAGGAACCGAATCTAATGAGGAGGAGGAGGATGACCAGTCAATGACCTTTAGCATTAACATTAGCTTGAACTAACCATCTAGAAATGCTTCTTAATGTGGAATTCAAGTAATGTCCAACCAGACATTGATGCTTTGAAGCACAGTGCCGTGCAGGCTGAATGATTAACACAAAAACACATAGGAAGAAGATACTGTTGAATGTCTTTTTTGAACATTAAATTGTTTGTACTCTGTGTAACTGATATCTGTTATCATCTCCACATTTCTTACGTATTGTATCTTGTAACAGAAAAGTGGCCTAAAGTTGTCCAAATACACAAATAATTGTCATAAATTTCACATTTACGAAATAAAACAAGTACTGTATTCTATTATTTGATGTGAATGAGCAAATAAATACAAGACGACACTGTGACATTTATATAAAAAAATACTTTTTTTATTTTATGGTTTTGTTTATGTTGCTGTAACCGACTCCGACACAGGTCATCAGGATCTTGTCTCCTCCTTTCCTTTTGTCTTCTGAAGGTTTCTGAACCTCAATCTTGAACATGATCTGGAAGAAATCTCTAATGTGTCTGAGGAACTCAATCCTGGAGGGACAGTGAGAGAGATTGGGAAGAAATTTAGAAATATGACAAGAATTTATTCCCATCTATAAATAATACACACTGGGAGTTGGAGAAGACAGTGTCCTGGGTTGACTCCAGGATGTCTTTTCTCCATCATGCACATTCAATTCTCAAAGCTAAGATGTCAGACATTTATAAGGCGGGGCTAAAAAAACCCCAAAACTCATCACTGAGGTAACAGGCTGTGTCGCCGGTCATGAGCATTACCTGAGTAAGAGGAGGAGTGTATTGCGATGGCACTCCCAATCTTCAGTTATCATAGTACTGTACTTGAGAGGGACACAGCACCGGTACCATGATAACTGAAAATGGACAGTTCATAGTTCGCTCCTCGTTTTCGATGACGGTCACATGTGAAATCAACTTTGTGTTAGATTGCTTTTCTATTTTTTCTTCTTCAGTTCGCTACAATGACGGTTGGCTTACAAAAAAAATGAGTCATTAAAAAGCATCTTAAACTGTCATTTTTATCATCATGCATGTGAAAAATATGTGAGGAAAAAAAACATCAAAAACAGCAGCTCGTTATCTACAGACTGTGAGCGGTGCTCATTGCAAGAGCAGCTTACCTTCAACTGCAGCAGACTGTTTACTTGATATGTTGCAGTCACAATCAGTAAGAACATACAATGAGACTTTTGTGTAACAAACTGATGAATGTATTTATTCCCTCTGATGTTTGTTATGTTCAGATTCTGTTGGCCTTTTGCCTTTATTGGACAGGAAGTGCTGAAGAGAAACAGGGAAACTGAACCCATGCCGCTGTGACGAGGACTCAGCCTTGATTCATGATGCGTGCACTCTGCTAGGTGAGCCATCAGAGGACGCCCCGTTTATTTATCTAGCATTTCATGGGATGAGAACTTTGGAATATTGTCACTTGCCAAGATTGGACAAGTAAAAGAATAACAAAACATGCTACATTTGGACAAAGTGCATCTGTTTAACAATTTATGAATAAGCCAAGGGCCTGTTTGTGAAGTTCAGAGGGGGCAGGGAGCTTTGTGTGTGTGGATTACTGAATGACAGCAGCTTACGTGTATGGGGAGAGGGGACCGAGCAGAACCTTCGACACGTCCTGTTGGCCAAGGGTCATCAAGAGCAGCGCCAGGCTTTGATTGGATGAATCCACGCAGCCACCCTAAAAACAGATAAAGAGGAGGGGCGACGAGGGAGGAACAAAAACGACACAGAAATACGTCATGGAGGTGGAGATGTTTATGAAGAACTCAGCAACCCTGTGACTGGATTGATTATCTCAGGTCCAACCCTGAGAGCTATCTGCACTTATAGACAATGAGAACTCAAGAGAGCTGACTGTGGGTCAGATGGTTTTCAGCTGTGGACACAGATTTGTGTGATAATCGCTAAAACGGAAACCTAGATAAACTAATGAAACATTTTGAAGCACAATTCATTTCTAGTTTTTAGTCATAATGTCAGTTATCTCCCCACAACAGGTTTCTCTTTTTCCTGCCCCCTTTGACCCTCCAGTCCACTTTCCTTCGAAATAGACAAACTAGAGGACAGAGGGTCCTCTCTCTGCGTCCAAGTGATCACATGCCATCGTGCTTACTCAACTACAGCTATGAGCTATTCACCAGGCTGTATGAAGAGGCCTATGAAAGACTGGACACACCCAAAAGCATTTTAGAAAAACCAAATGAACTTGGCTGTCCACACTGATTTTGTCAGTTTAAGACTTTTACCATATCTCGTACTAACCCCAGGTGCATGTAGTAGAGCCACCGCTTAACTGCAGCTACACAAGGTCATGCAGTATTATGGCATTGTGACAGCTTGTCAGCAGGAATATGATTCAATTACATAATCATATCACCGAAATCATGGCCAAACTGTGGTGACATTGTCCTAATTGTTGATCAGTCAGAGTTTTTGCTAACTGCGTTCCCTCTCTAACTGGGTGACATTTTATCAAACCTGGTATGTAAAAACAAATACAAACACAGACTTCATGACTTCCAACCTCATGAAGAACTCTAACTTATTTCCATTTTATTCCATAAACAAACCTCGAGAGTAAAAGTAGATAGTTGATGGATTTTCCATATTCTGACCAGGTTTTACCATATAATGCAAAGTAAATCCAGTAAAAACTCAGCAGTGCTCATTAAGACTTTTAAGTGAGGTTTTACCAAATCTCAATGAAATAGCTCCAACATTTTCCACAAAGTGAAGAGCAGATAAAGCAGACTGAATGTCCCTTACCTTTTTGTGCCGCTGTTCAAGGCTACCTTAATCTGGTTTTCCACCATTTGTTTGGCATGTCCTTTTCGACAAGCAGCTTCATTTCAGTATGAGATATATAAAACACATTAACACCATCTCTGACTGCTAGTTTTAAGACTCTGCCTTCCAGACAGTTGAGATCTCCCAAGAGGCCAGCAGCCACCAACCAACCAGCCACATGGAAAAGTCCCTTGAATCCTGCGAGCAAATGGCAACCCCCTTTCCCAACGACATCATTCAAAAAAAAAAAAAAAGTGCCTTCAATTGAGTTCTATTATGCAATAAAAATGTAAAATCAAGGGTCTAGAATGACTTTGCCTGAACATGTAAACCTCTGACATAAAACTGAGTGGATGCCAACAGGGTGAAAAATGTTTTACATTTGTTAATACAGTGAAGAAAGCAATGGGTCTTCTTTCCTGAGAAGTAACTTTAACCACTTTTAATGCCATCATTACTACTGTAGAAAAACAATCCAATACATTCTGAATTTAGTGAGACCACTCCAATACGGCAGCAATATTTGGATTTAAAAAAAAATCAAGTTAGAATTTATATTTTGGTGAACAACAATTTCCCCGAAAGTCTTCTTTTGTAACCACCACTATGGTCTACTTTTTTTACTTGTAGCTTTCAAACTGAATATAATCACAGAGCGAACAAACACTGACACATTCGGGACATGACAAATGTTTGAATTTCAAGGGAAATATCCAGGAAAAAAAAAGAAAAATCTTCAAAATTGCACCACTTACATCAGGTCTTGTCCAGTGTTGATGTTGCTTCCAAAAACAAAATGTCCATCGAGTAGCTTGTGGTTTACTACAAGACGACTGTACTGATTAACCATAAAACAAACAGACGCACACATACAGAGCGCCCGTGCCCTTTAATGCGAATCCAGCAAATTTCTTTTCTCAGTTTTCAAAAATTAACTATTCCACCGCAGGAGACACGTCCATTTTACTCTGGTATTATCCTTTCTCTTCTCTGCTGCAGTGATCACGCTGTACACTACCGCTATAGTTAAAACAGCAGTTATTCAAATGCTGTTCAATGTCTAGTGAATATGCCTGTTCTACCAGCTCGTTTAGCTCGATGGACAAACGTCTCAAATCGAAGGATTTTTCATCCACCACCCTCTGAGGCTGCTAAAGAGAAATGTTAGCTACCCACACTGTTGCTTGGAGTTAGGAGGAGACATCCAACAATATTCCTGTTTCAGAGTTAATCAGCACTACCCTGACCAGCTAACTGGACTCACATGGCTCCTATGAGAGGCAGAGCCATGTGGAGGCGAACTGAAGTCACTGAATCTAATTGGACATATTCTGATGAAGTGAGCTCTTTTTCCTGCGTGCCTATGTGAAATTATTTGTGGCTGTTTCACTTTTTAGGAGCAGCTGTTCGTCTGTCTTATGGCTACAACTGAAAGTCACACTTACAAACTAAGTATGAAGATATGGAAACATAAAATGTGACTTTTTGTCTGTGGCCACAACCGTAATTGTAAAAATCTCCACTCGAGAACTCCTCATTTATCAAGCCTGTTCTAGTGACACATTTCCAAACCAACTGGAACACTGGTGTGACCTTTGACCTCCATACAGACCATTCTGTGACATGGAAGTAGATTCCCAAACTGCTTAATACTAACTTAATAAATGAATAAGAAATTCTAAAATAAATACACATATGAAGAAACTGTGCAAGAGAAAATATCTAAATCTTAAGATCAATATGGTATTAATATGGTACAATACAGTAAAATACATTTATTTAAATCATCCATCTTAATAAAACTGAGAAAATACCTGATCAAAACATTTGATTTTAATAGAAATACCCTTCAGTTGCTTTCTACATTGCGGTGCTGCCCACAGACGGTTTCTCAGCTGAATTCCAGACTCGGGAGATTAACGAGGGAATGTGGGTAAACAAGGGCAGATAATGTCATTGTTACATGCTGAGATTCTAATGTGTCCTGACTGCGTATGTCAGATATTCCCCAAGAATTTAGATTTGTCCGGAGAGAGGCAGAAAAACTGTTTCTCCAGCTGGTGTGTGCTGGCTAACTAAGACCTGATATCAGCTTGCAGAGATAACAGACACTTTCCAGCAGTTATCAACCAACAAAAAATAGTTGCAGAATAAAAGTCTAAAGAGATTTCAGAAGCTCTCTTTACAGTATGTGGCAGAAATGGAATACGTTTAGACTGTTACTGTTTTCATTAGTGTATAATTACCTGAAAATAAGAATTTGTTATGTTTTTGTCACCTTATAATCAGCCTTTTATATCTACAGACGCCGGAGTCCACCATATTTCTACAGTAGCTCAGAATGGACAAACTAAACAGTAGCTAGAGCATTTTGTGCATTTTACAGCCACCTTATTTTCTACCTCATACATGGAGAAGGTGCAGTTAGGGAGCAATGAGACTTTTCTTGAATTATCCAAATAAAAAACAGGACAGGTTTGGTATTTTGACTGACAGTTGCTTTGTAGATCAGTTAGGTGATGAAAGAGCCCTGCAGTATTAGAGCAACTGAAACACAAACACCGTGCATAATAAGTGATTGATTTTGTCTGCTGCCTCGCTAAAACCAAAACAGCAGGAAGCACATTTCGTGCAAATCAATATCAAGGCTTTGCTATTTTTAGATGTTTATGGGCACGTGGCCTGTTTGTTTGTGCAAAGGCTGAAACCATTGGGCAGATTGGCCACATCTTGTAAACCCTCTTCACAGCAGCCTGAACCTGTAAAGTCACTGTGGAAAAGAGAATTACAATACATTTCCAAATGAGAGACAAAGTGAACACAGCCACTTAAACTATAAAAGTCCAGAATAAATCTGATCCCAGGCTGAAGCCGTGGATCTCGTGTTTGACAACCAACCTCAGAAACCAGACCATCGAGATAAGTGTGTGTGTGTGGATCGAGTATGGGCGGTACCTACCCGATACACCTCCTCCAAAAGCAGTTTGGCACAGTTCCTGCCGAGGTCCTCTGGTAGTATGGGGTCTCCCTGCCCCTGCGGCGTGGACGCCATCTCAGCACTGAGGAAGGAGCCGTTTAACGTCTCTGCCACCAGGGTGAGACCAAAACCTGGAGACCTGTGGATAACCAACATGGAACATGATTATTGTACTTTTTATTTTTGTTTCCACAATGAAATTTACAGACAATACTGGTCCGTCTCCTTCGACAAAGCAACTTTCAATCAGGTTTTACTCTGTGGAGTTATTCATCTTTAAACATTTTGCAAATCATGTTTACTTGTTGACCTTATATGGGCACTAGGAGGTGCTGCTGGCACCCTCTGGTGGTTTTTCCCAGACTAAATACATACATTATATGTTTACATATACGCAGTACTATATAGTACTTTGTTCTTGCCTATATGTATTTGCCCTCATGAAGGTCTGGAGACTTGAATATTGTGAATATTCAAGTGAGCACAATAGACAGATTTTTTTTCAATGTGGCTGTAATCACATTAATGTTGGGACACTCACTTGCCAGAGTTGGGTCCCTTCATGTGGTCGGTGTGGATGTAGATGTCTGGAATGAACTGGTTGAGAACGCCCCGGGCTGACTCCACTATCCTGTTGGCCATCTGAGGAGAGACTCGCACAGAATATCTGGGTTCAGACTGTCAAGGACGGTTGGTGACTCAAAGAACAGCGTGAGTTTGTAGTCTTACTACTCTGTGGTGTAGGGAAAAAAAATATGTATTCAACTTCCAGCTGAAAGGAACACATTGTGTGGTACATTCCAGCAAGCAAGTTATGTTTCTAGAGAGAGATTTACAATACATTCGACACAGTCAAATAACTGATTAGTGAAAGGATTTGCTGATTTTCTCTGTTTATTAAACTCTGTAAAATAAATATCTTTGGCTCTTTGCCTGTCTTTGTATCACTCCAGTTTTGAGTTTACACAGTTTACAGATAAAAAAATGGCATGACTGTGAGCCTGAGAAGGATACGCCACTCCTCTGATCCTCTTGATCTTTCCTGGGTCAGTCAGCTGTACAGGTCTGATGGTCCTGCGGACGGGACATGTAAAAACTACTTCTCCTCCCCCACCAGGCGCCATCCCCCTCTTTACAACCTGAGGGAGCAGAAACAGAAAGAGAGAGAGTTGTTTTTCAAGCAGCATGACTAAAATTTGAATGTTAACTTTAAAACCATGTATCAACAGGCCAGTATGTGTCCCCACCTTGAGTTCAAAGCCCTCTCCATCAATGCCAAACTTCTTCATCACAGGGAGGGCTGTGGACTTCAGCAGGTCGACCTGCAGGAGGCAAAAAGTGATTAAAATCCTAAATTAAAACTTACTGTGTTGTTCAATGGTTTAAAATAAACTAACTTGCAAACGGACGTCAGAACAAAAGTCTATAATGGTCCATCTCTCATTACAGCAACAAACAGAGGCGCTGTTCTGTTTCCATGACAACGCCTCTCTCTCCAATGTGTCTGCTTCTTCTTCTTCTTCTTTGTGCTTTCTTGTCTGCGGTTTGTTGACATTACAGACTAAACTGTGCAGTGCAGCTCATATCAAAGAGCTTAAAAAAGGGGGATGATTCAACACGTCTCAGAACGACCCTGACTTATTATGCTATGTACCAACTTCCCTGCAAGTCAAGCTGCCCTCAGGAGGTTAGTGCATTTACTTAGTGAATTTTTTCCCAAAGAAAACAGGCACGCTTCACGAGATAGATAACTCATACTTTAATCAGAAGGAGCAAAATGAAAGAGACAAAAAGTAACAGCTGCAACGATCGGGAGCATGCACAGTGTGTCCTCACCGTCGGGTCGGAAGGGTCGTTGGTGACTCCCCTTAGTGTGGCCTTCAGAGAGGTCTTCATGAACGGAGCCAGCATGAGAAGGGCCTCCAGATAGTAACCAATCGAGCGCTGCGTGTTACAGTCATGTTCTATAGGGCCACCGTGCAACAAGCCAGGCTGGTAGAATAACACAGTGCCTTGTAGGAAAAGACACATAATAAGTCAGGTCATAATATGGTGGATGGTCGTGTTTTTACAGTTTAATGCAGTCAGCTGACTGCCTCTGAGGGTTACAGTAAAATGCATCGCTACAGTTGAACTTTACATCAATGCCACGTGCAAAAAGAGCAAAAATGACATGTAAAAATAATTATGAGAGCACAAATTATGAGGGAAAACACTAAATGACTTAAACCTAAATGCTGCCCAACATTTCAACACTGCTATCCTCTGACAGTAAACAGTAATTATATAAACTATACAGTCTGTACATGAGGTAAAAACACTCACCTGTTTGGTTAATCTCTATTCTGGAGCCATTGGTCACTTTGTCTAGCAGTCTGATGAAGCTGGCTTCAAAATCTGCATTAGACAAAAGAGAAGACGACACGAAGTTAGTAATAAATCATATTCCTACAGCTGAATCTGAGGATAAAACATTTAACATTTAAACCAAGTGTGCATAAACTGTTTTTTTTAAGTAAACAACTAGATTAGGGTTAACTGGAGACATATTTTACATGTGGCGTACATTACCAAAACATATGGAGTCAAACAAGTGATTTGAGGGAACTTCTGACAATCCTAACTCACATGTGGCAAAAGAAGTGACTCTAATAATGCGAAGCAGATCTGAGTACAACACAGTTAACAAACAAAACAACAATATAACTTTGTACCGCGTCGTAAAATTACATTTATCTCACATTTACACTACTGTCCCATCGTTTCCCCCACCTCCTACGCCCAGTCAGAAAACACACTCCCAACTGCGTAACAGCTAGCCTGTTAGCCACCGAGCTAACTGCGACGCCACATGCAGAGTGAAGCTGCGACTCACCGCGCAGTCCCGGGTCGTCATCTTTAGACCTGATGTTTTTTATCTTAACGCGCTTCCCGCTCAGTGTGGACAAAACCAGCCGCTGTCTGAAGAAATTACAGCCATCGTACGTGAGCCCGTGGCTTGCCATGTTATTGTTGTTTCTGCCTGGCGTCAGTGGGAATCCACGTGTGTTTGACCAGGAAGACGTTGATGGGAGGCTGAAGATACGGCAGATCACGAGGATCAAAAATATGTTGTTTTTTTTAAAGGTGCAGTGTCGCAGTTGGCCACCAGATGGAGCCAGACATCCATTTATGGATATGACGTGGGCGTGGCTAAATCATACCCCTGCGTCTTAAAGTGACAGAACATGATCAAAGTGTAAACAAATCTCTTTCTACCAATATTTGTTGGGATTATCTCTTTTATTTGTCTTTTATATGTACTGTAGGTATGAAATAAAGCAAATAAAAGCGAACTGAGCTTTTAATACACTAACACAATGATCTAAATCTAACCTTAAACATGTGCTATTGTTTTCTGAACTGTTACAGTCATTTAGATCAGTAACGTCTGTAAGATTAAATATTATTTAACCCCTTTAAAATGGGCAAAAATTTGCTGAATATAAGAACAGATTGGTCGTTTTATGACTGTCAATCTGCAGGTCTGTCTGTCGAGAGGATCGAGGGCTCGGAAGGGATTAATCACAACCTTGCCAACAAGCTCTTTCCGCCTGTAGTCTAATTACATAACCGTATTATACAATAAAGATCTCCCCAGTAAACCGTTAACAATGACAATGACGAGGAAGTTTGTGAACACGCCGTGAAAGGAGGCACATTTTGCTCGTAGTGGGCCAGTCAAGGGGGTGCATCCTCATCTGAACTGATCGCATTTCTCGTCTTCTTCTTCCTCCTCCTCCTCTTTCTCCTCCTCCTCCTTCTCTTCCTCTCCTTTCTGTTTCTGCAGCTCTGAAGGAAATAAAAGCCAAGGTCCAGTGAGAGTCGAGACTGGCTGCAGAAGACTCGCCCACTCTTGGTTACGTTGCGCACGTCTTGGAAAAGAAAAGTATACCTGCTCTGACCCAGTCTTGGTTGCGCATCCAGTAAGGGGGTTTCATGGGAAAGATCCGGCTGCACTCTTCCTAAAAAAGAAAACTCAGTTTTAATAAATAATCGACCAGAGATGGCTCTTCATAAGATATTTCGTGCTGTTATTATGGGACCTCCAGGGTCGGGGAAAGGAACAGTATCTGCGCGCATAACCAAAAGTTTTGGATTGAAACACATTTCTAGTGGGGACATTTTGAGAGCCAACATCAACGCAAAAACCGGTAAGACAGCGGTATCCTATCTCAAACATCTAGGCCTACTTAAGGAAGTATACACATGACCTTAAATCAAGTCAAGAGGCTGCAACATAAGATCATTTCAGGTGTGTGTTACCTGGTTGACAGAAAGACAAAATGTTACTCTACATCATGTTTTTTATGGAGGATCTGCACTGTTAGAAACAATCCACACAATTTATTAGCACGCACAAAACATAAACAGGTTATTACATACAAACGAGACCACTGCAAGAGTTACTGTAGTGTGAAAAATAATGTGCACTAATGGGATAAGAGCACCACGCCTTAACCTCAGATGTCTTATCATGCTGTGGCATACGCTCCTATACTACAGAGTTTGAAGTGGGATCTGTGATGTCATCAGACAAGGTCAAGCTGGTTATCAGGGTTATAAAGCTTGCTGTTTTATGTTTATACTGCAAACACTTGAACTCATCATTACCTGAACTTTGGAAGGAGGCCCAGTGTTCCTCAATATCACCTTTGATGAAGGTGTGAAGATAAGAAAGGCTGCTACAAGTGTGTTTTAACAGCTGTACGACAGAGGAACTACTCTGTTGGAGAGTTTCACAGCAGTAATCGTGAGGAGTGGGTTTGGAGTTCTCCTGCAGTGACTGTATAATCAAGCTTAAACCTTCATTTATGCACACATGCTTTTTCCCATCATGCCTTGTTATACTAGACACGTGCAGACGTTTTCAAGATCCTTAGTTTAACTAAATCCTTATGTTGTTTTTGGCAGCTGAGCAGCTCTAGGGGAGCAGTTGGCAGCCAAAACAGATCTTCTTATTTACTTCCCCTACTCAGACTTTCCCAAGCAGACCTTGGATCTGAACGAGTGACCTTCTACTTCCTGAGATTGCCTCACTAACCTTCTCACAAGTGACACTGAACATTAGAAAATCTTTTACATGTCTTGCTAAACTAGTAGCCATGACACAATTCCTTTACATTCTTAACACTTTGTGCATTAGTGTGCAGTCTGTATCCTGCAAAAACACAAAGGAAACAGCTACTGTATATAGTGCAACCCAGAATAACAGTCTTTCTGGGTAAAAATCCTAGTTGTTTCCTATATGTAACACACGGTCAATTTTAACCTTTCCTCTTTCATAGCCACATCAATGCACTGTCAGCTCGTTTCTACAAGGCTTGTCAGGAAATTCCTTTCTTCAGCTGGACTCTGGCCAATTAAAGTGGAAGTGAAAGGAAACAAAAAACTCTTCCTTGACCTCCTAAACCCAGATTATCCTTTCAAGTTATTTTCCATCAAGTACCTTCAGAGTACAATAAACATCTTTAACATGCCGTCACAGTGCACACATATTTCTCTATTTGATTGTAGCTACAGTATATGATAATTATACTGAGTTAGAAGCCATCAATGCACTGATATTCAAATGGAAATGTTCTGTGCATGATTTTATACACATTTCTTGTATGTTCTCACCTCTAAAATACATTTCTGTGGTGTTAATGCACAGAATGTCTTTTAAATAATGGACTCCTTACAACATTTTGGAGAACATCTGGAGAAACCTAATCCCATTAAATGCTTTTGTTAAACAGGACGAGCTAATCTTTCATGCTGTGATCAAAGTAGCCTTTATAAAATCAAGATAAGATCTGTCTTTGTTATTTTGTGTGTGTGTGTGTGTGTGTGTGTGTCAGAGCTCGGTCTGCTGATGAAGTCCTGTATTGATCAGGGTCAGCTGGTACCCGATGACGTCATGTCCCGTCTCATCCTGCGTGACCTGAGAGCAATGGAGCAGAACAGCTGGCTGCTCGATGGTAAGAGCTCACAGCACTCATTCCCACTGGATAACGATTGCTAGTGAAAGCGTAAAAACGTGAAAAAGGGGTGTCGATTAGCTCAGTTGGTAGAGCATCCGCCCCATGTGCGAAGGCTGAGCAGTGGCCCAGGGTTCGAATTCGACCATAGAGACTTGGCTTGGGAACCGGAGGGTGGCCGGTTCAAGTCCAGCATGCACCAGAATATGCAAGGTGGACTGGTAGCTGGAGAGGTGCCAGTTCACCTCCTTGAGCAAAGCACCGAACACCCCCAACTGCTCGCAGGGCGCTCCTCAGGGGGGCTGCCCATCACTCCACCATCTCTCTCCACATTGCATGTTCATGCTCGTGCTATTTAATTGAAATCCTTCTATAGGTATTTATTTACCTTTTGCCTTTCTCTCCACTCTCTGTCTCTCTACCAGGTTTCCCTCGTACAGTATCCCAGGCAGAGGCTCTCGATGACGCCTACACTGTGGATACAGTCATCAACCTCAATGTACCTTTCAAGACCATCAAAGAAAGACTGACCTCTCGCTGGACTCACCTTCCCAGCGGCAGAATTTACAACACAGATTTCAACCCACCTAAAGTTCCTGTAAATACATCTTCTCTTTACCTATTACTCATTCCCTGTTACAGTTTCTGTTTTTTTAATGTTGTCAGTACAGAAACTGCATTGACAACCAGAGTCTTTTCAAACAGAAATGTCCTTGTTGGGCTTGTACTGTTGTCAGAACGGCTCACAATTGGTTTCTCTTTTCTCCTAAGAGATTTATCTGAGATTAGTGAATTGTTTCAGGTTTTCTAAACTCCCTCTGAAAAAACGAGGTGAGGTCTTGTTGTTCACGAGCTTGCTTCTCTAATCTTTAGGCCATGACTTCCACTTTTTAATAGAATAACTGATTTTTCTTTCAACAGTGAATGCTTACACCTATTTGTATTTTTAAAGAGCCATGGGAGCAAGAATGACTTTCATATTCATTGTCACAGTATCAAGTTGCATGTATTATTTAATTATGCACACTACTGGAACTCAGGTGTCTGTTTTCCTTAATTTACTTGTTGTTTTGTGACGATGTGTATCAGCAACTCTCTTGTGCATGCTGCATCTGTTTCCATGACTACGGACAGAGCTCTCTGAGAATTTCAGTCAAATACTTTTTGAGTGTATTGATTATAACCAGTAATCATGATAAGATATTACATCACTAATTTTGGCTCAGCTTTGTACGGTTACACTGATCAGGACTTAAGCTCCTGTTTCTGTCTAACTGGTGGATGACTCATACCTAATGCTCCTGTGGTCACATGTTCTCTCTGTGGCAGTGATTTGCAACACGTTCCTGTTACATTTCCTGCATGAGTATCACATTTATAGTTAATCATTGTCATTGTATACATCACAGTCCTGTTAGAGAGAGAACAATGAGAGACTAGAATAAAGTCAATCAGGTCAAGAGTTTAAAATTTTCTTCTTTCTTCAAGTTCTTTAAGTAGTTTTCACCTGTCCTTCAGAAACAGTAAACTCTTAGAGGTCATTTCATATAGGTCACCTGTACCTAGTACTTGATAACTTTTCACTTTTTAGAGATTAGCATATTTAATATCCTCTTAATTCTGTTGTCAAACTTTACATATCCTCATTGACTAGCACATTTGTGCTACATGAACAAACAAAACAAACCTGTGTAGTATTTCGAATGCAATGTTATGTCTTAATAGTGCAAATGTAGGAATTCATATTTCATTTTTTTATTAATCATATAGTCACTAAAATGTCTTTTATGGTTATTCAGCTCAGTCTCTCCTGTAAGTCAGCTAGTCTGAAAGCCAACACTGTGTTTACATTCCAGTCTCTGTACTGTGTCTGGGATAAGACTGAGCAAATCCTACGGCTGCGGACTAGTACAATGGCTGGAAGTTACAGTGCCCCAAGCATTTATTAAGCAACTCTGTTCAAGCAGGATTCTCACATTTTCTGCTGGCAAACAATTAATTTGCTCCTTCCAGAAAGTATTTAAAAATACTATTACAGAATGTTGTACAGGTTTAGTTTTTAGTTAACAGCAACATTTTTTTATGTGTCTTCTCCAGGGTTTTGATGATGTGACAGGGGAACCTCTGGTCCAGAGGGACGATGACACACCAGGAACAGTCACACGGAGACTGAAGTCCTATGAGACCCAGACAGAGCCAGTCTTAGAGTTTTACAGGTAAGAAAGTACAGATAAATCAAGAAGATGAATTTGCATTACAACATAATATCTCACTCAAGTACAGTATAATCCACATGAATGGCTTAACATACTACAACCAAATGCTTCTGAACCCTGACCTTGGGCCGTCACATTCCTTACAGTTGCTTGCTCGCCTGAACAATTACTTAAGAACCACATTTCAAGAACAAGTTAATAAGCACAAATCCCCATTAATACACATATATTTATCTTTAAGGTTTACCTGGCAAAAAAAACACAAAAGTACAAATACGTGACGTGTGTGCATGTGGACCTGGTTTGAAAGCGCATGCATCAAAATAGTTATTTCTGGACTAATTAGGCAGGAAAACATTCTTACTCTGTGTCCCCTCAAACCACAGGGATGCACTTAGCTTGTGTCCCACTTTTCTTTTTCTTTTTTACAACAATGGTTGAGAGGCTGTGCATCATTTGAAGGAAGAACATGAAATTATGGGAATTACTGGGAATAGAAGAGCACAGAGAGTTTTCACTTTAAAGGATGAACATATATTTGACTTTGATTGCTGTTTAACATGTTTCAATTGTTGCAGACAACATTTTACTGCAATACATAGATCTGTGCACATTAAAAACTGAGTAGACCATACATATATATATATTTCAGATCAGATAGTGACTGCAAAAACTGGTTTCTGTGTTTCTTCCAGGAGTAAAGGTGTGCTACAGACCTTCTCTGGGACAGAAACAAACAAGATCTGGCCACACATTGAGGCTTTCCTTCACAGAAAACTCCCCACTGCCAACAGGAATGTTGCATAGAAAGCGTGGATAGAAAGGCACAAGAAGGGATCAAGTTTACCAGCAGAAACCACTCTATACGCCAACCAATCAGGTGCCACTTTCTGTGAAACAAGAGGTGTGTAATATAAATCGTGAATGTTCAAAAAAACTAGGAGCAAGCTCATACAGTTTGTGTCAGGAAGCAATAGTAAGACTACAGATTCTGTTGGGAAAACTCCACTATTGCAGGACTTTTTGCATTACTTTGTGTTGTTTCCACAATGCTGCAAAGTTGTGGAAAGTCAGGACGTGTGCATAAAATCCCTCAAGCATTCGATTTAAGAATTGAAAAAGATTGTCTCTTTATTCCATAACGTGCCTTTATAAAGCCAGGAGACGTCACTGAATCAAAATATCCAGATGCGTAACAGTAGAACATCGAGGCTGTGTCCATGAGAAATGATTAAGGCATGTCCTCTCTGGTGAAAGCAACCGAGGAGAGGAGCTGTGTATACATTTTTAACATTTAGGTTTTCAACTTTTTAAATTCTTGTCTTAGTTGATGGCAGCAACACTAAAAAATTGGGCAAACACAACAATATGTTGAGCTAAATAAGAGACTTTCCAGCTTTTGTCTTATCCTTGAAATCCTTTTAATCCTTTAAAAACAATATTGCATGGGCTTTTAGCCTAGCATAACAGTCCCAATATGGCATAGGGACTGTTTCTTGTGTACATTCAAATGCAATTAAACGTCTGTGCTCTTTCTCTCTCAGCCATTAAAAACTAAATATAAATAAAGACATGGATAAATAACAAAAACAAGAAATAATAAATCCAGTCAATGAAAATTACTGCAAGTTATGTAATGTACGGTGTATGATGTTCATTATTCTGACTGCCTGTCTGTCTTTGAGGCAGCTCTGATGATCTGTAAATGTTTTCCAGAGGGAACAAGTGAGAACAGACTAGGTGTCTGGTGTCCTCCATGACACTTAAGGCCTTCATTCTACAGAGGGTGGTGTAGTTGTGACGTTTGAAGCCATTTTTACTGTCCTTGTTTGTGGTCTTGTTCAGTCAGGTTGCCAAACTACACCAATATGCCTCCTGTAAGGATGCTCTATATGATGTTACTCGTCATAATTGCCATATTTATTTAAGACATCTCAGGAGGTATAGACTCTGATCGGCCTTCTTGATGACGCAGCCAGTGTTTAGAGACCTGGAGAGAGAGATCTGATGAATGAAGTTCTTCACAGTTTCCACAGCGACACCATTAAAGTAAACTGGTGTTCCATTTTTGTACTCTTTTGCCTCCCCACTGTCTCGACACCATATGGATTAGTCCCTCACCTCGTGCCTACAGGCGTTTGCACCATCATCAGTCCAATCACTGTGGCATCAACTGTGAACTTCACATCTGCTGTTGTTATATTTGGCATGTGAACAGACCGTAGAGTGAGAGACTAAGGCAACAAACCCTGCAGTGCTCTTATGTTGAACTATGGTTGACGAATGTCTGAGGTCTGCCTGTAAAAGAGTCATGTAACCACTCACAGATCCCTGAGTTTAGATGGTACAGTGGTATTAAATGCAGAGCTGTAGTCAGAACAATAACGTTCTGACATGAGTGTGGAGTGGACAAACGTCTTAAAAGGGAATTATGCCATGTTCTACAAATCATTGTAAATTCACTGTTGCACTTTTCTGTGCCTTCTGCTGCTTTTGAAAATGTAACAGGTAGCTCAGTGAATGTAGTTTGTAAATACTTTTTATGCATATTGTCCACAGAGTGAGTAATGTATAAACTGATCACACTTTCTTATATTGAATATTTTTTAATTATTTAATTAAATCAGTGTGTAACAGCTTCTTTCGACCACCTCAAGTCTTATTAGTGTTGCCTTTTGAAATACACCACATTGTTTCCATTTTAAACCGGATACTTCTTGTTGTGATCAACTAATGTTATTTGACATTTAATGTGATTGGACATTTGAAAACCTTAAAAAAAATGTATTAACTTAGCAGTTTATCATCTTGTTAACAGATCACAGCATTCAAGTTTGATCTGCATTTCTGTGTTTTTGCACTATGTCTTAACAATATTGCATTGTGATGTTCAGCCACAGAAATGCTAACTTGCCTTTCATTGTGCTGTAGATTTATGCAACAAGTGTTTCCTGAATTGTACCATGTGTATTTCTAAAGACTTGAATATTTTAAAAGCACGCCTCCTCTTCATTGACAGCTTACAGCTGTGTCATGAGTGTTGTGTGTCTGTGTCCTGATACTACTGTATGCAGTACATTAATGTAATGTCAGCCATAATAACACAACCGGATAGCTTATTGGTCATTGTTGTTTTAATTTTGATGTATTGATTTTGACAGTTAACACACCGGCCCCTAAAACAGACATTTTAAAGAGTACTCCACCGATTCAGCATTGTGCTCCTATAAACACTGTCAGACTCATGATGGACAGTTACAAAAAGAAAAACATCAGAATCATCGCAGCAGAAACAAAGGGCGGAAGATAAGGGTTCGGGTGTCTTATGCCACTAGCAGCTAAAAGTAACTAACATTTCTTATATTTAATCACACTTTCAAGAAGCTCCCTCTGGAGCCACAAAAGGCAAAAACTCAACTTTTGTCAAATGTGTAGTAAGTTTACGATGTTCCCCAAGAAAATCTGTGAAGTTGGTGACTGTTTAAGGATTTAACACTGTTGCATTTTAGTGTGTAATGACTGCAGGTCTACAAAGAACTGTAGCAGGTGACAACAAGACACAAACATTGAGCACTGGTTTTATACTTGACTTGCTGATGGTGACAGGAGAAGCCAGATCTTACAGAGTAAGTGTGACAGGTAATTTTCTGAAAGCTCACAGCTCAGTGACAGACCAAGTCTCTCAGTCTTACACTCACAAATTTTGTAATAATCTTAAAATAATTTAGAAAGTTGAGCCACCATGGACACTGGCCACAGGTTTGGTACAGCAGCTTAAGCCATACAATAATTTTGCATAGTTAATAAGTCACTGTGGACAAAACAGTAAGAGAGAAAACAAAAAAAACACGACTGCTACAGCACAGCACATTGTTTTTCACTGCTTATATCGGTTTATGTTTTCAGTATTTATGAAAAGCATCAAATGCCTCACCTCAGCACTTTGCTCAAAACAGATGGAAAATCTGTGAAATAATAGTGAGACGACACCAGGTGCACTACAAAAAAATCAACAATGCATCACACAGTGACTTTGAGTTATAACCACTCACTGTACTGTCCTTTAATGCATCGTATGGTATCTTTAACTCCACGGTATGCAGAAAAAGTCCTACTGATCATGTCGCTCAGCAGATTTTCACACTGATTTTGGCTGTCTTGTTAAACAAAAAGTATCAGCGGGACAGTTAATTGGAAGCCTAATAAATTTGGAACAAAACTCAACAAAAAAAAAAAAAAGTGAACAAAAAGTCATCAAACGACAGAATTACAAAAGAAAAACAAAGAAAAATGTCACACAGCTCAAAAACAAGCTCAGCTTAAAGCCTGCTTGTCAAATAATCATTCCAATCATTCCACACGGACCACTTTTTTTTTTTTTCTTTTTCTTTTTTAAAGCCATTTCTGGTTTGAAAAGAGAAATATAAAGTGCAGGACACATTCAGATGAATTCAGAGAGAGTTCCTCTCTGCATACAAATGTACAGTAAAAAGTCTTTGCGGAGAACTCAGCCCTTTTTCTCCCCCTCATCCCTTCCATACAGGCGATCTCCTCTTTTCAGGAGTAGATACCAGAATCGAGAACTTTTAACATCGACTCCACGGAGCACTTTTGTTTAAGGAAACTGGCGGTTGGGACACAGCTTCAGATGCTGGTTACAGACGGCAAGCTGATAAAGAAAAGCTAGTTTTACTAAAAAACAAAAACACACAAAGGCCGCGCAGGCCTCGTAAACCTTTTTACGACAGATTTGAACTCTATCAGCTGTTTGCCAGTTGACATTTTGAGGCTTATGTGAATGCCTGGTCAGATAAACTCAAAGGAATAACAACTAAACTGACAAATGTAGTGCCCTAATCACACCTGACATTACCATGCCTCTTACACCCAGATAATACCTGGATGTGGAGAATTCACATTCAACACAAAGATTGTCTCAGATATCCTCATTTAAATTAGGCCGACTTTGCTCCTCTGAATCGCGTGATTGCACTGAAAGCAGAGGGCTTTGTCATGTAATAAATGCTGAGTTATTATATTGCGTACATACTAAAAAGCATGCACTATTCTCTTAAGCTCATTATTCGGCTTTGCTTTATGTCAAAGAAGCGAGGGACTATTGTTCTGAAAGGCTGGATGGTTTCTGTCAGAGTGCACGAGAATAACTTAAATTTAAATAAATAAATTCAACTGATTCTGTTACGATTAACTGTAGGCATTTTGTGTATTGGTTGAATTTATACAAATCTGTCTGCAAACTTAAAAGATGACAGATGTTTAATGGCAGATGTAAAAGGGAGGTAGTCTGATTACTTGTGCACTTAGCTGGACTCTCCAGACAACACTAGGAATACGTTCAACACTAAAACCACTCTTGTCCCACCTTCCCGGAGATGAATGAATAACAAACATGAAAATGTCCAAAGCGAAAGATGTAAAGATCCTGCCCCGCGTTTGTAAAAGCAGCACTGTGAGATGACCAGTCATTTTTATTAACTTAAGAACTCTTGTTTTACTTCGAGCAACAAGTAAGGACTCTCGAAGGAGTGACAACAATGGGGCAATGATGCAGATAAAAGTTACAACATTTGCACCGAAAGCTACGATCATGACATGAGCTGTTCATTTCAGACAACTGTGAGTCAGCAACCGATCTACCCACACACACACACACACACACACACACACACACAGCATTATTTATCCTCTCATGATAATGAGAGAGCTGTGGGACGGTGTCCAACTCCCAACATGCATCAGCTGGGAGTCTGAAAGCCGAAGCCTGCAGGGTGTATGCGACCCGAGACCTTCTAATCTAACCTTTTCCACTTCATTTTATTTTGTTCTGGCCTGACAAGTGAAATACTGGAGAAGACACAAATCTGAATAACGAGTGTTCTCTGTATTTTGTTACAGATTCACACGTTGCACCATTAAAAACAGAGACAAACTGCTCTTTGCTCATTAGCATTCAGCAAGCGGGTTAGCTTTTAGCGAGACAGTTTAAAATAAAATATGTAAAGCATGTCTTTTAACAAATACAATAAGGTACGACAGCTGTCGAGAGAAGGACCGACGAATCAGAAACTTTCCGGTAAAGAGATTTCTCTCTTTCATTCCAACAGCCTCACCTTCAGGTGAACTGTACTCCAAACATGCTCAGCAGTGCCTCATCATACGCATGTATCACACCTACTGAGTAACCGCTGTCTCTCTGTACACTGGACCTGTAGACACATGATCAGATCCTCCCAAGTTCTGCTTTAGGTATTACCTAACTGACTTTTGCCCAGAGACTTTATTGGTTTCGTATTCTTCGTGTTGTCTGGAGTTTCTTTAAATTTGTCAGTTTGTTTTGCTCTTTAAAAGGATGTTTCTCTCTTTTGAAGGATAAAAGGACTCCATCTTTTAAACCAGGGTTATGGCACAACACATGCATTTAGCTGGCAAGAGACACCACGGCCAAACCAGTGGCTCCACTGATTGATAATGTCTCGGTTTGTTCCTGCTCTGCACTGGTGTTTGTCAGCCTGGTTTGCTGCGTTAAGGGCGCTTAAAACTCAGGTGAGTTCCTAAATGGGGAGACGATGGAAATGGAAGAGCAGAGTGGGCCGCTTCTACAATCCCTAGGAGGTCTCCATCATGCGCATATCGTCCGTTTCTGTTGAGTCGTCCTTTGTCCATCTCCCTGTGCTTGTCCACAATCCGGCCTCTATACATCGCTTCATTGGATACTCTGCCACCTAGGAGGAGGGAGAGGAAGACAAGAGGGTCCAATAAAGATCCAATAAAAGCACACAGTGGTGAGGAATGTCAGGCAAAAAACAAAAACAAAAATATGTTTAAATAGACCTGGAGAGACACTGGGGGATTAAGCTACTGTCGCCTCATCAGGGGATTACGATGGTTATGTAACTGCACTCTGCCTCTTAAACATTTAACACACTGATCTGAGCTGAAGCTACAACCCTGATTTCAAAAACATTTAATGCTACAGTAAATTCAGCCTGGAGGACACAGCTTCCATGATTTAAAAAAAAAAACTATTTGAAATGTGGACCACAGCATTTCCAAAACTGTGTCAGTCCACCTCAGATATATTTCTAGATGTTGCTGGTAAATGGCGTTCTCTTTGCGTGGTAGTCTCAACTTGAGTAACTTAAATTTATTTAAGTCTTTTGTTGCCCCTGTCTTAAAGTTTTAGGAATGTGTTGCAGGCGTCAAACACAGAATGAGTTTGTTTCCAAAACAAATAGTTTGTCAGTTTGAAGATTAAAGACCTAATCTTTGCACTGTATTCAATTGAATATAGATTAAAAATTATTTGCAAATCATCTCATTCTGTTTTTATTTATGTTTACACAGTGCCCCAACTTTTTTGGAATTGGGTTTGTAGCATTTGATCATGATTTCACAGACATGTTGTCGTGTCCATCCTGCAGTCACTCCTCGGGACTAACGGAGTTTAAAGTAAGGAGAGATGCACAAATTCAAAAGCAGGACCTGGAGAGTCGAGCTTCAGTTTCAACTGGCTTTTCTTTTCTCTGTGTTTTTCCCCTCTTCTCTCTGAGTAGATGTTTGGCCACTATTCAAGCTGTGGGGCCAGCAGGGGGGAGAAGGCCTCATTGTCTCTCACTCACAAAGGCCTTTCAAACTACAAAGATTAAGTTTACTAGAAAAAAAACCCATGTGGCAACTTTCACTCTACTTCATCTGAATATTGAAATACTTCCTTTCATGCCTGTTATTTGTTTACATTGTCATATATAATAAAAGGCCTTTAATGTGAATGAGATCGACAACTCTGGGCTTTGTTTGGTCCTCCTTTTCTTTAAAAATGGCAGAGCTGGTAAAGCCCCACTCATGCATCTGGGGAACATAATTATCTCTGAGATACCTGAGCTGCTGACATGATTCAGAGCACTGCAGTGGAAAAAAAGGATATCTGAAAATTTTAGTTCATCGGCTTTTCCCTTTGCACTCCAGCTAGATTATGATTAAGTTTTAGGCTGGGACAAGCATCGGACAAAACTGAAGCTGGTGAATCAGCAAAATGAAAAGTTATTTTCTGACTGTTTTATAGTGGTTACGTTCAGCTTTTGACATCATGCTTGGCCAATCAGACCAGCTCAAAGTCAGCCTGAAATGTCACTGAGCACTGTACAGGTGTAGTTCATAGACTAAACTATGATACTGTTGTGTTTTAGTTTTGTTTAAGCTGTGTCTGATATGCAGTCTGCAAATAGTTGGGCAAGTGAGAGTCAGTGAGTGCCTGTATTGAGACCTGATGAATTAGCAAGTCATTTTCTGATTTTTATATTGTTTGTGTTCAGCACAAATAAACACATTCATACTGGCTCACAACTGTGAGAGCCATGCAGTCTGAATACAATGCAGGTCTTTACATTCACTTGATTGGGGGTAGTGCATTTTGAGTGTGGTGGTTGAACAAGTACAGCCACCCATTCAGACCAAATCAGGGACTGCAGCAAATAGCTGCATGGTCGTGCAGCGGCGTGTGCTTGGGTGTCTTTATTTGTGCTGGACACGGCTGCTACAAAACTATCAGAAAGCAACTTTTTATTTCGATTCACTACAGATTTCAATACCAGTGCTCCTTTACGTTCACTCACTGTCTATGTTGCTTGACCAATGCTCAGAAACAAACCAAGGAAAATTCTTCATGTCAGATTTTACTGTCTAGGAGAGTTGGGCTTTCAAATTACATAAGACAACAAAAAAAGTCTGCAAAGTTTCTGGTGTGTCGATTAAATAAAAACAAACAAACAAAAAAAAACTTTTGGCAGCTGCCATGGTTACAAGTGCTCACTTGTGCAGTGTACTAATCCCCACAAGTCCTTCTCTGGAGTATTGTAATGAAAAACTGGTGTCACACACACACACGTGTCATAGAACTGAACAAATGTTAAATATTAATTTGCACATTGCACGTGACAATATAACTAAAGATTTAACGTCCAACAAGCAAACTAAAGATGACCCCTAAGTTATGAGCTCTATATATGAGAGAACTAATATACAACAGCTCAATGGTGCCACCTTACAGCTGTTTGGGGTAACTGCAATAGCTGCTTATGAGTCTCAGCAGCTTTGGGAAAAACAGAGAGACTTACTGGAGGTAAAGAGTCCAGAGCTTCTTTGGGGTTGAGCCTGCAGTTTGTGCCAGTGTTCTGTTGTTCAAGGCTGTTGACTGTATCACTTTTACACTTCACTACATATTCTTTCACTCTGTGTTTGAAGGCCTCAAGCTCTGTATGGAAGACTTCTAAGTAGACGTCTTGTCCGTCCTACAAAGCAACAATATAAACATTATTTCCTGCAGGTAGGTTCAGTACATTCAGACGCAGTATTAAAATCAGACGTGTGCGTCTTACTTTGGCTTTGTGGAAGAACTGTCTGAAGCAGCCTCGAGGATCCTGCTGAGAGTTCGAGGCCATCTCCAGAATGAACTGCATGACTACAGCTTGGTGCGCCACCTGCTCCATCAGTGCTTCTTTCTGTGAGACACAAAAAAAACTGATTGTGTCCATTTATTTTAATTTTAGGTCTCCTGTTTTATCTCTTGAGGGATACAATATTCATAATTCTGTTTTCACGAGTGTCTAATACCTAAAAAATAAATAACTCTGTTGTTGATAATAAAAATAAAAATAAAAATAAAACACCAGCCTTACCCCTTCTTGCTGTAGTCTCATAGACCACAGGATTAAGTAATTGGCCGTTTCCTCACAGATGAGCTGAGGCATGTCTGCGAGGAATCTCTGACTGTCGTCCCATCTCCGCAGCATACCTGATGAATGGATGAAAATCCTATCAGTTGTTTTTGTTTTGTTTTCTGAAGACGTCGATGTGTGTATGTGTCAGAAAAACAAAAAAAAAAAAAACAGATTATTGCTACTGTTCTGTGAGAATGTTACTAATGTTAATTAAGTATTTACAGCACATGAGAAGATGAAAGTTTTATATCATTAAGCTCTTAAACTCAAAGTTAACCTTTACCTCTCACCCATGAATGCACAACTTTGCTTTCTCATGGTAACATCTGAAACTATCCAGCACCTCTACTTCCACAATGCGTAAACTGCATTTTACATATGCGAGGGTCATTTTCCAAAAGCATCCAATATGTTCCAAGACTGATTAAATTCCTTTCAGTACAGACACTTCATGCTTTTATGCCATTAAAATAAGCTTGTTTGCTGTCTTCGCTGCAATAACTTAACAGGACTTTACATACAAAGTGCTGATGATTTGGATAAAACGTCAACCATTCTGTAACTGTCAAGTGACAGGAGCTGACTGAAGATGACGACTTCTTCTGCCACAGTAATGTGTTGAGATGAAATTCCTGCATAAAACTTACTCATTAAAAGAGGCACATGTAATCCTGCATAACACGGCAACTTTATCTTCATGACATGTTGAAGAGCTAAATAGTGAGATTTTGAACAAACTACACAAGCAACCTTTTTTTAAAAATCATTAGATTGAAATTTCTTACTAGAAACTTCAGATTTTGGCATCTTACTTACCAAAATGCCTGAGCTCTTGCTCATACTTCTGAAGAAACGTCTTGCACTTGTCCTGATCCATTTCTACAGGCTGATTTTGGACATTGATGATACTCTGGAGGAGAGAAAAGACATTAACTGTTAATAACACTACTACATGGTCTGCACATGTTTTTTGTCACAGTCAATTAATGTTAATAGACATCAATAAATTGGAACTGTTCTCATGGAACCTTTCCAATCGTGACAGAGGTCCAGGTTCCAGTCATAATTTTATTTGCTTTTAATTTTCCACATCAGCTTTATGAAAAAAAAAAAAAAAAAAAAAAGCCACAGTGTTTGCACACTCACCTTATCAAAAACGTCCCAACTTCCGACAGCTCCCAGCACAGGACTGCGGCTGGGCTCCAGACCTCCCAGCATGCTCTCCTTGCGGCGCCACTCCTCCTCGGTGTGTGTGAGCTCTGCAGGGCAGGCCAGAGTCCGAGCACGCTCCTGCTCCAGGGACTCTGAGCTGTGGACGCCAAGAGAACACAGCTGATCCTGTGCCTCGGCCAGCCTCCAGCTCGAGACGATCGAGGCCTTTACACAGCGCTGCTGGCTCTGGCACAGTGATGCCATGGCACAGTCACAAATGTGTGATGATGGTGACTGGTGAGAGGGCAATGGAAGAAGAGTCATTTACTCAAATTAACAGTATAACCTCATTTATTATACGCTGACTGTTACTGTGGTTTGTACAAATTAGGGCAGGAAAACAGGTGCTACTAGACAGTAATGACATATTACAGTGCACACTTCACATGCAAAAATATCCCTCTGTGGTAATGCATTTTAATTTGTTTAAACAGTCACTGTCAGGATTAGATGAAACATGCAGACGTGCCCACAAGGGGAGGTCATGTTAATAACATCCCCCTGATGGGAGTGGATTGGCTCCATTAGGACTAGGATTAGAACAGCTGACACCTCAAAGTGCCTGCTCACTCTGAGTCACAAGCCAAATGTAGGCCACTGGCATTTAAGCTTTCGTGACCACAACCATACTGTATTTAATCCAGGGTGGGGCAAAGGGGCGCTAAAAATAAAAATAAAATAAATTCTAGTTTCCATCATATCCATGGATACCCAAACAGCCAAATACATACTGTAGTCAACAACAGACAGCTGGCTAACTTGACTGGGCAGCTTTTGGGTTTGCATCAGGTTAGCATGCAGCCTGGACGCTGATGTTTTGCACCATGAGAGTTGTTGGTGAGCTGCTCCCTCCATGCCAACGGATAATGACACGCTGGCGAAGCTATAAACTGGGCACTACAAACACTACTGAAAAACAGACACTAGCCAATAGTTTGCTAACTGTCAAGCAGTCAAACTTGGCATGAACTAACTTCAATGATCCCCCCCCCAAACAGGCTTAGCTCGTTAGCACCCGTTTTAATACCAATCCGTTATCTCTGTCGAGCCTAGTAAAGGTTTACGTCTTCCGCCAACAACGCCGTCCTAACGTGGACTTATTACCTGTTGGTTTAAACCCCTGGCTGTTGAAGCTGGGTCACTGCTGGACTCTTCATTGGGGTAATCTGAAGCTCCGTTGCCCAGCCACTCCATCACTGCTAAGCAACTAGCTGCTGGCTAGCTCTGCTGCTGTGTGGGGTCCGCTAGCTGGCTAAAAGCTAGCCGTGTTGGAAGAATGAGAACCAGCGTTGCTCTCTCTGATCAGCTGTCTGTCAGAGTTACGTTTGATGTAAATGTCAGTCTGAAAAAGCCAGCAGGAGCGACTGACGGATACGATTCACCACGACGAGGGAGTTCAGCTCCTGTACACTACAACAACAACGTTTAGCTACAGTAAAGAAAACAATCTCTGGTTGATCCAAGTAACGCGGCTACGTCTATTTAAGGTGACGCGCAGAACACGTGGTACAACAACTTTGACCACGTGACACGGTCTCAACTATTTCAATTGATATAATAATAATAATAATAATAATAATAATAATAATAATAAGTTCCAGCGTGACCCTGATGGGGATAAGCGGTTACAGAAAATGGATGGATTAATACCTAGTGGGATTAGTGGGATAGTCAGTTGTGTTGTATAGGGATGTCTTTTGTTAAATTCTTTTGTTGCAGCAGCATTTACAAGTAAGAACACAGAACAGGCACACACTATATACAGGCATGAGGTAAAAAATCGGTGACAACAGTATAATATTCCAAGCTGTCAGGATGCGTTCCCCCTGCTGTAATGGTCAAATTTAATTATATCAGTCCATAATATTCTAAATGAAAAGTCTCTCACAAATATAATATTTTTTACTGATAGAAATAACAGTTGTGTTAATAAAGACATAAAAACACAAACATATGTGCTGTTGTCCCAGTTTAAAAATATAACTAGAGAGTCATGAAATTTGGATTTCACTTCTACAATACAACATCTTCAGATAAAACTCGCTAAAAAAAAAAAAAATCAGTTTTGAACATTAGCTCTCTCCACAGTGCCTCTGTGGTACGAGCACAACAGCTCGGGGGCGAGCTTTTTGTGAACGCGCGCTTCCTTCGCCTTTCGGACCATTTCGGATAGTGTTGGGGAGTTGGAGTCTTTTTACTGACTCGGATCTTTTACTCTCGGACAGTAAATTGAACGAATCTTTTTTCGTTCATTTCGTTCATTTTTACAGCGGGTGGCGCTGTAGCCCTCTTGTTGGGCGTTGTAAAAAAGACCGCACGCTTAACACTGAAGGCAACATGGTTTGCTTCAGCTGACAAAGCATAATAAACAAAATGCCACAAGCAATTCAAACCATATGAAAACCTAGGAAAGCAAATACACACCACAATAAAGTGACTGTATCCTGTATCCCTCCCTGCCATTGTTGTTTAACAGCACGACAGTGACTAGGTAGCTGTGACGTGACAAATGAACGAAAGACCGACCCGAGAACGAACGTACTGCTCCTCACACAGCTTGAACTGCCAGTCACATGACAAATGAACGATCCAAATGAACGAACAAACAAACCGTTCAGCCTGAGCTGCCTGTCATGTGTCAGCTGGTAGAGGCCAAGTGAATGTAAAACTCATTTTGACAATTAGTAAGACAATTAAGTAAGACAAAAAGTAACAATTACTAATTTCACTAAAATGTTATGTTATTATTATTATTACTATTACATTTGTTGTTGTTATTATTATTATATTGTATTATTTTATGGCAGAGTATAACACAAAATCAACATGTTGATATCATTTTCGAAAGTATTTATTTACAAACACACTTTACATTATATACCCAATAACATTATGCACATCTACAAGAACCGAAGACCACTAATTAATTATGATTTCATGAATGAATAATGTCTATCGTGTATGACAAGACACCAACAAATCATTCATTTCCTTGTTCGTTTAAGAGAAATATACATATGGTGAGAGTGCAATTATGCATCCATTATTACTGACTGTTACAGAATGAGTCTCCTCTCTCTGCACAGAGCGGAGTCATTTTATAGAGTTATGTTTTTTTTTTTTTTTTTTACAGTGGAGCTGCAAGAGTTTCCGACTGAAGCTACTCTGTTGTTTGAGCAGGAGGTCATGTAGTGGATTAAAGTTATTGTCCATGATACTGAGAAGTTTGTGGAGCATCCTTTAGTCCACAACTACAACTAACTAGCTGCAGGGGCTGGCTGTCTCGTTAGTAAAAATAATACATATGATGCATTTAAACATATTTAAGCATATCGGTTTAAGTAAGTGTCGTCTGTGTGTTTTCTAAACTATGTTATTCTAGTCGAATTATGTGGAAAAAACTAATTTAATACAAATTTATCTTGACCACAAGGTGTCAGTACTGCACTGTGAACCTGCATGACAGCCTCCACTGAACACCAAATAGAAGGGCAAGACTTACCTTAGAGTTTTTTTAACCCTACTTATGAATTTACAGGCAGCGTCCGCTACACTGTGTTTAACTCTTCAACTTTACTTAATCAATAAACTATCTGACATTGTAGAAACGTATATAGGACGATAGGGTAAAAATAGGTTTCAGGGGTTTACGATTTGCAAATCCTGTCGAATAAAGTCGGATTTGTGCACAGTGTCAGAACAAGAGCTGCCTGGGAGACTCAGCGCAGGGCAAACATTAGTTTACGACATCAATAGCGGTGAGCAAACTGGTCCAACAGTCCACACAGATGTAACTAGCTAGGTACTGTAGTCGTGACGCTATTTAACTGGAAGCAGATATCACATGGTGAGTCCATTCACATCGATAACGTAACGTTACATCATTGTAATTAAATATATTTGAATAACTGTGTGTGCTGAGCCCCAACGTGACAGGCTAGCACTGAGTTTTGAGCTGGCTAAAGTGAGTCACTAGCTAACCTGTGCTATGTCACTGACAAAACTACAAACACTGTTGTGTTTTTCTTTAGATGTCTCTCACACCTGAAACACTCGAGCAATTATAAAATTAACACAAACGCGGGTGTCATCAGAGGCTGCGCTTGATTTGTCTGGAACAGCCAAGCTAATGTTTGCTAACAGAAAGATATGAGGAAGTAAGAAGAAGTTGTGTGTCACCGCTAGGTGGGGATAGATGCTAATGAACAACTTTTCCATAGTCCAAGGAGGGAGAGAAGTTTACAGGCAGGACGAGGACGGTGCTGAGTGTTAGAGCCCGCCTCTAGAGCCTGCAGACAATCAGACAGGGAGAAACAACCAGATGCAGGCCTAAAAAACATCCTCAGCCTGAAATCAAGTCTCATAGCCAGCTGGCATCTTGCCCTTTCTCAGGCTGCTGTTCCCACAGGTTTCTGTGTGTGTGTGTGTGTGTGTGTAGGAATTATAATATCAGCAAAACTGAATCATAAATCATATTACATTTTCTTCTCGTTTGACTTTCACTTCAGTTTTTGTTCTGTTTTGTTGTTGTTTTTTTGGCACAGTGACATAATTCAAAAGACTTCAAGTTGTTTGCTGTAACTTCATCGAAAGCAAATCAATAATCTTTACCTTCATGTTGTGATAATATATTTGAGTACCTATAGTGGAGACATCCCGTTTAATTAATACGCACTATATATATTTACACCTGTAATAACAGCTTTGCTGCCGAGCTGTATACAAGTTGGTATATTAATTTCACTCTATTCATACTGTATATACACCTTTATAAAATATTCATATTTATATCTACACTGTATCCCTGTTATGTGTAAATACACTACACTTTACTGCTTTGCACTTCTGGCTAGATGCTAAACTGCATTTCGTTGTCAAAGTGCTTGTACTTGACCCGTGTGTGCCTTCTTCAACAGAGTGACAGCAGCGGACCATCCCGTGGTGACAGAGATGAGCCATACTACTCCAGAAACAGTCGGTGTGTATTGCAGCTTAACCGCACATCTCTCTTAATATTTAATATATACAGGTGAAACCAGAAGTTTATACACAATATAAAAAGACACATATGCTTTTTTTTGCCTCACTGTCTGACATGAAATCAGACAATCACTTTTCCTGTTTTACGTCTGTTAGGATTACCAAAATTATTTCTATTTGCTAAATGCCAGAATAATTTTATGATTTTTTTTAGACAGTTTTTTTATTACTTTCTTCAAAGTCAGAAGTTTACATACATTTCATTAGTATTTGCTACCATTGCCTTTAAACTGTATGACTTGGGTCAAACGTTTTGGATATCCGTCAACAAGCTTCTCACAATAGTTGGCAGGAATTTTGGCCCATTCCTCCTGACAGAACTGGTGTAACTGAGCCAAGTTTGTAGGCCGCCTTGCTCGCACATGCCTTTTCAGCTCTGCCCATAAATTTTCAATAGGATTGAGATTAGGGCTTTGTGATGGCCACTGCAAAACATTGACTTTGTTATCCTTAAGCCACTTTGTAACCAGTTTGGCAGTATGCTTCGGGTCATTGTCCATCTGGAAGACCCATTTGCGCCCAAAGCTTTAACTTCCGGCTGACGTCTTGAGATGTTGATACAGTATTTCCACATAATGTTCTTTCCTCATGATGCCATCTATTTTGTGAAGTCCACCAGTCCCTCTTGCAGCAAAACAACCCCACAACATGATGCTGCCACCCCCGTATTTCACAGTTGGGATGGTGTTCTCAGGCTTGCAAGCTTCCCCCTTTTTCCTCCAAACGTAACGAGGGTCATTACGGCCAAACAGTTTGATTTTAATTTCGTCAGACCACAGGACATGTCTCCAAAAATTAAGGTCTTTGTTCCTGTGTGCATTTGCAGACTGTAATCTGTAATTTATGTTTCTTTTGGAGTAATGGCTTCTTTCTGGCAGAGTGGCCTTTCAGCCCATATCGGTACAGTACTCAATTCACTGTGGATAATGTCACACTCTTACCAGCTTCAGCCAGCATCTTCACAAGGTCTTTTGCTTTTGTTCTTGGGTTGATATGCACATTTCGGACCAAAGCACGTTCATCTCTGGGACACAGAACCCGTCTCCTTCCTGAGCGGTACGATGGCTGGACATTTCCAGGATGAACCAGACTTGTGCAAGTCCACAATTCTTTTCCTGATATCTTGGCTGATTTCTTTTGACTTTCCCATGATGTTCCACAAAGAAGCAGTGTGTTTCAGGTGTGCCTTAAAATACTTCCACAGGTGTGTCTCTAATTAACTCAAATGTTGTCAGTAAACCTATCAGAAGCTTCCAAAGACATGACATCGTCATCTGGGCTTGCCCAAATTGTTTAAAGGCATAGTAATCTTAGTGTATGTAAACATCTGACTTTGAAGAAAATAATAAAAAATTGTCTAAAAAAATCCTTCTCTCATTATTTTGGCATTTAGCAAATAGAAATAATTTCGGTAATCCTAACGGACCTAAAACACGAAAAGTGATTGTCTGATTTCATGTCAGACAGTGAGGGGAAAAAAAGCGTATGTGTCTTTTTATATAGTGTATGTAAACTTCTGGTTTCAACTGTAAATAACACACATGACCGTTTGTGGTTTGTGGTGACGAATGGTACAAGGGTGAGTAATGCAGTTAAATATATATTTCCTCCCATGTCATTAATGTCAGGTGACATAGCTTTCATAGTGTGGTTATAAGACGTGTGGTTTCGCATACATTTTATTCATACCATTTTACAAACTGGAGAAAAAGAAGTAACAGGTCAACGCTGATTATGACAGGAGTTTACATAGCAATCAGTCAAGCATATTAGACTGGTTTGATTGACTTATTGAGTTTTGGCCAGCACTTCGATGTGCTCAAACTATTAACTGATTATGTTAAATCATCCATTCAGACTGTCATGTTCATGTCCTCCAAAAATCTGATGACTGAAACTGTATCCCAACAGTTTCCAGCACTTGTTCAGCTACAGTTATTTTGTGGAGATAAATGTGTTACCACAGCCCCGTGACTAACTTTGACTCATCTCTGATTTTTAGCTTTGTTTACATGCGTTTCTTGGCAACATGAGATTTGAACAAAGAGCTCGTGGAGTGCACAATGATATCAGCGTCATCATTATTTTTTTTTTCTCTGGAGAGCCTGTATGTGTCAGTTCACATTTGGATAGAAACCAAATTGTAGTGGGACAATTCTGGAGAGGCCATCTTGCAAACAGTGCATTAAAAAGCATCAAATTCTGCAAGTGCTGGTACTCGCCTCATTTTCAAGATTCTGTAATGGCACCTGTTGAATGTTTCTTTCTAGCACCTACAACACAATACAAAAGGAGAGAAGTGCTTGTATAAGAATGTTGTGGCATCCTTCCAGTGGAGTTGAGCCACTTGCACAACCTCTGCCAAGTTACACTGAAGCTGTTCTGGTGGCTGTAGTGACACCAAATGCCCTATTTAGACACTTGATCTTTGTGTATCCTTTATTTTGGCAGCTGCTTGGCAACAGACAGTTACTGTACTTTTATTGTTTTGCAAGAGTGGGAGGTCAAGATCGTGTCTGGTTACGTTCAAATCCACTTAGTGCAAAATGCAGCATTGTCTCACATTTCAAATGATTTCGTGTCAAAACAAATAAAATAAAAAAAATAAATAAAAAAAATCACCCTTCCAGAGGTGAATGGGTGCATCTACTGTATGTGCGTCCGTGTATTTGTATGTGGTGATGGAGGTTATTATGTTATAGTGAATGGGGAGCCTCCAGCTCTGTCATTCACCCCACAAGCACAAGAATATAAAGAAGCTACATGCTCCACATTCCTCTGCTCTCCTTCCCTGCACTCTCCTCTCCTCACCTCACACAAACAGTGAGACTGAAGTGAAGTGGGTTGTGCTGTTTGTGTGAGTCTCTGTGCATGTACGCATGTTCGTCAGTGGGATGAATGGCGCTGGAGTGGGGTGTATAACAGCAGAACAGCAAAGGAAACTCTGTACCTATTCAAATGTTTGAATCTAAAGGACCTTTCAGTGGACCATAGCAGTGTTTTTGCACTTCTTAGCCCATTTACTACATATCAAGTCTACTTAGCTGTTTTCCATAGAATGATGTAATGTTGCTGTCAGAGCTGTGGCATCACTGAAGTGTAGGTTAATTTGAAATGCCTATTACTGCACTATCAAGTATAAAATAAAAATGGATATTCAATTAATTCAAATGGATTGCATATAGTATTCCATTGATTGTTTGAGAGTCTGCTTTGGAGGTATGATGTAGAGCATGTGTAATCTGTGCTAAATGGGTCAGAACATGCAAAAAAAAAAGGCTGGCATGGCACCACTGCTGGCAATTTCTAAGATAAAACACTGAACCAAGTCACAGGATCAAGCAGCTAAAGTTCATATTTAAGAGGCAACATGAACGAGACAATAAAGTGTCAAGCCAGGAGAGATACAGAAAAGAAAGAGGCCAGCACAGAGAGAGGGAGAGGCCTTTTGGTCTGCTTTCCCAGGCTATGCATCAGGAAGGTTGTATTTTTTACACCATGACCACCACATAGCCCTTTCCTGGGGAAATCCGAGACAAAACCGAGAGAGGCTGCTGCAGGGAGGGAGAGGAGAACAGGAAAACTAGCCCTGGGAAGGAGGGAAGGAGGGAGGGAGGTAGGGAGGTAGGGGGCAGGTACAGTGGAGCCCACACAGCATGAGCGACAGAGAAAGAAGCCGGAGCTTTTGGGACGGCTCAGTGGAACACACGCACAGACAGACAGACACAAAACGTGAAACACACATGCATGCTTACATCTCCTCTTGTTTCGCAGCCCTTTTACCCACTTTGGCCTTCTGAAAAATGTGCCCTGAGAGTTTTCTCTAAAGTATTTTGGCCGCCGATTCAGCTGGAATGCAGAGCTAATGCCGGGTTCCTCTACTATCCAACCAGCCTCAGCTGTTAATCCGATGTTATGGCTGCTCTGCTATGCTTGTTAAAGAAATAATATTTAACATTATGGCTACTCAGCTATGCCTGTTTTAACAAACAATATTTCCAGTATATCGCATTACCTATAAGTTAAGATTTAGCTTGGACACAAAACACGATATTCTAAGACCATTTGGCAACAAATTTGACCTTTTTATTAACATGGCTAGTTCTTAAGAGCAACTGGCAAATCGGCATTGCTGTTTTCAGAATAGATTTTATGATTTGTGCCAGACTTATAGGCCATTATAACCAGGAAGAGGTGATAAACAACATTTGCTCAAGCAGGCAGTTGTGCTACCTAGATAAAATAAATGTCTTGTCTTTGGAGGCTTTAGCAGAAAAACAAAATGGATTGTAATTGTTGGCAGAATGATCCATTCGCATATCTTCAGCACATTTGTTTTATGAATTACAGCCTTGAGAATTAGATCTAGATGACCTTCAATTTCCCAAATCATAACTCTTTACTATAATAACCAAAAGAACTGAGTAGAAAGTCATCATATGGCCCATAGGTTTGATTTCTTGACAGGTCAAAGGTCAGCGTGAAACGCCACCTCATCTAAGCGTGTGTGATCTCCCTAGGTCTCGACCCTGCCGTGCTGAGAGACGAACTCTTTGAGCTATGGAACCGGAAAGATCTACAGACGGTGAGAATCACTTTCACAGCGTGTGTCAGTTCCACGCATGCAATATTGAGTGTGTGTGTGTTTACAAAGGTAGAGAGAGACAGAGTCTTTGTGTGTCTGCAAGAAGCACTTGCACAGGAAGGAACACCGGAGAGAGGGAGAGAGCTTGGATACCGGCATGTTAAAATGAGGCTCTGCAGTGTGTGTGTGTGTGTGTGTGTGTCTGCGCGTGTGTCTGTGTGTGTGTTAATGAGGAAACCAGAGTGTCTGTCAGTAGGAAGGAAGGAATTTGCGTTGCACTGAATGAACTTGAGATCTCTGTGAGGAGGATATTGAGTGGATGACATCTGTTTTGCAAATTAAGACACGGCGCGAAGCATTTTCTCACACAGATATTATTTTCTTGTGTAGGAAGTTTGTAATGCCAGAGTTTACATTCTTTAGCTGAGACCTAAAATGTGTCACAAGTCTGTGTGTATGCTAGACGAGGAGGAGGAGGACGACGACGACAACGCAGGGGGGTGATGAGTTCAATCATTTTAACTTGTTTACTAGAAAACTTGCGATATTTATTTTTTTTACACATTGTTCACGTATGTAAATGATGGTTTACAAGCACTATTTATTTACAGACTGAAACAACTGTGCACACAAGTTTATAATTTTATTTTTATTTTTAAACACCTTTTTTATCCCCGCAGTTACATTGGGCGGCCCTCCAGGGATTTTCAAAGCTGTCTGAGCCTCTGGAGGGCTTGGTAACAATCCTGGAGAGCTGTCCAGGCAAACAGAAGGGTCGGAGCCACACCCTCGGCCATCACATCCTCAATGAATTTCAATCATGGATGAAGGAACATCCACAGGTAGGCAAGAGTCGTCCAATTAACTTTTTTAAATTTAAGAATGAGTGTTACAAGAACCTTTTTTTAAAATAAGCAGTTGTATGTGCATATATTGTAGTAATAGTTTAATATGTACATTTTATTACACTGCCATCTTTGTAAGAAGGCAGAAGACATGCATCATGCTGTATAAAATGTGTTTACATATCCAGTTAAACCATAACAATTGTGTTCACTGTGGCCATTCATGTGATTTCACAGATGTCAGACTGAAGTTTCCAGAGGTGCTTTGCATCTTAAAAAAAACCCACTGCAGCACACTAGAGTTCCAGCTGTTCCAACAGTTACTGCTATATATCCCTGGCTCTTCTTTATTTCTATTCTTGTTTATGTTCTTTGCTTTCTTATCGTGTTCGTGTCCCTCCACCAGGTGACCCTGAGCTCACTCTCAGAGCAGCAAGCAGTCACGCTGCAACGCCGGGCTCTGAGCCTACTAGCTGATACCCAGCCCAGCTTTGTAGACGGGCTAATAAACATCTACGAACTGAATACCCTGGATCCGGCCATACTCAGACTGAATGTTGTGAGCTTGCAGGCTCTTAACTGCTACAAAGAGGTGAGTGCCTCATTTGGTGGAAGTCAAATTAATGCTGAAACAAAAGCTGTTTTGATTTAGACTTTGTGTTTTTTTTTCGCAGGCAGCAGTGCTCAGCATAAAGCTGCAGTTACAGAAAGAACTCAATATGGAGGAGGTGAGACAGAACATACATCTTTTGTTCATAAGAAAAGAAGTGGCCTCTCTAAAATCTTCTATTTTCTCCTGCAGATGTGCATACCACTAATCTTACAGAACAAGTTGCCAATGGCAGAGTCCTATGTCATGGGCCACAATCATCTAGAACAACAACTGGTCACACTGCTAGACTCGTGGTGCCACCCCAACTTCATTGTGGAGGAGATATGCAAGTATGGAGCATGTGTGAACATATTGGAACATTCTGTATGTGTGTAGGCATCATATGGTTTTTGCATGACGACTGCACATGTGTGTTTCCACAGACAGTTCCCTCGCCTCTCTCTGTCCAAACAGAGCATGAGCCAGTTCCAGGCTAAAATGCTCACCAAACAAGTCTTCCGGCTGATGGAGAAATTCAACATTGACCAAGGTGTGTGACTGAGCCCGTGTGCAGTTGTTGATTTATGGGTGTACGGCTCAGGCAGATGTGAACGTAACCTTGTCTTTTTCATACAGGACTATGTCCCAATGCTCTGCACAAGAGGAGATTGGACTCTTTGCGTTTCCTCATGTACAAGAGGTTTGTGGAGGTAAGTGATGAAGCAGGCTTCTAATTTAAACATCATGATGTATACCAGATATACATCACAGATATACATCAGCAGGCGACCCATCAGTGACTTGCATTTGTTTTAGCTAGTATGAATTTTTGGCAATAATGGTAGTAATTTTGAGATGAAACGCAGACGTCAGTTCTTGTTTAGTGTCCAGAATACACGTTTCATACTGAATCGTTAGTAGCTCGTAAGGTCTAGTGTGTAAGATTTAGGGGCCTCTATTGACAGAGTAAGGCAGAAATGGAATATAGTTTGCTAGATAATATTTGTATTTGTGCCTTCAGTGTTTTAAGCTTTTGACTGTTGGTTGAACAAAACCAGGCTCTTAATATGGGTGTTTGAGTTGTGGTGACTTGGGAAACAAATAGTTGAACCTTTGTATTAAAGAGACAAATGTGACACAAAATACTGAGGTGGGTACAGACCTATTTGTTTCTGTCCTTAGTTTTAGACCAGATTGAGAGTGTAGTTCAGTTTTACTTCTTTTAGTTAAAAGAAAATTTGCAACAGATGTTTTATCAATACAACACTTATATCTCTTATTTTCTAGATTTTACTCTCTAGAGCAGTGCATAGGAGAGAGGATTTAGCCTCATGTGAATGAGTATGATTTGCATATGATAGGAAGACTTTCTCAGAAGAATGTTCAAATCTCTGAGGGTTAAGAAGACAAGCCTAGCTGGCTTATAATCTTCTATGAAATATCTACCATGGGTTTTTGCTCAGTTTTTCATATATATATGAAACTAAAGTAACACTAGATTTGTTTATTTTTATTAAGTTGTTGCGGTTTCATCAAATAAAAGGAGTAGAAGTATGTACACCCCCTGTGTCTGCACTTAATTGTATCTTAGAAATGTTTATTCAAAATGTCATGTTTTTCTGCAGATCTCATGTTGCCGTTTTGGTTACACATATGTCAACTTTAATCACTGTCAAAATTGTCATAATTCCGTCTTTTTAGCCAATAAAAGCCTGTAATAGATCTCAGTGGAACCTTGATTTTAGAATGAAACATAGATTCAGTTTCTGAAAACATGAGCAGTGGGAGGCATTTGAGGTTCTCTAAAGAATGATCTTTCTGCCCAGGTCTGTGGGTTTGAGAGAGAAAATTAACTATGCCCACTTTATACCTAGTATCACTATGTTATTGTTACCATAGCGTTCTTGGTTTATTTTTGTGTCGGCAACACCACACCACAAATCGAGGAATATCAGAGTCAGTTATAGAGTTAATTAATAATACTCTTTTTCTGTATTTCACCCTCTTTCTTTTTAGAAAAGCATGACAGAGGAGAATTGGAGTGACCATGTAGAGGTAGGTAAAGCTTGTAGGTGTGTCTGCATTTGACAGTCATACTGTTCTGTATATGTTGTATGTGAATTAATATCAATAAAATAATGCAGGATGTGTGATTTTTTTTTTTTTTTTTAATGCATAGTACGTCGTGGCAGATTACCTCGAGCTGCAGATCCACTTGGTGGAGATGTTGGTGAAGTACTCTGATTTTCAGAAAGCCTCTCAGTGGTCACTGAGATACAACATCCCAAGGAATCGACTTCCCTATGGGGTATGGGAAACACAGCAGAGTCTACCGCCTGATCTACAGTGAGTGACAAAATGTGCATAAACATATCCTGTTATGCAACTTGTAGTATGAAAGTACAAGTTGTACTTCTTCATATACAGAGGAATTAGTTGCATGTCACTGTCGTCACCTCTTTAGCCACAGCTGTTCAATGCTGTCTTATTAGCACATATTTTGAACTGAATTATGTGTTTTGACTATTGTGATGGATTGTGTGGGCTAAAATATTAATGTGGGTTGAAGCTATCACCAGAATTTGAAACAAAACTGACTCTGAATGACATTTTTTAGATATTAAAGATACCACATATCCCATTTTTCATTGAGACACTGTTAATGCACAGGATCTAATGAGTCACTCAAAAATGTTTGGTTTGTAGTCTCTTTTTTTTAATCTTTTGGTGTCTCTTCAATGATACCTATCATTTCTCAATCTGTATTTGCTGATTTTTCTGTCCCGTTGCTCACTCTTGTCTCCTTTTTAATGTGCATGCTCACACAAAAACACTTTTTCTCGCCTCTGCTTAGACAGATACGTCTGAGTGATTCAGCACAAACTGAGGATTGGACGCCATCTCAGTCTCACTGTCAGAAGTTCTACCAGGTGCCCATCACCAAAGACAAGGTTCATTTTGTGGACACGTTGGAGGCTCTCCAGAGATGTCGAAACACTGTGCTGAAGGTACAGAGAAGTCAATGCTTGATTTAAAAATGAATGAAAATCTCTCTATGTAATGGGTGGGAAAATGATATTAGAAGTATTTGTGGTGAATCACTTTTGTTTGTTTTGTGTCCTTTCTTAGGAAGGTGCTATAGTTGGAGTCGACATGGAGTGGCAGCCCACATTTGGCTGTATCTCAACCCAGAAAGTTGCCCTGATACAACTTGCAGTTTTTAATGAGGTTTTCTTATTAGACATCTGTGAAAACAGATTCTGCCAACACCCAGATACTATTAGCTTCATCAGGAGCTTGTTCTCTGGGAAAAATGTTCTTAAACTGGGTAAGCAACAGACATGACTAAGATAAAATCAGATTCGTCAGAGGTGTTCCTGTTTTTGCTTTTGTCTCTGATGTTTCTCCTTTCTTCCCATTCAGGGTACGGTATGTCAGGGGATCTCAAGTGCCTCTTGGCCACCTGGCACCAGTTTTTAGAGGAGCCATTGAAGATGGAGGGGGTGCTTGATCTTCTTAATATACACCAGAAGGTGATATCCTGTCATTCACATAACTGCATGTAATTTACTTCTGAATTGAATCCTGCAGTTCTAGAGGTTTAAAAAAATACAGTATTGTGCTTTCTTAATTAGCAGGGCTGTAATATTTTACTAATATTTTTCATCATAAATATGTGCAATCATTTCTAACTTCAGAATGGGTCCAGCAGGTAGTGTGGAAAGTAGTTTCTCAGCAGCATATATACAGGAGGAGGACCTGAGTTTCGATACTTCAGAATGGCTAGTACTGAGAGGCAAAGCCTGGTTCAGCTCATCAAGCATCAGTGTTGCCATTGTCACTTGTTCACAGTAACCAGGTTTACAGCACCAGAGGATTGTTACATTTAGGCTATCACTACATTCAGAGCTGCTCTTTCCTGTGTATGACTTGGCTATGACCTTGGGTACATACTCCAGCTATGACCCAGTAGTTTGCCTGAGATAGCTGTAGCTGAACTCTCATAGTCGCTAAGGTGGACAAGAATGTGGAAATGGCAACATGGGTCTGTAACTGATGAGGCTGCTTCACCATCTGCTGGAGTAGGCTGCATGTTGCAGGAAAAATCCAAGAAATATTTTTGAATATTACAAGAAATGGTAGGGCTGTCAAAATGTCCAAAAACTTAGTATTTATTTATCTTCTATTATATTATTTCTCTAATGCTTTTTACAGATCCAGCGTAGTAAGGTCAAGAGGACTCAAAATAGACCTAAAGAGGTGCTGGTAGGCGAGGACTCTGCAGAGAAAGGCCTCAGTCTGCTGGTACAACAGGTCCTGGGAAGGCCCCTGGACAAGACAGAGCAGATGTCCAACTGGGAGAAACGGCCACTGCGCATCAGCCAAATTAGATATGCAGGTAAGGTATTATGCCTGAACAGACAGACAATGACAGGGAGACAGATGGCCACTATTCTTTTCATGATAGAATATCAAAGATTATTTTGTTATCCCCTGACGAACTGCAAACCAATAAACTCACCCCCCCTCCCTCTCTCTCTCTTTCTCCCGCTCTCATTTCTTAACCTCCTTCTAGTGGCAGATGCCTATTGTTTGCTGGATGTGTACTCTGTCCTCTCCAGCAACCCGGCATACTTTGGGCTACCAGCTGACTTGCGCAGCATCTCTTCAGGCCAATCAGAGAAGAGTGGAGACAAGAAACACAAAGAGAAACAGACCCATGGCAGAGAGGTCAGGAGTCAATTTACTACTTCTAAATTAAGTTTTTGCCGGTCACGTGTTTGAGCTTATACTGGTTTGATAAAAAGAATAAAAAGAGACGCTCTGAGGGATAGCAACTTTTAGTGACATTGAACACAGAGGACAAGCACGTCAGAAAATGAAAATGAAATGTAACAGCCACTTCACTAATGGTTGAAACTATAAACCACCAAGTTCTGCCCTGTTAAAGTTAACAGCATTATGCTCTCATCTGGTAGTGTAGTTTCTGATTGTAACCCCCTCACTTCACCCTTTCCTTCCCAGCATGGAGGAGAAACTCTGGTAGCTGCAAAACGAAATGAAATCAGAGCCAGTGTTTAGCTTGTCCATGCTAGGTTGCTGTAGAAACACGGTGGTGGCAGACTCTGCGGAAAAGGATCTGCAACATCTGTAGATATAAAAGGTTCATTCTAAAATAACAAAAACATAAATTCTTATTTTCAAGTGATTAAATACTAATGAAAACATAGTTGTGCATATTATATTCCATTTCTGCCACATTCAAAATAAGGAGCCCCTAAATGTTACACACTGGACCTTTTTTAATACAAACTCAAAACCTGCATCTGTTTCAAATTAAAAGCTCTCTAGTGTTTTAAATGGAAAAAAACCCCTTAATTTCTTAACAAGCCTTTTATTGTGAAACATTTGCAGGAACGTATTGTGGAAAACTCATTGACTTGCAGCAACCTCCATGGCCCTCAAATGAAGCCAACGCGCCAAGTGCCAAAAACTGCAGTTCCTCAAACAGCCAGTTGAGGCTTTAGGATACCAAATGCTGAATGAAAGTCACAAGTGGTCTAGGAGTTAAACACACAAAAACATGCATCTCAGAAAAACCACTCTTCCGTTCTCGTTTTTATGGACAGATAGAGACAGACAGACAGATGTTTCTTTAGATGCTGTTGAAATCAAGAGGGGAACATTTCATTAATATGACAAGAAACTGAGAAACCCAGAATCTGTTTACTACTTGACCTGTTCTTGACTCTGACCTTATCAAGTTTGTGTAAGTATTCTCGTCATCTCAGACCTATAAACTGTTATTTCACTCCAATAAAACATACAACAACAACAATAAAATATGCCCTTTCGTGGGGCTCGACTTCATGGACGTGAAAAAACAAAAGGAGTTCTCTTTTCGTTGGCCCAATTTAACTCCTTTTCTCCGCGTCTTTAGAACATTCAGTCAGGAAAATGGCAGGGTTATTCCTGATGTCTGCTTAACATGCTATGGAACCAAGCCAATTGCTACTTTAATAACTACTGTGCAAATACATCTATTCTTAGTTCTGTAACAAGCAGTGAGCTTTCGAGAAAATCTCCAACAGAAGAACCTGCGTTTGAGCATCCAACCTGCAGGGAGGGACAATACGGGTTTGACCAAGACACTTCAGCAGTTCCTATCAGCTCCGGGGGTGCAGTTGTATAGCTCACCCTGTGCTTTGACCTCCCTGCACTGTGGTGCAAGTGAAAAGAAAATCCCCCTGTGGGGATCAGTTAAGTATCACATTATTGTCTCTGTCCATTTAGGAATGTCAGGGGGCTCAAAGGGTCAGTCCCCCACGCTCTGACACAGAGAAAGGCCTCCTGTGTGGCGAGAAGCCTTCAGAAGAAACCCCCCCTCTGGCCCCGCAGCAGTTGCGGGTGGTGTGTGACAACATGCTGCAGGGACTCGGGAGGTACCTGCGCTGTTTAGGAGTCGATGTGGTCATGCTGGAGAACACTGATGATCACAGATTAGCTGCAAAGGTTAGTTAGCAACACAAGCTAAAGACATGCTTTTTATATGCAGACAATAACCACATACAAGAGGATCCTATAGCTAAAATTCTAAATATATTATATAATATAATATATATAATATTATTATTATATTATTATTATTTGTTCTTTTGTTCTGATGAGTATTTGTTGTATGTCAGTTAGCACAAGCTGAAGGCCGTGTCATACTCACCTGTGGACAACCGTTCCAAAGTGTAAGTACTTAAAAATGTGAACTCACGAGCAAAACGCAAATCTACAAACATTTCTGTGCCATGTTCCTTATTTGCTTGTATACACATCTATACTCCATCTCTTCATATAGCTACGGTCCCAGGTAGGAGAAGGTCGTTGCTTATCCCTTGACTGCTCAGAGAAGGCCAAAGACCAGGCTGTTCGAGTCCTCAGACACTTCAATGTCCAGCCCACTCCGAGTGACATATTCAGTCGCTGCCAGGTAAGGAAATTCACACTGGTACTGAACGTCTTTTAGAAATGAACAGTGTATAAACTTCAGCACTGGCTGCATTCTGTGTTGGTCTCCTTACTAAAAAATGTTGTTGATTGTCAGTACATACAAATGGGGAAATGGTGAGTACAATGAGCACAGGGACTCATAAGTTCACCAACCAATGTCTAACATAAAACAGAAAGAGGTTGATAGACAGCTGGAGTGAAAGAGGTAAATGCTGATTGAAATTACATCCATCCATCCATACATACATCCATACATACATACATACAATTAAAAATAAAAGTAATTCAATATTTTTCACACCGATGGCGACATTTCAGTTCCTGTATCAATATCAGTATTCATGAATACCCAGGCAATATTTCTGTGGTTATAAAACAATGCAGAACTGGTTAAGTTCCTGAATTCTGAGAACAAAGCTTGTGGTGTCTGTGGTGTTTTATAATCCTGAATGAAAGGGGAAGAAATAAATACATGATAAGAGGGAATGGAGAAGAAAGGCTTTAATATGTATTTTGACTTTCTGAGAAAATGTAACGTTTGGAGTGTTGTCAGTGGGACAAAGGTCGGGCCCTTGACATGCTGAACTACAGAAACGGGTTGTTTGGATGTGAATTACTTTCAATTACTTCTCTGTTGGGAAAGTTGCTGCAGTTAGCGCAAGAGGTGATGGTACACAAACTGATATAGTTTGGCTGACCTCTGCGTGCAGCCCTGGCTCTGGAACCAAAATATCTCCTTTCCCAGTGCTAAGGGGAGACAGTGGTGGAGTTTTTACCTCAATGTGACCATGACTGGGTCTTTGGCAATGAGTAATATTAAAATGGAGTGAGAGATCGGTTTTCTAATTGGTATGACATTGACAGTAATGTGGGTGTTGTACTTGAATGACCGAGTGAATGAGGTTTCATATACAAGCAGCCAAAATGGGCTCACATTTACTGAAAGGATGAGGAACCCAGAAGAAGCTCAAAGTTAAACCACTGCACCTTCACGTTGAAGGTGGGACTGTTAAAGTCTAATTTGTATCCCCCCTGGTTATCTCCCTGTGGATGTGTTCTGGGCATGTCCAGACCTTGGGGCTGACCCTGGAAACACTGAAAGGGATTACATCTCCCATATCATCTCATCTGGGACCCCAGGGGGAGCTTGAGGGTGTGGCTGAGGAGAAGGATGTCTGAGCTGTCACCTCAACCTGAATACACATGCTGGAAAATAGAGGGATAGGTAAATAAATGGACTGTGGGGGAAATCATTCAGCAACAAGAATTAAACATGAAGTATAGAAAGAAAGATATTTTCAGCAGGTGGTGTAACACAAGGATTTTAAAGGTGATTTAACCACCAGGGAACCAGGATAGAATGAGTTGAACCTGGAGGAAAAGTGGAGGAAACTGGATATATTTTAATATAAAAACATTCCTTATGGATCTCATGCATTGCATTTTTCAAATTCCTGTCTGATCATGTGTTTGGAGCCTGGAAAAGATGTTTGTTAGTCATTTTGTTGCCACCAGTCATCGTTGTCAGATTTACGGTACCTGACCTGTAGGTATCTCCATGGGTGGCTATTTAGGGCAACCTGTGTGTGCTGTGATGTTTGTGTATCTGTGAAGGGGGAATCTTCTGCAGGATAGTTTCTAAACTTGGGTGTTCTTGCCTTCTCCTGGTAGGGGGCCCTAAATTTGTCAAGATACACCACTTGGTGCATTTGTTCCAGACCCAAAACGTTAAAAAAAACCTGGACCACCTTGATGTTACCTCCTGTCTTGATGATACGGTTACAACACAGACACAGACACACCAGGAAATCTGCCTAAATGACCAGTGACCAAATGGTCATTCATCTAGCTTTCCTATTGATTACTGCTGATGGCAGTCGCTTTGATATATTATGGCTAAAGGAAGGCCAAATGTGATTTTAGTGTTAACAAACCACTAGTAACAGCTCTTCCTCAGATCTTTCCCATCAGCTCAGACGGCAAACCTGAGAAAACCTTTGTCCCAGCATGTGGGTAATCTTTTAAAACCTTTAAAACCTTAGCCTAAAATGAATGGGAATGATAGCTTCCTGAAAAAGAGGACCTGCTTTTGCCTTTCCAGTTAAGTTGGATTTGATGAACCATGGTGGATGGATGAAGTTTATAATATAAAAAAATGTGATTTCTAAAAATGAAGACCAACAACAGATGAGTTTATTCAAGCACCTTACCACGTTATAAAACATGACAAGTAGTTCATGTTCAAATTTAATTGGTTACTGTTTGAATAGTTTTATATTTTACTGAAATGCCAGTTTATTCCAAATTAAAGTGGCCATGATTTTGTGTGTGTGTGTGTGTGTGTGAGTGAGAGAGAGTGTTTCACCCTGGGGGCTTCTCCATGGCCCACCCAGGCGAAGTGAACCCCTTTGTTATCTGATTGTAAAGCTTTCTGATTATCAATGGATGGGTTAGTTTCTCTCCCTTTGTCTCTCTGTGTTTCTCCCTCATGCACATACACCACTGATGAATGTCATGAGGAAAGAGGAGTAAAAAAGTAAGGACAGAGAGAGGGAGAAGAGGAGATTAACCACAGACTTGTATACGTATGTGTGTGTGTGCGTGCGTCAAGATTGTGCAGGGAAAGGGTTAATGTTTGTGTCTGTGTATCAATAGACCCAACAGAGATTTTAGAGGCATAGGAATGTGTGTCCACCATGGAGACCCCAAGAGGGAAAAGAGATGTAGAAGGGCCTCATGTGTATGTGTGTCCTTGTCTGCATACTTACTCGTACTCAAGTATAATGAAGTGGTGAAAAAGGGGAAAAGGACCTCTGTTTTTAATTATGTGAAATTTCTATCTGTGATGTTTAATTAGTATATCTGTGAGTGGTTTATTATCAGTGTGGCTCTGAGAGAACCTGACAACAGAACAACTAAGATTTGAGACAAATTTTATACAAATAATGTGAAAGAAATATTTATTTGTGTAGTCACAGTAAAAAAAAGGCAGAATCCCGTTAGTCATGTCTGTGTGTAGGAATTTGTATGAAGGCCTGTCAGCCATTTGGCATATACAGTACTTGTCCCTATAAGAATAAATAACCAAATAAGTAAATATTGAACATGGTTGAGCTATACCACAATGGATTAATTGAACGTCCCATTGTTTTGTTTTTTAAATAAAGACAGGGGCAGGAGAATTTAAAGAATAAATGCAACGTGGCTGGGAAAATTTATCATCTAATAATTGTCGACAAAGCTTTTCAGTTATTAATTGAAATACATTTTTACTTTCATCCATATTCTGTATGCCAACCATGTATCCAAGTGTGCCTGTTTCTGGTTTGTAGTCACATTTATTTTGAACATTTTGAGTAGTTTGTGTGATAAAACATGAATCTGTTTGGTTCCTCGCTAACAGTTTGACACGACTATCAGATCATTTTTTTCAGCTTTGTCACTCTCCTCTGGCACAAATGAAAAGTGCAGGAGCATACAATGGATGTGTTTGAGTGTTGACCTTATTGGAATAAACATACATGATATATTTATTTATAGTTAACTTAAGGCCTTTTTACAGAAAGGTAGAAGACCAATCGTTACGGCAGCTTTGCTTTTTGTACACGGAACCAAACAACGCTGGCGTCATGCTACTCCAGCGAGTGATCTTTAGATAGCATGGCGGTGTCCCGGAAGAAGCATGATGTGTACAACACAACAACTTCGGCGTCTAGTGTGACGACTTTGTGTCCCGTCCTGCCGGCTCACCCTTCTAACACACACACGTCAATTTGGCTTTGATACTACCTCCACTGCCACTTCAAAGGCGGCACTGCAATGCCCCTCAATTCTGTGTCGCTATGTTTTATACAGAATGGCGAGACAGAATAACAGCACAACATTCCCGCCTTGAACAGGCTGTTCAAAAGGGGCTTTAGCCTGTCCTTAAGTTTCATCTGCGCGGATTCCTGCAAGGGGTTGGGTAACAGGGTGGAGTTGGCGATTGGTCCATTACAGTTTCCTTATTCAGCTATATCCTATCCCTACCACTAATGCCTGCTGCGTCTATACTTTCCATGCACACACAAACTCGCACACAAACAAGCACACTTCCGTTGGGTTGTGCCGTTCCATCAGATGTCCCGTACTGGCCTTTTTATAGACATGTTGAGATAACAGATATGTTGAGAGATAGACATTAAAAAAACCAAACACACACACACATATACAGTGATACACATACACGCTTAAAACCCAAAACTGACAAACACACATTTACACCATCATAGACGCACTTACTTAATTAACTCAGCACATTTACGCACAGTGGTGTGATTAGAGCAGATATGGTCACAGATTCAGACACAATCAGACTCATGTCATAGACAATATTGCAGCAGAAACACTGGTTCCCACGCACCAGACTACTGGGGAAGTGAAAACAAGAGCAACAGGAACCGCCACACCGTGAGAGGGAGGGGTGGGAGAGATGGAGGGGGGTTGGGGAGAGGAAAAGGGGAGGGAGGGAGAGAAGTGAGAACAGAGGTGATGGCAGAGAGGTAGAAAGACAGAGAGAGAGAGAGCGAGAGAGAGAAAAAGGGAACAGTAGTGAAAGCAAATGAGCAGGAGCAAGTAAGTCCGAGAAAGGAAGAAAGACAAAAATAACGTGAAGTAGCTCAGACTGCATTACAGAGATTGTGTGGGAAATAATCAGTCGGTGCGCAAGTGAGATGAGTGTCCATTGAGTGAGGAAGAGCGAGAGGAAGAGAGAGTGTCTGAGAAAGGTGGCATTGAAGGAAGAGGAGGGGTGGAGGAGGGCGAGGCGATAGAAAGACTTGTTGCCTGTCCTTTGATCTACAAAGAGAGCCGCGGGCTGAGAAACAGGAGGAATGTGAGAGGTTGAGACACGTTTAAAGTTACCCTTCACTGGCTCTATGGGTATATTTGTGCATATGTGAGCGTGTGAGTGAAATAAGGCACGTCAGTATCAGGATGTGTTAAAACCCAGAAGAAAAACAGAAGCCACTTTTTTTTTTATAGACTCGCATATTCTCGCACCTTAATTCATATTTGTCATTTTTAAATACACGTGCATGCAGTTTGTAGATGGCCACAGCTATGCACATTTGTCACACTTTGGTCACACACTATGAAACCCAAACACTTCTTCTCACATTTGCTTCTTCTGCATTTATGTCGCCGTCCTCTGCGCTATATATCGGTCTTGGTGGCGACAAAACAAGGGTCAAATTTGTGCGCCCGCCGTTTTTCCCACTCTCTCTCCCCCCTCTCGAGAGGGGAGACGAGAGGGGAGAGAGCGACAGCGAGAACGGGGAGGAGGAGACGGTGGGAGGAGGAGGAGGGGGGGGCATTCCATAGGCACGCCAAGACATTCCGAGGGAAACCATCCCAAATATTTCCCACTGTGTGTGGTGAGAGCTTTGCGTCTCCTGTTACATGCACACACACACACATACGGTTTGAGAAAGTGCTAAAAGGGAATACACACACGCTGGGAGAAAGTGTTGTTCGTGCATCACGCAGGTCACTCGTACACACATGTAGATAGTTAGCGGGCGCAGCTACGAGTGACTGATGGGCAGCCTGTATGTCCGTCTCGAGGGGCGATGCGCTGTCTCTGCGTCTGTCTTTCTGTTTGTCTGTAGGGGAGCCAAATCAGGAAAGGCCATTGTGATTGTTGTGTCATTCCAACGTATGGGTTTATGAATGAATGAGCAAGACATGACCACAAATATTAAGCTTTCACTTTGGCACTCAGGCGAGCAATGTTTTCTGACTTCATGAGTGGAATGAGATGTTGACTCGCTGAGTAATTTTTCCTCAGAAATGGGAACATATTACTGTGTGCACTGAAAATTACTGGAATGATGAGTGGTTTGCTGCTGGTGGTTTGTGTGTTGAAATCATTATCACTATACATTAATTGACATTTATTATAATAACAATGGTAATTATGATATAGCAAATCACATTATAATAATAACAACAATCAATCAGACAGTACTGATATTCAAAGCAGGCCAAAGTTTTTGTATGTGCAAATAAAAAAAGCTAAAAGTTAGTCAATAGAAGCTTGCTCAGAGTTAAATCATCCTAAGATCGTATCGTCACGATTCATTTCCGCTGAAAGTAACAGTAAGTAACAAGTATTTCAATTTATGAGAAGCAGGCAGTTTTTTGGAAGTGGTATGATAAATTCCACAGATAAATCTGGGGTTGTCTTTAGTGTCCCTGACTCATTTTGAAGTTGATTCTCATGGCTGCCTGAGCAGACACAATAGCAGACACACACACACACACACACACACACACACACACACACACACACACACAGACAGATAAGGAAGAAGATGAGCCATCACTCAACAAGCAGCTGCTCTTTAAGAAATCATGCCTGCTCTTTTTTTTTTTCCCACAGTCTAGTTGGCCCCAGGATAGCATAGCAACGCAATGACACCTGTGTGTGCGGGTACGCGCTTGATATGCATCTGCATGTGTGTATGCGTGGTTGCTTGCGTATGTGTGAATTTATAGTTGTTCTGACTGAGGTGTCTCTTTACATTCAGACGGGCGGATGAAAACGTGTTTGTTTTTTTTAACGACATTTAATTAGAGGTTCTTTCAAAACACGATAATCTGTTATGAAGCCAACTTTCCCTGTGATGGCTTATGCAAGCAGAGCCGATTGCATTGAATATGTCGTTGACACATTTTCTGTTTGTATTGTATCCTGTTGATTAGCCAAGACAAATAGCTTAGATTTGCATCTGTGACTGTAAATCATAGTGTTTTACAGTAATGTACTTCTCTGGAACTAGAAACAGAAAATAAGGTCAGCACCTGTGTTGTGCAATCTGTATATTGAAACAGAAAATAAGTGATCACAGAGAGCGTGTGAAAACGTAAGCTCTGTCCCATAGACGGAGTGTGTAAGCGCCAATGTTTGTCAAAACGGCCTATATGTCCAAACTAGCTTGTTTGCCAACTACAAGAAAGACAAGCAAAGGAGGAAGGAGGTTTTTGAGTGTGGGCGGCAAACTTACAAAAATTATGTTTGAATTTTGTTTAAATATCACGATGTAAATAAACTATAAATGGTGTTGCAATGCTGTATCACATCATATGCGTATCATCCTTTGTAATCGTTGCATTTTTAGACAACATGAAGACACAGTTGTACGCATGGATTCTACAGTAACACGTGATTCTTTTACTCTTCGTAAACCTTTTCTTAGTCGTGCTTCACCTTCTGTAGTCCCCTGCTTTCCAATTTCCCCTCTTTTGCTCCCCAACATTTCTTTCTCTCCCTCCCTCCTTCTTTGTATCTGTTTCTCTTTCTCACCCTCTGCTTGGCTCTCTCTCTCCCTCCATCTCCCCTGCTCTCTCTCTCAGCCTCTGTTCTCACCCTGCCTCCCTGCTCCGATCCACTCCCAGTCTCACTCTCCTCCGTTTCAGATTAGCCAAGGCGAGGAATCCGGTGCAGCCGGCAGCTGGAATGTCCTGTTTGTCTTGCTCTGTTTGTGTGTGTGTGTGTATGTATGTGTGTGTGTGTATGTGTGTGTGAGTGTGTGTGAAGTTGGTGAGGCTGGTGCTGTTTTTTGATGTGTTCCATTGTCTGAGAGCCAAGCTGCTTCCTGCCCTTGCTTTCCCCAAAAGCCTGAGAGAAACATAGAGGAGGAAAAAGAAAAGGGGGAGAGATTGCCTGCAATCATTACAGTTATAGGTTGAGATGGAGAGAGGGAAGCGAGAAGATGGAATAAGAAGGAGGAAACCGGCTAGAAAAGATGGGGAGGGGGCGGCTAAGAAAAGAAAGATGAGGCAGGAAGTGATGGAGGGATGGAAAAGGGAGGAGAGAGTTAGAGAGAGGAAGAGAGGTGAGAAGGAAGGAGGGAGAGCTTCAATAGGGCTTTTCCTCCAAACACCAATACAATGAAGTAGTGCGTAATTTCCCATGTCCCCCACACCCACACACCCACACACACACACACACACACACACTACACACACTCACACACACACTTTTTCATAGCTGATACAACTTTATTCTCCATATTCAGGTGATTATACTTATACTTTCTCATTTCTCTCTCGTGCTTGCTCTCTGTTTCTGTGGTCTGTGTGTGGTCTGACACTGCAGACAGCGCAGGCAATACAAATATGAGAGGATGAGAAGTTAGGGGTGAAGAATGAGCAAAACAGTGCGACAAAGATAAGCGAGAAGATGTCCGTGAGCAGTGAGAAATAAAAAAAAACAAAACAATGGTGAAGTAAGAAAACCCTAGACGAGAGAAAATGACTCAAAATGCCATTTGAGTGCGTGCTGTATATGCGGTACATTTCCCTGTGAAAATGTGGACGTGCATAAATCATTCAACATGTGTTTTTGTGTATGTGCGTCCGTTCGAGTGTGTGTGTGTGTATGTGTGTGTGTGCGAGTTGCTGGCCGGTGGAGGGGTTTTGACGGGGCAGAGCAGAGCATTCCTGCTGGGTGGTGATGTCATGAGAACTAGCTCTCCGCTCGCAGACAGACAGCCCTGTTTATGTTCCCCTCCAGAGGAGAAACCACACTGTGTGTGTGTCTGAGTGTGTGTGCATGTGTGTGAGCATGAATATGTGTGTGTGTCTCTGTCTGACTGCGTTATTGGCTCATGGGGGAGGTGGGGAAGCCGAGAGGCACTCGAGAGGGTCTACTTTCCCCTGCCGCTCAGGGAGAGGGAACCACTTACTGATGCCTTCCTCTGAAACATACACACAGAAAGAGGAAGTTTCTCATGTTTTTCAGAGCACAGTAGCTGCACAGCCAGACTGTGCTGCTGTGAGTGATTGCCCTCTGCTTCTAAATAGTCTCCTAAGGGAGGCAGAATTCTTTGCAGTATAATAACAAAGCTTGGGTCAGCTAATGACAACAGTACCACACAGAACAGATATGAAGCCATTAAAAATGCATTGTTCCACCGGGTTGAGTAACTCAAAAATGTGTGCATTTTTTTGGTATTGGTCTGGCTAAAACATATCTAGGGCGTGCTGAGATATAGTATGAAAATAACTGCAGAAGTAGGTCAGAGATTTGTTGGTTAGAACTTTCAAAATATTCCGGAACAGTTGGATTCGATTTGTTTTTGTCTGCTAAAGTGAGCATACCCGTGCAGCTATCTTGTCGAGATTTAAGGGGACTTACCCACAAACTTTGCTCGCACCAATGAAACAGAAATCTAATAGGTAACTTTAGAAAAATGTTGTGAGAACTAGCTCGAGAAATCATGTTTTGAGAAACCCAGATACTGCTGGTATATCTTTTTGTGTCTGTGGTCACGGTATAATGATTTCCCTTGCGATAGTGAAATGTGATCTTCAGTTCTTTGGCGCTTAGTGAATCATAAATCATTCTCCCACACTCAACATGCAGTGTGACATAGCAAAACCATCCAAACTCTGACTGCCTGTGTCGCTCGCATCTAGGATGATAAAGAACACTCCTGTCAACCATGCTAATACCTGCCAGTGAGAAATAGCTGAGAGGTTTAGGGTTGTTATTATCACAACTCTGTGGCACACGGACACACTTTAGTAGCTTAGGTAACTCCTCCACATGCAGTCAAGCTTTTGAGGCAACCTTGCTTGCTCACATATGATATTATAAATGAGTCATTTTTTTTTTTTTTTTTACATCTAATTGCTGTGACTCCCAGAGGAGAGAATAACTTGATTGTAGGTTTAAGCCGAGAATACAAGCGTTACATCAGTTGTTGTGCAGGCAGACAACTTAATACGTTAACATGGAGCCAGTCTTCTGTTTGCTGATTGATTCAAGACTGCTTATTACACTGTAGCTGTCACTCCACCAATTTACTCTCAAGTTTGTAGGATTTTATTCCAGTTTAATTACATGGTCAAACTGCATCATAGCACATAGTTCTAAACTACAGAAAATTATAAAGTAAAACTTGATGGTTCAGTATGTGGGGCTTTTTTTTTTTTTACATATTTAGGACACCAGTATAAACACTGGTATAAAACAATATATGAGAAGAAAAGGTACTTCATCCTGGGCATGTTTGTGCTTACAATAACAACATCCTTTATGACATGGAGGAGTTATAGGAAGCAAATCATGTTTTCCTTCCCTGCTGTGTTTTTGCTAATGTTAGGTTATTAACTTCATAATTTTACCTACCTTTCAGCTCATGATTGCTGTCTCCCTGCGTGATGAATGTGTGTGGTCTGTTGTTTGTGCTTACAGTCTCACAAGAGTAGGGGTATTGAAATTCTGTGGTTATATGTGTCTTCCTGTCGACTGTTTATAGAGTTTTGGAAGTGAAAAAAAAAACAAATCTCTGACTTGAGTTAACTTGCCGTACAGAAAAGGTGGATGCTCTGTCATTTCCAGTTTTTGTAGAATCTTATAGTGTGCAAGACATATACTCTCATATGTATAAAGGAACTCAGATCCTGGTTCACAGGAACCAGAGTCCTGCTGGTTTTTATTCTAGCCATCAATCAAGAAGCGATTGACACGTTTAGTGTCCTGAGAATGCGTTAATGCAACTGATAGAAACCATCAAGACTGGGAACCGCTGACCTATATATCTATATTACAATAACCCCATCCATTGTGGTCTGAGTTGTTTTGGGGTTTTTGCCAACACCCCTCTGTGTGTGCGTGCATGTGCATGCGTGTTAGTGCAACCTTGTGTGTGTGTGTGTGTGTGTGTGTGTGTGTGCAGTTTCCGAGAATGAGTTGTGTCAGCAATTAAATTTAAACCTCATGGAGACAGAGATAATAGATGGTAACCCCCCACATAGTCTGTGGTTTGAAAACTCAACCACTGTACTCTGTGTGTTGTGTTGTGTCGAAGCTCCCGTGATGTATTGCTGTTTTTCTTACTCGTCTCTCATGTGTGAAACTGTGAAGGCCATCATTGTGACTGTGTGTTTTCACGGTTTATGTTCTGAGCGTCGGTCTGTACATTCTGTGAACATTCTTTACATGTCTGATCTGCATTTGCGTTGTGTTGTGCAGCTCGTACGTGGATTTATAGGTCTTGGGAATGTGAGGCCAGCACAGCCTTAAAACTTTAAACTCAAGTCTTGCCATGGTTCTTCCTACAGCCTGCAGTTTGCGTGATGTGATGCTATCAGGAGGTTAGAAGTCTGTTTGCTTTGGGAGCCGCAGGCTTGGCAGGCACGCACACACACACACATTTTCTCTGTTTTGTTCTCTCTTTCTCTTCTGCTACTCACAGAGTCAGATTAAAGTGAAAGTCCTTGCGGGGTGGGAATGGTCATAGGCAGACACCCTCTCCTCCCTCTCTACCCCCAGGGAGTAAAGAGGTAGAAGGCTGGAGAGGTCAGTCTGCTTGGCCTGGGAAAGGCCTAAGAGAGCAAAGGGGGCAGTGTAGATAGATAGATAGATAGATAGATAGATAGATAGATAGATAGATAGATAGATAGATAGATAGATAGATAGATAGATAGATAGATAGATAGATAGATAGATAGATAGATAGATAGATAGATAGATAGATAGATAGAGAGGGTGGATGGATGGATTGATAAAAATAAGAAGAGAAAAGAGCAAAGAGAAAGTACAGAGAAGAGATATGTGACAAACACAAAGCAGCTGAGTGAAAGGCGGAGATGGACTGAATATGAATAATAATTATAACTCTAAGTTTCAGGGGTTCAGTGATTAAAATAAGAGACGTTGGATCTCTTTGACTTCTGAGCTACTTAAAGACACACAGGATATAAAAGGGATGGAAAATTCGACCAGCAGTAGGTAAAAAAAAAAAAAAAAAAAGATTATGATGATGCGCAACTTGCGTCTTTCCTTATTTCCTCCTCCTCCTCTCTCAGGCCAAGGAAAGCCAGTGTGTAATGTTTCTCATAGGAACGGCAGCCCAGCATTTTAAGTAATGCCATGAAGTCATGGATGCATGTATTCTTGTGTGTACTCCCTAGAGACCAGCAGCATTACATATGCACAAAATATAAACACGCCAAACAGTAAGTATTAACAGTGTTGATACATAGGTCATAAATGCTATTTATTTTATTGTTGATATCAACAGAAGTTTGTATTCAAGCTGTGATGTGATCATTGGAGGTAATCACATCTCTGATATCTATTTTCCTACGACCAAGGACCTAGAGAGGCTCTGATACATGCAAAATAACCATTCTTATGCCATCTAAAAGCAGATACAAATGATAATAATGGCCTTGATTTATAAAATATTAATTACCATGTGCTTTATAATAAAGTTAAAGGAAATTAGATGATGATTAAGATGATAAAGAGATGGTAAACAGCTGATATAATGTTGTAAGAGTAAGTGTACATAAGGTTCAAAGTTATTTCAACCCAAAGTATTTTAGGTTTTTGAATGCCAGTCATTCCAGTCATCTGACTCCTGAACTTAACTTTTAGACTGAATGCTTGTGTTTGCACGTGTGCTTTCAGAGGTGTGTGGTTGCGGGTGTGATTGGGTGTGTGATAGGGTAGTATTAGTGTGCTGTTTGGGTGTGGGTGTTTGTGGTTAAGGGTGTAGCCTTTTTGCGTGGGACGCTGCTATCTAGTAACTGTAGGACCATTAAAAGTGTGTGAGAAGGAGAGCTCTCTGTATGTCCCACCAACTCCAACCAAAGCCGCATATTCACTAATGAATTAATGTAGCAACTCAAGCCACCCAGCGTCCCCTTTGTTGCCAGTGGAAACCAGAGGTGACTGGAGTGCCTGAGTACCTGTCTGTCTGGATGATCCCATGGACCTCCCCACACACACACACACACACACACACACACACACACACACACACACACACACTCACAGGCTGCCTTGGATGCAGGGAGCCCTTTCTTTCTTTCTTTCTTCCTTTCTTTCCCTCCATTTTCCTGCTGTCTATTTTGGTCAACTGGCGGCCCGTTCCCACAGTGCTGCTGTTCCCATGGTTATCGCCGCGGAGATAGCAAATGGGGGTTGGGGTGGTGGTGGTGGTGGGCTTGACAGAGAGCAGGAGAGACAGCGTTGCTCTGTTCGAAGAGATAGGGACTCTGTGGCTGTGGGAGGGTTGGTTGGGTGGGGGCTGTAGGGTATGGGGTTGAGTGTGTGTGAGTGTGTGTGATGTGTAGCTCCCATGAACATCACAGGTGGCTCATGAGGATTCAGTCCATATGGATGTTCGTTAGGTATATGATTTATATCTTAATTGATTGTGCTAGTAGGTCATATGCATATCTTCAGCATCCTTAAAATTGTCATCTGCTGTGTGTATTTAAATGTATTTATCATATTAGATGATTGGTACTTGCAATACTTAAATACTTATATAAGATTTATATATATATATATATATATACATGTGGTCAATATCAGCCTTGGATGTGAACATTACATCTTTCTAATGCCATGTGAGACCACTTTCTGAGGGTAGATGCTACTTCCTGAGATTGAGAGATGAGGTGGGGTGCAACAAGAGAGGTGGCAAAGGAAGTGGAGGGAGCTGGGAGCTGGTGAGGGGCGGGTGAGGGCCAGCGAAAGGAGGGAGGGCAGGAGGGGTGCGGGTGGGAGTGCGGGGCTCAGAAAGAGGGATGGATTCAGTTCCCACACTTCTAATTACTGTGTCACTGGAGACTGAAAGGGGACTGCCCCTGGCCCTAGGGAATTTGCTGGGGCCGGTCGCAGAGAGGGAGCCATGGTGGAGGGAGAGAAGGGGACAGAGAAGAGGAGGAGGGGGAGGGAGGGGAAGGAAGGGTGGAATTAAAGAGGGTGTATGACACGGGAACTCTCTCCATCGTCCTTTCTTTTGGTTTTACCTCATTGCATTGCATTCACACTAGAGGTGAACCCCTTCACCACGAGTCCCCTCCCCTCTCCTGCCCTAATACCCCAACCTCTCACCTCCGACCCACTTCTCCTTAACCCTTCCTTACCCTCCTCCAATCTCAGTCCTCTCTTTCCCTCTTTGTTCACCATCGTGTACTGCTTCCTTTTTCCCCCACACACCCTACCCCGACTCTCCCCTCCTTTTTCCCCCTCCTTCTCTACCTCTCTCTGTTTTTAATGCTATGTCTCCTGTTGACATGAACAAGGCTACCAGAGACACTTTGAAGTGAGTTTGAACACACTCACGCACACACACACACACACACAGATGTCTTATTCTGCATCATTATTGCCACTTAACCCTGAGCCCTTTCCCTCTTGTATATTGCCTTTATCTCACCCTCCCATAGCCTGTCCACTCTGAGCTGTCCTGTCCTGATAATATATATGACGACTCTGACATAAAATGACTTAAAGGATATTTTTTTTATTTTTGCTTCTGTCCATCGTTCAAACACTAATTTTGTGATAAGTAATTCAGGCAACACACAGGCTGCAGTGAAACCCATTTACATTGCATTATTAGGCAGCTCAGCATTTTTTCAACTCATCACCTAATATGGCTAAACTGCGTCCAAACACCAGTTCATTGGGACTGGAACCCGTGCTCTCAAGAGACACCTCCTGTATTGCAAATAACGACCAAAGCAGGCCCTCTTCCCAATCTTAAGAGAATTCAGTACAATAGGAACATAGACTTCTACGTCTGATGAAAACGTTCAAGCGCTCCTTGAGACTCACGATGGTATGCACTAAACACCTGATGTTTAACCTCCAACTGTTTTACCACCTGGGAGAAAGTGCAAGACATGAAATTACTCACCTGGTCAGTTGCGCCACTTTTGGAATGCCAAAGATAATCATAAAGGAAGTCAACGCTTTCAGCCCTGGATTGTTTTTTATGTAGCACAAAGGGAAATCAGCAGGATCGTAATTACTTTTGCACATTACTGTCAATAAGTACTCCCAGCCTTACTCTTTAGAAGTGGATCCACACGATCAAGCAACAGGTATTCAAATGGCTTCTCAACCATTGGAATCAGGCAAAATGGAGTTGTTGTAATCTGTTTGATTGACCTTTCTGGATGACTGATAGGTGCTGCAAGTTTTACAATACATTGCTACATCGTTTTTTAGTACCAGCAGGTAAAATGAGCCAAAATATCTTGCACAAGTTCAACATGATTTTGGTTGTGCCTTTCCTTCCAGTTCCTAAATCTCTGCCTGTGTGATTCTTGAACTAGTGCATATGCTTTTAGATCTGTCCCTTTAACCTTGGCATAATCACCACCACTTTGAGCAGAACTAAGGGCAAAAAAAGCTCTCTGGGACTTGCCTGTGAAAACAAACTGCAACATCAAAGTTTTATGTCTTTGCATCCATCCTCATACCTCTGCCACATGCTCAAACAATGCGTCTGAGTCGTTTTTATCAAACTTAGGCAAAAGATCAAGCTTTCACCAACGTCAAACCCAGTATACACACCTGGAGTTTTACTTTTTCTACCACTGTCCATCAATGACCTTTGTGCTTTTCCCTCTTTTATCAGCTCCAACTCTAGTTGTTCTACTTTTACTCTCTCCCTTTTCAGCGCTACTTCAACCCTCAGCTTCTCATATTCCAATTCAAACTGTAATCTCTGCTTCTCCAGTTTGCTTTTTCCTTCTGCATATACTGTTTAATTGACCACAAAACAAGAACAACTGGGGCCACTGGAGCCTGAACTACCTCCAAAAGCTTGGCAGTTACAGCTAGTCCCTCAACAATACAACAACAATAGCTCAGCCTTTTTTTGGCACCTTCTCAGTTTTGACCAGCCCAACTGTGCTGCCAAATCAACTAAATCTGCCTTTGCAAACCGATTTAAAGTACTCAGAGAGTGTAGAAACTCAGAGACAAAAGATTACTATGCCCAGTATCCATGTTCAACGTCGTCACATTGAGTCACACAATGCACAACCATGGGGGGATTGAGTGATTATGGAGTGCCCCCTCCTAACTGCCTAGCCCAAACTGACTAATTGCACCCTAGTCTTCACGTGCATACTGCTGGTGGGTATTTATATACCTACAAACCGTCTGTATAGGGGAAGACAAATTGTCCCAGCCAATACTTGGGGGGTCCTCTCAAGCCAAATGCTACTAACCACATGGACAACACACAAAAATAACAAACAAAAAAACAGCAACCCCTCCTTGGGAGATAAGCGCTGCTACATCCTATTTGGGGAGCACATTAAGGGCTGCAGCCAGGCATCACAAATGGCACAGCTACCCAGCTACAATCCTCTCCACAGCTACATAATGCATAACCCACACTTACATATCTCGTCATATGAAGTCTTCGTAGAAGGTTTTGTGAGTCATCTGACAAAAAAAGAAAACAAATAATTCAAATTTAATATGGGGGGCGTTGGGAGATTTGGGAATTCTAGTTTTTCTTAAGCTAATTATCTTCTAATTATTTGACTTACATCTTTACATTTCACTTTATTGACTTTCAGTTTTACTGTAACTACGAGTGCTATCACCTGTGAGTTTTTTTTCATGTAAATACTTTATGTAGTTATATACTTTCTATATTTATGGTTTTGACTATGTGGCTTATAACATAGCGGATAACAACCCACCTCTTCTGCTCGTAGCTTCTTAATACTGGTTATTATCCGTGTTAGTTTTAGTGAAGCAAATAAGCTGATGAGAGACAGAGGCCTTAGGACACAGCTAGAGATATGGAGGTTGACTGCTAGCCAACTTCTACAAACCTTTTTTTTCTCATCCCGGACAAACTCTGAAATGAACTTTAATTCAACTCGTAACTCGCTGCCAAGAATATTGTTAGGCAATGTCTCGGTGCTTACCTTGAACCTGCAGTGTGCTTTCTGTCTGCCTCCACTGTCTCACTTTTTTACTGGCCTGTGGCGTGCACCTGTTCACACATATGATTACATGTATGCCCGGAATATCTTCTTCTTTTGTTTCTGTTGTTGTGCACTAGTTTGCATAGTAATAATATAAGTAATAAGTAATGTGATTAAGCAGAGAAGAGAGTATGAACTTGAACTGAAAGTGATCATGACCATTTTTGGAGGGGTCACATTCCCTCTTTTGTAAATCAGGGGAGACGTGACCTCTGGGTCCTCCCTGTGGAGATTATGCGCATGGTCCTAACTAAGGCTGATCAAGTATATAATGGCTGCCAGATAAAGTCCAAAGAGACAAGCAGGCAGTGGATGCACATGCACTTCTGCATACACAGAAGTGGGTGTGTACAGTCTGTGCTTACAGTCCGTGCAGAGCCTCACAAACATGAGCAGATGACAAATTTACATCACATCGGAGCCTCACAGTCAGACTGAGGCGGAAACCATAAATTTTACTCTTGGGATGTTGTTGCTGTATCTGAAAAATATGATGTAAAAAGATGATGCAGTTTTTTTTCCCAACACAAAAGAATAAAGTTATCTTACACTTAGTCGGCCCAATTATTAATCAGATTACACCTAAGGGAGCATCCATCTGTGTTTCACTGGGATCCTGCTTGGACATGAAAAAATAAACCAGCCCACACCTGCATCTATCTGGCCAGCAGTGTATGCCTAAACCGCAGAATTAGCTAGAATTTCTACCACTCCCCGTGAAGTCAGGAGAAGGCAGAGAGCGGAAAAGTAAAGATGCAGCAGATCAAGTTGAAAGAGAAACTTAAGAGACTAGCCAAGACTTTGAAGTTTGAGTCTCCACCGCAGATGATCTTTTTCTCCCCATCCTCTAGTACATTATCCAAAGCCATGTGTTTGTTTGGAACTCCCACATCTGGTTACACAAGCATTCGACCGTCAAACCAGCGAACACGAAGACCAGTATGATTTAAAATGATTTGCTGCTCAGCCACCCACCCCCCGATGCTGACACCTTGTCTGTCAAAAAGCCATGTGGGAGAGTCTTTTTTCTCCGTTCCCTCATAGCTCCTCAGAGAGAGAGAGAGAGAGCAGACTAGACCAGCAGCCACCACCGCCACCACTGTCAATATTTACAGTCCTGGATGAATCACTGTGCATTACAATAACATTCCCTGCGTGCCTCTACATCAGGAAGAGGGGGGAATAGTGAGAGTGAGAGAAGGGGTGAAGAGGGGGACTGGAGGATGAAATATGCACCAGCAGCGATAAACGTTGAGCAAAGGAATCTGCCGGTGGCTCTCCCATGACGGGGGTGTGTGTGTGTGTGTGTGTGTGTGTGTGTGTGTGCGCAGATGTAGTTCAGGTTGATGGATTCAGGTCGAGTGGGTGGAATTTCAGTTTGCAGTGTGTGGGTGTAATGACAGTTTGAGAACTGTTAGCGCATGTCGCAGAAAGCTGTAGATGTCGTAATATTATTGGGTTGAATGGGTGCATTCAAGGCATGGGAATAATTAGCATATTTAGATCCTTTTAGCGTGTAAGCGCGTGTAAACGTCACACTGCACAGGCGACCGCGTGGGAAAACATTTGGAGCACCAGGTCTGCCTCAAAACGACAAATGCTGTAACAAACTGACAGTCGCACGGATAATATATTCGAGGGAACCAGTTGTCTTAATTGCACATGTGACAGCGCCACAAAACCCAGCATTTGTCTCCGCAACAATCATGTTTTGCAAAAGAAAATGGGCAGAGAAGGATCCCAGGGTTTTTCCCCGACTTTTGCAGTCAAGCATGTGGCGTTTTCCCCCAGCTTATTTTTACTCAATAGGTTGTGATGACAATTCAGATCACTGTTTTGTTTCATGCCTGAATCTACAAGCAATGATTATTTAGGATTTCTCAGTCAAACCACAAAGTGTGCTTAAGTAGAGTTACTTCTTACAGTTACAACAGTTATGTACACATACTTGGCCAATAAAAGCGATTCTGTCACAATAAATAGAGAGCCAGAATTCTGACATCACATCCTAAAACACAATGCAATCTTTAGTTCAGGGTTTTGGGGGATTATTTGCTTGTTAAAGCCAAGTGTGACATGTTTTTTTTTTTTTTTACAACCAACAGTTCAACACTGAGATATTTATGTTCATAAGAAACAAAGATTGACAATCGAGGAGCTGCTATACAAGAATTGTTAATAAAATAGTTGCTAGTTAATTTTCTGTCCATCGTCTGATCAGTTTATTGGACTTATTGTTTCACTAATGGCCGATCTGCTTCTCATGAAACACTCCATACAAATTCTCAGCCATCGTGCTTTAAGGCTGAACTTCTGATGCACTGAGCAATTTTCAGTTGCGACCCAACCCAACACTCACATGGGAATTAACTACCATGGCAGGGCAAGTGTTGAATGTCATGTGTCACCATTGCCCCTCCGACTTGTTGAATGTTTGTCTGGTTGTTTTAATTTCAACCCATAATCCAAAAAGCAACATATCAAAAGAGTCTGGCCGACGGTTTAATCCAGCTTTTTATGTTTTTGAGATGAGCTGTTTTTACCCCCCTCTTCAAAAACTCATTGCCCAGTGAGCAGCATTGTCAGCGGACCTTTTCAGTAAGTTGTTTTCCTCAGCTGTTAGGCTTAGAACCGGCCCCAGCTATCTGGTGTCTGAAGAGAGGGAGAGGGGGGAAAAAAAACGTACTCGGAGAAGGAGAGAAAGAAAGAGGTTAGAGGTGAGAGACAACTAGAGAGAAGACGAGAGGCAGATTGAAGGGAACACTGCTAGGGGGGTTGATGGAGCTTCAAGTAAGGCAGAGAACAAGAGAGAAGACATAGGTTCAATTGGCGAGAGGGAGAGATAGAGGTTGAGGTTGAAGGTTGAGTGGGTAAAAAACTGAATGAACTGACTGTGCCAAGCGAAGGGAAAGCATTAGTGCTATTTGTGTGACGGCTAGACTGTTATCTGCTAGACTCTAGACTATTATCTTCTTCATTACCCCTTTTAGTGAGCTCCAATAAAGAGGGACTAAGGGAGCAAAGGAGGGAGGGAAGAAAAGGCAGAAATGTGGAGGCTAAGTGGAGGGTGAGAAAATGGTCGAAAGTGGACAACAAGGTTGACGCGAGAAAGCAACAAAAAAGAGATTGAGCAAGAGTTAAACAGATGGAGGGAGCGGGACTAAAGGAGCAATGCATGAAATTAGAAAGATCTCTACATATTAAGGGCAGAGGCATGAAGTCGTGGATGTTACAACAATATTTTATATATATGAAATATTAATGGTACATTTCACACACAATTGTGTTACCTACCATAAATTAATGCAGGAACTAAATATGACTACATGTTAAGCTTTTGAAAATAAAGACATAATAAAATAATATATGTATGTCTACACTATATGCAAAGATTTGTCTGTTAACTAAGTCAACCACAAAAGAACAAATATACAATAGCTTTGATGAACACAAAACATCTTTTTAAAATCAGTCTAGTCATTTTATTTCAATGTGAGTGTCTCTAATGTCTTTAAAAAAAAGCCATAATACAACCACTTCAGTGGTCTGTTCAGTCTGTAAGTTCATGCTATATTTCATATATTTAGAGAATAAATGTTTTGAGTGAGAGGAGATTAAAGGATAAATAGGTTCCTATTGAGCAAAAGGCGTTTAATTTTTAGAACGTAAAGTTAAAGAAACAGATTTAAATTCTAAACCTCGTTTAAAGAAAAAAAACCCTCAGAATTTATCCATGGACATTGTTGCCAATAAGAAATGGATGCTGGCAGACGGCTTCACACCCCCTCAACCCTTTGAGAATTGACCGAGTAGAGTCCAAGGAGCAATTAAGCAATACTGAAAGAAAAAGCAAAGTCGATATTGAAAACATAGCACATCTGTCTCGGGTGATTTGAAAATAAGTTCACTGGTTTTGTAATATCTCTTTTATGCATGCCTACTTCTAGATTGTAACGGCACGTATTCACAAATAGCATTAGGCTTGCGTGGTCATATCTGATGTAACACACCTGGATGCATCCCTGGGAAAATCGGGAAGGAAATAATTTGACTTCTATAATTTGTGTTTCACGCAGGTGAAATGAGCGGGTGCAAACGTGAGTCAGGGAAGGGTGTGCGTTTGTGTGAGAGTTGCATGTGAGTTGTTTTTTTTTACATCTCCTGCATGCCTGTGAAGTATGTGCGAGTGTGTATGTTTGTACATGTGTGTGTGAAGTGAGTCAGAGGAAGGTGTGCGTGATGTCAAGCCCAGACAGGCTCTGCTGTGGTCCAAGTTCAGGTTGCTGTCAGGTGGTTGTGGTTAGTTAACAGAGTTGGTAATTACCTCAGACTGTCGGTCTGAGACACTGGCCAGATACCCTCAGGATACTGTGGGAAAGTACATTTACTAGGTCACTGCTGTGTTTCCCTCCTGTTCCTGCTGCAGCAGAAGAGTGACCTCTTACTCCAGGTGTTTAGATAAAAAGAATGATTTTCAAAAGGATCTTTCAAACTACTTTGCAGCACATTGCACATGCATTGCAATTACATTCTACACTGTCAAGTCAAGTCAACTTTATTGTCAACACGGCCATATGTACAGAGAATTGAAATTCTGTTTCCCTCATATCTGAAGTGTAAAATGAAGCAACAACATTAAATCTAAAATATATACAAGTGTAAAGAAATATTAAAAAATAATATAAAAAGAATCCCACGGGTCTGTGCGCGTCTTGATGTAGACAAACCAAGCACACAGAGGGATCCGCATGCATCGCCATCTTGGTGACATTTACTTAATTTTGAAGTAAAACATGTTTTGAGTAAATTCTGATGAACATGCAGCCTATCTAATATTTCCTAAATGATTTACCCATATACCTTCATCATGAAAAAAGTGATATTGTTTGGATTCACCCTAATTTGGCTGTATTTCAAAATTTGAGTATGTACCTTAGCAAATAAAATTTGGTTTTAGCCTTTCTGCAGACTAAAAAAAAATATTATATTGACGTTGTGGCTGCTGAACTGCTTGCTCTTTAATTTTAAATCAAGTCTTCCGGTAAGTGTTTTATCAGTAAAGAGAATTTCGTGACTCTCAACAACCCTTTAGGCACTGGTATTACATTGCAGACAGACGGCTGGTACTCAGGCTTCATTTTCCACTCAAAGATAACTTGATTTAATGATTAACTCTGAAATGATGTCAGCTTTCTCAGCGGGGGAGAGCGCTAAATGAAGTAAACTGTTTCCATACTCCTTTCTCCTTCCTTCTGTCCAGCCAAAGAAAATTAAAACAGGTCAGGCTGTCCGAAGTTTGCATCAGTCAGTAAAAATCATGTGTGAGATTGTCCATCGCTGCTGGAAGGTGTCCAAAGCACCTAGCATGACATCAGCGCTGTATGGGAAAGCAGAGAAAAAGGTTAAAGCTTTTGGCAAGTTCGCTTCTCCTTACTCATCATTTCTACGGTAGTATGAGGATAATTTTTCCAGTTCAGCTTTCCATCTCACTTACAATGGACCTGCATCATTTCACAGTGGCAACAAAATGTTATATCTGCCCAACAGAATGACAGGGAACCCAAAGACGGCAGAACGTCCCAGACATGGGATGATGGGAGCAAACAATGAATCTCTGCTTTTGTATGTTTTATTTTTCTTTTCTTGGAAGGGATACAGTAGTAGATGTTCTTTTCTTATACATTGTATGTATGTTTTAGACCACAGCAGCCTTGCACAGTGGAATTAAGTATATTTAAACTTAACTTGGACTTGAAATTCACATCGAGAAAGGAAAGACAACATTTTCAAAAGGAAACGATGGCGCAGTTCTTGCTCCCCCGTCGTTCTTCTTCTTCTCCGGTTCCCACGCTTGCCCCTTACCTGACTTGCCACAATTTGAATCAAATCACTAGCGGCCAATTGGCTGCTCTGACCATGTGACCTACATCGGCCTTAAAAGCACCGCCTTTTGAGATTGGTCTAGGATTTTCCCATGGGAGCTGCCTACAGAGCCAGTGCAGTTTGTGTGTGTGTGTGTGTGTGTGTGTGTGTGTTTGAGAACGTTAGGGAAAAATCTCCCACCCCCCCTCCGTCTCTTTCCTACCTCCCCTCCACTATCCCCCTTTTTCTCCTTTTTTTTTTTTCCACCACCTCCCATCCTTTGAAACACAGTATCACACTTTAGATAGCCTTTGTTGTCACGGCAAGGAGCATTCTTTCTCTGGCACGGCCACACGGAGTGTGAGAATGCAGGAGGTTCCCTGAAAAACACAGAAAGAACAAAAGACAGACAGAGTAAGGAAGCAATGTAGCAACTGCCTGAAACTTTATAAAGTTAAATGAATAAAAATAAATGAATGGTTTAATTTTGGGGGCTGACCTATAGCCAGTATTGAAATATATTTTGGCATGGTTACTGCTGTCAAATTGAGGAAAAAAAACAGAATCCAGAGTCAGGACATCCAGTGCTATATGAAGACGCTTGTGAGCTGCAGTTATTGAAGACACGTTGAAGCATTATCAGTGTGTGGGCTGTCTGCAGGCATCGGTTCTACAAAAACCCCAAAAAGCACAGCTGACTAACCGGCACAGACCGCGCCGACTGAAGCCACATGTCGTGCTTTTTGTTGAGCGCAAAACATGATATTTTGCCTGTGCAAACATGCCAGATTTAAATTGGTTTGACGGCACTGTCAGACTAAGCCTTTCGTGTGGCCAGGCGTGCAGGAGGAGCTGCAGAGCGGGCACCTTCATACCTTTTTGTGCTTCTAAGGCTGTGACAACTGCGTGCCTGAAAACTTCAGTACTTAAGTGGTGCTGTGGAAAAATCGAGCCTTCGTGTCCCGCAGCGAGCCAAAAACAGGAAAAATGTTGCAGAAATCATCCGGTCGAGCGCAAAGCCACCATCTGTGTTCATTCAAAAAATGTGTAAAGCACTGCAAGACCTCAAGTTTGTTTTGTAAGATTAATGCGCTGAAAGCACTGTTTGACATGTTTTACCTGCAGAATTGTTAACATCACTGCAGTATTTGTCGTACTGTAGTTTCTAAATTGACACGATTTCACTTTCTTCTCATCTTTTCTGTCTAACGAATCTCTGCAGGATCTTTGCATTTGTAACCAGCTGTCTTTTGATAAATTATAGTTGGAGTTATTTGCATCCAGGTTGCGTGTGTGTGCGCCGGTGTGCGTGTGTGCCTGCCGGTCCATGGCTTAGCCTTGAGAGTTCAGAGCAGGTTCTGGCTTGCTCAACTCTGGGAAACTTTGAGCTGAGCAAATAGCTGGGTCTGTTTTCCTGGCTGCCGCCACGCTTGTATTTGTGAGCCATGTGTATGCACCTTGAGCACTTGTATGCATGTGGTTTATGCGCACTGTAGCGTAGCCTGTATGTGTGTGTGTGTGTGTGTGCAAGGCAGAATACAAAGAGGAGAATACAGAATATACTGAGGGAGAGATGAGCTTCATTCCCACAGGCGAGGCAGGAGATGACACCTCTGCTATTCCCACACCTCCACTGTCTAGCCGCTTTCTCCTGTCCTGACCTCAGTTACCACAGAGGCAAACACCGCTCTGCATGTGCACACAGATGAGAAGACACACTTTTTCTGATTTGCAGTCTTCATTAAACTTTTCCCAAGTGCAGGGAAATAAGCTGGCCTTAAGCGAGCTAGTCGAGGAACCCTTGCTTTGTGAGGTCTGCGAGTGTGCTTTGATTTACAGCCCCATCACTAAGTGGAATGCTGTTTGCTGGGTGGAGCTCAGGTGTGTTGACAAGGCTTTTAGCACTGACATGCTGTCAGGATGGCTTACAGACGAGTGTGTGTGTGCATGTTAGGGGCCGGCGAACAAGAGGTCACTAATGTCCCACCAGGCAAACCTTTACCATGGAGAAGGACAGGACGGCATGGACATGTGAATGTTACTGAGGCGTAAACGCTGTCCACTCACACAGTGATCTGATCTTTCTGTAACACTTGGGCTCTTTCACACCGAAGCAGCCACTAGGGAAACATGTCTGATTGCTACTGGCGTGAATGTTTACGCCAGGTTTTAACATACAGTAGGCTCGACTTAAACTCCAGAGACAGAGCTCCAAACGAATTCACCAGGCATGAGCATTTTTAGATGCAGTTTGCACGTCAATGTATTTATGTTGGCGTGCATGTTTTTCTGTTCGTCCTTATTTTTTTATATGTTTTAAACTGTTCACTGATGGTTTCCAAAGGCAAAGAATTGTTTTTTCAAAACGGTTGCTTATGGCAACCTGGCAAGTGTTACCGTCAAGCTCCATGAGACTTTTTTTCCTCTTCGAGACATTTTTGAGGAGTGAAAGCTCTTGAAAACATTTCTTTTAACCTTTCTGTTTAATGTTTTCATCTGTTTGTCCAGGTGTGTAACAGCGATCAGTACATGGCGGTGCCCAGAAAGGACATGACCAAGATGCTTAAACAGAAAGGTCAGTCACACTACACTGTACCATGGAAGGGGGTTTATTTTTAGTGGAATCATGATACAGAGCAGTATATACGAGAATGTGTCTACACACCATTACTTCCCATGTCTTTGTGTAACTTTATTTTGACTGTTGAAGTCATTAAATTTTAGCGTTTTGTTTGTAGGATTTTTGCAGGACCAGGACAACACTGACCACACGCAACAACAGGATGAAGAGATGACCCCCAGTGTGACCCCCGACCTCCCCAGGTATGCCCTTCAGTGTCAATGGGCCCCCCTTTCAGATCTGGACCCCGACACCCTCACCTTTCCCGGGGGGGTACCCATGCAGCTCCACACCGTGCCCCCCGCCCTCCTCCCAAGGATACCGCTCTTCTATGTCTGCACCAGATGTGGCAAGGTGTTCTGGGAAGGCTCTCACTTCGGCCGTGTCTTTTCCATGTTTCAGGAGGTCTTCCACATTACAGACTCTGAATCAGCTGCAGCAGCCGTTACAGCAGCTCAGCCGAACTGACTGACACACAGCTAGCAGTTTATCTTAAAAAACGCTCAGCTGTCCTCAAATACAATTAAATTGCCTCATATTTAATATTACTTTGATTTTAATTTTTTAGTACAATGGATGAACATTTTATTTTCACATCTTTGACAGCCCAAAGGTCTTTTCAGATGTTTATAATTTCAACGGTTTTAAAGTTATTAATTATTTAAAGTCATGTTCAGGATTTTCAAGAACCAAAGAAAATTGGTCATTTTTGTTGTTACTGTTACTATACCATGGCACATTCATGGTGATTTATGGTTCAGATCATTGAGATCATTTGAATTGCAATACATTTATTCCTCAAGAACACTTAGCAGGGAATCGTATCATCATCCTAGGAAGCGCATGAAGTCGGTGTGTGCGTCAGCGTTAAGTTTGTTCCAGTTAATACTTTCTGTGATCACATTTTTTTGACAACTTTTTTTTTGTTGTTGTTTGATTTAAAACAGCTCAGATCCTTATGTGATTATTTTATTCTCTGTGATTGTATTTGTATACTGTTCAATTATTTAGCTGAAAGCTGAATAAAAATAAATGGAAAATCTTTTAAGATGTCCTGTTGAAAGCATTATTTTGTGAATTAAGTCCCTGCGAAAAAAAAAAATACCAATATAACCATAATAATAATAAAACCATTCAGAATTTAAATCATAACATTTTTACTGAGATAATAGCAGCGGGTGTCAAGCTGGACCACAGCAGCAGACACAATCACAATCCGCGGGAACCAGCGAGACAAGAAAGTAAAACTCAGGGGAAGACCAGAAGGGCGACATCACTGACATCAAGGTAAAACACAGAATATGTGATGACTAGTATGGAAACAGTCACCTACTGGTAAAGATGTATGTATACACAGTTTTGTTTTTTTGCACTACTCAAAATCTAATTTAATATTTCTAGTATTTTTTTTTTTTAATCTTTTGCTTAGGGTGTTCTATATATCTAAAGTCATCAACCAAAACTTTGTGAGAGGCTGGAGTGAAAACCTAAATACCTAAAGTACCAGTAAACAGAAAGGATTTAAGAGAGGTGGCAGTAATTTTCTGAACGGGAGATTTCCTGTCAGATTTGACACAATGGAAGAATTGTGTTGACTAATGGTAAAAAATAAATAAAGCTGATGTTGTTGCTCCATCATAACATGTGATTTCTTTTCAGGGCACAAGTACCATTCAGAAAGAAATGCTCCCGTGGCAACACATGCCGTGTAGGACATGTCTAAAATGTTGCCCAACATTCTGTCATCATCATTATCAACAAACAGGTCAGGTCAGGAGGAAGTGACATTTATTGTGACATTTGTACGTGTCACTTTGAGCTGCACACACCAAAGGATTCAAACTCTCCTTCTAACTAATGACATCGTAACATTTAAAATGACATTCTTGTGGTGCGTGCGGTGGTTGAAAAGGATCAAACACTGTTTATGATGAGTGCACATTCTTACTTCATATTGTCAGTTATCTTCTGGAACTTCAATTATTTGCTGTGTGCTTGCTCATAGACCTTTTTAAAGGGAGGGATGTGACCCCATCTTGCCACCAGGGTTGTTTAGTGGGTGGTCATTCATGTGTGGAAAAAGTATTTCATCTTGACACACCTCAATCTAACTCCTGTTTGACCTGAGGAGACGGCAGCAGAGTGCAGATATTACAACAAGTGTTACTTTTGAATTTTGATCTAAAGCTTTATGTGTTTGATATGAACTCATTTATGCTTTTTGGCTCTCACAGAGGTAAGATCGTGGCCAAGAGGAGCAACGTGCATTGGGCATGTGAAGCACACAAAGAGCATGCTGCAGTTTCCTGCAGCATGTCAAGCAGAACGAGGGAAAGAAGATGGAGAAACAGATGGGCAGCTGGGTGGAAGTGAAACGCCAGGTATTAAATTAAACCTTTAAAATGTTTCCTTTATTGATGAGTGTTAATAAACAGATTTGTACTTATTTCTTAAACTGCAAGAAGTTGTAATCGTTTCTGACGGTCTGCGGTTTTGTTTCAGACTTTACAAAGCATATGGTAAATGACTAAGAGGGTACAGATTGATGAGATCATCTAAGCTTCACTGATGTCTGTCAGGTGTAACACTAACAGTGTGGGGGTTTCCTGCCCTGAGGGTGAAGAGCAGACGGGTCACAGAGAGTAACCCAACACATACACAGCCTGAATCCCTTCATATTTTCTCATACCTTTCGTTCAAACTCTCCTCTCTTCTGTCCACAAATCCCACGTTGGCTTTGTGTGATTGCAGAAAATTAGATCGCCCAAAAGGGTTTTAAGAGATCTAATGTGGAAAAGTTCGCAATTAAAAATGTTCTGGGTCTGTTTCTGGACAAGTAGTATGCATTTTGTTCAGACTACACTGGAAGCCTGAGTTTTGCGCTCATAAAATCTACAAAACCCTACAACCAGATGTGCACTTTTATTTAACTGATCGCTTAAAACGCATCAAAAAAAGCCACAGCGATTTCCAAAGACAGGTCCTGCTGTGAATCACCGAGGTTAATGTCTTTTCAATGACTGCGTTTAAGTCACAGCAGCTGCAGTAGGAAGTCAGAAACTAATCTTAATCCTTCTTTTTTTGAACGTTCTTTAGTGAAAGCAGTTCTCCAGACCTGTTTATCATGTAATTAATAACCACATCGAAGTTACAGATATCAAATGTTAAACGTGTAAGATTTATTACAAGAAAAATAGGGAGGAAAATTGTTTGGAAGGAGGTCCATATGCTTTACTGGTAATTTTTCATCATCCTGCTTGAATTACATAACACTGTATTATCAATTGCATAATCTTAAAGGCATTACAAAATGTAGGTTTACGGGATTTGTTGCATTACTGCTAAGGACATAAGTATTCTCACTTCTGAAGGATAATGTCAATAATGATGAATAATGTCTGTGAATGTAACATTCACTGCTCATTGTTTTGAGCGCTGGGTGAGCTGTTGTAATCGGATGGACCTGAACCTTGTGCGTCCCATCTAAGCTGCCAATTCGACATGAAACTGTCTTGGACAAAGGAGATCATGTGGATTACTGTCTCAGACATGATTTAGAAGTTCTCAAGCAGCTCATCCTGTGATGATATGCTTAGTTTAGAGTTATTCTTCAACTGACTTTGTTTTAGAATACAGTGTAATTATCCACATTTATAATATTTGTTTTTTCCAGCTATATATAGTATTTGTATCACTTGTAGACTAGTAGTAATGTCATGGTTAGTGATTAATACTTATCAGTACTTTGTAGATTGATTATAATCCACAGGTTGGTGTATATGCTTCTCTAGCATTAGCTGTTCTCAAAATACACCGGGCATGTTAACAAGTTATAAATAAATGTTCTCTGCAGCTCCCTTTTCAGAAGGTTAAAGAAACACTTTGGGAAGTATGTTCATGTCTAGATAATGTAGCTGGAGCTGGCAGGGAGTTAGCTTAGCATAGTTTAGCACAAAGACTGGAATCAGGAGGGACACACATTACCAACAATGTAACAACATTGTTGTTGTTTTTTTTTACATTTGGACAGAGCCTTGCTAGCTCTTTCCACCTATTTCCAGTCTTTATGCTAAGCTAAGCTAATTCGCTGGTAAGGGTAAGGTAAGGTTACAGATAATGAGAGTGGTCTTGGGTCTCCTTTGCAGATTTGGGCAACTTTATTCACAGGTTTGGACCAGGCCAGGGTCTTCCTGAAAGACAAAGAAGACAAGAAAAGACAAAGAAAGTGTCATGCTGTGGGAGGACACATTAATTAAGTTAGTTAGATATTCTAAACCCCTTTATAAAGAGTGCCTTATTAAAAAGTTACACCATTATGGATGGAATCAGCTGGAGTTCATAGATACCAAAGAAATATCAAAGAACACCTCAGAGTTTTAAGCCATTATGAAAATATTTCAGTCATGCATTTAGATGAGGGGACATATTTCTATTTCTATATTAAATGACCTCAAATTAGACTTTCAGGTGTGGAAAAAGCAGGACTGATCTTGCCAGCAGGAGATCAGTCTGTCACTTTTTTTTTTTTTGTAGTTGCTCATAATAATTTAGTTTTAAGATGACGTAGGCCGTTTTCTTCCCAAACATACATCCTGGCATACCAAAAAAAAAGAAGTCTTGGCATCTTGCCTTGCGTGTTTTTTAAAGGCAGACTGTATAATAACTACAGTAACATTAATCTACCCTGAAGTATTTTTATTGCTATGAATGAAGTCGACACCCTTAGCCTCCCAAATAAGCCCCTCTCTGTGTGTCTTGTCCCGTCCTTGTCCGGGTGGTCGCAGCCCCTGCCTCTTGCGCGGAGCGCGAGCTTTCTGCCGCAGCACCGTGTTATTTGATCCTTGCTCTTTCTTTGCTGGGAAGAAAAGCTCGCCTCTTTCCCACGCTCTGAGGACACGTGGTGCCCGGAATGAATTGGATTCAGAAGACCCTCCCTCTTGGTAAAACGTCACCTCCCTCTCTCTCTCTCTCTCTCTCTCTCCCACATACACAGTGCAACATGCACTTTGTCATGAATGTAAAAAGATATATATATTTTTAAATCTACATTTTTGCATAACAGTTTAACATTTCTTTCCATGGTGTATCCCGGTATGTGACTTCTCCCTCACTCTTCAGTGACATGCATGCGCGCAACATGATGGGGACGGACCGGTTGGCTCCTCCCGTCTTGTCTGCCCCCGGCTGCCCCGGGTCTCGGCGCCAAAACTCGGCACACACGCTCAGATCTGCCTCGATCTGTCCGGCGCTCCGTTTACAGAGACAGCCACACACATCACGATGTGACTCTGGGTTCTTTCTATGTCTCTCAAAAAAAACAACAACACATGTCCTGTTTATCAACACACAGCAATAGAACAGAGATATGGCTGCAAAAATAGGACCAGAATAGACTCGTATTATCTTGTGTTCTCGCTCTCGTAGAGTTTACTGAGAATCGGCCTCAGCGCAGCCTCCGGGCCAAGGCGACCCCTCATGCTAGTTGCACAAAACCTGATAATCGTCACTTAAGGATGACTAAAAGGTTTTTTGAGATCGATTGTTGCAAATTGTGATTGGAGAGCGCTTTTACGCACGCGTGGATTAGCCCATATAAACTGGATTTTAGCCTTTACGCAACTGTGTTACTAATTCGGCCCGTCAAACTGAAATTAAGAGATTGCAGAAGTATTCCATCTGTGATCTAAGTATATCTACACAACAGTCTCATGATTGTGTCTGGTTTTGGCTGCTTCCCGGACACACATTACCAAGGAAAGACTCAGGAGCGAAGTGGTGGGGAGGCAGAGAGAGAGAGAGAGAGGAGAGCAAATGCCACAGAGTTTGGGGGAGAAACTCATCCAGTCGGAGAAACTTTTGGCTCCTGCGGTCTGTGCAAATGTTTTCCAAGTGTCCAGACGCACTGTAGCCAAAGCTCTGATAGCGGACAGATGTTCCTGATTTTCCAGAAGATGTTCTGCACTATTCAGTAACCCTAAAAAATATATACAGTATGTGTGCATGTAATAAAAACTTATCCTAAAAATACCAAATCTGAAATCTGAAAAAGTAAACATAACCCCAGAAAGTTTGTACATTTCCATGTCTAGTTTTAAACCTAACACTCCAGTGGGCCCATGCAGGTCAATGTTGTGTCATATGAGCCCTATGGAGAGGAACACATCTGTTATTCAAGCCTACATTTAAAAAAAAAAAAAGATCTGTGTTAGGTATTCACCACATTTCTATGAATGAGTCAGGCCTGCTGTCTTTGTTTTGGAGCATTTGCAGCTGTGGGTGCAGAGGAACAAACAGTAAACAAGTAGCACACAGTCACCTACAGATGCACCTAAAAGTGTCCAAAACAGATGAATCACAGTCTTCCACTCAAAATGTTTGGCCTATTGTCCAACAAACCTATGACCAACATCTACAGTGGCATACTGAAATACTTGTTTCTACACTGGGGGCACCTTTTAAAACCATTTTTCCCAATCAGCATGCATGATATGTTAACTTGTGGGTGACCATAGTAACAGTGCTGTTAAAGTTCACCTTACCACAGGTGCAACTTAACTTTATCTATAGGTTAAATCACAAATTTGCCTTAAAAAGTGTTAAAATGATTATAACGTTTGAGGACATGGTTTAAATCTTGATAATGCACACCAAGGTGTTCTGTTATAGAAGATAATGTACGCATGCACGCACACGCATGGATGTGATAATTCCCATGAAGCGGCAGTTCTGCTGAAAATGTTTTGTTTGGGGTTTTTTCTATCCTGGGACACTTTGACATGCTTCATCACCATGACTACCCCCAAAAAAGGGGAAGATTATTATATGACCACTGTATATCATATCCTTTTTTTTTTTTAAAAGAGTGTGTAGTTGTGTTGTTTAGTTTCTGTGGTAACGTAACTTGAAGTATTAATACTATCTCTAGGGTTGCCTGTGGTTTAATAAACTAGCTCATACATTTATTTTAAACTGTGGTTTGAACTGTGTTTTAGGTGACACAGATCATCACTTAAATGGACACCTGTCATCCAGTGTAAAACAAACATCTGTCATGATAATGCACCGCTAATGTGCTTATATATGAAATAATGAATCTCGCTCTATCTTCATTATAATTTATTGCTGCAATCATGTTCTCAGTCACATACAGTGTTTGGTTTTTTTTGGTTTTTTTTTTAGATTGCATAAAACACGTTGTGACCTTCAAATGTGGGATAAACGTTGCTGTCTCACCCACACTGGAGCACAGTAGCACAATGTCACACTCACGTACACAGATGCAGCCACAGACGTGCGCCAAATGTACAGTTCAGAGTGTGGGAAAAAGAGGACAGTGTGAAAGCCACCAAGCCATCAGAGCAGAGAGCGGTTTATAAAGTGTTACACAGATGAGATGAAGTATCCGCCAAACGGAGCAAAAGGCCCGAGGGTGGCTGAGATGTACCTGGTGTGGTTTCCACATATTTTTCTCTCTCTTTCTATCCCCCTATCTATCCATCTGTCACTTTCACATGCATTCTTTCTGTCAAACTCTGTTTCTATCTAGCAATATCTATCACCACCTTTCCCCGTCTCTCTTTCTCACACACACAAACGCACACAGGCACCCAGTTCCCACGGTGGCGGGGGGAGCAGAGCGGCGTGTCAATCTGCGCACAGCGTCACCTCTTTTCACTTGCAAAAAGGAAGTAGCGCAGGGCTTTTGTTATTTGAAGTCCCACAGTCTAGTCATTGAAAAACAACTGGAATATATCCGCAGTTTATGATTTAAACAGTCACCTATAATCTCCTCCTCAGGGGTGTTTTATATGGAGCGGTGCGACCGTTTGGGGTTTGTATTTTACTGTCCTTCCCATTTTGTTCGGAGGCAATCACTGTCTTGAGAGAACGCACAGGTTCTCTTAGGTTTTAGATTCTGTTGTGATAAGATGCGTTCACTGTTAAAACCACATTTACATGTCTCCAGTGAGCTTTATAAACCTCTTTGTGTGTCTTGCTTTTAACTTTACGCACCAACAGCCTCTTCATTCGAGCCACAAAGGCACATTTTAGAGCTAACATAGCAGTTCATCGTCACTTCAGGGTCAAACTGCAGACAAAGTTGTGCTACGTAGAGCTCCAACAACAGCACATAGCAATACACCACAGACTTGTCCTGAGCAGTATTATATTATTATCTCCCGATTTGACATGAAGGGGTGTTAATGATGCGCCTAAAATACATTTTAATAAACAATTTTGACTAATATTATGTGTAGTCCATGAGCCAACGATCAGGAGTGACTGAAGTTAGATAATATGGTTCCTTTTTGTGAACTTCCACCTCTTGTGTGAGTTAAAATAAAAGTGTATAGGCCCAATGTCACATTTTGATGTTGCGTAAAAATGTCTCATTGATTTGGTAAATCTTTTTTTTTAATAATAAAGTGGCAGTTTGGCCTTATTTCCATAGATATTTCAGCTTTGAATGAATAAAATCCACTCTGATGCTCTTTAGTCACAGTTTACATCGCTTTCAATGAGACGTGGAGACGTTTGTTTCAAGTTCCTGGTGCTGCTGATCCGGTGGATGATCCTTTACTACGTGCTCGCTTTCTCAGCAGTTTACAGCTTTGGCAGCACCATGCCTCTGGCTTTCTGTCCGCTTCCTGGGGTCGGCTACGGGAGATCGGATGCAAAGCTCACCGTAATACTGCTGCGGGCGGCTTGTTTAATATTTCGGCAGCAACATTTGGCTCCCCCCTCGGAAAGCCACGCCCCCTCCCTGCAGATTCACAGGACCCCGATCCCGCCCCCTAACCGAGCCGGCAGCCTATAACCTCCCCGGGTTTCCGCCCATTCCTCCACAGTTGATTCTTTGGGATGGTATTGTCATGCAAATAAAGGACGCGTAAAATATTCCCCCAGAGCGCAGCGCAGGGCAGAGACTCACACGGACCGCGCGGAGGACACAGACCGGGCCATACGGTGGATTTGTATCGTTTTCGTCGCTACGGACCCGTCCATCTGTCACAGGTAAGTCACAAATCTGCAGCGGATTATATTTCCAGACATGTTAAGTGGCAAAAAATCAAGCAGTGTATCTGTGCGTAAACGTGTGCGCACGGAGGTCTCCTCTCTCGCTCCTGGATGTGGCGGAATGTGGGGTCTCTCTCGCAGTCTGTTGGTGAGGAATCGGGATTCATACGGACTTCTCTTGTCTTTTTTTTTGTCTTTCCCAGACACCCTGGCCACATGAGCAGCGACACATAGCCAGGACGTGTAGCCAGGAAACAGGTCGGACCGTTCAAGGAAAACCTGCGGAGGCTGCCCTTTGGAGATATACTTCCAGTTTCCCCAAGTGAAGTCGGAGGTGTCTCTCTTCTCCATCCCCTGCTATAGGCTACCTGCTGCTGCTACAGAGGGGGAACTACATCTATAGAGACCCCTGGATCGCTTGAGAGCACCCTTTTTATGTTTTAGGGATTCTAGGATCTCTCAAATATTAACATTTTTGCACACCACGTGTGTTATTTCCTTTCTTGTCCTTTTTTGGATATATACAGTGCTCCTTTTTTCTGTTTTAGTACTTTAAAGTGCCTTAATAACTGGTTATAATCCAGTGTAACTGTGGCATTGTCACCAGACCAGAGACGCTCAACAGGGAGAAGACGATCATTATCAGCTTTAGAGCCCAGGCGGGATTACTGGTTCCCCACCCTCCAGCGAGCTGCAACCATGAGCCAGGCGGATGTGTCGACTTGCTCCGCGCCGCAGAGGGTTTTCCAGGAGGCGGTGAAGAAGGGCAACACCAAGGAGCTGCACTCGTTGCTGCAGAACATGACAAACTGCGAGTTCAATGTCAACTCCTTCGGGCCAGAAGGACAGACGGCCCTCCACCAGTCTGTCATTGACGGCAACCTGGAGCTGGTAAAACTGCTGGTGAAGTTTGGTGCAGATATCCGGCTGGCCAACAGGGAAGGGTGGAGCGCTTTACACATCGCCGCCTTCGGGGGCCACCAAGACATTGTTCTATACCTCATCACCAAGGCCAAGTACTCCTCTGGCGCCCGGTGATCTGTCTCTGCTGTCAGGTAAAATAAGAAAATAACAAATCAACAAGTGGAAAATAAAACTGCAACACACGGGAAAGCCAGGCTCTTGTAAAAGCAAAAAAGCAAAAAAAAAAACAAACAAAAAAACTGCCATTATCTACATAGTTGTGCCAAATTCTATAGAAAATGAAAATTAAAAAAAAAGGCCTGCACAATAATCTTCCCTCATTGTAAACCAAACGGGGCCCTCTGTGCACTCCTGAGTGAAGCACCACATGGTTCATACACAGCGCTTCAACACGAATCTTTAACAAAAGAAACGCCATTTCGGTGAGTTTGTTGGTACTAAAGCTTTCCTCTTGAATGTGTATACTAGATCTTTTCGTCCACTATAAAAGAAGCCAGTGTCTGTGTATCACATGTGTGTGTGAGTCTGTGTGTGTGTTTGTACTCCAGAGTGCAGATGGCCCAGTTTTTTTTTCTTCCTCTCCTATCTTCCCTATCCATGACCTCCCATCCCCAGTACAGTTGAATAGTTTCTTTGTGGGAGGGGGGAGGGAGGGCAGCAGATTTGACCTGTTGCTCCTCATTGTTCACTTGTAAAACCCCTTTTTAAGTTATTTTATATGAAACACGGCACTTGATGCTACATGGCTGCATGCTGGAATATCTGAAAGGGAAGACACATGAACAAGAGAAGAAGGGTTGCCCTCTGTTGGCTACCAGAGGTCTTTAATTTGATTCATTTTTTTTATATTATTTTTTTTTTTTTTTACTCAAAGAGCGGCATTATGGCTATCCAACACGCTTTCAGATGTGTAATCATTATGTAACAACAACTGACTCCATCATTGTTGTGAAGTACTGTACACAATAGCTTTACTTTTGTTTCTGTTTTTTTTTTTTTTTTTTTTGGGAAAAGGAGAAGAGACAGTAGCTGAATGCGCGCTGCAGATCTTTTTTTTTTTGCCATGCTGGCGTTCAACTTTTTCAGGCCAGTTGCGACCACTTTGCCAGTGGTCATTGTGTTATTAAAAGAAACCCCGCTGCTTTCGCTTTGTATCAAAAGAAAAAAAAATGAAAAAGAAATAGAAAAAAATCGCATTTGGAATTCACTTTATAATCTTCCTTTCAGTATTTTATTAACATCCTAGTCATCACTGTGAAAGCAGGCTGGGTTTTTAAATTTTTTTTTATTTTATTTATGAAGGTACATTGAGAAGATGCATTTTTGAATATGTCGTGATTCTTCTTCTTTTTTTTTCAAATCTATAAGTATAAGAATATCTAGGGTGACTCAAGCTGCTTCAGACTCGTAGTATAAACTGTCCCGTGTGGAGGTAGACTTGCCACTCCCCCCCACCACCACCACCACCATAACCCCATAAACCCCTCTGTTATAGCCTGTTGACCATCAAGAGGACTTTCTCCCCTCCACCTCCTCCTCCTCCTCCTCCACCTCCCCCCCATTAAAAGGACTGTGTTTGGTTGCCTTTTGACAGCTACCTCGACTATAAAGTATTCTCAAGTTGTTCAGCTCTTTCACCACTCTGCCACGTTGTTTGGAGTCTGAACAGATTCACAATTTGTCTGTGATCATCCGCATGCCAGTATGTTTTTTTTTCTTTTTTTTTCAATGTTTGTGCTATGTAGCCTAACAGACACGATGGATCGACTTCAATACAGAAGATGCAATGAACCCATATCCTGCATCCTCAGTCGGGACAGTTTATTCTACACTACAACCAAACCAATTCTGACAAGCAAAGCATCGTTTTGTGTTTTCTGCAAGGGAGTCTGCTCTCCCTCTCTGTCTCTCTCTCTCTGTCTGTCTGTCTGTCTGTCTGTGTATCTTTCTTTCCCTCACACACACTGCCATTGTTGCATGTTTTTCCTATGAACCTCCACTTTCTTGCTCTCTTTTCTTCTCTCTTGTCTTCATCAAGCCTGTATGATTTTTGTTTTCTATATTTTTTTTCAGTCATACATAAAAAAATGGAATTATATCGCATGACTTATAAATGCAGGGAGTTTTATTGCACAAAAATGCGGAGCCTTGTGCGCCCCCAGTGTCTGTACGGGGTAACTGCAGGAGCCAAGGCTTTGGAATAGTTACTACTACTGAGCAGGACCCTATTACTGTTGGACGATGAAGACTTAAGAAAAAAATAACAACACATGACTAAAGCAGGATGTCACAGAAAAGGAAAAAAGAGAATTTGGTTTCATAAACTTGCCTGCTGCATTTTGAAAGTCATGGCACCCTAACATTTGTATCAATGCTGCTTGTATGTATGTTTCTTTTTTTTTTTTTTTTTTTGATGTTGATATTATTATTTTTTTTAAAGCCTACTGCTCAAATGGCCAACAGTTGTATAGAAGCTTCACAGCAGCACTGGTTCACCTCATGATAAGCTGTTGAGAGTGTGTGTGTGTTGTTGTGTGTGTGTGTGTGTGTGTGTGTGTGTGTGTGTGTGTGCTTCTCATGAGGTCTCCTGTGTCGCTGTGTGAAAACAGTCATCCAGACTGACAACATCCCATTTTAAAACCTGGAACAACCACAAGTAACTGAAGCGATAGATCCACTACATCAAGGGTATAGATTAGTATCAGGCAACAAATGAAATATGCATGAAAGATGCATCGCTTGTCTTAAACTTGATGGGTTTTTTGTTTTGTTTTGGTTGTTTTTTTGTTGTTTTTTTTTTTGAATATTGCACTGATGACTGTTGTTGAAAAGTTGGCTTTTATGTGTCAACATTTTAATTTTTTTTCTGAATAGAAAAAAACAAACACAACAAAATACTATTGTATAAATATATGCTCCAGGTGATAATGTCCTAATGTGTGTGTTACTTTGTGGAAAAAACATGATGTTTTTTTTTAACAAAGATGCGTGTATCTCTGTGATTGGGTGTATGTATATATACATATGGATATATATATCGACGCTGATGATGATGATGATGATGATGATGATGATATCTTGGGGCACTTTCTTTTCTGAAGTGCTGTCTTCCTGTTTTTTTTGAAAGGGGAATAATACATTTGATGGTAAGATCATTGTAACATGATTAAAAATTGCACGGTTGTGTGGTTGTTTGGCTTACCAGGGTCATAACATTTATGATGTAAGGAGCCAGCTGCCGGATTGGTGTATGAGTGAGATGATTTTTAAAAAAGAAAAAAGAAAAAAGTGCTGACTTCTTTTGGACCAAGTTGTGTTTCTGGTCTTGCTTCATTTCAAGCAAGGGGAAACAGCTGATTTTTCATGAGTGATGCAGATGTTCCATCATGTTTGATTTGTTTGTTTTTGTTTGTATTCTTTTATTTTTGAACGTTTGTAACACTGTGATGATGACGTGATGTCATGTGGAGATGAGTGCTGTATTATTTTTGTACGTTTGTGTACAAGCCAGTAAAGAAATCATTAAACTCAAATTCTCTGTGTATGCATACAATTTCTTCCTCATCTCCCAAGCATAAGATCACCCCTCCTCCCTCCCTCCCTCCTGCATTTTTCATAGAAAAGGTTGGTTTGGGAAACACACCCCTACCCTCCTCTCTCTCTCTCTCTCTCTCTCTCTCTCTCTCTCTCTCTCTCTCTCTCTCTCTCTCTCTTTTCCCTCCCCTGTCTTCCTCCAAGCCGGGCCCAACCCAGATCCCCATTCTCTTTTGTCATTCATCTGGCCTCATCCTTTCACTGCCGGGATAAAAGAGCCCAGTGCATTGTGGGTAGGCTCAGTTTAAAGAAGGGTCCCCTCCCCTGTGTGTGTTGTGGGAGAGCTGGTTTTATGTTACCCCCACACACTCAAAAACTTTCCAACACACACTCCTCTCTTGTGCTTCTCTTTCTAACCACTAAGGCCCGATCTTTGCGCTACAATTCAGCTCTCAGCTTGCAATCTGCTTTTGCCTCTCACTTGAGTACATCTCATTCATTATCTATACGCTTTTTAAAAATGATCTTTGTTCCTTTCATTTTACTAAACCCACAAGAAGTTTAAACTCTACTTCTCAAAAAGCTTTGCTGATCCGCAATCAGCTGAGGCTCGGACAGGAACGAAACTTTTTATTATTTTTTTTTATGTCTTTTGTGATTTATCTTGTGAAATGTGTACTCTGAAGTCTCCTGGCTCTCTGTAATGATGCAAGAAATGGCCCTGAATACGGTCGGTTAAACTGTTAACCACTTTCACCTCATTTGCTTGAGTCATGATTTAAAAAAAAAAAAAAAACTCGATTCATTTGCAGTCAAAGAATGTTAGGAAACACTGTGTTAATGTGTGCATTGTATACTAGCCAACAGAAGCTGATGTGATTTTTGAGTTAAGCTTCATTTTTAACCATTTTCTGTGGTGCAGAGTCAGTTTTTGGCGTCTTATCCTTTTTTTTTTATCTCTTCCTTGCACTGGTAAAACAAGCACTAACTGTGGGTTACATCTTGGCCGCTTGCATTGTGCTCATGAGTCTCTGCACCTGTTTATTTGAAAAGAAACCTTTGATTGAGTCATGTGTTCCCCCGTTTCATGCAAATGCTGGCTTGCAACTGATATTGCACGGCCGTGGGAGGGTCGTGGGAAAAGCGACACGACAATACATCTTTCTACATGTCGGACCTGTTTGTGTTGTAACATTCACTGGTTGCTGACCTGCGGCTTATTGCAAATGTTTGAGTAAAGAGGGTTACAAGTGTGATGAAAATAACAGTTGTGGTTTGAGAGTTTTCATTTTACTGAATTTGAGTGAAGAATAAAAAGGAGTAGTATCTTACATCTGAACTTCACTGGCAAGTAAAAGTTTGTGCTATTGTTAGAGCAGCCGTTAAACTTGCTTTCTGGGCTTCAGCTGAACCGTCTATGACCTCAGCTCAAATGTTCTGCACCGGCCACACCAAGTGCACCAATCTGATGAATTTCTTTGTCCAACTCAACACCAGGAAAGTTAGCTCCTCTAAACACCAGCCCCTCTGTGTTTTGATACCGTGGCAGGCCGAACAGGCTATCTGGCTTGCTGCTCGCTTGCCCTTTCCTCTCTCCTTCCCAGTCTCTCACTTCTGCAGGATGTTTTTGTTGAGTTGGGTTCCCTATTGTTCACACACCGAGTTGGCTGGCCTCCCAGGGTTGCTGCTTGCTGCTAGGCCCCCTAATAGGTTCTTCATGTGCCTTGGCTTTCCTCGCTCTCTTGGTCTGGCCTGTGCATGGAGCAGCTTGCTTTAGTGAGCCAGGCAACACAAGGCATTTTGGGAGGAATTTTGCAGAAAGAGAAAAATCTGATGAAAAATCGTCTGGGGAATCGCATAAAGCCCAGAAAAGAGATCTGCATCAAATCATTTTATTAATAAAGTAAACAGGCCGCATTGGCAAATATAACCAGTTACAGCCCTGCCTATGTGTATGTATTGTCTGTTTATTTACTTCACAGATAAATTGAGTAAAATATTGTTGCTGGTCCAGCAGCTGCAATCAAGTGCATCTGTGTGAAAATCTTCCATCTCCATTCAAAAGGCCATTGTTCAGGGGCTCATAAAATATTCATATCCATGCTTACACCCCTCATCTGAAGGGTTACACAGGATCTGTAAGATACAAGATTAGCTGAACATCTTGTAACATATGTAATGCAATTTAATTGGTTTTGCAACACCGATTTCCTCATTTTATAACTGCTCATGTTCAGATTGCGTACAATGGTTGGGGAGCTTTGATTGTGAGACCCTGTGTATGACTTCCTCAAAGTGGCTCGGTGATTAGGTAATAACGTAATACAAACGGTTAGTTTCTCTGCGACGTGTTTCAAATGTAGGATGTACATATGAGAGCCTTTAAAAGTTACTGTGGGAACCTGTGCAGTAAAGAAAGCCACATAAAGAGGAACCTAGAGAAACGTTTAACAGTCGTTCCAGTATCTTGAATTAGGCTACACACTAGGTTATGATTTCACCTCATGTTGCCCCCCACATGACACCAGGACGTCACCTGTCAGGCTGTTCAGGTGAACTGACGTACTGTTTTTCTACGATTGAATTATTTATCCTTGTGGCAAGATTTTTTTTGTTTGTTACTTGAACGCACCAGGCCAGTGGCACACAATGAGCCTCAGTGTGTGCTATTATGATGGGCCACCATATATCATATCATGTCACATGATCAAATAGAGACTCTTGACATTAGATAACAACAACATACATATTACCCATCAGTCATCACTGCATATATGCACAAAAATACCAAAGAAACCGTGACAGTATGGGTAAAGGTGTATTTTTAAGGTGGCAATCTGAATCACTCCACCTGTTCTCCACCCAACACATTGTTGGAGGGCGTGCTCTTTCTCTGATAGCCCACAGGCCTTAGTGAAACCACACTGCCTCTACTGTTAACACTTACGCCTCTGTACCAGCAACACATTTTCACTCCTAGCATCTGATGACTTGGGAGTGAAAATGAGCTGAATAAAAATTTGGTTGTGCAATTTATTTCTCATCATAGCTGCACCCAACTTCTACCTTGACAAGCAATCTAATCAGTCAGAGTAATTAAAAATAATAAAATACCTGTGTGGGTGTGAACTTTAGCAGTCCTGGCATGTACTTTGTGCTTACAGCTTAAAAAGCTGATCTGTTTGCCTGAGATTGGTATCATACAAGTTAAACGTTAATGACTTACTTAATGATCATTCTCTGGAATGATCTCATTCTCAGGATAACAGCACACTGAATTTTCAAGCAACTTCTCTTGAGTCAGTTGCTCTAATCATCTTGTGATCGGTGAACTGTGCGTTTCTTTGTGTTGTTTTTGCGGATGTGATAAAATCATGGATATCTGTAAAAGTCAGTAAACTGACTCACTATTGTCCCGTTTAGATGTTATCTTGGCAACAACTACTCTCCCTGGTGTCTATGATAACGTCCCTCTCATTTCCTAACTCATCAGCACATTTTCTTTGTGAAATCCTTTTTGACACTCTAAGCACTATGTGCTGGTTACTTTTATGGTGATCATTTCAACCACAGTACCAGACCTTAATGAAATCAGCCCGGAGTCAGTGATGCTGGTGGATGACAGTGAGCTTTAAATCCTGCTGATACAACACTTTCTCCCTGAAAATAAAAACATGTCTGTCGCTAAACACCACCAAGTGAACACCCCCCTCCCCAAAGTCTGCCTGTGAGTAAGAAGGGGAGTAAAAGGAAAAGAGAGAGAGAGAGAGAGAGAGAGAGAGAGAGAGAGAGACAGGTGGTCGGGCCGGTCTTTTCCTTGCCCTCCGCTCCTTTTTGAACTTTTCTTTCATTCTTCCAGTTCATTCTGGGCTTCTTTCCATAGCACTAGTGACAAGGCGCTCCATTCACTGCCTCATTCTTCCACCCCTCCCTCCTCCCTCCATCTCCCTCACACACCCCGACCCTATCCCCTCCCTCCCGGCTCCTTTGTCTAGCTTGTGGGGGCCTGCTTTAGCTGCTATTCACCAGCCAGACGGACCGCCATTGACTGGACCCCTCTATCAACCCCTAACATCCCTCCTCCGACAAACACCCTCACACACACATATGCACACAGCAACCTGGCCATTCCCCACCCTACGCCATGTATCAGGCAGCTGCTATGCTAATAGGGAGGAAGGGATGGAGGGAGGAGGAGGGAGGAGGATGAGGAGGAGAGACAGAGCAGCCAGCCTATAGTAAAGGGACAGAGGGAGGGAGAGCAGGGAGAGTGACCCTGCTCCTCCATCTCCATAGCCATGCCAGAGCAGCAGCAGACCTCCTGTTACACAAAGGGAGTCCCCCAGCCCTCCTCCCCCTTCTCACCCCTCTCCTCCCCCTCCTTCCACCCCTCTGTTCCCCTCTTTCTCATTTAAATCCATTTTATACCCCAGTGGTAAAGGGAGCTGTAAGTGCAGTATGTAAAGTAACCTTACTCCTGCCCTGCGGGCGTAACCATTCAGGGCTCAATACACAGAGTGTGTGTGTGTGTGTGTGTCCATTCCCCTGCTTTGTTTAGGACTGCAGCCCATACCTCCACACACACATACAAGTGACACCTGTCCTTGAGTCGAGTTGCATCTCCCTTCAGAGTCAAATAGTGCTAGACACATGCATTCTTCACACACACACACACACACAAACACACACCAGTCACAGTTTGGTGTTGAGTAATTTAGACTGAAATACACTCAGATGTCTACTTATTCACCAAGCTGAAAATAATGTAGTTTAATACAACAGCCCTGCAATCTGTGCTAACTTAATGACAGTCAGTTCAATGTTCAGTAAAAACAGTTTCAGAGCTGTCCATTGTCCATGATTGTTTTAGTGAATTGCAATTCATTATTTTGTCCACACCATTTAAATCAACGGTGGTAGACTAAATGTCATAATGACCCTTAATATAGCATTTATGGCCTAAGCTCATTTGCAATGCTTGTTCCTGGACTTTTATTGTGAAAGGAAAAAAAGGAAAGATAATAAAGCAATAAACATACATATAAACTAATTCAAAGATTCAAAATATAAATGTAAATGATACAATGAACTTGATAGAAAAAAAACAAAAAAACAACAATTTAAATTATGAATCATTATGAGAGGAGTGATCAGGCATGGATGTTGCATAGTTGCAACAGTTTTTATACATATTTTTTATTATTTGGATTTTTTTTCTTGCATGAAAACCAATTTTGAAGTGACTCGATTTGATCAACAGTCAGGATTAATATGCCAGACGTTTGTTGTTTTGTTTTTTTCAAGCGGATTGTAATTCAGTGGCTGTGGCTATGTGTTGGCATGTTTGTGTCAGCTTTTTTTTTCCTGGCTAGCATGTGTATACATCTCTTTTGGTGTGTTTTGGGGAGCGTGGATGGGGGTATGTGGAGGGAGGGGTGGCAGGAAGGCATTTCTCTGTCCCTCCTGTTCTGTTATTTACCCCTGTGCAGTGTGACCCTGTGCCCCATCAGGGAGGCAAGTCCCATTTGACATCTGTCTGTTTGCAGGGGGAGGGAGGGCTGATACAAGGGGTGGGGTGCCCATATGGAGCTTCAACACCCCCCCTTCCCCTCCTTCACACACACACACACACACACACACACACACACACACACACAACCAACCCAGCCTTCCCCCCTGACACACACAACAGCACATCTCCTGCTGCCTGCACCCTTTGTTCCTTCATGGGTGATAGATAGATAGATAGATAGATAGATAGATAGATAGATAGATAGATAGATAGATAGATAGATAGATAGATAGATAGATAGATAGATAGATAGATAGATAGATAGATAGATAGATAGATAGATAGATAGATAGTTAGTTAGTTAGTTAGTTAGTTAGTTAGTTAGTTAGTTAGTTAGTTAGTTAGTTAGTTAGATGATGGATGGATGGATGGATGGATGGATGGATGGATGGATGGATGGATGGATGGATGGATAGATGGCAATAGAGTGTAACAATTACCCTGTATGGATTATCCTCCTACACAATGATTCAGTGTGCTGGACGCACAATGAGCAGGCTGGCCGCAGGGCTGGATCTAGGCTAACGAGCATGGTGGAGTTTAAATGGCTCAGTGTAACACTGACAAGAACTGTCGGTGATACTGCACTCTGTGACAGCACTTTCTCTGTCAAGGCCTGCTGCCTTTGTCTGACAGGCTGGCTACATTAATACCTCTTGTCAAAGGGCTTACAGTGAATTAGGTTGTTAATACATATTGTGACACATCTGTTGCAGCTAAATAGCATTGTGTCAAAGAATGCAGGAGGGTGATTGAGTGCACATCCCATACTATAGTTAGGTCAGATGCAGGTGAACAACAAATTCAGGGATGGAAAAAGTAATATGCACTGACTTGATCCAAACTTTGTTGGACTGAACCAGGCAACATTTTAACCCTACTAGGTCTTCATCAAATGACATCTACAATTACATATTCAAGTCCCAGAACTCACAAATACTACACACAAAAACATCTCCTCTATACATGTATATTGCACTGGATAACCAGCCTTATCACTCACTGTCATGGACAATATTTCTACAGATCAAAACATCCAAACATGTTTCAGAATGACTTTCTGGCTCTTTACAATTTGTTTCATTGCAACATTTATCATCAAAACGCAGCAGAAAGTGCAACGGCATTCAAAGGGATCACATTGCAGCTCTCTATGCGGAGCAATAAGCTTCTTCACCACCACATGGAAGTGATCTGACTTGAACAAAGCTCTATATAAGCTACTGTACTCTAGCTGCAGCGCATACACGCAGTGTGACATGACGAGAAGAGAGAACAACATGGCGGGTTCTTCAGATATGAAACTTTCATGGATCAGCAATTTTTATCAAAATGATCTCAGATATGTCGGCAAAATGAGTGACGTTAAGTTTTTAAACGGTATGAATGCATAAACAACAACTGAAGATTTGAATAAAGATATTTTATTCATTAAAAAAAAAAACACCAGCCTTCACCTACTGCCATGAAACTGTATATTTACTAGCATACTTCTTGTCTTTAAGGAATGACGCGCTCCATTTGTGCTTGTTGTGGGTGTCTGCAATGATGATACAGTAAGTACTCTTTACCTATATAATAAGAGTTTTCATTCCTTATAGATGTATGTGTAAAGGGCTTACAGCTAACACTTCACACACAACACTTAACACTTTCACAGTTTTAGACTGTCAAGAGTCAGCCTGCCTGTGTTACTTTTGGGATTAGTGCATCCATATATATTTAGAAGTATGTTTGCGCGTGTATGTATGTGTATGTACAGTGTGTGTGCGTGCACGCATGCGTGTATACATGTGTGTCAGGGAGTAATTATGGAGAATAAAGGTCTGGTTGTACAGAGTGAAACTGTGGGTTTTGAAGTGAGATGGAAGATGCTTTTCTGTTTGGCTGAGCAGACTCAATGGTCCTATTCAGCGAGCCCCCTTACTGCCCATTGTCCTCCCACCACCAGCCCTCCACGCACACACACACACACACACACACACACACACACACACACACACACACACACACACACACACACACACACACACACACACACATGGCTGTAGGGACTCAGTGGAATTGGAGTGGAGGCCTGGAGGAGAAGGAGGGATGGAGTGAGCTCCAGCTGAATCTGGGAGCTGTTGGGGGATGAAATGAAGAAGAAGAGATGGCAACAATGGATGAATGGAAATAAAATTCTGATTCTTAATAATGTTTTTTTATTTGGTATAATTATCCTGCAGGAACATCATATTTTTTTGTGTGTGTGTTTGTTTTGGTGCTCTTAAACCTTGTGTGCATTTAATATGAAACCTACTCAACCTGGTCCAGAACTCTGAGCTGTTTTGTAGCTGAACCAGTGATTACACCACACTGCATTCCTCTGTGTTGATGAAGTAATAATTTCTTTGTAAAGTTATATTATACAAATCATGAACCAGAACAGCTGCAGAAACCATCAGATGTGGCGCTCGATCCCACTCTATGATGATGATTTATTAGAAACCATCATACTCTGAATTTAGAGAAAAGACAAAATGTCTGACACTTTAATAAATAACTTATATTGAACTGCTTCCAGAAAGTCATAACTTAAAGACAAACTTAGAGAAACTCAGCAACAACAGTGGTGTGGAATGATCTTCTACTCAGGTAAAAGTAGCAACGCCACAATATAAACATACTAAACTATAAGTAAAAGTAAAACATAACAAAACATTATTTGCATTGAGCTTAACAATTTTATATACTGTTAGATACAGTAGTTTAAGATACCAATGTGTGCAATGCATCATATTATATAAGATGCTCATTTGTTTTATATTTAAACTCTGAAAAGTCAGTAGAAGTACCCCTAAACTGTTCTTTAGTACTTGCTCCATTCCACCACTGTCTATCACTTCATGCACCTTTTTTATGGCATATATTAATGTCCAGTTTTCTCAGGTCAAGACAACACACAATGTCAACATCTCATGCCCTAAGTTAGACCCCTCATCCAGCAGTTAACCAGCTCCACACGACAGAAAAAAGCCTTACACAATAGTCTGTATACAAGCACACAGTGGTCACACAATAGTCTGGCTAGGAGTAATAGGAACTGACACTCGTCGGGGGTTAATGATCGTCGGCCATTGGTTTGGAGCCCATTAGGCCATTGATCCGGCTGCGTCTTTTATGCCACCTGGGGAAAGGAATGCGCTGGGTCTCCTATTGTGTCTGTCTGTCTGCGAGTGTCACTGAGTGGTCATATACCCTCTGTGTGTGTCAAAGAAAGGCCAATCAAAGGAGAATGGGCCACAGTGTCACACACACACTGTGCGGAGACAGTGGAGGGTTGAATATTCTTGAGGTCATTTGGTCAAGGGTCATTTGGTCTAGATTGATTTGAACACAGAAACGAAGACATGCAGAAAAAATTGTGTTTACACATTTATGAGCTCACACTGACTGTATATGAACACAAACATGTAATCACACGCTGAGATTCTTAGTCAACGTGATGCACACTCAAATACCGCTGCGCAGTGCCTGAAGAAATGCCAGGGAAGTAGATAAATGATAATGCAGAGCTCAGCACCTTTGGCGACTACGTGAGGCGCATACATACACAGCACACACACAAAGGGAAGAAAGGGGCTTCATTCATAGCTGCTTCTATTAGTTGGCTGAATTTATCGCCTCCTCTTATAAAACATCCTTTATTAAAAACAATAAAACTTCTCAATACGTGGAACAAAACTAATTACAAGCACTCTCAGTTTAATTCAGCATCTATTTCATGCGCTTCTTTTTAAAAACAGTTTTAAATCAGTGACTCTGCGTTCACTAAAGTCTGATAGAGTCTGGATTAGGTAGACTACTATTTAATGGCTGTGTAAGGTGTAACTCACAGCTTTATTAGTTGTAATTAATACTATAAATCTATATTTTGGCATTTCACTTTATTTGACAGGACAGGAGACAGAGAGGGGATGACATGCAGCTTAGGGCCGCAGACTCTGTGGTAAGGAGCTCCTGTAGCCCTCCAATATGCCATTCATTAAAATAACTTTTGGGTTTCCAGGTTTATAAAGTGAGAAACACCTTTTTTAATATATTTTCTACCACATAAAGGTCCAGTGTGTAAGATTTAGGGGGCTCTATTTATAGAATGTGTCAGAAACTGAATATAACTTCCATAATGTGTTTCCATTAGTGTATAATCACCAGAAACAGGAATTGTTATGTTCTTGTTACCTCAGAATGAAGCTGTATTATGTCCACTGTAGAAGAGGACACCACAGGTCTTCTTCTACAGTGTCTACCATGGTGATCCTCCATGTTTTTACAGTAGCCAATAAAATGTCAGCTGGCTTAGTGGCTAAACTGCATAACTTCGAGAGATGTACAACAAACTGTAATATTGATGATTTTATTCTTAAACAGTAGATACTAATAATAAGATAAAAACACAACAGTGAATAAAACAATAAATAAAAAATAAAATAAACACATGGTCATCTTTAGATTTAAGCATTGTCAAGTCCAGAGTAAATAAAGTTAATAAGGAATTCAAGTAATTAACAATTATTCTAATAGGGGTCATTTTTTTATCCACTTATGAAAGAGTGTTGGTTAGTTCCAATAACTTTGAATCTAAGGTTCAGTCAAGTAATCGTAAATTATAAACCCTTTAATAAATGTTTCTATAAATTCTTTTTTTCCATGATGGTGTTTTGACACAATCAGGTGGATATTCCATTTAAATGTTTTACGAATCTCTCGTCTCTCATAAAGTTATTTACGAGACAGCTGCTGGTCACCCCAGCACTGACAGACAAAGAGTTGACTTGGAAAGATTCTTTCGCTTTAAAAAGGCCACGGGTTTTTCGAAGCAAATATTTTAGCATTTTTACTTGAATGCTTTTCAACACAAACAATGTTACTTCTACTCAAGTAATATTTAAGTACTGAATTGTTGTTTTTTTCCCCCCACGCATGAACTCCTTTTCAAAAAATGTTCTGGACTTCTGGAGCAAACATCTGTTCGATCTCAGACTTGCTGAAAACACTCAGATGACACAGCTGGGGTTTAGGGGAGGGGGCTCGCAGGGTCTTTAAATGTTGGGGACTGCCAGTTGGTGGGCCATGTAATCAGAGTTGAACTTGAAGAAGGAAAGAAAGTGATGTCCAACACAAGATGAGAGAATCCCATGAGAGAGAGAGGGAGTGTGTGTTATGTGTGTGTGTGTTTGTGTGCATGTGTGTGTGTGTTGAGGGGGGTCCTCTCTCGGCAGGACAATAGACAGTGGCAGCAGCAGCTGACCAGAGAATCCCTTTTTCTTTTGTCATCCTGCATAATGACGTCTCCACCACACACATTCTGTCTCTCCCTTTGCCCTCCCTTTCTCTCCCTCGTCACCCCATTACTACTCACCCCTCCTCCCTCTCCTCCTGATTTGGCATTAAGGGACTTCTGCATCTCCTCTTTCTTTCTCTCTTTACTTCTCACAACCTTCATTTACCTCCTTTCTCTCCTCGTGTCCTTACCTCCCCTGTTCCATGTCTTCTTCTGTCCATTCTCTTCTTGAGAGACATGTTCTTTCAATATATAATATGCTCTGTGTGTGTGTGTGTCTTGGTATGTCTGTGTTTGTGCAAGTATGTGGGTTTGTATATGTGTTTTCCAGCCTTTGCTCCTAAAGAATGTAACCCCTGAGATACTCTCCATACTCTGTAAATATCTCCACTACAGGCCATATGTTAACTGCGTGTACAGCCAGCTCCCATCTGTGTGCAACCTGTGTATTGACGTCTGTTTCACTTTCTTTTTTGACAAAGGTAAAAGTACCAATACAGCAACATAAAATATTAGTACTTTGCGTTGAGTGAAAGCACAGAAACATTATCAATAAAACATTCTTGAAGTATCAAAAGTAAAAAAGTTTTGCGACATAAATTGAAGCTATCAAATGAATGTAGAGGAGTAAAAAGTACCATGTTTTCCTCTGAAACTGTTTTCAGTACTGTTTCAAGCCTAGCTAGTGTTAAGCTTAAAACAGTACTTAAGTACAGTGCTTGTGTAAATATGTCATTTTTCTTTTTTTAATTACTTATTTGTGTTTGTTCAAAGATATTCAACCAGAAAAAAAAAACTGCTGACACACTTCAGATCATTTCAGACCCGCTACTGCGATTACAAACAGTGTGAGGATGTGGACCCTGATCAGGTGTTACAGCAAAACGACTGGTGAAGGCCTGGAGAGTGAAGCATGCTTACTACAGGATGGTGGACAATCTGGAGACAGAGGTCTGGTTTTATCCTTCTTATAGTGTTCAGTGTTAAAAAAAAAAAAAAAGACTTTCTTACTTCCTTAAACGTTCTTCTAACTTGTTATAAACTAATTCAAGTTCAGGAAAAACTTGAGCGAGCAGGCTTGCGCAGCACCACACATTGTGACTTTTTTTTTTTAGAATGTGGTAGGATTTTTTACTGTTAAATATGTGGTCAGCTCAGCCTGTCTATGCAAAAATACTGGAAAATTTTTTGCATGACCACTTGTACTTATCACTTCCTCTCTTTTCATGGGAACTCTTTCTCTTCTCCTAGAAAGCAAACCGAAGTGTGTCAGTAAGTTTTCTGAGTGAATGTGCTTCTGTTTATTGTGTGTGTGTGTGTGTGTGTGTGTGTTTGCACTTGTTTGGTAGCTCTCCTCCAGCCAGCACCAGGTGATATGGCCTGGTACGGAAGGTCACCACTGTGATGTCACTTCCCCTTCCTCTCCGGATATTCCCAGCATTCTACTGCCAGCAGCCGGGAACTCTGGGAACTAAGAGCAGGAAGCCTGGCTCCTTCACAGGAGAGAGAAAAAGAGAGCAACTAATGGTGAGGGTCTGTGGTGATTCTGAAACACCAAATGACTCATTTGCTGTAAAAAAAAAACAACAAAAAAAACCCAAACATGAGCAGCGAGGAGAGAGTTAAAATGGAAGTAGACGAGCTGACGACACAGGAATGAGCAAGGCCCTGTTCTGTTTTGTCTGTTTGTGTCTTTTACTGTATGAATGTGTGTGCATGTACTGTATCTGATTGAGATTGTGTGAAATACATGAGTCATCTGTAAGTAGAGCAATATCGCCCCCTCTTGGTTATGCAAAGTCAATGAAAAGATGAGATTGGCTCTATTCCTTTCGTTGTTTGGAATCTCACACGATTCACTGCTGTATGTGTAAACATGACGACAGTTCATGTTAAACTGTTTTGCAGTAGTTTGATGGTTATTTAACTATCTATCTATTTGCATAGTGAGAACTTTCTTTTGACAGTTTTTGTGTAGTTAAACTGAAACTACAAACAACATTGGGCCATAAAAAGAAAGATTCATTTTAAAATGATTTATTTTACCATTGCTTCTTTACTGACTGATGGACATTGCATACAGAACTAAAGCTGACATGATTTGATCTGATTTGAATTGATTTGATTTGATTTTGATTTGCACTTTTCCATTAATAGTGGGATGTTTGAATTTTTTGGTTGAGCTTATCTATGTCCTGTGAACAAGTGGGAACTTTTTGCAGTAAACTTAGCTTGGCAAAAAAGGCTGGCATGTGACTTTTTTGTATTATATTTTGTTGTTTATCACATTCACATGCTAATTTGATTATTATTAGTATATTCGGTTAACCAAATTAGATTTCCGTAATCCTCTCAACTGTTGAGAGACTCTGATTTTATGAAACTGGTGCATTCTATTGGATGAGACTTTACATGACACCTCGTCTTAAGAGTTCAACCTCTCATTTTTTCCAAAAAAAAAAAAAAAAATGAAAAATGCCCTCCCAAGTTTGCAGAGCCCAAGACACCCAGAGTCTTCATAGAGAAGAGAGAGAAGAGTAAAGCAGGACATTTTGCACATATTGGATGTAATTTAGATGTTCATTAACTATGTGTAAGTCTTATTATAAAACAAATATGTAAATCTTTGATGTTTAGGGTCAGATGTTGCTCAGTTAAGTCAGATAATACAGTTAGTTATTTTACTTATTTCTTTATTTGGCTGTAGGAGTAAGTAAGTAAGTAGGACAATGCAATGTCTGGGTTGGGACAAGGTGTGAATATGTGTGACAGTTAAACTGAATGTTACCAATAACGATAATTCTTTAGATTACATCCCGCAATGTACAGCATAATTCCTTCAAATTTACAGTATAATTTTATGGACTACAGTACTGTGTACTGATACAAACATATAATGTGATGTATGGTGTAACAACCTGGGAATGTATAATGTAGGTATTACAGGGTACAGAAGAAGGAGAAGAATCACTTTTATTGATCCCTTGAGGGAAATTTGATGTTTTTCACTCCATTACTTATTTTTACATAGACACTGCGCCCAAAATAAACACACAGATGAGTTCAGATGAGCAGCAATGTTTTTCAGTTTCCCTTCAGGAGCTCTGGCTCTGTAAAAACAAAACAAAAATACATTAAATTCTTTATTATGTTTGGGTGGAGATCTGGTGTGTTGTTAAGTGTTGCATGAAGATATACAAGCTGTATAGGCAGTTTTGTTCTTTGGATCATCTCACCGTCTTTCACCACCCCGCAGTACTCCTCACACTCAGCCTTGGTGTAGAACTTGTTGGCATTGGTCTGGCAGAAGCCCCCTTTGTAGGGCACACAGAGACCAACAGAGGCGTCAAAGGCCCAGATGGGTGGTTGTCCTGTGCAGGGTTGGGCAGCCATGGGCAGACGGCACACAGCTGTGGAGACAGAACAAAGGAATGTTGAGATTTTCATGTATTTTTTTTTTTAAGCTCACATCTGAACAACAGGCTTCATTCTGGCCTTGAGAGGGAGCCTCATCAAGCACTATTAACTGTTTGTGTTGGTGGGAAGCCAGTGAGGGATCACATCCCTGTTGCTCCACCACCAAGTTCTACTTATCGGTTAGAAGAACTGGCTGCAACTGCATGTATTGCAACAATACAAACAACACAAAATATTGCACTGACACAAAATAAACTGGCAATGGGCAAAAATATTGATGCTGCATGTATTGTATATTCATGTCATATGCAAATGTTGTGTTTCCTTATTTCATTCCTCACCCTCGGTGCGGCATCTCTGCAGACACTCTCTCTCATTTTCAAAGCTGTTCTGGTTGCCCAAACACCCTCCATAAATGAATATTTCACAGCTCATAGAGGAGGCATTGTAGAAGTAACGGTGCATTAACCCAAAACATGGTCCTGTATCTGGTGCTGCTTTACAGGCCTCTGCGTAGGAGAGAGATTGCACAAGGGAGGATAGATACCAATTAGTTGCAACATCAGAATCAGGATCTCTTAACCTTCATTCAATGCACAAGAATATCTAAGTGTATTCAAATAGGCCGATCACTTACCGGTTCCATTGAAAAGAGGTGAATCATCACCAGAACCCTCTACGTCTGCAACACTCAGAGTAGGCACCACGTTTCTCTTGACCCGCTGTATCACAGCCACAGACAGACTATGTTAGATGTACAAAGTATATACGGATATTACAAATATTCACCTTAAATCTACTCTGAATCTGTTTCAATATCTTTTGAGACAGCAACACAGCTAAAAAAAATGTCCACAGTACTCTTATGCATCAATAATTTGACGCTCTGAAAGGGAACATTGTTTTTAGAGCTTTAGACAGCAAAGACAGATTTATTTTCTGGGGTCATCTGAGTGAAGCATGTTACCATGAAATCATTTTCATTTTCTCAGCTAAATATTAGTAGTACTAAACATTATTTCAGGCATCCCTATAAAAATATACTGCTGCTACTACTGCCACCAGTATTGTTAGTTAGTAATAATACTTCAACTACTGATGAAAAGGATTTCTAGGTATTTCTGTGATTAAAGCAGAGTGAATTTAAATCACTCAACAACAAGAAGAAGACAAGAACTAACCTTACATTCGTTGAATTTGCTAAATTGTGTTTTAAGAAAATATATATACATATATATGTATGCATTTAGGGTAGTTTAATTGAATGTGTTTTGAGTACCTGAGGCTCAGGCTGAACTGTCTCCTCTGCCACCTGCTCCCCAGGAACACAGTCACCTGCAAAGAGATCAAATGAAAACATATCATTTAAACATCACTCACTTTACAGCCAAACTGTGTACTCTGTCTTCTTGTATATTTAGTTGTTTATGTTTTATGTGTGTATGCTGCCTGTAGGACAATAAAGATCTTAACTGTTTCATGAAAAGTGATATTGATATCCCTCTCTAAATATTGTCTGTATCGTGTGATAATCTGTGTGTCTGTGTGTTGTACCTTTGTCCTGTTTAGTGACAATAGTGCTATCAGCCATTCCCTGTTGTCTGACCAGTGTTTTGAAGTCATCCAGCACCGTGGCTCTCACAGTCTTAGTTCGACCTGAAGGGGACAGAGTCATTAAGATGAAGCAGATAAATGAAAGGGTTTGAGGTACAAGGGTGTGTTCAGATTTACCTCATAATCACTTGAAGTAAAGCTGGCACTTCACAAGAATACTGTTTAGTTCGACGGTTTATTTAGCTTGATTTAAATAATTAATTCATGTCCAATAAGATGGTATATAAAAATTATGCATGCCACTGAAAAAGCAAAAGATATACATGGTTTGGTCCATGCAACAGAATTAAAGCTGAAATCAGACTTAAAAAGAAAAAAAAGAAACACAACAATAAATAAATAAGATAATGAAACGTTCCAGTGCATCTATAGAGGCCACTCACTGTAAAGCTTAACTGAGGTTATCTTATCCCCTGATGTTTTCTGCTTGCTCAATATGACAATCGCATACTCGTTGTAGTTTGTGTGAACCACGTACGCATCCACATCTGCATTCCACTCTGTTGAAAGGATGGGGAGAGATTAACATGTGCAACAGTGCTACAGGCGACATGAACTGATTGTACAGAGAGAGACATACTTGCAAGGTGGAACAGGAATCGTCCTGGTGTGGTGGTCAGGTCATAGTCCCCAGATATCTCCTGACATGTTCCTTGTCTGCACATAACACAAAGAACAACTTAGTAGTGGAACAAACCATGTATGACAGTTTAGATCTTCTAGCGATATCTATATCTATATATCAATGTATCTATCAACTGTATGTGTTCATATTTAATGCAGCCGGCATCTGACTGAGTGTTAAAGATGCTAATTTGTTGAATTATGTGTCAAAATTGTATATAATTTCATTTCATCTGACATTTCTTAATTTAACGTAACAGATAGTCGTTTTTAAAAAACACGTGCTTTGATATATTTTCTTTGCATGCAAGTATGTTGCATGGACTTTTTTACAGACCTGAGTACAGTTCGAGTTGCCTTGATTTTGCCTGCAGTGGGGCTGCTCTGCAGTACCAGTTTACCAATGGCTGCATCTCTCCTATGACTTTGCATATGGGGACATGTACTTGCCATGGCAACATCATACCAGGTTCCCAAAAACTGTTAGAAAGAGGTACCATTATATATTTACATTTTACATAAATAACTGCACACACTCTATAAAATAGATGAAACTGATACTTTTAATAAATAGAAATAGATACTGTTAGTTCAGTATACCAGACCAAAAACATAAAAGAATGATGTTTATCCCACTTTATGAAAAAACACATTTTTAAGTGCAAAAAAAAATAATAATAATTTACAGAATTAAAATGTTGAGAAAATAATTGCCGATCCCAGTCATGCATATGGTGTACAACAAATAACATATCAATCAAACAATATTATTTGTTTTTTAAGGGACTTCATATTACACTTAACACTTGAGCAAAGTACTGACAAAGGAAAAAGAAAAGTGTGTGTGTATTTATGCATATCTGCCTTTACCTTTTATACTGAATGTAAGACAAAATATTAAATAGAGGAAAAATAACATGCAATACTACACAACTCACCTGGGCCAGATTAAAGTTCTCCTGTGTGGTGTAGAGAGGTTCTGGGGTGACAGGGATCCCCTGGGGGGTCCAGGTCCACCCCAGGACCAGCAGCGGAACAAGAATCACAGCTTTCTGCATCCTGTCAGGCTTTCTGTCCACTCGTCTCTGAAGTGTGAGACACTGAATCCCAGGAAACGTCCACCTCCTTGCCTAACCGTTTTTTTACACTCCCTCTCAACACTTCAAAAGGGGGACAGGGCATTGCCCTACGCTTTGTGTATAGTGCATATGCTCACTCCCAGAGCCAAGTAAAAAACAAACACATAAAGGTGCAAAGTTCTGCTTGCTTGTCTCTCGCTTTGTGGTCTTGCTTGGAAGCTGACCACTGAAACATTGGACTTCAGTTTGAGCAACATCAGCAGATCAATACATGTCATGATTTGAGATACTCATGAGTAGCAAGTATTTTGCTCTGCATTGTGTAGTGTGTAATATACATGCACATTCTTGTGTAGCTCTTCAAGCAAACGTTTACTCGACCTGCATCGAGACCAATGAGTCCAATGTTTTCAGGTAAACTTATTTTACAGTGGTATAGCCAAATAAACGTTATTTAAATTACCAATGAGACAACTCTGTAACATAAGTGTGAACAGTTCTGTTTAGGAACTATTTTTTGCACACCAACACTAATTCCTTTGGCCTACAACTTACGTTCAACCAGTTCAAGTTAAAGTTCACATAAGGTAGCCCTCCATGGCAGTATTTAGTTTTAATCTCTAGTGACACTTGCAGAAAATCAATAAGTATTTAAATATAGACTTCCCATACATTTTCTTCTTTGGCTTCAGCTATTACTTTCATCCAGAACATCTGTCTATTCTGAATTAGAAGGAGCCTCTATGATTATTTAAATAAAAAAAATAGATAATCAATGACAATATATTATTGATCTAAATAATAATAAATCAAAACTTATTTTTTATAAAGGGGAGATTAATTGCTTCCTGATAAACAATTAAGCACTAATTATGAAGAGTCAGACAAACTTGACGATCTTTGCAGCGTCCAAAGGTCAGAAAAACACTGAATCACTTTATTTGCAAAGCACCTAAAAAATAATTTTGACATACCAGGTTTTTTCAAATATCATCCTAGTTGTGCCATAAAATATTCATACAGTATCCACAGGAAATTAGTACAAACAAAACAGTGTTGTTTTATTGACTGAGAACAGCACATTCCTAATGTAACAACATGATAGTCTGGCGGCTGCTTGTGTGATCATTGTTGTTTTCAGTTAACATGATCATGATCATGTGGAATGATCTCTCCCTCCTGTAAGAGTGAACAGACATTTATTAATATGCTAAAATTGGACAGAAATAAATACTAGATTACATATTTCAAATGTAGCTCATCACAGTGTAAAGAACGTACCTAAAGTTGAGTAGAGTGGTCACCTGCTCCTGGAACACACTCACCTGAGAACGACGGAGGAAGGAAGATGGAGAGTGAGTTACAGAAACTGTAATTCATGTTCCAAAATGAATACAATTTAATTCTTAGTGTGAATGCAGACTCACTTGCACAACAAAATGGAATACATTCATCATTTTTATAATTTGTTACACGCGCACTTTGCCTGAATGTGTGTGTGTGTCTGTTTGTACCTTCATTCTGATTCATGATGACAGCATCATCACTCATTCCATGTTGTCTGACGAGTGTTTTGAAGCTGTCCAGCACAGCAGCCGTCACATTCATAGTTCGACCTAAGGAAGATAGAACAAACCTAATCCATATACTGAAAGAAAAACACATTTTGAAAACATTCATACAAACAAAGGACAACAAATTAACATTCGAAATATGTCCCTCACTCACTATGAAGCTTGACTGTGGTGGTTTTGTTTCCTGATGGTTTCTCTGTGCTCAGCAGAAGCATCATTGCATATTCATCGTAGTTGGTATGAACCACAAAAGCATCAACATCTGCTCTGAACCCTTCAGAAAAGAAAGTGTTCACAATACATTCATTTACATGAGAGATATGTAAACACATATTAGTGGTAGATGAATGACGCATCATATAAACCTTGTTATTGTGGTGTAAATGCAGACAGATAGAATGTACAATTAAATAATCCAGTAAAAAAGGATGGGGAGAGGATGGAAGCTGGAGAAACATACTTTCAACATGGTAGAAGAATCGTCCTGGAGTGTTGGTCAAATCATAATCTGTAGACTTCTGCTTACATGTGCCATTCCTACATGCAGGAACACACACACACACACACGGCCAAACACAACACAGGTTCATAACACTGACTACTTTAAACTGTATGTCCACTGGAATGCATGTAAGTCTGACCTGAAACTAGTGGCTGTCATTGTGAAGTTGCGCTCAGAAGCAACATGTTGCAGCTCCAGTGCAACAGTGACGGGGTTGCCTCTCTTGCGTTGCATGAAGTGAGGACAAGTAGAAATCACTGCTAATTCATACCACTTCCCCATGAACTGCAAGGGACAGAATTATTTACTGCACAGTGCTGCATTTGCATATGGATGGATGTGCTGATCTCAGAGGCTGGAGCTAAACCTAACACTTTCATATTTAGTTGTTGAAAAGACAATTACAGTAGGAAATCATTTGTCACAAAATAAATAAATAAACTAATCCTGTATCCTGTAAAACCTGTATTTTTACCACTTACCCGGCTTAGATCAAAGTTCTCCTGTGTGAGAGGAGGAAGAGGTTCGGGGAGCACAGGGCCCACTTGCAGGCTCCATGCCAACCCCAGGACCAGCAGAGGCACAAGTCTCCACGCTCCCTGCATCCTGTTAGCCTCTCTGGATCAACCCCCCTCTACAAAACTAAAAGAGCAAAGGTCTGATTGTCTGATCTGTCCCTGTGTGTCTTGACGTGGGTGTAGACTAAAGCTCGCCCATGTGACTGTGTGTTTGTTTGTATTTCTGTAATCAGAAATCTGCACTGGACTTCAGAATCTGAAGCTAAAACAAACAACAAATCAATACAAGTGAGAATTTAACAGCTGATCATTAACGGGGAAAAAGGCTGGGTTGCTGTGTCTTTTTTGGAACTAACACAAGGGGACATTAAAAATCAACATTTTCCTAATTTTACACAGTGTCTTTATCTTAAAATCCTCACAGTATCCGGATCAACATGTGAAAAAATCATAGGTTGTATGATATAAGGTTACATATGATTTTAGCATTAGTTACCAACAGAGATGAGCACCACATTAGAGAGCTATGAGCTCTGGTTTAATGAAGAAACATGGATGTGTGGCATCTGCCTCCTGGTGGTAATATGTGAACTACATCACTCGCGGTGTGCGCAGTATGCTGTAATAACTGTATGTACTCTGACTCAGTGTGGAGGTTAATATTGTTTATTTAAGTATGTCAACACAGTGAAACAGCCCAGTTGATTTCATGAGGTTCAGGAGAAGATTTTAAAACTCAGAATTCAAAGATTTTACAGAAACAATTTGATGAAAAGCAAAAACCATCTACTATAATGAAAAAAAATTGTGATTAGAGGAAAAACAGAAAGTATTTAAATAACCTAGATGTCAATGATGTTTATAACTATGACAGCACAGAAGGACTATGAAAAATACTATATAAAAGATGAAAACATTTTTTTTTTTTTAGCAGGATTTGCTATTTATCATCTTTGTAGACAGATTGATGATGTTTAGTTGAAAGCGAGTTCTTCGCAGGTCGTCTTAGTAAATGCAGAGAGTGAAAGTGGAGCAGAGAAAGAGCTCATCAAAAATATCCTGGCATCATCATCTCAGGTACATCAAGGAACCTACAGGGAGAAACAGAAACTAATTTACACTTAAAAAGACATGCACACACTCCGCACCTGAACATGTAACTCATCTGATTTTCACATTTAAAAAAAAAAAAAAAGAAACAAGAGATAGAGAGAGACTCACTTAACGTCCAGATCCTGATGCTGGGCAATTTTCTGTTGGCCAGAAAACATAGACAGAAGTTAAGACATTTCAAGGTTATTTAACTCTTCTCATTATCTGTTTGTGCATGTGCATAAACTATATATGTGTAGATATATGTGTGTTCCTCCTGCTTTACCTGCAGGAGGTGGAGTCAAAACAGCTTCTCTGGAGAAACCCTGGGAGAAGGCAAACGCTTTAAACTTCTGAATTACATTAATTCTGGGGGTTTGAGAGCGACCTGCAAACACAGAGACAAATATGAACAGACAGAACCGTGTGTCCACTCTGCAGCTCACGTTTAGATGTAATGTAAAAATGAATATGTGAATGTGTCTCACCGTAAAGCGCCACCTGTGTGTACTCGCAGTTAAAAACCTTGTGTTTGAGAACCAAAGCGTAGTCAGTGTAGTTTGTATCGACCACTGTGATGTCCTTCACCATGTTATGGCCTGACAGAAAACCCAGCATAGAAGTAAAGACAAAAAGACTTCATATCAACTTCAACAGAGAAATATGAGAGTGAATGAATGTAAACCATGTGAGTGCCATTGTAATGCTCTCAGTGGAACAATTAGTTATTACAGTTTGAATGACCTGACTTGTGTCACACAGGATTTAAGGAAGATTTCAAACAAAGAGGTTGTATATTAATAAACATATTTCAATGTGCAATAAATAAATATTTACATTAAATAATATAGTATGTGCCCAGCAAAATGGCAAGCGTGAAAAAGAAAGAATAAAACATTTAAGAATAAAAAGTATCAACACATTTAATATGGAAATGAGTCAAAATGTATGTGTATTTGCAATATTTTACAAATCTTACAGCAAAATACAGGACTTATAAAATGTGTCAATAGCTGTCAACAATGTTAGATACAACATAAATACAAAATATTCAACAATCATAATCAATGTTATTTGTAACCAAATTTGGTCATTTTGTAGTCACATGTTCTACACACACTCCAGTAATGTGCGTCCACGACTTCAGCTGAGGAGAGACACTCAGGGAGTGTCAGTTTGCATTGTCATTAATGTCACAGGGTGAATAAATAAACATCTTTCTTGGGAGGGTCATGAGTCACATTAAAAGAGCAGAGACTTACGTGTGCTGAAGTAGGTGAACTGTCCGGCTACGTTGGTCTTCTCATACTGGTACACCTTAACCTGGCAACCGAAAGGTCTGAAGCACAGAGAGGAAAACACAATGTGACAATCTTTTCTATACGTCACTCTGCCCGTTCTCCTCCCTTATTTGTCACTTTTGTGGCACAAACATGTACTCACGTGGCATCCCACATCGTGAGGTTAACGTTGCCATTTGGCAGTGCTGTGATGATGCCCATGGAGGCCTTCAGTTTGTCTCTGTAGGGGATAAAACTGACCGATTCATAGGCCAGGCCTACCCGGTACCATTTACCTGCAAACTTAACACACACACAAACATAGGTACACAAAATAAAGTTTACTTTCCACTTTCCACTTTCCATGCTCTGACAAGTCTAACTGATATATGTATAAATTTAAAAGAATCTAATTATTGATGATTTTGGTGTTATATAATATATAGAATGTCACTATACTTTCCTTTAATGTGCATTGAAACTTTCTCCCAAATCATTAAGCCACTATTTGTCACCAAGCATAGCCACAGAAAATAATAATTTTCTTTCTTAATGGAACATTTTGTGGCTGTTTGTTATGCATACATGTATTTTTAGTATCTATATTTTTAGCATAAAGGGCCCCAGTGAGAAAACAAGCGAGCTGTATTTGTCCCATGTTGCAAACGTCTGCTGCTAACCACAGCATTTCCTTATATGTGCACATGGATTCTTTAAAACACTAAAGTGGATGAAGGGAGTGTGAATGTTGAATCAGAGGGAACGTCCTGACACGACATGTTGCTGCATGCTGCTCTATGGAAGCGATAAACAATTTTAAACTGCCTCTGTATTTTCTTTAGGTTGCTTTAGGCTTTGTAAATAGACATGTGAATTATCACGATAGCGAAAGTTTCCGGCTACATTAACCCATGTCAGATTAGCAAGTAACTGACCTTTTGATAAATATAGAAGAATCCCACCAAAGGGATCTTTAAAATGCTTCTGGGATAAATTTAGTTGGCTATCAAGTCAACCACAGGAAGCAAATGACATTTCTAATGTCTTTAACATGGGAAACATCAAACTGACCTCTCTCAACTTCTTGTATGTGAGGAAACCAGGAAAATAAGGACTCATAAATTCATTAATGCTAACAATTTGTGCTGAAGCGAGATTTAAACCCATCATTGTTTGTTATAGTTTGAGAACAGCTACTCAGTCTATAACCTAAGAGTACACACAAACAAACACAGGATGTGACATGTAGTCCTACTCATAGTCAATCACAAACACACACACACAGGACACAGCGTACCTTCATCCATGAGGTCACTTGATAGTCAACAAACAATGAGAGGAGAACTTCATTAACTTAACAAATCAAATTCATGTTTAAAAGCAAAACTAAACAAAAAAAAATCTGAATATAACATACACAATATGTCTATCTTACCCTCTGCAGGTTGAAATCTCTCTGGGGTTTCACATCTGCTTGCACCATCATCCCACACAACATCACCATGACAACAGCGATCACAGTGGTCCTCATGGCTGCGTGAAGAAAGGAAGCGGCCAGGTGGATGGACTGAAAAGGTTGAGAAAGGGTATCTGACCTGAGCCCAAAGTGAACTGTAAGCAGTGAACAGACACAGGTACAGAGTGGCAAAGCCTGTGGCAATGTTTGTTTTACTCACGATCCACCCACCTGGTTGTCAGCCAATCATCATGAGGGATCAGGGAACAGTGGCCAAGTGTTGAAGATGTGTGGTTCCAAAACAACTCCAACTTAGGCTTCACTTCGCATAGGTGACGGAATATATCATGCTTGTGGTCTCCTAGGATCAGCTGGAGCTCATGTGCTGTCACCAGCATACATGACACGGTGGTTTCGCAAGACTTTGTCCCACATTGAAAGAAACATGAAGAAGCTTTGAGGGTACTAATCTCTCAAGATTAATAAAAAGTGTTAGAGATCTTCAGATCATTTACTTAAGTAAATGTGACAATACCATAATATAGAGATACTAAATAACAAGTAAATTTTTACTGCATCTATAAGTTTACTCAAAAGTATCAAAAGCAAAAGTATTAACAACTCCTGTCAGTGCTACTTCCTTTTATTATTGGGTTATTGATGCATTCATATGTAAAAATTACTTTAATGTTTTTCTTGTGTCAGGTGGATAGTTGAATTTATAACAATGCATCATATTTTAAATAAATGTAATGGTGTAGAAGCATAGTGTGGCCGAAAATAAAAATACCCAAGTACATTATTTGTACTTCACAGTACTTTTCCACCACTGTGAGGAAGAATACGGTCTTAACTCTTGGCTTGAATTGAAATCTGTTTTCTTTCTATATGAAACAAGTTTGTACAGCTGCTGTATGAAATGACTGACATGAGTCATAATTATCACTCATGTCAAAACACGAGAAATGACTCATATCTTTCGGTAAAAGATGTTTTAGGGAGGCTTATTTTGAAACTCCTTTTTAATTTCCATTTTCACTTTATTCAGTTGTAGTATTTCTGTCTTCACTTTGCTGTGAAATTGAAATGAGATCAGATTCTGATGTATGTAAATTGGGAAGAATAGTTATAGATTGTATGAAATAAATTCAATTGTTATGAATACATCATTTATTTATACTAAAAAAAACAACTAAATGTCCATTTATTTGGACAAATGTAGCATTTTAAATTTTACTTGGAAGTCATCTAACAGGAAAACATCTGTGCGTGACCCAGAGTGAACTGTGTGACCCAATGTTTGGTACATCGAAAAAGAACTACATTTTTAGGGTAAAGGGCCGTGCTGTTATCGTTGAATCTGTTGCAATATCACCAGCATGTTTTAGGTTTTTAAAAGCGGGTCAAAATCTATCTGGATTAGCTAAACGCAGCAACCAGGCATCAACCAAACTATTAAATCTGAAAAGAGAGCGGAACAACAATCCCAAGAGCCTAAGTGAACAATTTAAATAGTTTTTTATTAATAATGATTTTTCCATTTGTAGCACTGCTTTTATCTCATTTTCTTGAAATGCATGATGTATATAGCTAGCCTTCAGTGGACAAGAGGACATCAGCGTGTGTGTCTCACACACACAGCACACCTCACAGACCTCCACTACACACTCTGCACAAGCTGAGAGCTGCTGCCTGTGCAATGAGACAACAAAGTAAAATAATTAAAAAAAAACAAAAAAAACAAACTTTCACACACACATCGGCAGACGTGCACAAACTTGTTTCCTTCTGTTGCACTGCTTGATGTTCCTGAGGACCACGGCAGGGGAAAAAAAAAAACCCAAAAAGTGCAAAAAAGCTGAGTGACAAATGTTGATCAGAGGCATGAGGAACAGTCAGACCAGAGACACAGAAATGTGATAAAACACAATTCCTCAGCCAGGGCCATGGCCTACCTGGATTAATATCCACATAATTATAAATGTATCTATCATCTTAGAGTAACTTGTTTTTTTTTGCAGTGCTTTAAAATCAGAGAGTGATTATTATAACTAATCTGCTGGGAAGACTGGTGACAATTTGGAGCTCAATTTAAGAAACTTATTCACATCATCTTACCATGAACATTTTATGTAGTCGATTTAAGTGTATTAGGAGCTGGCAATAATTGGTCAATCAGTCAAATAATAGTGAACAACTGATAATATCCACAGGCCACTGGAAACATTCAGGTTTTAAATTTGATTCACAAATATATGGAAAAATCCCACACTTTGTTTGTTTTCACCAATGCGTCTATCTACAGTAGTTGTAATTACTTTCATTAGTAATCCAAACACTGCATGATAAAAATGATGGCATGGGAACTTGTGTTGTCTTGCCAAGGACACAGCGCCCCCCTCTGGTCAAACAGGTGTCTCAAAACCTTAACACACCCACAAACATCCCACAAACATGTCATAGCCTGCAGACCTTCAGCCGTTTTAGGTTTTACACCTGACTTATCCGCTTTGCCATCAACTTGTCAAAACAATATTTATTAGCTGGGAAATAGCGAATTGGCTCTTGGTCAACATACAACCACTGTAATCCAGAAAAGGTTGCTCCCTGGCTGGCTCCGAGTGCCTTTTATAAAAGCTAGAAAAAAAAAACAAAAAAACAACTGCCATTCGATTGTCTTACACTCATGCATGAATCCCGTTTTTTTGTTTGTTTTTGTTTTTGTTACACCAAAATCACAAAGCTATGATTTCACACAAAGAAAACAAAAAGTAAACACATGAAGCAGTGAAACAATCAAAGTATAATTAAAAGTTCCTTTAAAAATAATAATTTAAAGTCATTTAAAAAAACAAACAAAAAAAAACGTGAAAATAGAAACATCTTATTCAGAGTGATCTGCTGTGGGGCTGTTCAGTCAGGGTTGACAAGCGTGACCCTCAGTCACAAGCATCATAACAGCCAAACTGTGTTCCCTTGGATACGTAAATCACACTTTACTTCACGACATCATCATCATCATCATCATCATTGGTCACTCATTTCTTTTTCAGACATTCATGAGAACATTTCACACTCATCATTAAAGAATAATTAGAAGTGAAAGAGAGCGAGAGAGAGACTCTTTAAATGAGCACAGAGGAAGCAGGGATGAATCTCAAAATCTATCAAATGGCTTTGTTGGTCTTTGAGGATCACTGTCAGCAGACTGTGTCATGGTCAACTGCGTCAGTCAGTCAGTCAGTAAGTCAGTGCAAAGTATGAACTAAGAAAAGCCGTTTATACATCTTGAGAATCAGTCTGCAGAAAACAAAGCAGCCTAAAACTCGTGAAGAATAAGTCCTCTACACTACAGCCTTCTTCACATGACTCATTACACAACCACTGTTGGCAACAGCCAGCCTGGCTGTACTGTAGGTGACTCAGGATGTGGACAGTCACAAAGGTAAGACAAAAAGTCACAGGGTAATGGCAGACTACACACAGCACACACCGGCAAAAGATATTTGCAAACAGTTTGGAGTGTGTAGTTCGAGTTTCATGTCACCAGTCCCTCCATCAAACACTCAACGAACTCCAATTAGGAAATTTCTGAAATATAATTAACTACTGCTTATACCATTGTCTGAATCAACATGAGCACAGCAGGATGATGCGGACATGGCAGAGAACGAGGCTCGGTACCTGACGGAGACAGCGAGGATCAAACAAGAAGTGCCAGCTCGAGGGGTTGGAGGGGCCACGGACAGAGAGGGAGAGAGAAGATAGAGGGTAGGGTTAGAGAAGGATTAAAGGAAAGGATTGGGGTGCTTGCTTGGCAGAAAGACGATAAAGGCTTGGTGTAAAGGTGCTGACCAAAAGGAAACTTAGGGGAACAATATCTAGAAGACAAACCAAGAAACAAACAGGTAACGAATAAGACAGCTAGTTGACAAATTAAGGTTACAGCTGGGACTAAGTAAAGACAGCAGACTTGCAAAATGTTGGACTCTTGCCCATTGAGAGATCAACACAAACTCTTTCTGCACCTGGCAGGATAAAGGTGCCAGTTGCTGGGGCTGCCATAAATTCTTAGCAGATGATTTTCAGGATAAAATATGAGCTCCCAAGATTTAGGCCAGCTTTGCTACTACGACAACTTGGAGACAGATAAAATTAGATTATGGTAGATAGAAGCTGAATGATGTCCAACATAGGGAACCATGTGAGAGAGTATATGTGGACCAGGGCCTGTGAATCTGGGAGGTGAACTCACAGTAAGGCACAGTGCTCTGCTTGTGGTTGCTGATGCTCATTCATGCTGCTACAACCTCTGATGACAGCTACTGCAAACAACAGACAAAACATCGATGACAAAGCACATTTTCTCTTCTTCTACCGCTCTACTTTGACGCACCTCCTCTGTGACAGTGTCCCTACTCCTGCCTTTAAATCTTTGGATCTTTCGGCTCATTTGAATCTGGCAGAACATCTCACTTTAGCACCAGAGTATTGTTGAAAACGCAAGTCCTCGCCAACTGGGCGATTTGGTGCTCCTCTATCTTCAGTCGAGTCCTCTTCGTATGTTTTAGAAGAATATACACACACACGCACCCTACGATAGGTAAAGTCTACCTTTTAGGACAAAACCTGCACAATATAGCCAGACAAACATACTGCACACCAGTATGTGGACAAGTCCTGTTTGTGGAAATAGCCCCCATGTATTTAGCCCAGGGTTGAATCAGTCAGATCACTTGACTTTGTGTTCCAGCAGCTGATATCAAATGTTTACTGCAGCTTCATTGTTGAGGACTCCAAGAGTTACTGAAGCATGGATTTGGATACACATAAAGCAAAAACACAACCTGATACATTTGCACTATAACAAAAGAGAAAGCTTTTACAACAACATAAATTACTAAAAACCTTTCTTAAATATGTAAACAAACACTAGAACTTAAATATATTTGGTGTGATGCAAACATATTCAAAAACAAAGCTTTGTTTTATATCAGTGCTTGTGCAGCTGATTATTGCACTGCAAACGCTGGAGCCCTATTGCACTTTAGTGAATCTGTCAGCTTCAACCGCTGGTCTAATTTCACTTCTGTAACCGTGAGTTACATGTCACTTCCAAAATCCCTCACATCCTTATGTTATTCCCTTTTTCCGAAAAATAAAAACAAAAACAAAAAAATAGAGCTTGGTGGCTCATTTTCAAAAGGTGGAAACGATGACGAGAAGACCAGAGAGGTTAAGCAAATACTTTCAAGCAAGTGAACTCAGTTAGAGGGGAGCTAGTTGTCACACAGGTTTGTCACTGCAGGCTAATTGTGCAGGTGAAGTCGACAGTTGAGACTTCAGTCTTTCACGAAACAATCTCGCTGACGAAAACAACGAGCCGAGAGACAGTTTTAGGTCCTCATGGGTTCCTCTGTCCCGCATACTTTTTGTACTGAATCCATGCTCCACCTCAGCATCCTTTAAGTCTGTGGTTTTCTGTAATTTTTCAAAGTTTTTTGCATTCTTGATGCCAGGCAGTCTGTACTCCACATCCCCTCCCAGTTGTGTCCCCCAGCAACACATCTGGTTTGATGGACCAGGATGGACAGGGGTGGTTGAGTGAGACCTGTGTGGGAAGGAATTGTGTGGCTATGAAGGGTGGTTTTCAAGTTACCAAATAGACCTGGTTATTTAGGTTTGTGCCTCTCTCTCTGTGTTTGCTGAGGTAGCGAGAGGAGTTGCCGGGGAGATTGCAGGAGGGATGGATGGAGTGGTGCTGTGTATGTGTGTGTGTGTTTGTGTGTGTGTGTGTGTGTGGCGTGCATAAGTTTGTTTTTAGGGATTTTAAAGAGCAAAGTGGGAATACAACGTTTATGTGGGTGTGTGAGTAAATGTGTTGGCATTTGAGTCTAGGTGCATGGAGTGTGTATGGCTATTACTTGTAGTACTTGTGTATATGGGGACAAGTTCCTGTATTCTGCTATCCTGGTCACACAAAATTGTCTTCTTTTCTGTATCTGTATTGGTATGTGTGTGTGTGTGTTTGCGTGTGTGTCTATGTGTACATGTAGTGGTCAGCCTGGTCATCACAATTTGTGTTTCCCTGTCAGTATGGAGCGGTAAAGCTCGTCGTCCAGCACCGTGTAGCGCCCTCTGCTGGAATCCAGGAAGTACAGTCTGTCTGACACCGCGCTGGGATCAAAGCCGTCCCGACGTAAATCTGTCTTTTGAAACTTAAACGTTCCTGAAAGAGACAGAAAGATTATGTAGGTATTTTAATTATCTAATTATTATATCTTGACTGTCTTACTGCTGTAAGAAAAAAAAACACCACTATTCAAATGTTTAAGGTCTAATTCAGAGCTCCAAAACCAGTTTACCTGTCTTGTTAACCTCCGGAAGGAAGCGGAGGAACACAGGTCTGGCGTACGGCGGGAGAGCCTTCTCCATGTCCTTCACAAACTTCTCCAGGTCAGTGGAGTGAGACGGATCAGCGATGGCTGCCATTCCAGCCTTTCCCTCTGCTCCTGATCACACAGAAGATGGCAGAGGATTAATTCTGTGCAGGTTTAATGTCAAACAGATGCTTCTTTGTGTTTGTGCAAGGAGGCCATGAATGCTGCGCAGAACCCTCCTTATGTCTTCACACAGTATCTCATTCGTACACTTCCCTTTCATAGATTGCTAGTGCACATACTCTGTTAGTTTGTGTGTAAGTGTTATCACAGTTGTCGGCAAGAAATATTTCATATTCTGTGTGCTGTGATCTGTGTGACTTGTGTATCTTTCGTCATTTGTCACTGTGCATGCCAAATTAGTTCACCCCTTTGGCGATTAATAAATTTATCCAATCTAATCACAGCAACTGGAAAGTGGCATCTGTGATTTGTCCTTGGTGTCAGTCTGCGGTGTCTGAGCAGCTTTATATGTGATGACATTTGAAACTGTCAAAATTGATTTCATGTCACAATAGGTTTAGAGTAGGCCATATTAAACACAGTATGATGACTGAAGCATGTGTACTTAAAGATTTTACCTGGTACTTCCACTCCGTAGACAACGACATCTTTCATGTCTAGCAGCCTGCTGAGAGTTCCCTCCACCTCGGTCGTTGAGACGTTCTCTCCTTTCCAGCGGAAAGTGTCTCCTGTGCGGTCCTTGAAGTACATGTGTCCACACTCATCCATGATCAACACATCACCTGAGGAGACAGAGAGAGAGGAAACGTCAGATTCATTTAGACAGCCAGCGCTGGATACAGTAAACTCAATATATGTATATATGTGTGTGTGAGTGACTCTAACCAGAGAGATAGGCACTGTCTCCCTTCTTGAAGACACTATGAGCAATCTTCTTGCTGGTTGCCGACTGGTTGACATAACCATCAAACCTCCGAAGAGGGTCGTTCTGAATGATCCTGCCAACAAGCTGGCCAGGCTCGCCTAGAGAGAGACAGAGACAGAGAGAACAGAAGAATTCATGAATGTATAACTAGCATTTATGTGAAATCAAATTACCATTTTCACACACACACTGGATTGTTTGAGCTCCATCAGGGCTGCGTGTGTCTGTGCTTGCCTGTGTGTCTGCAGTACAACTCTTACGTTATAAACACAGGGCTATGTAATAATTTTGCTCACAAAAGCCTCATTGTGGCCTTATAATAGCCTATTAACCTACACGCGTGTTCAACCCACTTGCTTAGTCAGTAACGTATGATGTTAAAGATCTAAGAAAAACATCTGCTGTATTCATAGAGGTAGATGTACAGTATTTTGTACATGGACGATGAGTTTTCACTTAGTTCTCTTCTCTACATTCTTTATTTATAACAACAAACAGAATAATTTACGTGTGCCCAGCTTTGTGTTCAGCTTTATTTCACTCATAATCACATGTGTGATGTGGATGGGAGCAGCTGTGTAATGCTCCTGAGGCGTTTTTCTGTATGTACATTTAAGCTTCCCAAGTGTAAAGTGTAACGTTTAACACGCATACACATAAAACCTACCAGGTTTACAGGGAATACAGACGCCATCAGGTCCCCTAATGAGCTCCATGGTCTCTTCATCAACCCTCACCAGCCTGATGGGGTAGATATAGGGTAGGATCTGACTGTTGAATCCACACGCTCCAACCTAGGTCACAGACAAAAAAAATATCAACAACCGCAAAGCTTTCAGTGATGCAAGGAAAAGGAACGGCAGACCAGTTCCAACCGGCCAAAAACCTGCAGTGCTATATCTGTTGTGTTGCGTTGATGAGGAGCTACCCAAACTGAGAAAACAACACATTTTAAGAATAGCAGAGTGCATAACATGAAGAGGATTTTATAGTAGTACAGAAAAGAAAAGCCTTTTGGACATAACGTGAAAGGACTTGAGTGGGTAGTGATAGTCTTGAGGATTTCAGGGTATTTCTCTACAATGACACCAGTTCAGAAAGAGAAAATATTGCCAAACATCCCCTCAAAAAAACTTTGTTGCAGGACACATCCCCACCTTGTTGTCGAAGTTTCCCAGGCTGCAGTTGCACTCCGTGGCTCCGTAGAACTCTGCGATCTGCGGTATATTAAAGCGGTGCATGAACTCCTCCCATATGGACTGACGTAGGCCGTTACCCAGTGCCATGCGCACTCGATGTTGTTGCTCTGTGTCCCGAACTGGCTGGTTCAGCAGGTATCTGCATATTTCACCAATGTACTGCACAATCTGGAGGAAGAATGGAGCAGGATGGCAGTGAGAAAAAAAATAGCTTAGTGAGACAGAACAGAGATAAGAATGGACCAATTACTGATTTAATGCCAAGCGTACAATAATGAAAAGGTGATTCAAATAGATTAACTGGGGAATAACATTAAACTTGAGATTATTTTTTATAGAAAACAATAGGAGAGATATCTTTTCAGCAATGCTGTGAGATTTCGGTGTGCTCCTCTGCCCACTAAATCTGTGTCAGTGACTTGTGTTCTACATTATGCTTACAGTGCAGTTGTATTTGACACAATCGTCCCAGAAACGCGAGGCAGAGAACTTCTTTCGGATGACTACAGTCATGCCGTGTATTATACACTGGCCCACTCCCACAATGTTACCTGTAGACAAAGAAACAGAGTCATCGTGACAAAACACCAGTCTCAACGTGGAAATGTACAAAAGCATAACTTCAGGCAACAACATGCAACCTACTTCTTCCTTTAAAATAGCACCTATTATACACGATGACCTTATATGCACATGCCCTTCATTTATCTGAACTTGACAGAAATGTTGTTTGTTCACCATTTTCTGTTAGCAGAAGAAGTCAAGAGCACTGAAACTGAATGTATGCCAGAAAAGATCCACTGGAAAGAAAACAGGTGAAAGTGAGCACCACTTTTTTTTGTTATGGCGACTGGTTTCAGCTACTGTCTTAGGCCGGATGCTGTTTCAAGCCTGAAGGTTCATCAAGATGAACATTATGAGGAAGTTAACTGAATGAAGGGAGTAATTTTGGACTTCCTGACAAGAGGAAGTTGCATATTGCAACTTTAAATCTCAACTGTAAAAACACACACAGTCATAGTTTTACCTGCAGAGTGGTAGAGTGGAAGGCAATCGTACAACACGTCATCTGATGTCATCTTAAAGCCATAATAAACCAATGCTGCCATGCGGTAGTACCTGAAAACCAAGGTGGGGTGAGGCAGTGAAGGAGAAGAAAGTAAATACAATTTTTTATTTCTCTTCTACTTTCTTCTATCAGTATGTACACTACACAGTTACAGGATCAACACAGCTGCAATTCCTGTGTGTCTGTTAGTTAACTGCACGGCTCCTTCCCACCTGCTGTGAACAACAATAGCAGCTTTAGGCATCCCAGTGGTTCCTGACGTGTAGATGTAGAACAGGCGATCTAAAACAGACAACAGAGCAGTAGTGAGATAACACACATATCAACAACTGAACGCGCTGTGGCTGGTTTTGAGTCTGTAAAAAATTAAAGCTCTGTTTGCTGTTTCAAATTAGTCTTTTTTTTTAAAATAAACATTTCGCTGAATTCTCCCTTCTGATCCGCCGCGCAGAAGTGTAAACGCTTTGCTTTGATCCTTAATTACAGGCCTATTCACAGTTTTGATTGCAAGCTGAAGTTACAGCACTTAAGGATGGGAGCAAAATAAAGCAGAATCCCCTTTTAAAGACTGAAAATTAGACAATTAAGTCCCCTTTTATCAGAGATGCACTGTGATATGTAAGAAAAGTGGCTTCTAGATGTATATAAATTGTCTCTAGATCCGGTTGAGAGGTTGAGCTCTGACATCACAATCTGTTTGGATTTGGCTTTCCTGCTCACAACTGATTTTATCTGCAATAAACTTCTACCACTGCTAAACAGAAGAAAGAGCTCTGACATACAGCTAGAGAGCTGGCTCTGGAGGCTATGTGCTACCTCAATTGGCATAAGCAAATCAGCTGTGTGTGTGCTACGTGTACAATCCTAACAAAGCAGCAACCTCGGTGCAATGGTACTCATTGACATTCCCTCTACACAACGTACTGTGTGTATATGCACATTTCTAATCAGCTCTGAATGTGGCCTGACCGATCTCATCCTGATGTATTTTGGTTGCCATCTGTCCAAATAACCAGATACATATTTTTCCAAATGTGAGCACGACCGCAGGTCACAGGTTTCATTGCTAGAGCAAGCCTATGTGGCATATAATGATGAGAGCAAAGCTGAGGGAGCAGGTAGGACCTGAGAGCTGACTCATTAGCTCTGTGAATTCTCGCATGCTAGATGGCATTGTATGATGCACAGATTACACTGGGGAACACAATTTTTGTTGAGTTAGGTCTGACAGCTGTTTTTAACTCATTTTTGGATGCGGAATCCAAAATTGGTCTCAGTTTTTCTCTATCACGTCAAGTTTTGAACTATAGGATCCCTGTTTTCTTAAAAATATGAAAAATACTGTACTTAACAGATATGTGCTTGTTTTCACTAAACAAAAGTAACAGTCTGTGCAATGATCTTTTTGCTCTCGCCAAACCACGGGTATACCAAATGCCAACTTTTCACGTGTTCCTTTGGTCCACATCCGTAAACTCTCGACACACTGCTTGCACACTTTGTGAGGGGCCCATGGCTTGTCTTGATCACCGAGTTTTACTTTAAAATATGCAAAATATGCTTGTTTGACAAATGCACTGATGTTTGCCCTCTGACTTGGAATGGTGAAACTACCACAAATATAGCAAAAGGAGTCAGGGTTGTTTAGGCATTTACGACGAGAAGTAGCAGGAGCAGACATGATCTGGAACAAAGGAAATATATACCTATGTAAATAAAACACTAAGATGGACAGTATGCCCATGGTTACAAGGTTAAGAGAAAAGCCAGCACAAATCCTCTTAATTCCTACTATGCTAGCTTTCTGTTTGCAGATATTGATAGTACTGAGCTATTGGGAGCTGCACACACCTCTCACTGCACTGTCTCAATTGTGACTGCACAATCAAGTTGCCACGTAGCTGTAGATGAGTCCAATCGTAATCAGCTGGCAAGTCTTACTACAGCTAATCAGTGGAATTTTGCTTATCTGGAGGGTAAGCTGTGGAGAAAAAACTTGACGTGCTAGAAAAAAACTGACTGCAATTTTGGAACCGGCATGCCAATTTTAGTTTTAATCAGCATAAAAATCTAACTCAACAGAAATTTTTTTTTCAAATTGTTCCCCATTGTTATCAATCCCTGAGAAGCAAATTTCGGCCATATAAATAAAATTATTTGATTATTAATATCGGTGATTCATTTCTTTCTCCCTTTGACCCATGTGCTGCATACTGGTTGCTTTAGAAACAAGAAACCTATATAATGTTTGGTGATGAGTCATCAGTAATTCTATAACGGTAAAAAGAGTGGAGAATTCTACACAATAATCATTTCTCACATTTAGATTATGAGCATCACAGGATTAGTTAAATAAAGTTTTTACTTCATTAAAATATAACCGTTTTTTGCTATAAATATATGACATAACATTAAAACAATAACGTTTAAAATGATCAGCACTTTTTAAGTGAATGAACACATGAAAAAACCCAGTGCAGAAATATTACTCTTGACATTTCAATTCAGTTGAAGTGTTTCATTTTTCAACAAGATTGAGCTACGTGTTTTATTTGTGTTATTGCTTGGCTCCAAAAGGATTACTCACCACTTATCAACTGGTATGTGCTGCCAGACCATCAGTGAACGCAAACAAATAACTGTCTGTTGTGCAACTTCAGATATGTCTGAAGTTGCTCTGTTACTTTTGTTGAGAGTCTGTACTGAAATGTTGATTGCTGATTTATCACTATACCACGGAAAATATCACTTGAAATGACTCCCGAAAGCATCTGTAAAATGGCTTCTTGTTAAATGAACTGCTTAGAGCTATTAATGTGCGTGATGGGGCATAGTGTTCTTACCCGTGAAGCAGCGCTGTGGCCGGCTTGGCAGATGAGACGGGGCAGCATCGAGCAGGGGCTCTAGGCACTCGGTTCCCTGTGGGACTCGTTTGGGGTCCCAGTCTCCACAGCAAAACATCTGCACTGCTTTCCCCATCGAACTGTGGATCTCACACACCGCTGTGAGAGAAAAGAAAAAGATATAACAGCTAAGTATTTGTTTAATGATCACAAAGATCACAGGTGGCAAGATATTTACGCACCACAACGCTGGAATATTTTGCCCTCTTATAGACAAAGAAACTAGAGACAGAAAATATGGTGCAATAACAGAGGAAGAAAGGAGATACAAGAGGGGGCAGAGTTGGTTAAAATAACTTTGGGTGTCAGATGGAAGGTGTGGGAGTGAGACAGAAAAGAGAAATATCTTGTGCAGTCTGATAAAACAGCAAGAGCGTTATCAATATGTGACTGTGTTCGATGAGAAACAACAAATTAAAACTTCTCATATTTTTTCCTGAAACCTCTCGCTCCGGCTCAGCACTAATAGCTACTGGCTCGACTTTGGCCCGCTCCGTTGCAAAGAGGCTGCATTTCCAATTACTTAAAGGCATAAAGCACATGACAATCCCAGGATGAACAGCTCAAAACTCGTTAACTCTTTACAGCTGTTGAGATCAGGGCTTTTGAGATTGGGCAGGGACCCAGAAGAGGGTCATGAGGAGATTGAAATAGATCCCTAAGTCTACTGAGCTGCTGCAATTTTATATTATTAGTGCCTCCCATGTCTAAGCAATATAAGACACTGCAGGTTAGTAGATTAGACATTACAACAGGTGATAAGATCTATTTGGACCTTTAAAGATACTCATAAACACACATGCGATCGTCATGACTTAAATCTTCAATTTTATTGCCAAGTAAAATCCCAAATTAATGCACATTTAACAGCTGCTTGGCAATGTGTATCTATAAGGCAATATGTATTGCTCCCATTTAATATTGGTCTTGATATTATCCATGAAAATCGTAGATTTAATTAACAATATTGCTCTTTTTTTTTTTAATTAGCGTGGCTGGTTTTAAATCAGCTATGTTGTTGTCTTGGTGTGTCTTCTGCATACACCTTGCATGTGTTTTCGTTCATCATTTAGCAGTCAATTCACTGACTAACTCAGACTTTGATTGCTGCAGATTGATTAGAGACATTACTCCACTTCCTCCTTCACCACGTCTTCCCTTCTTTCCATCCATCAGCAGGTTAAAGCTCCATTGACTGATATGAAAGAGACCTCTCCTCCGAAACCCATCTAACTTTTATGACCTCTGTTGCTTTCTCCCCGCACCACTTACTGCTCTCATCAAAGCGGAAGCAGAACAACACTCATCAGCATAAATCAATGTCGTACAGTTTGTAAAGCTATCTGAGACAAACCTCTGATTTTTAAATATAAACGTCACTGCCTCTCTAATCTCTACCAGTCCTCCCTGCTCTTACCATCAGTCAGCTCCGAGCCAAACACCACTGCCTTGGCATTAGAGATGGTGACACAATGGACCAAGGCCTCTAGTCTCAAATTGAAGTTGATTAGAGCAGCCTCTACTCCGATCTTGGCCATGCCCAGCCAGAGGCCCACGTACTGGGACCTGTTCTCCATGAAAAGGGCCACCACATCGCCTTCCTGAAGAAAGAAAGAAACAAAGGAGGGGCTTATCAAACCGATTGTCATCAACTAACTGACTAGTCTATAAAGTCTATAAAGTGGGTCCTGGATGGATACAACATTTTTTGGACCTACCTTGAAACCCCGTTCCAGCAGAAGGTTAGCCACTCTGTTGGAGTACTCATCCAGCTGATGGAAGGTCCACCTCTCCCCAGTCCCCTCGAAGATCAGTGCTGTTTTGTCCCCATGGCGGCGCACTGTTTCAGCAAAGATCTTGGGAATGGTGTTCTTCTCTCTGAGGTGACGTTTGACATTCATCTTCACCCGCAATAAGACACCTGCCGCACTGAGGAAATATAAAGAGAAAATATTATTAAGGAGAGGAAAACTGCCAGTTAACTTTTTCTGGGATGGTTCTAAATAACCATTTGCCTTTTGATGCGAAAGCCAATCCACCTCACCTAAAAGACCATTGCATTATTTTTGCATGTTTTGGCCCATTAGCTACAAATTGCATATACTTTCATTACTGCCAGACATTTTCCAAGGAACACCAAGGAAGTTATTAGACTGATTTCTAAGGTGTTCTGACTGTTTGTTGGCGGCCAAGCCTTCAGAACTGTCAATATTTGCAACTGCTTAATATGCAAAAACAGTATGACATTAAAAAATATTACACTTTTCTCAGTAAATCTCTGACGTTGACGTTTACACTGTACTGACATGTATGCAGCAATATGAAGTGTGCATTATTTGCAGCTAAGGGGCGAAAATATGCAACGCCGCTAGTATTATCATTGAAAGTAATTTGATATTCAAAGAAAAATACAAAATGCTCAACTTTAGTTCAGCCTACTAAGGTCATTTATTGCCTACGTATGCGCCAAATGTAACAACACTAGGGATAAAATATGACACAGATGGCTGGGTGGGTCCATGGGGCAAAGTCTAAGTCTACCTCACTTGATAATTTACATTTATGGTGCAAACATGTAGATATTGGGCATTTGCCTGAGCGCTGGATAATCACTGAAGAGGTAAAAATCTATTGTGCCATGTTACTTCATGGCTAAATTGTGGTGGTAATATTTTTATGATTACACAGGGGATTAGTTTTATGTTGGTCCAAATAACCATAATTTATTGTTGCCTTCGATCATTTAATTAGTAAACTTGACCACAATTAAGCTGTTAGAGCTCATTATGTTGCATAAGTTACACTATATAAGTCACACTATCTAATTTATTTCTCTTGTTAAGATACTTCTTATCAAGCTAACCGACAGTTTAGACCTTTGGAAAGATCTACAATAAACCTGATATGAAGCTGTGGTTTCCTCATTCATGCTCATGAGTGAAGATTTACATTTGATCAAAGTGTGTATTCTTGAGGTTGGTTTAATTTACAAAGGCATTGAAATGTGAACCATAGTGCTTCTTACAGAGTAACTATCTAAGCCTTGTCACAGCACATTACACAATAGGAATTTATGAGTCACTGTGTTAAAGGCACGCTTTAACAGTTTCAAACAGAGTACATTTTTAACCTTTAGGATTCAGACATGGTCAAGGGAAAGACAAATAACAACAACATTGTACATATTTGTATAACAACAAATGTAATAACTGGTTGAAAGAAAGCTTTATTGACTTTCTTTATCTTTAAAATATAGCCCTGGGAACCATGATCTTTATCTCCTTAACCAATAAGGCAGCAAAGACTAACTTTTTTATTCAGTGGGACACAGAAAAACACTATCATTACTGGTTAAGTCACTTTCCCTTAAATTACCTGTTCTACTACTATTCTTGTTACTGGGGGGAAAAGGACATTACTGCAAACTAATTACCATGGTAACCCCCAACTGTAAATATTGGCTTAAGGCAAGACAGTTAAAAGCTGTGCACCTGCCCCATCCTCTCTATTGTTCTCTCTGTCTAAAATATTTCAGACCACTTATCATGTTAGCATGTAAGTTTCGAAACATGCATGACAGGAATATACAGATGGTTGCTAGCACTGGCTGTACAACTAGGCCTGTAGAGGAAGAGCCCTAGGTTTTGTGGTGAATTCTTCAAAGCTGTTCTCAGAGGTGACAGGTTACTTGTTTTTTTTTAGGTTAAAGACGTGAGAACATTTCACTTGACAACCTCACACAGGCAACATGTTCAGTAATCAGACTGATGCATTATTGCAATGAAGTGCATGGTGTCCCCCTGATGTCACTGTTTCATTATATTTCATTCAGTCAACAGGTGATGAATGATAATTCAAATTTAAAGCCCTCACATATCTACTAATGTCTTTGCCTGTGGTCTGAACAAAGATATGCAATATGTATGACAACTGTCACGACTTGTCAGAAAATGTGTTCAAATGTTGTTTTGAATAGCTTCAACTATTTTCAGGAATTTTGATTGTTAAGATATCTGTAAGTATTTGCACAGTGACATATTTTTAATGTTCATATTGTTATTGTTTTTTATTGTTAACTGCTACACAGTGATTTTTTTTGTCATTTTTTTTAACAGTGCAGTGAGACTATGATGAGACTACAGTTCTAATATGGTTCTTCCAATCTGGATGTTAACAGGATCAAATTAAAGCTCAAAGTCAGCAGTTTAACCTCATTGCCATTGCTTCACTTCAGGTCCAATGTTCTGGAGTTTAGAGCCAAAACCACAGAAAATTTGTCACATTCAAAATACTTAGAGAATGCAAGATATTTTTCCAGTGGCTCCCTTTGACAGCAGACAGTAACGCAAGACCTGACTACATGAAACATAGCAAATCTAATTTTGCAAGATGAACAACATTCAAATTGCATACGTTTTTTGGGGGATTTCATTAATACTAGAACCACGCACACAACTTCCCCATACTTACTGTAAGTCTCTGCCAATTGTTTTGGCAAAAATCTGCAGGAAGCTCCATCCTCCACTTCCCAGGTAGAAGATCAAGATGGCCGGGAGTACCTGGTACCATGGCAGGCCCACTAGCAGCCTCAACACAAACAGCAGGGCCGTGCAACACGCTAGACGCATCATCCTGAAAGAATGCAAGCACATGTAAGAATAGATACAGATAATAGCTGCTGACCGTGGCAACTAATCACAAACATTTCAGACCAGACAGTTCAGTAGGAGAAAGGTTACATGTGGTTTAAACAAGCAAACAAAACATCTTCAGAGCAGCATCTTCAGAATGGTTGTCAGGCCACTTAGGAATGTTAAATATCAGGATTTTCTTCACACATCCTGCGCCTGTTTCTATCCACTGACTCAGCAAGCTTGTAATGAATGAGGAAGAGGTTAGCAGTCTTGTGCTTAATCATAAATACGTAAAACAACAAATAAAACACAACAACTACACATACAAGAGAAAATGTTTCTTCTCTCATACACATGATTAAAGACCAGGGCTGCTGGGACCTTGGGGGAAATCCTAACTCAAAGCAAATCGGCTATGGTGACAGCTGAGAGCAGCAGAGGACAGCGTGTGTTGACATTGGTGTTCAGTGCCACCAGATAGCCAGGAAGATGATCCTAAAGCAGTAAAGGATAGGTTTACATGACTGCTTATTATCTATTCATTAGCCTATGTAGAAAAACACTGCAGGGTTGTTATTTCGGTTTATAATCACTGAACAACAATCTGTTTGTTTCTACAGCCAAGATGCTGACTAGATATTTATTGCTCTGTCTCCCTGCATGTGGCTGTAATGCTGATGATGACTATATCATAGCAATTCAACAAGTCTGCTGCTGCTGCTATTTAAAACTAGACCTAGACGCTCTGTGGTACAAGACAGCTTGTTGAGGATTAAATTACTGTGAATGTCTATGACATGATAGAATTTGTTACACGTCAAGGGAAAGAAATGCATTAAGAGGTTAGTGGCCAAAGAAAGCTTCATCATGCACTGCTGCTGCTGCTGCTGCTACACCCGGAAATTTAAAAGGCGCGTAGCATCATATTGCGGTAGTGGATGGTGAGACGATTCAGAGGCTCAACCCACTGTTGGTCAAGACTACGCCTCACTAACCATGCCATGTGCGCTTGCAGACAGGGCCTTGAATCGCACAGACCCGGTTTGGACCGTGTTTAACGTGCTAACCTGAAAGCAGGCTATCATGGTAACAGGCGCGCCTGGGAGGCAGGATGCGCAGCGTATTGCGCGCATCGGCTTTGAAAAGCGGATGGACAGACTGACAGCAACTGCCTCTTTCTGGGGGCTGAATATGCAGTCCACGTTCACATAAATTAGCTTTCTTTGTATCAAAGTGTCGAGACACCTCTAGAGTCCCTTCCAATGGGGTCGATGGCTCACAAGGTTGACAGAGGACAACAGAGACATTACCGGCGCTCTGTCTCCTTTCTCCTAGCGAATAAAACCCATCTGTGAAGTTGAGCATCGCGGGGGCGCACAGTCAGCTCGGGCTGTGGCTTTGGATGATCGTTTATTTTATTTATTTAATGCTCACATACCTTGCACCTTGTTCACACCGTCACAGCATGTAGGTGCGCAGAAAATCCCAGACGTGAAACTCGTTGTGCGCTGATGATTCCGCCTTGATCGGCTTATGGACTAGCCTGGTCGTCCCCCTCCGCTCCTCTTCGCTTGGCTTTGACAGAGAGAGGGCTTCACAGAAACGCACACACACACAGAGAGAGGGCGAGAGAGACGGACACACGCACCGGGATCCCCTCCTGTTGTTAATACCACAACGAGCTGCTGCTGCTGCCGCTCCTCTCCTCCGGTGGGTCGGCCGTCAAATTTGCCAGGCTGTGCGCGTCGACTTTGACCCGGCGATCATCATCACTTCATTGTCACAAACATTCATATCATTTCTGGGTTCATTGTAGCCGATAAGCTCGCTAGCAAGCGTAATTCAAATGACCTTATAATTTTCTTAGCTGCGCCCGCCCACCGTTGTCAGCGTCCCATCAGTGTGTCAGGAATAAAAGCTGACGGACGGCTGCCTGAGCCAATCGGAGGTGGTGGTTTTTTTAAACATCCCATCCGGCATGGGCGGGGTTTGCGGCACTGGTGAAGAGGAAATGCGGCGAGGCCCTCCCTTGCCTGCCCGCTCGCCTCGCCGACAGACAACGAAAGCAAGCACGCACGCACAGCAGTTTCCACCCGGTAGTGACACAAGGCCATGATGCTGAGCCGTGTGGCGTTAAATGAGCCCAGCCTCTACCCGTAGAGTCCGCCTCACCACGTCCATTCATTCACTGCGCGCTCAGATGGGCTCTGAATACGCATCAGACCCGTGGATGAGCGAGGAATGAGGAAGACCAGGGTGGCAAACAATAGCCAGGGCTTTACTATCATGTGCCACTGAGGGGCCAAGATCCACAATAAAAAAAAAAGAAAAACTAAGAACCATAATCCATCATCCTGCAGGTTTTCACTGCAGCCAAACTCACATCAGCTGCTGGCTTAAATTGAAGAGCCTTTGCATATCTGCTTAATTGAAAACCTGCAACTCACAAGACAACCAATAAGTGTTAAAACATCATACATGTGGCTGATTATATGTTGAATATGTGGACTGCATGACCAGACAGCACTGAATGGTGCCAGTTTTTCCTTTTGCTGATTACCGCAACACTATCTTTAGCCCACAATGACCATATAATAATTCAGGGCTACTTTTAAATGACTTTTTACACAGCGTTGATTACAGCAATGTGTCATATTGTGAAACACATTGCATAATCAGGCCAGATTATGAAACATCTACTCTAAGAAACAGTTGTAGGTCACTGCTAAAGGTTAACACGGGTTACTTTAACAGGGACACATTCATTTGTTAACTCTTGCAAAATACTTTGCATATAACCCGTTTTCACAGTCAAGTGCATCTGCAGCAGTGCTGACTAATCGGTAAGAAAGTCTAGAGTTTTACATTGCAACCCTGTGAGCACCTTGATCCTGAGATTGTACACTGATGATAGGTGTTGCAGAAATCAGGATAAGAAAATAGGATGAGCTTTGACCAGTGAATTAAAGATAAAAGTGCATGCATGTGTTGTGTTTTGTTGTGCACATTCATACAGTCATATAACACCCATCAACCCTCAAACAGAGCATCATCAGGGCTGTGAAGCTCTTCTACCGCTATCAGTCCAAGAAGACACATTATCAGTGACAGATAAGGACACACCCAGTGTTTTATGCCACTAGTCTGTGTTCATACTGAGTGTTTGAGACAAGCAGAGCAGCATTGGGGACTTCTTAAAAAGGATGTAGGTACTCAACCCGGAGTTTACAGTTAAAACTTTAGATGGTGCCATGGAGATAGACAGGAAACTGTAAACGAGTGTGACAGTTGCCTAATATCCTTTTACCCCTCCACTACGATTTTTAAAAAGTGGCAGGGTGGTGACCTGGCATCCACACTTTCAGTTGATCAGGGCAAACCATGAGGCACATGCAGCCCAACCAGTAAAACCATTGCATAATAACCTATATATAACAACACCTCAGGCTGAGATGTCTTAAGAAAAAAAGTGCAGTCTCCAAAATACTTCTCAGTTTTTCCACATTCAGTCAGTCTACTGTGTTACAATTTACAGATTACTGTGGATCTACAAAGGCACAAAATGCTTAGTCACATGTATTTGGAGTTGAACAATATAGAAATTTAATTCTGTTCGTTGTCCACTAGGAGATAGCCAAAGTTGTGCCATCTAGGGTAACTATAGCTTTATAGTTGAGAGATGAGAGTTGCACAGTTGATGGAGGCCATTCGAAAACTGCAGATCATCCAAGTGTTTATTTCCTTGGTTTCTTCTGGCTTGATCAATGATTCCTAATAATATGGCCTAAAGGAAGCACATGTAAGGTGAACAGCACTGGTCCAAGCACAGAACCTTGTGGAACTCTGTGACTAACTTTGGTGTGCATCGACAAACTGAGACAAATCTGATAAATAGGACTCAGTTTATGTTCCTTTGATGCCAATTAGATATTCAAGTGTGCAACAGGATGTGTGGTCAATGGTGTTGAATGCCGCACCAAGATCTAATAAGGCAAGTCCTTTGTCTGATGCAATTAGAAGATCATTTGTAACTTTCACTAGTGCTGTCTCTGTGCTACAGATGCACTCTAAATCCTGACTGAAAATCCTCAAATAAACAATTCTTATGGAGAAAGTCACACAACTGATTGGTGTCTGTTTTTTCACGAGTCAAGAGAAAGGGAAGGTTTTATATAGGTCTGGCTAAAACCTCTAAATCAAGAGTGGGCTTTTGAAGAAGAGGTTTATTTACAGCTTCTTTAAAAGGACCGTGGCACATAAGCTGATAATGAAGACCGATTAATTATATCTTGCACAGGAGTGCTAATTAAAGGTAAAACCTCTTTAAGCAGCCTAACTGGTATGGGGTCTAGGAGACAGGTTGATGGTTTAGCTAAAAAATCGTTGAAGCTGTGTTTGAAGATAAATTGGTGCTTGTTGAGGGCTGGGGTTGATGAATATTTGTCTCTAATAGTTATAATTTTATCAATAAAGAAGCTCGTAAAGTCTTTACTGCTGAAGCCTATAGAATACATGGCTCAGTGGAGCTGTGGCAACAGTGCTGAAAAGAAACCTGGTGTTCTTATTTTCCTCTGTTAATGATGAGTAATGGGCTGCTCTGGCATTGCTGAGAGCCTTCCTATATGTTTTAAGAACATCTTGTCAGATAAAAAGTTGGAGAGAAGGATGGACTGGACTCCGCCGTATGTTTGACACCCCTGACTTAAATGGTTGAAGCATGAAATGCATATCAAAAATGGACAGGGTGTCGTGTATAACTTTGATGTATCTGTAACTCATTCTTGTCTCTATAGTGGCTTTAAAAGGAAACACAGGGTGTCTGTGGAGGTCTAAGTGCTTTCTTCATAACATGTCATTATCAGCATACAATGCATATTATACTAGGGGCTAGAACATGTTTATTTTACATCTTAAGTTGACATTCCAGCATTCCTGTAAATAATAAACCAAGGTCAGAAAAAGAACTCAACATTCATGCATCCATTACGCATTCACTTACTGAATTTGGATAAGCTCAAATGTTAAAATAAGTCCTTTCAAAGTCTTAATAGCATTTATATAATATAATATAAACATATAAACATTTGTTTTCTGTCACTGCCTCAAGTTAATGGTTTGAGTAGGTGGCCTATTTTAAATATCAGGCCCCCCTGCTGGACTAACACCATTCTCATCTTATCATACTCATTAATCACGTCTCCCTTTGTAAAGAGGTGAAAACAGACAAAGAAAACTGGCGACCTTCTGTCTGAAGGAGCCGGATGACGTCAACACAGTTCCTCCGGTCCGAATCCATCCTCCTTTCCAAAAGTTTTAGTCTTTCCTTGTCCTCTTTATGCCTCCCACCCCTTGGCCTTAGGAAGCATTCACAAGACTGTATTTTTTCATACATTTCTTCCAGTCTTTTCTTTTTTTCTTCAGTCATCAAGTTCCAGACCAAATTGGCTGTAGAGATCTCGTGTGGTGGCCCCCCTCAGAGCAGCTGCAAGACAGAGAAAAGTGGGCCCCTTTAAGCAGATGACAGGGTCAACTCTCTCTGGTCTACTTTCCAAACAATCCTCGAAACACTGAACAGACCAAAATGACAGTACCAAGCAAATACCAGCTGAAAAGATTTGTTTACAGTAGACTTAAAATGCTTCGGAAAAATAAAAACTGACTTCATATCTGACAAATTAACCCCACTAGCTATTTTTTTTGCCTCTTTTACATTATGCAGATCGGAGCTGTGCCGGGCTGAGCCTGATACAGAGACCTGTTGGCTCTACTGGTTTTTCTCATATACAGGACTGAAGCTGTAGAATTGGTTGCTATAACATGCTAACATTCCACATGGCAGGACGCTACCAGGGCTAAAAATGCTGTCATCTTTTTGTCATTTATTGTGTGGACTTTTTAGCTCAAGCAATAATATTTAGACAATTTATCATGACTAGCAATGATGACAAAGTTTGACCAGCTGTCAAAAATACAAAATATTAAAACATAAGTGACGTGAAGCAGAAAAAACAAGCAAAAAAAAAAAGTCAAATTACATTGGAAGAGGACTGTGTCTGTAGATATACGGACACAGATACATACATAACGATTCACGTGATTATACACAAATGAAAACATAATTAGGCATATTTCATTATATTTCTGTCATATTCTGTAAGTTGAGCCTTTAAATGATGCAACTGTTTCTTGTTTACCTAATGCAAATTTGTTTGGTAAGGCTGTGTACATACAGTGCTGTTCTAATTTTGGAAACTCATAGATAATATACTGTAAATAGCTCTAAATATGTGGAAAACGTGAATATTTTTGAGCCTAAAAAAAAACATTTCTTGAGAGATGTGACAGTGACCTTAATCTTAACCGTCAGACAGACATGGTGAAAGACAAAGGGACAGTTGTCATTAGAGGGTACTGCAGGGCATCTCCTCTTGTCTCCTCACTCATTCTACAGCCTGCCCACCCTTCTCCTCCCTCTCAGAATAACAGCATACAACAGCAACTCAGTGTTTAAGTGTAGACTCTTTGTGAATGCATGTGTGTGTTGGTGAGAAAGTGAGAGAGAGAGAGAGAGCGAGTGAGAGAGCGAGCAGGAAGGGTGGAAAGAGAGGATGATAGCATGTATTTGTGTTTGACAGTTCGTGTACGTGTGAGTGTACGCATTAGTCTGGATGACAGACAGAGACTGTACTTGTGCGTGTGCTTGTGCAAATGATGTGAAAGACTGCCTTTGTGTCAGAGGGGAAACGCCACCTCCATTCACTAAGAGGTCATTATCATCTGGACTCTCCACTGTACTGAAAGAGAATTTAAAGAGATAGCAGGTTTTAACTCACAATATTGATGTCATAGATTGGCCAGTTTTTCTACACAGACTATAGCCCAACTGGGAAATAAGTGACAAAGCTCTAATCAGGTGATGTCCATATTTTATTTAACAGCACACACACACAAGCATGTGCATGGCAAAGTAGGTAAAAAGTCATGTTTGTTATGACACACAGTCTATAATGTGACTTGGCCGTGATACACTAAAACCTTCCCAACAGTGTGAAATGTTTGACCTTCACCATACTTCCTCAACATCATGCAGTTGCAGCACATGCACACTAATATATTTCAACTTTACTTACAACAGTCTGTCACTCACTGTAGACTATTTCCAAATACTGGTGTGCCCTAAACCAAACATCACTCGTAGACAGATTTTCACTGAGCTATGCAGTGTAACAAGAGTTGTAGGGAGAAGGTGAAATACCAACACATCGTTTTGATCTTCTGAGAAAGTCATAGGTCTACTTCCTGAAACTGTTGTACTAGCAACTAGCTAAACCGTGATTTGAGACTTGACACTGCACCAAAATTAATTCATTCTTTGTCACCATATGATGTATGATAAAAGACGTTGATCAATATTAACTAGCATTTGATGACGGTGTAAGTATAACAGCTCAAAGCTAGCTCAAATAACAGATGTTCTTCAACCATGACATTTTATGAGAGGTGTTATTCTAATGGGACTGAATGTTTTAAAGGCAGGCCAACACAATCTAAATGCAAACATAACTAGAGCTGTGTAAATACTAAGTGGTTGCCAGACATCAGCTTTTGTTTGCTGACACTGAAACTATTTTTAGTCACCTTATATTTTGAATAATTAAGATACAATGCAGTTATATGAAATGTGACATAAAATAATGTTTAAGCTTTATTAGAGAAATAGAACAACATTATTTGTAGATTGTGTTTTTGGGTTAGTCAAACTTTTCAGCCCACAGTTAAACAACTTCATTTTCTTTGCCATTGTCTATAAAACAGATTCAGTGTGCACGAGTGCATGCACCAGCGTTCGCGTGGCGCTGTCTGCTTCAAGTTTCAACCGTAACAGCAATATTAAATATCTCTAATGCAACAAATATTAAAAATTTATTTATTTTGGGGTGTATGTTTCGCAGTTTGCTGTCCCTATTTTTAGATGTTAAACTGCCACTTATGGCACTGGCAAGACAGGGAATTGCTTGCCAGTGGCAAGCTGACAACCAATGTGGTCGAGCTCTGCTGTGCAAAGTCCAAACTGAAACTGCTGTCAAAGACTCTGTCAAAGGGAAACAGAGACACTGCTCTGCTGCTCTCTGGTGGCTGGCTGTAGAACAACTTGAACCAATCTCTATATATTGTAATGAGACCAAGTAAATCATTTTTAGTCTAGATTTTAGTCCAAGCTATAGTTGTAATCAGATAATATCAGGTAATAAATGTATTCAAATATACTTAAAAAACATAAAAGCACACATAAAGATGGCCATGGCTGCTTATTAGGTTTTAGGGGTACACTTCCGTTTGATGGTGTCTGTTTACATTCATCTATATTGAAATAGTTTTTAAAGATGTGATGACAGCTTTATGCATTTTGTTTTCATTGGTCCAGATCACACCAGAAAAAGACATATTGTTGGACCGTATGTAATCATCTAAGTCTGTTCAGGGTTCACACTGCCTGATTATAGATGTGCCAAGATGTGTAAACATGAGTCACATTGACAGACGGACAACTCATTCAGCTGACAGTTTTAGTTAGCTGTCATCTTGCAACACTGTTTTTTTGGGTGTGAACAGGCCGCAAAAAAAATAGTTGAAAAACTACAACTGGACTTCATCTGTTATGGACACAAAAAAGGCCACGGCTAACAGAGGGGAGATATGATGTATCTTATAAAAGGCTGCCATGATCAGCAGACATGTCGGGTTTCATACCATAGATTTTCCATACCTCAGTCAGTCCCCTTGGATCTTCATGTGAAGATGTGATCATTTGGTCAAAAGAACTGAGCCAAGGAAGTCAAAGCTCACAGCAGGTTTGGATGAATCAAACCAAAAAGGCTAAACATGAAAGTTTATTACAAAACACTCCACTATCCATGAATTTGTGTATATTCAATTCATCAGCATTCAGCAGCCAGCTGGATCTGGAATAGTTCAAACTTGTGCTAGTTGTCAACCTTTATTGGTAATTAGTTCTGTTATTGCATGGCCTTTTCATGGCCTGTTCAGTACACAATTCTGTTTATGGTGGAAGGCAGAGGCCTGAACATTCACCTGTGTATACATTTGTCTCAAAGTGTAATGCACATTCAATTAAAAAAATATCTTTGCCTTGTAAATTCTGCACTTGTGCACCATACCTTTAAATAATACTAAAAATGAGTGAATTGAAATGTCTATATGAGAATTTCACTTACCAATACGACCCAGGAGTGACTGTCCAATGTCCTTGATATCATTGTATTCGTGCAGCATATCAATATGATGCTCCAGCTCGTCCACTCTGTACCCCCTGTGGAAGAACACAGACACACTCACACAAGTGATCTCACACAAAAGCAAATCTGTGCAAATGCTAAGATGCACAAACATAAACATCCCCAAAAAGAAGCAAATCAAATTAATACTGACGAAACTATGTACAGACAAGAAGATTATTACAGGTATGTCAGGGTATTATTTGTGGGGATCAACACTATTGACTCCCTGTCCCCTAAAGCAGAAAGTGAATCATAAATACTACATGCTTAACCTCATCCCATACTATTCAAGTTGGACCTCGAGGACAGAAATACAGGAAGACAAACACAAACAAACACAGCTGTACTCACTCAGCTTCCAGCTGTGCTATCTCGATGTCCAGCTGCTCTCTTCTCCTCACGAGCTCTGCCACCTCCTCTGCAGGGCTAACTTTAGCACTCTCACGTACTTGAAGCTGTGAGGTGCAAAAGAGACAGCCGTGATACTGGGATGCACATATGGCACCACATATAGGATTTATGTGCGTGTGTGTGTGCATGTGTGTGTTTGTGTCAGGTTTACTTACAGGTGATTTGAAGTTGGAGTGTACTTTCTTAAACTTTGAAAAAGGAGTTCTGGGGATACAGGATGAATAGGATAAATGAGATAACGTATAAAGAATAACGTTTCTTTGAAAATGCCTGCTTCCATGTTCACTCAGTATTCATTTACTCTAAAAACAATCATTCCTAGTAATGATTTATCAATCTGTGGATTAAGCAGATTACAATTGCAAAGTTCTGCAAAAAGCCAGTATGTTTTGCATAAGATTTAAAATGCATTTTTAACAACTCGAACAGCAGAAGTGGGACATATCCAGACGAACATTAAGGGGATTGAAAAGGTAGTTAGGGGGTTAGATTTGAGTTAAAGGATACACAAGTTAGTAAGGTGGGTAAACATCTAGTCAGTGAGCATTCACCATCTTAGAAAAGGCATTCTTTTATGCATGTTATGATGTCTGAGGTTATCTAATAAGATGTCTGTCTTTAGAAATGCCTGTCTGGAAATAAAAGTGCTTCCTTCCCTGATATAATGACATTTCTGAGCATCTTTGACAACAACAACAACAACATAACACCGTTACAGTTTAAGCACATTTCACACCGAGACAGGGGGGCACAGGGGAACAAGGCTATGTTAACTTATGTAAAAACATATTTTCGAGTGATTCAGAAATCCAGACAGGTAGCAACTAACTAGCTAACTAGCCACGTTTAGCTAGAGCTGCGGCTAGCTGATGTTACCTTTTCACAGCTCCTTTCCTCACGTCCTTCCCCTCCGGAGTCGAAACTGGACAATTGTTTGCACCACAGTTGTTTTCAGCGGACTGCTCTGTGTTCATATTGAATTAAATATTATGGAAATGTGTGTGTGTGTGTGTGTTACGGTTAAATGACTAAAGTGAGATGAGCATAGGAACGCTGACAGAAATAGGAAGTTCGCAATTCGCGGCTGAGGGTAAACAGACAAGCGGATTGGTTCCTAGGAGGCGAGAGGCGGGACTTAGAAGTTTGGTTACCGTGGAAACTACTGTGTGAAAATGGCCAACAGGAGAATATTGGAGGAATTGTAGCTTATTTGACGCCAAAATAACCCCTTCAATTGAGTTTAATTATAGCTGAATGCAAGCTTACAAACTTGACAATCGGAAATATTACGATTAGTTTTTTAAACTTAGTTTTTTTTTTAAACTACAAGACCCTATGTTTGGCTGGGATGTGTGAACAAAACCACTGCCCTCATCAGACCACCAGATGGAGACAAAGTACAACTTAAGTTGACTCCTTTATTTCTGTCTTCATCACATCTTCATCTATCTCAAGACTCAAATACAGTCTCTCTCTCTCTGTGTGTCTGAAACAACCCACACACTTGTTGACTGAGAAGAATATTTCAGACATCAGTGTTGTGGCATATATTAATGCAGTAGGCCTAATCTGAATTGAGGCTACTCTGAGCTGATGCATCTCAGACTGATTGAATGCCACCAGTGCTCTAAATCTAAGTCGGTGGTGGATTAAGAAAGCAAAAGGTCACGTTCAAAAAACCAAAACAGACACACACACACATTTATCCACCACATACTGGAGCCAGAGTCTTAGTCTCAGTACAGTTCACTCGACAAGTACCAAAGGAAGAGGAACACAGCTCAAAAGAGTCAGCTCAAAAAAGCACACACGTAAATAGAGTGTGTGTGAGAGAGAGAGAGAGAGAGAGAGAGGCAGAGAGCATGAGTTAGAAAGAGAGACAGGGTTCATAGAGAAAAGAAGAGAGTGAGACAGAAAGAGAAAGGCAGACAAAATGTGTATCTTGGGGAGTTGGTGTTGTGGGCGTGGAGGACATAAAATCAAGTCCATTCTGCGTTACGTCCACAGGATTCATTGCTTATTTATCAGTTGTTATACAGAGACAGAGAGAGGGTGGGGAATGAAAAATTCAGACAGGAGGCATGGCCTTTTCTCCTTTTAGAAATCGCAAGATTACACACACCGGGCGGTAATGGCTCCTGCACACAGTCGTGTGTGTGTGTGAGACATTTGTGGAGGATGGCTATTTCTCCTCAACTCTGACACAGCAATCAGCAACTGTGTGCATATGTGTGTTACTCTGTCACATAGATAGAGATAACGTCCATATTGGTTCTGCGGGGGTGTTGGTCATGCCAGAATAAAGGACTAAAGATTTGCAAGGAATGTCCTGTGTATGTTCTGTAAGCAGCAGTCTTTGATGTATGTTGTACATGAACCAGTTAGAAGTAAAGGGGATTTGATTCTATACCAGACATTTGTATTAGTAATAACATTAACAATGGCTCCATACTATTGACAGTGAGCCAGTATGAAAAATACCAGGACCCTGAAACTGAAGTAAATGAATGCAATCATTAATTTTATTTACATGTGCTTTTGTTCTGTGGCATGTCAGACTGTCTACTACGAAAATGGCCTTTTGTGTGTTCAGAGGATCATATTAGTTTTTGTACTGACTGCTTACATATGCTTAGAAAAGTCTTAAGCAACTATTGAATGCGGCGGTGACAAGTGGTTAGAATCTCTGGAAAAATTATATTAAGTTGACCTTGAGTTATGTTTTGTCAAACTTTCTCGGACTTGTGACAGGCTCAATGAAATTGGCTGATTTTAGTGATTATTTTTTGTGGGGTTTTTTTTGCACATAATCCACACAGGAAAAAAAAGAGCACATTTCCCTGTCCAAAATGGGAAGACGTTGCAGAATTTGTTATTTTCTAAGTACCACAAACAAAATTCCAGGAATTCTTCAAGAAATGAAATCCAGATACAAGATTAAAAAAAAACTTTGTTTTCATCTTTCACTGTTCACAGTCTTAATAATGTTTCATGTTTGGATTCTGTAGAGATTAGAGGGAGAAGGTGGAAGAGTAAGTATCAGGAAAATCTGTGCAGGAGCAAGGATTAAAGGAAAAGAGGAAACAGGAAAGGGGTTGAAACAGGAGGATAATAAGATAAGGGATAGGAAGCGTTGCAATGTTAGTTGGAAAGCCTCCTATCTATCATGTTCATAATTTATGGAATCCCAGCCGCTCCTCTGTACTGCATCTAAATTCCACAGTTGAGGAATTATGACCAGGGACTATACACACACACACAACATGTAGTACTGGAGAATAAGGGAGAGAGAGAGACCACAAGAGATGCAGTGGACAGACAGACAGAGAGAGAGAGAGAGAGAGAGAGAGAGAGAGAGAGAGAGGGACACTGCAGGATGAGGGGATAATTCAAAGCATGTCATAAAACATCGATATACCTCTGAAGGCTGTGCTACGAGCTCTGCTTACACTGGAGGCGATTATGCCTCTAAATAATTCACATAGCCTGCTCATTCATACAAATACTGTACAAACACTTAGAATGCAAAAATACACAGACACACACTTCATCAAAAATCTACGCATAAAAACGTATACTCCTCTAGTGCACATATGCAAGCAGTGAGGAGATGTAAATACAACCACAGAAATCAGTGTTTTCATTGGGATACACAAACATTTTAGAGGTTTGGCTGGACAGCTGGTCAGCTGTCAGAAGGAAAGATTTGTGTTTATATTTAGCTTGTCAGACTAGCATCAAGAGCCTGGGTGAAGGACTCTTAGATAGAAAGCAGCTGATAAATTGGTTGAATTATGGGGCAGACTCTTGCTGAGCTGGACAGTGTCAGCCGTGATGGAAGGATACTGTCACAAACCTCACTTTCAAAAGAACATCTCAATCAAAACTGTATTACGAGTTCTAGACCTGAAACCGAGATGCAGCGCTGTCACACAAGTGGTCCTATCATTACATGCAAATTATGGTGACTGTAAGGAGAATCAATAAATACAATTCCAGACAATTTGCCTTGTGGGTGGAATGCTAGTGTGACAGTAATTCCATGTTACAGTACTTGCAATTTACGTAGAAATAAGTGGGAGTCTGAATGTATCCACTTCAAAGGGAATCCATCATAATCTGAAAGGTTTTTCATATCTAAACCGGAGCTGTTGTATTAATGCCATCACAAAATGGCTATTCATGTCTCTGCCAGGGAGGCCTCGGTTTGATATCAGCTCCTCTACGCCTCCATCTGTCTGTGCATTCTGTGGTATGTGTTATTTCTCATTCATTAGCTCTGACTCATCCTTCTAATAACTACCTCTATTTCCTCTCTGAAATAGTTTTCAGTTGTTTTTGTATTGTATGATGGGTCTGCTTGCCTCTCTGACTCACTCAGTTTATTGTCAGAATAAAGCTTCTGATGTTTGTCTTTTTGTCTTTCCTGTACAGATGACTTTTCATTGTGACTATCATCTCCTCGCCTCCAACTGTCAGGTTGGTTTGTCAGCAGACTTAAGCATCCCATCCTTGTGTCTCACCCTTCACATTCAGACATATTTACTGTCATGACTCTTGTTGCCTCAAGGCTGACTAGATCTGCGTGCAAACTTTTTCCACCGTGGCTGTGGTTAGGGGTTTGGCAGGCTTCAAGGTTTTCTCATGTTAACATTTTCCCAGCTACAGTGTTTGAATTTAACATAACAAGAAATACATATTAGTATTAGTCAGTGCTTTCCAGACACATTCACACCTGTATGATTTTAGAACGAGGCAGCCGCTGGACACTAACAATAATTTTCCTTTATGAGTTGAGATGATGAACAGATGTTAGCTTTATCAAGAACAAATAGCCAACATATGCACCAAACAAAGCAGAATTAGATTGCTTTTTTCAATTCCGGATGGCACAAATGAATTTTTCTTCAAAGAGATATCCAAACAAAGCTACTTTAATTAGTGATTCTAGTGGTTTGTATTTTCCACTAGATTTGTTGAGGACTTTCTCTGTGGCTCTGCTGTTTTGTGGTGTGGTGCTCCCACTAAAGCAACACGTTTCAGCTGATATTTACCCTGAGTTTAGCAGTTCACTAAATAAGATAATCCAGGATGATGCGTGCCATGCTTTTAGTTGAATCCACTGTTCAACATTTGGATTTGATGAATTTAATCAATGACTGTCATTCAAAACATCACATCAGAATATGAACATTTGGTTTTGGTGAAATGAGCAGCAAAGCATAAGGATTTTCACAACATTTTATTAGCAACAATGTGTCTGTTAGTTATACATTAGAAATAAGGACAGAAACATTTCTGCTGTACTGTACTGAGTCTGAAAAAACAGCTGGATCATAAAATAAAGCAAGTAATTCAAATACTTTAGGGTAAAAGCAACACTGCATTTGAATAAACACTTGTAATAATATTAATAATAATAATAAATTTCTCTCATAATTCTTTATGGCACTACATTTCTTGTGCAACTGTCACATTTCCGTTTAAAAAGTAAGGAAAGCATAGCGTTGAGAACTCTGTGTGTGTGTGTGTGTATGTGTGTGTCATAATGTATTTGCAGGGAAGCACATGTCACAAGAGGAAAAACTTAAAACAAAATCACTCATTGTTTCACCCTTTGGGAAAATAAATTAGCATGACTGCTGATAAACAGCGACGAAGGAGAAAGCGAGAGAGAGAAAGAGAAGGGTACAACAGCATTTACCATCCATTTTGAGGAGGAAGGGGGCAGGTCCGAGAGGTATAATCCAAACAGCTTCAAGCCCCTCACACAACCACCAGAATTTCTTATTGAAATCAAACAGTAAATAATTTCATTCATTCAATGTGTGTCCTCTGTCCATAAAACTCCAGTCAGAATATCAAACCTCCAGCCAAGCCGGTCAGCCAAGCGCCGGAGATAAAAACAATCCCAAGATGGAGCTCTCAGAGCAAGAGTAAATATTCCTCAGTCCATCGAGTCGAGAGAAGAGAGAGAAAGAAGAGACTGAAGTTTATGTTATGGCCTGTTAAATATTTATAGATGCCTTTAGAGGCGAATTAATCTTTAGCCCATGAATCCATATATCAACAAATCAGAGACGACACAAGGAATGCAGTGAAGAGTCCACAAAATGAAACTTCAGTGAAGAACTATAATGAATAACACGTTGTAAAGTTGAGTGTTGCTGTAAGAACTCGCTCCTCTGACTGCCACCTACAGTCTGTGTTATAGCATCAATCAGTAAAATAAACATTTACAAAACAGTTGCAAACCTACATGAGAGTTTGTCACGCCATCTTGTTGGGTCATTTCTTAGTTTTAATGTGAGTTTAAAGGTAAAGTGGTATATGGAAACAAATACCATCCTTTCACCCTTTACAATAAATGTGTAAAATCGTTCAGGATACATACAGTAGGGCTGCGTTTTAATTGTATGGAATAAGAATCCGAATGATCGAGTTATACACACTCACACACACACACACACACACACACACACACATGCATGCATGCACATTCACACAAATGCACACAAATGCAAGAACCCATTCCCCTTTGGCACCTAGTCCAACTTGCCTGCAAGAACACAGAGGTCTTTCTCTGCCAAAGTGCAGTATTCTGTAAATACACTTTGTCAGTAGACGCTCAGAGAAACCAGCCTCCCGTCAAACTGGTGACCTCTATGAAAGAATGTGGAAAACAAGCAGGGATTTCCGTCTTCTGTGAGCCCTTTATGTCTTAAAATATTATGGCCTAAGTTAAGGCTATCTAAAATGTTTGTGGGTGGCAGCTAAAACACGACATCCCCCTTTCCTCCTCTACTCTTTCCACTGTTGGCGAGCGATATTTTATAATCTCTATAATCTGTGGATGGAGGAACAGACAGATCATCCCATCATAGGAGGGGGAAACACTGGACTTTACCTAATCATATTTTGTAGCAGCTATGGCAGAGAGAAAATCCCTGCCAATTATGTCATTTTGACATGGCGGGAATCTGTTTATCTTTCAGGCCATGGGTAGAAGAGTCCAGAGGAAGTCGGGCGACACAAACTTTATCAAATTGTAAAACAAATTCCATTCTTATCATTAAAAAAAGAACTATTCAAAACAAAACAAACAAAGAAGTTCATGTTATTGATAATTTAACATTTTTTAAATACTTGAAACTCTACATTGGCCCAAGTGTAAGGTCCTGGACCTGAGCATAGTACCTTTGAAAATCCTGTCCTGAGAGCCATCTGAGTCCTCCATTCTGTAAGAGGTGACCAGTAGAACAAGACCAGAATAGATCAGACCATACTAGACTGGACTAAACTGGTCAAGATGACATAAAACACACTGACTCAAGCCCAGTCCAGCCTAGGCCATCCCAGTTCATTTAAGCATACACACCAAGGTCCAACCATGCCCAGCTAAACATCAGTGCTGATGCTGCAGCTGCGTGTGAACATGTCCCTCATGGTGACAGAGCGGGCAAGGTTTGGTTTACGGTAGTTTGAAATGTTCACAGGCACTGGCAGGTCAAGATCCTGCTGCTGGACGCTGCGGTAGCTGATCCGGTCACCTCCGTTCCTCAACCCATCTGGTTGATGGTGGAGCTGTTGCTGAGGGGGCTGCAGGTAGAAGGGCAGCTCATAGTGTGTACAGGATGGACAGAAGGTCTGTGAGCGTGTCAGTTTCCTGGCCAGAGGAGGGGTGGAAAAAAGGGCGGGGCCATTTGGGATGGAGGAGGCGGCGGCCGTCGCCGCCACAATGTTGTGATTGGAGTGGACCGGTGGGAGGCGGGATGTAACAGCAAAGTCCGGCTCCTCCTCCTCCGACTCGGACTCTTCCTTCTTGCAGCAATAATACTGGTGGTGGGAGAGCAAGTAGGATGGGATGTGGGGAGATGAGAGGAGAGAAGAAGACGGGAGGAAGGGAGCAAGGAGTAGGGAGAATATTAGGGCAAAAAGGTATGGAATTATGGGAGAGAGAAGAGGGGGAGTTAAAAAGAGGCATAACAGAAAGCTAAAGAACAATAAAGAGATAAGACAAAGGGAAGGACATTTATTATAGTGAAATGCCAATGTCTCCATATTCATGGTGCTAACAAAGTAAAATAAAAGCTTTGGCAAATTAGTTTACTAATGTACTATCTAGCCAATAAAATTCAGGTCAGCCTCCATATTATAGTAATTATGGTCATGTATTACTATATTTTACAATGTCTCCAACCATAAAGGCAGAGGTTGTGTGAGAAGAAAATGGCAGATAACAAGGCATAGATTATTGTAAGGACAGAAAGACATAAGGAAGATGTCTCTCATGATCTAACTTTACTTTAGCCCCCTTATCCCCGATAGGTTCTACAAATTACCCAAGATGTTCATATGTGTCTCAGTAAAGCTGGACACTTGCTACAAAACTTCAGTGGTTCCTGGCCCACAAAATGTAGTTTTTAAAATGATTCCTGGCATCCAGCCATCTAATATAAAGCCATAATTTAGAGATCACTTTTGAATTTGCTGTGAAATATGAGAATCATAAGACCTATAATCAGTCGGAAGTGGGAAAGTGGAAAGGATCATATAATTTTCACTCAGGCAATGTTACTTTAGTTTGTTTTCTCTTGATTTCTGTATATGGACTGCATTCATGTAGTGCTTTTATCCAAGGTGCTTTACAATTTTTGTGTCATTCAACCATTCATACACACTCACATACTAAAGGGGGCCATAAAAGGCTCTAGCCTATCCATCTTTCTCGACGAGAAGCTGGGTACAATACAAACAACCAACTCTGTGATTAATGCTATACCTGCTGAACCACAGCCACCCTTCCCAGCATAGGGTTTACATCAAATTTCTAAGGTCTCTGCAACACTTCCTGAGCTTTTGAATCCCTATGTGCATAGCCTTTCAGTAAGGCAGAATTTAAGCCATTATAAATATATTAATGGGCACATAGATAATCAGACCATATTTGACTGTCTTAGCATAACATTTTTTTTGTTCTATTCCTTCCTAGACTAAGTTGTTGAACCAATTTTGTATATTTTAAAGCTAAAGTAATGACAGTACTTCATGATTCAGATAACAAGATCAAGTTTCTCTCACACATATTTTCCAAGGGTGAGTTTTAGTGTTCATTGTTGAAAAATAGCTCAGTCCAACAGGTGTAAAAATATCTTTTAATATTTAAAGATATGTGATAGCAGCAAACTTTAAATCGATTTTAGCTCTGCTACTGAAAGCATTGGGTCCTGATACATGGGCAGTGGTAGTCGGCTGGTACAGCTGCTCAGTCATTTTGTCAATTCAAACCACTTTGGTCTGAGTGGGTGTAATGCATTGTAATGCATTTCTAGCATTCACTCTCAGGGCATTTAGACAGCTTGTACAGCTGCACAAGATGAAGCAGATTTTAGGTAGAAGTTAATAAATTAAAGCAAAGCGTAGACATTTTGGGAAATCTGCATATTTGATTCCTGACGGAAAGTTAAACGGGAAGATTGATACCACGAATGTGGCAGGTAAATCAACATAAGCGTACAGCCAGCAGCTGCTTAGCTTAGCTTAGCATTAAATGGTAACAAAATCCACCTATCAGCACATCTAAACTTAACATATTAGATTTTCATGTGTTTAATCCGTGCAAAAATTATGAAATTAAACATTGTTTTTCATTTTAAGGGGGTTATGTTAACTTCTTCTTGGCTCTGAGCAGTTGCCAGGCAACCAGAAGAGACTTGAGGAAGTTGCTGGTCACGGTCATCCATAAAACAAAATGTTGTTTTTACAACTAGTGTTGTACCAATTAAATTAGCACGAGATAATGTTTTAATTAGAAAGCTTTACAGGTGCTGGTAGGGCATTTTGTCACCATTTGAGAGAACCAAATGATATTTATGCTAACCCAAGCTAACTGTCAGCAGTCTGTAGCCTCATATTTATTGGACAGATATGAGAATGATATCAATCTTCTCATCTCCACCATGAAGGAAATAGGCATACTTCCCAAAATGTCAAACTATTCCTTTAGGAAATGGACTAAAATGTAGCATAGGTCCAATTGTAACTCAGTTTCTGTATCACAAAACGATTTTTAATGCTTCATTGCAAGTCCAAGCTTTGCAATGCACAGGGGATTAGTTCAGTGTGAAACAGTATAGTGTAAAACAGAGACAAACCCACATGCTGGAATAGTAATCCACTGACTGCAGTAATGCTTCCCACTGGTGTATTAGTGTATAGGTGTACTAGTATGATACAGTATTTCAACCTAACTGGTGTCTGTCAAGCATGAAAACACAAAGCAGTTCTTTTCACCTAATTCCATTTTTATTGTATTCTCACACAGCGCAGAGCACCTGACCATGTCCAGTGATATGAACATATATGAATATAAGATGGACAGCATAATGACTTTTTAAAAAGTACCATAATGTGGTTTCTCTAGTAGGAAATGAAACTGAAGTCAGTAAGTAACAACTAATGTGATAGAAGGATCAAAGGAATGATTTTCTAAACTTTAAGACTTTGTAGAGAAGACTGGGCTCTGACTAAAGCAGAAGTTCTTTTGAAACCAAAATGCTAACACATATACATTTTTTGCTTACCGGAGTGAAATGAAAAGTATTGGAGCTTATTTTTGTGAGTGCAGATATGGCTTTTATTCCTCAGCTCACATTTTCTATTCAGGTGAATCAGCTATTCGACTATGGCTACCTGAAGTGAATCAGCTACCTGAAGTGAATCAGGAGTTCCAACTTCACCTGAAATTCCAATAATGATCCGTCCCTGATTTGATGGCTAGGATAAAGAACGACTGACATACAGTGAGTTTTTGCTTCATGACTATAATTGGACATTTTAGCCACACTAGCGGCAAAGATGGCAAAAGCCACGGGAGTTCAATATGAAATGAATTATCTCTGCAACTACTGGATGGATAACCATGAAATTCATTTGATGATCCTCTGACTTCAGATCAAACATTTAATTTGTCAAATAATGGTTCATGACAACACCTACAGAACTAATGACATTGCCATCTTAAAAACACTCAACAGGCTCCAGTGAAATTTGGTGAAATGTTTTTATGGACAGAGGAACAAATCATTTGTTTCAGGTGCTGAATGCATCACCATGTGCCCATGTATTAAGTTCTAAATGTTTTATTTTATAATCAAATTATGATGATCGTTAACAATCCCGAGCAATCCTAAAAAAAATCTGATGCCAGGTTAGCGACATTATCAATTTCAATGGCCATTTTCAATATGTTTCTACTGATGTGTTATGCTTCTTACCCATCTTGATGTGTATTTTTAGTGCTTGATTTTTAGCTTTTACTTTTATACTTTGTACTTAATGTTTGTTTTGTTATTAAGGGATCCCTTCCTTGCAACTCTGCAAACTTTTAGAGTAAATACGGTAAATCCAATAGAAGCTGAAAGCAGCTGTGGCCTCACCTGCAGCCTACAGTAGCACAGTACTGCAATGATAAGGAGTAATATAACTGTAGCTAGAATTCCACCAGTGATGACCACTGTCCCGGCTGTCATTCGAATGGCTCTCCATCAACACCCTGCAGAGAGCAAGAGGAGGGAATGAAGGGAGCAGAGGAACAGGAAGTGAGAGAGAGAGGTAAAGAGTAGAGGAGGGTATGGAGAGTGAGTGAAAGAAGAAATGATGGAGGAGAAACCATACAATTCATCAGTACAGTGGCTTCATTAAGTAGATTATAACTGTGTGCCATCTCAGTGGTGCTTATTGAATTATCCAGCAGTTAGGAGACATGTAATAGAATCATCCTACAAATGCTGCTCATAATATAGACGGGATGTCAGGCTGGAACACATAGGAAAAACAAGCGTGAGAGAGCGCGAGAGACAAAAAGCAGCTTTTTACAGCAGAACAGCAGTAAAAATGAGTCACAGAAATGACAGAGATAAATGGATGGTGGGAGTAAAGAGAGTTGAAGTGACTAAGGCAGGTGAGAGAAACAAAGACAGAGTGAGCAGTGAATTGACATGGAGCGAGAGGGAGAAAGAGGTCAAGATGATCTAAGTAATAGGCATAGAAAGGGATTTGATGAATGGATATGAAATGGAGAGACAAAACGATGGCAGGGATGAAGAAGGTGGTGTGAGAGATGAATGGGGAGCAGACATAAACAGAGCGTATAAGTAAATGAAAAGAGCAAAGATAAAGATGGCATGATGACGAAGGAAAACAGGGTGACTAAAAAGATAGAAAAAGTGTGACAGAAGCAATGAGAAAGCTGAAGGGGTTTTGTTGAGATTTTGTGTTATGAAATCTTAAAGCCAAGGCCATGGTTGAGTGACAGTCAAAACAGATATTTTTATATATGCACCCAGGAGACACGATCCCAGTTCCAAAGACTGTTGCTCATGCCCTCTGCTTAAAAACTATTATAAAATGTATTTGTGGTCTACGGTAAAATAGAAAAACAAAAATATCAAGTCCAGTTTTTTGGTAACTTTTGGAAACGTAGTAATAATAAGGTTACAAACATAACACCTAAATGTCATATTTGTATGAATAACTGCCTCTTGAAAAGCAATAATATAATACAAAAACAAAATACTAAAAGTTACATAAAACCTCATACAGTTTATATATATATATATAGTATATATATATACAAAAACAAACTGTCTGTGTTTAAAAGAAGGCTGAAAGCTCAGGTCTGCTTGGTGTTAGACCTGCATAAAATAGAAAGACATTGACTGGAGAGCTTGTGATCAGATGTATTACAGTTACAAGTGGACAGAAATCCTCGGGTCAGTGGTTACATTTGTACTCCTGAGGGTCACAATGAAACAGCATTTTGAAAGCATTGCTTCCTTATCAGATGCATCTCCTGATTAAACAGGGATTATTGTCTAGACCGAAGCCGAGGTAAGATGAAGGAGAGAAAAAAAAATCTCTATGATCTCATATTATAGGATAGTATAAACAACATGACAATTAATATTTGTAAACCAAAAAAAAAAAAGAACAGAAAGAGAATAATGTGAGGTACTGTGAGGAGAAAGAGCACAAGCTTCACTGCATCAATCACAAAGAAAACATTCAAATGGACAGCTGTGGGTGACCTGTGAACTCTGACCTTCAATCAGAGCTCACGGCAAAGACAAATGGAGATGCTGACCCGTGAGCTCTGAGCTCACATCCATCAGGCTCTGTAGAATCGCAGCGCGTATCTACATTCACTGTTATCTACCAGATCTATTCTGTTTCTTTGTGATTGCACTGTTTCTTTTTGATAATTGCTTACTGTACTGAAAGAAGTATTCACATATTTTACTTGAGTAGAAGTAATAATACTACAGTGTAAATATACTCTGTACTCTGTAGAATAGCCCATTTCAGAATATTTTTAATCTGTACATTACTTACAAAATGTAGCAGCTGGTACAGGTGGGGCTAATTTATATACAATATATATACATGCAAAGTGAAGTATGAAGTAGGATACAAGTATCTCAAAATTGTACTTAAGTACAGGACTTGTCAGGGCACCACTGATTGCTGATATGCAAAAATTGTATGTTTCATTTGTATGCGCATATGTAATCTAGTCCTAACTGCGGCTTTCTGTTCTGATTTTGTCCATTCAGATAGTTTATTGATAGATTCAGATAGTAGATATTTGTTACAGATTGAACCCTTGAATAACATGCAGATAGAAAGGACTGGGAATGAAAGCTGCAGCACATCTTAAGAATATTTGCAGCAGTACGACTGACTTGAGACTGAAGTGACCTCATTCTCAGTTCATTAGATCAATGCTTGCCTTTAATTACCTCTTTTCAGTCTCTACAGCAGCTAGATTACCGGAAGAAGCCTTGAGCCTAGAGACTTTAAATATTAATTTTGCTCTTGGGAGTAATGTGTATTAATCACAAATATTGTAATGTCATTCAAATTGTCAAAAGTATTATATATTATATAATTCCTTTGTTTCTCCCTTCATTGTAAAGCAGAAAAAGAATGAGGCTGTAACATAACGGTGGAGTTTGATCCCTGCTGCAGCCAATGTGTGTCCATCAACAATACACTGAACCACTACCTGCTCTCTCATGCTATAATCTGCTACATTACAACAGCAGCTAAAGAGGAACTCCAGCATAAATCCTGTATGGAGGATACGCATCGCTGCACAGGCCTCATTGGGTCAACATCACAGTTGAGTATGGTCATCTGTGGTCTGTTACAGTTATAGCTGGGTGCGGTACTTGTGATAGCATGTAACCGTAATGTAGCATCACACAACAGTATACTGTGAAGTGCTGTACTGTGCAGGATGTAGATAAAGCTCAGAGCAGCTGCAACAACAACAAGTAGGATTTAAGCCTGGTTGTATGCTTGCTGTTACTATTACTGCACAAATTGCACATGTAAGTTCAGAATTTGCCTGCTAATGATTATTAATTAATTAATCTATTATTTTTATAACCACTGGAGCATTTCTTGGAAAATCTTACAAATCCACAATTTGCAGTAGCAAACACAGGAAGTGGCTTCTAATTGGTCTAATTGCATCACACACCATCTTATTTGATTTCTTATGACCTCCATTTTGGTATATATTTATGTTACATAAAGACAAATTAAGTACAGTCAGTTTGAACAATATAATAGTGGTATAATAGAAAACAAATGTTGCTATTAAGACTTGAGATGCATCTGTAAATGATGTTTAAACCAGGCATAAATAAAATAAATCAACAGTTAGAATGCAAATGTTTGAGTATGAAGCCAATATTTCAGGTAAAAACAGAAAATTGTGCATTCCTACAATAATTTCATCCTCCCATAAACCCCTAGATGTCTCGCAGTGCCCTGGCATGTATCACTAATACAAAAATATACTGTATTCTGTATGTTTGCACAGATTTCACCACACAATGATTAAAAAAAATAGAAATAAAGTTGTACCCAGTCCCCAAAACCCTGTGGATACTTGACAGATGTGAATACAGACCTTCTTCCCTTCATTACATCCACAATCTGGAAGTGTCATAGGACCACACCATCACACTGCATTGTGGATAATTGCCTGAAACCAAAAATAGGCCAGCAGGCTTGTTGCTAAGCTATGACTCAATGGTGCAAGCCATTATCAGCAGCAAGCACACAGCAGAATAGGCCTGTGTTGTCAAGATCTAACTCAACTGTGACATGGACACACCCTAAAATAGACATGGTGAAAATATACAGAGCATTCTGAGGTAAATGTAAACGAACAGTCATACTATTTCCTGCTTACCCAGTACGCAATTTATATTGACTGTGTTCCAGTTTCCACTTCCACATCCTGGTATAAACAAAGCTCTCCATCAGCATCCCTCAGCCTACTCACATACACTTTACTGTAAGACAGAGCGTGTACTACTCACCAAGTGACTGACAGTTCTGACCTTCTCACCCCGAAACACCTCTGAACAATGCTGAATTCCTTTGTGGCTAACTTGTCTAAACCATATTATCTTTCGTTGTGATATGTCTCTCTGTGGACGCTCTATAAAGTTAGAATGGATCAGACTGTCTCTTCAGTAGCTATCTGTCCTGTCTGCAAAACACAACACAGCAGCTACTTCCTCCTCAGGCTGGAATACAACTGGACTCTAATCCAATCTGCAGGCCACACAGTCCACCAACCAAATCAATATGGACAAGAACAGAGTGTTATGGCCTTGAAGGCTTTGAGTTAAATTGAAGGTTTGGGGACATTTTGGTCAATCAAGAAGTAGAGTTTGATTTCTAGGTTATCTGATATTTAGGTGAAGCTGAGAGTTATTGATTTAATGCACTGCATGCCTCTTATTAAGTCTTCACTGCTTAAGTTTTGTTAAATATTGATAAGCTGTCTACTGCTAATGATGAGCATAAAGCTGCACTGATCAATATATTCAAAATGGATCAAATGACAATGTGCGAGGTGAAAAGAGAATTATTACCCAACTCTGCAGTTCCCCTCGACTTTATGGAGTGTTTTAGTATTTTTCAGCTCATTGTTTTGGTTTTAAAACCAGCAACTTCACTGGTTTGATTCACTCTCACCACACTCATCAACCTCATTTCCAACAGCAGGAGGCTGCTGCTGTTTTCACCGAAAAAGCTCTAAAAACCCATTGTTCGCCACCTGATCAGCACCAAAAAGCAGGCAGACAAAGTTAGCGACTAGCTGGTGAACAGAGTGGAGTGCATTTAGCAGCTAAAGAGCTGAATATTTCCCACAGGAGATGGTGGAGACAAAAATAGGGCTAAAATGGGAGTGAATATTAGACTTAATTCACCAGGAGGCCAGACACATGGCTGCTAATGTGACTCTAATGTCTGCTGGAGGTGTAAATATGCAGTTGTTTGCTAACAAGGTTGCCACAGTGACTTCATAAGCTGACAGATGTTATGTGTTTGCAGCCTGTGGCAGAAAAGTCTACTTTACAAACACACCAAAATATTAATATTTTAAATAAAAGTGTTCTTAAATAGTGTGCTTAGGTTGCTACACTGTGTGGAGTCATATATTACACAAATACTATGGTGGTGTTTCTGATAAAAATGTCTTTTTCCTGTTTTATATTAATACTTTAACCATAAAACAGCCAACGAGAGTTTTCTGTCTATTGATTTTTAACATACAAAATCGAGGGGGTAGCGTAATATTGATGCATACATAAAATTTCTGTTTCCCTTTAAAGCTAAAATAAAATTATGCTAGTAAAATATATTCTCTATAAGCCTGTTTGCCCATGTTATGAGCAGCATTGCCTGTGGTGGTATTGAACTGTTTCTGTAGAAAATTGGTCCTACTCCTTAACCTCTGACCCTTCTCCAAGAGGTGCACACGCAGTAATAACACACACAAAACACACACATACACACACACATACACACACACATACATTCATAATGAAGGGATGTGACACACAACAGGCACATGTCAGAATAATATTAACCTGTCTATGTATTACTATTGCAACACAGACGCAAACATACAACACATGAAAAGTCATTACTCATGTGTACACACACACAGTTCCTTAACCATCCCCCAGTGCGAGCGCATGCGCACACACACACACACACACACACAGACATGTACATTCATTAGTCATTGTGCAGAGTAGGTTTGCAATGTGTATCTCCGAGGACTTCCTTAATCAGAACAGTGTGTGTGAGGGATGTGCTGCAGCAAGGTGACTAACAGCGTTAATTATTTAACCACACAGACATACACACACACACACACACACACACACACACACACACACGCACACACAGGCAAACACGCAACTCCACTGTGAAATAGTGCTGGAGAAAGGCAAACTTGTCTGCTCAGCTCCTTTTGCTCGTATTCTTCCAGAGGAATGACAAGAGGTTAGGGGGTGAAAGAAGGATATCAGTGGGAACATGCACACACAAACACACACAAACACTCACATGCAACAATTTTAGTACTAGCTAACATGCTCAGACAGTGGGCTTTGGAATAAACTGCCACGCTTTGATGAAACATGGCAGGGATCACAGCAGAGGTCTTGCTAGGAGTAATGGCTGTTGACAGGCTTTCAGCTGCATGGGGAAGAAGCGCGCAGTAGGTGGCGGGTTCGAGACACACACAAGAGACAATAACATGGCCTGAGAACAATGGCATGAGCTCTATTACAGCTGTAGCTGTCAAAGAGTGATTTCACACATATATTCACAGCAATGTACAAAGACACGGTGCGCATAGATGGTTCTCTAAGGAAACGACACAGGCCAAACAGTCCAAAAAATGCATTTATAAGTTCATCGAACCACCCACCCCCGAAAAACTGTTGTGTTCTGGCAGCTGTGGTTTTTAACGTAAGTATGGTTGAATGGTAAAACGACATTAGTACTGTTGATTTCACATTTAAGATTGGTGTATTCCAGATTCTACTGTACAAATACAAGTTTTACTATAAAAGATATGCTGTTTGCCATATAATTTACATGAAAATACCATATGAATGCCATATAAAATAAAGGTTTTGTCATTAAATGTGATGGTGTTTTACTGTAAATTTACTGTCAATTAACGTTCTCTCATTTAAACTACTTTATTCTGTATCAATCCCCATAAAATGTTGTACCAATTAAGGTTTTGCCATGAAATATGACTGTTTGGTGAATGGTGTCCTTTCAAGCTCTCAAACTGTCTTTGATAGCAGCTCTGATCTGTTAATAGTAAGGGAGAAATAATCATCCATGCTTTTAAGCGTTTTTTGTCCTCGATTAGTTTTTGTCTACCCACTATTAAACGGTGCAATCAGTGAGCATTCACCGAGCATTTGCCAAAATAATTCACATCTTACATAACTCCCACCTACAGTGTGTATGATCCTGTTCGAAGAAATTAAATTAATTCAGACTTCCATTAAACAACATTCATCTCAGCTACCATCACTTATATAGTGATGTGTAATACATGCAGCATATGCACCATCATGAAGATAATGAAGCGCCACTGTGATCTACTTTGTACACTTCATTACCGTTTCTTTGGAGCACAACCTGTCCTGCTGTGATATCCTTGTGACACAGCTATACGGCTTTAAAGGAACAGTTTGAGGTTCTGGGAAATTTGCTTTCTTGCTAGATGAGATTTTTGATATTATTCTAATATTTGGGATTTAAGTGTGGAGCTGCAGCCAAACGGTGGTAAGCTTAACTTAGCATAAAGAAAGTTATTAGTGCCTTTAAAGCTAACTCGATGACTAGAGTTGTCACGATACCAAAATGAGTAACCACGATACTATACCAGACCATATACCTATACCATATTATTTTTATGAACTGCAATGTATTTGTACAAGTTATAAATACTTATTAATTAATTATAATGTTGTTTGGTGCATGATAATCATAATACTGGTGAAGTAAAAAATAGACTGAAACAAGTTTGAAACAAAGAGTTTGGTTTTTTGGGCGAAATTAGTGGTGCCACTGACAACGATGCCGCGGCAGACTCGCCGCTCGGCCCGGTGCTTCTGCCATGGTGACTGTGTTGTCTCGTGTTTGTGACTGTGCGTCTGGGCGAGACAGAACTTTAGCTTGTTGTTTGTTTTGAAGCGAATTTCTATCGAAGCGGAGCTGTCTTCATGGAGTTCGTTCTTGCTGGCAGAAACACATGAACAGCCAATCAGCTAACAGACGGGCGGACCCAGCGTGCGGAAACAGCCTATCATACCCCCGGACGTCACCAGTAACAGGCAAACAGACAATCATTCAGCAGCTGTGTAGTTCGGTTGCAGTAGTTGCCATGTTCGTTTGTTTACAAGGGAGTAGCATGCAGTGAGAAGCCGGGAGGAGCGTAGAGGCGGCCGCTATGTAGCAGAAACTGGCATCGGTAGTATAGTAATCCATGGTAGTACCGTCATGTAGAATTTCTAGTATAGTAGGAACCGTTACGATTTGGCACCGCGGGGTACCGTGGGTACCGTGGGTATCGTGCAACTCTATCGATGACACATTATATCCTATTTGTCTTGTACACAAACAATAATGAAAAATGGCTTTAGAGTAGGTTACGTGGTCAGACTTCATCAGTCCCACACAGCACATCTGTGCTGATCTCCACTGGTTGCTTGGCAACTTCACTCTGATAACAAGACTCCAGGAAATCACTGGCCCTGACTTTTTTTTTTTTTTGCCAAGAAATAGTAACAGCATATAATTCTTCCTAAAACCACAAATTGCTTTTACATTTCTCTCTGCACACTGATGAAACAAATGAGATATAACTCAATAATTATTGATCTTTTGAGGTGTCCCTATGCATATTCTTGAACTTTTGACAGAGCCAAATTAGCAGTTTTTCCCTGCTTTGAATCTTTATGCTACGCTTAGCATATAAACGCCTCCTGATCCTAGTTCTGCTGCACAGACGTGAGAATGCTTTTCAGTCTTATAATGTACTGTGAAAGAAAGCAATTATCATATTCCCCAAAATGTTAGATTTTACCTTTAAGACTTCTAATTAAAATTAGCCTCTTGGTTGAAAAAAAGTCATAGTGCAGGTGAGAAGAAGGTTTTCACTGGCAAACACTTAAATTTTGCTAAAATAAAAGTCAATCCTCAATCATAAATAAAAGAAATTGTCACTGATTCTAATTCATTAATAATTCTGAATAAATTGATGTGCTTAAAAGTAGTTTTGAGGCTGGAACATGCATGAAATGAGAGTGTGAAGCCTGTGCGTTTGTGCAAGTGAAGTTAAATTCATGAAAATGAGCTTTAGCTATGATGAAACGGTGTAACATTGATTTGACTGGATGTTTATTTATTTTTTTTAATCTCCATTACGCCTCAGTGCAAGTGGTAATATAGAGCCAAACTCACCTCTTCCACACTAATAGACTGAAGTACACATTTTTGATAAGCTTACAAATTCCTCCTTAAGCCATGTCACAATATTATCCTGCCTGCCTGCACTGACCCCGACTGCAGCATCACTTGATTCTCCCTCTCAGCCTCCTGGTTCACCCTGTTCCAGCATAAAATTTCACCAGACACACAGAAATTTCCGTTTCTTTGTGTCCCTGCATGCACCTCCAGGAATAATGACAACACAGAGCTAGCCCCAGGTACAACTCTCCTTCCTTATCCCTCTCCTGAAAGGCACTGACTGGCTTAGCTCACCCTGAATTCTGACCTTGAATAAGTGTCTGGGAAATCCCAAAGGCTATCAGAGAGAGAGGAAGAGAAAGACTTCAGGAATGTGGATGAAGAAAAAAGAGAGGCTGGTTTTCTCCTGTAGTGATGACTGGTTTTATGCCCCTCTCTTGTGTCTTAGTATTGCCTGGACAACGTAATTGTAATTAGTGCCCCTCTATGAATGATATATCATTAAAATGGCTCTCGGCTAGTATGAATATAGCACCATGAGATCGTTTGAAAAAAGTTAACGTTAACCTGGGGGTCTCTTCATTTAATTATACAGCTCGCTAAATGTCTCTCATCCATCTGAATGACCTTGCTTAGTTGTTCTCCCAGTTCAAATTGCATGCTGATGTGAGAAGCACAGCTGTAACTTTAAACGTGTTGTGCATGCACTGAGAGCAACCTTCCTTGTGCAAAACATCCTGTGTGTTTAGACAGTTCAGGTTTTCCTCTAGAGTCCTTGCACATTTATAGGAATATTTGGGAATGTTGCGGCACTAGAATATTGTTAAATATCATCACCTGCCAACTTGTTCTTGTATCAGTTTTTGGATTAAACCACTAGAGGTAACAAGTAATATTCAAGTAAGCAAAATAGTGAAGAAAAACTCACAAGACTCACAAAAAAACTAACACTGATGAAAACTGCATTTGTATTATTGAACGCTGCTTCACATCCTCTTTGGTAAGCCACAAGTCAGTTCTCTCAAATCCATAAACAGTCTCCTGTAATCTGCACTCTTCTCCCTCTTGGCTATAAATCTATCTTATGACTGCTGTACTTTAGCAGGCACAATCAATATGGGATCCACCGTAATTGTCACCTGTATTCACCTGAGTCCATGGACGAAGCAGAATGCTCTAACATTTTGTACAGAAATGTAATAGGACATGGATTGTTTCCCAGTTAAATGCTTTAATCTGCTCCTGGAGAAAATCACATTAAGAGAATGTCACGTCAGTGCTCGGATAGAGGCTATCATCATGTCAGTGGAAGTTATAATATGTTAAAGCACATGTGTTTGGTGCGTTACTGCAATGTACAAACCTCTGAATTCACTGCAATTTTAGGAAGGGTCTCTTTGTAGTGCAAACAAAGCCTTTTCCTACCTCTTTTACTTTGAACTGTCTAATTTTGAACCGCAGATAAAATTTTAATCGAAAATCTTTTTTAAAGGATGTCATCTGTGAGTACATTATTTTCTTCCTAAAATTGTCTTTTCCCCTGAATGGTTTAAGAAAATGAGCTTTCAAATCATCTCAAAAATAATTGCATATAATCACATTCTGTCAGTCTGGACTTCCTGTTCCACCCCTCTGCCACGCCATGCTCTACCCTCTGCTGTGCAAATAATACCACTAGTTTGTGTGTGACAGGCTATAATCTTGGCACCAGCAGGGGCTGGAAGTTGGCTCTGAGATATTACAGTTCCTTGAACTTCATAGCTGATGGATTGAAGAGCAGTTTGTAGCCCTGAAACCGAGTGACGCAAGCGCAGGTGTCCTCTGTGCACCTGTGCACAGCTCTCATCATGGAAAGACATGAATACGTTCAGTGCTAGCTAATGTTAGACTGTGAGCTCAGAGCACTGGGGAGTGTTAGTATTTGTACCACAGGTGTTTTGGACCACCAGGCAAATGCTGATAGGGAACGGAGCTGGACAAGCGGGCAAAATATAACCGGGCTCAGCAATCTCAATGGACATAATGACAGAGGTGAAAAGACGATGCTTAGAGGAGAAGAGGTGAGAATGACAGAGAAAGACAAGAGTAAATTTGGGACTGACTTTTGAGTCGTAACGTTCAAATAAGGTTTCAACAGGTGTTGGAATCAGAGGTATAATGTATACAACATCTCACCAGCTGCATCTGCTGCCAATTCAACATGCTTATGATAAGCCACTGATGAACCTTGACTGCAGCGGTGCTGAACACATGCATAAAATACAGCCTGTGGTCTGCTACAGAGGCTCAATGATGGCCCAGCACCACCGGATGGATGGATGAATGTCAGCTTGGTGCTTCAAGGCCATAAGATACATATGGTAATTTAACAACAACCGCAACCAATATCACCACTCTCACACACACTCACACACCTCAAACAACTTTACTCTAATAGCATGAACAGTCCTGTTTCTGCTTAGCGCTGCATAAATAGTCTAACAGGCAGGAGCAGAGCTACAACTTGACAACGTCTCCAGTCTCGGGGCCCCTCAGAAATAAGCCGCTGTTTACAACAGAATAACAGTCTGTCGAGAGATATTTATGCATACGCTCTGTGCTGTTTGTTCTTTCATATTAAATAATAACAATAATAAAAGCAAGAAGCTAAACCAAATCTCAGCATTTTTTGCTCACCCTTGGCAATGCATAATTTCTGCATATGTATGTGCACACATATATAGTGTGTCTTTTCTATTCTATTCCAAACTCTAAATTGGATAATAACAATAGCTGCCTGCCACTGGTTCACTCCTCAGTTCAGTGTCAGTCATGTCTGCTCCTGAGAAATCACAGTGACAGAGGAGACAGTTTGTTGTGACACCCAGAGCTCCGTTAGGACCTCCTGGTGTGAAAAACGTTAGCCATGAAAACAACAAGCAGATAATAATGTACTGAGTCTTCCTCTATGACACATTAATACATTATTGCAAAACACTCAGAAATGTAATCATATGGAGGGACACACACACACACACACACACACACGCAGACACACACACACACACACACGTGCCATCCCTCTGGCTACATGGCCTGTTCAGAGTAATACACTGCCTTCAAATAAATTCAATTCCTTTTCCTCTTCCTGAATTAGATAAGACACCATTAAATTACATTTGCTCCTTGACACTTGACAATGAGATCATTCCAATTTTAGACTTTTTCCTTGCTTTGCTTTCTCACCCCCAAGCAGCTACAGCTTCAATATCATTTCAACCCTGGGTTGGGGGCTGGTTAGTTTAGTTAGTTTGGGCTGAAAAGGATCTCCATGTGTCTCAAATAAACTGGCATTTGACATATATATATGACATAATGTGAGAGGCATAAACTCATTTAAATAAGTACTTGTTTGGAGATGTATAGCATTTAACAGCAAAGTAATCTCTGAATGAAACCTTTAAATAAATCAATAAAATTGCATTAATGAATAAGATGATTACTTAAAACCACAGCGTCACACACAGTAATCAAAGCAAAGGGGGTCAAATTGAGATCAAACGCTGTATTTTACATGAGGAATTACACTAAATGTCACTAGCTGCATGATTATGTACACAATTCTTCTCTCTATATGAGTGTCACAGGGCTATGGTAGCTGTAGATTTAATCTGGATGTTTGATTTGGATGTAAAGTACAGTAGTTGTCTCTATATACCAACATAAAGGCACATCAAACACTGCTGCTTCTTCTGCACATATCAATCATTCCTGTTTTTAGTTCTTATACAGTAGTTTGCATTCTGTATTCAATACCCTTTTGTTTTTCCAAATTTAGAGCCAGTCAATTCAGAAAAGCAATTATGTGCAAGTCATTTCCCAGTTCACAGGAAGCTTTCATATCCTATCTTGTTTGCCATTGTGTGTGTCTGCCTTGTCAAACAAAGTTTTGTTGGGAACAGAAAGAATACACCCATGTTCAGGGTCCCTAGCTTGAAAATGTTCATCAGCATCTCTAAGTTGAAATGGTTGAAGGCAACCTGAATCATTTTTTAATCAAAATTATCTTCAGCAGCCCACAGTCCTTGATGGACATTTGCAATGTTTTAGCTACAATACTTTTTCATGTTTTCGAGCTATTACAAATGTATTTTTCTCTGTAATACTCTCCAATCTCTATTAAATCAGAAGAAGAATGTCTGCATCAGAGGAGAAAGAGAGCTTGTAGACTGTGCAGACTGTGTGAATGTAGAGTCCTGTAAGTCAAGGACACGTAACCCAATCAGTCATAATGTCCTCATACTGGATAATGGATATTTCATCTGATACTTAATCTAAATGTGTGCATTAAACTGCACCGTACAGTATCTGAGGGATAAGTACTCACACTTTTGCAAAGACACACACACATACACACACCTGGCCAGATGCCACAGTAAATGTAGTGAAACAAGAGGTGGTGTAATGAAGGTCAAGTCATATTATAACATCATAACCTGGTTATCTAAGCGCTCACCACTATACAACCCCATCTCCTCGTGGAAGAGAAGAGAAGAGAAGAGAAGAGAAGAGAAGAGAAGAGAAGAGAAGAGAAGAGAAGAGAAGAGAAGAGAAGAGAAGAGAAGAGAAGAGAAGAGAAGCACAGGAGTCCCTTGGCACCAGTTGTATGATTATTAGTGTAACAAGACATAACTAGGAAGTTATCTGTGTGTGTGTTTATTTTTATGAATAAGGGGTGTTAGCAATATAGGCTAAATTGCCTTGCATCTGCCTCTGTGTGTGTGTGTGTGTTTTGTTTTCTGTGAGGGCAGCCGGGCACCTGCGCTGCTGTGCTGCTCTCCTTCATCTTTTTATATCCACATCCATATTCTTGGCACACTGCCGGTCGTGTCATTCACTTTTTTGTCGTCTTTCCTCCTCCTTTACTTTTGCCTCACTCTCTATCTCCACCTGCCCTCTCCCTGTCTTTCCCCGTGGCCTTTTCTTTCTCTGTTTAGCTTCTCCTTCCATTAACTTTGCTGCCTTTGTCTCCCCCCTGTCTGTTCTCCATCGCTCTCTGTCTGTCTGTCTGTCTGCTGATGTACACTGCCTTAGGGAGCACAGGCAGACCTCTGTTTTAAACAGCACTTTGAACAGCAGTGCCACCCACAAGCAGAGATAAGCGCCTCTGACATGGAGATTGCTGTATGTGACTTTGCATATTCAAAGCGCAGTCTGTCGAGCAAATGGGGTATTTACAAGAGGTTACACCATTCAGTTGCAGTTGCGTCAAACATCACTATCTGATGCAGTGATGAAATCATCATGCACCTGTGACAAACAGAAATATGCACTGTGGGGAATGATACCTACAGTTTCATACAAAAACGTGCAAACCTACAAAATATCATCAGCCACTTGAATACTTTGCATTCTTAGAAAGTTCTTAAGCATGTTTTTATCTTCCCAAACCTGGACAGAACCAGATTTTGGCTTGTTGTCTCTATCCCTGTTTGCTCTCTTTCCCCTGGGGTCTTGGCTAAAATTACCTGACAAAAGCCTCCAGTGGCTGCACAAATTATAACTCTTGTCCGTCAGGAACAAAGGCAATAGTAATGTGATGTTGCTATAACGCTGCAAAAGTATGTGACTTTGACACAAGAGACCGTAGACCAGAGCTTTCCCTAACCGTAACCATGAGTAGGCTGTAACTAAAGCTGAGTCAGATCAGAAAATCATTTTTGGACGGCCGTGTGTAATCTTGTCGATATGGGGCCACTTATGTGTTGTTGGCAGATATTTGATAGTTCAGTTCGGTGAACTCGTTCTATTCCGTGTAGCAACTGGTTAGTGCAGTGTGAAAATCAATTTGCAGGAGCACACTTTACACGTGAAATCCTGCACAGTGAACGTCATGTCTTCTTTGATTTTGTCTTGATGTTTTTGGCCGCTTCACTTTAGGCAGAAAAATCTCAAATGCAAATTTGATAAAAATTCACACCATGCTGGAAAAAGTATTTATCTCGGAAAATTTCTCTGAATTTTCCTCTGACGTGACGTGTGATGTAACCACATGTTAAGCACAGGAAAGACCTGGAAGGAGATATCATATATATCTGTATGAGTGAGTAAACATCAAAGGTATGACTTTTTCAGTTTTCTCTTTGCATGTGCCTCCTGCATATGTCAGTGCTTTGAAAGGTCCATGCAGGAGCACCAGTGGATGATGTATGATTAAATCTTGGATTGCAAGAAATAGGTAAGACCAAAATGGAAAAAGACAGCATAAAGGAGAGTGATAAGCGGGTGTACACAGGGGGAAAAAGAGTAGAGGACAAGAGAAGATGCTGAAAGAAAGGGGAGGAGAGGAAGATGTAGAAAAATGTTGGAAACGGATAAAGGAGAAAAGGCAGCAGAGGGCACCTTTAAGAGGATGGATGGACATGTCCTCGATGAAATGTATAGATGGTTGAAGGAAATGTGTTAAAAGCCCCAGACTGATGATTGCTTGGTTGTTAGTGCTAATGGTCAGTGTTCAAGAGGCAGTGTGTGTAAAAGTATGAACGGGTCTTCAGTTACTATAGCGACGGGGCTATTACAGACAGACATTTTGCCTTTTCTGTTTTTTTTTTGAGTGGGTGGTTTACGCTGAAAAGTTCTCTCCTTATTGTACTTGAACCAACTTTTCCCAGCGAACACACTCTATGCTAATCTCTAAGCTGATAAAAATGAAACACGGTGCAGTCAGGCAGAATCGAAGAGATGTATAATAAGATACAACACACGCCGCAGAAAGATGAATTTATGAATGAGAATCCCTCTTCTCATGTGCACTTTTGTTGTGATCAACTCTTATGGCAAGGCCTAAGTCGCGACCTTGCTGAACTTGCTTGTTCTGAAATTCTTTTTGCTTCATCACTTCCCAAGAGGACCATGTTGACGTTTGCAGCTTTTTAGTCTCAGATTTAACAGTATACAGCTGAACTTGGCTGTCCTCGTAATGAGCATGTAACTTTTATTAAAAGAAAAGGCTTTGGACCATTACGTCTGTAATGAGAAAGTCCTTAGGCCTTTTTAAAATGTCCTGTATATTGTAGGTTATACTTACGGACATCATGCACAGCAGTATGCCGTCTGCCTTCATATTTAGCGTGTAATATATGCAGCATGCTGTAGGCCATATAGACAGACAAGCCAGTTTTTGCCAGGCTTGAAGAAAAATTCAACATTTTCACAACATATGTCTTATTTTTGTAGCTTCAGGCGTCATTCCCACTGGTTATTTCAACATTTTACCAAATCCCAGTGCTTAGATGTGATAACACAGCAGCAGTGGGGTCCTATAGACAAGCAGTCAGATAAGGATAAGGATAAGGAAATCCCCAGTTGCACCATGCTGTCTTACTACTAAATTCAGAAATCTTAAAATTGTTGCTCAAGCTGTCCATTGTGAACACCTGTTATACTTCGCAGGGCTACCTCCAGGATCAGCTTTGCCCTTGCCTACTTACCGTGATTTTAGGAGTGAACAATTTATCAGTGCAATGATTGACTGTGAATTGACATTTCAAACTTCAAACCAGTTTGTTTGACGGCCTATTCAGGCACGTGTCTAGTGATGCCATCCTCTCCGGATCACAGGAAGTAAGTTGCTGATTAAAATTTTTAAAAGAATGGTGGCCAAAACTATGACTATGAGAGAAAACAAACCCATATTTTAGCATGATTGGCACTATTCGTATCATATGCGCATGAAAATTCACAGACTCATGATAATGAAGCTGCCATGTGATGAGGCACAGGAAGGAAAGGACACACAGAGAAACAGCAGCTGTTCTTCTGCTTTCTCCTCACCCTCTTCCTATTCTCCTTCCCCGCCTCCCTCACCTCCCTTCCACTCTTTGGAATGAGCTTCAGCGTTTTTTTACAGTCACTCATTGGGATGAGGGCAGCTGACCAACGGCTTGTGCATGCGTGCGTGCACTCGCGCCCCAAGCTCATGCGCGCCTGGTGATATCGGTGTCTGCGTGGGAACCCATCTGTGCGTGAGCGTGATGTGTGAGCATGTCAGGGTGTAGCTGCAAGGGGAGAGCAGAGTGTGGTGCCGAGGGGGAGGGGAGGAGAGACGGGTGGAGGAAGGGAGGAACGGGTGGTGACTGTTTAACATGATCATTGAGCAGCCATGTTCCCTTCCCCCTCAGTCTCAATCCATCCACTCCACTTCTCTTTATCTCAACCACAGCGGATCTATTATGATTCCCCCTCCCAATAGTGCATTTTAAAGGTAATTAAGGTGATATGTGAGTACACTTTAAATGCCCAGAAAGAAAAGAAGTGGATGCTGTGGATGCTCTCTAATTGCATTCACTCTTGACTATTCTGCCAGTGTTTAAGCCTTACCTCCTCCTCTTCTCCTTCCCTATCTCCATATTTTATATGCGTTCTTCTCTCTACACCTTTCTTCATCTTTTTTCATCAACCATCTGTCTTTGAAATTTGCTTTTCCATCCCACTCATCTGCTTGTCCTTCAACTACCTCCCTCTCTCTCTCTCTGTCTCTCTCTCTCTCTCCTCCTCGTCTCTCTCCTGCTGTAATGACTGAGAGGCTGGTAGAGCGGTGGCAGCATCAACGAAACAGAAACACACAGTCACTCATAGTCACGCTCCTAGGGAGACTTTGAGTGTGTGTTTGTGTGTGTACATGCAGGAGTATGACTGATCTCCCAGGGGGCCAAGGTTGTTCCGAGGGTCACTGAGGAAGTCGCCATGGGAACACAAGCCCCGCCTTGTCTTTTTCATTGTTGTGGGCCCTCTAAAAGCACAGTATGTATGTGTGTGTGTGCGTATTTATTTTCACTCCACAGCATGAATTTAGTCCCAGCTGTCTTTCCTCATACTAGCTTTAGGTCATAATGTCTTAGTGTGTTGTTTCAAACCCGTCACTGTGTTGCTAAAACTAAGGCATCATACATCATACCTGAATTCATTGTAACTCAAAGAACACCCGTACACCAGAGGACTCCCAGGTATCAATCTGAGTAAGTGTACAACCTTCAGCCCTCTTTGCCCCCCGGGAAATTAAAGGAAAAACCCACATTAAGCATCTTCGTAAAGTGTCGGTGCAACCACGAGTCTCCAGAGCTTCTCTGTAACTCTACCAGAGGGATTGACACCATTCTTCCAAACCATATTCTCTCATTTGGTGCGTTTGTTGACGTTGATAGAGAGCAGAGATATGGTAACTGCAGAGGCCATAATAATGATTCATAATCATTTTCATACCTTCAGTGACCCTGCAGGGAAGCATCTGCACACATTGTTTTTCTCTACTCATTCATTCAGCCATTGTGTCAGCCATCTGTGGCCTGTGTGGTAAAACTTTTCAGTGCACGGGGAAGAGGTGAAGCATTTAAGCCAATTAGCTCAGGTAAACTCCAAACTGATAACTCCAAATCATATCTAGCATACACTATTTGTTAGTTTAAGTATGTAATTGAGCTGAACTGGAGCTTAAATGTAGGATGAAGCAGCGTAATGGACTGTACCCTCACAGGCAGGGATGCTGTATTACATTGTGTTGATCTGCCAAAACACCAAAATACCTTTGCTACAGAGAAAGAAGGTTTATGACATAACTATTCCCACTCTTATGACTCCAGGATATCTCTATATTTTCATAATGTTCCTTTTTTTCTGGGCCCAATTGCCTGTGTCCCTGTGCTGTTTTTAGAGACAGTAAGTATTATCTAAATACTGAAGAAGCAGCAATTTAATCTGCTCAGCCACACTTGTGGGTTGACATTTTTAGCTGCTCAGTTATTGCTTCATCCACCACAGTGTTTCCAACCCACCCAGTGGGTGGTGGGTTGCATCTTGTGTGTTCCCTTGCCTAAAATATTTTCTCATTTTAATCGCATTCACTGGAATGTTTTTCATGTTGCACAGACTTATTGTTGCATGAGATGCATTTCCACCCAGGCCTAAAAATATCTGAATCCAACAGTTTGGATGTGACCATGGCTAACAGTTGGTGACAGTAGCTGTGGCTCACAAGCCATGCTGTTTTGTCAGCATGTGGCAAGCCGGCCCAGCCAGCAAGTCTGTCATACAAAGCACCTCTCTGAACCTCACCCTCGCCTTTACTCTCTATCTCATTCTCATCTATCTTTTATGCCCATTTGTATACCTTCATTTGTTAATTCTGAGAACCGTATCTTAGACATGGTCTCATCCAAGCTTCAGGAAACATACTCTGCTATATGTACATTGGACTGAATGTTGCGTATCCGGACTCTGATGAATTATAAATGTTCTGGGTGAAATAAGGAGAAGAAAAGCAGTTTTTTCCCCATCCTGCTGTAAGACAAGCGTGCTTTTGTCCATGGTGCTGAAATGAGAAACTCATCTATCTATCTATCTATCTATCTATCTATCTATCTATCTATCTATCTATCTATCTATCTATCTATCTATCTATCTATCTATCTATCAAGCCAAGCAGAACTTCTAGATTGCATGCATGAATCAACAAGCTTTTGTATTTTACATTTAAAACCAAATCCAACATCAGAATGAGTGAATGGAGCAGGAGGGTGAGCAGTCTTACCTTCAGAGATAAGAGGAATTCACGGGTCACATCTAGGGTAGTGGTGGCTCCTTGGAGCTCAGGTCCCGACCTCTGCTGGTTGTAGTTTGTGTCGATCTCAGTCACTGAATAATGAAGCCAGTAACAAAAACAAGAAGCCCCCAAATGTTGGCAAAGTGATCAACAAAACAAGAGCTCGACCCGCCGTGCTTGATCCCCTTTAGTTGGTAATTGGAAAGACAAAATAGCAGGTGCGTTACAAAATGTACTATACTGTGAGGCTTTGCTTCTGGACTACTTTTCTCGACACATTCTTGTCTTGCAAAAAAAAAAAAAAAAAAAAATCTGTCCAATTCCAGACTCGCAGAAAGAAAAAAACACTCCAAAGACAAAAGAAAACAAAACAAGCCGGATGATATTAATAATATCTCTGGAAAGATGTTTGGGCAGCCACACACTCACACACGCTGTTCCATCCACCGCTTGTCTGGAGTTGTTTGAACAGTAGAGGCTGGTTTACCAGCGGCAGTCCGCAAAATAAAACACTCCTACGCAAAAATCATCATCATCAGCAGCCACAGCAGCGTGCGTGTTGGAGGAGGAGACGGGATGATAGAAAATCTCGACATCTCCATTTCAACAGCCAGTTTTGTCACCGTCCGGAGGGAGGTCGAGGTCAGATATTTGTTGTAGCGCGTCTCCAGAATCCGTGATCAATCGATTAGATGCTATTTTTCTTTTTTTCTTTTATGCACGCTTCCCCTTTTTCTATTCTCTCTTCTCTATCACAATAATCTATTTATCTCCTCGCCTCCTCCGGCAGGTTACTCTCTTTGCATCCCATGCTTGGCGGCAAACAAACCAGACCAGATCGCCCTGAGGCTACAAAGTGTCTGCAGGTGGCTAGTCCCAGAATATATATATGCTACTGTAATTTTTGATGCACGGTTGTTGGATTTCCGTGTATTTGCTGATCCCTGCAGAGAGGCGTCCGGCGTAGATAGAGTATAGAACAAAAATGCGCTTTAAATTCAGAGATGGCTCTTAGCTCCTGCAGACCCAGTGAGTGAATGCAGCCTAGAGTGTGCAGCCTGAGAGATGGCGCTTTAGTCACAGGCTCAGATTGGCTATGGGTGCTAGAGAGAGACAAGAGAGAGGAGGAGATATATATATATATATATATATATATATATATATATATATATATATATATATATATAATATATATAAAAAGAGGGACAAAATGCTGTATGAAGTCTCCCTTTGACTTTCAAGATGATTCACATTCAAGATTCAGACGTCTGTGAGCTGTGATGCAAGGATGCTGAGTTTTTAATAGACATTTTCATTCAGATTAACTCAGCAACCATCACACAGCCAACTGTAGCTTTAAACCTGAAAGTCAAATCTTCACTATGCCCTCTTATTAACACTGGAAACCAGAAGATGCTGCAGCATCTAAAGCAGATTCATTAAGCTTTCCATTTACGGTCACGTCAGTTAATCACCTATAAACTATATGCATATGTGACAGCCAACTCTATAAAGATAATTAAACAATTACACCTGTCCTCTGCCCGCAGTTCAGCCAAGGTGGAAAAACAAACTGTCCCTCTGTCTGGAACAAAACATTCATTAAATTCCATTAGGATGACAGACACAACTGTCCCTGGGAGGATAATTTTTCTCTCTGCATGTGTACCTCCCTCTGTCTCTTGTCCGTCCACTCTGTCTCTCTCTCTGACCACAGGACATATTAGGAATCCATCCATGGATGTGAAAGTTTCCTACTTGTTACCCTCTATCATGTGATCCATGTGCCTCTCTTTGTGTGACAGCATTCCCCCGATGTCAACTTTTGAATCTGAACAGGTTCACCATTTTTTCCCCTTTCTCTCCCTCTCTCTCTCTCTCTTTTCTGCTCTCCAAACTCGTCACTCATCGTCTCCTCTAATGATCCAATCCACCCCTACAACGGCTCGTCTCTCCTGTTCAGATCAGACGAGGGGCAGTTTGAGGCAATGTTAAGAGTAGCAGTGTGAGTTTTTATTGCATTCATTATTCAAACTCACAGAAGTGGAGATTAGTGCACTTTGAGAGTGTGCCGTGTTGAAATATTTATATTAGGAGAGAATGAGATGGTTGGATTGGGCAGGTTGAGGTCAATTCTACTTTTATACATCCCTCGCTTTCTTTTTTCTCTGTTCGTATACATGCACGGTGAGGAGTGTCAGTGTGGCTAGGAGGAGCTTTTATTCTTTAATTTTGTATATAATATAAAGTCCTGCAAATTAGCTTTAGAGTACTCAATTAGCTGAATTTAAAAGATGTGCAAACGTCATAGATCAGATGGATTCATCCTCAAAATCCACTTCAACACATCTTCATCTACCTTAAAACTACGGCCCTGCACCTGCACCAGAGACGCTGCAACAGACTAGACTATCTGTATGATCTTTAACTGCACACACAAACACTTACGTTAATGGGACAACAGAGCAACATCACACAAGCTTCATGGTAAATTACAGTTCAACATGTTAGCTAATGTCTGAATGAACCTGTCAATCATTAAGTTTTCTTTCAATCATTAATTCATTTATTCATTCATTCATTCATTCATTCATTCATTCATTCATCAGGCTTGTAATTAGTTAATGATAAAACTCTATTGTCATTTCAGATCCAGTCACTCCCTCCAGCCAGTCTTGATTGATCTCACCTGCTCACCTTCATCACTCACCTCTTTGTTATTTACCCCGTTACATAAATACATATACCGGTCCTTAGCTACGAGTTTGCTGCCAGATTGTCTATGTGTTACGTGCCTTAGCTTCCTAGATATTTTCCTGTCTGATTTTTGTTTGGGTGTTTTAAGGCACTGAAAATCCTAGGTCCATCCCTGATTTTATCATCATCAGTGTATAAAAATCTATAAGATCTTCATATGTTTGTACCTCCCTGTGAGAAGCACATATCTCTAAAAATATCTCATATCTCTAACTGTTTTTTTCTGAGCTCATTAAAATTGAGCTCAGAAAAACAGTTCAGTTGGGGTTAAACAGGAAAGTTTAACCTTTAAGCCTCCCAACATGTAATCCTTTTGTGAAGCTTGTTTGAGACTTTATCAGAGAGTTGTTGAATCAGCCCTCTCTATATTATATTGAGAGGTGTTACTGTTAATGTTATTTTGTCCCACATGTTCAAATAATAGAGCAATATAATGCATTTAGCAAACACGATCATTCTAGTTCTATAAGTTAATTCGAGACCACCAGAGAGCTGAATTAACACAATGTTGAACATGTTGTAGGACGGTATTGCTTTATTTTATACATATAATATAATGAATCAGACCCTAAGTACAACAAAAACCATACCATAACAGAAAACAGTAACCCTCAGCTCAAGAACATAAAACCATCTTCATAAGCTATGAATCATTTGTTACATAGATTCTGAATTATTTTGTTGCCTATGCTTCTGTGTGTCTATGCATGAGCTTCTCCCAAATTGAAAGCAAAGCATGATGGGAAGGTTTTTGGGGGCAATATCTGGATTGTTCAAGGCAGGATAATGTCAGATAGACCCCCAGGCCTTTTGCATAAACACACACAGACACGATTACACAAAGGACCAGCGTTCTCTCCCAACCATCCCCCATTCTATCCCCCTTTTTCTCTGTCGTTCCCCGCGGATCACAGCCGACTTTACAGCATCTTGTCTCAGTTATGTTTGCTGACACATCAGTAGTGGCAGCCGAAAGATAAGTGTGCATGTAAGTAAAATGAGAAGGCAGGAAGAGAGTGGGAGAGGGTGATCAGGAGTAATAGAGAGAAGTGTGACAGAGCAGAGACAGACTATTAAAGAGGCAGACGTATGATGGTGCAAAAAGATGAAAAGAAACAAAAAAGGCAGATGGAGGAAAAGAAGATTATCGAGCTTCATGTGAAGGCCAGAGACATTAGAGGGGCACACACGTCTCTGTTTGTGCCTCAGGGACTAACAGTGTTTATTACATTAACCAAACACGATCCCAGCCTGTGTCTTTCTCATCTGCTCTCTCTGTTTTCTGCTCAGATCCATCCATCCATCCATTTGTGAGCCTCTTTCAGAAAAAGGATTCAGTGGTTTGACGTCATGTACAAAATTGAATCCAACACACACACATTCACCCTACAACACGTTTGATAATGAGCTTGAAACATCCCCATAGAAGAGGACATAAAAGTAGATGTGATGAACTAGATGTCACACACTTTACGGGACATCCTGGAGTACACCTGTACATCACCGCAACAAGGTGAGAAGTCGGATGTCACTGGATGTCAGCAAAAACAAGATTGGAGAAGAGTGATTAAACACTAAACACCTTTCAAAATGGTCCTGTATCAACCTGTGTGCAAACCATGGCTCTCACTTATGAATGTTTGTACATGTTAATGCCTGAGGTTTTGGTACTTACTGTTAGAGGTTCTTCTGTACCATGATGGGCCAACACACCGCAGTTCACTCCAACCAAAGACTAGCACTAATTAAAAAGAGAACAAGAACATATCACTAAAATCACTTGGGACAGACTTTTTTTTAGGTGTTTTGACTTGTAGAAAAAGCTGACTAAAAACTATGAACATTAATAATGGCTCTGTTCTATTCAAGTGTCCCAGTAAGTCATCACAGTGTGAAAGTGAGCTCATACAATACCAAGACCCTGAAACTGAAGCAGCTAAATGAAATTCAGCTGACATTCATACATTTTTACACCTGTGCTTTTTTTTTTCTTATCCTCTTTGAAAAAGGCCGATTAAAAACCTGCAGGGTGTTGGACCTCCATAGCACATTGTTGGCCACCCCTGACTTATTATGTTTCATGCTTTTATTTCCAATATTTTTTGTTTGTCTGCTTTATGTAAAGGACTCTGTGTCACTGGTTTAGAGAAGTGCTGCAGTATACACAATCTATCATTCACTGTGCATGGAGAATTATGTCACTAGTATAAATATTATATGTGGGCAAAAAATGTTAATGCCCCCAAGTAGTGGTGGTTCTATACATAAAATTAAATCATATAACCTCTTAAAATCTGTTTTTATTTCCTCAGCACCTTTTAAATGTTTTCATATGTGTATATATACTTATTTTACTTAATTTTCTACAGTTCTTTTCTATGCTGGGTGCTTTTTTTGTTGTTGTTGTTGCTGTAATTCCCAGTTTTGTGTAATGTCAAACTCCCTGTTTGTAATCATTTTATACTCTATTGATGCTGAAATGTGTGTAGAAGGCAGGGACAGGTCCAAGAGCAATTATTCACTTCTCTTTAAATCCATTAAAATCCATTTGTCCACTGTAACTCACCTGTTTTATACCAAATACAGACAAATGGACACATCACACAGTTTTCTACGGGGGCTATACTAACCTTTTAACCAAACCTGAATGTGTCCTTCTTGCTTTTGAAACCAGTAATTGACACTTTGATTAGGTCTTCTGCAGCCTTAGGCAGTGGCTTAAGGAAAGGGCTTAATGCATTAATGTCTTATTTACGCCTCCACAAGTGCTTGTTTCCCCCTGAATCCACTTTGACTCAACAAGCCAGGTGAAAGGTAAAGGGTATGGAATAGTTTTTGTTTGGAGATGTTCAATATAATGTATGACATGCTCAACAAAGCAAAAATAAAAAAAGACAGAGATAGAGCGAGCAATAAAGTTTAGTTAGTCTAAGACGATTGTCGTTGATAATGTCCATGGTTGAATTTGGATCAATTAGGGCCTGGCAGATGTGCAGAATCATGGTTGACCCCAGGGCTTAAAGGATACAATCCAATTTTCCTCAACAAATGTAATACCATTAGGCTGGATAAACACAGACAACTCACAAGGGAGGAGTCTCTTAAAAACCAGGGAAAGGAATGAGACAGACAGAGACAGCAGTTACTCAGAAGAAAGAGGCAATACCCAAAAGGGCTTGGAAACAGAGAAACCTAAAGACTGGAAAGTTAGTGATACTCCACAGATGGTAAAACTTTTTCGAGAAAATGAGGGCCTGAGAGAATAGAAAACATGGGAAGAAAAGAATAAACAGCCTCACCTGACCACTGAGAGGGAGATACTGAGTCCACTGTGGCCAGAAAGAAGAACAGAGCTGACAAGGCAAAAGAAAACCAGTCAGTGTTTGGAGAGTTAAGAGCTCTTACAGAGCCTCAGCATTGTTACAATAGTGCTGGAGAAGAAACTTCCCTCACAACTTTCTGGATTGAACTCCAAATCAACTCTGGCTGACGACATTGAGAAAGACAAAGAAAAAAAACTGACTTGAGATCTATCGCTGGAGCTATGAGGTTCTTCAATAAAAACCTTCGCCTTCAGGACGTCACCATCATGTACTTCACTGCCCTTGCCGCCCTAATGGTCATCTTGGTGGCTTCATATCAGGTGCCCTCCAGTGCTGTCGAAGTGTCCAACCTTAAATCAAACCACTCCAGGTCACTTCCACCTCTCCCAATGCCCTTCCACGTGCCCCTTGACCCACGCGGGGAGCTCCAGCTGGCCTGGAACATCAGCTACGCTGACCAGGAGATTTACATGGAGCTGAGGATTGCAAAGCTCAAACACGGCGTGGTCCTAGGGATGTCTGACCGCGGGGAGCTGACCAACGCCGATTTGGTTGTGCTGTGGGACTCAGGAACTAAAAGCTACTTTGGGGTAAGCAGCCCTAAAATGTGTGTCATTTGCATAATCTCTCAAAATATTGAAAGATATCAAACAGGTTTGGAGAAAAAGAAACATAAAGGTGTAAAATCATTTTCTCAATCCTCCCTTTTTCACTCTCAATCTCAAACTTTCAATTTTCATGTTCACTTGTCAGATTCATTAATGCACACGTATTACATGATAGTCCCTAAGAAGTTGAGGTTTTCTTACTCATCTGTCTGTGGTCCCCGGGGCGTGAGATTGGTGTTCATGCGAAAGGAGCCGCCGGACGGCTTGCTTCTTGATCACATAGTCACAAAGGATGTTATCAGTCCCTGCTAATTGGAAATCACTCAAACTGCACTAATAGCTTAAATTCATCAGGGAATCATTAGCAGATTAGCATATCAAAATTGAATCCTGTGCTGATTAAGATGTGTAAAATGCCTCATTTTCATTTTGCCACATACAATCTTTTTCCATAAATTCAACCAAAATGTTTTTCCTGATTTCCTGATGTTTCTGAAAATAACAATTTCTCCTCCTATAAAAATTATATTCCTTTTATATTTGTATATTGCCAATAGGGTTTATGTGGAAATATTAATGAGAAACAGTAAGCAGGGTGAATACTGATTGCAGTTAAATGTGATCCAGTCTCAATTCAGATTCGTCCTGGGAAAAATTATGGTTGGTTGGTTGGTTGGTAAATTAATGACATACGCTGGGACTTGATATGACACGCAACTTGATCTGAGAGTCTATTAGAGATTCCCAACTGAAGCCCTCTCGAACCTACATCTGCAGAGGTCATTGCTTGTGTATTCTGTACACATCTAACACACAAAACACATACTGTACACTGCCCATATTTAAAAAAAAAAATTATATATCCTGTATGTATTTTTTGAAATCATTGGTTTCAGAATCTTTGCATTTTTTGTGGAACAGTTATATAAGAGGGACAGAGAGAGAGACAGAAATAAAAGGAGAGATCTTAGGTGCTATTCTGGACAGATATGAATGTGAGAAACATAACAGAAGCGGATAAACTGAGCTGTTGCAAAGCCTCCTGGCAGAGAAGTGGAGTCTTGTACACCGGGTTGGGAAGGTTTCACAACACGAACCACACAAACAGTTTCACTGATTTCTTTCTGTTAATTGTATTGTGAAAACAATCCACTAAATCTGTTGAGGTTTGGTTTAAAAATGAACAAATAATACAATTTTTTTAACTTTAATTTTTACAATTCATACCATGTGGAAATGAGCTGTTTCTCTAAAGTGTTACTCAAAAACACAATTAAAAAAAGGTCATCCATAATCTAATCTCTAACCTTGTCTATATGTGATAATTAAACTTTTTTTTTACATACAATAATAACTTATGTGTGTTTATGAATGTAGTCATAAATCATTCTGAACGCATTATGTGTGTGTTTTCTCTTTCAGGATGCGTGGAGTGACAGCGAGGGCCACGTCTCATTGGACAGCCAACAAGACTATGAGTTGATCGAAACTAAACAGAAACCCAACAGCTGCTACCTGCTCTTCAAAAGGCCATTTAGCACCTGTGATCCCAGAGACTACCTTATAGAGGTGTGTTAAGTGAGCGTGTGCCTACAAAAACAAATTATTTTGTTAAAAGACTATAACTGTTAAAAGGTTAAAAAATCATGAATCACAGCAAGGTTTTCTCCTGTTAACTCTTCATTATTACCGGGTACATGTAAAGGATAAGCACACATGTTGCTTTATATGCAACCTATGGCCTCAAGCCAAAATATCGTCTGTCAATCCTGAACTGACTGAATCCGACAGTTAACAGGTGGCGAGCAGAAGTAGAGAACATGAGAGGAAGGCGGGAAAGATGGTGTGAACATGCATTTGTGTATCCTAAAGAACGATACAGTGTATTTGCCTGTATGTGTGTGTGTGTGTGTGTGTGTGTGTGGGAGGTGTACATACAGTTTAAATATATATAAAAGCAATGAGGCTGATGATCGTGGAGAATTCATGCTTTCAGGTATGGAAATAAAATACTCAGATAGTTGGGATGAACATCCACTGAAGCATTCATTATAATGATTATGGTTTCCATGGTACCACATCAGACCTCTAAAGTTGCAGACTCAAAACTGATCGCTCATCACTATGACAACATAATGAAACGTTCTCTGTGTTTGCTTTAGCAGGCATCTCAGCCAAATAATAATCATAAGAGACTCTTTATTTGAAATACTCACCCCTGCTGTTGTGACCATCAAGCATGCTTTCTTTTCTGATTTTTTTTGATTGGTCAGGAGGGAACTGTGCACATCATCTATGGATTCTTAGATCAACCACTTGCCTCGTTGGAGCAGCTGAACCTGTCCCAGATCCACACTGGAATACAGAGAGTGTTGTTACTGCGCCCTGACACGCCCTCGCCTACACTGCCTCCAGATGTGCAGAAACTGGAAGTCTTGGCCCCAAATGTCATCATACCAAATCAAGAGACCACCTACTGGTGCTTCATACAGAAGCTGCCTGAAAACATGCCCAAGAGCCACATTGTTATGGTATAAATGCCTCTAAAAATGGAAACACTTAACATTGAGTTTATTTACACACAGTGGAGTGGGTGTTTCAGATGGAGATCGTGCACAGGCAGCTATTATTGCTCCTTGTTTACCAGCTGGGCCTAACAAAACAAGACCCATAGTGTCGTGGTTAGAAAGAAGAAGCATAAATCTAAGAAAATATATCAACACAACAAACACATCACCTCACATCCTTATTTTTGTCCCCTCAGAAACAGGTCTGGTGTACACAATGTGACGAAATGTGAATAGATCCAGAAAAAAATAGTACAGTAGAATAATATACGGAAGTTATTGCACAGTATAGTTGCATATAAATAATGAAGAATTTGAAGCAACATCTTCCTCTTTTTCATGTTTCTTTTTCCACTCTCTCTCTCTCTCTGTTTGTCAGTATGAGTCAGTGATAACTCCAGGTAACGAGGCCATCGTGCATCACATCGAAGTGTTTGAATGTTCTCCGGATGTGCGTGATGTGCCGGAATACAGCGGTTCATGTGATGACAAGATGAAGCCGGGCAAGCTTAACTTCTGCCGCCACGTGCTAGCCGCATGGGCTATGGGTGCTGAGGTATGATGGGGAAGAGACACTCATGCACATCCTGTTACTTTCATTCTCATGAAGACTTTTAACTGACAAAACCCTCTAAAAAAACATCCTTAAGACTTAACTGGATACAACTTTAATGATTCAAAATATACCCAAAAACTGCCCCTTGAAGATGGACTCAAACTGACTGACCAACACCATCAGATAAAGCCAAATAAATCTACAAAATGACAAGTTTTTCATACACATAACAGGTGTCTAATTGAAAAAAAAGAGTTGGAACAGAGCTCGATTTTAGTCCAGTCCGTGTACCTATTATGGGAGATAAACAAAAACTCCTACGCAAGTAATATCCATGCCTAAAACTGCAAGCAGAAAACCTTGTAAAGATGATCCCACATGCAGCACAGGTCTATTAAGAGCTCAGAGACAGTCTGTATGTGGGAAGTACACTCACATGCAAATATTCACAAACTTGCCTAACACAAACACGACTGAAAAGCACATATTTATGCACATCGGGAACTTCAAAGAGGTGCATCCATAGGTTTCCTCATGCCTGATAATTTCATTCAACTGACTCGTTCAATCCTGGCTACGTTCCTGACAGTCAGCTAGCCAACTAGTCAGCCAGCTAAAAGGTTTTTGGAAATAGTTCTTTTTGATGCTTAAATATTGAGTGCAGGAGAAACTCACCAGCTAGTCAGTCAGTCAGTCATCTATCAGGTATTATATCACCCCACTTATGTACTATGGCTACCAACCAGCCGCCTGACCAAGCAAGCAGCCTGCTTGTCACATAAAGCAAAGAGGACAGGGAACAATGAGCCTGCCACCATATTTCTCTGGTATGCTCCCCACTGTATGACAGCCAGCCTGGCCCCTCTCTTACTGGATTATCTGCCAGCCAAACAAAAACAAGCAGGATGCCTTGTGTGAGCTCAGAAGACAAGATTAGGTGGGAAATATTCAGGCCTCTTTCATCACCTCTTAATAGTGTTGTTTCATTCTCCCCGGCATTGCATCAGAAGAGAAACGTGGCCTTGCAAAAAAAACAAAAAAAACAAACAAAAGACATACAAAACAAGGAAAAAAGAGAATGGGGGAAGTTTGAAAGAGGAGAGGAACAATAATGTACAAAAGAAAAAAACGTGTGTGCATGTAGGGAGAAAGTAAGTCTCTCAGGATTATACTGTTATGACATGATTAAATTAAACAATTCTTTCTTCCATTAGAAAAATGTATGTATCAGCAAAAGCGGCTTACGGTCGATCTCCCTGCGAAATGAAGACACTGATGATGAATCAAGATTAAATCAAGATTTCCTGATAATAGCATGGAGGTTCTGACACCCATGGGGCCAGCAGTGACTCGAGAATTAATTTTTACTACAATAAGCAGAATATTTTCAGAATCCAAGGAGTGAAAGAGGAAGAAAAGGAAATTCCCACAGGGTGCATTTATATAAGAATACAACCTTTCTCACTGTAGAAATAATCAATAAACATTTTTGATCCAGTTAATACAGTAGATCCCCAAAACGGCTCTCACCAAGGATAGTTTGAAATTATTTAAACCTACTCGGTTTCCTGTATCAAACTCATTTTAAAATGTCTTTTCAGTCTTACAATCTGTTTTAAATTGTTTAGTGGTTGAGAGCTTGTGAGTAAGCATGTCTTTATTTTAAGAGGCAAAATTGCCATCAATCCACAATTGTACAAGATGTGATTTTTTTTTTACTATTTGCTTTGCTTTGACAAAGGATCAAATCTTACACAGGGTGGGGGGCTAAGTTTGAGAAACAGAGAGGCCAGATATAAAGACTGGAATATACGTGTGGGTGACCTCTTTTTGTCACCCTCTAACAAGGAGCAGTTTTTCAACAAGATGCAGAAGATTCAACAAGAAGAGAAGATAGTTTGGTCCCTTTCACTAAAAAATCCAATCCAATACAATGGCTCAGAATATTTGGAAAATACAGGAAACATCAAATCAGTGGTGTGGAATTCAGAGGAATAATCAGTAGTTTGTGTGTGTGTATTTGCTTGCAGGCTTTTTATTATCCTCCCGATGCAGGGCTGCCTATTGGTGGACCCGGTTCTTCAAGGTTTCTTCGTCTAGAGGTCCATTACCACAACCCTCTCCTTATATCTGGTACATACAGTACACATGTTAACAGACACACTTGAACCCGAGCATGTACTGTCACACATCTTTTTTTCTCTTACACACACAAACACACACGCATACACAGGCGGCAGAATTTGCCAGGATAACCTTCAACAGAGCAATGAATTTAAAATTTTCAGATATACCTTTTGATCTCTGTCTGTACGAATCACTGCAGACTTCCTCGTCGTGATCTGACCTCACAATACAAATGTCTTCTACATAACTATCTTCTAATTCTTTACACATATTTTTTTGTTGTTGTCTTCTGTTATGGTGTGTGCATCATCTTATCTCTTCCATCCTTCCAACAGAGATAGAACAAACGCTTTGCATCAAGTTAAAATCCTGGACACGAATCTAGAAGATAGTAACACTGGTGTGCTCAGCGATCATGATTTGATTTGTTTGTATGTATGGTGCATTTTATGCCTTCAGAGGACTGCCTGTAGAGAAATAATAGGAAATAAGGGAAGAGAGAGATGGTCTCTAGCTGTAACTAAATGTGAGATGTTGCAAATCAAACCCTCAGGCCACCAGGGAACCTCCCTCATGTGAATTTTTAAACCTATCTCAGAAATATTACCCGAACAGAACAAAATGTACGACCACATGCAGAGCACACATTCCATGCTGATTATACTTCAGCTCTCAAATCTTAAATTTACTCTATAGAAGATCACATGCAGTAAATTGACGTGTCACTAATCTATATTTCATAGCTTGGTTTACTGCAAAATAGTTTTGGTTATTTTCATATGATCTATGAGTAAACTTCCTGTATATATTCCTCATGCAGACCGCCGTGACTCATCAGGGATACGGTTGCATTTTACCCCTAGTCTGAGGCGGTATGATGCAGGGATCATGGAGCTGGGCCTTGTTTATACTCCTGTGATGGCTATCCCACCGAAACAACACACCTTCTACCTCAGTGGATATTGCACATCCAAGTGTACTCAGACTGTATGTATACAAAAAATATTGTTTGTATGAAGTTTTGGTCCCTAAAGCACAAAAATCTTGACCTTGACCTTAAAAACTCTGTATCTCTGCATCCCCCATTTGTGTGTATAGGCTTTGCCTCCAGGAGGAATCTATATATTTGCATCCCAGCTGCACACCCACCTGGCAGGGCGTGGGGTGAGGACAGTTTTGGTGAGGGGAGGCAAAGAGCTGGAGGTGGTACAAGAGGACCAGCACTTCAGTACACACTACCAGGTGAGCAACAGTAAATCTTATTTTACCCAGAGGAACTGAGTGCAGAGATCCACTTTTGTGCATTGTATCTTGAGTGAAAAGTGAGTTTTACTTCAGCTCACACTGAGCTGTATGCTACTGGGACAAAGATCCTGAACAAAGAACTGACAAATGAAGTCTGAGGCCGGCTAATTCAACTGTCGGCTTCTATTGCACCTTAAAATAAAAATCTGTTACCTCGTGACAATCTGAAAATCTTAGAATTAGTCTTTGATTTTTAGTGGCTGACTCATGTATAACAATCTAAAAATACAAGCATGATGGTCCATTGTGTACTTGTTACAGATGAGGAGTTTAAAAAGAACATAATGACCATGTGATATTTAAAGAATTGGGTAAAGGAAGTGGCATTGTGCAGTTTGGCCAATTACTTATTATTAAAGATCCAGTGTGTAGGATTTAGGGGCATCCGTTGGTGAGGCTGCAGATTGTAAACAGCTGAATAGCACTCGCCATCTACAGTGACCACTGTAGAAAGATGACAGTGAATCGTGGTGGACTCAATGGAAGAGGACCCGCTCTCTCTGTAAATATAAAGGTTTCATTCTGAGGTAACGAAAACACAAAGAGTGAGGTGATTGTACATGAGTGAAATCTCAAAATTTCAGTTCTGCTAATATAGTCTCACACGCACACTGAACATCTAAAAATTCCTTTGCACTTACTTCTAGATGCAGAAGCTGCACGCCAAACTTACAAAAAGCCAAAATATTAAAACTGTATTTTCATATTTCTCTCAGCTCTATGCCTGTTGGTTGATACTAAGGATAAAAATCTTTAAAATCAGTCTACAAATATATAAATATATTCTTTAGAAAAAGGTAATTCCCTAAAACAGCGGGGCACAAGATTTTTTAGCAAACAATACTCAAACAGGAGTAAATAGTGCATTTGATGGGGATTATTTTAAGCAGTGGATTAATACACATGGTGTAAGTATCTCAAAACATAGACATGTTAACTGTAATGAAGGAACACATCTTCCAGTGCAACTGAGTGTCTCATTTATGTGTTTTTAATAGTTTTTATGGCACAGAGGACTGAGCAACTCTGGCTTTGCATCAATTCATGCTTTTGTGAAAATATAAATCACCTTAACACTTGCATATGACCCTTTTAAGGGTTGATAATAGTACTCATTTTTGACGAAACACTTACATAGCTAATCAGTCACTGATTACCTGAGCTTTTATCTGACCTCTTGTGTAATTTGCTCATTTGTCAGTAACATTCTACAGAAAGTCATGGCCCTTTTATGATAAGCAGTTAGGCCTGACCATCACTGACCATCAACTCAACATCAAAACTGACCCACAACAACATTAACGCTATTAAGAGACAGCAGACGACATATGTTGTGTTGTCTTTTTTTATGCACAATATCCTCAGGCAGGCACACAGACAGACAGACACACAAACACAGAGCAGAGGACATCTGATAGACGGCCCGATAAAATCTCCAGCTGCTGTTGTCAAACTAATCAGAGGGTACCTGTGTGGCAGTGTTGTTTGAAACCCTGCAGCCTCATTAGCCACACAAAGGGTTTATCAAAGCATTCTCGGCAAAGCTAACGGACCTTTTCACACATACACACACGGCCAGTAAGCATGAAAAACGCCTCGGAGGAAAGAATCAAAAGCAACCGGTGTTTTATCTTGCTGCATTTGAAGTAAACCTACTGTACACAGAGTGTCTAATTAGGCCCAAAATTAAGATGCTAGAGAGGGAAATGCATTGGAAGAAATACATCCAGTGGTAACAATGAGTTCTGTTTTGATCTTTGAAAAACTTAAAGCACTGTTCTGTTCAATCCACCAAGATCATTGTCTGCGTTTTGGAAATGCAGAAACCAGCATTCCAGTCATATATATATATACAGATGGAAGAACACAGGAAAAATATGAATGTCTAATGTGCTGTATTTGTTTTTTCTTCTCTTGCTTATAGACAATCAGAGTTCTACTGAAAATGGTGAATGTGTTACCCGTAAGTATAAGATCGATCAACACACGCCTGCATTTGAATTGTGCTCTAGTTCATTTTTGTGCAGAGTTCTCATTCAGCAAGAATGGAGATTTTACTATTCTGCAAGGTCAGCCAACGACTTCTGAATGGTAGTGCCCCAGATGTATACACCCTCCCTTTGCATTTAAAGTATTGAATTAAAATACCTCGCTGCTGTTTAAGGTGCTTAAATATAGTGTAAATAGGGGCAAGGTGTAAAATCAGTGCTGTGATAGGACGTTCTCAGGAGACGGCAGCAGCTGAGCTCAAAGCAGAATTCTGTTCAGCTGGCTCTCTTGAATAACTAATTTTCTGTCAGTAACCTTGAATTATGTACAGTGCTGTTTTGTTAAACTTGAAATACAGTATGGTGAACTGCTGTGTTTGTGCTTGATGCTGCAGGGCGATGTCCTCATAACAAAGTGTACTTATAACACAGAAGATAGGAGCAAGCCTACAGTGGTAAGCAGAACACCATCAATATACTAAAGTTCACCTTGAGCACTGTCAACAACAGCAGAGCCGAGAGTATTCCCTTCTCAAATCTTCCTCTGAATTCCTTTAAACTCATCTTAATACTCGTAATCCTAGCATCTCCCCCCTCCTCCTAATACCTACATCTGCCCTTTGTACTATTCATCTACGCCTTCCTTCCCATCTCCGTCCAAAACTCTTTGTCTCCTCAGGGAGGTTTTGGCATCATGGAGGAAATGTGTGTCAACTACATTCACTACTATCCTCGAACTAGACTGGAGCTCTGCAAGACGCATGTTGACCCAGGATACCTGCAGAAATACTTTAACTTCATTAACAGGTAGCACACGCACAAACCATCTCCCTCCCTCGAAAATCATTTGCTTGTTCCCCTTGTCCTTCATTCTCTCTTTTTTATTTTGCATCTTGAGTTCCATCTCCCGTGTGACTAAGCAATTTTTGGTTTCAGCATTCATCCCTTCCCCCTCTCCCTCCTTCACTCCCAGGAACCAGAGTGATTACTTCTTTTAATCTCGAAAAACCAGATGCTTTGTCCTTTAAAGTGAAACTGTGTTCTCCTAACGCCAATTTGAACAGAGCTTTTTTTTTTTTTAATCTCTTCCTCCTTGCTCAATCTCACCCTGCCTCCCTCTTTTATCGACTTTCCTTCAACCTCTCTCTCTCCTCCCTTCAGATTCCATGGAAATGACCAGTGTGTGTGTGGTGAGGTTAGTGTGACGGAGCAGTATTCTCAACTACAGTGGGACGCATTCAGCGGAGAAGTGCTGGACTCCCTTTATAATACAGCCCCCATGTCCATGCACTGCAACCAGTCGAGTGCAAGGCTCTTCCCCGTAAGTCCCTACTCACACACAGTCGACTGCCAAGCCACCAATTAAACCAGCTCAAATAGAATGGACAGCTTGTTAACTTGTAATACAAACACAGAAAAACACACACAAGATGTTTGGATCAGAGCGAAATAAATCAATTATAGTTCAAAACAGTGTGGAGGCCTTGATCAAGTCAGAAACAAAATCTTTCTCTTTGATGAGCAACATTAGGGGTGCAAGTGCAAACCAGGACAAACACACCTACATAAAGAGATTCACATGTTTGAGTAAAGCTGATCTATGTGTGGAAACAGCACGCAGATTAAAACATCAGGATGAGATTTAGGAAAGCAAGCATATGAAGCGCATGGAAAATATTCATTTCCATTCATTTCATTAACTTTCATTAACGACAATGGGTGCTCTTGTTCATAAGCTGGCATGCATTCCATTAATGGTGCCACCGCTGGAAGGCAGCTGAAAAACTTTGGCTACAACTGCTTTCAAGATATTTTTGGTTGAAGCCATCAAGCGTGAAATAATCTCCAAGTAATTCAGCAGTCAGCCTCTCACAGTGTTAGTCTTTGTAGTGTCGATACTCCATATAAAGGGCAGCAGATGTTGTTTGGCACTACAAAACTTTACAAGGAATAATGAGGAAAGCACCAGCTGTAGGCAGGCGCTTATTATAGTTTTATTATACAAAAATGGTGAGGGGCAAAGATTGAGAAGTTCAACAATGATAACAACTCCCCTATTATAATCCACCACCTCACAGTCTCCTTCTGTAGACAGTTCACTTCCATTTTACCTTTTCAAACCTTACCTAACTACCTAACTGCATCCTACCAGCTGCTCAGGCAAACATAGGGTGAGCTACATAGGTCCAAAGCATTAAAAGAATATGCAATAAAATACTTGCTTATTGCTGACATTTAAATTTAGCTGTAGGCCGACACAAGTACACTGGATTCAACATTTTTACCCTCTCTACCGTCACTTGACAGTGTCTACACACCCACTGTTTTGAGGACCTATTGATGCACACTTGTTTGTGCTTTCAGTGAATGAGGAGATGGTCAGCAAGGATATCACAAGCAGGAAAAAAAATGACAGATTAGCTGGCAAAAAAAAAAGAATTACACTGATATTAATGCACAAAAACACTGCTCCTGTAATGTTTGGGAACTGTACCCTGTGAAAGGGCGAAGAAAATAGCCTCAAAGCTGTCCCACTAAGATATACTCAAGACCACAAAAAAAAGTGCCATTGAGTGTATTTTTTTGAAGATGTGCCATGGTTGATGTATCGTACAGTGACAACTGTGCAGTTACCTAATAAAACCTGCTGTCTAAATATCAAGGCCACTTCCTGTTTTTTTTGCCAAACAAACCATCACCGGTATCATATTTCTGTTTCTCCAGGGAGAGTGGGACAAACAGCCTGTACCTGTGGTTACCTCCATCCTTAAAAAACCTCGCTACCCCTGTGAGGGAGGAGTACTTCCCACCAGCCAACCTGCTACACCCCCAATCTGAGCCAGAGCGATGTTGGCTCACTTCAGCCCAGGGAGGGGACACCTGACATGGGGAAAGTGTAAAAAAAAAAAAAAAAAAAGTTCCTGCTACTGCAGTATCTGAGCTGTGTTTGTGTGATGTGTTTGAGGAATATGATTTTATGGCTATTTATTTTGTTATATTTTAAGTATCATTAAGACATGAACCATTATGTCACAAACAGTTCTATAATAAATGACTTTAGCAGTAATCACAGTCAAAAATTAAAAATAAAAAAATGCAAAAATGTTTTGTAAGACACGTCCCGCTGTGTCCTTGGATTGTTTTTTTTGTGTGTGCAATAAATCCTAAAAGTCACAAAAATGTTGGCACTTATTGGAATTTATTGGAACACAAATTGCTTTGGACAGAATAATTGATACATATTCTTCCCTGCTCATTTATGTTCTTCGAACTGGTCAAAAAGAAAAAAAAACCAAAAAAAACAATAACAAGAAGAACAACAATTTAAAGAACCATATTCAAAAAGAATTTATCTTTTGCATTTAAGAATCAACTTCATCTGCTTTCTACCATCAAGACCTTTTCATATTACACTACGGAAGGAAAATAACGTCTAGAAAATGAATTAGAAAAAAAAAACCTCCGGACATATTGTGGTAGAGGAGTGATAGTGTTTTATCAATCTGTTTCACATTTCCCATATAAATCTTGTTTTTAACCAAAGCCTCTACTGAGAACAACCATTTCAATGATTAATGGCCTCCTGGGCAGAGTCAATGAATCATTCCACATTAGTAAACATTTTGTGCTGAACGTGCAGCAACACACATCTGAGAAGCAAGTAGTAGTTATACATACAAATTCCCTCATCTGCTTTTGCACACTTCACTGGCTGCTGTTCACATAGCGTATGTGTGTGAGATGAGCTTTGGTTATTGTTTCGCCTGAACTGTGTCTGTGTAAGTGGATGTAAACACACAGACGGAAAATAGAATTAATATTCAAATTCTAGGTTAAGTGTCAAAACAAAAACAAACTATGGATGGAACTACATTTTGCAGTTAGCTTGTATACGCTCACATTAGCACAAAAAAAAAAAATGAACATATTAACACATGTTAACACATGAACATCTTTGATCACTGAACATACCTGCATTGAAGACATGAATCAGGTTATGAAGGTAGTTTAGAACTTAGTGGTTTCTCTTTATGCCGTTAAAGTCACAGTTTTGATTTCCACTCCAATGAGTGTGAACTATTCACGAAGAAACCAGCAAGCAAACTTGTTAGCAGTTATTATGCTTATACACACACACAGTGTATACATATAGAAGCACCATGAATTCTAAATGTGTAAATGTGTAATTAAGACCAGACACCTACGTCAACACGTCCCATAATACAGACCTGCCATACTCCATTGTATGAGTTCACATCTTAATTGCAAGTATTAATTAATGAAGCCAAAGCATTTTTCCAACGCCTCCCACTGATGCTTCACAGTAAAACTACTGTAGAAAAAGAGAGCAGTGGTTATCTCTCCTGAACTGCTGGGAGAGCTTTCCGGTAAATCAGATCGATGTTGAGTTTGATTCAACAAGACTAAACAAGAACTCTTAAGAATGTATTGGTAGATATTAAATAACAACGCGTCCATTAAGAAACTAAACTAAAAGAATTGAGTTTGCAAACGGCGACAACAGAAGTTTATCACCGCGAAGCACAGCAGCAGGAGGACGGATCAGAAAACAAGGGGGTTCTTGTCTGTAACAGCTGCTTTCTGATAACTCTTGTCTTTTTCTGTCATTTTTCTTCAGCAGTGTTTTGTCCCCGACTGGTAGAAAGTGCCTCGGGGCATTTTTTTTGTTTTTCTTCTACCTTTCCATCTCACTCTGATAAAACTCTCAGGCTGTCTGCCTAAGACCAAGTAAAGCAAGTAAAACTCTTTTTGTTTTTAGTCATTGGTATCAAGACAAACATCAGTCACTTTAATTTGACTCAAACTGCCTGAAGGGCTAGTGTATAGTTTGACAATACTTTTATTCCCTAATACGGGACTCTGTGGTCTCATAGGATAAATTAGAAATGACATATTACATTGTTTTAATATAATATAATATTGTGCACTGTAAGGACAACATTAGAATGAATATTTCTAATACTGTCTCTAATAAAAGGTCTCTGGCCCTGGCACTAATTGAGAATTTATAGTATTTACTTTGAGCAAAAACACATGCACACACACACGTTTTTTAGTCCTATTATCATTACTTTGGTTACAAAGACAATAGCTGTATTCTTCTTCACATAAAACATCATCATCACACCTATAATATTGTACTCAGGTTCATTGCGACACTAGCTGCTAGAGCTTCATATAGATTAAGACGTGCTGAGGTATCTAGTGTTAAGACTGTTGGTGTTAATTTATACATACAGATTAAGGCCCCATTCTGAATTAGCTTGAGTTGACTATCGATTGTCTCATGTGAACAAACGTTTAGTTTAGTTTCTAAAACTGGCGATCGTGTGCTGTTATTTGAGTCCTTGAGATCAGTCCAGGAAAGGTGCAGGCTTATTCAGCGTTATCTGGATCACAAATGGGTCTTTTTCCCTTTCCTCAAGTGGACTGGTAAAAATTCTTTCATTACTGGAGATAACAAGATTCAATCTGTCTTCATAGTACTACTACTCACATGATAGCTTTCACAAGAGAATACTGCTATTCCCAAACCCAGAGTAAGTGAGTTATAAAAACGTGGAGCTGAACAACAAAACACTCATTTCAGATTTTAATCGGCACCTCTTTGATATCTTGATACAGGTTTTAGACCATCTATAAAAGGCCACATTTAGAATGAGTATGAGTCCCATCACATCCCCATCCATTCTCCATCAAATCACAGATATCATTTTATTATAATTTTGAGATTCCTAATATTTCACAGATTGGTTTAGACTAAAACAGCTGCATGTAAAAAAGGAAACAAACAAAAAAAAAAAAAGAAAAACAGTTGCACCTCTCTGAGCCTCATTCTTCAACCAGAGTGTTTTTACATGTGTGGTCCTCCTCAAGCATAGATGCCCTTGACGCGTTTATTCTCAGGGTCAAATGGAGATTTGAGGTGGGCTTTGGCCTTGTACGTCACTCCCATTCTCTCCAGGGTAAACTCGCCACTCTTTATGAAATCCGCACTCACCTGATAAAGACAGGAAGAGAGAATGAGAATGGGGAAAATGAAATGAAGGAAACGACAGAGGGAAATGAGCAAATGATGGATAGAGGAGAGGGAACTTAAATTTTGGGCATGAGAAGATGATTGAGATTAAAACAGAGTGAATATGAGTTGACCAATTAATCCACACTTTGTAAAAAGAGTGCTCCCAACTGGTACAGCACTCCAGAACGGATGATTTCACTGTGTTCACATCCAACAGAAGAGAACGGCGCGGCAGCTTTCCCACTGATCTGTCACTCTGTCATTCGCACTCAGAGCTCACTCTCATCACCACTTTACTACTTCCATGTTGAAGCCTTTAGAGGGAACAGTATTGTGGTCAAAAGGCTCTATCCATCTAACAACTTCATTTATTCCCTTACTACAGCATGAAAGGTCTACAGCCAAATGACATCGCGGTAACGGTACACCAGGAACAAAACTGATGGAGTTGTCTTGATCAGAGAACGCCATTACAGCAACAACTGAACACCAAGGGAGAGAGAGAGAACCACAGGGAGCAAAGAACTACAGGCCAGTGTCGAATCCGAGTTGCTGCAGCAAGGACTTTGCCTTTCGTACCTGAGTGCATGCTCTACCACTTGAGTCCCTAATTTTTTTTAAAAGCTAATCTGCAGCATGCTGCAACAATCGCTGACAAATCACAGCAGGGTTGTGAGTCTAAAAAAAAAAAAAAATCATCTTTGCCTTTGAGCACACCACTTCATCCAATAACTTTTTGTGACTCTCATGTTCCTCACGTTTGATGTTCCATCTGTTATTCTGTGTGCGTATGTATTATCAAAATAAATAAATAAATAAAAAAACTAATTGTTCAGTGTAAAGTGAGTAGTGGGACCTGACAGATAGCTGATAAGTACCCAGAAATAGCAGACTGATGCACCTAAGAGCTCAGCTCACATTCTTGTATGCAAAAACACAATCACACAACAGTAGTACTTGTCTATTTTTTGGTCCTAAAATTGTGTTTGTGTATGTGAGCGAAGTGTGTTCGAAGTCTTTACCACTCCTCCATCAGGGTTGCGGATATATCCATAAGCGATAGTTTTGTCGATAAAGAAGCCATAGTCGGAACGCCGCAGGTGACCAATAGGAACGCCGTTACGGAAAATGGCCTCCAGACCAAACATTGGTACTTTCCTGGTAGAGAGAGAAAGAAGGGAGTGTTTAATTAGATTCAAACAATCACTGTACACGCCTTGTTTCCTTCACAAAAAAAAACAAAACTTATTTAGTTGGTCTTGATCCCAGAGCAGATTTAATTAATGTTCATGTGCACAGTAACATGTTCAGAAATCTGCTGACCGTAAACTCATTAGACTTACACTAACACAGCAGACTTCCTCCTGCACGCACAAGATTCTCCAATATATGCAAGCACATGCACAACTACACACACATTCAAGCTTATCACAGCCCAAACACAATATGCCAACTTTGATAAATAATGTTTTCATTGCATTCAAGTTGTTGTGTGCTTCTATCACAAACAGTTTAGTTTGATCATAGTGCATTTCTGAGTGGAACTAATTGGTTTGATACATGCAAGGTTTGTAGAATTTCCTCATCTCATTTGAGGATTTAACTCTTCCAGCTGAAGATTCAACATTAATAATAAACCAAAGACCAAACCAAGAGTTTTTTTTAACTGATAAAATATAAAAACACTGAAAACATTTGACTTCATTTAGATTCTAACTAATTTATTCGATTAAAACTAACATGTAGAATGTCAATAAAGAAAAATCTTAACAGGAAAAAAGATGAATAACAACAGCTTCTTCATCCTGCAACACAATATATCTGAGGCTCAGGAATCTAAACCATACAATCAGAATTACTCACACAGCACATCTGGTGAATGCATTCGTAAAATGGTTTCTGTTCTCTGAGTAAGACCATATTTAGGTTATGGTTGGGGATATATTTGTGAAAGAATCTGAAATGACTTCACACAGTAAACTTCATTTTGTGTCCTTTGTGTCATTTTGTGACATTTCCTACAACGACAATTTGTCCATTTCATTCATTTCTTTCTGACTACCATATAATCTCAGGCTTTTTTACTCACTCATCAATGGTAAAGCAGACGATGCGCCTCCTCAGCCCCTCCTCCTTCTGTTTCTCCAGCCTATCACGTCCCTGGAACGGGATTGAACTTTTCAGTTTGCAGGTGAAGGCTAGCCCCGCCTCCAGGGGTGTGTCATCTGGACGGAGGTCAGCGTGCCAATGTCTGTACCCTGATAAAGACAGAAGGAGAAACAGCTAAGACATTAGAAGCACCAAAAGAAAGGTGGAGACATGAACAAAAAGAACTGTTTTCTTTGATCACCAGGTAATTCAAGGTTTTTAGTACAGTATTCTTTATAAAGCTACAGCTCAAAACAAAGTTAAAGCTGCACTGATCAATGTTTTTGTATTAAAATGGAAAGAAATACGATATAAACAAACCCACAGCATCAGAATCATTTGTTTTATTTTGAGGCTAGATTCCAGTAAAATCTCCACCTGGATTTGTTGATTTGGATTAGTTATTCATGACCTCTTATATAAAGTTACCTTTCTCTATGCTGAGAGAGTCGATGGCCCTGTAGCCGGAGTTGATGATGCCGTGCTTTGCACCAGCAGCCATGACAGCATGGTAGACTGGCAGGCAAGCATCTTTGGGGATGTGCAGCTCCCAGCCAAGCTCCCCGACAAATGACAGACGCATAGCTCGCACCTAGACATGAGAGGGGTTAGAGAGGACGGCTTAGAAAGATGAAGAGAGGAATGTAGAGGATCAAGCTGCCATGTCTCTGCACACAGAAAACAGCAGAAAGGAATTAAGAAAGGAATAGATGCAAGGATAAGATAAGGTGCACAAGAGAGGGAAACAGAAGCTGTAATCTCCCTTTAGAAATGGACGTGGTCCTGAAAGATATTAAAAAGAAACACCTCTGGGGGTTAAGAGGTGGGAATGACGGGAAGGAGATTAAGGAGGGAGTGAGGTGAGAGAAAACAGAATAGAGAAACAGTGCAGAGACGAGGGCCTGAGTAGCGGACAGAGGTGAAATGTAGAGAATGACAGACAAGAAAATTGAGGCACTAAAGATAGTAAAGTAGAAAAGAAAAAGTATTTATCAACCTGGGTATTATTCTTGTAAATGCATCCACTATGAACACTGGTCATGAAAACGTAACACACAAAATGGAGCAACAAAGTGTGAGCCTCACACAGCTTCCCCCCCCAAAAAAAACTAATTTAACAGATATCATCTCAAAAACCCAACTGCAAGTAAACACAGAAAATAGTCCCCTGGCTTCAGCTGCTGGAGTGAAATGCTCAGCAGATGTGGAACAATTACACGCAACTAGAATCCGTTTATCTTGTGGTAACCCATAAAAACCGCAGTGTGTATCTTGTCATTTTATTTTTGCAGCTCAGAAACTTGTAGACACAAACTACCTTCCTGTGTTTTGTCCTACATCTCTAGGTTCAATCAACGGCATGCTACAGTCTTACTCTAATGTAAAGAAGCCAGCGTGTGCACATTAATGTGGCAGACGAGAAGTGGATCTGCCATAATCATAGACTCCCCACTGTTCCAAAAGAATATGGAGCGCGGGTGGAGCTGAAGTGAGATGAATGAAGCAGAGGTGCTCAAACAAACCACCTGCGACGGCACCCACCTGTCAATCAAAGTGGCCACGCTCTTGATTATGCATAAGTTTTAGACTTAATATAAATTTAATGGGTGATTTAAATAGAAATTAAACAGCACATCTGTCATGAATGTGGAAATTAGTTAGAAAGATCAAAACCTTTTTTTTTTTTTTTTTAGATATAATAGATAATAGAAACACAATAAGAATAACACCCAGGTTGACAAATGCTAATAAGAATGATATGCATAAAAAATATATACAGTATGTGAAAGAGGACAGAAAGCTAAAGAGAAAAGGAAGCGAGTGAGAAAATATGGACAGGAGTGAAAAATGAGGAGAGAAAACTCTCCAACAGTGTCCCCAGTGGGTGCTGTGACAGCCAGGCCATCTGGCCAGCCAGGGATCACCCTGGGCCCCATATGTACACCATGAAACTCTGGGGAGGACAGTACATGTAGGACTGTGCTTATGCACAACACACACGCCACCAGATACACAGGCGACAAACTCAAAACACACAGAAACACATGCATGCTTTACGCGCACTGTCACTCACACATCAAACACAGGGAAGTACAAAAATGCATATAAACATGAATTCGTATGACCTGACATGCATGCCAGCACACCCGCTTCAACTGGAGGGTTAGGAAGAAGAGAGAGAGAGATGGAGAGAGTCTAATGAGCTATGAGGGGAGCAAAGGGCAGAGTGAGAGAGCTCTGTTCTCGCAGCAGTGCAGCCATTAAAATGTCACCCAGACAAGGCCAGCAACCAGCTGGAACACAGCACAAGCAACCCGCACACACACACCCACACACGCATACATACGCACAAACACCACTGCAGAGCTGTGAGAAGATGCTGACTGCAATCACCGGAGCGTTGCATAATTCATGCAAGAGTAACTCAAACAGAGGAAGTGTGTCCGTGTGCGCCTGTGTGTGGACATATGTGTCGCTGCATGTGCCGGTACAACATGGTCTCTTTGATCCGAGGCCAGGAACGGGTGTAGAGGTCAACCTGAGAGGCTGAGGCTACGATACCTCACAGCATTATTGTGAGAAAACTGAATGACAAAAATACAGCTTAGTAGAAATATGAGATTTCCTTCAGTGCTTGTAAACAGCAGAGCTATAAACTTTGTTTTGAGTTGTCAGACCTCAGGGGAAGAAGTAGGAAGAGATGGAAGGCGAAAAAGAAGGTAGAGAAAAACAAAACATGTGGACAGACTTGATATATAAGTAAGTCAAAAGGACGCCTTGAGACATGCCATCTGTCCCACAAACACACACACAGTCTACAATCTCTGTTGACTGAAGCTTTAAAATAATAAACCGGTTTCACTCAACGGCGCGTGATTTGCATACATTTTTTTTAATTAACTGCACTTTTTTTTTATTTAACTATCACTGACAGGGTTATTTTGAAGCTGACAAATGTACCACATCCAATTACTGTAGAAATGAGCTGAGGCACAGTGTGTGTGAGAGTGTGTGTGTGTGTTTTCACCTGATGCCCTGCTGCGTTGACTACTTTGTGGGTAGAGAAGGGGAAAGCTTCGTTGCTCAGGTCTGTGTCCAGCACCTCCTGAAGCACCTCTCGACTGCACATAAAGAGAACACAAAGAAACACCATAAATAGAGGCAGTCGGTCGATATAATTTGCATTTGCACCTGTGCAACTAGTGTGATGAGAGATACTTCATCTGTATGCTTTTTTTTAATACTCAGATTGTCATATTGAAATATTTTCAAGACAGCCTTACTACAAAACTATAGCATCTGCTGTGAAAATGGACCATCTCTCCTTCTCCCACAAACACACATGCTAAAATCAATATTACATAAAGATGAGTCAATAAAAAAAAAAAAAAAGTTTGACTAAGTTTAGCTACTTGTTTGTGAGTGGGCAGATAGAGGCCTTTTCTGGAGGATATTTTTGAAACAGCGTGGCACGAAGCCAATGCTGAATATATTTGGGGAAAGGTTCAGGTTACGTTTGCGTGTGGGCGTCCTTTTTTCTAAAAAGCATTCAATGTGGTCACAGTTGGATGCAGAAATAGGTGTACGGTCACATGTGAATACAACGTTTCTTGTGTATATGCATGTGTGCAGGCGTACATGTATGTGCGAGCATGATGCACAGGCTGATATTTTCTTCAGGCTGTCCTCTGATGCCTGACCTCTTTTCAGCAACGCTTTGTTCACTGAACTCAAGAGCCCAAAAGCAAGGCCAATTAGCTATATACGATCAGTGAATGGCTCTGTTTGTGTGTGGTGAGGGAGTCTTGCAACCATCAATTTGTTTCTCTGACTTGCCACTTAACTGTGGCTCTCAGATGTGGATTAGAGGATGCATGCACACACAAACACACGCACACACACATTCACACAGAGCTCTCGTACAGGATATCACATAATTTCATACATTATAAATAAGGTTCATAATTACAAAGCAAACGACAGAGCACCAGTTTCACCCTTTGGAGCATGCTGCCAAGCTGTGCGAGAGAAAAGCTGCAAGTTTACATACTCCCCCTCTCCGGAGAATTGGAATGAGACATCTCTGGGAGAGAAAATGGAGACACGCACATTTCCATAAACGCTCCTAATTTTCTCACTCCTCGAGATTTAACAAGATCAATTTGCCTCGTAGGAAAACAAAAGCTTAAGATTGGAGTGTCGATTTTCTGCAATTCCTCATATGTGGAAAAACAATGAGAAGGAGCTGTGACTCGTTATAGTGCTGTGCAACACATATGTCAATCTTGTTTATATTATCGACACACACAGACACAAACAGACAAAAACACACACGCAGGTACACACTCACACACATTCAGAAGATCAGTGCTCTTTGGATGCTCAAGAAAATTCAATGCGCGCCATAATCAACATCCTATTGTGTGTGTGTGTAAGTGTGTGTAGGTGTGTGTGTCTATTTATCTATAATGAAACACAGTATAGTAGGCTACTGCTGTGAGTGACGCACTGATCTCTGGTTTGACGTAAGCAATAAAAGAAAGAGCAATCTGAAAAAAGGCTAAGAAGACACTGAGAATAGGTGATTGAGCAAAAAAAAAAAGAGGAGAGAGTGTGAGAAAGAATTGGATAAGATCGAACAGAGACACAGAGAGAAAAGAAACTTAGGAGAACAGAAGATGAGAAAAGCCTCAAGGAGAAGAAATCGACACAGCCCACACAGAGTGGCCTAACCCAGCTGCTGGTAAGAAGGAAGAACAAAGACAGAGGGCGGTGAGGTGGGGAGGAGAGGAGGTGAGAGGGGAAGAAAAGATAGATGGAGAGTTCAGAGAATGAGGTAGGGAAAGAGGTAAAGGTGGCCCGGCTTGCTCTTTGAGTGAAGAACAAAAGGAACGCTGTGGGAAGCAAGAAGAAAGTGACAAGCTTGGACTACATCCCATGTCCGAATGCGCAGTACAATTTACACCTGTATAGTGCACGATTTCTCATCCTTTCAGTTCAGGTTTCAGAAAGAGTCATATAGTTGTAGGCTACAGGTTCATTTGGAATCACGATGCATCATATGTTTTTAAAAAGACAAGGCCTTCGATGATTCAGGCTTTTAAAGCCAAGGACCTCTCACCCAAAGTGTAAACTGTTTGTAAGACAGCATGCAAAAGCTCTGAGTAATCTTTATCATTATCGTTCACGCCAATGAAAAATAGATTTGAATTTACTTTACAGCATCATGAAACAGCCAATGGCTACATTAAACTGCAGAACTACCCTTGAATATCTCTGCTTCTGTCCCCTGTTTTCAATCCACCTCTGTCCCTGCACTCACTCACTTCTTACGCCTATGGCCAAGTCTTGAGAATAGGCTCTTAACCTGTTCTCCTCTTATCGATCCAACAGCTCCTCTTTTCAGTTTCCCCACCTCTTGTGTCCAGGATGTGAATCATAACCCGTCTTTAGACCAATCAGTTACCTTCTTTTTTCCTCCTCTCCACCGCTCTTTGCCCTCACTCACTCCTTTTGTCCTTTTTTTGCACCTGGATATATAAATCATGACAATGCTGCCGCCACCCCCCACACTCCCTTCCTCCCTTTTTTTTCCCCCACCTCTTGGGTCCCTGGATACTGATCATTCCCATGTCCTCGGAGTGGTCTGTCAGCTGGCAGCGGAAGCCTTGGTCCTGAAGAACTGTTCTAATGTGGTTCCAGTTGTGTTCGGCTACACCGCCTCCAATGGCCAGGTAGTATGCATCACCTGGAGCAAAGGATGAGAGATGAAAGAAATACGTCAGAGACGGTGACAGCTGGAACATCAGACAAATACAACTGTCAGAAGAGCAACGCGGCGTCTGAATTTTGATACCAAACTTTTCAATTTCAGTTCATTTAGCAGGCTAATCACATAATTTCCAGTGTTTCCCTGCTTTGCTGGATAAGGACATACATAGAAACATAGGTAAAGTGACTGAATAGTGGGATTTCAAACAAATGGGATAAAGTAGTTTAAACTAGGAGACAGAAGAATAACAGAGAGAGTGATACATTTAAAACACACGCAGGCTCTCTCTCTGCTTCTCACCATTGGATTCTGGTGCCAGGGGCAGGTTGGCAGCACCAGACTCCAGTCTGCTCACCGTCAGGTCAGCCTCCGCCCCTCCTCTCTTATTCAGCATGCAGGTATACACAGTGGAGCCTGAAATACACACACAAACACGCACATTAACAATTAATTCTTGTGGCTGGCTTTGTAGGCCAATTTAAAGTGTGCAGTCTCTTGGAACAGAGCCGACGGAAATCTCAGAATAAAAAATGAACCCGAATCTGAGGTCAGTCTTCTGTTTGTATCTGATTTTTTTTTTTGTGAGTAATCCAGTTAGTAAGCTTTTGTATGGCTGTGTGTGCGCTTCCCCGACCCCCTGTGTGTGGATAAGGATGAACTCTTAATAAACTGGAGTGTACTTGAACTTTTTTCACAACGTCGTTGTTTTTAAAAAGGGGGAACCCATTATCATTCTCTGCGTCAGGGAGAGGACGACATGTGTTCCTCGTCTTTTTGTAAAACTGTTACCAAGGAAACAGCTGAAATATGAACCCCATTGAAACTGATAGCTGAGAACATCACTTAAAGCTATTCATGATGAGAACACCATCAAAATGATTTCCTAATGAATGAAGTCTGTATCTAATCACAAGAGACAAAATAACATTTCCGTCATCCTTTGGCCAGAGGAGCTGAGGGTGGCAGTGCTAATATGTGACAGTCTCACTTGGATGAATGATGTTACAGCTTCATTCTGTCACTGCTATTAAAGAAAGGGAGGTGTAAATTTGTTAGCGAGGCATAAGCCAGCCTGCTGAGACATTAAACATTAAGAGTAAGTGTGACTACTGTAACTGCTGTATATCTGGAGAAACTACGAGTGATGGGAGCTGAAAATGCAAGTTTGGATGATGCAAAGTTTTGTTTGAGAAATTACCTTCGTAGGTGGTGTTAGATCTGATTGTCATAATGAATGGAGGATAATAAAGTGGAGGTAGAGGTTATTCTAGCAATTTAGTATTGCACTTTGAATTTCAATCTGTCTAACAGGAGACAGACGACAAAAGATTGAGCAACACTGACGCAGCAGTGTCAGGCTTTAACACAGCTGGCTTATTTGTCTGCAGATGACCCCCCCCTGCTTGTAGGAGGCCGAAGTGCTCCCCATGACTCCCCGACACGACTCTAGCCATCATGTGTAAACTTATCAAATCATTCTGACAGTTATTAAGTTTTTATTAGTTAAAATATTAGTGCAGATTATGTGTTGCTTTTTTGTAGCCAATTTATTCAGTGTCCATGGGTCAGATCTGTGGGGTGGTACCACTGGGAGTCGCCAAAAACTCCCACATTTTCAGTTCCCACACAGACCTAAAAAAGGTCGGATGACAGATCTCAGACTCTGAAAAGATATTGCTGTCAACACGAAGGCGTTTTATCGTGTTCACAGCAGGGGAAATTGACAGTGGTTGAAGAAATAAAGAGGAAAGTGGAGAAAAGTATAAAGTATATTGGAGCTTTGTCCATTTTCACATCTGTACACACCTATTACTGCAGCAAGCAGGCGTAGCTGTCGGTTTGCGGGTAAGTTACAAAGAAATCTGGCACTGCAGGCTCCCCTGTCATCACTTTCAATAAAGCCTCCGAGGCTACATACTGGCATTTAGTCTTCAAGATATTTTGAGAGTTTGTCGAAAAGTAGACGGTCTTGCTCATGTGTTGGCACCTTGTTTAGTCTCTCTATCTGCCCTCTTCATCTGTCAATCTTGTCTCCCATCTGTCTGTGCATTTGTGTGTTTTCTTGCTGTAGCAGACTGACCTGGCTTCTTGTTAACATCAGCAGTGAACAGCCAATCAGCCGCCTTCTTGGCATCTGGTCCAGTGAGATAGAACTTTCCAAAGTAGGACATGTCAAACACAGCCACACCGTGTCTGCATGAGAGGCACTCGCTCTTAATCTGCATTTTTATTTTAAAAAGAAAAAAGAAAAAGAAAACAAACACATCCAATTAATACAGACACTGACATTAAACAAAAATGTCTTCCTCTTTTGGAGGAAAACATGCATCACAACTGTGAAATTAAAAGGGAGAACTAACAGAGAGGTTTTGACGTCAAGGCTGATGATTTTCCCCTTGTGTTCTTGTCCTCTGAGCTTCTGAGTTAGTTTGATATGCACTTTATTCACCATAAACCTGACTCACTGTCTGTGCTGTCATCACTGTTGTGATGTTGTGTCGTCCATAATTCTTATTTCCCATCAGGAAATGAGTTCCCTTTCCACATGGGAGCCTTCAGAGACTGTTCGTACTCAATAAAATAATGATTTTGCATGAAACATTGTTCTATTGAATAACACACACAACTGTACGCTTGGTATCTTACCACGTCATGATGTGGAGGGAAGTCAAAGGTGTACTCTTTGCCGAGCAATTCGTTGTATTTGTAGTTCTCGTTCTTCTTAATGTCATAAGCCCCATAGTAATCATAGTCTTTAACCTTTACAATAATAAAGACAAACAAATAATTAGAGTCTAATTAATCATTACCATTTCCAAGTACAGAGAAGGACAAAGCATTGGACTAGACACTGTGTTGATGTCATCCATTATTGGCAGTCAATCTGTTCCAACAGTCTCTATCCAACAAGCCTTGTGTAAAAAAAAAAAAAAAAGCATCTTAATTGTTTATGTATTTCCAAGTGCCTTTGGTCAATATGTGGATGTAAATAAATCATTGTCATGCACGTGTTTGTGTACAGTATATACAGGTGTCTCACAGGAGCGGGAGCTTCTTTGTTGAACCAGCCAGGTCTTTCCCAGCCATGTCTCTCCTGGAATACACAGCCCTGCTCCGTCAGCACCTGAGGCAAACAATCAAACACAAACAAAAAGATAAAATCAGTACAGAGAGAACAAGAAGCTGAGGGGGGTTACTTTATTGTATCAAAACATATGGCAAAGTTCAGGATGTTTTGGATTTTAGTTAAAAGCACATATTCACAAAATTGTATAGTCATAAATGTATTCTCATATTCAGCTACTTCACTCTTCACAAGCTGCATCTTTACTGCTGTTTTTGAGTATTTAACTCAATTTAGTTGTGAACTGCTGCAAACTATAGCTGCTGTTAGCTCAGTTTGGTAGCCGGGCTGCCCGGACTGTGAGCTCAGAACATCCAGGGTGTGTTAGTGTTTGGACCACAGGTGTTTTGGACCACCAGAAAGATGAGGTTTTCAGCCTGGGGCGTAGGGGAATGCTGATGGGGAGCGGAGCTGGCAAGTGGGCAATGAAACCGGGCTCAGCAGCTAGACAGCAAGACAGAAAAGCAATGAAGCAAGTAGCTGTTTAACAAGAGTAAATCTGGGACTTGCCTTTAGTCTGAAAGACAGATGCCAAGCTGGGCTAGTAAGTAATATTAGCTCGCTGCTATGTCTTGAGTAGTTGCACTTGACTGATGTTGGGCTGTTAGCAAAGTTGTAAACTTTATTAACAAATACACGTGTACAACTGTCCATATTTATGACAGTGGTATTGCACCCCGATACTGGGGGGGACTAAATCAAAAAATTTCTATGCAATGTTGCTTTAGCAGCGCCAATGGATTTGGTGGCCACTTGGGGGCAGCAGAACAAACTACAACAACAAAAACATATTACAAAGTTGATATAGGAAACTTACTAGCAAGTTTACCTGGCAAACATTATATATTTATAACAAAATTAATCTAACATGGAAGGAACTGACGAGAAGTGATGGTAAAAATCCTCGTTTAGCACAAATTGTTGCATATATAGTCCACTTGTGAATTCTTGATTTCTTGACCAGAGTTGAAATAAGATTTTTCTTAGCGCTCACCATCCTCCTTGTTAAAACTGACAGTCGCCCACAGTTGGTAGGTATGTTCTGCTATGCTCTCCTCCTAGCAGGCAGCTAGCTGTCTCTTGCCAAAACTTCCCACACCGAGCTATATTTACCATCCGCGCTACCGGGGTGGAGAAAACGTGTGAGCAGCAGTGTCATGGATGGCCTGTTTGTGCTCTGAAATAATCTCATATTGCGTCCTAAAAGTAGACATTCTCATTATTTGCACAGGCATAGCTTTCTTAGCTGATCAGACTCCTTAAGTACCTCTTAACCATAATACATGCAGTCGTGATGAGGAGCAAGAGCCAGTATCATGAACAGAAGCTCATTTAAAAAAAATAATAATTAGACTTTTTCAGTGTTTTTTTCAGTGTTCTTCTCTCTGCCACCCCTACATTTATCTGAGGCTCTCCAACAGTAGGAAGGCCAGTTGCTAGGTGATAGCCCTCGACGAGTGATTAGCAAGGGTCTAATGGGCTTGCAGCCAAGGGTTGGACCAACCCAATCTCACAGGGACTGTGCTCTCCTTTGAGCTACAAGTCTGTCTACCTGAGAGCAGCTATTTGTGTCTTTTGACTGCTAGCATAAAATCTGGTGTCATAATTATACTGAACATGACCATGTCATCATGCAAATTAAGGTATTTTGTCCTGGCTGAAAAAAAGCTGTGATGGTAAGGAATTTAGTCTTGCAGTATTGTACAATATGGCATTATTAATTCAGATCATTAGATCTGCCACAGCTGCCTGAAAATAACATCACATTCTGACTTTATCTAGTGAAAATCAGCTTATATTCTTATATGAAGAGCTTTCTATAATGTCAATGACTCACTGAAAGTCAAAGGCTATTGAATATTTAACGCCAAAGTCCCAAATTACAGGTAAAATAATATATTTGTGAGGAGCAAAATCTGGCCATGTCACATCATGTTGTGTCATTTTAAGTGTATCAGTTGCTACCTGCAGCTCACACCGCATCAAACAGCAACTGAGTGTGCTGATCTGAGGGACAAACTCTGGAGAGTTGATGCAGACAGTGCCACATGTGCCGCCAGGGTGTGTGGTCTTTAGCAAAAAAAGGTGTGGGTGTTTTGACATGCCATAATAAGTCAGTGGTGTGATGCTCTTAATACAGGTGGAGCTCTCAGGAGTTTGACAGTGTTATTTGCATAATGCTAAAAGTAAAGCTGCTGGTTTTTGTTTTGTTTAACAGATTTTTACCCCCTCCCAAAAAAAGTGTCTGGATTTTTTAAGAAAAAGAGCAGAACTGTTTTGACACTAATTTTCTGGCCTTTTGAAAAACAAGCATGAAAGAATTTCATCACCTCATCACATCATAGTTCACTAAGTTTTTCATTGAACCATGTGCATTACTCAGAAAGAAAAACACTAACAGGAAGTGAGGAGGAAAACTGGAAGAAAAAAAATGGAGAGAACTTGGAGAGGAAATGTAAATGATGTTAAGTCACTTTAAGTATTAAAACATTAACAATAAAAAGTAAAAATACATAGCTTGCATTACAAAATGTCCTTTAAGCACATTTCATTCTGTACAAAACCCTTAAAATAATCTAGTTAATTATGCAGGAAAGGTGCCAGAGAGGGAAGCTAAATAAAACCAACTCTAAGACAGCAGTAGACATGATCTCCAAAATACATTGACAACATCGCTAATGCAATTTTGCGTGACAGTAATCTGTTCTGAAAGAATGCCTGTATGCGTGAGCGGGGAAAGAAACTGCAACATTTAAAAAGGTAAATGAAGTCTGGAACAGGAAAGCAAGGCTAAGTGGGTCATTAATGCACAAAATATGGAGGCAAGGCCCATTAAGAGTTTGTGTCAGGCTAAGGAGAAAAAGCTGAAAGACATCTGAGACCGAACATAAGTGTATCATTAGTAGTCATGTTGGCACAGATCGTATTAATAAATATAGCTGCTGTGGATAAGCTACACTGATAACTTCTGTCTGCTGAGCCTGAATTTGTCTGCAAATATAAGTGGAGAAGACAGGAGAAGAAAGAGAGAGGGGCAGACAGACAGGGGTGACAGAGAAATAAACATACTAAAAGAGATGGGGTCAGAGTTTGACGAATGAGATCTTTGCAGACACTTAGCAGTACATCAGACTAGCAAAATATTCAATGACAGACTAAAGTCAGATTTTTATCATCAGCAACTGAAGTGCACTCTATTCAGCGTTCAAGCCTGCACAACCTGGTGTTTCAGCAGCATTGTCTGTTGATTTGCTCTATTGACACATTGCTGTCTCAATTATCCAATCAGATGCTGAGGTTACAGAGGTTAATAGAGGGAATGAAACAGCAGAACTGCTTTTTCTCTCACGCACAAATAAAGATTGTAACAAGAACAAAGACCGCAGGAGAGAAAGGAAGAGACTGACATTAGAATGAATAGAGGAGGAAACTGTGTTGGGGAGGATGTCAAAAAGACAAAAATGTGATGTCAAAGACAGATGAGTGAAGGCCACGAGTAGATTCATGGATAAAAGTGAAAATAGTAAAGGAATGAATGGCTGAAGGACATAAATCTGAAAAGGTAAAATGAGAGAAGGAGTGAATCATGCAACCTCTAAGAATATATGACGGTATCAAAGATGACTGTTCAGATAATGGCAGTAAGAGATGATCCCATGACTTAGAGGAGAACTGGTTCCGTCTGTGCTAGGAACCCTTAGTCTCTCGATGTGGCTCCAGAAAGTCTGTCTAAATCTTTAGACATACACAACACTGCCTACCCAAAATAAAACTGCTACCCGACAGTGCTTGAAAAAAAACAAACAAGGTTATACTTAATGTTTATCAGTTCTAGGAAAAACAGATAGGTAACAGAGTAGCAGAAGATGGTTGCCTTACAGTCTGACAATATTTTGCTGAAATATGAAAACTTTGTCTATTAGTATACAATGTTTTATTCTTGTTTTCTATCACTTATAAAGTAATCATTACATGTACAGAGGCAGTTCTTTGCTAATTAAACCTTTGGCCTCTCAACTTAAATGAGACATCACAGTTGAAAGGAGTCTGAATAATGCAAAGATGCACATTAAAGTTGCAACCAACTGAATACTCGACAATGAATGATTCTTGAATATACGCTAATGAAAACATACTAATAAATATTGTATTCCATTCCTGCTAATAAATACTCCTAAATCTTACACACTGGACCTTTTAAAGTTGTTTCCTTGAACTCCTGAAGAAAGACTCTGTTTAGTCGTTAGCACTGGAGATAAAACCTGCTCATCTAACCTGATGGAAAGGGTCCTTCCTCATGTTTCGGCTGGCCAGCGGCTCGTCAAAGGGGAACACCACAGAGTAGTTTTTAGCATACGACTCGTGGCTCCTCTCTCTGATCCAGCGTTGGTTGTCTGTCAGCGAGTTATGGAAACGTCTGAGACAGGAGGGAGAGAGGGATCCAGAAAGATTAACACCCGTTAAAAGTCACCAATCATTGAGACTTCATTAAAACTTCATTATTCTGCTTCCTGCTGCCCGTCAATAAACCGCCCATCAGAAGCTCAAACCATGTTCTGCTTTGTAAAGTGGCATCACACCTATGATACTTCATCACTGCTCAGTTATTGTGCATTGATGTACCTGATATCGTAACCGTACATATCCTTTTCAGGGCGGCCGTGTATGATCCAATGGGCCAGCTCTCTACCACAACCACCGCCAAGCATCATACCTGACAAAAACACACAGAAGAAGACATAAACTGTTTGTGCATGAACAGAATCACATAAAACAACAGAATCAACTGCTGAAGTCACTTATTTCTGCTGAATTTACTTAATTTTGTTCTATATATTCTTCTTGAAAGTGAGGATCTGCTTCGAATCTATCTTTACATGCCATTTTAAATTGAATATCTTTCTTTTCAGGCTATAGCTATTTTTTTTCATTTTTTCATTATGTCTTTGATTATTTGTTTAGGCACTGAACTGTCATACATAAAAGAAAAATGTCCATCACAAACTCCCAGAGGCTAAAGTTATTTTGGACTGAGGGTCAAACAAAGCAAAGAAATCACCTTGAAAATTGTGATGGGCATGTTTCACTATTTTCTGACATTTTATAAAGGAGTGATTAAATCAAAGAAATAACTGAAATTACAGAGAGTTGCAGTATAACAACAGTTTTCATCCACGCAGTTGAACAAGAGCCAGTTGGGAAATAAGAGTGAAATATCTGGACAAAAAAAAGGACATCTCTTCCCTCTTCTCTCACTAATAGCCTGTCTGGAGGACTTGTGAGTACGTCTCATTAATTTGGAGAGAAGAAAAAAAAAAAAAGAGAGGCACAGTTTTGTCCTCTGCTTCAGCCTTTATATGTCATATGACCTACGGAGGATTGTTTTGACCTTTGTTCCATCATTTGACCCTTGCTCACAGCAGCCCCTGAGCAATCTGACCTCCATCAGCTGCACCCGATGTCTGCAGCGTTCTATTTATTTCAACTCCACCAACAAACACTGGCAATTCAATATTTTATCCATCTAGTCCCAAAACTGTTTGGTTAATGAGCTGCTCTCTTTTGGCAACCCCCTTCTTGTGTTGTGTTGCTGCTAATTTGCATACATTGTGTGTGTGTGTGTTGTGTGTGTGTACATATACACGCTCTTGCATGCTGTGAGCACAACATCGCTATGCGGGAGCACGAGCAGTGTGTCCTTGCATCATCCCTCCATCTCCATCCCTCACAGCATCCCTCCATCTCTCATCCCTTCACTCATCCACGGGCTCTGTCACTCCAGGCCAAGCTTGGGCGGACGTTTGAACGGGATAGATAGATAGATAGATGGATGAATGGATTGAAGCAGGTGTAGAGACTTAAGGTTAGAGTAGTAGTAGTACCGGGAGGAGGGGATGATGGAGTTCTTCCAAGACAATGTGGAGACAACTAGCAAGTCGAGGTGGCACTGATAAATGTCACCCAGATAATCGTGCTGATGTGTGAGCGAGTATCTGCGTGTGAACCTTCATGCTTGTGTTTTCACTCATCTTATCATCACCTCCTCGCAGCCTTTGTACTTCCCCATTCCTTCCCCACTATCTGGATCTCATTCCATTATGTTTGTTTATCCTTTGCAACATTTTTTCCTTTCTGTGACATTATCTACCACTTTCCTTCCTCTCCTCTGCATTGCTCTCAGATTCTTTTAAGATATTTGCTCTCTCCTTCACTTCTGACATGTATAGTGATGCTGCTACTTTAAAAGTGGGAGAATACATACATAATTGTATTTATCCTTCTCTACAACAATAGCAAAGAAAGCATCTTGATTCAGAGGTGAAAAGTCATTTACACATCTAAATTACACAGCGTGTTAAGTATGGAGCTGGAGTCAGTATTTGTTTAGCGTAGCTTAGCAAGTTTGATGGCATGGGGAAACAGCTGGCCCGGTTCTGTTGAAATATCACAAACTTTTGCTATCAACATCCAGAGATCTGACTTAGAATTTATCTGTCTGCTTTTGTGCCACATTGCAAGCTGCAAGTTGCCAGATATTATTAGTGAATGCAGGTTTTGGTCTGTGTACCAAAATGTTACCAATCCAGACAACTGTGACAGAACACCAAAAAGCTGCGCAGTCACGGCTGTGGTTCAGTAAGAACTTGTTTCAGCGGCCCTTAAGACCACAATTTGACATTTCACCTCATGTACTGTAGAAGTTAAACGAACAATGTTCATCATGTAAATAAGGCCATAAAAAAGGTCATTTGTGAAATATGCTTATTTTCTTTCTAGCTGAGAGTTAGAGGAGAAAATCAATACCACCCATGTCTGATAATATGAAGCTACAGACAAAAAGATAGTTAGCTTGACTTAACTTAGCATAAAGACTGGAAGCAAGAAGAAACAGCCTCTCTCAGTCCATGAGTAACAAAGTCTGCCTACCAGCATCGATGGCTACAGCTCGATGGCTCGTTCCCTGTTTCCAGTCTATATGCTCTGCTAAGCTAAGCTAACCTAGTGCTAGGTATAGCTTTTTAATTTAACATACAGACATGAGTGAGTGCTACTGACCTCATCTAACTCGCAAAAAGCGAGTCAGATGTCAGACTAATCCATTAATTCATGGACAGAACATCTATTATTTATTTTATTGATCCTGTTCACTCTCAGAGATAAAAACAAAGTGTATTCACCAAAATGTCAAACTATCAGTTAACTGTTTCAACATTTAACTGACTGCATTAAAGTCTTAACTCCACGTGGAAACATAGAGGGCCTCCATCAATATCAGTGCTTCCATTTATCTCTCTATCCTCCACCGAAGCTCAGCTGTAAGGTATGAGTCTCATTGCTATTTGAGTCAATGTTTTTTGATGGGATAGAGTATCAAAAAACATTATGCAACTGATGCAAGTGGTTTTCTCAGCACTCATTGTGTACTGCTTAACACACAGGCAATTTTCAGTGCCTTATAATGTGATGTGAGGTGATGCAGCTGAGTAAGAAGTGCAGCATTTAAAAGCAATAACCACAATCACAATAAATAAATGCACTCAAAAGTTAAGAGTTCAGCATGATGGTTTTGACACTGGAATAAGAAAGAATAAGTACGTTGTGGTTGCTAGGCAACAAATACAACTGAGTAAGAGTAAGCAGAGTTTCTGATTGCTTGGAAACGAAGATGAACTCCAGCAACTAAAGCAAAAACAACTGGGGGCTTAAAAAGGTCACAATCACTCAGTGACAGATTTCTTAATGTGAATCTGTCGACTTTGACTCTGTGGTGTCTGAATTACCCATCTTATCTCGCTCTGCCCTGAGCCAAAAAAGCTGTGTGAGTTCACGTGTGTGTGTGTGTGTGTTTTCGTGTGATGGAGTGAAAAGGACAGAAGACTTTTTCTTTGCCAGAGGGACGAAGAGACAGGAGGACGAAGAGTGATTTAGAGAGGGAAAACAAATGACATGGGACAGTGGTCATTACCAAGCTCCTGCTTTGATACAAGCTAGGGTGTTTTGTTTGTGTGTGCATGCCGAGTTAAAGAGTGCATGTGCGTGTGTGTCAGGTTAGTGGAAGGTATTTGGACCATCCTTGCTGTGCATGGCCGGCGGAAAATCCCTAATTATCAAACCACAGTTTCCAGATGTGTTATATCTGTGACACTGAGCTCATTTCACTGAGCTTGGTCTCAGCATGACGCTCAGACTAGAGGACGAAGGGTCTGCTATATTTTATCCACCTCCATTTAGAGAGTAATGCTACACTTCTATTTGCATAAAGTAGAAGAAAAAGAAGATTTTTATTAACATTATTTATCTGTCCATTATTATTTTGATGAATCATTTAGGGTTTGTGTCCATATAGTGCTTTTTTCTGCCAGTAAAGTGCTGGCTATGCGCTGAGGAGTGCTTGTGCGGTTTAAAAAACAGCTATATTAACAGAGTTGACTACACAGCTAAAAACAAGCTTACTACATACAAGGTGCACAACACTCACCAGCTATATTCAGTGCCCAATCTACTCCTTATGAAATTTTCTGTCCCTGTTTGATGATTCTGTTTCAGTCTGACATTACATAAAGCTAAGAATAGACAGACATGGTCAGAACAAGCCTTTCCTCCATTTTCTTGGTTAGCAGGGTGACGAGTCCCACCCCAGTGGTCGCCTGAAAGGGATGCGGACGCCAGCTCCTTTCTGAAAAGTTAAAAGATTTTCTGGAAGTGTTCAGAGCGAAAAAAAAAAAAAAAGCTGCAGGGCTCTGAAAAAAAAAAAGATGCTTCGTGCAGTGCTTTTCATCTAGGCGGCTGCATGCTGCCACATGCGCTCTCTACTGATTGGGAACAACTGAAAAAATACGCTGGTGCTCAGGAAAAAAAAAAACACTACATGGGCACAACCCGCTAGTCTATAACTGAATGAAAACTGTGAAAAATTCCCATCATAATTTCCAAAAGCCCAAGGTGATGATTTCGCTCGTATATTAGGATATTAATTTACAATGATATATAACAGCGAATCTCAGCAAACCTTCACATTTGATATTGAATATATTTGGATTTTCTGCTTAAGAAATTATATCAATGGTCAGTCTAATAAATAAGGTATGAAGCGATATAATCAACATCTCAAGAACAGGAGGCATGAGATACAAACTGACGTACAATCAGACTGATGGTGTCTTATGGATGGTGTCTTGTGACTGGGGAATAAGAGTGCATGACCTCTCAGCAATTTACAAACGAAGCCAACATCCAACCACAGAAGAAAAATGCGTCATATGAGTGTTCTTAACTTATTCGAGCTTTACATCTCTGCAGCTCCCAAGCTCATCGAAACAACTTAAGAGTAGTCTTTTGCTCTTACGCGGAACAAAAGCTCTCAATTGTCTGTCAACGCTGATGGCAATTACTTTACCCTTTACGCCCCCTCTCTCTGTGGTTTTCAGATTGCTGAGATACTCACATTCCTCCCTGTCTAATGTCAGAGGTAAGCTAATGGAGTAAGTAAGTAAGTAATGGAGTGACTTGGGTTGTTGTTTGTATGTGTAGGAGTGTGTGTGTGTGTGTGTGTGCACCTGATCTCCATGGACTTGAAATAAAAATCACTCCATTATTCATTTGTGCCTTGAGTGTCCACAGAGATCGGTGATGGCTGGGTCAAAGTCTTGGAAAAAACACTCTTTGGACATTTCTCTGCTTGCTTGCTTTCTGTTTATTGTGCTATATGCATTCGTTGAAGATTCCTTTGACCTTTCTAGCTCTATCATTTAATGCTTCCCTCCAGGGAAAGCTCTACACCATCAAGTATATGAAAGTGCACAACTGCGAGTGATACGTATCATCTGTTTTAGGTAGTTTATGATGTTGACATCTGATTGGAGAGGTCTTTCCACTTAGTCATCCTAGCTGCATTCCTCATTTTTCTCCCTTTGTTTTCTTTTGATTACTTAAATGTCTTACTTACCAGCACTGTTGAAGCCACAGCCCAAGAAGAAACCTCTGACCTCTGGGGCTTCTCCCATCAGCGGCTTATGGTCTGCTGTGAATGATTCTGCAAACGGACAGCGAGAGAAACAAGTGGAACCAAATGTAAGATACAGAAACATAACAAGGAGCTGATAGATTTTCCCCAATAATACTTCTCCAGTTACATTTATGACATTTTACTATGATATAATAGTTAACTATTAGTTGATAGCTACTTTCTGTTGTCTCTTATAAAAGAAATATGTATTTCAGATCTCCTGGTTAAATAACTAAATATTAGTTTTCAGGGCATAAAATGTGACCTTAAAATGCAAAGACTAATCCAATCATAGATTTGAAGAGTTGTGACAGCCCTAATAATGAGTAACTGGTTACATTTTTAAAGTAACTTGAACGCTGGTAGTAACAAGAAACTACTCTCCTATCTAATGCAGGATGCACAACTCACAGACAATGCATCACTTTATCTGGGATAGTATAACAGTGAGTTATCTGGAGGGATACAGTTAATCTTTTCTTTTGTGATCATTCAGGGAGTATTCAAATGGATCTCATTTATGCCTCCTGCACCGCAAGTTTCTAAGGTTTTTAAATGAATGTTTGCATCTTCAGTTTACCGATTTCTGAAACCTGGACAAAGTAACTGAGAGAGACAGAAAGTACAACTCTTCACTTTGAGTGCATTTAAATGAAAACATGCTTAACCTTTAACTTTACCTCACCTACTTCATTGTGATTCAGGCCTTAATCCTAAACCAACCCTTTGTATACGGGCACTACCAAAACACATTTCTATTATACATTTTCTATCCTCAAGGACATAAGTACGCATGGGACTCATAACACTCAGAGCTCACTGTGAAAGGCACTCATCATGGTGTAAACACAACACTTGAAATGAAACAAAAGCTAGCCTTAAAGCAAGAGTCGAGGGCAAGGAGATGCTCAGCAACAACAACAACAACAGCTGGATTCTGATAAAACCCTCATTTTTATCGCCTTCATTTTATCTAAACGCTCTGAGCCCCGTCTTTCTGGTCTTCATATTTTCTCCCCATCATAGTTTGTTTTCCATTCTTTACATTTTGTTCGTCTCTGTCATTATATATGTCTCACTTATGCTGTTATCAGTCTTTCTCTCTTCATATCTCCATTCATTTCTCCATTTCTACTTTTATCTGCTTATGCTTTGATGTTTTTTTTTAAGCTTTTTAATATTTCCTTCTCAGTTTCTCTCATTTATTTGCCTTCCTCTGATCGCTCGTCCGTATATATGTGTGTGTGCGTTTTTGTAAATGTCATTTGTTTCACTTCACTTGATAAATTCATTTGGACTTGGCAAACAGCAGCATCACACTATGATGATGAAAAATCCAATTCGATACTGTAACTTTTCAACAGCTTACTCAACCACTTCGCCAATGTGATATTGCCCGGACAGGAAGTCAGGCTTGAGCTAATCAAACCATTTCCTCTACAAACACTACACACAGCCTGCGAGTTTAGATATTCATGAGTGAATGCAGTATAGGAGCAGTGCATAAGATATTTCACAGACGGATAGATTTCACTTTTAAAATAGAACGTGTCCAATTTAAGAAGTGTCATGAAAGTTGCTTGTTCCCCGCTGTAATGCATAATGTTATCAGACATTCGCAAGAAGGGCTTGCACAAAAACTGCTGCTTCTGTGGAACTAGTATTTTGTGTGCGTGTGGGTGGGTGTGCGTTTGTTTGTTTGTGTACCTGGTCCACAGACAGTGGACTTGATGCCAGTCTGCTCCAGACCAGGAACTCTGTTTACTGCACCCTCAATATGTTGCATGAATACATCCCAGTCCAGGTCAAACAGGCTGAAGGCAAACTTATCAGACACCTGGGGAATAAAACACAAATGTGCATGACTTTCCTGTAATACTGATATTAAAAAAAAGAGATTCACAGATATTAAGTTTCGAGTACATGATTCAAGAACACATTGATCTTCAGGGGTTCTTACATGTGGCACATCTTTCATTGAGAAAAGATGAAGAGAAAATGCAAATTAGTGCACCAGAGTCGCCCAAAATAAGCTTGTGTAGAAAATTTTGTGTTGTTTTTTCCTCATATTTCCAGGTTTTCTTTATTCCAAACACAAATACATTCCAGGATTTCTTTTTAAACCTGTTAGAAAACAGTTGCTTATTTATACATTCAAGTGCAACATTATAATTCATTCGTTTCCAGACACCTGATAAACGTAAGTCCAATAATTCAATTTTTAAGTCCTGTTTTTTTAGTCTCTATTTATTCTCTGTAGGCTCATCAATCTATTCCTCATCGGTCTTAACAAGGACATGCAAATTCAAAGTCACATCGTGTGACTGTAGAGACTGCCAAATGTGAGAGGACGACACACACAGCAGACACAACACAGTCCTGTAGCATCTGTTGAATCGACTCTCTCTCACCAGGGAATCAACATCTGTCAAATCAGACCCTTCCCTCTCTGTTCCCTGTCCAAGCTTTAATTTGCTCCCATCTGGACTTCTGTAACTCCCTCCTTGTCAATCGGGCCAAAATGAAGCCTTTAGCTCCTACAATTCATGCCAAGAAGAGCAGACCGCCTCGCCTTAAAATTCTCCCTCCCAACACTAATCTGACTGACTCAGGGTGTTCAGATTGAAAAGTCCAGCACACAAGCTTGTGCTCTGTGCAGCGATTTTATCAGTTGTGTATTTCTCCCTATATCCTGGCACTGATGTTGTTATCCGTCCTCTTGAACTTGACTCTTCTTCATCCTGAAATGCAATTCCAACTTCCCAGAAAAGCAGTCCACGTCTTATTTTTAGAGGACGGCTGTTTTTCTGAGTCACTGCAGACAAATCATGCTGGCTAACGTCAACTAACCACCAAAAGTATTAAATATAAGTGATTTGCTAAAGGAAGTCTGCAGACAGAAGTACTAAGAGATAAAGGAGTTCCTATGGCTTTACAATTAGCATTAGTGGTGATACTTCCAGTTTAGATTAACACTTGAATGTTACAGGGATGTGCAAGCTGACAGTAGCTGCTCTCATGTGAACAAAGGGTTTCTGCATTATTACTAAGGACCAACACTCAGCTGGAGTATCTGAGGGACAACGTTCTTTGTCCTAGACACCACACTTCTCTCAATCCCTCCCAAGCCATCGATCCTGCTCATCTCCACTCAGTAGGCATCCTCTATTCTCTCCGTCTCTCTGCTAATTCTCCTTTCTGTATCTCCATCCGCTTCAAGACATCAAAGCAATGCTCGGCTGCAGAATGAGAACAAAAGAAGCTGCTTCTGCACAAAGAAATCCTCTAAAATGTAAAACCACTAAGGAGTCTGTAGAGCGACAGGAAGCCAGACAGAAAGACAGAAAGTCATGAAGTCAGTCTGACACAAGAAGATATCATCAGTGTCCTGCAAAAACCCGGTCTAATTCCATTCATAAAAATGAGACTTAATATGTACAAGTTGTGGCATAATAACCTTTATTAAAGACTAAAACATTTTCTTTGGTTTATTTCTACAAGTTTTAACACTTAAATGTATCTTTAAGCAGCAACATATCACCAAACCTGTTAACAAACTGCTCTAAACACCTTTCTTTGAGAGAAAGTACACATCCATTAAGACCAAGACCACCTGTCGATTTGAGGGCTTTTATAAAGATCCATCTCTAAAGTCATCCACCCTTTGAAGAGTCTGTGCTGCTGACTGCCTGTATATTTACCTTTTATAGTTGCCCAAGAGTTGTTTGAATAATTTGTCTTCACGGCCTTTTGTTATTTCAGTCTTTTACTAAAATGTTTTGGTTTTATTGTTCCAATAAAAGCAATTTTACCAGTTGTGGCACTAAACATATAAGGTTTTGTGGGTAGTGCTAAAAAAGCTCTGGCGTCATTAAAATCCATGGTTTTATCACCTCTGCAGCATGCATTATGATTCAATGTGCCTATTAGAAATAAAATATCTACTGTGCAGGAAATAAGACACTTGAGTTTCACCATAAATGACAACACAATACTTTTTAAACATACTCAGCAAGGTGAATTTCTATAAAAACAACCTTTTCAAATGCACCAGTACTTAATCTTGTTCTTGGAAGACTTCTCAGTATTTGAGTTCAGTTTTTATTTCTAATAAATACTAGTTTGATGCAAGTGGACACAATTCAGTGAGAACTGAAAAAGTACTGAATCGGTTACCAAGCCCTACAGTGCCTACTAAAAATTCAATCTGCCTTGTAAGTAATGTGTTAAACACTAATATTGAGTTTATTTTGTGTTTCTAGTCTGTATATGAACCTCCCCTCAGTGCACCATCAGCTACAAGTACATGTGACTTGCAAACCTGCACTTGTTTCCACTTTTTATTTTGATACTTGAAGAAAACTTTGACATTTTGGGCAATGTGCTTACTTGCTACCACACAAGTTGCCATTTTTCCATTTCTCTTAATGTACAAGTTGAACAAATGAGACACATTTTGCAAATAAGTCAGCTTCAGACCATATGGCAGGCATATTTTTAACCAGCCAGGCAAGCTGTTTCACCTGCCTCCAGTCTTCATGCTAAGCTAATATAACACATCCTGAGTCTGGCAGAACTTGTTCAACATTTGAGGAAATGCGTGTATTCCCTTTCTTGCCAAGAGTTAGATAAGAGGATAGATACCACTCTTATGTTTGTACTATAAATATGCAGATAGAATTAACAGCTTAGCACAGAGACTGTATGTCTTGGTGTATTTCTGAATTAGCTATTTCCCCCTTTTTCCAGTCTTTATGCTAAGCTAGGCTGGCTGCCTCCTGGCTACAGACATGAGAGTGGTATCAATCTTCTCATCCAACTTTTGGCAATGAAAAAAAAAGCATATTTCATCATGTCAAACTTTTTATTTAATGCAACATTTAGCTGATTTTGCTTACTTGTATTTAAGGTTGTCACCTTCAATGTGAAAAAAATAAGAAGATACGCAACATAAATCAAGATTTTTAGTGTCAGACACTTAATTTCCTGCAGTGTGATGAATTTTTATGCAGCAGTTTGTTCTTTTTATGCATCACTTTCAAAGTCCCATGAATTATACTAAGGATTAAAACATCATACCATAGACATGTGCAAAATGTGTATTCTGAATGTTGCTTCAGTCCATGGGTGACATACCCTCTGACAGGACTGATCTATCTGTCATTCAGTTTTGTATTTGGACAACAGGCCGATTTGAGCTGGAGGTATTGGTCGACATTTGAAAAATGAAAACAAATGTATGTCTGAGTCTCCGTAACCAGGGCAACAATGACGTTGAGTGACAGACACCTTGCCTGTCACTCTCTTCCACGTCTAGAGAAACTCATGTCATTCCAGACACGAACAAGCAGTGTATGCATTAGAGTAGTGTGTGCACAAAAATATGGGACAAATCGCGTCCCATTTTGATTCAGTTCAATATGGGACGATCCCATTTTATATGTGATGGCTGTCAACCGTACTTGTCATAGAGTAATTCTATATTATGATATTTTTTCCTATCTTTTCCTTCTTTCCACCACTGTGTTTAGTGAACACACCCACACACAGTTTATATGGTTTGACCTCCAAGCTAATACAGCAGCAAGTAATGAAGACTGGAAAAAAAAAGCAGACTAAATAAGAGTTAAGGTCAAACTGATGGAGAGAAAAATAAGTATGTAAACAGGATTTAACTTTATTCAGCTTCTTAAAGATTTTATGTCAAACAAGAGAGACAGTGCGTCATTTGTCTCATTCAGGCACACAGACTGTCCGAAGGTTAATGATTCAGACGATATTTAAGCTTACCTCATCCCAGAAGATGGGGTTCTGTTCATAACCGCCTACAGACAGGGCGTCACCTTGGAGGCGCAGATATACTGATGCATCATGGTCCCTGACATTTGGCATGTTCTGAAAAGAGTGAAGATTAAAGTGTAAGAATTCAAAACATTAAATAATTCAAACATATGGTGATTTAGTTACAAAATGATGGATGACTTGTTTGTTTTTTCATTTACAAATCAACTGTTTATCTTTTAAATGCCATAACATAAAACATAACAACATAAAAGTTACTACAATCTAAACAATGTATTACTTTGTTTAACTGATGGCTAGAAATGTAAAATATTCATTCATAAAAAGCTAGCATAATTCATGACTGATTTTATGTCAATCAACAAAATGAATAATAATTTCAGCATAACTTTTCTTATCGCAAGAAAACCAAAATTAAAACCATTACTGAGATGGGGGGAAATTTGCTGTAACAAAAGGCGGATTACTTCGTATTAAAAACAAATGTCCCCTTTGCCACATGGTACTCAGTGTTCTTTTTTATGTACAGTGTGTAGACAACAAGATAAACAATACAGGACATAATACATGAAAATCTTTACAGCACCAGTGGCACATACCATGGTATAACTTAACAAACCATAGAGTCTCTTTATGTGTGGTGTGGCAGCTACTGAAATACCATGAAATCTTCTTTCAAAAACACAGCAGAGAGAAGCATTCACCCCCCTGAGTCACAGTAAACATTCTTGTAGAAGTGTAATAGTTACACATAAGTATGTTGTGTCATTTGCATTCATCCTGTCACGAGCGCTTTTCATTCTAAAGTCAACTGGCTCTCTGGGTACAAAACTAAAATACCAGTGAACAAGCTGACATTTGGAAAACGGCACACTACATATCATAAAAGCCAAACTGCTCTCTCTCTCTCTCTCTCTTACTCCTGTGCTGAGTACAGTACATACAGCATGTGATCAATACTAAACACTAGACTTCAATACACTCTGTTCTCACACAGCTAAAAATATATAGCAGTTACTCTCAGCGAGCTTGGTACTTTTTAAAATTTAAACCCACCACAGCCTCCCGAGGACAAAAACACATCTATTCACACACAGACATGTGGTCTGCATGAGATGTTTGACCTGACAAGTTGCACACCCTGGTGGGAACAGATTTCCTGATGGCATCCGAGAGTGCGAGTGTGTCATTTTGTGTGTGGGCTGATGTCTGTGAACATGATGTAGCAGTAATGCCGGTTAAGCTGCTCTTAAACTACATAACAAGAGGAAGCTCTGACAGGCCGCCTAAAGAGGATGAGAGCAGTTCTGCATGTGTACACTAACTAAATCTAATACACACACACACAAAATCCACAATCAGGCACAGTGGGTCACATACACAAGCCATGACAGACATGTGTTATATCAGGCATCCCCCAAATGTGCCCCTAAATACGCACATTATGAGTATTAAAGGATACAAGCACAACTCCGCTTCTCTTTTTCTCATCTCATCTCATTCCAACACAAAAAAAAGTCTGGTGGTGGAAATCTATAATGTCACAGTGCCCCCTGTTGGTCATACACACTTAGTACAGACAGATGAAGGAATTTGTCTCCATGGGGAATGAAAATACAGTAGTACTTTCTACGAGGGTGGCTGAATAGTGCATAACAAGTCATGCATAATGCAAACACAAACACAAGTGGCGTACATAGTTGCTGGACTTTGTGTAAAATGATTTAAAAGAAGTCACATTAGATGCAGGTCTTTATTGCAAAAGGTATACTGTGTGCCCATTCACACACTTTAAAACAAACAAATAACAGAAACAGCACTATTATAATCAGAAGCCTTTTCCGTCACCTGATGAGTTTTTTTGCTCTAAATCTAATAAAATAAAACATTAAAATTGTACCTGCCATTTTCCAGCACAATATCAGGGCCTGCCAACGGCGTGTCACTGTATACTATTTATTTTTAGTATAATGCATCATGAACCACAGTCAAGCTGTTCAGATACGACAGATGGATTTCCTACCTGTATGCCTTCAATTCTCTCTGTCACGACATAGGCATGATGCATCGCGATAAGAGGCACCTTGACGCCGGCCATTTCCCCCAGCTTGGAGGCCCACACACCTGCAGGTACATAAACAAACATGTCAGAATATTCTGAATAAACACAAACAGTGCAAAAAAACAAACAAAAAAACACCTGTAAAATTGTAGCATCAAACCTCTATGCAGTCTTACTTTGTGACATGGTGTCATCTGTTGTCTGATAAAGCTGCACATTTTAGAGTGGCAATATTAATGCTGTTTAATCAGCATCTTGATATGCCATGTGTGAGGTGGATGGATAATCTTGGCAAAAAGAAAAAAAAAAAGGCTCACTAACACAAAGATTTGTGAAGAAATAAACTTAAATACTTGTGGGTATAGAAGAAGAGTATAGAAGAAGAATGGGAGCAAAAACAAAAGTGTTGTGTTGATACTTTTTTTATGAGTATATTCCTGCCCACATTTGTTCTGAGCTTTAGTGTTCCAACTTTGTTTTACTGCCTGCCTAACACTGTCTGTTTATTGGACTTCTGTTCCCCAGTCTAACACCTTCTGGATAAGTTTGCCTATTCTTTTCTGTCTGGTTTTGACTTGTTCCTGACTACAAGCAAATGTGAACTTTGACTTTAATCCTCCCGGCCCCTGAGTCATGCTTCTGAGTTCAAACCTGTTTTCACTGAGCATTACCCGTGACATATATGCATCAGCAGGGAGGTCCTCCCAATATCTTACAGCTGAATACAGTGCATGCTTCACACCGTGTCACAAAATGTGCACAGCACAATGTTTCTTTTACCTGTCAAATAAAAACAAAACGCTTTTAAACTGTGGCTTTGTTGGCTTTGAGGTGACCTGTTAGCTGAATCTCACCTGCACAGTTCACCACACAAGGCGTCTCAATGGTCCCATGAGGGGTCTCCACTGCCTTCACCTTCTTCACACCTAAGTCATCTGTCCGCACTTGGATACCAGTCACAGGACAGTTCTCGATCACCTGATTTAAGGAGGACAGTGCGGAGTTACTCACATGGAACAGGCTCAACAGTGACGATATGAGTTTAGTCAATCCCACAAGTACATGGATTAGGGTTCTTCAGATCAAAGCAAAGCCAAACAAATAGTACAATACATCCTGTCTCTCTCATGATAGTCACATAGTTTCAAACTACTTTAGCATTATTAGGCTAACAAGGCAATCTATGAATTGTCACTCACTGTTTTCTTATTTTTAGGAGAGTATTTTTGGATCCGATAGCCTGAGCTGTCCAGCAGCTGTGCAATCTCAGTTACCATAGTGATCTACCCAAAAAGTAGCCACCTTTATGATGCTGAAAAGTCAGATTAAAGCTCAAAGTTAGCATTTTATTACAAAAAAAAAGCTTGCTTTCAAATTTGTATATGTCAAATCTACATTTTTTTCTGTCTGTTTATACTTTTGTTTCAAATTCACAATAAAAGCACTGACCATAATAAATATGCAGATCTTAGAGCTTAGAAAGATCTGAAATCTCTGAGAGATCTTAGCTTAGACTATATATCAGTTTAAAAGTATTAGGTGTTGTGTGTAACATTTAATTACTGACAGCAGTTAACGTTTAGCTGTACAGACGGTTATCATGTGGCTATCTATACTGGTTTCTCTTGTTCAGATAGGGTGCTATTTTTACACAGTACAGTCCTCTGATACATAATTATCATTCCTTTTAAAGCTATTTGCCGTGTTCAAAGGTCTGGACAATTAACAATGAGGGCTAAGCGACACGGCAAAGTGTGCTAAACTGAACTGATTTTATGTTTCTAATTTTCATGTTGTATTGTAGCTTTTGGCATACGTAACTCATCTGTTTTAAAAATACAAAAACTAACAAAGCTACAATAACTCATACTGGTTGGCTAGAATGAAATTATAAGTGTGTACATCCACTGTAATGTATGATATATATCCATGAATAGAAAGCCACCACTCAGCAGGCCAGCTCACGTTACCGTGGCTCCCCTGGCGGAGGCAGCTCTGGTCAGAGTGGTGCAGGTTCCTGCTGGGTCCATAGTGCCATCTTTTGGTACATACAGTGTTCCATACAGATCATCAACATTCATCAGAGGATACAGGTCCTTGGTCTCCGCAGGTGACAAGACATGGGACTCGATACCATAAACTTTACCCAGCTAGAAATAAGAGAAGATGGCATGTTTTCATTGATCATGGCCGTTTTCATTTAAAGACGATCAGTTGTATCACCTTTATCCTGCATCAAATGAGAAATCATTGCACAACACTTCCTGCATGTGCATCACAGTCAGAGCCTTTAAGCAAACACAACTGATGGAGGACGCACAGTCACTACATTTTCAGGGGCTGGATCAGTTTCACACCGTGTATTGGTTAGGTGAAGTTTCAAGTGAACTTTGAACAACCAACACAAATAATCGAAGCAAACAAAGGCTTTTCTCAGGTCAGGTGCCACCATCGTGTTGAGCAAACAACACCCAAAATATCAACTCAGTCTCAGGAGCAAATTCAACAATTAACTGGGTGTCTGTTGAAACATTCCCAGAGTCTTTAGACTTTTTCAAAATTTCACTTTGTACTTGAGTGAAGACAATGAAACCAGTTTATACTACTGTAAAAATATAAATATTGCAGTACTTTCATCTGTGAGCCATGGGTTCAATCACCGTTATCCTAATTTTCAATGGGCGGTGACTTAATAGACATTTCTTTTAAATGTAAGTGTTTGAGATTGCCACTTTTTGAATTACTCTACAGGAGGAGTCTGTGGTGTATGCACACATTATGTTTCTACCAGGTATTGATCAATGTTGATTGTCACAATAGGGGTCACGGGTTTCATTGATAATATAATTATTTATGAGCCATTATTCATTGGCAGATCCTTAACTGCACATAGTACACAGAAAATGTGTTGGAGAACGTTTTTACATGCATTGTAGCAGGTTAAACCTATAAAACCTGCCTTTACGTAGCCAGCTCACTATCTTCCTCTGCACCAAACACAGCAAAAGGTATCAGTTCCATGAATTTTGTTCAAAATTTAAAAAATATATATTTAATTTCATTTTTTGTTCCCACAGTTTGACACAGCTTGCTCAGATGTTGAAATGTTTTTCAAATGAAAAACCCAGAAAACTGTGAGAAGTACCAGTTTCATACTTCATACTCCTACAAAGCACATCATTATAACACAATCTAGCCCAGCAGCAGACAAATATGGTGTCCCATGATAAGCCTTTAATTCTTTTATCTATTAATGCAACAACATCAACAATCAATCGTTCTTACCGACATGAGGCGCTTGTACTCGTCTAGCCTCTGCTTGTTGGAGGCAATGAAGAGTCCTCCATTTTGGATCCATCCTGTGTGGAGACCCGTCTCCTCTTCCAGGTCTTTGCTGATCACGTTCCTGGTGTGGGCCAAGAGCTCTACCTCAACATCACTTGGACGGAGCTGCCACAGCAGGCCTAGTAAACAGACATACACATCAAAGTGCAGTGTGTGAACACACCAACATGCAGGTGGGAGAACTTTATCTACAGAAACCTCAACAAGACATGTTAGAAAGAAGATACTGTAGGTACGTATGGAAAGAGTAGGAGTAAGGTACATGCAGACTCCTCACACATGTCCATATTATTACTGTTGTTACCTGCAGTGTGCCAAGTGGTGCCAGCTGTCAGTCTGTCTCTCTCCAGAAGAACTACGTTGGTCATCCCCATTTTAGCCAGGTGGTAGATGGTCTGACAGCCCAGACTGCCTCCTCCGATCACCACAACATCCGCTGACCTGAGGCAGGTGGTAGATTACTACAGTGAGCTGAGAACATGACTTTCAAAGTGAGATGACTTATCAGGAATATGTTTATTTACTTTTCCTGTTGAGAATTTGATGATAAGATTGATACCGCTCTCATATCTAAATATAAAGAAGTAGACCACAGCCAACTGCTTAGCTAAACTGTCCTCCATTGCAGAAACCTCACTATTTGTATATTTAACATCCTAAATCATCTCATCATGATGTAAGAATTCAAAACAGAGGCTGGTCTTAAATTGCAAAAACTAACACAGGTCAACTTTTTACTTTCACACCACCACCATGATGCGGTAAACACTATCCACTAAACTAACCTAGGTAAAGGTTTAGTGGGTCCAGAGGACGATCCATCCTGTTTGAGCGTCTTTTCATAGGGAACGCTTTTTTCCTTGGTGTGCTCGGAGCTGTAGGACCGAGTGGTTGTCCGGCACAAGGGAGAGAGAGGAATCCGCACTGCCGACACCATCCGCTGAACTGCACTCCCAAGGAAGGCCATGGCCCCCTGTGGACAGACAGGAGGACAAAGGGTCAGACTGATGCAGCAGAAACATTTGTGGATTGTATTGTTCAGATTATTCAAGGTCTCAGAGTAAAGTCATGCATGGTGAAACTAGTTTTCTAAACATAACATGGCTGATGATATGACATTAATGTTTACTGTGTGTTCTGTATCAGCTTGTTCTGAAAAAAGAAGATATGTCACACTCATTTATAGTGATTAAACATCATTGATTGATTCTCTATAACCGCTTATTCTTTGCAGGGTTGCAGAGCCGATCACAGCCAACATTGGCTGAGAGAAGGGGTTCACCGTGGGCAGTTTACCAGTTCATCACAAGGCTGACACCATTCACACACTCAAGGAAACCATGTAAACTCCACACAGACTGTGAGGCGTTAGTGCTTAACAGTTAAACAGTTAAGTTTGTGCACCGTTATACACCAAATGGAATTGAGCAATTGTGCATCTGTGAAAAGTCAGGTAAAACAGGTGGCTGGAGATAATGTTAGCTCCAGCATGACTCCAGTTCCAGCCAGAAAACACCTGCTTTGATTAGTGTCCTAGATTTTCTACAACATTTTCATTTAGTCATTTAGCTGACACTTTTATCCAAAGTGACTTACAAAAAAGGGAAACAATCAAGGTAGAAACAAAATTCCTCCATCGAGGTCAAGGTCCACAAAGTCGCATTATCACAAAAAAAAAACGATTAAGCTGCAACTTTTACACGGTCAATGAATGACAGTATTGTTTCTTGAGGTAAAAAAAAAATAAAATCACTGCTGGCTTTAATGCCTTTTTCAGACACATGACTGATGTTAGCAGAGGGTTCGAAACAGGCCAGGGTCTGTTCCTGTGATCACAGACCATCATCAGTTCCAGTAGTGGGCCAGCTGCCCTAACTGCTTAGCTGGTATGTGAATTATTACAGTATTAACTGTAACAAAATACAGTACGGCAGACAGGCTGACACTAATTAGACGTACAAATTAGAGCCTGTTAGCTGATATATCATTCAGGTGATTTTATCGGCCAATCAAAAGGTATATTAATATCAGCGTAGCTGCTGTCTGATATGAAAACTTGTTCTTCTCTTTACAGAACAGAAAAAGCATGTGGTAATTTAGATACTGGGAAAAGATAGCTGATCATTGAGCCTCATTCCCAGTTTGTCAAATACTAAGACTAATACTAACAAATACTGTTTTTTCTAGTATGACTGTCTTTAATTACTTTGTTTTTTTATTCATAGTTAATTCTAAATATTAACACTGGGCAATAAAGTTTAAGCTGTAAACTGTAAAATATCCTGCCTCCATTACAAATCTTCATCACGTGGATCATTGAAAATTATTGGCTGACATCAGTGCTAGTAATCTCGGCATGAGCATCGGTCGAGCTCTGGTTCAAACCTGTCTGCACTTACTTGAGCTGAGAAGAGAAACCGGCTCAGGGTGACACTTGCATGGTCAGCTGATTAACTGCGGACTTTATCCATCTGCACATTAAGTGTTCATTCATTGCTGTAATCGGGGATTGGAAAAAAAGTGCTCTTCTTGTGCACTTTAAACTTTTTAACAGCGTGTTTACGTGTCTCGCTTCATCGTACATCGTAAACAATAACATACACATCAGCGTGCATAACACTGCACGTCCACTGCACAGTCTGCAGCCGCTATACGTCATGCCACGTCCCAAAATAACAACAACGACAAAAAAAAAAAAGCAGCTGCAGGCGATAAACGTGGCATTAAGTCGACTTGTGATTTCTCTCTCTAACAGGCGCTGAATGCAAATCAACGTTATCAAACCTGCAAGTTCAAGCACGCGGTAACACTTGCATGAGACACTCTGGTTTCCATACAAGCACTTACACTCGGTTTCCGTTTCACACTGTCCGGAAATAGACTCGATGCAAAAAAATTTTTTTTTAAAAAGATGAAGAAAAATAAGTTTGCAGAACAGGAGTGACAAAAAAAATGGCCGAATACTCAAAGCACAGAGAGAGACAGTGTGCCGGAGTGAAGTTCGGGAGCTGCAGTCCAGTAACTGTAAAGTAACGTGTGCTGCAGTGTGTGACTGCCGGCAGTTGTAGTTCCTGCCTTGATCCCTCCCTTCCCCTCCCCGCCCGTTTCTCCAGCATACTGTACACTTAGAAATTCAGTCTTGGTGCCAACCCAGAGAGTCATATAAGGACAATGCAAATTAATAACATGTCCAGCAGAAACAGCACAGCTCAAGCTCATTTCAGGCACTGGACTACTTCAACATCTTACATTTTGACATGTCACAACAGACAGCTCATGATAATGGGAAAACCTGCTATTCTGCATGCTAGTTAACTGCCACTGTTAATTGAACTGAGCTGTCCTTACTGTTATTTTCAAAACTTTTAATGCTATGGTCCCCCCGAATAGCATTAGCTTATGACAAATTAACAATAGGACATTGAAAATGATTATGTTCCTTGCCAATGCTGTCAAGTGCTCGTTCATGGTGGGAATTGTTGGATCCCTGTAAATATTATTTTAAAAAGTACGCTCTATATGGAAAGTGTTCTGAGATAACGCAGCCCCCCACACACTTTTGTTTTTTAGACTTTAGCAAGTCAAAATGTCTAATGTGCAACCAGACAAGTAATCAAACTGTACAGAAATGAATAGGAACAAATGGTCCAATGATGGAAAAATATATTTAAATGTTATTAACACTGCATGCATTTATAGGGAACCAGCAAAAAGGTCAAATATACATGACCTATGGAGATAAAATATGCGGCAGAATACTCCTTTTAGGGGTTACCAAGATCAGGGGTGAGGACTCAGCAGGGGACAGGATGATGCTGGTTAACCTGTGTTGTATTTTTGCCAGGAAATTATCTCACAGGCCCCCTTGGAGTCTCAAACTCCAAGTTGAGAAGCACTAGATTAACTAACCAAATACTGCTGAAATCAGAATTTTACATACATACATACATACATTTGTGTTTTGGGGGCTATTTTTTGCTTTTCTTTTATATTCCATTCAAATTAACATGACACAAGATGAGAATGTAAACGCTTTTTTTTTCTATTTAGATATATAAAGTGTGTGTGTGATGTGTGTGTGTGTGTCTGTGTGTTGGGGGATGTCAAGGCAGCAGCTGTTGCTGAAAGTCCTCAAGGTCTGGAGACCAAACCAAGCAGAAGTAAAACATCAGCTCAATGTGTCCTCGATGGGACATCATGTATGAAGAGTTTGTATGTGTCTCTGTGGGTACACAGTGTACAGGGTGCAGGGTGAAGGGTGAGGAGAGAAGACATTTTAAAACCTCAAACACAACTGCCCAAGTAACTCAGCATTATGAAACCTTAGCCTTATGCAGCTTCTCTGCCTGCCAATTTGACCTCATGAATCCCCACCTCCAAGCCAGCAACCAATAAGGCGCTGAGTTTAGGTTCCCTCCTGTGGTCTTATCTTATGAACGGCATGTGTGTCTGTGTGTGTGTGTGTGTGTGTGTGTGTGTGTGTGTGTGTGTGTGTGTGTGTGTGTGTGTTCTGGTGTATGTCTGAAACTGAGAAAACGGTCTACACCCACCTTTGAACTTTGTTGTCTTCTTCAAACTCTTTTCCTGTGGTTGAATAACAGCTTCTGTTTGTGCATGCACACACACACACACACACACACACACACACCTTTATATGCATATACATATGCAAGTGTGTGTGCTATGGTAGTGTAAACAGTACATGCACATAGGTTGCATGTTGGGACTAGTTGCCTGTAGCTGTTTCATTAATGCCGATGTGACACGTGGTGTTTCACAGAGAAATAAGGTCATGTAAACCAGATAGATTACTGCATGTGCACACAGCTGTGGTATGCAGCAGGCAGGAGTCAAAGTGGACCGGAATGATCCGGCACCTCCAGGATCTCTCCACCCTGCTCTTCTCTCCTCCTCTCTCGACTGAGGGTGTGGCTTAGCAGTCCACACACATGGAGCAGCTGAGCAGAGGAGAGATAGGTGAAGTGAAGATAACATTACTCAAGATGACAACAACGGTAAGTACAATAATATATATAATATAGTGAGTATATGGATGACTAACATGAGCTAGCCAGTAAAATACTACATTTCACTATGATGATTATATGTGACAAATAATAAGATGAACTGAAATTGAATATAATAGCTAAAATGGTGTTTATCAAACTGTGTTTTCAGACAAGCTAGCTATGCAGACTGACGAAATATGAAGAGGAAAATGACAAATGTTGTTGGGAAATAGATAATTCATTAAGCAATTGTGTTTCATGTAATGCACACTGACCCGAATTTTTCTATAAGCTTACATTGTGAAATAGACAGATGCAAAACAGCGGATACTTGTTTCTGAGCATCATGACTCATCTCACTCTTAGAATTTGACCCATTTGGTTCAAATAACATTTGGAAATCTAGAAGTTCAAGTCAGCAGAGGACTAAGTTAGCGGCTCAGCCGGAAGAAGTCTCTAGTGCGCTTTGCTTTATGGGCCACACAAATGCAGAAGTATATGTGGAAGATACAGGTAATTTTATGCCTGGAAATCACGTTGTTTTTTTTTACTTCATTCGCCACTGATCAACCATAAGAATAAACAAGCCCCACCTTTCCATGTTGTTCTCTTTATTAAATAATAAAAAGCAGATAGAAGAAAAACAATTAAATCATGTAGCCTATATACATAGAAGCACATAAATTAAGTAAAAATGACCATATCTGAGCGAGTTAACAAGATCTGGTGGACAAAAATAAATAGGGCTTTCACATTCTGGAGTTCTCTGTCTGGTTTGACAGGACCAGCAGGCATAGAAAAACAAACAGCAGGCTCCAATTGACAGGTAAGTAGGTACAGAAAAGAACAGGCAGTTCGATCCCCTCCAGTCTGCATGTCGAAGTGTCCTTGGGCAAGATACTGAACCCCAAATTGCTCCCGAAGGCTGTGCCATTGGTATGTGAATGTGTATGAATGGTTAGCTCCTCAAACCGATGAGCAACTGGCACCTTGCATGGCAGCCAATGCCATCAGTGTATGAATGGTGGAGAGAAAATCTTTGAAAATCTTTTTTTAATCACTCCCAAACAAACAAACACTCAGCTATGCTGCTGGAAGGAGCGCATAGTTGACCAGGCTCATGTTTTCTGGTCTTGTCCTTCTATTCAGACTCTCTGGAAGGAAGTAACAACAATCATCTCAGAAAACGTGGGTTTTCATATCAGAACAACATTCACATCTCTCTATCTTGGACATATCCCTGAAGGGCAAAGTAAAGATGATACCTACCTCCTAAAGATCGTTCTGGCAGCAAGTAATACTGCCCCACTGCCAGCTTCTTTGTCAATACTGTTAAACACATACATCTTTTAGAACAGATGACCTTTTCTACAGGACTCCATAAAGAACTCAAAAAATAGTGTTTGTTTAGCCAATGGGACAGATCTTTCATAATTATTGTATAACTATCATATCTTCATTTCCTGTAGTAACAGTCTTGTTTCTTTATTTTGATTTTTTTACTGAGCAGAGTTAACAGGCAATAGTTATTGTACAATATATAGCAATAACATTTAGAGCATGCCACTAATGGGTTTGCTTTTGAATGGATTCAAAGTATTTAGACGCCTTCATTTTTACAATATCTAAAACTATTTTGAAAATGAATTGACTGAGATATAGACAATGTTTAATGTTACATGTGAAGTAAGATAAGGATTATATACGGATTGTTATCGTCATCATTTTGCCAAACAACAAATGTGGGCTCATTATTTTTACTTATTCCTCCATGATATAACATCTCCTGCTTTGAAAACTACAACACAACACAACACAAGCAAGCTGAACTCCTTCTCTGTTATCAGAGACTTCTTGATAATGTTTAACAAGCAGCTTTTGTGTCTGTATCTCTAATCATGATAAGTCAATATATGAGCCAGCTTTGTACACCGTCAGGGGAGTGACCGATTAGTAACAAGAAGAGTTACTGACCCTTAGTGGCAAAGTGGTATACAGCTTTGATTTTGGCCTTCACCTGCTCCTCAGAGAGGGAAACTACTTGTGAATTGAATAATATGAGACATTTATAAAAATATTTTTTCTATGAAGTACTGAAACAAAGAACTAAAGGCTAAGACTGATTTTATTTTAATATATATATAAATATATATATAAATGTTGACAAATCTTATGAAAAGACCAAAACCAACAATGTCTCATCATCTCTCAACATTGTCTTACTTCCCCATCCTGTCTGTGGAACTCACACCAAGCCCATTGGTTGCTACTGATTAATTTTTAAATTATTAATTATCATAAATACTTAATTTTTAAATTAATTTACTATGGAGCAGAATAAGAATTAGCAGTGATATGTTTAATTAAGGAAAATCAAAATCTAAAACAGCTGGCAACTGTAATTTTTTATCAAATGTTATGCAAACAGAAGAATATGCATTTGTTGGGGATTATTTTCAGCAACTTATTTGGGGCAGTGAGATGGTGTATGTGGAATTGAATAAAAATAAAGGAACGTGTCACCCAGTGCAACTATGTGGCTCATCGATGTGTTGAGGCTGCTGCTATTCAGCTTCAGCAAGTCTGAAAGCACCTTAATGTTAATGTTTAAGGTTCTACCCTTCCAGGGTTTGAATACATTTTTAGAGTCAACAAAGTTTACAGGCAGAACAAGTTCTAGTCAGAAATATGGAAATGTACAACTGTGTTGCCAAAGAGTTGAATCCAAACACCCTCTTGTGGTGAATTACAGTTACAACATGGTGGGTTAATTACAAGCACAACATCTTGTAAATAGTTAGATACTCTTCTGTCCACAGAAGGTTTAACCACATTCATTAACTGAAAAAACTTTTTTTTTTATTAACATTTGAAAAGTTTGCTATACAGTTGTCCTAACATCCGGTTTTGAAGCATACAAATTACTCAAAAACACACAGGCTTTTGGCAGAAACGCCATTGCACTTTGATTGCTTGTTTTACATCATGTTGTGCATCAACCGCATATAAAAAAAGACATGACAAATAAATTAAGACATATAAAGTAAAAGAAAAAGTCAAAACAGATAGAAAATGAATACATGAACTCAGACCCTCATAAATGCTTATGAAAACAGACAGTAATGTAATATAGGTTTTGCGTAACTTGATGACTGTCATTTAAACCAGAATTACATCAGTTACTTGCATTGCAACCTTGTGCAAAGTGTCAAAACATTATTAGATGTATGGATCTCAGTGATTCTACGAAAATGTTATTAAAGGTGTTTTGATATGGCTTTTATAGACTTCTGCTACATGTGTGGGGACATTTTTTTATCATAAGATGTAGCACAGGGAAGTAGCAGCACTTAAAAACTGGACATACGCTTGATGTCAGGTGGATCGTAGTCACACGCTTAGATGTACAAATGGAGTGCACATCTCAACATGCTGCAATGATTTTATACAGCTATTTGAACACTACCAAAATGACTTGCTTATTTTAAAAGAACAAAGTGTCTAAAGTAATCACCATATATGATATAGTAACAGAAAATGTGTCCACTACCACGTCAAGTTCAAACATTAACGTCATGGAAAAGGCATGAAACATTTTTTAAGGTTTTGATCATGTTAATGTTTAAGATACTGAAGATCTAAAGAATAAAAGATTATGTCATTTAAAAGATACTTCCAAAAACATAACATTAGGAAGGCCAGAGTGGAAACATTAGACAGTGGAATATTAGACCAAATCTGACCTTGAAACTCAAATTCTGGCTAAATGTAGAAACATTAAAACACAGCCATAGAATAGAAAGCAGTCTGATAAGAAATGTTATTTCATATTTTTTAAAAAACATTTTAAAGAAACTTAATTTATTCAAACATTCAATGTGCTAACAAAATACTTCCTGAATACAATCTGGTACCGTTGAAACAGTCTTATACTGTCCTTAGAAACCATGAGGTACATCAGCTTTAAAGCCAAGGGAAATTAATTAGGGTCAGTCTAGCTTTCTGTTAAATACAACTGTATGTCTTAAAAGTACCAACTGAGAAATGAACAGATATACCAACAGAGAAAAAAAGAAATGAAAGCTGTTGTCCAGACTTGCCAGGAGTTGTGAACAGTGCAGCTACTGGAGCTTCAATCATCCCTCAACAAATAAAAGTCCTTGTAAAGCCGCCTCGCCGGTTTCCTTTTAAAAGCCATATAATTAGCATCATAGCAATGGAAATCATCACAAACACACATTCAAACACAAATGATTTTAACATCAGCCATAAAAAAACTGTATAAACTTTCATAATCGAAAAAAAAGTCAGAATAAAGTAAAAAAAACCTTAAGTATGGATTGTCTTTTGTGCAACAGACATCTGTACAAGTATTAAAACATCTATTGTTTTACATATCTTTACAAACTGCCTCAATTAACACTGTCCCTTAATCGTCTTGTGCCATGCACTTACTAAAATGCTCTAAAAAAAAAACAAAGTCCAGTTTAAATGACACTGAGCATGTCAGTGGCGTGACACAGTGGACTGAAATAAAGTCTGAGAACACTTTTCTTCTCAGCATCTGTCTCTCTGACCTCGTGGCCTTTTGACCTGCAGGTTCTCCACGGCTCCGTCCCCACTAAAGTTCATCCTTGTAAGCAGCTGACAGCATGTCGGGTGACGGCGCAGCCCCCTTCAGGGTCTTGTGGGAACCTCTCCAATCGGTGCGTACAGAGTCGTCGTCCCACAGAGTGGACGTCTCTGTGTCGCTCACCCACTGGGGATCACCGGCGTAGTGACATGGTTGAACCAGAAGGGGGTGTGTACTGAAGGCTTGTAAGTTCCTGTTGGGGAAATGGGACTTGTAGTCCTCACTGCAGAGAGAGCAGAGATAGAGATTATATATTTGAATTGAATAATTTAAGACTTAAACACATTTTTAACATAAAAAAATATAACCTCCGTCTGTAAAACTGCATTACAGATTAAATATTAGTGCACTTCTAGCAATCTTTCATACAATTTAGTATGAAATATTTTGTGATTTATTTGGTCTACACTGATTTGACAAAAGATGAAGACAGAGGTTGATTTTCAAACACAGTTCGGTTACTCTTAGCATGAAGGGCAACAGCAGGACCAATGTGTGGTGTGCGGTCGTTGGGCATTCTTTGCGGACTAGTCAAGCATATCAAATTAGAATCACAGAGGTAAGAGAGAAAGAGAGAGAGAGAACAGAGAAAGTGGGTTGGCTAGGAGCCAGTTTTCCACACATGATGGAGCACACAGACACTGCCAAGCCTTCTGGTTTGCAGACCCTTCGGCCCAAGGTGCGTTTCATCTCTTACAGTCAGCCCCTTATATGTGCCTCTGTTAGACCACAACAGTGGGATGATGAGAAAAGATATCTGGTCAGGGCTAAGGTGAAGGATATTAGTGAGGTCATTTGTATTTAAAAAAATTACTGTATGTCACAATGTCCACCACCAAAACACCAACTAACAACATCTACAAATTACATAAGTACCATCTTTGAGTGAGTTAAAGGGTTTATGGGATAAAGGAGGAATTAGTGTGGGAAGAGATGAAAGAGCATTTTAGGGCTGGTGGGAAGACCTAAATGTTGATGCTGTTTTGAGACAACCTTGGCGGGACCACACGTGAAGCCAGCGTGAATAAAAGAAAATAAACAAGTATACAGTCATATTAGCAGCGCTGTGCACAGCCATGTCTTAGTTTAGTCATTGAACTAACACACATGCTAAACTTTTGTTTGTGTGTTAGCATGCTAACATTTGCACGGCTGATGGGAATGACATTAGTTTTGCAAATATGAAATGGGATGATGGAAAGTATTGGATAAATTTAAATTGATCATCGCTGAACGTTCGCCAAGTTGTTAAAATTCATCCAGAGGGGAACATGAATGTCAGTACCAAGTTTATGGTAATTGATCCAACAGTTGGCAAGAGATTTTGCCAAAAAAAAAAAAAAAGAAGAAGAAAAAGAAAAAGAAATGTGAACCTTGTGGTAGCACTAGAGGAAAGATCAGGTGGTCACCAGGTCACTGGGTGCACTGACTGTTCATACAAAATTTCATGGCAATCCATGCAGTAGTTGCTGAAATATTTCAGTCTGGACCAAATTGGTAGACTGACTGTCAGACTGGCCAACATTCCCATCCCTCAAGACATAGCAATAGCATGACATAAAAGAAATTTTAATGTGACAAAAGTTTTGCACAAGTCTGCCACAAACACATCTGAATCCCCTTTGGCTTAAAGTCTATCTGGCAACCACAATGCACCTAAAAAAAAAAAAGAAAAAGTGGCAATCAATCCCAGAAAGAGATGCTGCCATAAAACCTGTACATCATAAAAAAAGAATGAATGTTCAGAAAAGATTACAGACCTACTTTGACTGACAAAAATAGAGATTATGGCCCAAATTGACCTTTTTAAAAAAAGAAAACCATCGAAGTAATCCACAGACTTCACTATAACTCTTTAATGTGCAAATGCCACAAAAAGACTGGGCTAAATATATATAGTGTCTATACATGTCTGGGCAACTATAGGGAAGAATGTTTTGAGCAATTATGAGATCAGCTTTAGCTTTATAGGCCTAGCAGCAGAGGGAGGTTGTAGAGTGTTGAAAGAGTTTTTTGCATAGCCAAGTCACAGAATGTGAAAATAAGGCAATCTCACATGAGAGGGAGTGCAGCTGTGCTGAATATTAGCAGGGCTGTGATTCAATTCAATTGACAAGAAGACAGTCAACATATAATGTCCTTTATCTTGTGTTTTTAAAGTTGTGCTTTCACGGACAGTTAAGAAACAGTTAATATGTCATATTTCTTAAAGGGCATTTGCTGAAATGTTTTCGCCAGACAGTGCAGGTTGTTTAGTTTAATTCAAACTGCTAATATGTATATATTGTATGTTTTGTCACCCCTCCACAAACACTATGTAATTGCTAAAGTATGATCAAGTTGCCTGAGGTTGACTACCGTCAGTTATTGGTTTGATTAGTGGTTGTGTATTGATAAGTGATCAGCTTATTGTATTCGGTGTCTAATGCTAGTCTGCAGTAACTAGTTGCCCCTTGTGTGTGTTTTTAAAAAGGAACATAATGATTGATAAGAAACAACTATACAACTTGTACGAAGTAGGTAAGTATGAGATGTGCGTGCATAAGTAAGTGAATTCAGCGTGGCCATACATACTTTGGATGTTTGTCATACATGATGGGAAGAAATTCATCGACAGGCAGCATCTTGGAAAGCGGCTCGGCGTTGAGCAGTTTTTGGGCTCCCTGCAGGGAGATGGCGTAGGACAGAGTCCAATACGAGTAGTCAGCCGTCACCAAGTTGCGGACGTTCTCCACCGGCTCCTCCTTTCCGGGATTCACCTTCTTCCTGCCGAAGTATCTGTAGCAACATGAAGCCACATTATTTTAATATATTTTTTGCACCATTTGTTCTGCATGTGTGTCTTAAGACCGTTATGGCAACCACAATCCACACAGAATGAAGCTTGTACACTTCCCATCCTCCTGCTGTTGAATACTTTCAAAATGCTGTCATTGTGTATCTTTAGTCTTCTTTAATCAGTATCAGTACGATTTCAATTAAAAACATTTGTTTATTCCTGGATGTGGATTTTTCCTTCTGACCCCAACACACATAACACAACATACTATACTGACTTACTCGGACTTAACCAATCTCTGCCTTACCCTTCACCCTTAACCCCTTAACCCCTTAAAACAACAACCACATGAATAAAAACGTGTCCATCTTACATGATGTCCCAGTCCAGCTCCACCTGCTCCACTTCCTCCATCAGTCTGAGGACTCGTCGTTTGAAGTTGGCCTGGAAACGAACGTCGTCCTCAAAGACCAGTGCTTTATCCATCTGCACGTCCACCATCTGGGGAAAAGAGAGAGAGAAACAAACATTTGGTTGGGAGAATGGGAGATGGGAAAAGAGGTGATTACTACATACAGAGAAAAAAAACTTTCAAGAATTTGTTATTAAAAACTAAACTGACTGATGAGAAAAAGATGGCAGTGTCCCATGTTTTTCTCACCAAATGTGTTTTGAATTTCAGTCTGAAAAAGTGAAATTAGTACTAGACCTCTAACCCATCAAACAATCAAACATTTTAAAAAGGATAATTTTGTATTTGATTCTATGTCTGTTAGCTGTGCTGAATAAATAGTCATTTTTTTGTAAGGATTAAATAAACATTATGTATATGTGTGTGTGTGTCTTCTCACCTCCTTCCAGATGAAGAAGTGGCTGAGGAAACAGCCCACTTCTCCTTTGGTCAGGGTTCGTCCAGAGAACGGGTCATAGTAGCCTGGCAGGAGGTCGACTCCCAGGATCTTAATGTCACTGCTGTTCAATGCACTGCACACACACACACACACACACACACACACACACGTGTCATATATTTCCATATTTATACAGACAACCTCAGTGCACTTTGTCCACCGTCACCTGCATGCAGTTTCCTTTGAGTGATGACATCACACAGATGTCTCTCAGATTACAAAGGAAAGAAACATGCTCTATCATGTACAACACCAATGAATGGCTACAGTAACTCAACCACTCTCTGGTTGTGCACATGCACAATATATATATATATACACGGCACTCTAAAAAGAGATTATTTCAGTCATAAATGTCTCAAAATGTGATTGTACATGAACTCTGAGCTGAATGAACTAATGGTTATATCTCTTAGATAACAATAAAAGCAAACAGGCAGAGACAGGAGGAGAGAAAGAGGCAAGATGAAGGAAGAACAAAAAAGTTGAGGAACAAATAAGTTGAAACTTCAGATTCAGAAGGACACCATGCAAGAGTTTTTCTCTTTCCCCATAGAAACACTCAAAACACACTTTCCATCTAAGCCAGTTGGATGCTCTCACTATATTGAGTCTTTCCCTAAGAGCGTACTCACTTTCCATCCACGGCGTCCACCACCTTGACGTCAACCTCCAGCTCATTCAGAGAGAACAACATCCGGTCTCTACGGTCAGAACGCCGCCGCAGATTAATCAGATATATCTGAGCAGAGGAGGAGAAATGGTTATTAAACCGCATGTCATAGGTGAAATGTATATCACCATCTTTGACTTCTGTTAACGAGTCAATATACCGTACTCTCTTAGACTTCATCCCTTCAGAAAACACTTTTCTGTAGTAATGTGCTTCTCATTTAGTCTGAATGATGAAAACAGCCTTAAAAGTTGATTCCCTTCCTGCTTTCATTATTTCACAGCCCTTTGTGTGAATTTAAACATGTAATGGAAAGCAGATGTCAAGACAGACAAGACCATAAACAGGCATAACACCAAGATTATGATTAATACCATTCAAGAAACATGGAAAATGTGTAACAAAAGACTGTTTAACTCTTTTTGACATGATTGGGTACGATGTTTTATTCACAGACATGTTGGTATACAGCATATTAATATAACAGAACTGACTGTAGCTAAAGAGAGAGCTACATCTCTACCAATGGGGCGTCTTTTACCTCATCAAAGCCCATGAGGTCTCTCTGTTTGGGGAACATATGGACGTAGCGTGACGGGTGCATTGGAGGACCATCAACTGTTTGACAAAAAGAGAACACAAGTTAGAAGGCTGAATCAACACAACATGATAAATGCTGTTGTTGTTATGTAATAGTCAGTGCGTCTGTTCTTACTCATGGACTCAAGATGGACATGGACAAAGTTAAGGCGATCGTCTTCCAAGGTGTGGTGAGGTTTGGCTGGGATGTTCAGGTAGCCGTAGCGCTCCTTGTTACACAGGTAAATCTGCACCTCTGAGGAGCATCAAAGATGAATCAATCAGTAAACAAATACATGAGACTTCTGAGTAAACCTCTCCCTTTCTCTCCTATCTTAAAACATAACCAAAAGCAAGCGCTAACAAACCTGCAGCCCGGCAGGAGAAAGCGAACACGATGATGTCGTCGTAGGGCCACGAGTAGTCCTCGTGAGGAGGGAAGAAGGCAAGTTTCTTCATGCCTTCCTTCCGTAAATCCAGCAGCATGGTGGAGTGGACCATGGGCACAGGGAAGCAGCCCAGTCTGTGTCTGTGACGGGTGGGGAAATACTCTGCTGTTCGACGATAATATCCCTGAGAGAGAGATTAGGATGCACACGTCTGTCACTTTTCTGCCACCAGGAGCCAAATTCATACAACTCAGAGATTACATTTATTTTAAAAGAAATGTTTATAGGTAGATGTTTGTGAAAGTAATACATAATCTTGATACAAAGAGGCTACTCCTTGTACACTCACCTGTGGAGTGATACCACACCAGTAGTTGGAGTACGCTCCCTGAGAATCTAACATGGGAGCGATGACTGACTTGTTCTCTGCTATCATTAGATTGAGGGTGTCTGGGTTGGTGAGGATATTGTCTGTGTCAGCATACTGAAACAGAGACACAGAGGAGGCAAAGGAGAGAGAGAGAAAAACATGGGAATGACTGTGGTGTCATGCCTCTGAAACAATCAACGCCAAACCTTTTATTACAACAGCAGCGAAGAGGGAACAAATCAAGAGAATTGGATCTGTTATGAATCTCACACTGCTGTCATGGGAATATTCTTTAATCATGTACCAGGATGTAATCGGCCCAGCGTTTCCTGGCAAAGTTGAGGGCTGCCTGCTTCAGCTTCATCACATACTCATATCTACTGTTGGGCCAGTGCTTTGGACCCAACTCTCCTGCATAGGACCTAAGACAGAGAGAAACAACAGAGACGTTACAATTCATTGTTGTACTGATTTAACTATACTTTTCATAAATAAGGGTCTTATGAACTCTCAAAGAAAGAAGAAAAATCGGATGGGGGATAAATTTATTTGGTGGGTTGATTCTCTACATAGTTGGCACTACATATGCCTATAAACAGCTTAAAATACAGCTAGACTGACAGCTTATAAAGTTTAGTGACTGTAAGCAGATTACCAGGGTTCAGCCAGACTGTATAATTGACACACACAAACAATTTTCACTAATGGCCTCTTCAGCTCAGACAGATGTCCACACGTATGGACAAGCAGAGGCGTGCTGCGTCATTCCTTATTATGCAAAGTGAAAATGAATGTTATCTGTAGGCAACACAGTGGCTGCACCATGACTCATATGTGAACTACAGCCTATTAAAGTGCGTTAATAAACTTTCACAAAGGACAGCACGAGCAAGATTGATTGTGATCCTGATAAAATTAAAGGAAAAAAAGTGTGCTCACTCCTTTTTTCTCTGTCGTATTAATACGTCTATTAAAGTATCCTTCATAAGACCAGGTCAGTCAAATGTATTTGGACTCACGTGGGCTTGTCCATCGGTCTCCACTCAACATAATGGTAAAATTTCTGCATGACAGTCAGCCACTCTTTCAGTATGGCTGTGGTGTTGTCTGAGTTGTGATCCGTGGCCGCCCTGAGGAGCAGAGAGAAAGCAGATTGTAAAACAAATGACCTGAGTGAAGATACTGATAGATTTCAAATGTCGGTTTAATGGAGGGAAAATGACATACAAATAATTACTAGTCTCATCTTTGTGACTGAGTAGCATTTTTACGATGTTATTGCATATGAAATATGCTCCAGATTTATGTTCCCTAATTTTCTGAGCTTTCTTTTTTCTAAAAAAAAATCATGACTACTTTGAAGAGCATCGCTAAACTGAGTGGAGTGTTTTTCAATTAGGATGGTTCTATCATAACACCTATTTGTAACTGTGCGTAATGTTCAAAAGTATGGCTTTTATTCAAATATATCAGAGCTGGAATATCAACTCAAGCTAATTTTTACTAGGCGAAAAGGGGATACATATACACTCTGAATTAATATAAATTTGTCTCGTCTTAAATATCATTCATACAGTGTTAATTCTCTTTGTAACATCACTGAGTGTCATTGGCCATTTGGGGTCAAAATATGAATAAATTAACAGAACCTCTCTATATATTAGATATTTATATGATTTTGAATAAATGAAATGAAGCATTTGGATTTGCTTTTTAGATCCTCATCTAGTTATTTCATCCCTTAACAATTTCTCTGTGCATTTTTAGTACTTTATCGTGATAAAAAAGTAAATCTGTGACATACACTTACTGTGAACACAGCATCTACAAAATACATAACATGGCATCTTTAATGTCACTAGCTCAACGATAATCATCACAGCTTTATTTTATGCTGCAAAAAAAAAAATCACTCATCTTTCTTAGATCAAGTTTCATCTAATCAGACTTTATATTTACAAGCAGAACGGATCTTGAGTGAGATCAGAGTTACAGAGGCATATGGTGTTAAACCGTTGGATGACAGTTCATTATGTGGGTTTTAATCATTGATGTTAGTCATATTTTATATCAAAATCATTGCTAAGAAGGTGTATCAGTTAGAAGAAACTCTGCTGAAGATAAAATGTCATGCAATCCACAGTAGGAAATGGATGTGGCGGAGTGAAAGGCAGCTTGTGCTGTGAAAGGCACAGGGGGAACAGGGGAGGGGGTAGGACGCTGCTGCTTTCACAAACTAATTTAAATGCCATTGACCTTTTGAACGGCTGCAATAGTCGGATAAAAAAAAGAGCAGAGCCCTTAACAAACAGGCCGCCAGTGCATGCAGGAAAACCCACCACACAGAGATGCGATCTTTGGGATAGTTGAGTCTCTCCAGAGCTCCGAGGTAGTACGGCAGGGAGTGAGCAGTGTTCCTGGCTATGATAGCGATAACCACCGTAGGAGGCTGCATTTTCGACTCCTCTGGGTACTTTTCCTCCGAAAAGTAACACTCAACCTGGAAAACAAAAGCCCCTAAAAGTAAAAAGTGAAGTAACATGGTGGAAGCAGAAGAATCCACGGTTCTCCGGCACAGCACGTAGCCGCTGGACGCGTCAGCAGTCCAAGAAAAAAAAGGGCTTTCCCAAATTTTTAACCCCCCCCCCTTCTTCTTCTTTTTCTTCCCTACTTATCGTACAAGCTGGCTCGTTTCTTCCATGAACAAATCCAAATCCAGTCACGAGAGAGGCTTCCGCTTTTTTAGGCCCGTGGCACAAGACTTCTGACAACGTTCTCCACATATGAAGGCGTGATTTGGAGTTCTGCGTAAAACTCTTGGAGACAGTGGTGACATAGTGGGGAAGCTATGTTTAGCGTTTTAACATCCAGTCAGAAAAAACCCCTCTAAATATCTGTTTGTGATTAGTACTTACAGGTTAAATCATATACAAAGACGTGCAGTTACAATCTCAAGTGATAATTCACCTTTTCATGTAGCTCTTTACTTTTGTGCATCATTTGTAAGTCGACACATCGGTGTTTACATTCCTATTCAGATTCACGTTACGAAATAGAAGCTGTAAGAGACATAGTGCTTGGTGTTGTACACATGTTAAAATATGAACATGACATCAGTACATGGAAGTCTCTCTGTTCTGACAGCAGTTTCAAACATCCTCCAGCAGAGGGAGGTTTTGATCTAAGAGAATGCCCATTACTCAAGCTGTGTCTGTCTGAGGCCTTGATCTCTCATGGTTTCTACAATTCCAGCGTTACTTGTACTTGAAGTGAGTATTTTCAAGTTACCTCAAACTTCTTCTCCTGTTCATTTAGAGGGATATGTTGTACTTTTTACTCCACTACATTTATTTGGCAACATATGTCTCATACGTCCATAATGACTCCAAACATAACCATTAAGGAAAATGGCCCCTCTCTGTCTGCCTGTAAAGACACATGCTGATACACATCTATACTTTTATGTATTTTTTTTACATTGTGGTACTGCTATTTTCATTAAAGTTAAAATATTTACGTATTTCTTCCATCACTTGCTTTATCACAGTTTCTGTATATGACTTGCTGCGTCAAAGAAACAACACATAGGTTTGTTTTTTGTATCTGTTGCTAGGAAGAGCTCACTGATTGCCTCCTTGAAATTTATGAAAAATTTTAAAAAAAGACTGTTATAATAATTGTAAATGGTATCAGTACTTCAGAAATAAAAGACAATTTGATTTGATTAGGATCTGAAATTATGGAAGATAATGGGATCTAAACCTGTCTTTGTTAAGGAGGGTTTGGTGGTTGCCTCTTTGAAACATGTCTGGTGGAATGCAACGCCACAGTATTAGTTGGGCTTCATCGCTTCAGACTCACATAAAAGGGGTTAAGTAACGAGTTTAACGCAGGAAACACTGGAGGCTTGATCAGCGAAACAGTGATCAATGAGACTGATGTTCAATCTAATATTCATTGGAATTCTGGGAGGGGGGGGCTGATCACTGAATCAGTCGGGTCATGGCAGGTCTTAACAACAATATTGGAAAGTTTCTGGTATTTAGCCAAGAGGACTTTTAAATTTTAAATACAATTTGTGATTTGTCATTTTCCATTTGGCTTTATTTATTTATTTATTTTACAGCCGCGTAGCCTCGGGTAGTCTGCTAAGAAGAGAAGCTGTAGGATTTGGTGCTCTCACAGAGTCCATTGTGGAGTAAGAAAACAGAGATTAGTTTCTCAGTGTAAAAGGCTTATCTTTAATGCATTGGGTGCTAGTATGTGGGCATCAGACAACCTATACCTGAGTGGAGGATATGGGAGCAGACAGGTGAACTAGGGTTAGAGTTTAGGAGTGGGATAAGTTTCAAAGCTGTGGAAAGATGAGGACGGAGGATTAAATGTGTGTTGGGTCACTTACTGATGGAACAAGGCCAACAGTCACAAAGACATATAGCAACCAGAAATGGATGGGAAGTGACTGCAGAGATTTAATAGTGAGTTTTACTCACTTAAATAAAAAGCTACTGGTGGCTTGAAGTCATAACTGGTATGAATCTCCAGTTGTGTTCCTCAGCACAAGTGTTCAGTGCAGGTTTTGCTGCAGGAGACCACCTTGAATCTCCAATGACCCCTGGAGGTCCCCTGGGGCCCAGTTTGAGAATTTCCTTTGAAGGTTGTTTTCAAAAGAAATAAAGAACTATCACAACCAGCAATGTTTATGTCCAGAAATGTTTTATCATCTTCTTAGTTTGTAGGGAATATTGGCAAAAATCATTTTCTAAAATGCAACATCCACCAATATAACTGACTCACCACTGTAAGCTTCACTCCCAGGTAGGATGGTCTTGTATAGCCCTCAGGGGCACAAGCTGGTGTACTTTCATATACAAGGCAATTCATGCCATTCTATCTTTGTACTTAGACTTCTCAGAAGTATAATGGACAGTATTAGTTATGATGTTTTATATGTTGTCTGTAACAAATGTTCGTATAGAGATTTGGAAAATGTTGTTTGAGTAGTCCACACTTTCAGAGAGGAACATATTACAGAAAGTTCTAAAACTGTAGAAATTGTAAATCTGATTTCTTTGAATGTTTTTAAATCCATTTTTAAAGACATGGAGACAGAATCAGTGGGGTGTTAATGCTTAAACTGATATTGTTGGATGCATGGCTTGCACTATTTTTTTATTTTCTGGGATGTTATACATTGTAATGTCTGATTTGTTATGTATCTATCTAAATGTACTTGTTCTTAGTTTGTTCATCTTAATGGGATATTTTCTGTTTAAATAAAAGTTCAATTAAAACAATGACGCGTGTGTTAACATATGGTGTCAATTCTGTCATGTTCAAACATGTCCAGCAGTCTACACTCATACTGTACAAACGTATGCACATGCACACAAGAAGAATGTATAAAACAAAAATATTTAAGCAGCTTAGAAAAAAATAAAAATACATGGAAAATGCTAAACAATGAATATTCCCCCCAAAAGTGTGGTGGTATTAAGATAAAGCATTGACTAATTTTTAGTATGCATTTTTAGCTGATAATTACTCAAATAATTGAGTAAGACTAGACCCATAGTGAATTTAAGGATGTTATAACGATAGTGCTATAATGCTCAATCTGCTCAGAACTCAAAATTCAAAATCAGAAGTTGAGGTCGACAGACAGAGGCTGTGAAAAAAGCAAAAAGACGAGTGATGGGAGGAGCTGGAGAAAGAGAATGATGGAAAGAAGAAATGAGGAGAGGCGTAGAGGCATAAACATGGGTTGGAAATAATAAGCAAAGTGGTATATAATGAATTTAGACTCTTTTGGTGGGCTCTGTGAATAAACGAAGGCAGTCATGGATAACAATAGTGGAGTTGGGTTAAAGGGGCCGTTTGTGTGGACAGGTCAGAGGGTTGAGGGTCAGATCTCTCCTATTCATGACACCCCAAGTGTTGCCACGCTCACACACACAAACACACACTCACATGCACACATATACGTATATCAGGGGGCACTTTCCCAGCGTTTGTGGCTGAGGCAGATCTGGGAGAGTTCAACCTCGGGTGCGCTAACTTTTCACAGCGAGGTCAAGGGTGGAGATGGCGTTTGTGTGTGGGGGTGTGTGAAGGAAAGAGAGAGAGAAAGAAAGACAAAAAGAAAATCTTCATTGTTTTGACCAGATTGCAGGAAAGAGCCTGAAAAAAGAAAAAAGCAGATCAACAGCAGTTATTGGGGCTTGTATACTTATGGTGTGGCTTTGTTTGACTCAATTAACGTGTTTTAACGGGTTCACCCAGAATCCAAAAGAAAATATATATTTTCTCACTTATCTCTAGTGGTATAAAGCCATGTAGGTAGATTTGATTTTATTTGAGAGATTTCGGCTTCCTTTCCAATACATTGGCGGTAAATGGAATTTCGTTTGTGGTTCTTAATACTTAAAAAATTACATTTGGAAGATTCAACAGCGACGTGTCTTTTCAGAAACTGTCCTGCACTTAGATGAGTAGTCTGGACAGTGAGCACAGACAGATGGGAGAACTGTAATTTTTCAGTGTTGGGAGTACCACAAATAAAATTCAATTCACTTCCAGTGGCAGTAGAAATCTAGATGACAAATACCTCAAACTTCAAGCTAAATAAACCATACCACTGCATATCTGCATACCACTGAAGATAAGTTTTTTTGGAGCTACTCATGCATGTGCATGATCATCTCTCTTTCACCTTTTCTTCGCCCAGTCAGGATGCTTTAGTTAGCGTGAGAGAATCCCTGGCTGCAGGTTAAGATGTGTCATAATGAAAGTGTTTCTGTCTTTGTGTTTGTGTGTTGGGACCCAGGCTGGTAGGCAGCAGAGAGTCGTGACATTCTCACAAGCTTCCGGGACCTTTATTGCTGTGGCAATAATCAATAGCGTTCCCACAGAGACATCTTTTGGCTGGGCGGGTCAATACCTGTCACTCAGGGTCTGAGCCATGGCACATACCCTCTTACTCAGCAGCTACAGCAGCTTCACTCTGTCTGCTCGTCTCCTCCCATGTCATCCTATGTACCACAGGAGTGTAATGTTTTCACAATGTGTTTTATCTGAACTCATATTTGATCGCTGATTGTTTTCTTTGCACAGAGTGTGGAAATCTATAGTGACTCTAATAGGAATGCAACAATTGATGATTTAAATTGTTACTTTTTCAAATACTTGATTTAACCAAAACCTAGTGGTATTCTATTTGCAATTATCTTTGGTAAATTACCAACTCAAGACAGTTCTTTCAAGTCACTCTGTTCTACACACAAATTTGGATTTAGAGCAAATTGCAGCACTATTTCTAGTTATTACACTGATTACAAATAATTTAGACAATAAAAAATATTGTTTATTTTTATAGCTCTTTCAAAAGCATTTGATATGGTTGATCATCCTCTGCTCTTACAAAGGTTGTACAGTATACGTTAGAATAAATTAAAAAAAGACTTGGCTGGGTGAAGTTGGGGAGTGCCCAGTCTGAATTGCTGCTCATGACAAAAGGTGTTCCACAAGGTTCAATTCTGGGACCTGTCCACTTCAGTATTTAATGTCTTTGTCTTCTCATTGAGCTGTCAAGTCCATCTTTATGCTGATGACACTGATGTGTATTGTGCTGCTGATTCTATACAACTAGCCATTGAGAACTTTCCTTTAATGCTGTTATTAATCTTAAACTGGTATTTATGAATATAAAACAAAATTCACGCTGTTTACTAGAGCCATAGATATTGATTATAATAGTATGCACATATCTGCACACTTTAGTAGATTAGTAGAATTGTTGAGGCACTATTCCCATCAGTTTTGTATTACAGTGATGTGTGGTGTATTGTTCAACCCTCAGATTTATTACTGGGTTGGTCTTTTCTGGCAGAGGCATAATAAGAAGTGGTATGTGTTTATCTATAAAGCCCTTGTTGGAAAGCAACCACCTTAGATATCAGTGTTGCTTGACAGTGTTGCCTGACTTGACTGCCCCAAACTCTTGGAAACTGTTTTAACTGATTGTTTTTAACTCTCATCTGTTTTGTCTTATTTAATAACTTGTCTGCAACTCAACATCAGTGTAAATGACACCACCCTCAGTGGTTCTCGTGTTTAAATAAAGGTTGATCTTTACATTAAAGAAGCTGGAAAAGCATCATTATCAATTATTTTTCTATCGATCCATTAATCTGATAATCTCTTTAGCACTACACTCCAGTTCTGTTTGTTTTATCGTAAATGTTGGTTCAGAACATTCAACGACTTTCAGTTTATGAAACTCTTTATGAATGGAAAATTTCACATCAAAGCTGTTTTTTTTTTTAGCTATCGTGCGTTAGCTGATGTGCTAATGAAGAATATCTCCTGAAAGGAACAGCACGCTACTATGCAGTAAGTTGATAAGGAGGTTGTCGGTGAGGTTACTGCAAAAGTGTAGCCTTGTGAAACGTAAAAAATATGATCATTTCAGTTTTTGAGGTGCACATTTTGTTGCACTAAAATTACATTTAGTCACTATTTAGCTACATAAAAAAAAAAATTATAAAAAAAATCTATAAGTTTGTTACACACACGAAACCCATTTTTTTCCAGAATTTTTTGTTTCAGCTCATGTATAAAGCTGTTTCTTTCACATTTAAGGAAGCGCCACATCAGTGCAGTGTGTTTGTGTGTGTGTGTGTTTGTAATAAATGTTGAAATCACAAACACTGGACCTCACAGACGTCATGTTTCTGGTCACCATGGACAGTGTGAAGAGGAGATGCTGAGGAGCCGGCAGCAGTATAGATAAATTGACTGCCAGGCCAGTGGGCTGGGTGTTTTTTTTCCCCAGGTGGCCAATACTGCTGTTTGACTCAAGCACTTAAACAGAATTGCTTCAGTAAAAATGACCTGTGTACGTCAAGTCCAGTCTTTACACAACACCACTTAGTCAGCACAAAGAAGCTGGATGCTCAGACCGAATACTCCTGCAAAGCCTGAAATAATGAGATTATGAGGTCAGTGATACAGGTATGATTGCATTATCTGCTCTCATGAATATGAAACAGATCATCAACAAAACATTTAAAATTTTTTGATTCAATTTTAATGCTGTCAAATAAAATACCTGCCTAGTGAATTGATTTTAAGGTAGATGATGGCAGTTAGACTGCCTTACAGATTGGTGTAAAGTAAAGTAGAGGTTTTGAACTGAATAAAGTCTCCGGATAATGACATGTTTGGATGTGCTCTTTAACTTATCGTCTGCCTTTATGTTGCTACAGTTTAGAGTCAGTTTAGAGATCTCAGTTGCAGAGGGCGTGATTTAGCACTTGCAGCTTTTTTAACTTTTAAAACTCACAGAAATGTCAAACTACGCACATTCACTCAAAGGTGGGTTTACTTTTGTGTCCTTAAATCTCGCAAACACTGACACACAGTAGCAAATTACGGGATATTTGTGAACACCCTTGAGCCCCCCCCCCCGTGATCTCTACAAAGTAATGGCGAGATTAGTGTAGACTTCTCTGCTTCTCATCTTCTCTGTTACTCCCTGGATGACGCTGTCCGTCGAATTGTTGCCAAGCAACAGCGCAGCCACTGTCAAAGAATTCTGGGGGATGTTTAGGCAGCGGCATGCTTTGGGGGGAAGGAGTGTGTGTGTGTGTGTGTGTGTTTGTGTGGGTGTGGCTGTGGTGGTGGCCAGAGGAGAAGCAGGAGTGTGTATTGGTCTGAGTAGAGAGTAGCAGGACACACTCAGTTGTGCATTTATATGAGCGTTTTCTTTTTAATCTTTTAATCTAAGCCATTATGCTGCTTGGTGATTCTCCAAGATCTGTTTTTACAATTCAGCCTTTTCATCAGTGTCACAAAGTACACCGCTGTTCTCTGATGAGTCAACTTTCCTCACACCAAGAAATGTTTTTGATGTTTGCGGTGTGCTTTCATTTGTTCACAGGGTCAAATTCTTGACCCCCAACAACACTGCAAGCAATCTTCTCTCCGTTACACTGGATACTAAAACAACTGCTGATATGAGATTATTATATATTATTACTTGGTTCGTGCAGGCAGTGAATGAATGTGCAAATAGCAAAAAGGCGAGTGAATGCAAGACAGTGGGATACAGAATGGATTCATAATGAAACCTAAGACTGACTCTCTTGTGTGTCATGGCCTTAAGACTTTCTATGCTTCTCTGTAATTGGCTTCCTGCATTTGCTGTCTGTCTCCTTTAATGCTCAATATTTCTTGCCTATCTCACATTTTCTCTACTAAATATTACAAGCTGCACTTTTATCCCCGCTTTTATCATGGTTGCCGGATAAAATGAATGCAGTACTGCCCTCACAGTAGTGCTCCAGCAGGTATGGATGGAAGACTTGTGTTTGTCCACTGAGCCCTGCTCAGAAACTCTCCTCCCAGATTTACCTCTTTGTCCATTTGACTCTATGTCCTGTCTTACCTAAACATGCTTCCCACTATAAATTTCAATGACATTCTCTGCCACAGCACTGCCTCTCTCTCTCTCTCTCTCTAACCTCTCTGCTCTGCTCTCCGTCCTCTATAGCCGTGCCCTAGCAGCAGGGAGGAGATGCCTTCACCAGAGGAGGTTTATTTTAAGGATTCCCCTGTTCCCTTTGTCCTCTCTCTCCTCTCCATCTCTCAACGGGATGGTTTCATAGCCCACCCCGCCGACTGGGCCTCCCTCTCCCCTGCCAGGCCTTTTAGCCAGCGGGTTAAACATTGATTTGTGAATGGAGGGAAGCACAGTGGCCCCTGCGTAGAGTGCAGCGGTCCCCTACTGTTTCTGTGTGTACACACACACACCCGTACTATACACCACCAAGACTAACAGCCAACATGAAAGCTGCAGAGCTAAAAGGCCTTAATTCAACAGCTGAATGTAGTTGATAGAGTTTCAAAAAAATGTTACTATTTAGCCTTTAATAATTTTGATTTGAGTTTTTTAAACTGCAAAGTTGGACAACTTCCACATTGAGAAGTAAAATACACACAAGTTAAGAGAAAGAACTAAAAAAAAAACTTGTCTCAGTGGTATCACCTCAAAATGTTATTCTATTGTATATATTTTAACATTTTGCTGCGTGAAAACTAATTTGCACATTTAAGGATGTTTCTTATCCACAAAAAAAAGTTGATCCCACATCAGCATCAACTGTTGAGCTGTCAGTTTTTGCCACACATGGGCGACACAAGGTGAGAGTGAAAGTGGACCCTCTTGACTTCTCACTGGGTTTCCCGCCTCTTGGAAGAGTCAGGGCATGAAAAGGCAAAGAGAGAGAGAGAGAGAGAGAGGAGTGGAGATGGAGGGGTTTGCTTTTCACCACTCAAAAAAAAAAGAGCAATGAATGAGTGACTGGTTGAATGAATGAGAGGCGGGCTGGAGCTGAGAGGGGCTCTGGCCCTGTGGATCAGCAGAGGTTAACTCGGCTTCTTCAGGAGGATGAAAAGGGAAAAAACGGATTGAGCTTTAAAGAGGAGGACCCCCTGCGCCCGGGCGGATCAGACAGGATGATTTATTAGAGAGAGAGAGAGAGAGAGAGAGAGAGAGAGAGAGAGAGAGAGAGAGAGAGGAGGTGGCGTTTGTAAGCATCAAAAAGCTGCAGCGCAAACGCAGCATTCAAAAGTGCTGATATGCAAGACATGAGGATGGGCTTGATTCAGATTCCAGTTTCCTAAGAGAGAGAGAGAGAGAGAGAGACACACACACACACACACACACTAGCTGTTAAATTTAAACTCACACATTGGAGCCATTTACACCAAACAGATTTACGCATGAACACAAAAGCTTGCCAACTCTCCAGGTTAGGATATTTTCATCGTGCCTGAAATGTCATACAAAGAGCAAAAAAAAAAGCTCTTTAATTTGGTTATTTTGTTTTAACGCTTGTAAAAAAAAAAAAAGCTTAAACTGATCTCATTAGTCACATTGTTCATGATTTAACTGGCTGCGCTTCAGGGCTGAAAGATTTCACCTTGATGTTTTAAAATAAATAAAAGCAGCACAAGTGCAAGGGGTTTGTAGTGTAACAGGACATGTGTAGTGCATTGCAAAATGATCACTTCACTTTTGCACTATTTTCTGATGTTTTATTGCATCTTTTTTTTTTTGATGAAATGTGCTACATAAATAAAGACAACGTGGCCTCTGTCGCCCCATCAATCGTCTGTCACATGAGCATCATATAATCCACTCATTTTCTGTCACTACACTTGCCACACAGGCCTACAGTAGGCTGTCCTTTTTTTTTCCTGCAGCAGAATGGCTGCACATGGCGCTGAAGGCACCGCTTTATGTCCAAGTGCCTTGTTACAGCGTTGCACTAGTTTGCTCACACAAGAGAGAGAGGGGGCACAAGACAAACACTAAACGTCATGCAGTGCGGTCAGAGAGTAAACAGTGTCGGGATTGTAATCTCTTTTTGGGTAGAAAATAGGGCTGTTGTGTCTTTAAGAGGGGCTGCTGGTCCCTCATCGCAGCTGCTGGCTTGTGTGTGTGTGTGCGCGCGTGTGCGTGTGTGTGTATATCTGTGTGTATGCGTGCGTGTGCGTGTGTGTGTGTGTGTGTGTGTGTGTGTGTGTGTGTGTGTGTGTGTGACACAGAGGACAGCGGAGATTCATTACTTAAGCAGTACAATGGACATTTATCACCCCGTGGTGTTATTCAAATTCAGTACCAAGCGAGGACCTTCTCCACTCCTCTCTCCGCCTTGCGTCGCGGCCACAGCGTTTATTGTTGGAGCAGCGTGAAGAAAAAGCCAGGAGGGCAGAGAGACATCCATCCAGTCAGTCAGTCAGTCAGTCCGAGAGACCCGTAAAGGGAGGATGGGAGGAAAAGGAGCGTCTGTCCGGAGTGCACGAAGCCCCGCTTCAGTCCTGATCCTCAGCCTCTCTTTTTTTTTTTTTGTCACCATCCAACGCTGCTCGCTGGGGGGCATTTGGACGGAGCAGAGAGATCCGGGAGAACGCACGTCGTGGGAACTGAACCAAGGACGCACCAACGGGAACTAAGGGGTTTCCTTTTTAAAAAAAAAAAAAAATTAAAAATCGGTTTCATCGCCAGCTATAAAACACCAAAGGAAAGAACACGCTTCAAGTGCCTTTCTTCAAATAGGAGGATTTTTTTTTTTTTAGATTTAACATCCGTGGAAAGCCATTGTGCATCCTGAGGCACCAGAACTGAATAGTCTTTCCTTAAATCGATGACAGTACACAGGTGCAGAAATGGCGAAACGTTTTCCTGACGCTCTCACCTCGGACTCTTTAAAAAAAAATGAAAGAAAGTCCAGTTAAGCTGTTTCGATTTCTGTCTTTTCCACTCCTCTTTTTTATTTTTGAGACACTTTGAAACTAAGATTCTCTGCTGAACCAAAAGGAGATGACATTTTACTTAAAGATGCAACGGCCATTCAGCCATCTTAAGGGGCCCAGGGATCTGGACAGACTTGAGGTTAACTTTACAACTAGCAACCAGTGTAAAGGCACGGAGAGATGACGGTATCTATTAGAAGAAGTAGAAGATAGGATGCTTTCAAACTGAGAAAGTGATTGTAGCTTGCAAGAACACCTCCTTTAGCATGAAACAAATGCTAAAAAAAAAGGATGGATCTCTGATGGAGAGCCTGTAGCTGACATTAAACAAGGGAGTGTGCTCAAGCATTTTGGGATGTGCTAGTTTAGAGGAAAGTTCTTATTATTATTATTAATATCAGGGCTATTATCTGCATATTTTCCCTCGCAAATATGTAGTTTTCTGCAGCAACAGCTCAGTTCCTCGGTGAGAAAGCTGATTTTTTTTCGAAGGAAAAGGCGAATCTGAGGCAATGCTGAGCAGTGAGAATGTCAGAAATAATGCACAGTACTGCAACTGTGTGAAAAAAGCGAAAGGAAACAGTTTTCAGTGTCAGACGCAGCTCATGCTGTCAAAGGGCATTTAGGCAGCCGTAGCAGGTGCAGCCATGGGCCTTTACAATAACTAACCCCGTGCACACTTATGACTGAAATAACCAAATGCTTCATTTCTTCTTGGCAGAGGATATACAGAGTCTTTAGCGACTGATTGTCCAAACGCAATTCTTGAGTAAACTCAAATTCAACCCCAAGAATTGTGTATGGACATCTGTTGCTGCAGACTCACATTCATCACTGCTGTCTTTGGCCAAACGCCACACCAAGAATGTAGGCCTCCAAAAAAAAAAACCTACAAAGAAGCCTATAGAAAAGGCCTGTAGTCTCGTTTTGTTTTGTAACTCTCTCATTTCAGGTAAGATACAAGCCACATTTTGCATGTTATGGAGAAAAAAAAGACGAGGTGGATTTGGAGGGCCAATAAAAGTGGAGGAAATCTTATTCTGCCTCATGTAATGTGTTTTTCGGGGGTTGTGCGTTGTGGTTGGCCCGATTGGTATTTACACTTTGTCGAAGATCTAATCAAGACTGTTTGTTTTAAATGGCAAATATCGACTGGAAGCATTGATGTATCGACTGTGTTTGGCAAATAGTAGAAAGCAGTAAGTTGAGTGCTCACAGTGAGGCCTGCATGCAGCACAGATGCACGTTGTGGATGAGACGAGCAAAGCTAAAGAAGAAAAAAAAAACAGACACATGGAGTCATGAAGGACGAGAATAAATACAAATGAATGCGGCAGACTGAATGAATCTAAAAAAAGTTTCGTTTAAAGCTGCATTTGGCTGTAAAAATAGTTCCTTAAATAATTCTTAATAATTTATTAGTATATTAAGAGTTTATTTAGAGCCTATTAAGGGGCAGAATAAAGTGCATTCCACAGGACGACACTTAGCCACAGATAAATGACTTAAAACGCCATTTATTAAAACGCATTTAGTGCTTTAAAGGCAAAATCAAAGACAGAGTATTAAATGTCAAGGTGTGAAAGCAGAAAACAGAGAGAACAGAAGAGGCCTGGAGACTGAAGCTGCCAAATCTCTGGAGCCAAACAGCGTCACTGATAAATCACGTGGGACACTTTTTGGCCCATTAGATGTTTTTTATCTTTTTACTTTTTTTTGCTTTTATTTTGTTTTGTTTTTTAAATGAATTAATTTACTGCTTAAAAATAGCTCAGAATATTATTTTGTAAAAAAACAACTATACATTATTTAACATTTACACTAATATTAATCTTTAAAGAGATTATTTAATTATTCTAAAATATATGGACTCTAAAAGACATTTTCTTATTTTAAATATCTTTTTCAGAAATGTCCTGATTTTTGTCCTCAGTTTAGACTCACTATTTAAACCAACTCAACACACAAGTGTGTGTGTGTGTGTGTGTGTGCAGCTAACGTGTGTGTTGTTGAACATTAAAGGCTAACCTTTCTTAATTCCAGGGGATCAGTTTCTCCTCCTGTTTGCACAAATGCTTCTGTGTGAAATGGCTTCTGCTACTGTTTCTATTTCATTTATTCCACAGAACATTGTTATTAGCCTTTAAAATGACATATTAAATATTCTAATATCTCAAGCCTCTTGTGCACAAATGCATTGCTTGTGCACGTGTTTTTTCTCTTTTGTTTTTGTTTTTAAACAAAAACTCAACTGCATGAATACAATCTGTTTCCCACAAAGAGTTTCTTCTTTTTTTTTATTAATAACCAGCAGGTTGTTGTGTTGACACAGAGCAGAGTAAGGTTTTGACTGTGGCGATAGATGCTTAAAAAAAAAGAAAAGACCTCTAATTATGAGTTAGTTATGTGGACGTGCAGGGTGTGAGCTTATTTTCATTAGTTGGTGCTATTTTAGCGGTACATTTCTAACTACAGTGTTTTGTTCACATACAGCTAACCATGCAGAGTCAGTGGAGTCACTGCGGGGAGCTATGGAGCCTATGGGTGCAATATGAAAACACGATGGAGGGGAAGAATCTGGCAACAGTTGCTTTTTAGCATAAAAACAAAACAGGCAGGTGTCACTCGTGTAAAAGAAGGTTTTATTAATACATTTTGTCAACTTTATCGAAATATTTGGGCTAAATATCTTTAATGGGAGTTAGAAAAAAACCAATCATTTTGCAAAAGAATCATCCAGAGCCTGATAGATAGAAAGGAAAAAAATCAATGCCATTATGTAAAATCATACTCAAGTAGTTTATTTTTATTGGCTAGTGTTTGCTTTATGGCTGTTTAGCCACACACTGGAGAGCATAGGCGCTTTTTTTACACCCACAGTTGTAACCTGGACTGCTCAGGGTCTTTATGATACATGGTTGGGATGTGATGGTGATGGCCAGGTCGACCCTCTCACCACCAGCAGCATCTCTCCTGTCGCAGCTGTCAGTCAGTCAGTCAGTCAAGTCAGTGTGCAGGACTGATGGAGGCTCAGGGTGCAAACCTAATTTGCACGCACGTCTTCATAGTAACAGATGAAATATAAAATTATTACACACTTTAATGTTCTTAATATTTGGCCCACATAATCAGAGAAAACATTTTTAAAAAGTTAGAGGTATAAAGTCTATAACACATGCATAAAAATCCTTTGGATCATCTCCTCACTCTATAAAAGTCCCTAACTAACACACTCAGTGTCCCAGGCCTGCACTAGCTGACACAGTTGACACACACACACACACACACACTGCTACATTTTCTCCTCTCTCTCACCCCCTCGCAGCCTCATTAGCATTTCCTTTCTACCGGCCATTATCGTTCGGTTTCCCGTTGCAAATCGGACTCCACAACCGAGAAAAGGTTTTAGGTCGCCCCGGGCGCTCAGGGGAGGGCAGCCCGGAGGCAAGACCTCGACCTCCCGCAGTGGTCCTGTAGTTCACACCCCACCCACCACACATACACACACATACACATACACACACGCCCTCCACCCCCTCTTATGAATATTCCAGCTGAGTGGGGCCATATAGGACGGTAAAATCTCTCTCAAGTCTCGTCTAATCAGCCTAAAACTGCAGTGTGATCACAGAGCTGTGCTTAAATCGATCAGATATAAACTATCACCAGGAATTATCGACGAGTGATGTAAAATCCTAATTGAGAAAAGCGTTTGGCTGCAGGCCTCTTGTGTGCGGGTACACACTGGTTTGGTTTTGCAGCTCAAACTGGACTTTATGGTCAGATTGTAAAGTGCAGACACGCACAATGCGGATTTGGGATTAATAAAAGAATCATCTTTACACTGGAAAACAAAAATACTAACATAGACGACAGCTAACAGTAAAATTCACTATAAAAAGATTATTTTTCGTAAATTAAAGGCAAGAGTGTATAAGAATTAATAAAATATTTCCAATTTAATATGCATTTAATTAGTTAATTCACGACTTAAATCAAGAAAATATCTTTAAAAAAATATATAACTATAAAAATATTGTTTGTATTATTAAAAGTGTAATTACAGACAGAATTATGGCAGCCATTTTTTTTTATTTAAAAAACGTGTTTTTTATTTTGTGAGGAAAACTATCAGAAGCATTTATAAGAATAAAAGATATTTTCAGAAAAAAAAATCAACAAAAATTTAAAAAACAATAACTTTATTCTAACCCCATAATTAGCATTTCTAAAGACTTACACATTCAATAGATGTGTTTACACACATTGGAATATGCACAATCTAGATGCAAGGCTAGGTTTTATTTATCGTGGTGTATAAAGAAATTATGAATGACATTAGTGGAACACAGCTGTTATCATATAAAATATGTCTTCATCAGAGAAGTTATAATTTTGGACAAATATATGAATAAACACTTAAAAACGTCCTTATGTCTGCTTACAATTACATAACAGTGTGTGAAGATAATTCATTAAATGTTGCTATAGAGTTTATAAATGCTAATGAGGGCTTAAAGTAAAGTTATCTTTTCTTTTATATTCTTGTGAGCTGAAGGTCATCGTGGACCCCAAGATGAGGTCATTTTGTCTTTCACACTCACGCTGGAGGAGAGGTTACAGGAGGATGAAGGTTTACACACCAACTGCAGATTATTTACACTCGCACCTGTGAGTTGACCACCAGAGCTTTCGTATGAGTGACCTTTAAAAAAAAAAACCTGCCCTGTTCGATCATAAACAAATATGTTGGTATTTACGCCAACGTCCACAGAATTCCTGTCTCACAGTTTCCACATTCTTTCTTGGGAACCATCTCTGAATTTCCACTCATTCCTGCAGACCGACATCAATCACCTCAGATGTCACGGTGCAGGGGGACACATCAGCAGCGTCCAATGGGGTGATGTGTTGTTGAGACGTAGAGGAGGGGGTTTAGAGTGCAGAGGATGTGAAGAAAAAGACTGTTACAGAGATGTCAAGGATATGTTTGTATTCCTCGATTCATTTTCTATCCTCCATGAAGAGTAGAAATGAACACAACATTGTCTTGGTCTTGTAGTTGATAGTCCAGCTCCCCCTGAGGTTTAGAAAACACACAGAAAAATTCAATATTCAAACAGAAATATCTGCCTTTACTAACACAAATATGTCTATTTCTCCTGTGTTGCCACTGGGGTCCAATCAATGACAAACTTTTCATTTCATTTACATCCTGTGTTGCGTCCTGTAATTGAATCAATGGCTTCAAATTGAAGCGTTCAGACGGTGTGTGCATGTAAATATGTGTTCAGATATGAGACCCCAAGGACAAACTTGTCTTGCAGCTGCTTTTGCATGATATGAAACATTAACTGACTTAGAAAAAAAATGAACAATCGGAGTGAACATATAGGCCAACCTTCACACTCACAGTCTTCACCTTCCTGATATAAATGTCCACACAAGCATGCGTTTATATAGCGTTATATAAATGTTTTTATACAGTTACAGTGATATCCTGTCCTGCATGAGGACATAAAGCTGTATAAAGCTTTATAAAACAAAGAATATAGGTTAAAACAGCTTAAAATAAAAAGAATGCACATTTTTACATGCTGGACACACACACACACACACACACACACACACACACATATACAGACACACGCTACACCTTCTGACAGTGAGCGTGGCTCCCAGTGCTCACCATTAGCTCCCAGTCTGCATCGTTGATAAGCACCAGAATTCCAGGTCTCCTGTGGGAAAACACACCGTTTTGAGTCGGACGCATTTCCCCAGAGGTAACACAGACGCAAACAAAATGTACACGTGCGTGTAAATGATACAAACAGGTAGAGCAAGAAAGCCTCCACGGACGCACAGAAAAAACACGGGTAAAAAATAAAGAAATAAAAATCAAGACACAAACCTTCACGTTGTTTTGAAATATAAAGATTAAAATGATGTTTGTCAAAGCAGAAATAGAGAAGTATGGCTTTCTTTCTTATTTTCTCTCTGAATGTAAACCCGTCTAATTGAACCATGTTTAAAATTTGTAAATATATATAATTACTCATTTAATTTGTAATTATTTTGAATTACAGTTTAGTCTTTAACTTTTTGGGTTGGTGGACTGGGACACACTGTGTGTAACACTAACTAACATTTATAATCAGCGTAATGGAGTATGCTTATTTAGAAACACAGATAATTGATGAATACACCTGATGATGGTTTTTTAATGAAATCTTTTAAGTGAAATTTTTTTATTAACAATGATAATAATTATTTATTAATTTTTTCTGGGGTTACAATTTACAGCTAAATGTAGCCCAGAGAAAACAGTAACTGAAGTCTGGTGTTTTCATGTTCAACACTTCACAGTATAGAATTAGTACACAAACAGTATTACGTAAGAGAACAAACAATGATGAATTTATGAAAATAAATCTATCAATAGAAGTGTCTGCATGTGTTTATGTTAGTTATGTAATGTACAAAGAAGCTTTGGGGTTATTCTCATTGCTGCTAATGCTCTACCTGCAAAGATGCATGGAGCTCTTGTATTACAGCTCATTTCTAAACAGTTTTCTGGCTAATAATGAAAGTAATGATGATGTTTTGTTTTTTGTTTTTAGAAAAGAGACATAAGTGGCTGAGGTAAAAGAGTATGGAGATTGTAGGGGAAAACAAACTGTCACCAGAAATTAATGGAGGCCCAAAAATAACATAGAGATAAAGCCTAAAAAGAATCACCACCCTTCAAAAGAGGATAATGGGGATAATGGGGGAGGGTAACAACAGGCACCTATGGGCGCAGGCTTCTTAACACATGTTGGTGTGTGTGTGGGTTTTTTTTTCTCTGGAAGTCACAGAGCCGCCACAGTTTAGTTAAAGTGGATGGTGAGATAATGCCTGAAATAGACACTGATGCCCCTCATACTGTTCATACCTCTCTCCACCTTGTGGATGCTCTATGACGTCAATGAGAAAGGGCAAAGTGAGAAGAACCCGTGAGTATAAACATATATCTGTGCACACACGCAAAGAAAATAAAACAAAAAAAAAAAAAAAAAAACAGGGCTGCGACGAGAAAGAACAAAAGAATAAAAAAAAAAGAGTAAAGATTGTAAAATAATCACACATAGCACCTATAGATCTTTTTTTTTCTTTTAAGATAATGAAGAAAACACCTTGATGACGGTTTGCTCAAAAACCTGTGTGTTCTGCCAACATACACACACATCTAATCTATAAGGTTTATAGGTAGGCCAGGCTTTTTTTTCCTCCATTCATTGGTTAGGTGGAGCTATAAATAGTCCTGCACAAAGGCAGCTGTAAAAGTCAGCCAGTCCTATAAGACTGTTGTGAGCCCTGGACCCACACACACACACACATATACACATGTGTGCACACAAGCTCTCACACACAGGTAATCATCTTACTGAAACCCATAACCTGAAGGCTAGACTGCTTTTTTTTTTTCCCCTCTCCAGCATTTCAGCAGTTTTAACCTGCAAGAAAAAATGATTCACAAAGCTCCTCGACTGAGTTTCATTTTTAAATTTTCAATAGATTCAACACTGTCTTCAAATAAAGACCAAATATTGCAGCCATATCTGTGAGTGTTAAGACCAGTGGGGGTGTGATGTGTAACATATCCTTTAAGGTGGTTTAGTTGTACATAGATCAAGTGTGTGTCAAGTGCAAACACACACACTCACACAGAGTCTCCCTGGACAAAGAGCTCGGGCCGTTCCTTCAGCAGGTTCTGTTGGATCCAGACCAGCAGCTGCTTCACGTCCCCTGGAAAACATGCACACACACACACACACACACACACACACACACACACATATATATATATATGTATATATATAAAGCCCATACACACACAAAGCCCATACACAGGCAGACAACAGAGGTCACAGGTCAGGGGTTAAGGGTCAAGGTGCATGGTTCCAGCCCCCTGGTCGATGTGACGCGACGGAAGCACCAGGCGGGACGAGGCTGTGCATGTGTGTGCATGTGTGTGTGTGTGTGTGTGTGTCTGTGTGCATGTATATTTATGAGTGTATGTGTATGTTAGGGGGGAGACTTGAAAATGGGGGGAGGGTTGACTGATGTCAATGGCCAAGAGCGACATTGTTCACATTGGTTAGAAAGAAATAAAATAAATGATTTGTGTGTAGAAATCTGGACACCACTGAACAGATTAGAAAACAAAAAAAAAAAAAACATCTACAGCCTGCTGTGTCATTTTCAAACATTAAAATGAAGGAAGAAAAATGAAAATATTAAGCCAGACATTTTTCAAAAAGCATCTTCAAAAATATAAACGCAATTATATCCCTCTCCTGCCTCACACTTGTAGTGAAATTGTTCAATGCCGGACTGCTAAAATGAGCAGAAAATCCAATTTCAGAATAATAATTTTCTTTGTTAGAGACGAACATTAAACCGCCTGAGCTTGAACATCAGTGATGCTTGAATTTTCCACGAGTCTGACCTCTCCAACAATCAGATTGACCTTGTCTCAACAATAGGTTGAGCCTCACTCAGACCGGCTGACAGAAAGCCACAAAGGCGACGTCAATGTGAGGTTTTAGGATAAATCCCCACTAAACAACTAATAATGAATATATTATAGATATGGCAGTCGTTAACATTAAGATTCAAGGTGGTCTAAGAGCTTTTGAGTATCTGAGGATTAGTGCTTAGCAAGTTTTGTTTAAAAAAAACAACAAAACACACAAATCTAATATTTTCTCATGACCGTTTCCTGGTTGTGTGTTCGACTGTGACTTGTGTGTATGATCACAGCTGTCTGCTTAATGTACAGGAGCACATCGAGTCGTGATAACACACATATCATCACACACACACACACACACACACACACACCATTATTTAACAGTATCGGCCTCCTTAACTAGTTTACACAGGAACGAAAGAACAAGAAATGTACAAGAAGAGAGTAAATAAACAGAAGAGAGAGAGAGAGAACGAGCAAATACATTAACAAGAGAGCAGGGGCAGCAGCAGATGGAGCAGATACGAGGGCATGACAGTGAGTCATCCCCAAGTCAGGTGTAAGGAGAGCGGTGAAGCCGTAGCAGGTAGCTGTCGAACCGCACAGGGAGTCACAGGTTCAGCTGGATCAAAGGCAGCGCTAATATCACATTAAAACTGGGCAAATACCAACGTTCAGAGAGATGCCAGGGGAAAAAAAATGCTGCCTGCTCACAGTGGAAATGTGGATTTGCTTTAATATTCAACGTATTGTGATATTAGATGTAGAATACAGGCTTACACTGTGTTTTCAATGAGCACATGTAAAATTACTGAGATAGTTCTGTGTCAGAAATTCACCAAAATAGCTTTTCTGGGTTTCTGGATGATGAAATTATACAGAGAGATGGGTTACAATGGGATTCGTGTGCTTTTAATTTCAAAATCTGACAAAAATGTTTGTTTTTTTAAAATTTTCTATGGGAAGTTCAAGGTTTAATTCATTCATCCATAAAATCACGGAAATCACAGCGCTAACCCACCAGCGCCAATTAGAAATACACGGTTAATACCAATTAAAAAAGATCAAATAAAATAAAAAAATAAAAACATATTCCACAAAGTTCTAGCAGAAACAGTTGAAGGTCTACTTGTGGCATTTAGCTGGTGACAATAAAAGATTTATGAATTTCTAGAGGCACCTGCCCGGTCACACTGTGCCTATGAGGGCAACAGACGTGTGGATGATATGTGATGTATAAAAGGTGTGTGTTGGTGCGTGCATGTGTGTGTGTGTGTGTTACTGCACATGCAGTCCCAAGTCTGCGTGAATGGTGTTCAAGTCAATTGCAATGCTGTCGGCCAGCTCAGTAGTATAATGATAGTGCTGGTTTTCTACGGTTCCAGGCCTCCATATAAAAAAAGACAAATACCTCCCCTTGCACACACACACACACACACTCACAACAGAGTACTAGGCAGTGAATATTGACCTGCACCTCTGCGGGGCTAAAAACAGAACTAATCACTACAGCAGTCATAACTCCTTCTTTGCGGTGACTCCTTTCTTTGCACTCTCTCTCTCTCTGCCTTTGACTATTGGTAATTTTTCTCCACCATTACCCCTTATTCGCTCTTTCATCCTCTCGCCCCCCATTTACTCTTCCATTTGCTCTCCCTCTCTGCGTCTCACACACACTCTAACACTCTCTTTAATTCTCTCGTAAAAAACCTGCCCTCCTCCCCTCTTTCTCTCCTTCATCTCTTTCCACCTTTTGCCTTCCTCTTTTTTGGTACTTCCCTCCCCCTAAACACACACACACACACACACACACACACACACACACACACACACACACACACACACACACACACACACACACACACACACACACACACTCAAACATGTTAAAAGTTGTACACACAAAACAAATAGGCTGTCTTAGCTCAATACAAAAGGTCAATAATAACGATTTAAAGTTTCATCAGTTAAGATTTTTATAACAGAAACAGTCATCAGGCGCTGCTGTTTTAATGGCTTTCTTGTAAAAAGGCTACACAGATTTGGATCATCCAGTCTGAACCAAAAAGACAGACGTATATAAATGAAAAGATGGAAGACAGTGTAAAGATAATTAGGAGATAGAGAGGTGAAAGGAAAGAACGACGACGTGGAGAGAGGTGAAGGTTTTTGAGAGCGCTTCGAGGTCCAGGTAGAGAGGAAAAAAGAAAATGAAGGGAACAAACAGACAAGAGAGAGGGAAAATGCGTCACAGGCTCCTAAAGCATCTTGGGATAGCTGCGTTGCGTGGGTGGAAAGGAGACATGGAGGGAGGGGAGGGAAAAGGCGCCATTTTGACACTGATTCAAAAACGTGCCTGCTTTTCTTTTGTGCGTGCAGTTTTCCCCCCCTTTTCTTCTCCTTTTGCTTTTCTGTCTTTGTACGATTATGACGGTCATGTGAGGGGGGATGAGCTATCCATCTTTCTGCTGATGCGAGGGGCAAAAACTGTGTGATCCTTAGACCACGGGGGTTTTGTTGTGTGTGTGTGTGTGTGTGTGTGTGTGTGTGTGTGTGTGTGTGTGTGCATTAGAGAGAGAGAGAGAGAGTTAGATAGATAGAGATAGATAGAGAGAGAGAGGGAGAGAGAGAGAGAGAATGGGGGTGGGGTCTTTCAGTCGAGGGTCATCAATCACCGGCTGGGGTCAAAGAGAAATACGAAGGATTCAGAACCAATTATATCTGCCTTCGCTGCACCCCTTCTGTACCAACACACACACACACAGACGCGTATCGTGAAATTAGTTCGGAGCAACATTTTCAGGATCAGCAAACCTGCCAGACGCACAAACTTAAGAACAGAATGAGCAAATACATCCAGGAAATGTTATGTCAAAATGTCCGTGCACCTGTGACGTTAAAATTCTGAACTTTGTGAAGTGCACGGCAAAAACCTCAAGGTTTTCTAGTGTTGTGCACACACACACTCACAGAGACATACACACACACACACACACACACACACACACACACACACACACACACACACACACACACACACACACACACAGGTCGACTGGTGCAGCAAGGTCATATGTGGCTGACATTCCCTGTTCTGGTCAACTTTTGTTTTTTTGTTGTCATGGTAACATCAGCACTGTGGATGAACACCCTTTGTTTAGTGAAATACCAAAAACACATATTTCTTTCGTTTGTTCTCACCCCACACACACACACACACACACACACACACACACACACACACACACACACACACAATACAATATATATATATAAATTCACACAACATTTTAACTTCTAGGCAACTGCCATTCACAGCCTTCACTTTTCCTCTCCTTGGGTGCTGCAGTGGGTTTGTGAAGTAAAACCAGGCTGCAGGCAGGTTTTCCCTCGACTCCTCCATGCTGAGTTAGTGACCCGTATTGGAGGGAACCTGAATCCCTCAGCAAAATAAAAGCTAATCAATTTGGATCCTGTAGTGGAAGTTTTTATGAATTGAGAAATGAGCACACGCCCACCATGTCAGCCGAAATGACCTCAGACAAAAAGGTAATAAGACTCAGCCTCTGTACTGCACTGTTACAACCCAAAGAAAAAAAAACAACATTATCTTCACTTTTACCACCTTTTACTACCCCCAGTCACAAAAATCGACATTACCGGTGGGCAACATTTAGAAGTGAAAGATGCACGTGTTGTGGGTGGTGATTTGTTTAGAGGCTACACAGATGTTAGAGATGAGGATGGAAGGAAAGAGGAAGTAGGAGAGGAGAAAAAGTATAATGGTGTATGGCAGGAGGTTACAACAACAAAGTGCAAAGGAAAAGCTACTTCTACTGTATGGCTTATTTATGGTTGTTTTAAATGCTGGTGAAGGGTTAATAATAGAGCTGACCATTCTAGTTGTTAGATCTTCCACTTGTGTATTACTAGCTTCAAAACATGTGATGTATCTCTTGTGTGACAGATCTCAAGACATCACTATTATACAATGAGGCTCTAATTATGAAACGCACAGACAGGTGATACTCACAAGGCTCGGATTGGCTTGGAAGAGTCACATGATGTTCCTTCACGCCATTAAAAAGCAGCTCTGCTCCACCACTAGACACAGAAAAGAGTCAGATAAATCAATACAGTGTGTGTTTTTGTGGCATTTAAAATTAAAATAATAAAAAAAGAACTAATGGTCTGTTAACATGACATGAGCTGAGACGTGAGTGCTGAAAAATGAAAACACTGTTGCTGTTTAATACGGGTGTTAAATTGTCACGAGGAGCAAAAAGACAGAAAAAGAAGTCGGAAGTAGAAACATCAATTCCTCATCAAGATAAAAGCATCTTTACAGATAACATTTAAACTACACGTGCACTTAAGCGGCCTAAACGCGCTGCACGATTAAATACATTAAACCATTTTACCCCTGGTTTCCATTGCCCAGAGGCCGAGGCAGTTTGTCCAGACAGAGAAGAAAGGGGTTTTTATGTGTGACTCAGTGAGGAAACTAGGGGTCTTGAAAGAAATCATAAAGACACACTGGGAGAATGTTTCGGCTGACAGGTGAACAAGCTGCTGCTTTGCAAATATTTTGGAAATCAGTGGAGGACGAAGCATTACGACCAAACAGCAGAACTGTTTTAAATCTTTTAGAGCAGGTCCAAGTCAAGTCTGTTACTACAGTTAGTTTGGTTATCGCAGACAATGTTGCACGTCCTTGAGCAGCTTTATGACAAGATTATACTTATGAATCACTCTGATTAAATAATTAATATTGTCAGGTATTTAATTTACTGCATTAGCCAAAAACATTCCTTATTTTATCCATTAATCTGTCAATTGATTTTCCAGTCTATAATTTCTTCTTGCTTTTACTGGAAAGATTCCTGAAAAGACCTGGAAAGGTAACTTGAAATTTACCCCAATCAATGTCTGAGGACCAAAATATTTTTAATAAAGAGAGTGCATGTTTGGTTACGTCACAGTTTATGATCCAACCACAGGATGCAAAAGTACACACATTGTTTACTCAAACAAAAGTACAGCTGTACAAATAGAAATACTGATTCAACTTCTTTGCTTCAGTAAAAATAAACAGGCTCTGAAATGCTCTTAAAGTATGAAAGCAAAAAAGTACTCTCTTTGTTTCTCTGAAGGACATTTCTGTACCATCTTTTACGCCTCTTTCATCATGTTACGTATCTCATGTGATATGCACCGATATTGATATTGGGAAGTCGTGCCACAATGCAAAAATAAAACCAATAAATAATTCCGCTCAAATACATTAAAACTAAAGTAACCAGGCTGTTTTGAAAATGTATGGAGTAGAAACTTCAGATATTTGTGTAACAATCTAGAGAGTAAAAGTAAAAGGTTGTCAGGAAAAGAAATACTCAAGTAAAGTACAGATAATAGAAAAAAGAAAAATCGACTTATGCATAGTCACATAAGTATTTGTACTTTGTTACTTCCAACCTTTGGATCCAACACACTTGTTCAAAAGAATTTATGCAGTAATTATAGTTAGCTGTGTTGAGTTTGCAAACAGTTTTTGAACAGTTTGTCTTAAAACTGGAAAAAGTGACAGAGCTATTTAAATTTAAGACAATATGCATTTATTATTATAAAGTTTATTCCCAGACTAGTTGCATTTGTTATGATGCTTTTTAGCATAGAGTTTCAGGACCACACCTCAACTGTGCCACTTCCAACATTCCTATAAATACCTTCCTGACCTCTTCTTCCTCTCATATTTTTTCTCGTATTTCTTCCTCTCCTCCTAACTCTCCACAGGGTCCTGGGCGGGCCTGTTGTGCCACCAAAGCCTCGGCACAATGCAGCAACAGACTGACTGTCTGCTTACATTAATGCACTCCCTTTATTTAACATCTTTTGGACTATTTCGATAAATATCTGCACATTTAAAATATTCTGCACACTGTGAACCTTTGCACAGCACATATTGTTATTAAACATATTGTACTTATGTTTATATTGTTTATATTTGTTTAATACTTTAAATTTTTATTTAATGTTTGTTACGCACCAATAGCACAGAGACAAATTCCTTGCATGTGAAAACCTACTTGACAATAAACCTGATTCTGATTAATCATAATCTTCTTGTTTGGTTAATAAATCACTTAAATATATCTTGTTCGTGGTGTGGTCTTTGCTCGTGAATGCTCACCTGTAGACAAATTTAACATTTTTTTCTATTCTAATATATTAGTTCCTTTCTATGAAATAATGGGGAACTTTGGGACCTGTAAAACGAAGCATGAACACAATTTCTACATTATGATAAAGACTTAATAAGAAGGACATATATGTTTACCGCACCTATGTGTTGCCGTCTATCACTGCTTGTTTATTATTGTTGTTCTGAGATTTCATTCATTAAAAACTAGGTCTATTATTTGGAGAGTTGTTTTTTTTGTTGTTGTTCTACAGTTCATTGATCATGTTCAGTCATAGTCCTGGCATGTTTTACCAGACAGACTTTGCACATTTGGCTGAGCTGCAGGAGGAACAGGAGAGGTTATTATAGTCCAGGCAGGTACACAGAGACGTCCCTCTCTGCACCTCTCATGTGTGTCAGGTAGTGTGACAGTTTTAAATGTTTACAGGCTGCACAGTGCAGCGTGGTGAGAATAAAACACAGTCGGCTGTCTGTAAAGCTCATGTTCTTTAAGTCCAGCTCTGCTGCTGTCTCTCTGCTCGTCGTCTAAGAAGAAGCGACCACAGGATGACGGCTCTTCATAAACAAACTCTAAACTAGCAGGCAGCTCGCTTTCACACTGATTTGAACTCTTATTTTAAATAAACGAAGCGCAGTGATACAAAAACAAACCAACACGGAGGTGGTCCGACATTTTATCTCCACATATCTGCTGACAAAACATTAAAACACGCAGACTAAACTGTGATAAAAGGTTTTTAATTCGCCTACCCAAACTCCAGATGAATCGCTATGGGCGCTGCCATATTGCCGGCACATGCAGGAAGTAGTGGAGAGGGGGAAGCCGGAAGTGACGTATTATGATACTTTTTTTTTTTTTTTACATTTAGTGAAGAAAGTCCATCTCTACTGTGTTTGTACATATTGTACAACATTTTGGAAAGACTGAGTATTATTATGTAAAACAACATGAGATTATTATTGAGGGGGGAAATATTAAATATATTAAATATAAACTTTTTTTAATTTTATCAGAGACATTTCATATCGACAAAGCTAAACATTTCAATTTAACCCCATATTTAAGTTGTTTCTAAAAGAAGTCTCTTAAATTTCTAACAAATAAGACATGTACGTCTATGTAAGTAGTTAAAATCTACTCAGAGATGTTTGTCTGAAGTAAACAATTATGTTATCACCCTCTGATGTAACTATTTTATTTTATTTTACTTTATTTATTTTGCTTATTTTTATTTATACAAAATAAATAAGAGGAGCCATGTCTAACGACGGGATATAATAGATATAACTATAATTGTCTAATTGAACACACTGCGAAACATATTTGTAAACAAAGGTGAAATGATGTGACACCTTGATATAATCACAAAGCTGAACTGAAAGAAAACTCATAATTATTTATTTTATATATTTAAATAAGACATTGTTATTTCATTGATAATTTCAACCTCTCACTTTGTTTTCTTTTTACCTTCTAGTATTTAGATTAAAATTTGCTTTAATGCATGACCATATTCAAGTACTGTATTGCTAAAGCATGTCGACAAAGGTTTGTGTAATAATTCATTGTTGATTGTTTGCAGTTGTTTGCACTACTACATTATATAGTCCACATCTATTGACTATTTACTGTATAGTCCCCTACATAGTATTGCCTGTAAGGTAGTGTCAGTGTGTGGTGAGTGATTTGGGGCACAGCCATAATTGTATGAAGTGTTTTAAAATGATGTTTAGTTATCTCCGTGCTTTTCCAATCTAATCATTTTATTTTGTTGTATGTGCTATACCAACATATTTTTATTTGCATTATATCCAGATTTCAGTTTTTACACTTGAACTTGAGCATGTAAGCATTTTGGACATCGCTCTGTGCTACATACATTTAGTTCAGTGCTTCTCTTAACTCCAGAGTCCCCATTCATCGCAACTCAAGGCATTTGTATAGCATATTTTATACAGTGTTTTACATGCATTAAAAACATACAGGATATGAGAACAACATGGTTCGTGATGAGCTTTTAAGGTCCAGTCAAAGGCAGTGCAGAACATAAAACCTGGATTTAAAGATATTCACATTTGGTGCAAATTTAACATCCTCTGGAAGTTTGTTCTGTGGTGCACAATCACTAAATGCTGCTTCTCCATGGCTAGTTGGCACTGTGGGAACAGTTAGCAGTCCCCTACCTGATGACCTGAGAGGCAGAGAGGGCTCAAAAGATAGTCAGAGGTGTATTATGGCCCTAAACCACTGAGAGATTTATAGACAAGCAGCAGGACTTTAAATTGAAGGCCAAAGAACAGACCTGTGTAATGTGTTCAGTTTTCTTGGTCTTTAAGTACTAAGCCTTATTATGGTGCATCCGTTTATGAACTTGTATTCCCTTGGACTTAACTTTACTTTAGAAAATCATTATATTGGAAAGTCATTAGTATATACAGCACTCTCTCTCACACACGCCCTGCATGTATTTGCGCCGTGTATGTCAATATGAAAGTGTGCAGAGGCATGACATGAGTGTGTGAATGCACATCTGCCTCTCTCTATCCCCTCTCTCCCTCCTTATATACATCCTCAATCATACTGGTGACAGTTCCAGTCCCAGTATACAGGGCTGGGAGGATGCGAGGGGGGTTGGAGAGGGTCGGTCAGAGGTTTGAATTGCAAATCCGCTGCCTTCTGTTGGCGTCCAAGCCTTAGCAGGCCCTTCCCTGTCCACATTCATGTGTTAATGAGGAGTCAGTGCAGGGGCAGATAGACAGATCGACCAGGGGCCTGGCGGGGGGGTGAGGGAAGAGTGAGGCAGGCGGGAAAATGAGGGGGTCCTCCGATGGTGGAAGTTTTGAAAGATAATGAAGACATGATGCGTACCATTCGGGGTTGTTGTCTTTTCGTCCTAGCTTGGGGTTAGGAGTATGCAGTCATGGGGCGAGCTCAGAGGGAGGTAAACAGAAAGCAAAAGACGGGGTGTGGGTGGGATTGTTATGGCTGTAAGTTTCATGAGTTATCGAGGAATGATCACATCATCACTGGGTGTCACGTCACATTTGCTAAGCTGCCTTGAAGTTCACATAAAACTGAAGATGGTACACCACGCTGTCTGTTGTGCTCTGATGGATTTCTTTTGCTTTCATCATCTCACAGCGCAGTAAACAAAAGATGAGCCTTTACATGTATGCGTAAGGTGTACACAAATAGTTACAATGCTTATATTTAAGATTATTTTATATATATATATATATATATTTTTTAAAAATACATGTATATCCAGTTGAAGATGATGTGAAATGTTAACTTTTCTCAATCTGATGTTCTTAATGCTGTGTTCTGCTCTGAACAAAATTCATATTACAATTTCTCCACACCGGACTCACTAAAAAATGTGATTCACTGTGAGGTGGTGTCAACCTCTGAGGTGACAAACACTATGTTTTGTCTCCATAATTCCAACCTACCAAACAACCAAACACCAGTTATCCTCACCTCAGTTTCCCATAACTCAGATTTCTTGAAATGAAGAAATCTCACAATCAGGCAAAATTATAACCTTAAACACTGCCTCACACCGACATATCTGCCTGTACATGGACGTCAAAAGTCAATGCTACGCTGCCAGGCACCAGCTATAAAGCAGCCAGGGTCACACATGATCAGATGACAATGACCAACACAATGGATTAGCTGTAAAAGGACTGGGGGGAGAGATTAGGGGTGAATTGATGACGGTTGGCTGGCTGGTTGGCTGGCTGGCAGGCCTGGGAGATCTTGGGTCTGTTTCAATAAGGAACATAAAGAGCTGAAATTAACATGTACCATGATACCAAGCAGAGAGAATCCTCTTAGAGATTACATCCATAACATGTTACGCCTATGGAACTGTATGGAAAGGGGAGACAAAGAGCAGAGCGAATGATAATTTTCTATTGTAGCAGATTATGGGGCATCCTATTCTCTTCTATTCTGTTTGTTTATTGTGTTTTGTTCTTTTCTGTTCGGCATCATTACTTTCTTAATGTCACAAATGCTGTAATATTCTTCTACTTTTTCCCAGGAAGATTTTTACCTGGAATAAACTCACACCCTCTCCTCTGTCTTCTCTCAGTATAACAGCTGCCAGGCCGCACTACTGTCTCCTTCATGGAGGGGGTAAGCAGCAAGAGCAACAGCAGTATTCCTGCAACATCTGTGTTGTGGGACACATACACACACATGTTGAAAAAAGCACACGTTGATACAAAAACACATGCATGCACAGACACGGACACACATGCATGGGTACACACACACACACGCACCGTCCATCTGTCTTTGTTTCCCTCCCACTGCCATCACCATGGGTCTGTCTGCAAAAAAATGTGTGATGCCTTGCAGAACACGCATGCTCGGTGCACTTCATACAGTAAATGTCCAGGTAAACATGATACATTTCAGATTTTGATGTTTATGAACATTAAAGACTCGTAACAGAGGAGCTGAAGTGTCCAGGAGGGTGCACAATCCAAGAAACTAGTGAACACGAACATTCTTGTCTATCTGGCGAGAAACCATTAAAACTCAGGAAGTACTGCAATGCCAGCTACCTAAACTGGACCAGGAACCAGGATGTTCATGACCGCAGTTTGCTGGATGAAGAACAACTGTGAACTGTGTATAGAAGAAGGGTCAGCTGTGGTTTGACAGTGAAATGCTGCCCCATGTTGGTGACAAATGTGCATTGCAAGAAAATGGCTGCTCCAGGACAAGTTGTTGCTGAATATGTTCATCATTCATCATCTTTTCCCTTTATAATGAGAAATGCAAGGAGAGAAGTCCCTTGTGTGTTTGTTAAGCTTAAAGGATCAGGCAATATTCTATATTTTCTTATTATTATTTTAGTCTTCTCATGAATCCCAAAATCTCAATGCTTCCAAACTTCCCCAGACTGTCTGTGGCACTCAGGTCACAGATATTTAGTTTATCCTTTCATTCATTTGATTTCCATGACTGTTTGTCTGTTGACTGTTGTTGTGGAGGGCTGGAGTCAATCCCAGCTAACACTGGCCAGACAGTTCATTGTAGGGCTTTATATATAGTTTAACCTTCAAACATCATTCAAAGAGTTAATAGTACATTTGCTGGGACTAACTTCAGCCATAAACGTATGTAAATTAATATGTTTATGTAGTCTGTGTGAGATTAAATCAATAAACTACAGTGCCCATGTTCATTGTAATGAAGGAACATGTTGCCCAGGGCAGCAGCACAGCTCATTGATGTGTTTTTAATAGTTTTTGGACATTTGAGGTCTGTGTCACAAAGGAATGAAATATATCAGGCTTTGGCCACACGCTTACTTGTTGGCTTTGGTCTTTTTTATGGGATTTGATGACTATAAAAAAATATAGAATAGAAAGATATCTTTAAAATTGAATCTCATTTAAGAGATTCCCTTAATGACATTAGGATACAAGTGTTACTACACCAGCAAAGTACATACATGCTTTGTTTTTTTCTGAAAAAAAAAAAAAATCACACTCTTTGACACGAGCAATCATTTTATTTGAAAAAAAGTGAATTGCTATGTACAGTACGTAAAAAAACATGAGATCAGCCCTAAAACATGTCGTCTTTTTGCTTTTCAAGTTCATCTCATACAGTCCTGTTATAAAAAACAGGAGAATCCACACACTGTCAAAGCATTCCTGTACAGCATTCAACAAAGGACAAATAAAAAAACATATTACATCATCATCATATTCATCATCGTCACTTTTTCCATCATCAGTGTCATCAGATATCAAACCTAAACCAGTAGGTTTGATATCTGATAGGAGTGACAGCAAACATTGGTCTCAAAATACACACAATAAATGTGTTTTTTCCCCTGTGTGTGTGTATATGTCTTCCTGTTATGTCATATTACAATTAATGAGTCAGGGTTTTTTGCTGACTAAAGATCGCCTCCTGTTGGACCACAGTGGGAAATGGCACATGGCTCTTCACCTCATGAACTGATCTGTACAGCTGACACTAAATGTGGTTCAGACTAGAGAGTTGGGCAATCAACCATCCATTTAAAGATTTCTGATATGCAACTCTCTGATAGGATGTTTTCAGAATTATTTCAGTTTGATTGATACCTGATATGACTTTCATTCATATATAGATTATCAGTTTGAATAGAGTTAGGAAGATTTTAAAAAGAAGGTGATGTAGGTGCCAAAAAGTGAGCTTTTCTGAATGGTTGTCTGTTCATCAGGTGTCTCAGCACTTTGTTGAAATGATTGCATAGCTCTGAGAGTTGGCTCCAGCCCTCTCAGGCTTCACATGCTGTAAATAAAGCGATGATTTAACACTGAACTTTCAAGCAAAAATGAAATCCCACAGCAATAAAAAAAGGTTAGGATCATTTTAGCTCTATTGCTGCAACACAAATTCAAAGCATACAATCAAAAGACATTCTTCTGTGGTCAGCATGTCCTGATGAAAGATGACAGATTCCTCTGTCTGCTCAGTGTCAGTCACGATTATCCACAGACATGAAAGCTCTTCACTGTGTTCATCTGTATATTTCTCAAGGTTGACATAATTAAAATACACATTTAAATTAGTAGTTTAAAGCAACATTTTACTTGGTATAACATTTACAGCTGCATGCATCAACCATTATTTCTGTAAATGTACAAACTGAAGTTAGAGTCGTACCATAGCATGTTCATAAATGTTTCTACACTAAGTGAAACATTGCTTTAAGTAAATTTAAAGAGTATATATTCTATTTCCTCAGTGCTGTTTTTAGTGAAATTCTGTGCACAAGACACAAAACAGTAAAAGTAGTCGAACAGCTGCAACAGAGGGAGGTTGCTTTGTCCCCTTAATGTTTTTTAAAAACTCGCAAAGCCCTCATATTGAAGTTGCTGCATTACTTCTGCAAATGTTTCATTTCTGATACATTTATTAATGCATGCCTGATACATTTTTAATGGGATTCAATGGGACTGCTTGATACATATTTAATGAGGTTTTATGAGCATGGTTCCCTTAGAATGAACACTGACAGATTCTCATGAGTTTGGTGATGTCTATGATGTTTAGATATCCTTTGATCATAACAAATGAATAAGACAAAAAAAAACACATGAAATATTAATGACATACAAAAATGCAGGAATGTAAACATACATACAGACGCGCGCACACACATTCACTCTCACAGACAGAACATCTATATATGAGCTATGTAAGTTATTATTATCATTTCTGCTACAGTGTGTGACAGCAGTTGTTGGAAACAAGAGAGTGTCTGTGTTTTATTGGAGCAAAGCCAAACTCTGCAGCTCTGTTTGGCCCTCGGGACACACCGTACACATGTTACTGTTTGTATCCAGCAGAGGAGCCGGTCGTCCATCTATCCCATCTTCTTTTCCACTCAGCTTGTCTCCTCTCTGATGCCATTTAAATATTTTAGCAATAAGTGAGGAAGTCCGCAGGGAGGAACAGAAAGAGAAGTCCACAGTGAGTGCAACACATGTTTTAAGTGAAACCCTCGTCTCTGTATTCCTATTGCTCACTGCACATGCTCTGTTAGCTGCCTCTTCATTTAGTCTCAACCTTCCCAGGATTCACGCTGGCCTCTTCCACATCATCCTTTGCGATGCAAAACAACACCATACCACGATGAGTGGCGAGTGCAGATGGAGGTGTTTTGGCGTGATGTTGGTTGTCGGGGCGGGTGCTATAGCTCGCTGTGGCGCACAGGAGGCTCTAGCTTGTGTGACAGGGCGGTGAGGACCTTGTCGAACTTCTCATAACGCTCAGATTGGCTGCCCTCAGAGCCGCGGCTGCCCCACAGCAGACGCATCTGAAACTCTGTCTGGAAGATCTCGTGTATTTCTGCTCGCTCCTGGAGTCCTGGAGAGGAGAGAAGAGAGGAGGTCACTCTTTGGAGGTAACATAAAAAAGTGAATCAAATCCATAATTGGATAAAGAAATAAAAATATAAATAAAATGAACTATCTTAAACAAGTTACAAGATAAATCTTTACTCTCTGTTCTATTTAAAATAGTGCTTAAATATCATCCTTCTGTTGCTCATTGCAATAAGGATACAGGGAATTTAACCTGTGTGCCCTGATGTGCATTAGGTACATACCTTCCTGGTGTGTAATTAAATAATTCAGACTCCCTAACTCTGCCCTATAGATAAACATCTTGAGCTGACCCAATATCATCAACCATATGACTTTAGCTTTAGCTTGTAGCGTTGTTGATGAAAGGAGCAGACAGGTCAAGCTGATCGATAGTGAGATATAACAGAAAACAGAGATGTGAGCTGATAGCTATTGACACAGGGTTCAATATAGCAGTAATGGCCTCAAACTGAGATCCATTGGGGGTATTAGGGACCAATACAGTTAACATAGTGGGCCCAACCACACACACACACATACACATGATCATTATATGAAATCTTTGTCTTGAACACACATCATTTTGATGCAATACATTAACAGCATGAGATGTAGGATGACACCAGCTGTACCACAAGAACATAAGAGACTGTGGTGAGAAAATGTCTTATTTTCATCATTTTTGAAGGTCGGCATGGTAAAATAATAAACAATGCTGATTGTATTTATGAGCTTAAAATAAACCGTATCAAGGTAGAAGGTTGGTGAGAAACCTTCCAGCCTAAAAAAAAAAGTTATGGTCCATTAAGCACAGTGGTGCTTTGAGTTAAACGCTAACATTAGCATGCTGCCACGGTTGCAATGGCAATGCGACAAATTAGTTTGGTGTGTTAGCATGCTAATATTTGTTAATTAGCAGTAAACACAGGAAGGGGGGCGTAAATGTGTGTACCAAACATCATAGGAATCCATCCAGTAGTTGTTGTTGAGAAATCTCAGTCTAAAGCCAGACACCAAAAGAGGATTCATCATCTGGAAACCATGAATGTCTGTTCGACATTTTCTGCCAATCCATCTAGTATATACCTAAGTTGAGATATGTCACTGCATAAGTGAAAACTTTGACCAGCTGGTGGTGCTAGAGGAAAAGTCAGAGGACCACTTAAGACAGTAGGGTTCACCCTCTGGGGAGCTTACATGTCTGTACAAAATGGCAATCCATCCAAGAGCCGTTGACCACCAGGTGGTGGACTGACCAAATGCCTGACCGACCAACAGACAGAAAATGGTTTCTCCATACATATAGCCACATCGCTAGCACGGCTTAAAACAACACAGATCTGTAACAGGTCGTGCTTACCCTGCAGTTTGGTCTCAGCGTTTGTTCTATAGATCCCCCCATGATGTGCGATGGTACGAGCTGCCTCTAGATGGTACATGACCACGTCTACTCCCACCTCTGCACTCTCCCAGGGCTCCAGTGCCTCCCCGAGAGCCATGCCCCGCTCCAGTAAGGACAGGACGGGAATGATGTGAGGGAGGGAGGTGTTGGACAGGGCGCTCGACTCTGTAAGCAGAGGAGAGTTTTAAGTTTAAAGCTGTAAATAAATACACATTTTTGTATGAAACACATACCAACCATGTAAATTAGGATCTCACCTTTGCCATCATTCATATTCTTCATGAAAGGTTTGAGCTTCTTCTCGTACAGAATAGCACCCTCTGTGTGTCTCTGCCGTAATGTCATCCACGTCTGCTCCAGGCGGGAAATCTGTGATGAATGAGTGATACAACATTTTTTTTAGAAATGCATTTAAGAACATTTTTAATGGACTCTTTTGGAGTTTTTGTGCTAATTGATGGTGACTTCCATCTGTATCCGTCTCACCTGTGGCAGCTCCAGAGCTCTCATCACAGCGGCAAAGCCAAACATGTTGCCCAGGTTGCTTTTCAACTCTGCTGCTAATTGGATGGTCTTGTGGAGCAGGGCCGCCCTCTCCTCTGTGCTTCCCGTACAGCCTAACAGGTCCACTGCCATCATGATCGACATGGTGTAGAACCTGAGAAGAGAAGCAGGTATTGTTCAATAAAACGTATCAATAAAAGTTAATTATTGCTGCTGATAGGGAAGCAGAAGTTGAGTTAAAGCCTATTTTGAAATTCACATTGTGGCAGATTGTATTCACATGTTGATGAAATATATATTATTTCAAGCAAAGTTAAGAAAGAGGAAGTCGCAAAGCTGTAAATCACAGTTTGATGCCTCGGATTTAGTTTTTATCGTTTTCTTTCAGTAACATGCTGTTACATCGACTGAGAAATATTCATTACATTGTATAATGAAAGGAGAGGTGGAACAGAGAGAAGAGAGTAAAGAGGATGAGTGATTTTGGGGCTTATGATAAGAACAGAAGTGGAAAGAGAAGAGAAGTCAGAGAAGAACACAAGAGCACAATTAATCAATAGTTGAATTGATGTCAGAGTTAGTGAGTCATGTATAAAGAAAGACAGTGGATATAAAATTTGTACCTCTCCAGTAGGTCAAGTCTGAGCTGGTGTCCATGTGGTAGTGTCAGTAACTCCAACCCTGAGGACACTCCCATCATTCTTTGCATCTCTGAGGTTACTCCTAATATTCTCGCCACCTGTCCAAAGAGTTAAAAAAAAAAAAAAAGGATTAGATGTATGTGTGCTGTGTGTGCAGGTATTTGTTAGAGTGTGTGTGTTTGTGCGTACCGTGCAGTCCACCATGGTGATGTGTTTAGCTGCGGTCCTTGCATCCACCTCAGCCAGCAGCTCTTTGACTCTCTTCAACACCGACATCTCCAGAGGCTTATTCTCAGCTGGCATAAGGCAAGACTCGTACCTGTGCAGGAGCGATTACACCGTATTAGAAAACACACAGACATGAGCACTGGCAAAGACAGCAAGGACAGAGGGCTGGAGAGATGAGTCACAACAGAATATTTGGTTGGAAGAAGATGCATAGTTCATGTAGCAACAGGGATCAAACATTTTTTTACAATGATTTTGATATTAGAGACTTAAAAAAACTTTTAAGAATATATCATTTTATATTCTTTTTAACACTTTTTGACAAGGGGCCAAAATTTTGTTGTCTTACAGTTGAAAGAGCTCTCTGCTGATGGTGGACAAACTATTTAACCTCTTCCTGTCCACCCTTCTTTAAAGTAAACATTTAAATGTGCAGGTGGCAGGGCCAAAGCTGTTCTTAAATTACATGAAACAATTACACAGTAACATCTCTGTTGTGCAAGCTATTGTTAGTTATCTGCTGACACTAGTGCATCTCTGAAAGGCTCAAATCATTGATGAGATCAGCCATGTAGATGTAATTTGTAATTTTAACCTACATGAACTGAGCAGAAAGTTTACCACCAACACAAATTTCCAGCAAATGCACATGACAAATCACAGACCAGTAACAAATGGTAGCCCTTCAGTCCTGTCATTGATCTAGCCCTAACCCTAAGACCACTGGATATATTAGCAAACTGCACTTCTGCAAAGCAAAGCAAATACTTAACTGTCAACCTTCACAGTACTGTTAACACTGACAATATTCCCCCTGTGCCCATATTTCTACAAGGGACGCTGAGATGTCTAAAGCTTCTGCCTGCTCCATCGCTGCTGCCAACTCAGTGTACCTGACCATTTTCCTTTTACAAGCCTCATCTGCTATGTCCTCCCATGGTACTGTGAGCCCAGTAAAATACAATAGTCTGCTGTGTCTCTCACCATAGCGCAAAGTCTGCCCTCAGGCTATTTCCCGCAGGATTATCAGCTATTTACTCAAGTCTATTTTCCAGTCTCTGCTCATCATAGCTGTGCTGCAGTGCCTCACTCCCATATTTTTGCCCTCTATGTCAAAATGTCAGCAGGTGTACTGACCTCTGAAAACACCAACTGTACATCCTGAGAGAATACACTTTAGTGTAGTAAAAGCTGAGAAACAGTCCACTTATGCATTTGCCACACAAGTTGGCTTCTGACTATATTTACATCTTCATTCCTTATTATACCTGCCTTATATTCATCGTGCTGTAGTGATGAGCTCTAACTGTGTGAAACCTTTTCTTTCTAGCTCCTTTCAGGCAGCGGATAACAATTCAGTCTTTTCAGTTTTTACTGAGCCCACGATCTGACTCAGCTGAAAGTTCAACCGTAATGTAACTTGACAGGACGGCTAAATGCTTGGCCATATTTCTGTACCTCTTCTTGCTATAAACCCGACAGTAGTTCCTTAAATGAAACATGCACTACTTTTATTTTGCACCACAAATTATGGTTTTAAAATAGTCAAACTATGTTTTGACAGTCTGAACACCCCTTTAGTCCTCAATGCATGTAGTGTACAAATTAATTAGTCCCTGAATTTCTTTCCTATTACCTGAAGTCATTTTCAAAAAGAGGTAAACAATGGTAGGACTCACTAACTCATTAATGTGTTTGTTTGTATGTTTCCTGTACCTGGATGGCTTGAACGAGGACGTTGTCTCCACCTGGACGCTGAATATCCCATCTCCTTCCTCCCTCGCTCCGTCCTGCCTCCCTTCTTCCACGCGCAATCGTTCTACGTAGCTCTTAGCCGGGGGTTTAGGGGGCCCAGCAGGGCAAGGTCTGAGGTCACAGTAGCTCCCTGCTGTTTCTGAGGAATGTGATTGGTAGTTGGGATGATGGGCGGGTGAGGAGTGTGCCGAGTGAGAGGTATGCGCGGGATGCTCTGGAGGGTTGTTACTGGCTGAGGGGCTGAGCTGAGGGTCGCTGGAACGACGCATCACGGGGGAGGGTGGGACGACGGCCAGGACTCGCCCGCCTGAGTGGGCTCTCTGCCTGGTGACTGAAGAAAGAGAGAAGAATTTTACAATCTCTTATGAGGCTCTTTGTAAATGTGAGGGGGAGAACTCTTTATTCATGTCCGTCTCTGGCACTTACTTGCACTATATGCCGGAGAAAGCGGAGTTTCACCGACAGGTGACAAGGGGCAGCGATACTCCTGAATCTGGTCCATGCTCATCGCACAGTTCCGCATTGCGTCTTTATGGTGGTGGATTGTAGACGGGCTGCAAACACAGCATTTTTAGGATGTTAAAAATCTTTGGGTATGGATTTAAAAGCTGTCAAGGTACCAAAGGGAACCTCACAAATCAGTGCACTTCAGCACGTCACATTTATCAGTTTCAGAGGACATGAATGGTGTTATTAGTGATGTAAATGATGATTATTTTCAGGTGAGGGGAAGAAGGGAACAATATGTAGGTTGGTGCAAACTTGAGAAAAATTCTTCTACTACATGAAACACATATTCTGTTATTTATAAATGAAAAAAAAGTTTTCGATTTCAAAGAAGAAGCAGAGGATGTAGTGCAATGTGGCTTCTTAGGAAGAAATTAATGAAATACTTGACTAATAGGTACATTATCACTATTAATGATGTGAATAAAAAGCCCAGTGTGTGATTGGCATTGGTTTTGTCCCATGCTCTAAAAAGCTTGCTCAACTCTGCCCATACTCCCAACACTCATTTCCACTGTACACAACATATTCGTCTGCTCCTCCTTTGTTGATTCAAGTTTCAGCTTGAACAGCCTTGTTCTTACTGAAACTTGTGATCCAGTGTAGATGTGAACAAGTCATTTTACAACTTCACTCTGAGAACACTAACAAGCTCATCACTAGGGGAGGTGCTCTTGGTGTTTTGTGACGTGAGGGGACTGCAGGAACGTAAGTGCACTTGTTTAGTGCTCAAACACAACACTAGTGTCACACACACACACACACACACAACCTGCAGTTGGGCACAGGTTCCGGCTCTGCTTCTGGTGTTGCCACTGGCGTCTTAACTGGACTGGAACTGTCTGAGTCACTGATCACGTATGTAACATAAAGCAAGAATGAAACAATGGCAGATATGACGAAGACTGCAAAAAAAAGGAATTGTTAGTGTTATTGACAGCGGCTCACTCCACTCCTCTTCCTCCTGGCTCACCTGTGAGGTATCATCTTCTCAGTCGTCAGCCCATCAGTCATGGTGACGCTCCTCCTCTTGATGTACGCTCCCCTCTGACTGGACGGCGAGTAGGCGGAGCCTTGCTTGCTGTTAGCCAGAGCGAAGGTGGCCTCCAGGTAGCGCAGAGGGAGAGTCCTGCTGACTGGACAGTAGATGTGGACACCGCTGGATTGGGAGACCGGTTTGCGCTGGCCCACGTAGAACCGCACAAGCTCCTGGACTGAGTCGAAACTGTCAGACTCCAACATATACTGCACCTGAGGGTGAAGAGTTTAATAAAACATCTTTGGGTTGTCTTTTTTTTGCAGGGAGTGAAGTTGCAGGATTTTAGCTTCTGCATCTGCGTTCTCTCTTGCACCGAAATATATCAAATATCACTCTGGGGAAACCTCCATGTTTTGTAATAGTTCTAAATCCCTTTTAGCGGCATACAAAATGCTGCTGTTCCACTTACATTCTATAATTTCTACTGCGCTTAATACTAGTTTACATAGTGCAGAATTATCGAATAACTGCTTTGTGCATAATAAAATGAAACAGAAATCAACAAGCAGGGTGGGAAGTGAGGTTTGGTGGGCGGACAGGGAGACAAGAGAGACACAGCTGGGGGCACACCTGCACCATATTAGCCCGCCTACGCAACTATTTCCATCATTAGCAACGAGAGAAAATAGGCCTCTTTAAAGCGAGGGTGGATCTTGAGTTGCCAAACACAGGTGTAAACAATGCTGAAAATAAATTCCATTCACAATCTGAGGGGAGATAAGAAGAGGAGGGCAAGGCCAGTAAAGACTGTAGCCAGCACTCAATACAGCCTACACACAGTGAACATTTTGACAGGTTAAATACTGGTGTGACTAATAACATTACCAACGTCTGGATTCCACTTGAATGAAGCACTGGCTGAGAAACCAAAATGGAACAGAACCGTCATTAATGTTATTGGTTACACCTGTTTGCTTCCTGCTCTCACCCAGAACGACTTTTTAAAGTAATGAAGGTTTGATGTTTGCTAAAATAATAGACAACAACAGTAGATTTGACTGTCTTTTAAAAGGTATCACATAAGTGTGTCAAAGAATAGTTGGTAAGAAATGCTGAGACAGACTTTACACATACCTTGGTCTCATTGGATTTGACCAGGACTTTGCTGATCTTGAAGTGGAGCACCTCATTATCCCATCGACAGGTCAGCACATAGTCACCCACACTGGTCAGAGAGTCACGCACGAGGAAATCTCCATTACGTACAACCAGAGTCTCTGACACCTAGACAGAGAAAAAAAAAATGCAGATTGCTTTAAATTAATAAAAGGAGACAAAAGGCTCCAATCCCAAAGAGCTGGAGGTCAACTTGGCTCACTGAGCTACAGTGTGCATGTGAATATTTTTTTTTGACGCTGTTGAATAATTGAATTTAGAGAATCATGTTTATGTATAACAATGCCTTAGGACAGTTCTGAACAAACACAACGATCTCTCACTGCCAAACTGTTTCTGCTATGCCCAGTTTTATGAAATGTATGCCAGCATCGATGGCTCAAATGACTTTCTGAGTATATATTTTATTCAGTTCAGCACTATTATAAAAAAAAAAAAATGTCATTTTGAATTTCTTGACAAAACAAGCGATCAGGAAAAGCAATCTCCTCATCCATGGTCAATGGAACGGCTTCAGGCTGTACATCTTGCTGATACCAAACACTGCAGATGTATCTCTGGTTTCTGTGAGAAGAGATCCCAGATATTGAGCTTGTTCTCATGACGTCAAAGAGGAACAGAGCTGCATTCACTTTAAAACTACCTTCAGAAAGGCTGCAGATGTGATGCTTTAAATCCACTCAACACAGGAAATATGCAATGCAGCACAGCACAAGGTAAGTGATGCTTCCAGACCAGCAGGAGGCAGTATACACACAGATCAAACACTCACACCAAGCACAGGATCCTCTCACCTCTCCGAATTTTTAAGCATTTTTATTATTTTTCTTTTATCTGATCCTTCACTACATTTAAGAATATATCATGTTTTATGTTGACAGTTTTGAACAAATTCTATATAAAATAATATGAAAGGAAAGTAAAGACACATTGGTTTTCCTTTGTCACTTAGGTGTTTGACATAAGGAAGAAGCAGAAAGGAAGGAAGGCAAGAAGGATGGATATAAGGAAGTGTACATTACCTGCTGAAATCTAGTCACTAAGTATTGTTTTGGTTACCAGGGGGGCTCAGGGTTTCCCCAAGTTTAAACGAGGGCAAATCCCTGAATCCATGAATATTTTATGTAAATGAAAAGAGGAAAGACTCACAGATGGCTGATTTGAATCTGTATGTGTGTCTGTGTTTATGCGTGTGAGACAGAGAACAGAGGTTGATCAAGAGACAGAGGATGTGTTTATGAACGAAGACCCTCCACATGTGCATGCAATGTGCGTCTGTGTGTGTGTGTGTGCGTGCAGATCTGTTGTTGTGTGTCTCTGTGTATCTGCGTCTTAGTCACCAGCTGTGAAACGCAATTGCGTACATCAGCAACACGCGCAGCTGTCTGTTTGGCAGAGTTTCCCCTCCTTCTTGAACGCTAAAGCAATTTCTACTGAGCTGTGACAGATGATGGGATTCAGTAATCAGTGTCATTCTGTGTGTAAAGCATTTAAACTGCGCTTTCAAAGCCAGAGACTTTGGCCAAGTAATCGCTCAACTAATACTATTGGTTGACAACCGCATTAACCCACGCAGAAATACTATTATGTTTGTACTTTTATCTCATTTAATTCTGGCTTTTTAAAACCTGTCATGAAATGTGTGGGGCTGGAATGCAAACCACAGCAGCAATACATCATTTTCAGAGTTTATTTATGCTATACTGGGGCTGCAATGCTACAACTAACGATAACGAATGAAGTGATTAATTATTTAACTTAAAAAATGTCTAAAACTAGTGAGAAAGTTGTCCGTCAAAGTAATGTCTTCAAATTGCTTTGCTCTGTCCAAAACCCCGAAGATATACAATTAGCAATGACATGAACACAGATTTTTACAGCTGCAAAGCTGAAATCTTTGGTCAAAGTCATATTTTTATAGAATATACATTTAGAATGTAATCGATCGATTGTTTTGTTTATAAAATGCCAGAAAATAGAGATCAAATTACCACATTTCCCATCGGTTCATAGCAACATCTTCAAATGTCTTCCTTTATCTGACCAACAGCCCAAAACTGCAAAACTGTGTTTTGGAAATTCAGATGATCTGATTTAAAGAAAAGCAACAAATCTTCAGAGTTTTTTTGCTTGAAAAATGACAGATTAATCGGTCATCAGAACAATTTTGTGTCAAAGCTTTGTGTGTACCATAATATGTGCTCGGACATACTGTGTACGGGGATTGTGTTATTGCCTTGGAAAGTATGTGTGCACCAGTCTGTTCTCATACATCCATTCAGGACTAGTTGGATGTACAGTACTCCACTGTGCATGCATACAGATCCTACAGTGTACTTCACAGTGTGTGTTTACCTCTCTGGGTATGTGTCCATGGTACCAGCCATGGCTCCTGATGTCAGCAGCGCTCAGTTTCAGCTCCTCCTCCAGCTCCTTGCGAAGTTTCTCAGGAGGAGACTCCAGCAGGTACTTCTCCTTGGAGAACTGCATGGAACAAACATGAGAGGAAAACAAGACATCACCTACAGCTCTTACAGTGTATTCCCATGGAAGTGGATTATAGATTAAAAACACAGTCTATATATGACTTTTATTTATTCAGGAGCATCCCACAGAGATTAGGATCTCATCTTCAAGAGTACATAAATATATTTATAACTACATCATTTAGAATTCACAATACAAAAAGATTCTGGGGAAAATATTTCAGTTTAGAGCATGAAAAACAAATCATGTGGTGTTATAATAATGTGATACGATGTGAGCATCGCTTACACAAATACACACAGACATGCACAAAAACACCTGAGTTACAGAAGGCAACCCTGCAGGAAGCAACCCTGTGTGCTGCCTTTACACAAGCATGCACACACTGACTCAGGCAGGCGCACACTCACACACACACACACACACACACACACACACACACACACACACACACACACACACACACACACACACACACACACACACACACACACACACACACACACACACACACAAGGAACAATCCAATCGACCCTGACCTGATTACTAAGAGGCAGAAATCATGTGTAAGCTCTTATTGTTCTCATGTACTGTGGAGACCTAGCTTTAGCTTTAGAGTGTGGTCACTCAGGATGGATTGTAATGATGCCAAACACACACACACACACATATACACACACAGATACATATACACACAGAGATACATATACACTCACACACAGACAAACGGATCATATTTTAGATTTCAGAGCTTCATATTTCTGTTTGTACAAAAAAAAGGGCACACAAATCTGGGTCATAAAACATGAAAATGAATTCCTCTGAGTGTTTTCATGGTTACACTCTTCAGCTGTGTGATATCAGCTTCGTAGGTGATATGTACACATGGATTTGTTGTCCACAATCAAACTATGCACAGTAAATAAGAATGTGTGTCTTGTATTTATCCACGCAACGAGCGTGACTCATTAACGACAGCTCAAGTGTCCGATCCACTAAGGAACTATTTGTGTAGGTGTGGAAAAGGAAAATAGGAAATCCCACACTGGGACCTCGACGTTACATGAAGACGCCATAACAGCCGATGATTGCGGAAAGATTGAGTTCACATAGACGATCTTAGATGAGGCAAAACAGGACATACATACACACAAACACAAACTCTTACACAGATAACCACACAACAGAAGAAATCCACACAGGGATAAACAGCGAGAGGAAACCATCTCCACTCTGCCAATATGAAGAGAAATGAGACCAGAGACCAAAATAAACAGTAAACAGCCTTGTCGCTAAGGCTAGCCTGTCGTTCCTCCTAATATTTTCCTTCAATCTCTCCCGCCCCTCTCTTTCTCCAATGTCTCCTGCTTTCTCAGTCTTTTCCCTCCTGCCCACGGTTCCTCTCATCATCCCTCACAATCATGAAGTTTCAGTAAGTTGTTCGACTTTTGCTGAACATGTGTGACAGAGAGAGAGAGAGAATGTAAGAGCGAGGGTGAGAAACCGCGATGATCTGTGTGTAGAGTGCATTTCTGTGTGTGTGTGATATGAGGAGACTACAAGAGCCAAACAATCGATCTTATCATCTCCAGGTCACTGCAAGATGAAATTATTAACTTCCTCCTCTCCCGGCTCTTCTCCCCTTCTCCTCTGCTCTCTTCTCCAATCCTCAGGGGAAGATGGAGGAATATCGCCATGGAGGCTCACTCTCCCAGATTAGATTTGAGGTGTGTGAGTGTATATTAGTGTGTGTGTGTGTGTGTGTGAAGGGGAGAAGAGGCCAATAAAAGAGCAGAGGGGTCAAGTGTGCAGTTATTGCTTTTCCCTGTCTCCGTGGAAACCCAGGAGAGGCCTGCCATTGAACTGATGCTCAACAATGAACTTCTTGTGTATATGTGTGTGTGTAAATATATGAAGGGTTATGGGGCAAATTGAAACGTCAGTGGGGCTCTATTTATGATGCGGTTCATGGAATAAGCTGACATCAGACTGGATACATAGAAAGAGGGAGGAAAAATGGACAGATAATAAAGGAGCGGTGGAAAAAAAATGATTTGAGGACAGACCAAGACAAAGAAAACATTGTCTTTATTGTATTCATATGAGGGAACTAGAAAGATTGCATTGAACACACAAACACACACTTGTCACCATCAATCTAAATCCATGCCATTTAATATTGCAGAGAAATTCCTCTTTGGTGCTATTTGTACATATTGCAGGCCTGTTTCACTGGGAAATGTCTTCCCCTCTTGACTTCAACTCAACTACAGATACACTCACTCTCATAAAAAAATAATAAAAACACTGGAATACAATTATAAATGTTGTGTAGCAAAAGCACATGATCATGTTTTCTTTTGAAAGATACGTATATCAAGAATACAACCATGAGAGAGGATTCATCCACACAACAGCCGTACAAAGTAGCAAAGAATGTCAGATCAAAACACAGAGACCAACTTATGAACCAAGAGGCCGGCAGACAGTCAGAGACAGCATACATAACCAACATACATAAAGACAAGACATCAGACATTCAGGAAGGCACAGAGGCAGACAGACAGACAGACAGACAGACAACAGAAACTCATTAATGTAGACAGAACGGCAGACACGCAGGAAGACAGGTAGCCCATTAGCAGATGAGAGAGTTTAGGCAATTTAGCAGCTGATGCAGGACTTTGCTTCCCAAGGGGGGGTGAAGAGAAGAAAAGTGATTTGTGTGCGCGTGCATGTGCAGGATGTGCATTCATCCATGTAGGCGGGTGAGCATATGTGTGTGTTCTACACGGGTGGGACTGTTAATGGTGGGGGCTCTATTTTTGGTCTGAGCTGGAGATAAAGTAACACCAGGTTACCAAATATAAGAGTAATGTTAAGAGCCAAACAAGCTCAGATATATTCATTATAATGGTGGGTGTGCTGCATAGTTTGAATGGATGGGGGTGAGTCAGGGAATAGACTGTAGGGGTTAGGGGGTGTGTTTGCATGTGTGAATATGAGTTATAGATAACAACACAGTGTGATCCATCACCTCATTTACACCAACATGCACATGAGCCTCTTTTCCTAACAGTGGGCCAATTAGATGGTTTCGTCTGATGACATCACCACTCCCTTCCCCAAGTAAAAACTGACACGGCTATCACTCAACATCAGTAGGAGAAAAAAATGGACCACCTAAAAAGGAAAATAAATGAAAGGGACGATAATTGGGAGAAATTCAAAATGTATGCACATATTTATACATAAATTAAGACAAAGACCCCCTTCTTTTAGCACGCTGTGTGTGTTTGTGTTACTGTGCTTCTTGGTTTTGTTCTGTTGTCGTATATGTTTATTACTTCGGCCAGTTTGCATACTTCTGTGCGAGTATGCAGGGTGCAGGCAGTTCTAAAATAAATGAACATTTTAATTACTGCAAAATTCAACTCTTTCCCTTCATCACCGCAGGTGGAAGTGCAGGTTTGATGTCAAGTCAATAATATATAGAGCCACAGGTATTTACAATGCACAACGCAGTGGGGTAGAGCATTAACTCTGGCACCAGTCAGCATGTTGTTGTTTGTGGTTGAACTAGTTTTGTTTGCTAATTCCTGCGCAGAGAGCACAAAGCCAAGTACCTTGAGCAATTTAAAGGGATGCAACTAAAAACAGACAATTCCAAGAGCTAATTGCTGACAAATATAAAAACCTGCAGGCAGAAAAAATAAAGTCTCTGGTATTTACCAGCACGGATGCAAAACACAGCGACAAAAGAGAGGAATGCATTCTCAACAGACTGCAGCACTTAGATCTAAACTCATGTCAGAATGCATCTTCTTTTTCTTTCAGCTCATGGGCTAGCCTCTAACCCCGTTGTCATGGTAACGCCCCAAGTGGTGGTGGTGGTGGTGGCAGTGGGGGGAGGAAAGGGGGCTGGGTTTGGGCTTTGCGAGGGGTGGTGAGGGGACACACGTGTGCACACACACACACACACACACACACACACACACACACACACACACACACACACACACACACATCAAGGTCAGGGGTTCAGGTCTTGAAGGAACCTTTCTATCCCTTGATCTGCTTTCTCTTTCTCCTCCTCTCTCCGTCCCCCCTTCAATTCAATGTCTCCTCTCTTTTGGGGAGATACAGACCAGGATTACGGCATAAAGACTTTTGTATCCTCCTATCTCCTATTACACACACGCACACACACACACACACACACACATTATATGGGTTTATGTGTACGTACATGGCCAATATCACCCCTCTCCAGACTGTTATAATCCCTCTGTGCCCTCCAGCCTGATTTCCACTGTTATATCCACGCTGGTTCACACGGGTATAACAGTCTTTAACACACAAGTAAAATGATATGAGCATTAGAGGGAGTGCTGGTAACATTAGACTTTTTCTAGTCGCCCTTTACGTTTTCTTAGCAAGGTTAGAAAGACATTGAATCATAGCTAATGAAACTGCTTTCTCAACAATGCAATAAAGGAAGCTCAATAGTGAGTTTAACACTTTGCGTTTTACATGTTGCATGAACAATCTTGTTTCTGAGAATATGAAAGTAAGTAAGGAAAAAATACTAAATTTACCGGGGAGCGCTAAGGCTCTCCTCATCACACGACTCTCATCTTGCAGTTGTAGTGGTCCATTGAGAATCTCCCTCATATTAGCCAAAAATGATGCAGCCGAGTAATCAGATGGCACGCATGGTATCTATTAAATGTTGTTTCCTAACACCTGCACTCGCTTGAATAATCCTGCTCTTATAAGGTGAAAAACGTCAGTAATTAGGCTTCTTTCATCGATCACGGCTGTTCGTCTGTGGAGCAGACTTTATTTATAACACGGCACATTGTTTCACATGATCTCAGGCCAAAGAAATTCAAGAAGAACTCATAAAATGAAACCTTAATTGATTTATACAATGTGGGAATAGACGAGAAATCAGACCCAGGAGTGTTTCAAATCTGGTTGGCCCCAGTTTGGAGAAAAGAGAATCAAAGAACAGTGCAACCACAGACCCTGAGATTTTTTTTTATTTTTAAAAAAAGCTGTTTTGCAGTTTTGATTACATTAAGTTTCATGCTCAAGCACTTGTCACAATTGGGATATACCATGCATAACAAAATACAGAGATAAAAATAACAGTGCTGTTGTCTGAAGATCAGACAGTATCAGAAAACCAGCTCCTCAGAGAGTAACGACTGGTGGAGAGACAGAAAGAGAATATGAGACTGATAACAGTGACCTTCTACTGTCGTTAGGAGTGAGTGTCTCTGACAAACATATACACACACACAGGACATTTACCCCTCAAGGTAGCTGGATGTCGATATATAACCCTCTACAGAAATACACACACACACACACACACACATACTGTATATAGCACACCGGTGTGAGCTGTCAGTCAGTATAGTGTTAGAGAAAAGACCCCCTGGATTGAGTGACAGCTGGTGGACAGGATATGACATACAGCCACACTCCCACAGAGACTGCAAGAAGCACAGTGCCACTCTGTGCGCTGCGTGGCTCCGCTCTGCTTCTCAAAAGTACACTCTCCTTCTGCTGTACAGTTTTGTTTTCTCCATCAGCTACGTACGTCTTCCTCACTTTTTCCCACGTCTTCCATTCGCTCAACCCCGTTCTGTCTACTGACTGAGAGCCTCTATAGACATGAAGAGAGTGACAAAGATAAACACAGTTTCTTCCCGTTTGTTCCTACATTTCTGTTGAAGGAGACCCTGCACCTTATGATAGATAACTGTTGTATAATTTCCTTTACTGTCTTATCATTAACTGATGTTCAAATATAGCTTTTTTCTTAGCACATCTCTTTTAAATACTTAATGCAATTAAAAGAGGAAAACTGCGCAGAGGAGTTTGTACCTGTGATCCTCCTCTGGTACAACCTCTACCAATCAGAGGAAAGGGCAGTAGCCTGTATGTAGCCTGATAGACGCTACCCTGGGGAAAGTAAAGTCCTCAATTCACATTCTTCCGGTCATAAAGCTTAATTGCTGTGACAATCGAAAGTGACCTTGATGAGCATATCAACGTTTTTTTTTATCAACTCCTCTCTCCTCTAATCTGAATTATGGTGGCAGGAGCGTAAATAGGATTTTGAAAAGTGTGTGTGTGTGGGGGGGTCATGTCCCTTTCATCCCCAGTGGAAATATTGCCCTTGTGTGAAAGTAAAAACAAAAGTGGATGCACCCAAAATGTCTGTTAGAATCATCCTTTGTACTGTAGCACTGCGTGAGCCACAGCTTCTGGTACATCTCAGCACATTAGGTCAAACGAGGTTGAACCGAAAAGCAGTCCTGCTTGGGTAATAACCTTTAAAGCTCCCACCTCTAGTTTGAGTAAATGTTGGACTGTCTGCTTGTGTGTAACAAGTCGGACTATTTCTGACGCCTCGTCTATTGAACACAGTTTGCTCTGACCTCCTGCTGTGTCTCTAGATATCATCAATAATGTTGGTGAGTTAAATGATATGAAGCACTATGAAAATTAAACACAAGTTGTAAAAAAAAATTATAATTTTCCTTTAATATATTAATGCAAGTCTCTGCGGAGCAGACTCATCTTTCTCTCTGTGTCCCTTCCTGACTCTGCCATTCATATTTTAATGTCTCTTCCTCTGTGAATCACTTCTTTTTGTGCTTTTTGTTTCTGGCTCAAAGACCCACTACAGCATTTCCTCTCTCTATGTCCCTCTTCCTCTCTCTAATCAACCTGGTGAGCAGCATCTATCAGCACTTTGATGAGAAGACCATTACTGAGAGTGAAACACGAGAGTGCATGTGTGTCTGTGTGTGTGTGTGTGAGCGTGCATGTCGTCGTGCCAATAGATATACGCTGACAATAAGCTGCCTAAAGGGCTGAATATTCTCTCTCTGGATGCGCCTATACTGCATGTGTGAGAGACTGTGGCGTTGTGCGTTATTATTACGAACGTATCCACAACACCGCCACTTCTGTGAATTGAATTGTGTCTTTTCTGGCTCATTTATCTCTGTCTTTAAAAAAAAAAAAAAAAAAATGTTGTTATACGGAGGGGTTTGCACATGACAGCGCTGACGGCGTCGATGAGAGGGGAAAACAGAAGAAAGCAACCTAGACATCAAAGAAATGCAAAAACTTTTTATCCCCCACAAACGTGAACAGACGGATAAACACTAACTCATACGCACGCAGATATAAATAGTGAAAAGCTGATGCGCGCGCACACACACAGAAGCAGAGAAGATTTTAATGATGTTTGACTGTTAAGTACGACTCCTCACTGCACGTCTCTCCCTCGCCTCCTGACCCATGGTTTCTCTGCTAAACAGGCCTATAGGCTACACACTGTCTCTCTCGCTCTCATTCTCATACATACACATACTCAGAAGAACGAGAGGAGTAAACATCAATTTCCCCAAAGCATTTGCACAGACACAAACCCCCATTCCCCCCTACAACAAACAGAAAATACAAAAATAGCATGTACACAAAGACTACACAAGGACGCACAAAAGACACAAAAATGTACAAACAGGTAGAAATAGTAAGAGTACTAATGTGTTACTGAAGAAACAGATTGTAGTGTTGATGTCACCCAGAGTGCGGTACAGATACTGATTAGAGATTACACAGATTCAATTAGTCGTTTCTCTGGATGAAATTAGATAGCTCGCATGAACCTAATTCAATTTAAATCACATTAATACGTCTGCTAATGACACAGCCATGTAGCCACAAACTGCTGCATTGCTGTTATTGGATACACGCACGAATTCAACGCCAGTGACTCACCCGATGACTAAAACCCGAGAGTGCAAAAGACTGAGGGGTCAAGACTTATCGGAGCTGACCATGAAAATGTCATTTCTCATGCAGCTTCTTGGGTGGAATTGATGGGGTTTGTTTGAAAGTTTGAACAGTTTTGATTACTTCACATGACTGTGCTCTTCTCTCTGGTTTCAAGTGGGCTGAGGCTCAGTTGCAAAAAAAAGTGATATCACATACTGCTGAGCATCAATCAGCATTCCACTGATCGCTGTTGGTTCATAAAAAGTAGTACCTAGAGACGTTTTTACTTTAATATGACTTATTTGGGCATGCACACTTTTCAGGAGACTGTGGGAGATTGTAAAAAGAAACCCATCATTTCATACAAAAGCCTGAAGACGGCATTGTTTCTGCTCGACTGAGGTGAAACTATTGTTAGAGAAATAGCAAGTAAGGCTGAAGACAACAAGTTTTTTCAGTTTGATTCATTTTTTGTTGAATTTTCAGGTGTATTTTGTCGCTAACCTATGAAAACTACATATCCCTAAAAAGCCCACTCTTCATATTCATATCTGTTTTCAGCGATAAAGCATCACTTTATCATTATCACTCAGTCATTTAGTTTCACTGGAAACAAATGCAGGCAGGTAGTGAGTAGCAATGATGTGCCACAGTGCCACGTTTAAAGAAGTGTTTCACGGCCATCACAAACTGCACCAACAGCTTTTGGAAACACTAGAAAACTGAAAAACAAAACAAACCTTGTCTCTTTTTTAAAAAAATTTTATTTGCTCACCACCTGCGCAACTACCGCACACAGATCTGAGAAAGACAAGGAAAGTATGGCAATAGAGTGCTTGACTGCAGATGTCTGTTATCTGTCTGTTTTCTAACATGGAAAGACTCGTGCTGCAGTAATGAAGGGATGGACAGATGTTCACAGAACAAGATCATGATCCAGAATAAACACAAGATGCCACACATAAAGTAAGACAGACACACACAAGCACCATGCATTCACACCCCACCCTCTCATACTGTCAACTCAGCAATGCCACACCTATAGATGCTGTTGCCATGGTAACACCATAGTCTGCATACCCCAGCTGGTGTTTCCCTGAGGAATATAAAAAAAAAAATACATGTGTGTGTGTGTGTGTGTGTGTGAAAGAGAGAGGTTAATGTGCCCCATGTGTGCTTTGCTCTGTCATGTGCAGTGGGGTGTACTGAAGAGGAAAACATGGCTGGTTGGGAGCAGTTATCATGGTATCCCATTGTGTGTATGATGTGTGAGTGCATGTGCGAGTGTGTGTGTGTGTGTGATCTTTTTCTATGGTTCTTTGCTATATTTCAGTCATCGGTTTGGTTATCAGTTTGTCGAACAGTTCACCCCCTGACTGAAGGACCATGAGACATGAAAAATTCAGCTTTCGTTTGAAGGCAAGACAACAAAAACAGTGAATGAAGATGAAATGCCACTAAACCCTTCAGATGAACTCTACTGCCAAGAATGTTCTGCCGAAATCTGAGCTCAATCCAAAGTAATTAAAATAAAGGCCCTTCTATGGATGGGCATTGTAAATTAGCAGTAGCTTTACATGCTGTGATACATTCCATTAGATAATTGTTATGCCATTCTCCATGTACAGTATACTGTATCTACCCCTATCGGATAAACATTAAATGAAATAAATTAAATGAGAATCCGATAGTACAACCACAACAACGGCTGAAAACAAAGTCATGGAGTCACACCAAAGTAAACAAATACCTCAGTGGCCCGCTCCATCACACAGTCTGTTTTAGCTTTTTTTCCTCACAATGACTCATGCTTTAAATATATACACATTACAGTGTGTGTTGACCTGGGTTTCTGCCAACATGGCTGAGGGGATTTGAGACAAGTACAACACTTAGCAGTCATGTTTCCAGCTCTCACTTCTGTTCACCGCAGCATCACTCATCACAGGAACGTACACAAAGAAGGATAAAACAATTTCGTAATGACTTTGATGAATGTGCAATCTGTGATGTAATCTGTGACATAATAGTTAGCGGCTCATTCACTATCCCTGTTATGTTGTGCTGAGTACTTTACTCTCTGTGAGGTAAGTGTCTGACATAAAGAACTCGAAAATGTCATGAATTATGATCATTTTTAAGCATAAAATTTACAGAATAACACACTGTCTTGATATACTGTTCGTAGAAGAAAGATGCAACCTGAGTAAATAGTGGCTTAACTTCTCACTCTGCTGCAGTGATGTAGAAGTGTACTCCAGGGTGTGTCAATACACTGTGACATCACTGTTGGGTGTGGTTACAGGTGCAACAGTTTTTACCACAACCAACTAAAACAAATGGAGGTGTTTAAAGTCACTCTTTAAGCTCAAACTGTCAATTATGAACATTAATGCACGTAATATAGAGTTTGAAGTTTTGAAGCCTTGAAGGTCAACAAACCATCCATGTTTGCTCACTAGCAGGCTTCTTCTTTGCCTTTTTTGCTGCATTAATTTCTTGCCACTAACTGCTCATCAGTAGAATACAGAGAATCATCTGCAGGGCCTTATATTGCAGCCATACTCTGATAACTAACAAACCAGGGACCTCCTATTAAAACATGGCTCTGCAGAGATACTAGTGGTCACTCAACATACCGTACATAAAATCTCTTAATTTCTTTGCCATATTTTCTTCAGGACATTTTAGCCAACAATTTTTAATGCCCACACAACTACACCAACCAAAAACTGAACCATAAAAGATAATTCAAACACTGGTAGAGACAAGCACACTTCCCTCTTAGTGAGGGAAGTGTGCTAGTCTAACTAATGCTGAGCACACACGTGTTTCTGGCTTTGCATCTGCACCTGGTAGGGGTTTGTCACTGTAGTTACATTAAGAAAAGACTGCTAACAGTGGGAGAGAGCTGACAGTTCGCTCGCCATGTGACTTACCAATCTGCTTTAAAATGCAGTATCCACTCTGTGTGCATCTTGCATGATAGTGCACAACTTAGCAATGACACCGTCTTTCGATGTAGATCACATGGAAACAGTTTCAAAAGTTCTCTTTCAATATGTTTATTAACCTTGACCAACACTGCAGTACCGACCCTGTCCATCATCTTACCCTAACCTATTGCTGTTCCACCTGCTTTCCTGCGTCTCTCATACTTCACTTCTGCCTCACTGCAGAGCAATTTATAGACTGCTCAAACGTACACACGTCTGACTCATCATATGGCTTCCACTTCACTGCTTTATTCTCCCCCTAACATGCAAACACTTCAGACTTTCTCTGCACTTCTTATCTTTTCATGCTCTTTATTTCAAGACTTCCTCTCATCTCTCCTTTGGGGCTTGTCTTCTTTTTTGTTTTTCTCCTGCACCTCCTCATTCTGTACCTGTTTACCTGTTTGGAGCTGGGAAAGATGGAGAATAATAAGTGGAGGGAGGTCAGTCGTCTCATCTCCCCTTTCTAAGCAGCATCACGGCTGATGTGTCTGTCTCATCTCTTACTCTTTCTCTCTTAATATGTACTTTATTATCCTGCCAACTTACTCCATTACCTTTCTTTCTTTCTTTCTTTCTTTCTTTCTTTCTTTCTTTCTTTCTTTCTTTCTTTCTTTCTTTCTTTCTTTCTTTCTCCTCCATTCCTTTATTCCCCCACTCAAAATTCTCCTTCATCCCTCCTCTTCTAAGTCAATCGTGTCAGCTGCTCCTTCTATCTCTCGCCTGCCAGTCCATCTCTCACTCCCTGCTCTAACCTGCCATCTCTCAACCACACATCATATCATTCCCCTCTCTGCACACTTTCCCTTACTGATCCACTCAGCCGGTCTGTCAGCATGGGTGTGTGTGTGTGTGTGTGTGTGTGTGTGTGTGTGTGTGTGTGTGTGTGTGTGTGTGTGTGTGTGTATGTTGATGTAGAACAACAGCAGGAGCGTCACCTTGTTCCATCAGTGAAACAGAGAGAGTAAGGCAGAGAGAGAGAGAGAGAAACGTTGCATTATGGGCAAAGGGAAGGTGATTAAAAAAAAAAAGAAGCTCTACACAAAATCAAGCACTTAAAGTGGCGGCGTGTAGGATTTTGTGATATCTAGTGGTGTAGCTGCTGATTGCAACCCCCTCACATCATCCTCTCCTTCCTAGCGTGAAGGAGAAACTGCGTTGACTTTGAAACACCAGTGTGGAGCCAGTGTTTGTCTGTTCTGTGGAAACATAGCGGACATCGTGGAAGAGGACTTGTGGCATCATTAGGTCTAAAAGGTTTATTTCACATTTATTTTCAGGCGATTAAACAAATGGAAATATAGTTATGCATATTATATTCCATTTCTGACATATCCTGCCAATTTTGGCATGAAGGACAGTACATACTGTCTTAGTTTCCTGCCAATTCATAAGACACCATCTCAATATTTCATCATTTAATTATTTGTTATTATTATGCAAGATCAGGTACATATAAAAATCACCTTTGTTTCATCTTAAAGCCTGATAATCGACTGGTCTTCTCTGATCTGAGCACTATTTCAGTCACAGTAAAGAACATCCTCTTTTTGTCTTTAATTGAAACAGGAGCTGTTAGTGTCTATGACAACCAGGACCAGCTGGGACAGCTGAAAGATGCTCTGGGCAGTTTATACACTCAGCTGGAAATACACGTCTAACCTTTCATTTTGGCAGCTCAGAGAAGAGCTTGTGATTGGTTGGGGTGGAGGGTTGGGAGAATCATGAATGTCAGCAAACTGGAAAAAGGATTATTTTAAAAACAGATCTCATCATGATGAATGTGTTAATTATGGTAGGTTAAATCAGCGTCCAGTCACAATGACAAACACCTCTGCCCAGCTTGGTCACAACACAACTACTCACTCACACACACAGACACAATTACCCCCTAAGGGCTGTGCCACTCGCTGTCATCCTCTCTTCCATCCTCTGGGCTGAACGTAATAGCTAATTTTCCGGCTTTTTGGGGTAAAAGGTCATCGCACTGATGGATGGAAGGTCTAAGTACTCATCAATACTAACCTTCCTGTGCTAACACACACACACGCACACACACACACACACGTACATGTCTAGGTGCAGACTGAATTCAAACATATATTGCAACCAATCAAATGCATGCACTGATGCACACGCACCCATATCCTTATGTGCAAGCTGGTTCCATTACCAGCCATACTAGTATCATCTATCTTGACAGTGACACGTGAAGGCAAAACCACAAACCCACAATGCATTTCTTCAATACAAAAAAAAAAAAAAAAAAAAAAAAAAAAACAGGAAAGGGACAAAAAAGGGAGGAAACAGCCGTTGAAGGACAGACAGCTGAGAGACAGATGAGAGGTGGGGGTTGGTGAGGGTGGAGAAGAGGGCCTCAGCTGATTAAAAATAAAAATCGAAATCTGTATCTTGACATTTTAAAAAGGACCACTCTGTTGAATTTAGTGGCATCTATTGTTGTAGTTGCACCTAGCCTCATCCTCTCCTTTCTAGCGTGAAGAAGAAGCAATGGTGGCCACAAAAAAAAACATGAAAGTCCCTCTCTAGAGCCAGCGTTTGGTTTGTCCACATTGTGGTTCAGCATGGCGGACTCTGTGGAGGAGAACCTGCAGCCTCTGTAGGTATAAAACGCTCATTCTAAGGTAACAAAAACATAACTATCAACTATTTGCAGTTGATTAAACACTCATGAAAACATAGTTATGTATATTATATTCCATTTCTGTCATATTCTGTAAATAGAGCCCCCTAAATCTTACACACTCGAGGTAAAAGGTCCAACAGAGAGCAAATAATACAGCCTCAATTTGTATTTGGCCACATGATGGACAGAACAGAGAGTCATTGTTTTTATAATAACAAAATATCAGTACATATTGTGGTTTGTTATATTCCTTTCATACTTCTTACACATAATATACTTTAAGTGATATTTATCTATTTAACTTCAATAAAAGCTGTGGCCTAAGTTGCAGCCTTGTTACCGTGGATACAGACACATATGGTGACACAGCATCTAATTAATTAATCAATGACTGACAGCAGAGGATTAATCAGCTTTGCTGACTGAAACACAGCCAAGAAATGGAATATAAACACAAACATAGAGAACCTCAGACAACCAAAATGATGTTTTTCATTTATTTATTTTGCAACTTCAATTGAATTGTATATGTTTAAGCTTAAACTCTAACTTGAAAACTCAAACTGGGATATAATCGGGATGCGCTGCCTTGAAAACTGGATTCTTTGTATTTCGTGTAGGTGGGAAAACTACTTGCTTTCTTAGAGCACGAGGACGTGACATACTGCATCCAAAATGTGCTGTATCTGTCCCTTCAATATGAAGCTGGAGCCAGGAGGTTAGCTTAGCTTACTGAGACTGGAAGCAGATGGAAAAAGCATAAATTTCCATAAATTGTACGAAAGAGAGAATTTTACATCCACTTCAAATGCAATTCCATCTTATGAAGTTTTGACTGAATGTTCCAGCACACAATCTGAGTGTCCACACTGCATGAATTCTGTTTCATTAGCACAAGTGCAATCTAATTTGAATTGAATTACATCCAACAAAGCTATCAAATTTCAGTCAATTAAATCAGTTTAATCTCTAATCAGTATCTGTATCTGGTTCACATTAACACTCCACATTGCCTCATTAACAACTGAGAAATGTTATCAGTACCTTCAGAAAAATTGCGCTCCGTCTTCTCCATCAGTCAACTCAATGGACAGAAAATTTGAAAATCATTTGAGTTGATAAACAAGACTTGACAGTTGATCAGTTTAAAAAAATAAAATTGTCAGATTAATCAACGATCTAAACAAAACATTACTTGTGGACCCATGCATGCACGCATGTATGTGCACGTACACATGTGAGTAAATATCTGTGTGTGGTGTGTGTGTGTGTGTTTGTGTGTATGCGAGAGAAAGTGAGAGCCGGCATGTGTGTTCATTACCATTCTCAGCTGCTCTCTGCATATCACCCAGAGACGCTCTAACAGCCACGGGTCTTTTCTTAAAGGAAAATGATGCATTAAAAACTCCACAGAGATCCAGGGGGCCTCCTGTTACTCAAACACACTCTACCCAGTGGGATTTGTTAGAAATCACAACAGAGAGCACCGCTGGCATGGAAAGCTAGAAAACCTTCACCTAAAGAAAATACAATTTCCGCAGAGAAACAGACCCTGCGCACATAAATAAATGAAAATAAAAGGGCTCAGAAATCATTTCATCACAATATGATTCAACCTAACATTAACTACATCAACACTCTCGCTAACAGCAGACTTATCTCAATATCTGAGATGGTGCAGTACTTTCAGTTTGCATCCATCATCATCTATTCCACACCAGAAGGCCTCCCTCCCTGCTCTGGAACGGCTATCTGTTTCATTTGGGAGACTTTAAAGCTGCAGCCGCCCCCGTGATCCAAAAATCCTCAACGTTCTCAGAGGTCAGGTGAGGTCAAAGATGAGAAACCCCAAACAATTGGCAACCCCCTGCTCGAAAATCCCTTCACTATGCCACACTCCCTTCTCAGCTGTGTCATTCCCAGCATATGTGAACATGGTGTGTGTATGTGTGGATCCGCAGGCATGTGCGATTTCTTCAGCGAGAGACTAGCGGAGATACTTTAGAGGACTGATTCAGACACACACACTGTTCAGCCCTCAGTGTCAGTTCTGAAGGTTTGCTTGTAAAACTAACAGACACTTGACTTCATTCATCTCAAAAGTCAACATTAGAATCTTTGGGAGAATGCAGCGGTAAGAGAAGACAGTAAGTGAGGAAGTGAGAAGCGAGATAAGAAAAGACAAAGAGGAGAGAACGTCATTCTTAACTTTGATCAATGGTGAGAAAAGTGGACGTGATGCAAACAACTGTGCTAACGGCCGAGGCAATAAGGCTACATTCAATGCGAAATTACACCTTCGTGTTCACAGTTACAAGAGCTCTTTTGCAATTTGTGATCATCTATAAATCATTTCTCTTCATTTTAAAAGGATCGCCTGCGCTTTTCAGCATTCACGCCTCCATTCACGTCAGGAACAATCAACTCTCTATCATTAGCATCCCTCTGTGGCGATGGTTGCCGTTATTTTGGCACGTTTTACCCAGCTCACATAATCCACAACAAATCTGCCAAATTTTATAATAATCCTAGAACATTTAAGCGTTTCTATGTGGGCAAAAGCAGTAAAAAAAGATGCTGTAAATATTCACCAAAGTAATTACTCCTTAAATGTTGAGAGAGAAGACGATAATTATAACAGAGTCGAAGAGGATTTTCATCTTTAACCTGCTGGCAGGTTATTTATATTCTTTGCAATAATCTGTCTCTTCCTCCAGCCTCTGCTTCAAGAGAGCATACAGGTCTATGTCTTATGTTATCCTATTTTAAAAGCTTTCCTTTATCACAAGAGAGACAGCTGATGACTACATGAAGCATTGCACTGATCCTGGCCTGCAGCTAAAAGTCATGATAAGAGGAGACCATTTCATTTTTTTTGCATTTTTACTTGTTTGAACGGTGAGCACATTATACACTTGAGTTTGCTAAGCCTGGAGACACTTTTCTACAGTGTGGCCACATTTATTTATAACGGTTACGTTAATCCCATCACCTGATTGCGCTGACAACTGTGCTTTGAACGTGTACAATTAAACACGTGTACGAGTTAACATTATTTAACATGAAGCTCAGTGAACCGAGTGTCAACACATCTGTTAATACATATTTAATCTCTTTGGGAATCAAAGACCTTTTTCTACCTTTTAAAGTAAGCTGCCGAGGAGGGACCTGCAGCTGAAGGACCACTTAACTCTCATTGTGTTCTTTGACCTTCTGGGCTAAGATGAAGATTAAAACAGAGCTTGTGCACAGTGCATCAGAAGGACAGAGCACTGCTGAAGAATAAGACAGTGGTGGACTCATGACTCACAGCATAATCACTGAAGGTAGTGGTTGGTTACTGTAGGTGTTAAATGATCAAATGGTGTTAGATGTTAGATCTACATTTGTACTGCTTTTGTTACCTTGTTAGGCTTTGATGCAATCTTGGCCTCAAACCTCCAACACAAAACAGTATACTCAGAAAACACAGCCCCCAGAGGAAGTCTCTGCTGGAGACTGTCATCACTAGAAATCATTTAGTAAAACACATCAGACAGGTTCAGGTGTTTCATTCATGCCTCACAGTCACTGTCTCATTCACAGCTGCATGGCAATCAGCTGACTAGTAAGGTCCAATCATACTCAGGAGGACTGAGCAGATATAACAAAGATACTTATTATTACTCTGCTGATATGTTAATGCCAAAACAGTTAGCTCCGTCCTCCAACTGAACCTCCTTCTTATGTGACTTACTTGAAAGACTGAATCTCCCTCAAATCTAACTGTAAGTGGTTGATTTCTTGCATTTGATGTCTTTAACTGAACATATGTTTATGTTTTTTCTTGACAAGCAACCTCTTGAAATTGTCTGCATAATGACAGTTCTCTCTCTGAAGCGAAGTCAGGAGTAGCAGGAATCAGGATGTTATTACAGTGTCGCAAAAGCTGTTAAGGTGGACGTCTAGGGGCATTAAAAGGAGCTGAATTTTCCCACAAACAGTAGCAGAAATGTTGGTTTCTTTAAACCATGACCCCAATCTTTCCCACGTAAGTAACCAAACCTTCACGGCAGAGGTGGCGGATTAGAAAACGCTATGAATTGTTCTGAAAATGCTCGAATGGGTGGGCAATGACAAACGATTTTGTTGTTTAGGTATGAGGTGTTTCTTAAAGTGTTACTTAAATCTCACTGCAGAGAGGTTGCAAGTGTCAGCACCACAGAGTACTTCATCTAAAGAATTGCTGATCAGTTACACCATAATCCTTCTCTTCTGATAAAATGCCCAAACATGTCCACTATAAACCAGAAACTAACATGTAAGATTTGATGCTTGGTATAATCCAGACGTTACAGTCCAAAGAAGAGTCACAAACATGAATGAAGAACTAATTGACAGCATGTTCTGTACCAACACACGTACACACACACACACACTCACACACAAATGGAAAACACACATCCACAGCTGACACATACAAACACAGGCTTTTTCCACACAGGCTTTTTCCTCATTACTGCCAAAAACATCACAGTGCTCTAATGAGGATATGGACTCTGGAACAAGGCAATTTAACCACACACACACACGCGTGCATGCACATGCACAGCTGCCCTTCACACTATGAGCCTGAGGGTGTGACAGGCAGGCACGCCAAAAGGGGATTTATGGTGAAAAGCTTTGGGGAGGAGGGTGAGAGGGAGAGAGAGAGATAGGAGGAGTGGAGAAGAGGGGATTACATGGTGAATATTTCAATACTAAAACATACCAATTGGCTTGGGCTCCCTTTTTGGCTCGGACAGACAAATATACACACACACAGACACACACACACACATAGACATATAAAGGCATTAGCAGGGCCATTATCTTCTACAGCTAGCTTAGCACTGACTAGACAGAGAATGGGGTGATGGAGAAAGCTTATACAAAACCACTATTGCCCTCCATCCTTTGGATATGACCAGGATATGACTGGTTAACCTGCTATGGACCAAAACCATCAAGCTCCATGTAAAAAAAAAAAAAACACACAACATAACTCAAAGTAAATCCAACAATCCTGGCGCAGCGAGGATGTATCAAGTTTTTTATTAGTGTAAAACTAATAACATCACAGTGCAGACTGTGAACTGTGTATAGATATATTATATAGATGAGGTACTATGGAAGGGACATTTCGCCAACGGTATTGGTTCAATTTCTGTTATTAAACTGTGACCTGCTCTCGGGAATAGAGATAACGCGAGACAAGATGCACAGAAGGGACATCAATGCAATAAAGCTGGCCAGTTTAATATGTAGGATCTATTTGATGCAGGACATCTTGAAACAAATCCTCCTGCTCTATGTAATAACTGTAGTTCTATGATGATCTAACTTCATCACTATGGCTCAATACTTTTATACTAAAAACTATTTTTTTAGTTTATTGTCAATATGTTCAAATCTGATTTAAAAAAATCTAATTTTTGGCTGTTTTTGCTGCAACGCCAACAGCCTGTACTTTTACAGACGTTGATAGATTGAACATATGGACATGAGCAGCAGCTCATTTGCATTCACTCCTCATTTTTCTCTTCACGTTCTAAAACCAGAAGATGCTCTGTGCTTTGTTGTCCTTCATTTACAGTAAACTAAAAAGGTCATCAGGACGTTACTGCAGCAGGAAACACAATGTTTCAAGGTGATAAATGACTTTTTTCAGTAAATCCTTGAAAAACAAGAAGAATTGGTCTTGTATTCTACTGAATTCTCATATTATAGCCTTATATTATTCTACAGTATGTGATCAAAACAAACTAGTCTAGAAGATTCCAAAAATACCAGGAGGTACTGAATTGTTGAGGATCTGTTCGCACAGGCAGAAACTTGGTTTGCAGTGTATCGGACCGGATGGCAAAGAGGTGCCATGTTGTGAGGTTAGAGGTCGACAGCAATGTTCCAGATACAGTTGGGTTGCAGGAACGCTAAAGGACAGAGGGGCCCGGCTGCTGGCTGGCTGGCATGACGGCTGCCACATGCTGGTCAGGTCAGCAGGGAATGAGGCTACAGAGTTGGAGCGGCAGAGGGAGAAGGGAGAGAAAGAAGCTCACAAAAAAAAAAAAAAAAGAAAAGATTAACTTCGAAAACAATTTAAGCACAGAGGGGCGGTGGGGGAGGGGTCCTGTGTATTTGTTCTTGGGGCTCATGGGGGCTTTGACCGCCACAGGAGTTCAGCGGACAGTTACATTGTCCCAGTTACAGAGATGCGTTGGAAGCACTGGGTGTAACGCAGACACAATAGTTAAGCTGCATGTCTGCACTATATGTGTGTTAGTGCATGTGTGTGTGTGTGTGTGTGTGTGCGTCGGTGCGCATAGTTCACACACTGCAGTCTAGACCAGGGGATCAAGTGTAATCTCTCTCCACTGATACAGCTGATGAGCTGAGGTCACACATCGCTGTCGCTATGTCAACATCATCTCTGCATGTCACTTGTGTAACAACAATCATTCATGACTTCATTTAAAAAAGCTCATTTGTTTGATAGCATTTGGCTAGGGTTATGGTTTTACTGTGAAATATCGACACTGCAGTGATTTCCGTTTAAAAAGCGAAAAATAGAATGGTTAAAATTGTCTGTGGTGGAGGCAGTTTTTCCTGCTGCGTTCACTGACCACTAACTACCTGCATGAAGCAGACAATCTGCAGTCATTAGTGGTGTACAGACAGCAAAGATACACTGAGTAATTACTCTCACAGCATCCTGAAAAAACAAAAAAAACAAACACAATGTCTCTTTCAGTTTAAATGGAAAAAGTGAAAATTGCTGTCGCCTGATGTTGCCCTCTGAGTTTATCATTAAGTGGCTGCGATACATTTTCATCATCTTATCTTGTCAGAGATAGTTGACAATTGCAGATTAATGCTGAGCGGTAAACAAAACGGCGTCTCAGTACTGGTGCTGAGGATGTAGTATAGTAAGTATAAACTATCTCCAAACTAAAATGTATCACAGTTGAAATGGGATGACACTAGTTGCTTTTATTTTTCACCAAGTGGAGGGATTCTGTTGATAAGAGAAGATCACCGCTTCCCTGAATGTTCACAGTTTCACACACCAGCCAGTCAGCAAGTAATTCAGATAAACGAAGACTAAATCACCAGTTAGAGGTTTTATGAGAACAGCACTGCGAGTGTATATTATAACCAATGGTTGTCACTTGGAGGCAAAGAAAAAGCATCAACATGACACTGAAAGCACCGCACAAGTAATGATTAAAGCATCACTTCTCAGGGTAGCAGACACTGTTTGGGTTACGTGACACACAGTATTGTGCTTGACAGGCTACGTTTAATTAGAATAGATTGGAGGATCAATATTAGTCTACAGACGAAATCACACTGTTTGTAAACAACCCCAACTTGCAGGGAATTAAGTAATTATTATTATTTTTTTACAATAGAAATGCTCCCACTTAACTCTAACCATTCTGCGACTGCTAATTAATTTACCCCCCGCTCACACACATACCCCTACCACAACCACCACTACACAGGAACCCCATGACAGATTCAATTAAAATAACTTCATTACTCTGAGCTTTGAAACACTTCACTCTAAACAAAAGCAGATGCCTCCAAAAACCTTGAAAGAAGAGAGCCAAGAATCTTTTTTCTCTCTCTAGGACAGACATTTGTTTTGTTTTTTTAAACAAAACAACCCAAGTAATCCAGCGTGAAGATGCTGACTGTCTCAGCCAGTTGTTACACTGACGAAATGTCCTCCTGCCAGGGGACAAGGTCGGACACGCCAGCACCGAACATCAGGATTACTGCTCTGGAACACAGTTAAACCGCATGTGCAAACACAACTCTGTGGCTTTGCCGTTTAAAGTAAATCCATAATTATAACAACACAGCCAGCTGCAAACAACGTGGCAGAGAAGAGAAGAGAAGAGAAGAGAAGAGAAGAGAAGAGAAGAGAAGAGAAGAGAAGAGAAGAGAAGAGAAACTTGTACATGTTCGACTACAACCACTTCAGTCCAGTACAGAATCATCAACCCCAGGCAAAACCCCAGGCAGTAACATCTTTTGGTTCCTTAAAGTCTGCTATTTCCCATCATTATCTCTATTAACCAATTCTCCTTATGTATTGTCTTCTTTTATCATTCCTGTCATGTGAAATCTTTGCAAGTCCCGCTATGCAGAATCTCTTCTATGATAATACTTAATACAACCTTTGAGCTTTAAAAACTCGACCAGAAAAATCCGAAAAAAAGTCTTGTGATTCCCCTGAAACAAACTCGATCGAAGTTATTTGTCAAAGAACATTAAATATCAAGCATAACAGACATAGAAACATACCGCATATACACACTAAATATACTGTGGGTGTCATTTTGTCCCAGGAATAAAGTCAGATATTAGGTGTCAAGCATGAAGCCAGAATTAGACCAAAGTAAAGCTGATACTGTACCCTCCACACACTTTCTCTCCCTCTCATACACAAATCAGAAACTCGTACTCCCTTTCACTTCTCCTCTTTTTCCCCAAACCCCTCTACTCCATCACCATTTCCCTCTATCTGTCTCCACACCGTGATTTTACACAGTCCATCTGACACCCAAGTACTGTACAGCATCTATGATATCATCAGTCTGCCTGCTATATAGCAGGCTGACGGCTGACATTACCGGCTGACGGGACAGGAGAAGGAGCCAACAGTGAGCGCACCTCCCATCAATACACACAAGCACAAACACATACAAACACACACACACACGTGCATGGACAAATGCGCCAAATATGAGGAAACTTGGATGGCGTATGAAATCAGAACACACATATGTGTCTGGTAATCATATATAACATATTGATAACACACCAGGAAGCTCTGGCTCTCTGTTGCTGTATCACAACACACACAAATACACACACACAAATACACACACACACACATAGATGCTCACTCACCTGCACCTGCATGAAAGATCCCCGGTAGAAGCAGCATGCTGCAGCCGACAGGGCACTCCACAGACTACACCTCTCCGTCATGGTGGTTACACACCTTCCTCTGCTACCTTTCCTCAAACCTTTCCCCCCCCTGGCTCCTTCCTCCTTTTCCTCTACTTCACCTCTCACCTCTTCTTCTCTTCCCCGTCTCCTGTCCTCTTCTTCTTCTTTTACCACACCCAGGGTGTCCGATGTAAACCCCAACCTCTGGAATAAGCCTGTCCCACCCCTGCCTGCCTGCCTGCCTGCCTGCCTGCCTGCCTCTCTGCCTGGCTAACAGCCCCTCAACATAGTGCCACCACCACAAAACCTGGCTACAAGCTAAACAGCTAACACCACAGCTACAGCTTGCAAACAGCTGCTGGTAACCACATCAGCTATTAACTACAAGCAAGCCGCTAACAGCTGGTACTGATAACAGCTAGTGATATTACAGCTCCTGACATCTCCGCAGCTTCTGCCCTGCACCGGCTTCTTGTCGCTTCTGCTCTCGCTTCTCTCCCTCTCACTGCACTTGCTGCACTTCACGCGGCTGCTAGGGATTACCTCATTGCTTGCTGATGAAAGGAGTGTGGGTGGGGGGGCGGGCCAGAGGGAGAGAGGGAGGGCGGGTGGGTGGGAGGGATGGATGGATGGAGGAGGGAGGCAGAGAGAGAGAGGGAGAAGAGGGGGAGTGAATGCTAGCAGGCACAAGCACAGAGAGAAGTGCTGTCGAATTGCAGGCAGAAACCCCACCCACCCTCCTGACGACCCCCGCTTCAGTGCTGAGACAATGCTGACATGGGGTGGTGGGGGGGCAATGGAGAGAGTAAAACATGGAGAAAGTAAGAAAAGATGGGAGGAGGCAGAGAAAAGACAATTAAAAGATGAGATAATGAATGAAGAAGATGCGGGTAGAAAGCGAGAAAGGAGGAGGAGTGCAGCCTCCCAAAGGAATCTAACCTTTCTTTTGCCATGAAAAGGAACCCAACAGGGGTGCCACCCCCTTTCTCACACACACACACACACACACACACACACACACACACACACACACACACACACTTCAATGCAGATTCCCACCTTTTATTCAACCTACAAGTCACACACACACACACACACACACACACACACACACACACACACACACACACACACACACACACACACACACACACACACCACTAAATATTACTAGAGACAGCAGGAGCTACAGAGCTTTTAGTTCCTGTGGTGAAATAATGTTGATATTTTTGTGTGTGTGTGAAACAGAGATAGTGTTAGAGTGTGTGTGTGTGTGTGTGTGTGTGTGTGTGTGTGTAGCACAATATAATGATGTGTCTCTAAAAAAGCCATGCAGACTGCAGCTAGACAGCTCATTATAAGCTGAAACACACAGGCAGGTGTTTCAAGGATAACACGGCATGAATTTCACCGGCCCATTTCACATACAGGCACACACACACACACATACACATACACATACAGGCACACATACCGGTAGGGAGATGTCAGGAGGGGTGGGGCTCTGTCTCCAGAGGCCTGAGTGAGTGACATCATTGAGGACGCTTCACCATAGCAACACTGCGAGAGCCTTGACAGCATCCAAAATTCTGACACTGCATTTAGTTGGGTCTGCACCACTGCAGGGAGGCATAACGTAATAGAGAGACATAGCAGCAGAGAGGGAGAGAAAGATGCAACATACCAGATCACAAAAAAAGGCTGTATGCTTGCTTCTTTCTCTCACCTTTCCTTAGTTTGTCACTGAGGTCATCTCTGTACCACAGCATCAGATGATGCCTTTGCTAATCTGCGTCTTGAATGCATGCTAGTGGGTGACAGGCGGGGAGAAAAGGCTGATAGATAAGAAGCTACAAGACACAGGATGGATTCATTAACCACTCTTAATGTAATCTCAAACCATCCAGCGCTGGATTAGACAGATTACACAGTGGGGACACAAATAATCTCATAAGAGGGACCCTGTGCTTTCCTTCCCTCAATCCTCTGTAATACCACGCCAAAACAATCACAACATACAGCATGTTACATCTGGCTCCTGCGCCACACACACGCCCACAATGCATGCTGTGGGAAAACACATGTGACACTATGATGGATGCAGTTTAAAATATAGATCGCTATGACCTTAGCATTAAATCTGGCAGTGTGGGTGCAATTCCCACTTGGACAGGTCATGATAAAAAGCTTGTGTTGCAGTGTACGGTGCATTAGCCAAAAGCCAGTCAACAAAGTGATACTTTTTAAAACACATGCAGCTTCTAATCCTTTTAAACAAGTATTTTGATTTGCACATGTGACAGAATCCTGCTACGTGTTAAGAGAAACATTATCCTCTCATTGTTTTGAAGCAAAACTTAAGTCAAACATATCAAAAGGCTGCTCCGGGGAGCTGTGACATTTAAGCAAAGAAACAGATTCACCCCAACTGAGTCACACTGTGTTCTCTGAAAATACTTGACACAGAGAAAAAATGTATTGTGCTCTGCACGGTGATATAACACTCAAGGGTTGGTGTTCTGGTGCATCAGTAACTTGCTCTTCTTACATACTACTCTCCAACAACTAAGAAGAAGTAAGTCTTGAAATGGGCTGACAACTGACTAACTAAACACATACCTAAATATCATGAATTCCACGTAATTTAACTGAGGATACAGGAGCCAACGACCAAACAGCCCAAACCTTTATGTGCTCATACTGTAGTTCATAGGACAGACATATAGAACGAATACATATAATGTATTAAAAACTTATTGTTACATATTTCATTACGGAGATAAATGTGGCAATTTATCGTCGTACACAGTGTGAGACATATCATCAACCATCACCACTTCACATTATTTAAGACGTTTGATAGTAAAAGGCTGAACAGACAGAGACTGAAAGACAAATTGGTTCTAACTTTGTGCAATTTTCTGCCTTTAGGAAGACTAAAGAGACTCTCATTCATGCTTTGGAGTCTTGTTCACTTCATTACTCTGTCAGAAAATGTGTGTACAGGTACTCGTTCCTCTTTTTCTTCACATATCTCTTTTTCTCTATTACTCAGCATTCCCGTATCCCTCTGCTCTCTCTCTCCCTATGCTCTGTCGAATCCAACCTTTCTCCAACCCTTCTTATCACCGTGCTCCTCCCCTCATCTCTCCCTCTCCCCCCTTATCCCAACCTCTCATCACTAGCCAAAACGTCCTCCCAGTCTTTCTTTCCCATCTTCTCCTGTGTCCTTCCCTTCTCCTCCATGGCCATCCCCTCCACCTTCCCTTTCCTTCTAGACCTCTATCTCTACATCTCCTCCCTTGCTTGGAGGCGGTCTTCAGTTAAATATTAATTAGTGAGCCCCATCCCGCAGGCTGATAGGGAGCACAATGGAGAATCCCTGCATGTGCCTGCAAGCATCCCACTAATGAAAGGAGTGTGTGACGAAGAGAGAGAGAGACAGAGACAGACGCACAGAGATAGTGTGTGTAAGAGAGTAAAATGTGTGTGTGCATGTGTGTGAGAGATGAAAAGAGACACACACCGAGGGAAGATCAAGATTATATGAACACACACATTTATGTGTGCCTATGTGTGCACACGTGCGTGTTTTAAAACAAAGGCCAGGCTCTGCTGGGGGTTAGGAGGATTCAGTTAATGATCTGTGTGTGTGTGTGTGTGTGTGTGTGTGTGTGTGTGTGTGTGTGTGTGTGTGTGTGTGTGTGTGTGTGTGTGTGTGTGTGTGTGCGTGTGTCTGATTGTCATCAGTATGTTTTCACAGGGTGGACCACATTCACCGTCTGGTTAATCCGTATCGAACCACCAGATATGTGTTTCAAAGCCTGTTTGAAACATCAGCCTGCAATAATGATGCGGCGAGAGAAAAAGGCCTGCTGGAAAACGCTGTGACTCTGTGTCCGCACAGACGTGTAGAAAAACGTTCATTTAAGTGTGAAATAGCGCAATTAAAAATCAGCTGTCCTGCTTCGATCACAAAACGACTTCACCTTACACAAATGTGTTGCTGTAGCAACTAGACACATCTTTAGCGTGAATAAAGCAGCGTTGAGTCATTATTCTCTACCACATGCATACTGCTTAGCGGCATGAGCATGTTGACCTTGATCAGGGTGGACAAAATAACAGAAACACCTGGGAATATAATAGCCCTGTTATTTCTCCCTGTGAGACTCCTTCTGAAGCTTCCGCTTGTGAAGCAAATATCCAATAAGGTGTGTTTCAGTGTCATCTTTCATCTTTGCTAATACAATTTTCCTCTAGTTTGCATGTGGTATTATTATTTCTGTTTGTTATATTTAGCCTCTGGGGTCAATGACCAATGTTTTATGAGATTCCGGTGTAGCCAATGGAAAACCAGAAAACTGAGTCAGGGCCAAGACTTCTTCTGCAGTCCAACTGACATCATGTTGCATGAGAATGACGAGAAAGGTCCATATCAGTTAATATCTATGAACACATATCACATAGATGAAAGGTAATAAAAAGCAAAAATGTTGGTTCTAAGATTGCATTCTGCCTCTTTTGCTCTCCACATCAACTGTTTTACCTGCATGGAACCAAAGCCCACTCAAACATGATTAGTCAATATTCAGACTACAAACGAAAAAACAGCACCTTGGTTCTTTGTCTACAGATTCTGCATTCATATGCCGATATCTGTTCAGTGTGTTATGCTTTTAGCAGTGGTAGTGATCACTATACTGTCATCACATACATCATTACAAAGGCAGTTAGACAATGAGTCATTTTAAGCTGAAAACCAATTAGCAAAGTGTTCTTGCTTATTCAGCATTTTTAGCCATATTAGTGGCATGACTTCAGAGATGACAATATCGGCCAGCTGGTCCGCTACTTAGACTGAAATATCTGAATAACTAGAGAGGATAAATCCTACAGACGTTGGTGATCCGCTGAGTCTTTTCTTCCACATCAAAGTTTTCACATCGAATTTGTTGCAGACATTCTTTCATTGATCAGAGGATGAATCCTGCCGTCTTTGATGATCCCCTGACTTTTTCTCAAGGCTGTCATGAGGTTGACGTGCTTATTAGCAAATATTAGTACGCTAAACTAAGACGGCAAAGGCGGTAATCATTACCTGCTAGCATTGTTATAATTAGCTTGAATTGCTGGTGCGTCAGCTGCAAACACTGACAAAGTATGTGTGTAGAAAAAAAAAACCTCTAGCATGACACTGAACATGGTGGTGGTATTTGCATTGCATTTTAGGGTGTTTCTGTTATTTTATCATGTCTTTAGAGTCAAATAAGTCAAATGCGCTATAAAAAGATGTAGTGCAGATCTGGGCTGTTGTTGGTGACCTAAATAAACTGATTAATGCAATAATCCAAGATGTAAATGGGCCTTCGGTAAACAGTACGTCTGCACTCTGAGTCTTTGTCAGTCTGTCAGCATGGTGAAGGAACGGTAACTATAGACTTTGCAGGGGTGTGTTAGAGAGGGGCTGACAGTTTACACCCCCTCTCATTTACAGAGGCGCCACATTAATTCAATCTACTGTAATAGTCACACACATGCACACACACCCACACACACCCACACACCCACCCACAGGGCACTGCCTTAATTTAATCAGGCGGCAACACAGACACATGCAGATTTTAGAAATTCAAACCATTCACATATTCAAACATGCAGTAATGCACAGACACACAGCTGAGCCCCTTCACACACGCACGCACACACACACACACACACACTACAGTGTCAGACATATGTTAATAAAGCTCATATGAAACTCCCCCTCCTGCCCCTCCCATCAAAATAGCACCAAACCACCACATAGGACAGGAGACAAAGCAGTGCTGGGCTGCAGGCAAGAACAAACACAAGCAATCACATAGCAAGTAGTCATACACATATACCTCACACACACACACTCACTATTTGAAAACACACTTAAACTGAAGCTTAGCAATTTTGATGAGCTACTTAATAACAGAGTACAGTCAGAGCTGTTTTTTTTTTTTTTTTTTACCAAACATATAACAGCTTTTTACATTTTTCTATAAATGTCATCAAAACAAAAACAGGAGATGTTGCTTGACCAGCCATGCTTCCACATGAAAAATTAATGATGATGGATATTTTATGATAAAGCCTGAAAAATGAATAACTTGCCCAGAATGCTTCAGGGCTTTTCTTACTGATTGCTTATTTTCTTTGAGCATAATCAGATCGATTCTGTTGTCTTTCTGTCTGTCTCACCAGTTTTCATTTTTATGTATGTGTGACTCTGCTTGCGTGTGTGTGGGTAAACAAGTGCATGTGACAAACTGGGAAAGAGTCACTGGCCTGGTCTTTTCCCATTATGACAGGGAACACTGAGGCCACCTCCTGATTTAAACATCAGCTGTCATAAATGTTTCAGAGGAACGGAAGGAGATGGAGGGACTGCTTGCAGCTTTGCAGGGAGTGGGTGGTGGTGGGAGGGGCTGTTGTGGCATGCGAGAGTGAGAGAGGGGAAGAAAAAAAACAAATCTGGATGACAAAACATGTATGATATGAAAAAAGTTGATGAGAGGGGGTCAGAGGGGTATAATATTGATAACGCTGTTTTCAGTAGTGTATCACTACGTATGTGTTACCTTAGAATGAGCCTTTTATATCTACAGACACCACATTGAACCTCCATGTTTCCACAGTAGCCTAGAACAGGCAAACTAAACACTGGCTTTAGATTGAGCCACACAATTTTTTTTGCGGGTTTGCACTATAAAGGAGATGGTGAGACAAAGCGGTTGCAATCATGCAAGATGTCACTAATCCCTACACATGATCCTTTAAAGCAGAAAACAGTGAGCCCTTCTCTTCTTGATTTTTAAAATGTGAGTAATCGCCTTGTTGTGCCTCAGAACTAAAAAGAAAAGTCAGGCGACATTCGGTGTCTCCTGTAGTGCAAGTCACCCCCCCGTCCCACCCATAATTACATACGAAACGACTTGTTTTATGTGACCACACTGCTAAATTACATGAACAGTAATTGCAGCGCTCGATTGGAACTTATCACTCCCAAATTGACTGACAGGCCTTAATGCACAGCAGAGTTTCCACACAGATTTTTATGGTGGAGGTGGGTCAGCTCGCCTGAAATAAAAACCACATCACTAACAATAAAAAATTCAAACGCTTTTATAAAATGAAACATTAGCCTTTGGGGGCAAACAGCAGCTTTCATCTAGTACGTAAATAGATGTGTCAGGATCTGGGTGGCTAACTACTTTGGCTGCACTAACACTAACAGCTCAGTGGGATTTATAAATGTTTTCTGATAATATTAAAGTTTTGTTTACACCAGTTAACAGCAGTACAACGATCCCATATTCTCAATTATGAGAAATTGATCCACTTTTAATACAAACTCTCTGATAAAATCTGTTACTGTAATTAAAATGCTAACGAGGTGCAGTGTTGTGGGATTAACTACAGTCAATTTGTTGTGGTCAGAAGAAGATGGATATATTTATTTCACAAAAGAATACAGGTCAGGGTCAGAGGAGAATGCTCTTACCACCCCGCCTGTAATGTAAAATCAATAAAAAAACAAATCCCACGAGCTCAGCAGTTCACTTCAGTCTCTCTCTCTTTTACTTCCTTCCTTCCTTTTTATGCTCACTTCTCCTCTCCTTTCCCACTTCTGCCCCTCAGTGTTTAAAGTCCAGTATTTGTATTGATGTGTGTTTGAATCCCTATCATTCATATCCAAGGTCATGAACCAGCTTCACGAGCGCTCACATCTCAAGTGTATGGCCCCATCTAGTGGCTGCAGCGCAGACTGTTTGCTAGCTGCACAGTGCTGACTTTAGCACCGCCTAAATCCAAATTCAATTAGCTAAATGGCAGACTGAATTAAGCTAAATGCAGAGTGAGGCTGCTGAAATGAGCATAACTGTCGAAGACTGGAGGCTAATAATCAGCCAAAATTACATCTCAGTGTTCACACTGAAAAATCTAATTCAATGGTGTGGGATCGTGCAGTCATGCCACATAATCAAGGACATCAGACAGAAGATGACATGACAGGGGCACACACACCTGGACAGAGCAGACTTACCTGGACATATTCTGCCTGGCTCTCTACTGGCTCCATGTGGCTATAGAAACAGAAAAAGAAAAAGAAAAAAAGAGTTGAAAGAGGGGAAATATTAGATCATAACATTCCTGTTATAACAGGAAATGGCTGTAAACCTCTGTTGAAATTGTGCGTATCCACACATGTACACGCAGTTTCTCTTTTGTGTTTGATCTGGTCTTGTAACAGGTGCAACACGCCTGTATTCCCACGATTCACCCCTGCAGTGGCCTCTCCAGTGAGTAAAATGCTGTTGCAGTCAACCTTCATGGAAAACAGACAGCTAACAAACCCCGCTGAGCATCTACAGTTGCTGAATATGCGGAGCTGCCCTCCCAAATCTCTCGGGCACCATAACTCACACTTTTTTACACTCATGATGGATCCAGATCATGTGTCTAAAACCCTGCTGTGGAGCAGTCTTGGGAGCCGTACTGCTGTGCAGCTTTGTGATACGGAGCAAGCGGGAGCTAAAGGAGCAATTACACTCCCAGACAAGTTTTAAGATCAATCAGCGCTGCTCCCAATAGCATGAGGGGTCTCATAGGGCCTAGAGCAAAGCCTTGTTACACATGACCACAGAGAGGCCAGATCAAAGGGTCCCATCATGGCAATGGGCTTGGGAATGTTAATAGGTCCCACAGTAGAGGAGCTCTATATTCGCCTCCCAAGTTGCTCCTGTTCTCTAAGCTTAAAAGAGAAATGGTTATACGATGTAAAATATTTGCCTCCATCATTTTCACTGATAACATCAGTATTTATCCAGAAAAGAATGTGACTGAGCTGTGAGTAAAAACATGCCGTACACGAGGCTTTGAAAACAGTTCTAGATATGAAGGGCACAAAGCAGCACAGTAATGCTGAAGTCGATTTCATCACACCTTTGTTGACATGCCTTGTGTTTTTCGCTCTGATGTTGCATTAAATGGTTTAATAAAAACAAGTGCAAGTCAAATTTGAATGGATATTAATAAATGTTTCAGATGTAAAAAACAAACGTTTTGCATAATCTTATGCAAACCCCTTTGCAGTTGTTTGTTTACTGCAGTAAGGCGATCTTTATTTCATTGCCAAATAATCTTTCCAACACAAAATAAAACCTGGCAAGAAAGGCCGAGTGGCTCGAGGCACGAGTCGCAACTGACTTTAAACAGCACAGTGAACCACAGTGGCTGTCTGAAACACTTATTCCAGAAACTCTTGAGCTTAATATGTCCTAAATATTATACTGTACAAACTTGACATTCTACTTGACTTCATTTACTATTGAAACTCTCTGTCTATTGTAACTGTGACTGCTGCTACATGTCTACTCCGCTCAAGCAGCAACTAAAACATATATCACCAACCTGGAAGAGGATGAACATACATACATGTCTGCGCCTAAATGACATGCTTATTCCTTTTTTTCCCCTCACTTTGCCTTATTTGACTCAGAGATGTAAGGACAGAATTTGACATATGTTGTACAAACTGTGAAGCATTTTTAGAGAAACTTGTGACCTGCACGTTAGTTTCTCAGAAAACAAATAGGCGATGAATTGAGTCCACAACCAAACAAATATTCAGTTTAATGTCATATATGACATGAGAGCATCAAATCTTCACACTTCAGATGCTGAAACAGCATGATTGTCATTTTTTGCCAGAAACCACCGAACCACCGACTCCACTGAGTCCATTAGCTGACTAACTGACCTCTAATTAAACATGTTTTCAAATTAGTGCCCAACAAATGAGCTGACATGCTTTGTTCTCCATGAGGGACAATGAGAAAAGAACAAAACCCACAATCATCCCAGCTGAGCTGACTCACTCAGAAGCACAGATGACATCATCTCATTTCACAGCCAAAACTTACCAGCCACCAAAGACACCACCACCAACACAGCCTGAGAAGAAACCACAATTGGTTTTCCAGAAAAGCAGACAAGCTGAAGCAAAGAGGTGAAGCGCTGCACTGGATAGAATGAGTGTAGTTGAGGGGAATGGACAGTCAAGACTGGGAGATGGAAGGACCTGTGATTTAAGGCTGACCAGACAGAGCAGAGAGAGCTCTTTGATGTGCCCATACAGTACACCATACAGTTGTATTTCCCACGGTCCCTGAGCTGAACTAATGGGCTGATGCTGCACGCTCGCACATGCGCGCCTGCACGTACGCGTGCACATACACACGCAGGGCAAATTCCACTGTAACACGATACGCGCACTCTGCTATCATGCAAGGAATATCGGAGGCAGAGAGACCTTGGCATGTCATGGGAAAGCAGCGAGAAAAATGCAATCTGCTCGGCTCAGAGGAGGAGGAAGAGGAGGAGGAGGTGGAGGAGGTGGGGGGCATCGTCCACACTACATTTCTTTCCCCTCAAACTCTCCAATAAAGTTCTGACTCTGTTGATAATTTCACTACAGCGTTATGAAACGCGCGCACAGAAAGCCCTCACCTTATGTTGCTCACCTGTGCGTCAAACAAATCGATACACAAAATAAGAAAAACATCGCAGCAAACAGTGTTTCCTTCTGATCAATAAAGGGAATCGATGCTACCTTGCTGCCTTTAACAAGTTAAGTAATGAATCCTGTTGTCATCTCACCTTACACCCATCGCCCGAGACAAGTCCTGTCCACAGCACAAAGTCAGCACAAACACAAACTGTGAAGTGTGAACAACTTCCCCGGTTGAGTCCACGAGCATTTCAAACTGATTTGCGCCCCCTGGCTTTACGCACAAGGCACGGCTGCTGCTGCTGGACCTCTATAAATGAACCCACTCTCACTGCAATCTGTGCTGGAATATGAACATCAGATTTGTACTGTGGTTTATTAGCAAAAATCTACTCACATTACTAAAAGTAAAAGTACTTTTTCTGCAGAAAAATGTGATGCATGTATGAGTATGTCACTATGGTATTGCTACTACTGTTGCATTACTGTGTAAGCAGCATTTTTCTATTGTACCTGGTCAAGGTGGAGCTAGTTGAGTTGGTAGTTTAGTTCATGTATTCCCAAAATAAGGATTGTTATGAATACTAAATTTGTTGGAACGCTATCCAAGTAAAAACTGAAATTAAAAATACTCAAGTAAGCTCAAGATCAATAAGAAACAATAAAGCAGGAGCCACTGCCTTGTGTCAGTTGATGCTGTGCATTAATTGTGCATACACCGGAAAGGTTACAAAATGAATGAAAGAAAAATAATCACCAATATGTGCTGTCAGAGTTTTGGTTTCCTTTGTCTGCTCCTTTTGTCAGCTTTTTGCTCTCTGCATCCTTCTTCGGTACAGACACAGGCCCGGACTGTAACCCATCATCCTCATGAGTCTGGGTCTGATCATTCTCCTGGCCGGCTGGAGGTGATGCACTCTCTTCAGGGTTCAAGTCTGTGCCTGCCTGGGGGATGACTTGCTCTGGTTGAAGTGCAGCAGTTGAACCACCAGATGGCGACACATGTTTACAGGCAGCTGTGGGTGTAGAGGTGGTGTCTTGGGTGTTTGTGACATGAGTTTCAGGTACAGGTTCAGGCTGGGTCTTGAGAATAGGCAGAGAGTCTTTTCTGAGCCCACTTTTGAGCCTCTGGGCTCCACGGTCCCCTGCAGGTCGCTGGCTTTGACTTCTGCCGATGCTGCTCTTGTCTTTACTGTTCTTACTGCTGCTGGGGGCTCCTAGAGGAGATGGGGACATTAGAAATATCAAAGCCAGGACAAAGACAGGGAGAGGCAGAGAAAAAAGTTTGTCATGGTGGTCCCACTCCTCAAATTTTCCACTTTTTTTCTTATTTTTATTTCTGCTTCTTTACCTTTATTGCTCTTGCTCTTGTCTCTCTTCCTCATCAGTAGCCGTGGCAGTGTACCCATGTGTGAATAGCTCTCACTGGAGCGGACGTAGCTGGCAGTTCGAGGGCGTATGGCATCCATGTCGTCCACAGTTGTCTCAGGAACTGGAGCCAGGGCGGCATCACAGTCAGTGCCTGCTCCAGACTTCGACTGAGTCTTGGAGTCTGATTTCTCAGAGGTGCGGCGAAAAGAGAGGTTGGTGAGGCTACCGAACCACTTGAAACCTTGAAAGGGGAACAGAAGAAAAACACAAACAGTGTTTCTATATCCATACTAACTAATCCTCGTGCCAACTAATTTGAATATTGAAACTAAATGTGTGAGGAATTTTTGAGTATGAGGGACAGTAAAAACATTTGGACTGTAAGGTGGCAGGGAGAATAAACCCAACTCAGCAGCTCTCATTAATTTTTCATTGTTTATTAACTCACTAATTCTGCTGTCATTAGTTCTATACCAAAATAAAAAAACTCTGACCAGCCACCTTCCCAGCATTAAAAGGCAGACAAAGTTATCAACTAGCTGTGGAATATACTGGAGCATCTTACAGGCAGAAAACATAACATGACACTCAGCAGTTAGTGAAGACTAAAATGAAGCAAAAAGAAGTGAATTTTGGACTTCTGTTGTTCTGTGTCTGCCTGTTTTGTTCACCATATCTAAGGGTAAGTTTTTGTTAAAGGTGTTTTCTGTGTGTTCTGCTGCCCCCAAGTGGCAAAAAGCAAAGAAAGCTGCTTTAATAAACATGTTTCTCTCTCCTGCAAAGCTGCAGCAAAATGCCCCCTTTGCAGAGCTACTGGTTTGACAGAAGCAATCAACCGTTTGCAGCAATGAGGTGAAATATATGTGCATATGTGCATATGTGTGTGTGTGTGTGTGTGTGTGTGTGTGGGTGGTTGCATATGGTTCTGCTTGTTTGGCTTTGCGTGTCAATACCAGTAAACATACAAGTGTTTGGCTTTTATAAAACATATCATAGAAATATTTTAATGTATATAAATGAAATCTGAGAAACACTCAACGACTTCATTGATTCAACTGCAAAACATGTGAAAAAAAAATGTGTTGTTGTCCAAGCCTTACTCAAAGTAGATTATTTCAGCATGTCATCATGATCACCACATCCTTGCAAAAATAGCGTGATATATGACAGAGAGCACTGGTTAACCTAGTTAAGTCTGACTGACTATATCTGTAAACACATGAACAAAGTGCAGCTGCACACACACACACACACACACACACACACACACAATACTCACTCAGTTTCCGTATGCTCATGATGTAGCTGCAGTGTGGGTAAAAGACAAGTTGCAGGTGGGTGATACATGTATCATCTGAGAGAGGATACAGCAGAACGGCAGAGAGGAGGCAAATAGGGAGGATCACTTCTTGTTAAAGTAAAGAAACCTCGTTGTGAACCACAGTTCCTCTCTGTGGGTGAGATACTGCACAAAGTTTTGCATGTGTGACAGACCGAACCGAGGCGAGGCAGAAAAAGGGCAATGACGCTTCCTGTGTGAAGCTGAAACGACCAATGGTAAGAGGAAATGAAAAGATGAGACAAGATGTTGGGGGCGAAAAGATAAAGAATAAAAATATATGAAATGACAGTGTGGCTGTTAAAAATGTAAAACAAAAGTGTCGAATGTCTCACTGAAATAAAAAACTGGTTCTAAGCTCTAAAGCTAAGAGTCCTTCAATCTTACCAGTGCTCTTTAAATAGATAGTTAATGTTTGCTTAGGGTAATCTCTCATAATGCTGCTGCACACTAATGCATAATAAAGATACACCTAACAGTTAAGAAGTGATGAACAAGGCTGCCAAGTTTGATTAAATGTCAAATAATATTTATGTAGCAATTAAGTACATGTTGTTTGTATGCATGTCTCTTTTCAATACAGGACATCCTGCAGTGCAGCTAGAATTTGAATTCTGTGAATGTGGGTGAGAGATACACCGGATACCGACGCCTGGGTTAGTTTAATTTTTCTTATTGTCTTACTTCAGGCAACACTGATGTTTATCTCATCAAGTCGAGTGATTACAGCTATTCAGGCGATCATCTTGGATTCCTGACGTAAGAGTTTTGTGCAAGAGCTGGTGCCAGCAAGTTGCAACTTGGCATGAATTATGTTTGATTAGATTCAAAATGACTGTACAAAGGTCAGCATAAATCTGTGGCATCTGTGACATCGTCCATCTTTTAAAGTCCTTTAAAAGCCCATGTTGATTCATCTTTATACAAAGTCATGCTTTGCAGTCAGGCAGTGATCAAAACCACTGAAAGTTTCCAAAAGATACCAAATGTTGGAATAATTTTACAGAGAACATTCATACAGCGTGACATAAGGTAATAATTGCTGATTCATGAGTAAAGGCAGTGTGGCGTGATTTTAAAGCCTGAAACCAGAGTTCTCCTAGCAGTGGTCGGTTTATTTTGACCATGAACACAATTTGTAATACCTCTATAGCTTTAACCAATCTAACACACTTCTACTATTATTTTGAATAATTCAAAGTTCATAGTTCAAACAGCAACATATGTTATGTTGGAATCTTTCTTTGTTTCTTTTGGTCCATCATTCAACGCAACGAAGACACAAAATACACAAATATGGAATACAGTATATCATTTAAAATACATTTAACCCTTTTTAGTTTGACATTTCATATGTATGAGTTTACAGTACGAGTTTTATCATTTCCAAAATCATGCTACAGAACACTTTAATGTGGTTTGATTGTTTCAAATGTCAGATCAGTCAAAAAGCTGCAAAACCTTATAGGTGAGTAATAGTTACTGTTTTGTTGTCATATACAGTAGTGATCAGCATGCGATAAGATGAGTCTTAGGTTTTCACTTCCTGTTCACACTGGGCGTGCAGCTTGTTTTTTGTCAGCCCTCTGACACACGATATTATCATTTTAACAAATTAATGATTGCGCAGTCTCAAAGAGTAACCAGGGTTTGTTGTTAATTTTCTTCCATCTTCCATTAAAATATGCCCTGAAGATAATATTTCAAGGATTAAATGCTTCACTGCTCAGTTGTTTCATCATCACATTGTTTGGTTTTATTGTGTCCACAAAATTTCTTTTTCAGGGACAACAAGGCTTTTCTTTGAATGCACACATGCATCCTCAACCAAAAATCGTTTTGTCATATGAGTTGTTTTTATCACTGAGAACGTTGTTATCCTGTAAAATGGTAAAAAGTTAGACAGTCAGAGAATCTTGTCCTCTGGATGGCACCAGAGGACTCTGAAAAAAACAAAAACTACAGCCCCACTTCCTTCCTTCTATCTCCGCTCTATGTATTTCACCACACGTTACTGTCGGTACATGCATGGTTGATCGAGACTTGCTGATTTATTGGCCTTGCATGTTTTCAATTAGGAGTCATTAAGACTATTGATGTTTCATAATGATTCATATAGAGGACTTTGGATTATTGCCTAATAAGCAGCTTAATGGTTTGTTTGTACCCGTCATACATATATACTACATACCATGTTGTTTTTGTGTCCTCGGGGGAACACCTGATCCTTTTGGTGCCTGCAGCCTGAAGCAACTGGCTGCTGATCACTGTTCTGTAATCCTGCAGAATGGAGGTAAAGTGAGAAATATGATGAAGTAAGATACACACACACACACACACACACACACACACACACACCCTGAAGTAATGTTTTTTTGTGTGTGTGTCCCAACCAGGTTTTTCCACAGAACTAATTTGCTGGAGTGAATGACTCTGGGTGTGTGTGTGTGTGTGTGTGTGTGTGTGTGCCTGTGTGTGCTGCTTTAATTTCACCTTGATGAAAAACAAGCCTTCAATAATTCAGCTCTCTGCCTCCTCATACAATGACAAATATCAGTCACTTTGACCCAAGGCCACGCTGATACACACCACCCTGTGAGAGCAGAGAGCAACACACACACACATACACCTAAAACCTTATTCAGACATAAAAAAAATGTCATCTGTATAAACATGAAGACAATTCTGATGCTGCATGAGATTATCACACATCTTAATATATCTTATTATAGCTCCAAATGTTACATCATTGTTTCTCTACTGGTTTAAGGAAGTGTATGTGCAGGTGTTTTGTGTCTTTAGTGTCTTCAGGGACACAATATAAAAGCTTACTGGACAAAGTCAGTGTTCTAACACTTATATAGTCTTAAATATATTATAGTAATAAATGTTTCCTTGCTTCCTGTTTATTTAGGGTTATTTATCAGTGTGACCTTGCTACATGCTGCCAGAAATAAAGCAACTGATATTGTAGGTCTGTCATATATATCTAATAGTTGATAGGTAACTATTAATCTCCATTTTTATGATGACATTGTCAGAAATAGAACAGGCCTTCTTTTCCCTCATCAAGCTCATAAAAGATCTACAATGTATACACTCATACAGCCCATATTAACATGCAGTTTATGTTTTTCTTTCTTACTTCTATTATATCTCCAAGAATATCAGCATCATCTTTGGGTGAAGCAGTGCTGATATTGTATTCGCTGGGATAATTCAGTTTAGGGTTAGAAACTTTGCGATGATCTTAGCTGTTGTAATTTAAAACAGATTTGCAAAACGCAGTACCTAAACAGCACATAAAATGATTTTCTCCTCCCGGACTGTAAATTAAAAACTTATTTTTGGATCATTTCTCCAGTGTATTGTGTGCAGTACACTGTGTCATGCTACAATACATTTACAAAATCATCTGTCCTGGTCCTTCCTGCAAGAACAACTGAATTTGTATCTATTGTATTTATTATTGTTAGAATGTGAATGGGACCTTTACTATGATCCTGCTGTCAGCATTTTTGTGGATGATCAATGGCAACTGCTCTCACTTGAATTTACTCAGGACTCTCTGAAAGCTGCAGGTAGCTGCAGTGGTGGAAAACAACAACGTGAAAACAAAAGTCCTGTAGTCAAAATATTATCTACAAATGTATTTTTTAAAATGAATGATTATATTTAATAAAATATAGTAAACAGATTTATTATAAAAGACCTAAAACAAAGATGCAACAGATGAAGTATAGAAAAAGGTTTTGGCTATAGAACGAAGGTCACAGCTGCTATATAGCTGAACATTGTATATTTCATATCCTTGTGTCCTCCACAGAGATTGGAGAGTCATGAGTTGGATGCACCAGGTAACTATACATATATAGATAGATGTATATCCTCTGTATCTGCTCAGGTCAAATCCCCTCAATATTTTATCTTTTGTTTATTTTAAGCTCTCTGTTTATATTCTCTGTGCATGCAACCTTGTCTCGTCTCCCTCTTCGTTTGTGTCATGGCATTGGTTTTCCTTTTAAAGCCTTCCAGCTGTCACTTATCATTGTACACTCTCCAATAAAACAGAAAGGCGGCAAAACAAAGGCAATCGTAAAATGAAATGAAGGCGGGAGAGGAAAAGGTCAAGACGAGATCGTTTCAGATTGTGTTGTCATCAGGTTTTGGCACTTTGTATTGACGTGGCCTCTTTTTGTCAAACATAAGGGAGGCAGAGAGCTGAATTATTGAAGCCTTAGTGAAGCACACACACACAAGCACAGACTCATCCTGGTGTGCAGAGATACATCCTTTGCTGTGCTTGTGAAGACCTTGACTTGATGTCACACCTCGATCTACCTTCTATTTCCAAAATTAAAAAATAATTACATGAAGTTTAGTAGAAATGCTTGAGCGTGGCATCATTTTGTTTACCAGTGACATTTATAATATTATTTGTCATTAAGAACTTTGACTTAACTGCATTAGTGTTTCTACTTCTCCTGCAAAAAAGCACAAACTAAAAACTGGTATGAAAAGGAACCTACGCAGTGAATGAAGGGATGTACATATATGTGTGTGTCAATCATACCTGGATCTGGATAAAGAGCATAAAAACTAAGAGAATAAATGGTTAAATTGTTATAAAATTCCTGAGAAAATCAAATTATAATGTTTGTTACTGAGGTCAGTTTCTTCTGACCAACCTGCATGAGGAGGCCAGAATATCCGAAACATCTATGGCAGTGTCAACAAAAACCAAACTTTATGAGGATCATAAAAGTAACTTTACTGCAGAACAGTTTTATGGCATTGAATCAGACTCTGCATGTGTACCTATTAAGAGTATATGTGACACTGACTTATTGTCTACATTTCTAAAAATCCTTCATAGATGAGGCAAAGCAGTGACATAACCTCCAAATCTTTTGGCATAAAGGTCTAATATGATATAATGTCTGAATGTCATTCAGCATCTAGACAGACTTTAAGTATTTTTGACTTTCTTGGACAACTTATCTGAATTGAGGGTAGTTTCATCATCAGTTTTTTTGTCTTCCCGGAGATTCAGATATATTGTAAGTGCATTGCACAGCTCCAGATACCATCTGCTGCTGAAAGAGCGACGAAGATTGCCATTAACAATTGACCTTGTTTTTTTTTAAAAATATTTTTCCAGTATCTGCTCAGAAATGGTTTTGTCTGGAACTGTCTGTACAGATTTGGATCAGAGAAACATTCATACCACATGCTGCCTTTTGGACTCTGGGTTTGTCTTGATAAAGCTACTGCATCGGCACCAGAAATCACACACAGTGAAGTACAGCACAAGTCTGCGCATTTATGATGTGAAGAATGTGTTCAGCCGCTGTAATTATTTGAATCCAGTATTCTTGTAATTGGACAGCAGATTAAACTATAGTAAAACATCTAAAATGTGTCGTCACATGTTCAGACTGTGAGGGGCGCCAAAGACAATTGAATTTCGCTGTCATGGTTTTGGGTTTCTTGTTTGGTGTTTCCTGTTTTATTTTGTAATTCTCTCCTCTCCTTGTGTCTGTAAGCTTTTGTTCATTCACATTTGCTATTAAACCATTGTTCAGTGCCAGTTCTGCCTCTGTGGTCTGCATTTGGCCTCTATGCCTCGTGTTGTGATGTTCACGTTAGAGAGAAATCCCCTGCCTCTATTGGGGCAAACAGAGACCAATCACAGCAAAGAACTATAATGCATAACACCCAGCCAGATGTTTAAAATAACTGTGACATGATGACATTTTCCTCAAAGAAGGACTACAGCTAATAGACTTAATGGAAACCTAATCTACTTTATGCATCATGGGATCAAACACGTCATTAAGCCATTAATTAGGCAAGGCTGTTCGAAAGTAATTATAAAATGTCAATGGTTGTAATGACTCCTACATATTAATAAGTTGAGTCCATTTATCATATATATTATAGATCAGACATACATGTACTTAAAGTAATTGACTGTGAAGTGCACATGGGGTATAATGAATGTGGCTTTGTGGTCTGGGTGTCCAGAATAACATTAACGGAAGGTGAGTGAGGTACATTGAGAGATTTGGCATGTTTCTGTATCACCAGGGACACTCGAGCTTACTCTTTGATGGTCAGTTGTTTGCTGACTGAGTGATTTGGGAAAAATACAAGAAGACCTGAGAACACTCCAGCCTGCAGGAGCTTTGCCAGCTTTAATTTCTGGCAGCTTATGTCTCCCTGTAGAGCAAGAGGAGGAGGAGAGCCAGGACTGTGAATTATTATTCTTTAAACTGTGGACACTGGACCAGGGAAGTTTTAACTTCAGGAGCTCTAAAAAGACATTTGGAAGGCGTATGATGAAGACACACATTATTTAATTGGAATATGACCTTGACCTGTATGACTTTATGCAGACAGGCATAAAAAAACAACAACAATTTACTGGGTACTATTGCTTTCTGTCCTACCTTACTTAGTCAAACTGAAAGTGATACACATGTATTTATATCAAGTGTGAAAACTATCCATATTTTTCTCATCATTAAGTTTATCTTTTATGATACTGTACAGTTTGGATTGAACTACTCGTGAGCTTTGTTGTTTCTTTTGCCATGAACTTGTCAGTCTCTGCATCAAGTGTAACTCTACACAGTCAAAGTGGGACTGACGTTTGGTGAAGGTTGTGGATGACCAGCATGTTGTCTATTTTATAAGTGTGATACCAAATTATACTATTGATTTAATAAAGGGTGTAAGGAAGGACAAAAGAGTAAAGGAGAGCAAAAAGCACCTCCAATAATGGAGGTGGTGGTGATTAGAAGGACACAAATGAGTGGCACTGAGTTATATCAGGGAATGTCTTCTGTGATCCTGTCATTCAGGATTATAAGAATCTAAGTTACAAGCGCATTGTATTATTCTTCATATGATTTTTTTTTTTATCCCTCTGCCATGAAATAAGATTATCTGAGACTAAGTGAAACTGTTTACTGCAATGTAAAACATAACCGGTGTCATTTGATGTCCATTATCAGATAAGAGCACAGACACACACACGGAAACACTCAATTACCCAGCAATCTGCTGCTGCTGCTGCTGATGCTGCTATCCATTTCTGTGTCATCTCCTTTGTGGTTTGAGAGGGAAGTCAAGAGGCCGGCTTAGTAATAAGGAATACAGGTGTTTATGTGTGCGCCTGTGTATATGTGTATCAGTCCAGCCAGCTGAAGGTGACTCATCTGCACCAGCTGCAGCTCTTCTTTGTTCGAGAGGCGTTGAATCATTAGTAGTATACAGTGACTCCTGAATGAAATCTGTAGTTTATTTGATGCTGTGATGTTCATAACTCCACACTCATTTGGGTGTATTTGTACTATTTATGACTGATATTGATATTAATGCATTGTCAGGGATAAAGTTGTATTGGTATTTGTTTGGATAATCGGGATATTATGTGTCCCATTTGTTTACTGTTAGTATGCATGTGACACCACAGTCCACACAGTAATACTGAACTAATATGATAACCAATGATGAATAACTTCAACTTCTTTGTGTTAATAAAGCAGTCAATATTTTTTAATGTTGTTGTGTAAACTCATTTTTCTATATTTACTTTAACAGCAGTGGGAGTAGCTACAGTTCACACAAGGTTACTCACATGCACTAACACTTCCCGGGGTCAAGTCGCTTCTACTTTAGGCGCCTGAAGATTTTCACAGAGTATTTGGGGATTAAGTACTTAATGGCACTTCTTCAGTGAAGGATGGGAGAGTTCTTCTAATTCACTTCCTTCTCTGATCTTCGTGGCGTTGTAAGGATTCAGTCCACTGACATTCAACTCATCGACAGTAATCTACTGCTGCCACTATTTTCCTTCAAATGTGAGCCATCAGAGGCCAACGTTGTTATGAAACGTATTGAACACAAGCTCACAATAATAGAACCATAAACTGTGACGTTTTCACATGGCAGCTGCTTTCTAGAAACTCCACAGCATCAACACTCATTAGCATTAACACAGCTTGTATCTTTTTGAACACTGTATCAGTGGTAGTCTGTGCATGCTTTGGTTTTTCATTGTGTACTGTCAGCCTTTAACCACTAGAGGACTGCAAATAACTGAGATTGGCACATTATGCAAATTTGTGTGCTTGATTTCACTGTAAGCCACTTAATCACTTTATAATTGAGTTCATCTGAAGGAGCATGCGTGTCTGTAGTTGTTCATACCGCAGTAGCACTTTATGTTGTCAGGACTTGAAAATTCTGCACACCAATTGTAGTGAAATAAATCATATGGCAGAAAGCAACAACAGTGTTATGGGTCAAATAAGTTTTAGCCATTATTGGATTGTTAAACTGTGGAGATTGATTTTCTGTGAGGAGTAAATCTCAGGAGGACTGTTTGAAGCTCAATAGTGTCTGTCTGTGAATTATCATCTTACTCAAAGGGATTGCGGTGATTACTGAGATTGGTGGGAAAAAAGTTTTTAAGGCGGCTGTGTAGAACCAGAGGCAGATTTTGTCCCAGTCATTGTCTGATGACACTGACGCTGTCTGATATATTGAGTGACGGAAGATTATAGAATCAGACAAAACATTCAAGGGAGAAAGAATAATCTGGATCAACTTCTGGGCATCAAGTTGCACTGACATGCTTTATTGAAGTTTAAATCCCCCACATCATCAGCTGAGGCTAAAGAGAGAAATGTATGTTGTTTTGACCCTGAAACACATGTGGTGTATTCTCACTCTGCGTCGACTCTGAGGACAGAGGTGATCAGAACCATGGACAGAGGATCAGAGATTAAAGCATGCAGGGAACACTGAAAATGGAGTGGGACAAAAAGACAAACTTACAGGTCCCATTGTGAGTGGCACCTTCACCGCCCTTATGTGAGGTATTTCGTGTTGAAACAGGTCAGTGAAGAGTCAATGTATGAGCAAATGAACAATTAGCATGGAGAGAAAGGGGAAAAAGAATTTGGTGTCTTAGTCACTGGTGCAGGATAGACGTCACCATTGAAGATGACAGGACGTTTAATTGCCTATTTTCTGTTATCCTTTCACACTAAACTGAAAACCTCAATACATTTTAACTGGGTTATTACTGAAAATATCCTTTTAATCCTGATATTACCGATGTTAGCAAACATTCATTAAATAGCATAGAATAATATCATTAATTCTACATTTTAACCATAAAACTGTGACCATAGTTGCAGTAAAACAAATTAATATTTCTAGAAACTGGGGCAGGGTTAATAGGGGGTGTTACAATTCCTGTCCCGAGAGAAACATGATGGTATCCCTTTAATCTTCCCTCAAATCCACAATTACACAAATGACTCGAGTGTATTGAATTTGTACAATTTCTGCGTCAGAACATTTATATTGTCGTTTTTGTAATAGTACCAGGAAATTCTGTCAGTGCTGGTTTAAACACAGGAAACAAATAAGCTTTAATAAAAGGTCCAGTGTGTAAAATTTAAGGGGATCTGTTGGCACAAATGGAATATAATACACAGAACTATGTTTTCATTAGTGTTTAATCACCTGAAAATAAGAGATTGTTCTGTTTCTGTTACCTAAGAATGAGTCTTTTATACAACAGAGGAAGCGGAGTCTGCCATGTTTCGAATGAGAGGGTGAGGTGAGCAGTATTTAGTTGGTTGCAATCTGCCACTTCACCACTAGATGTTAAATCCTACACACTGAACCTTTAAGACATGAGATGGTATACTTTAACTCAGCTTTATCACTGTGTACTATCACTGTATTTTCTGCCTGAAGGACACTCCTGACATGATAGTCTAAAGGGACAAACCACACAAGCAAAAGGACGGGGAACGAAACATAAAAAGAAAAAAAAAAATAGGAGAGACTGTGAGTCTTCAGTGTAAACACTATACAGGTACCAACAAGTTGAAGTGTAATTGGACCTGACAACAAAGACCTGATACTTTCACCCCAGCTGTGTCCATGCTGCAATTTGCCATTTCAGCTGAACCAGAGAACTTGGCAGGGCTAAAAGAAGCAGATAGATATACAGTATATTTTAAACCATTCCAGGGAAGTAATCCCTTTTTAAATATTTCATTACTTCTTATCCACTGCCTCTGATAGCTTGCATACTGCTCTACAAGGAAACATTTATAACATACTGCACTAAAAGCAATCCCACAGGTTCCAAATAGGCATAATTAAGCACAAATCAAATTCCTTTGGATATCAAATGTTTAGCAATGTGCATGAGAGAGTTCATTGAAATGAAAACATTTCCTATCTCTCTCTCTCTCTCTCTCTCTCTCACACACACACACACTGCTAAATCATAGTCTTTTTTTTTATTCCCCTAGCATTCTCTGAGCCGGCACAGGCCTTGACCCAGTCAACATGTGACCGTCATACTGAACTGTGAACTGGAGGATGAATAAAGGAGTATCGTAAAGAAAGAAAAAGAGGTGTGGTGGGGGTGAAGAACAGCGAGGGAGAGTGTGAGTGTGTGAGAGACTGAAAAACACAAAGAGAGAGAGGACTAGAGGGGGAATTAGAAAAACAAAGAGAGGAAGACGGCAGATGGTGTCAGGGATCATTGTGAGTGCAATGCCTGCCAAATTAAAAAAACAGCTTGATGATATTCCTTAATTTATCTCACTCCGCTGGGTTATTGTCAACATGCATCACTATTCAGAGAAAGTGTTTTTTTTTTCTTCTCATTTCTATTTGTCCTCATATGTCTCAGCTCCATCTTCATTGTTGAGCAGATCCCTGATGGGAACACGCAGAAAGTTAAAAGCCTTGTTTAAAAAAAACATTAAGAATTCAATGTCACCATGGAACACCATGTGATACGACTGAAAGCACAGGAAATGTTACTCATGGACCTTTGATGAGATTGTTTTCCCACACACTGTTTCTAAGGTCACGTTTGTTTTGAGCAGCATGTTTAAAGTATTCTTGGCAAGCTTTCCCTCTTTATTCGGCTCGTATTTTGTACCTTGTACTTTTTTTTTTATTCAAATTAAATCTTTCATTTTGTCACATCACGCCAACAGTTCAGCTCGTCAGAGGCATCACTGGAGGATGAAGAGAAGTGTTTGAAATTCATTAAGCTATAACAATGCTCACTTGCATAATTCTGTATTAATGTTCTTCTATGTGCGTATTGCATGAGCAGATAACCATCATGCTTGCATATGTCTGTTGTGTGAATCTGGTCCATGTGAAGACTCTCGCTGATAAACCCTGAACATCTGCTAACCTGTTACTGTAAAACCCAACATGTAGCTGCTGCTTTTGTAACTCTTTTACAATGTTTTTAGGATTTAAAAAAAAAATGTATTTATTGTTTTGTTTCTAACATAATGCCTGTCTTCTATCCTGCACTGTGACCCAATTTGTGCATGCAGATCATAAATGTTTCATCCGCTATGATGCTATCATATTGTTATTTTGTAAATGTGCTTCACTTTATTGAATTTGTTCTGTGTGAAAATCTCTCTTTTTATTTCTCCACTTTTCTCTCGGTCTATATATCAGTGTTTTTCTCCTGGAATCAAACCAGGACACTCCCTGTCTTTTGATCTCTGCTCTCTGTTTCATGGTTTACACACACGCATACACATAATCATATTGTTCAACCTTGAGTGTCCTTCTTCACAGCTGACTGAGAGGATGAGACAAAAAGAGAGAGATTGAGAAGGATGGGGGAGGTGCAAAGTCATCAATTATTTATGGGTGAAATCTAATAAGAGGCAGGAGTTTAGATGGGCAGCGAGCATACTGTCAGATAGTCCTTATGTGTTGCAACGTAACATCATCATTATCCCGAGAAAAACAAAGCTGAAATATGAAAGTCTGAATATGATTTTTTGTGTTTGTGTTCCCTGGTATTCAAATATATTTTCAACAACAGTATGGAGCACTCAATTATTTTTTTGTATTATGTTTCTCAGCTGGATTTGAATCAGATCGCTGTAATTACATAACATGATGCATCACTCTATTTGTACATGGGAATGTGTGCATGCGTGTGTCTGTGTGTATGGTTTGGATGGGGGTGCATGCATTTGAAAGAGCATTTGCATTGAAAAGTGAAGTAGTGTTAAAAAAAACATTGATTGACACCATCAATCATTCTCTCCTCTTAATTAAGCTCATATTTGCCGGTTGGTCGAGGTTGTTTTCTTTTAGTACATTTTCATCTTAAGCTGTTGTAAGATTTTGAAGTTGTACACACAAATTCCCTCTGTATTGTTCACTGAAGTGTACAATACAGAGGGGAAAAAAAAGATTTCTGTTTCTTTGTTAAGTATTCTACTGTCCATATTTGCATACTTATTTGATTTGTGGGCTGAATTGAGCAGCTGGTCTAGGGCTCATGGGAAATGATGCACACTAAATGCTGCTAAAACAGAAATATTGAATAAACAGTGTTACTGTAATATGCCACTGTTGTGGTTACAGTTTCTTTTGTTTCTTTCGTCCCCAAGTGATTAACAAATCTACTGAGGCAGGTTTAATTAGAAAGAAATGTAAGAAATGTAAGCAGTGATGTTTAGAAGTTTTAGTGGGTTGTCTGTTACATCAAACAATATTTTACATGTTATTAAGTGATGATTATTCTACATACAAGAAAACACCTCTCACTTACGTCCAATGGCAGACCATGCAGATTGTTTTGGTAGTATTTGTGGAGATTTTGAGACTTCTGCCTCTACCCAAATACAATCTACAGTAATGCACAGAATATGTAGAGAGGTGTCTCAATTTTGTTGCAGTTTGTAGAAAATAATGAAATTTTGTGACAGCAAAACCTGTGAGTCATCGGGCGCTTGAAGTTTTTCCAAATAAAATCTTTTGATTCTTTGAGCACCACTAAAATAAAGTTCAATTTTCTTTAACCTCATAAGAAAAGTCTCAGCAGTGGATCAAACCTCTGTAAATAAGGTGAGTGGTCGTACCTATTGCTCTGTCGTGACTTCAGTCAAGCATGGGGTGACTCACGAGGAAGTGCTGCAGTCTCATCACCATCTTCTTCCTCAGTAGTAATGCAATCACTGTAAACAACTTCAAAGACAGTTAAAAGACGCTCCAGGTTAAATCCTGAAAGAGTTTTGGTTAAGACCAGATAAAAAAAAAACTACTTCTTTATTAGTTAAAGAGCAGAGGGAAGTGAAAATATGCATGTGTGTGTGAAGCTAAGACAACGAGTAGTACTAATGATGTTTTTCTCAAAGTGGAAACTATTCCAAGTTCAAGGGGTTTTTCAAGTGACTATGAGATAATTAGTTTGAAATTATTTCTGTACGTTAAGTTTAGCCACCTCAGTATCCATCTTATCCATTATTCACTGTAAAAACAAGTACCACTCGAAACAAGTATGAATGCTGTATTTCTGTGGCTTCCAGCAAATGTCTGTGGATATTCTCTGTTATTCTCAGAACAGAGTGTCCTTTACAGTGCTCACAGGACTGCTTACTCCATTCAGTCCCCATACAGAAGTGCGGAGGTGGATTTTTTTTGTTTTTCCCTTTCCACATCTTAGGCTCCAATTCTACCCCTCAGATTCTGGTCAGTCTTGGCTGACTGCAAGGTGCAGAGTCAATAATGTGAATGATTTACTCTTTCTGCCATGAATGAAATGTTGGTGACTCTAAAATCCCTTTAAAAGGGCAAAAGTATTGCAGTTCTTCTGAAGTCTTCAGTGACCTTCAGAGTTATGGAAATCACAGCAGGACATGTGAGAGAAAAGAAGCTGACAGGGCTGATGTCTACTCTGGTCCTCTCAGAGGCTCAGAGGCACAGGGCCTGGACTGCGCCTGAGTCAGACAATATCAACTGAGAGAGTTTGGGAATTGCAGGCTCCTTTAGTGTACGTGAATGTAATCACATCACAGTGAAGCAGGAGGCCCTGCGTCATTTCTTACAAAAGCCCTCACATCATTACTTCCATCTATTTTTCAGCAAGCTAGCTGAAAGAGTTTGAAAAACTACAGAAGATGAATGTTTTTAGAAATGCTTCATATTACAGCCTGCAGTGTGAATATTTTCTACACATCATACTTGATATACTGTAAGGGCGTAAATATGGAGGTCACACCTGGTCAAGCCTTGTCTTGAGGTGTTGGGACAGTGTTAAATCTTAGATTATTATGAGAAGACTGACTTCTTTTCTTGAGACACAGAGCAGCTTTATGTCTGTGTTTAGGAAAGCAGGCATCATTCTGATCATTACTATGGTAACCAAGGTCAGAGGATAGGGCTGTCACACTCCCTCGACACGACAGATAGATACATAATATAGAAAGCTATACAGAGTCAGATAACAATGTCGGAACACTAAGTGTAAACATATTTCTTTGTTTGAAGACTAATGACCAGTGGCCAAATATCTTCTATATCCATCTATCTTGTATATAATATCTTTGTAAAAGCATTGAGTATGATCATTTATGCACTTAGAGTACTTGTGGCACTATTCTGTGGGCATATAGATGAGCCAGAGAGGACGGCTTGTTCAGAACTGAGGTAGCAACATGGCATGACAAGTGTATTGATAAATCATCCATTCTCCTTGGCCAAGCTTCAATAAACCTTTCAGCATAAGACATCTTGGACTCCTGTGCACTGACTGAACTGACCATTGTTGAATAAAATGTTCCCACAACACATATCAAATACTTACAGGGGACCAACGGGCTTCACCGATATGTGTAAGGGATACGCCTCAAAGCTTCAGCTGATGCTTCAAGAGTGTTGATGATATAAAAAGATACGACAGACATTACAGCAAAACTGTACCAACATGCCATCTTACATGTTAATTCAGCTTTACCTAGATGCTTTATTCTTCTATTCAGAGCTTCATGCAAACAAATAGATGCAGTTTATATATGTCTTTTCTTTTTAATAGTACTTCATGGTGATATTCACTGGAATATGCTGCAACTTACACCCTGCAATATTAACTTTTTACTCACCTTGGAAAAGATGTGATCAACAGACAGTTTTATTTTACAGTCACTTCTACTATACTGTAATTACAATGAAAAGGGGGTAGTTACAGCCCGCTCATAAGGGAGCCTTCATTCACATTTTCAATATTTTGTCCTAATGGTAGGGTACTGTCACAAAAAAGACTTATTACCTTAATGAGAGTCACTCATGAATGTTCTCAAGCTTTGAGAAAAGTGACATGTCCTTTGTTGTATTTATGAATAGCTTACCACACTCTAATTTTTACTGTATGTTAAACCACAATGAAGTAGTGACTGGGTGGAAGTATACGCTATGTATTGCCCCATAAATGTTTAATAAATAAAATAAAATAAATAAATATGACAGATCCTGTAAATTGGACCTCAAAACTCGAGCACTCGTCCTGGTATTTTTGATACCCCAAATGTACTAAACAGTTACACTGTAAACTGTGGGCTTTAAATCTTTACCAGGATTTCAATATTGACTGACTATTTTTCTACTGATATACAACAGAAGGAGTGTTTTCCCATCTGAAGTTCAAGTCCTCCAGTTTAAGGCCTTCAGGGTTTGTGCAATCAAGCTGATGAATCTCTCCATTGACGCTCATCCCCACCGTGAAAATACAGCCAGCAACAACAACAGCTTCTCCTCAGTGGCATGCCCTTTCTCTTTATCTCTTCACAATGAAGTGCTCCAAGAAATGTTTAAAAGAACTTAAGTGTCAGGGGTGAATGAAGGAAGTAAGCAGCTGTCCATCAGGCTGGCACAGATCTCTTGATAGGCGATCTCAATAAATATACACTCTGCCAAGGAACGAAAACACTGAAAGATGTCAAATCAAATGCAAGCTTAAACATAAATGGATGTTTTATAGATAGACTGGATATTAAGAAATGAGATAAAGAACAGTATTCAAGTTATTCAACGTTATCTCATAAATAATATTTCTTAGATATGACCAAGTCTAGTCTAGTCTATCAGCTGTCAACAAACCACTCTGTCTTGTCTTCTTTCACTGTAGTAAAACTTTGAGTTGGGATTTATCCCCTAACCTGTACATGTGTGTGTGTGTGTGTGCACCAGTGAACAAGATTTGCTGATGGTGACTAAAACTGGCAGTGTCTGATCCTGCTGTAATATGGAGGATCAGCGAAGTGCATGACATGCTCGATCATGCTGCACAGAGGTGTTGAATCGGCTTTTTAGTGTTAAGGGGAAAAAAATAAAGCTTACACCTTTACTAGAGTAAGTACTTACTCTTACTTTTGATTTGGTTTAAACACACAGAATTGTGGTTAGTAAAGTTAGTAATAACTTCATGCTTTACTACAGCAGCATTGTGCAAACACTTCCTAAGTGGCAGGGCTGAAGGAGAAGGGTTAGGGTTACACTTCATTCATTTTGTCTCCAAGGTCACAGCAAAGCTAATGGGGGGACACTTGTGCTGGCCAGGGCACATCTGGGTCTCTCAAATGTTCCTCTGGTGTGACTCTAGTGTCCTATTAGGGCACACACATATTCTGATGAAACAACTGTTTGAAAACAGGCCCTTCAACGCTCACAGTAAAAAGCAAGGGGTGATAAATTGCAAAAGACAGAGCGGATTTATAAATACATAACCTCTGACTTTTGTGCTGCCCTTGTCTTAACCTCTTTTCCTGATTTGCTAAAGAAAAAGCTTTTCTCACTTCAGCTCTCAGATGCACACTGGCAGGAGCAGAGAGCATCTGCAGCATGTGCTGTGGGCAGCTTGCTGCTTGCTCTAATGATGCCCCAGCTGCCTGCCTGCTAAACTGTGGGTGCACTCCTGACAGGTGACCTGATGCATGACTTGATCTTGTTGTTCATATGATATCTGTCTGGAAAGTGTATTCATTTGCAATTGTATTGCAGCATGAATACATTCAACCCTTATTAAAATGAAGGGCTTTGTGCATCATTCTTTTTGGTCTTCATTTAAACTGCAACATTCAATGGGTTTTGCAGAATTTTGACCGATTTACACACCTTTGATCAGTTATAATGATGTGCAGTGTAGTAATCAGACAACATGATTGCCATTTGTTAGCAAGCAGCCAACGTCTGGGGAGCAATACTGAATGAAGAAACCTAAACATTGGCAACTTCTTGGATAGAAATGCATCATCTTGACTTAACGATCATCAACAAAGGATGAATTGAATCATTTTCTTTTGATTGTGTCTGTGTAGCTGCTTTATGTGTCTTTATCTGACACACACAAACGCAATTTTATCACTGATACATCTTGACTCCAATAAGATGAATCCTGCCATTATCAGACTCACAAGGGAGAGGCAGGTGCAGCTGGGCCTCAGGTGTTTGGTTTCATAGAAGAGTCTGTTGATCCTTCACTTCTTCTTCTTGTCCCTCCCTCCCCATTTGTCTCCCTCCCTTCCCTACCATCCTCTCTTCTCTCCACTGCTCCCTTTGTTAACCCGAGGCCATGTTGCTCCCACAAACTCATTTCCACATGCATGCTATTTTTTATTATTTTCCCTCGCGGTATGCCTCTCTCCACCTGTGTTTTTTTCCTTTCCCAACTGTCATTTTTCTTTTCAAATTCAGTTACACTTCAAGCTCTCACTTCACTGTAAGAAACACGATGACTGCTTCAGAACATGAGTCATGACATAGAGAAGTAAAACAGAAGTAATTACAAGACTCTTACTGGATGGTGGATGTAAAGAACATCTGAATATAAACAAGTAAGACTCTCCAGCATAAATCAGTTTCTTGCACATGAGACAAATCTACTCTCCCACGCCTCACCCTCTCCTTCCATGCATGTAAGAGAAACTCTGGCTGCCAAATTCACATTAAAAACAAAGAGCCACATCTAGATCTACATCCTAAATCTTACACACTGGACCTTTAAATAGACGAGAGTCAGTGTGCTAATGCTGCCTTGTCTCATCTAATGGAAAAGTCTTTCTTTATTTGGTTAGATGTTCTGTGTCTATATGTCAACATTATTATATTTCACAGTTTTGCCACAGTGTAAAGAAGGAGGGGTTTATTCGGTATCATTATTCTTCTCACTTACACTCATGTCTCTATGATTCTTGTTTCTCACATTTTTGCAATCTTTCTCACTCTTTTGAGAGATATTAGCATGTGCTGTCTCACAAACAAAACACCCTGCAGCCTCTAATACTGAGTAATTTAGCTCCCTATTCCTCCTAACTTGCCACTTTATATCAATTATTGTTTATTGCACTGCGACACAACAGTCTTACAAGACAAATCCCTGCAAGTACTTGATGATTGATTTGCTGGCTTCACACAGTACGACGAATGGCTAAAAAACTGAGTCATGTTCATGACTGACTGAAATTTTGCTCAAGACCTGGAAATCAAGTTAGTGTTTTGAGACACACAACAGAGCAAATCAAATATTCATGCCTAGTATTTTTTTGTGTGCCTTTTTTCACAATTCAAGATTTACTGCTCTCTTCACTCTTCCCCTTTTCCTAAAAGATCGTGATAGTGGTTTGCTGAATCAACTGAGGTGAAATCAGGGTGAAATAATGGCTGGAAAAGTTGACTTTTACATGGATATAACAGCCACAGCTACACTCACTGGTTCCTGTGACACACAATAACATGAATGATTATTGTGGTGATTATTGGCTCTAAAACATAAAATTGTATTTCAAACAGTGATTAAAACAAATATTAGATACATAATTCTTTGCATGTAAATTGAAATGTATGCTACCCTGCGTGGTTAAGCATCAATAGATATTATTAAAACAAGATATGTAACACTTTTGTTAGAAAACTCTGTCTAGAGTTTTGTCACACACACACACAACCGTTATCCGAGGATAATGAGCAGGCACAGATAAGTTGTTGGCTGTCTTGTTAGTCTCTCGCTTCACACTCCGTCAGTGCTCCACTTCACGATGCCAAAAATAACCAAACATAATCTCAGGCTATATGCTGAGTGACAAATAATAATCATGTATTGGAGTTGTATTGTTGTATTGTATGGAGTGACATTTAAGTTGAATAGACCTTTTTCACAGCAGACATTTGATTTGTCACACATAGGCGTAATCAATAAACAAGTCAAATTCTCTGCTGAGGAAAAAGTTTAATGATTCACGTTTATTTCAGAATGATACTGAGCGCTCTGATGCACACAAGTCTATCAAGATTTTATGAAACATAATTTGGATTTCATGGGAAATAAACTTCTCTGATGTAAATAAGTTCAACAAAATATCAATGACTCAGTAGCTATTTTCTGAAAATGTAATCAGTAATCTATTTGCTGTTTTCAATGTGCACATTTTAATTATTATATCAGTTATAACACAAAAATGATATGTTTGTTATCCTTTGGTCTTGTATGCTTTTTTGTTAGTTGTGCTGTTATATTTTGTCTTATTTGCATGTATGAGTGCGGCTCAGTGGCATGTGTTACTTCGGTTATTGCATTCCGAGGATGAGTGTGTGTGTGTGTGTGTGTGTGTGTGTGTGTGTGTGCGTGTGTGCGTGTGTGCGTGTGTGTGTGTGTGTCTGTGAGACATGCCTTGACATTTTTATTAGAACCATTTTTAATAGAACATCTTAGCTAACACAATGGAGAGCTGACTACCCCTTCATGTCTAAGTTTGATCTATTTAAAAAAAAAAAAAAGTCAAATCTGATCTATTTTTTTCTCCTAGTTAAAGGGACAATCTGTATTTTTTTACACTATATATGCAGTAAATTAACATAAAACCTAATGACAATATAATAATAATAAATAATAAATATATTAGGTCGTTTTTGAGCAGAAAACACCTTTCAATAAATTTGCCTTTCAGTGTTTACTCCGGCAGGTTATTCTTGTACTGAGGTGCCCTGACAGCAAAAGCTCAGTCCCCTTTAGCCTCACATGACAGGCGGTGTATAGGTTGGTGCAGAGACAGTAACTCAGAAATTCCACACAGTGATTTATGGTGAAAGTAAAAGCACAGGTGAAACGCATTTCATTAATGACAGCTTAGTGAGTTTAGTGTTATCAGTAACACCTGTGCTTTCCTGCCACGACAAGACAAGATGCCTGGTGTTGAAAGTATGACTGAAAGAGGCATTGTTAAAATTAGGTAGATTATGGCCAGGTTTGGTGACTTTTGGATGAAAGATGTTAGTGTGAATGTGTTAAGTGTTAAGTTCAACCTGGTTGAACACTTGGTTGGGCACTGTTATGCACCATGTTTGCTCAACGCAACAACAACAAAAAAACACTGTGGCGCGGCATTGAGAATAATGAGTTTCATTCCGCATTGTGCCTGAAAGGGCTATTAGGGTTAGGTTTTTTGTGCAGCATTGTGTAATGTAACAATCTCACGCGCAAGTATAGAGTTTAACTGATTGATCAATCTCAGCATGTATTGAATTCACAATGGAAATAGTCAACATTTGATGCCTTAGGCTCTTGCCCAGCATTCAGTATTGAGCACATGATTACATACCAACACTACATACCATATGTGATGGATTTACCTCACTGTTTCCTGCTTTACATAATGCATATATCAGAGTGCAAATTTGTTGAATCAGCCTCATTTTCTCAGGGGTCAGGAGAAGTTCAGGTGCAGGTCACAGGTAAATGGCTTCTGCGCTCATCTCTCAATCACTTTTTCAATTCTTCTACAGATGGGTGACCTCACCCCTGACCAATGTTGCTGAAGAACTCCACCTTCCATTGGCTCTCAAACCCAATTAGTGTGAGTGCATTGATTGCAGTCAATTATGTGGCCTGTCCCTCATGGCCCCCCATTCCTTGGGGCTAGAGATCAATAAACATGATCATTGATTACTTACGTATAATGAGCATGGATTTAGTGGCGGCTCTTAGCGGGAGTTACGAAAAAACAATTACAGCACTGTTACATCCCTTACTTAGGATGCTTCTATTTTTATTCCAGGGTTTTCAGCAGTGTTTTATAGACTAGAAGAGAATGTATACATTTTTAATGAAATAAGTCATTAACGTGCTATTTCACATAGCAAAGCTCTACATTTGATGAGCGTGGCTGTTGTTTAGACTGCTGTCAACAAACTGAATGAGATGCATCAAGATCTGATGGAAATTAGGAGGCTGCAGAGGGGGCTGAGAAGGAGGATCAGGGATGAGATAAAACAGCTACAGGAAGAAAGATGGAGGAGCTGCAGCAGAACAATGTCAGTGGAGTCTGGAGGGGCCTTAAAACCATGTTAAGGAACTCCCAGCCTTTGGGGGACCAAAAAAATAATTATCTAAACTTTTTTCTCAATAGATTTGATCAGTCATCCGCCCCTGTTCAGTCCTCCCTACTGCAGTTGCCATCATCTGCACCCCCTATATACTGCCCCTCCCCCACCACCCTTCCCACAACATTCAGCTAACAGCCACCCTGCACATTCACTGCAATTCCCATCCAATGCCCTGGCCCCCCACCTACAACCTCCAGCATACAGCCCTGCTGCCCCAATCTGTCCCTCACAACAAACCAGATGAGGAAAGAACTCAGGAGCATCAAAGCGAAAAAGGCTGTGGGTCCAGATGGTATCAGCTCAAGGCTTTCTCAGGTCCTGTGTAGACCAGCTGTGCAGGATAGTTGAACATATTTTCAACCTGAGCCTGAAGCTGGGCAGAGTGGCACAGCTGTGGAAAACATCCTGCGTGGTACCAGCGCCAAAGACTCCACACCCCATGGACCTAAACAGCTTCAGGCCAGTGGCGCTGACATTGCACCTGATGAAGACACTGGAGAGGTTGGTGCTTGTTCATCTCCACCCACTAGTGAGTCCATCAAAGGCCCACTACAGTTTGTAAGCCTGGCTTTGGGGTGGACACTTTCACTTCCTTGTACATAGAGACCTCTCTCATCTGGAAAAGGTTGGTAGCACTATGTGTCAATATAATACAGGCCATGCTTCTGAGCGACCAGCTGGAGTGCACAGAGTTGGACCATCACCTCACAGCATGGAGACTACCGAACAAATTATATGAGGATACAGGACTTTGGTTGTCTGCAGTACGGGGGCCCTACAGGGAATAGCTCACCCTCAACACTGCAGGCTTCATGCACAGCTGACTGCCACCTGCAAAAGTTCATAGACAACTGCAGTTGTCAGGCTTATCACAGTAGGGGAGTACAGAGATGGTGCAAACACTCTTCTCCTACACCAGTGAACATCAAGGGAATGGATATTGAGATGGTGAAATCTCACAGGATGTTTACCTGAATAATAAACAGGACTGGACTGACAATACAAAAGCACTATATAAGAAAGGACAGAGCATACTATCTGCTGAGGAGACTCTGGACTTTTTGAATGCAGGAGGCACTCCTGAGGAACTTTTTTTGATTCTTTGGTGGCATTGGCCATCTTGTATGAAGTAGTCTGGCTAGGACAGCAGCATCTCAACTGCTGACAGGAAGAGACCTAACAGACTGGTTAAGAAGGCCATCTTATCTCATCTTATCTTATCATGTCAGTTAAACAAGTTCCTGGGGTAACAATTAATGTTAATGGTTAATCATTTTTGCCATGTTGGTATGTGTGGAGGGGGCGTGGTGCATCAGCTGCAGGAGAGAGGTGTGGGGATGGCTCAGGAGAGCAGCGCCAGTTGAGGTGATTAGCACACTTGAGTAATGAGTTGGCTAATCACTGTTCCTTTTTAAAACAGTAGCGTGCTGGAGCTGGGAGCAGGAAAGACACACAATCAGACGGAAACACCGGAACGGCTGGACAAAGCGTGTCATCTCTAGCGTGTCAATAAAGGAAACAGTCACCTGTCTGTATCGTGTCAGAGTACCCACAGCAACATACTAGTCACAATTGTGTTGATGGTGGGATATTGTGCAGTTCTGCCCCCCCTCCCTCTCTCGCTCTCTCTCACACACACACACATGGTGGTCTCTCTTGGTAAATAGTTAGAGGAACAGGTGGTTGGGTTTTTGTTGCTTTACCGGAAAACCCTATAAATACTTTCACTGCATTGTTACCATTAATATGACCCATTCTCATAATGTATCCTATCAAATTATTAGCACCTCGTTGTATTTGACAAAAGGACCTATTTATACAGCATATTTACCAAAAGTATAATAATATCTCAAGCAAGAACTGAAGTGGCCCTGTGCTCTGCTGCTCGTGTGCAATTTCCCTGATGCTAACTATATTTCATAGAGTGCGGAAACGATCTCACTTACAATAAGAGCCTCCACACTCCTAAACTATTTCCGTATGCTCAGAGTCTTTTGTCTCGCTTGAGCACTTGTCCCCCTGCAAATATGTGAGCACTGACACGTGTACTCCACAAACAACACCGGTTAGCATGACAGAAATTCCATAACATCTTGCCCTCATTGCTCGGATGTTCTTTTCTTCAGCTGAGCAACAACTGTCAGCGCCACGGTACAATTGTTGACAAATAACCGCTCACCCTCCATCTGACTTAGTGTGTGTGTGTGTGTGTGTGTGTGAGTGTGTGTGTTTGTCTTCCTGTTTGAGCAGTCTGTGTGTGTGTGTGTGTGTGTGGATGATAAGGCTGCTAAGAAATAAGATCTCATTGTCTACATTTAAATTGGTGCTGGGTGTTAATAAAGGTGGCGTAATTCTGCTGCACCGGGAGAAAAACCCTGGAGACCACACAGGAAGAAGTTCACAGCTGCATGTCTGAGGTCTTAATTGGGTTCCGCCTTTCACTTCCCATTTTTCTTATGCTTCGTAATATGTTGCTAACCAGACATTTTTTCTCAAGAGGCTTAATGCTTGATGGATTTCATGTATGCACTAACCAAGTCTTTTTGTAATTCTAGGATTTTTTCAGAAGTAAAAACACTCTCCACTTAGTAACCATCTTTTTCCCCAGGTACTTCAACAAATTTAGGCGTTTTATTATTCATCAGATCTCCAGGATGGTCCTGGATTTGAGGTAATTCTGGTGGTTTTCACCCAGAGGAACCTCAAAAATGCCTCTGGGGACAGTCCAAAGACCAGAACGAAAAATCAGCTCACAGGAGACCTTACAGCGGCTGGGGGACTTCCTCAAACTGAGGTGTTCAACATGAACTGATCTGCAAATGGAAGGACAGATGTTGTAGGCCTAAAGGTGTCTCTTTAGGATTTTAAAAAAACAAGATATCATGTTCATTAGTTCAGTTTAAGGGTGCTAGGAGGTGGGTTTTGTTTTACCTAAGGACATAGCCAAGCTACTTATTTCCTCTTGTGCCTTCATGCTAAGCTAAAGTAACAGGCTGCCAGCTGGAGCTTCATATTTATCGCACAGACAGGAATCTCAATCATCTTCTAACTCTCAGCAAAAAAGCGAATTCCCCTAAATTAAATGTCAAACCGTTCCTTTCAGATCTCTACTGCTACAACCAAAACACAAGTGCCACCCACCACCCAGAAAGAGACATCAGCTGTCTGAGAACATCAGACTAAAACTGGTCACAACATCGACTGCAAAGGGGTCAAAGTCATCAACAAGGTGTCAGACAGGAGTATGAGAGGAGTCAGGAGAAAGATCAAAGAGACCATTCACATCTGAAGCCAGAGACAAGAGTTACTATCTCCCCTCCAAAATACGACCACTCGTTATCACATGACCGACATTCCACCTTTAGGCCACGCTATGAGACCTGAACTATTTCCAACCACTGATGAATACAGTGAGATGTGGTTAAAAGCTCAGAGTTAAGGTAGAGTTGAGCAAGATAATTTTGTCAATATTTTATTTAAAATTCAAAGTGTCTATATGTTGTTTGGACAAGACTGACTGATCACCTTGGGGGATAGGTAACCTCCATGTCAGTGCCGAGTCACCGGCTACGTCAGCTCACTTGTTCTTGCTTGCTCTGAGAACACGTTGTTGCTAATTGACTCTAGTCCTCTCTTTAGGCTTCTGCTTCTGATTGAAGCTAGGGAAAATGAATAACACACCTCTTAGATCCTGAGCATTGTAATTAGCTTCAACTTCCTTCTGCTGAGATCCTCAGTGACAAATAGTTGCCGGCTGTGAAGCTTGAATTGAAATCTGTGTTTTGTTTTTGTTTTCTTAATGTGTAGTTATGTACAAAAGGTGAAAATGCGTATATATTATAAAAGACATGAAAAATAAGCAATATAAACAACTTTGTAGATATGAAAACACAATATAGTGCAATTTTCTTGAGGTCAATGTCAGCTGGGATTAGCTCTAGCCCCCCACAGATCTTGATGTTTTTGTGTCTTTATATGAATGTCCATTTTGGTCCGTTGTGTTACATGTAAGAGTTTCCTGCACTCTGGGCTGGTGGAAGGCAAACAGAAAAAACAGGGAGGACTGAACCTGAGCTAAGTCTTGGACATAGCATATGTATATAGATAATGACACAATGTGGACTGGAGTGAAGAGCCTGGGTAGATATGCTGCAGCTTTTTGATTAGTGGATGAGTTACAGGTGTGCAGGGTGCAGCAGGTGGAAGATGATTGGATCGTCATACTCAGACAAACACACGCACAACCACGCTAAACCAAGATGCTGAACATGGTAAACATACTTATTAAGCATGAGCATGTTCATTGTGACCATGTTAGCAGCCTCACAGTAGGATGTCTGCAGACTCTTAGTTCTGTTATTTGACTGCATTTTATATATTTTTTTATTGTTATATTGATAATACTAAATGGACTAATTATATGGCACTTGGAAAAAGACAAATAAAAGAGACTTTATTGTGTTTTTGCCGTTTTATATATTTTAAAGTAAATGCCATTCATTCTGTTACATTCTGTTGCACATAGGATTTCATGACCAGACACCACTATTATTCTGAAATTGTACCAGGAGGAATGAAAGCAGAGGGAGAAGAGATGGAGTCACAAGAGAGGTAAGTGTGAGACTGAGAAAAGAAGGAATAATGAGAAGAGTACTGCGTGAGAAGGGAGAAAAGAGAGATCAAAAAAAGTGAGAGGGTTATAAAACGAGAGGGAGCACATCACTCCAGGAAAGGAATATGTGCCCTAAAACCCGACGGAAAAGTGAGAAATAAATTAATGTAAAAGTTGAAGAAAGAAAGTAGACTGTGAGAGAGGAAGGGTGGAAAAAAGATCATTGGAAACCTGACACCCAGAGAGAGACAAGGAGGGGCAAAAATGTGGAGGTGACAGATTTCTGAGTGTCTGAGAAAAAAAAAAAAAAATCTTCAGCAGGTGTGAATCTAGTCTCAGCCTGCAGATCAGACACAGACTTCTAAACCCACACACACATACACACACACACACGCTTGCAAATAATACACCCAACTGAGACTGAGAATTTTCTGGCAAGCTGTCCTCATTTTCCCCTCGTCTTTCTTCTAACCCTCTATTTCTCTGTCTCTGCAGGCAAATAAACACATTTATGTTTTAAACCATCTGAAGGATTTTAAAATGTGACTCCATATGTGCTGTTCATTTTTAACGTGTTCTCTTCTTTTTGAGATTGAGATGAAATATTGAGATGCTGTTGATCACAGCTCAAAGAAGACTGAATTTTAGACCCGCTGATTACATTGTCTTAACAAGGATGGAAAGATAAAGAACATTTAAATATATAAGATTTGGATGGTCTTTGTTGTTGCAAAATACTTTACTTTACAAAAAAAATGAGAGGAACTAAGGCTTGCTTTCCCACATTATCCACATTTGAACATAGGTGGGTAATACAGACAGACAGGGTGTCTGGGTGTTTGTGTCCATTGTGTTCTGAAGTGTTTTGAGCTGCCAAAACCAATAAAACACGGTTTGGATTAATACCAAAATGTAATTTAATTTGAAAACTACCTGCAGTTTCTCTCATGTCATTGAACTCAACAAGCAGGGTCACAGCAGTGGCAGTACTCAAAAGTAAACAGAAAGAATATTGAATAAAACTGTGATAAAAGTCAAAAGCATTATTTGCTAGATCAAATTTTCAAGGAGAAGCCTGCGCACAAACCTGAAGCCCCAAATCAAATGTGCATATTCCTAAAGGCTTTCTCTTTTGCCTCCGACAAATGTGTTTCCACGTTCTTCTCCTGTCAGTTTTAAATCCACTGTTTCTAATTCTAATACACCACTTGGTAAGGTATATGTCTTTTGCCAGGCCATGCTAATGAGAGGAATGGCTGCATACATAAATATTTGAATAAAACTTAGCTTTGCTACATTGCTGTAATCATCAGTTAAATTTCAAACTTTCATTTGAGTTTTGTTGTTGTTGTTAAACTAAAAGACAAAAGTGACAAAAAAAATCTACCAGAAGAGGTTTACTGTAATAAACAATGTCCCTAAGAGAAATGAAGTTCTTTTATTAGTGATAGGATAATGAAAAGCATTAAGAAAATGTCAGTGGTGCTCCAAAATGAATAATTTATACCTAAGAGGCAAGTCTGTCTAGAAATATGTATATATTGGTTCATAAGTTTATTTGAAGATTTACATTTGTGTACTTTTAAACTCTGATTGGGCCATCCAATGATATACAGATATGCGAACACATGCACATGCACACATATCTCCCTGTGCTGCATGTTCTCTAAGGAGGAGCAGACAGCTGCCTCTCTAAAACTGAACTGTAATTAACACCTTTAAACCCAACATGCCAGACTCATAAATAAAAGAAGCCGATTAAGGGCCTGGGACACATTAAAAGTGGATTAGCCTCAAAGATGTAAATATCCTGTGCTCATTTTCATCATAGTATCCAGAACCCAGAACCTGAACCCTCATTAGGGAACCGAGGGGCCAGAAATGTATGCAAATGTTTTTTTGAGTGAGAGGGGTGAGTCAGGCAGAGAGATAAAATGACTTAGAAAAAAATAGAGATAGGGAGAGTAAGACAGGGTATTATTAACAGAGACATGTCAATCACACATAACTCCTTTGGATCAAAGTCCAAGGGCTTTACATAGCTCTTAATACTGTTCTCGAAAATACACACCCATTCACATACCAGTTATCAGACATCAGAAATGTGCACGCACACAATTAACATAATACTTAGCTAGAATCAGCACCACATTTAGGAATAATAATGATGGTAATGTATTATTTTTGCACACACTGGGTAGCTGTGTAACTGTAGTAACTCGGCACATGGTATATAGTATGGAGGTTAAGTGCTGTTTTTTTACACAATGGTACAATATGTTGAGGTACAGTAAACAGTGGCATGGGATTACTACCATGATGCTAGGCTGCCATGCACTGCACAAAGTACCATTGTATTCTTCATACTGATATTTAATTGGTTTCATATTTTCCTGAGACCAGATTGGGAAAAAAAATTGAATATTTTCATTTGGAAGCATTGCGCTACTACAATCAACACATATTCACATAAACACAACATACTGTATCAGTACTATGCTAAATCAATGTAGAACCAACACGGCATCACGTATGGTGTGAATTTATAATGATGATCATCATATGTTGAGCAAATATCTTCCATACAACAAGACAGAGAAAGCAATAGACATTATTTTATACACAGCAGCATTTGAGTAGTTCCTCCCATAACAGTACACCCAAAAGACATTCATGTAGCTGATGATGTTATGATTTTGTTCAAAAAAGTTAATCTAAATGCAAACATGTAAGTAGAACAAACAAAAGCTTTTGTGACTTATGGACAGGCAGGTTAACACAAAATAACAAAAGGCATCTGAGGAGTCCAAGTAAAAACAAACTTAATCCAACCATCCAAGAAAAATCCCATCAACAGGCGTCCAACAACAAAAAAAAATACAGAAATGAGATATACTAGAATTAGAATAATGAACAGCGCAAGACTGGGGAACAGACGCAGAACACCTGACAAGTACAAGAGTTAAAACACATCGATTAAATACAAGAAAACTAATCAAGTAATTAAACAAATGTAACAGGTGGGAAAAAGACAAAGACAGAAAGTAAAGTAACACAGGAGTCCAGAGGAAAGACTCTTTCAACATAAAACAAGAAATACTAGAAGAACAAGAACCATGAACTGATGCATATATTCTTTTGTGGATCATCTTGTGGGACTTGCTGATACAGTTTATGTCCGAATGACTGTTGACAGGCATTGACTTTGTACATCTTGTTGTAACGTTTTCCACACCAAATTGGATTGTTTGCACAATCAGTTTTAAGTGCTGTTCATAAAAAAAAAATAAAAAAAAACCTTCAAGGAGTCTTTGTCCTTTAGGGAGAAAAATAAAGATACACCAAAAACATTTTGTGTGATTAAATCAGGTTTGACTTTTCACAGCAAAACATCACAAATACAATATATCCTGTTTGGAAAATGTAGTGTTTTATCACTTCATATTTTTTAGATGTGACCTGAAATTTTTTTATTGAAATTCATTGGTAGATCCAAGTGTGTTAGATTTAATGCGTCAAGTCATCACTCTTACTTGCAAAGAATGAAATCATCTGTGTTTTTCAAAGTAATGACTTGGGATTTTTGTGTACAGGCTGATGAACCAAATGTGTCCCTTGCTGAAACACATGACTGGATCTTGTTAATCACATTGATAATATATCTATCTATCTGTCTGTGCAAGAGAAGTACTGCCTGCAGGTCTTTAAAAGCCTGTAAGTGTTCAGGTGGGGTTGGTTTGTGCTTAATTGGAGTGGGTTAAACTACATTAACCTTTAGTGCTGTGGCAAAGAGTAAGCGAAGAAAAGCACTAAACTAAATATTTGACTGATGTACTGCATTTGTCTCTACAGTTAGAAAATCAGTGATCTGGAATATTGTTTGTTATTTTCTCCTTTCAGCCTGATCTAATGGGACGTCTGTTATTGCTCAACAGATGGAAGGATTTAGGCAGACACTCGCTGTTTCTGTCACACACACAAACATGCATGCGTGCACACAGGCAAGCACAGACAAAGCAGATGCAAGATTTTGTTGTTTTGTCCCATCTTCGGCCATTATGAATATGATATATTCATACAGGCTATTCTGTGATGTGTATCAGGTAATAATCAGTGCAACCTGCTACTTGAAATAACTATTGCAGCAGTACCAATAGTCTTTATGAGTCGCTTTATTATAACTGTTCATTGTAGTGAATTAAAAAAGCATTACTAGAAAGAAAATGTAGAAAATGGGGATCTGTGTTCATTAACAACCTCCAGTTTAGATATGGGAGCCTCTCTCTCTTCCCTGGTGGCTTTCTACAGCCGGAACACATATGCAGGCGTTTGGTGGAAGTCTCAAGAGATGGAGAGGAAGGATTTGAATTGAAGGCTGTAAAGATGGGGGAAGATGAAAGCACTGATATGTGATGTAGGATGGAGAGGGAGGGAGTGGGCAGGTTGTTGACAAGACATGATTGAGCATGTGGAATAGAGGCTGAACAGGCTGGATTGATGTCCCTCGATGTAAAGTAACCAATATTTGTCAAGGTTGAGATCAATGCTGCAATCAGAGCTACCCTGTAGGTTCACCTTTGTCTCCTCAGTGTTTCTCTGCCTCTCTCTTTTTCTTTCCTTCCTATGTCAAAATCGCAGCTGGTATCACAGTGTATAGTCACTGTACATTTGATGCGATATAATTTGAGCTGCATTTTGCACAGACAAACTAAGACACCTTAAGGGTAGTTCACACTAGCCTTACAGATAAAACAGTAGCTAAAGCACAAGTTGCTGGTTTCACTTCTTTGCATCATCTAGCCAACAGCCTGTTCTAATCAAAGTCTGTTCAATCCCATTCTGTGTGTTTCAAACCTCTAAAGTCTCCACAGCCTCTGTGTCGGTGCAGGTGTGTAACTTTGAGCTTTAAGTGTATCTGTGTATGTGTGTGTGTGTGTGTGTCCTTTACAACTTTCTGCTCTTTGAAGTCCCATCAAATGTACCAATGGCTTGATAATAATGTTAAAGCATATTTTCAGCTCTTTGTGGCCTATTGAAGTACTCACTCGTGCTGTGACAAGAATAAAAGGCAGGTACTACACTGCTGGCAAATGTCAGGTCCCAGTTTGTGCTACTTTTAGAATGATATGGTCCTTTGACAACAAAAATGTCAACACTCTTTGAATGTAGATGTTTGTCTTTTACTCTAAAAAGCTGCAATGCATAACTGCACATTAAAAGTATTGTAAAAATGACACCGCATCAGATGTTGGAATGTCATATCATCAACCAACAAGGTAACATGAATGCATATATTAATTATTATATATTAATATATTCTTTGATAAAATAATGAAAATAAACTGTACCAGCTCTTTCAGATGAGTCCAGAATGGAGAGAAGCTGTGGCTACATGTGATTATAATACAGTAAAAGTATAAAATGTCAGAGCAACTTATAAGATTCCATCTTCCAACATTTTATTTTATATATGCAGTTTGTACAGACAGCTTCTAAGATTTAGTACAAGATTTTTAATAATATTTAACATAAATCATTCTTTTTCATTTTGTCTGGTTTATAAAAATAAAGATGAATCAAGTGCACGTGAACATTATATATATAATTCATACCAGATAAGGAGATTAAAAAAAATAATTTAAAAAGCAATAAAAATAAAAGCACACCAACCTTTTGTTTTAATGGAATAAAGAGTTATTAAAATGCCAATAAAAGATTACAGCTTTAACATAGTAAAGTAAAAGCTTGGAAAATTACATAAAAAGACCAGAGTGAAGAGTGTCTGTATTTTGGAAGAACTAATATTATCCTTTCCTGAAACGTCTAGGTGCAATGTGACTACATAGGTGCCTGTCCAGTGCCAGAGTAAGTGAGCCCTGGTGAAATAATATGAGTGTACTTATGATCTTATGATCTCTGATTTGTTCAGAAATCTGTTTTTCAGGTTACTGCTCTTGCTTGGTGCCTAGATGATATATGATATTTCAGCGGTTCCCATAGGATACATTTGTATTTTATTACCCCCTCTGTGCAGGAAAGGTCAGAGGTCAGGGTCAGCTATGGAACAAAGTTGGAACAGGAAGGAAGTCAACATGCTGTTCAAGATGCCTACAATGAAACATGGAATGTTTCTGATTTCAAAATAACACACGTTTTATATCTTAATTATTTTAGGTGTATGAAAAGAGACAAACTGCTGCTGTTGTGTTTGGCACGGTGTGCTGTTTTGGTGAGCAGGACTGTAGTTCCTGGAGTATTACAGCTGACAAAAGAGAGTGTCAGCTCTTGATGAGTGTGTATGTCATGCTGTCACCACCACGACTGAGAGACAGAGATCGAGACTGACAGCCAAAGGCTTGAGCTGCACCCAACATTACTGTGCGTGTGCGTGTCTATATTAGTTATTTGTGTGAGGTTTTGGGTGGGGGCAACAGTGTGGTCTCACCTTACCATCACCTGTCACTGACAACAGATGTTCACCCGACAGGATTATTTACCAACCAACCACATTGTGTGTGTTTGTGATTGTGTGTGTGTGGTTGATGTGAGAGAGAGAGAGCGACAGAGAGAGAGAGAGAGAAATGAGTTACTGATCCAAAGCCCAGATATGAAGCAACTCTTCCAAAGCACATAAATACACGCTCTCAGAGCAAATCCATCTCCTAAGTACAATACCAGCATTGTGAAGGTGTCTGATCATTCCATGTGAGCCTAATTTGACATCTCTTGTCCTCGCCTTTAATGCGATGGAAAAGGACACGGGGAGAGGACGTCCTTGTTCAAAAGGCCACTCCAAAACATATTTTTCCATCAACTACAGTAATGAAGGTACACAATGCGGGGAGAGGACATTTTTCCCACCCAGTCCATAGTCCAAGCTCCCGCCTCATCCATCACACTCCAACAATAGAGATGTCGTCCTTTCCCTAGACAGCTGCTCAGCCACAGCAAAAAGTGTGTGTGTGTGTGCATCTGTACGCTTATGCATGTGCAAACATGAGTGAGTTTTCTGTGTATGATCTAACATTCCAAATTACGATCTTATTTAAAAAATTATACACCCTCTATGTTAAAACAAACAAGGCTGACAAAGACTCCAAACAGCTGTATCACACCACTATTGTACTGTGTGAATGGCATTCATTTATACATACTTAAACAGATTGATTATTCCTTTGTTGACAGCGACATGTTCTCTCCTCCGTGATACACTGAGGAAACTTTTTAATTAAAAAAGAAATTAGAACCGTGGTCTGCATAATCATGAGTGCTAATAAGTGATGAGAAAAATGAAAGAAACAAAAATAGATGGTTTATTCAGCTGATAAAAAAACAACAACAAAGGTTGGTGGCATATGAAAGTCAGATTAGTATCTATTCAAGTTCCTGGTAATCCCGACTGTCTGACCACCAGCAGGGCAGCCTGTGTGCATCCATGTGTGTGAGTCCACCTTGCTCTTCTGCCCATGCCACGCTGGCACCACCATCTGCTGCCAGTCGAAGTTCTGTCCGGCCCAGCAAGAGTCCTCACACACACATGCACACACAACTCCCTATGTCCTGCTTGTGGTCAGACAGCCAGGTGGCATCAAACCAAATGAGCGACGGTTGATACACACACGCTGTGACCTACAGTACAGTACACTATGGTCCACCAACAGAAAGTCCATCTAAATCCTTCTGCTTCTCCCTCTTTCTTGATGCGCACGTAGGCTTGATTAACACGCCGAAAGGGTGTCTGTCTGTCTGTCTGACTGCCTGTCTGTCCTGCCGTCTGTTTTCTCTCTATGCCATTTGGCCTGCTCTGCTGCCTTGGATTGAGAACATAGGAGCTCTTCCTCACAGCCACCAAACTATGATAATATGTGCATGTGTACGTGTGTGCTGTGTGTGTTTTAGGAGACAACTCTAAAAAGGAACTCCTTAGAGGGGTGTCAGATGGCAGGCGTTTGTGTTGGTGTGTGGATGGGGGAAGGAGAGATGATGGGGGCGGATGAAGGAAGGGATAGAAGGAAACAGGAGGGGCGGGGGGGTTGCTATGTTCTCTGCTCTTCAGCTTTTGTTCTCCTAGATAATGACTCCCCACCCCATGACTCCAAAAACCGAGGGAACCCCTCCAATCTGAAAGCAGGAGTAACTTACAAGGTTATGTTGTTATGACGACTAGTTATACTAACCTACAAGTGGTGTTTATTCATGCATATATATAAGCTTGCAAAATGATTTACTGTAAATTTTCAACATTTGGTACTGCAACTGTGTCAGATTTCTCATAGTCAATTATAAATGCCCTAAGTTGCCCTAAAAAACCCAATATGCTTTTAAATTGGGCCAAAACTGAGTAGGGGGAAAACATAGAGCCATATCACTGCCAACAGCCTGGAGGCCAGTTGAGTGTCTCGACCTAATCTGACAGGACCAATGAAGGAAACTGAAATTTGAGCAGAAGAGAAGAGAAGAGAAGAGAAGAGAAGAGAAGAGAAGAGAAGAGAAGAGAAGAGAAGAGAAGAGAAGAGAAGAGAAGAGAAGAGAAGAGAAGGGAGCGGCACATTCAAATAGGTAGTTTCATGGTAATCACAATCTTCGCTTTGAATAAAACGCAATACTAAATATGGGAAGACAAACATTTAAAGGAAGTCAAATGAATTGAATGTTACAGTGAAAATACTGTTCTATTTGCTATGACCTGGTTCAGTAGAGCAGCATCTGCAACCCACATGAAATCTAAAAATACTCCCGCACCATTGACTGCTACTATGCTGTGGCCTCAGTAGGTAGATGAATAACTCTGTGTGTATGGTATGCTTGTGTGCATGTGTTAAAGTGGGAATGGGGAAAGGGCTGTACACTGAGGTTTGCCGCTGCCTCGTTTACAAGCTTCAACCGCAGATATGCTATTAAAACCTCTTTTCAAACATGGTGCAAAGTGTGTGTATTTATATATTTGTGTGTGTGTATGTGTTGGCAAACCCGTGGGCAGCACTCAAAGAGGCAAACCCAGTATATTAATGGCTTATAACTGCTGTAAATATTATTATAATAAACAATACTTACAACACCGACTCTTCTCCCCCACTATCTCTTATTTTGGAGCCAGTGATGAGCTTTCACTATGATGCAGAAACAGGAAATGAACACCCACAATGCACTGTTTGTAGAATTTGCCTCCTTTCAGAACAAATTTGCATCTTTCATACAGGACAGCTAATATTTCCATAAAGTGTTACAGTATGAGATTCTGACATAAACATAAACAACATAAAATATAAAACATAAAAATGGGTTGATTGTCAGTGGCTGCGTCAGTGTAGATTCTGCTGGCTTGTGTATATGCGTTTACGTTATCCTTATGGGTTTGTAAATGTAAATATGTCAGAAGGTTGTTGGCATGTCATTGAAAAAAGGGTCATGACAATCCGTCTGTCATGTTAATGACAGATATGTGACAGATGCTGCTGATGTCATTAATGTCACAGTAAAGACTGGCTTCATGGACAGATCGGCCATTGCATCCACAAAACTGAGGATCTTCAAATCGTTTCTAATTTGCTACAATTGTTAGTTTTCTAGTTTTCTTTACGCAATATAATACTTTGCTTTCAGACTTTGCATAGCATACTTTACATAAGCAGGGATAGCAAAGGGTCCCAATACTCAGCCGACTAATCCTTCAAGTACAGGAATTTAAAAAATGGGTTACAGTAGTCTCATTTCACTTTTACTGTATGTACACTGTGTGTAACTTATTGTGCTTTCATGTGTATGCTGTTAAGACTCATGCACATACCAATACAAAACATAACTATAATCCAGTTGTCTAACAATGGTTTGATCTGATTGTGCTCATACACTTTTTGTAATTTACCACACCACAATCTATCATAATTCCATAGATTATTTATTGGATTTATTAATTATAAATTATTTGTGGAGTTGACATACGTGACACACACACGCACACCGAGAGAGAGAGAGAGAGAGAGAGAGAGAGAAAAAGGGGGAGGTATTCAAATTATGCATGAATAAATCCTGCACCAATCTGTCTCTCTCTTCCTCTTTTCCTCTCTCTCTCCCCCTCCCTCCTGCACCGTTGGACAGTTCACCGTACAGGTGCGAGCGAGCGGCGGCTCGAGCAGCGGCTCCTCCAATTAGGAGCGTTGAGCGTGACCACGTGAACAAATCCCGTTGTCTAAATTCCCGTTCAGCGGCGAGCAGCTCGGAGTGAGCGGCAGCGCTGAAAGCCACACAGAGTGGGAAGTAATAACGGCAGGCTGAACGGGAACGGTGTGCAGGTAAATTGCTTACACTTTTTCTGCCTTCACCCCCCCCTCTCAGCAGCTCTGTTGGGATGGTGTGCGGTTCAGACGCGTGGACTCTGGGACAGGATGTGTTGGATTAAATTTGCTGTCGCTTGCGGGTGATTTCTCTCTGCTCTCCTCCGATCCGCGGACAGGACAAACAGCATCATCGGCTGGTTGCTCTGCACCGTCTGCGCATTGAAACTCAGCCACCGTGCTCCTCCCTCCCACCTCCCCTCTCTCCCTTTCTCTCTCCCCTCTTGTCTCTCGCAGGCACACGAGGCTATTGATAGTTGACAGAAGCCTTGTAATCCCTGACTGATCTGGCTGACCGGCCACAGCCATTTGCGAAGCAAGAATGTTGATTGAACTTTATTTTGCTTGGAGATTTGTTTTAATTGGTAACGCCCGCATAGATTGACGCCTTGCAGGAGGGGAAGGAGCGTGTGTGAGAGACGTCTTTTGGTGCTGCATGCAACCAAGGCAAGCAGAGGCAAGCTTTTATTGCTGAATTATTTATAAGACTGTCTGGGAGAGAGTAATGCTCTTCTTGGATGGAGAGGGAGTCGTGGTCGAGATGTACTCCTAGGTTATTTCTAATCGTTATTTCTCGTAGTTTTTACTTAAATGAAGCATGTTTTCTTTTATTGTATTTGATCTAATTTTATGGTGTTTTCTTTTTTATTGGTTAGGGAGGCTAAAGAAGTCAAATGAAGTGCTGACACAGTTAGCAGAAAAATCAATCAGTTGGTCAACCAAGGAAATTATTTTGGTAACCAGTTCATTTTCATTATTAAACGTTAGTGTAACTCATGTATGAGGTAAAAACAAACAAACAAACAAAAAAACAAAACGAGAATTCTCTGATGTATATCACTACAGATTAAAGATCTTTGAGATATGGACTGTTAAATGAACAAAATAAGCTATTTGAAATTTTGTTATTGACATGTTTCACTATTTTATGACATATCTGAAAAATATTGACGGGTTAATTGATGATAAAAAAAATAATTAATAGTTGTCCCAAAATTAATTAAATTAGCATTAACCATTAACCAAGTATCTCTGTAGCTCTGTATCTGATAGTCAGTCAGTATCTACAAATATGTGGTTGTGTATACTGCTGTTAGTTTGCCTCCTCAGAAATGTAAATAAATAGACCTAGATATGAATAAATAAATAAATAAATAAATAAATTTACCCTGCTATGTTTCTGTCTATTTTTTTTTTTACAGCCCTACTCCACCGGAATGAATCGACCCAGTCCGCGCCTGCGCACTCTGACCACCATTCATCAGTAGGGATCTTTCCCTGTTCCTCTTGTCTCGTGCGAGAGAAGAGAAACCAGCAGGCGGCTCCGGGCTCGCGCTCGTTGCCCCGGTTGTCAAGGCACTGGCACTCTGACTTCTCCTCGCGGCGGCAGGACGTTGACAGCTCAGATCGGATTCAACTCGGATTTTTTCGCCTCTTTTTCTTTTACCTCTTTGGATTTCTATGTTTTTGGCGGCAGTGACGGACTCTCAACAGCGTGTTACCAACAACGTAAGTCGGTTGATATTTTCCTTTCTAGCTGTGTTTTCTCAATTCAACTTCTACGGGAGTTTTTGGTTGATTTTCTTTGTATATCTCGCTCGGAAGTTAAACTACTTAATGTTGTTTCGGTGTCTGTTTATGTGCGCTTGCTTTCGCTTTTTTTTTTAGTCCCCGTGGTGAGAACAAAAAGAGGAACTGCACGTGATAAACCTTACTCATATTTCCAACATATCCACATTGTGTTTTAGTGTTTGTGTCGGTGTTTGCGGGATGTTTTGCCAAGAATACACTGAGACGAGGAGAGGAGAGGAGAGGTTGTTTGACTGTAGCTCATCTTTTACAGCAGGTGTCTTGATAGCTACTTCCGCACTGTGCTGCGAGATATCGACCGTATGCAAAGCTATAAGTCTTTTTTTTTAGCTTAAATACTTTCTCGTACTCTTGTTAGGGTTATTTAAAGTGTGTTTCTTGTGTGTTAGCTAACTATTATTGTGGTTTCATTGTTTGTTTCTTTTCCTCTTTTTGTCCACCTTTACGGTACTACTGTTTTAGGGAACTAAAACTAAAGTTATTGAAGCATTGTGTTTCATCATTGAGGTTATTTCCTCTTATAATATACCTTCTCTGTTCACTCTGTGTGTGTGTGTGGGGTGGGGGGGGATCAAGTGAATGACAGTGAAAGAAAGAAAAATGCTGAACTGCTCTCTCACACTTCTTGCTGAACCAGCTTGTTGGCATACCTTAATCCTGTTGAAGTAGTAGTAAAATAAAACCTTATTTCTGTCTTACAACAACAACAAAAAAATACAACAATAGGCGTATCGGCTTGTCAGCGTACAAAGGTCTCCACACCTTCTCTGTGTCAGTGTCCTGCAAAACTTTCATGCTGAAAAAGCAGAATTTTTGCAGCATTTTTCTTGTCATATCTGTCTGATGTGTTGACAGTTTTGTATTTCTGCACTGACTGTATTTAGCTGCGTTTGTTCTCCGCTGTGGTCTGGTGGTAATCAGTGGTCTGTGCTGGTTTCGGTAGTTCAGTATCAGTTCTTTGTGCCTGGTGGTCTCCAGGCTTGACTAATAGCCTGTTGCCTTTGGGTTATTTTTGTTTTGCTCCACCCTGTTTCATGGTGCAGGAGGTGTCCCTGCTAACACGCTCAGCCACACCTGGCCTGGTTAGAAAGAGAAATGTAGGGTGTCTTTGTATTAATGCCCAGCCCTTGCTCTACTTGCCTAGATAGAGTTGATTTATGGAGTAGAAACACATGGTTGTTGCTTGTTACAGCCATATAATGCTCCTCTTGTGCTGCACACAGTGAACTTTATGAATGTGTATGGTTAGAGGAGAGATGGAGTTATTGCGTCCTTGCTTATTTTCTGCGATGGAATGTAATGGATAAATATCTAGCGGCAGCCTTTCAAAGTGAGCAGAGTACCAAGGATACGGCAGAGAAAGTGTGTGTGTGTGTATTTGTGTGTACCTGTGTGGTTGAGTGTATATGCTCCAGGCCCCCCATGAGCACTTTCACAGACTCTTTCTCGTAAGCATTGACTTGGCAGTGAACTCTCTATCAGTATCGACGCGATAAGAGGATGAGAAGGAAGGAGAGCGAGCTCGTATTATATGATGCACAATCTGTCTTTGTCTCTTTCAGGATATCTTTCTTTGAGCATTGTTTTCTCCTGGTATTTATTTAGTTTTTCTACTTGTTTCTTTTGGAGAATCTTTTTCTCTTGACATTAATTCGAGCTTTTCTTTGTTGTGTTATTTCTTATTGTACACTATTTTTTTTTTCTGATTATTTCACTTGGCATCTTTAGCCGTTTTCTAAAATTACTTTGTCTTCTTACACCCAGAAATTAGACCGACATAAGATTTTAGTCGTCGCCTTAGTGCATCATTTAGTTATGTTTAATTTATTTTAAATTGAATTCAATCTAAAAATAAAAAGGACATGATAAATTCAATACTTTTTTCTTTCATCTGTGTTAAATCAAACATTTCTACGTCAAAACACCATTAAAAAGCATAATCAACCGGAATTATTGAATGTTTTGTACATAAAATATGCTTCTATATTTAGCTTTTGGTGTTTGATTTTTCTAGTCTTCAACATGTGATTGAAGCACAGTGGATTTGGATTTAATTTGCACTAATGGATCTTACTTGGGACCCAGATTAAGGACTCCTAGAGAACTGGCAGCACATAGGTACACATACACGACACATCCTGTACACTGAGCATGCATTGCAAACACGCACGCACAAAGTGGAGTGACAACTCAAAAAACGACCACAAACCAGAAAATCACATTTCCGTCAGGTAAATTTGTTTGAATTTATTACACACTCAGCCAGGTAAACAATCAGTCCAGTTAGTTTTATTCACAAATCACAAATTCTCCTTGAAGGGTTTTACAATCTGTGCAGCATAAAAGACCCTCTGTCCTCGGAAAAACTTCCACCTTGGGGGGAAAAAAGGAAGAAACTCCAGAAAGAGATCCTAAAAAAATTAAAATGCCTGGTCTGTCTGTCCTTTCCAGTCTCAAGTTTGTTGTCTTCCACGTGTCTGTCTGCTGTCATCTCTGTATATCTTCAGCTCTTTTTTTTGTCTGCACACCCATCTGTGTGTAAGTGTCTGTTTTATGTACGCCTGGAAGCAGCATCACGGTCCCTCGACTGCTCCGGTTCTGGATTGTTTTATGTTATGTTCTTGGGTTAAACAGTTTAGGATCTCAGTAATATACACTCAGTAGCAGAGGACATGCGTCAGCTTCATGGGATGTGTCTTTCTCCTGCCACTGCCTCTGCAGCGTGTGTGTATTCTGGTGCCCAGTGCCTGTCAGCGAAACAGGAGTCTACCCACCAGTTCTCAGATTCTAGCATGCAGCAGCACATTTAGAGTCTCATCTGGCAAGGAAATGTAGCACTAATCCAATTGGCTGGAGCTTTAGTAAAAGCTTTTCTAATTGGCCGATATGGCAGCTGGCTGCCAAGGTTCCTGTAAGCACAACAGGGAGTTGGGGAGAGTCCCAGTGGTGCTGTGGTGCAGAAGAGACTGAACAAAGGGCAGATAGCAGAGAGTGTTTTGAATATTCCTCCACATGACAGTATTGAGGGACCCACCTGCACCCTGCTGACTCAGATCCACCCAGATGACCATATCTCATTCTCTGCCGTGCTGTTTGCCAAACGCACATGCAAATACACAGACGCACACATGCAAACACACACACACACACACTCCCCCTTGCATTCCATCTGCAGGAACAGGAATGGCTTTCATCATACAAACATGTTTGAGGAAACATCTTCCCCAACCGGCTAAGGCGCAAAGCCGTTATCACAGGAACACTGACTGTGTGTATGTGTGTGTGTGTGTGTGTGTGTGTGTATGTGTGTGTGTGTGTTACAAGAGGAAGAGCGGATCTTTGCAGACAAAAAGACTACCAACAGCCACTGCGACCATTCCTGTTTCCTTTCACCTCTGTGTGGAATCCAGGAATAGCTCAGAGTGACAAGAGATGAGAGAGAAACAAAGAGTGAGACAGACAGAGGCAGTGAGTGTGTGAGATGGCCATGTAAGGTTTCCTGCACCACAGCTTGCACCACTCCAGACAAATACTGGACCTGAAATGAACTGTTCAGGGTTCGGTTTCTCAAGTCCCTGTTAACTTGAACTTTGGCTTTGTGTGGCTGCTTGACAATAAAACAAAGGCGGCCTTCAGCATAAGATGCATTAGGGAATTTAGAGAAATAATAGTGAGCTCCTCCTGAGAGGGATGACTTGTTTTGTTTGTATTCTCATTTTATTCATATGTATAATAGCAGTGTTGCTGCTTAATGTACTGTATATGATGGATTAATTTCCCATAAGGCCTATGAAATATCCAAAGAAGTTGTCATTGTTCTGCTAGTTACTGCAGCTTTTTATACGGATATAGTGCTTAACAGTACACATAATTTAAACGTCAAAAAGTTTTGTGTCTTCTTTGTGCTTAGCCATGCCAAGAGTGCTGTAATAACTGGTAATGAAACCTGATATTTGGATTCTTTATTAAGTAATCAGTGTATTGGTAGTATCTAAAATGAAATTTGATAGCTTGAATTACTGCAGCTGTTGCGCACACACACATCAAAAACTCCAAAAATCAATTGCGAAATTAAATGTAGAAGCCGCCTTAATACAAAGTTGGTCAATTTATTACACGTTGTTTTCTCGGAGATTGAGTTCGGTGTTTCTTTAATCAGTGAGGCCAGTGAAGAACAAATGACATGCAGCAGAGTTTGTTTGTCATCTTTGCTTTGCACAAAGAATTGAAAATCAAATGTTGACATATTTTATCACTGGGGGAAAAAGCTCCAGATGGCATTGTAAAGCACTTCATGCGGGTTTATGTAGAATCCCTGTTCTACAAGTGAGATGAAGCTCAAAGAGCATACTGACCCTGAAGGAAAATCCATTCACTCCTTCAGTAGAATTACATGCATGGACATGAATGTCATCATTTTTTGATTATTGGAATAATAATGTGAAATATCAACAGGGAAAACAATCTTCATTTTTGATTATCAGTGCAAATTCAAGACTAAAAATGATCTAATAAATCACACACAATGTCACAGACATCATTACATGTCAAACCTAGTTTACCTAGTTTCCATTACTGTAAACATGCTCATTTGCTTGATTGAAGTGTGTATGACTAATGTTTTAATTTTAAAATCTTGACAGAATTTGAGCCACATGTTGCTCAGCTATTTGAGTATCACCGCTCTCCAGTGTCATTGGGTGAAGGCCATATTTGTCGAGTGAAGCTTTCAGAAGTCCACTCTCTGCATATTCCATTACACTTGCTGATGTGATGATGGATTTGCCAGGAGAGAGGTTGTTGTGATGGACGTGGGCGAGGAGAGCTGAGAATGTGTCTTTTCATCGCTGTTATTGCGTTTATTGTCGGGTTTGTTAGAGTGCTGTGAGCTGACCACACTAGTTAGGTGTTATTTTAACTTGTTAATAAGACCACATCTTCAACATTATTGATGATCCTCCAAGTATAGGCATAGATGGGAAGCATAGAACAAGATTGAGCAATGTTGCTGTTATTCAGTCTCTTATTTTTGCTGTAAATCTCCGCTTCTTAGTAGACACTGTCAAAATAAATCAAAATAGAAAACACACATCAAGATGAAGAGAGTGGAGATTGTGGAAGGAGGGAATTACCCCAAAATCCCACCGGGCATGTCTGAGATGCGTTCACCGGCACTGATCGGGCCGTTCTAGACATCGCTTGTGATCCCACCAGAAGCGCCGCAGTGTGTTTTAGAAGCGTCCCAGAAGCGTCTTTCTGCTTTGCTCTGCAGAGAATACGCAGCTGTTTTATAGCAAAAACAGATAAAAATGAAACAATTTAACTACGTAGCTTAGTTATCCATGGTGGAAACACACAAACCAAAGGCGAAATGACCAAATCAGAGCAAGTTAACAAAGTCTGCTGGGCAAAACGGACGGCTGCAACCTCAAAGAGCCTTGCCCAAGAAATTTAGGGGTTAGTTTCATCCATTCACAGTTACACACTTACCCATAACTTGATTGCTGTGGATACCTAGATGAAGGTAATAGCTTGATTTAGACATTTACATGCTTCATAAGTAGACTTACTCAATTTAGCTTACATAAGTGGATAGATGGCTGAATAAATCTCCGTTTGTGCCAGTGATCTTTTATTGTTTTCACTTTTGATTAATTCACTGAGGTCCAATTCATTGAACTCATTCATTTCAACTGCCAAGCACAGTTCTAAGATGAAGTATTACTGCGCCGCTAATGTCAGTGTGAGAACCTGGCTGAGGTTTCTTTACATTATTATTACAATAATCAGAATGTTGTATTTCTCTGGCTTTAGTAACTACTGAAGGAGTGAATGGATTGGGTGAAGATAATCACCCAGTTTGACTGTTTGATACTGGAAGCCATCTGCTCAATTACTCAGCTACTGTAGCTTCAGTGTCACCTCTCTGCTCTGCCTTGTGCACACACACACACACACACACACACACGTACTGACAACAACATATAACATGCATACTGCACACATGTTGATAACCCATTTACTCAGACCCCAACCAAACTCTTTTTGAAGCTCCCTCTCTCTCTCACACACACATGCACATACACAAACCCCACCCATATCCCTGTCTTCTAATGTCCCGGCTCTGCTTACTGCGTCAAAAAGAGCTGAGATCAGGGAAACCATAGCTTGCCCTCATTGAGACTTCCTGGAAGATCAGCTATTTATTCAAACCATGCAGACCATGTTTGGACTGTAACTGGAAGGTTGCCAGTTTGAACCCTGGTATGGTTTGACAGATTTGGTTAAACCAAGCTACTGATAAGGTGCCATAAAGCAAGGCAGTCACCTCCATTTGCTTAGTTGGGGGTTATATTGAGAATGTTTTTACAATTTAAAAGTATATATATGTGTTTAGGATAACGTGTGTATGCTTCAAATACATTGGTTTATTTTTTAAAAACTGAGAATAACTAACTATGTAACAGAAAACTCACCATGTTTCAACCATAGACTGCATAAATAAAAATGGACTCATAGGCCATCCTGGCAATCCTGACTCTGCCGGCTCCTGGCTAATCCAAAAATGTGGAGCGTAGGTGGAGCTAAAGCAGGCCAAATGAAGCCTGGTTGCTGAAACCAGCCATCTGTGACCTTACCCACCTGTCACACAAAGCGGTCATGCCCTTAAATGCATAACTTTAAGCCATAATAAAATTTGATCGGGTGAGAATTATAAAAATTCACCCTCAGTACAGTTGTCATGAATGGGGAAATTAGCTATAGAGACCAAAACTGTCTTTTTGTACCAGGCTGTAAACATGTTTATTTAACATGGGGTGTTATGGAGACTTGCTTCTGGAGCCAGTGGCCGTTTGAGGAACTGCAGCTTTTGGCACTTCCATGTTGGCTTAATTTGCCAGTCACGGAGATGGTTTTAACTGTGATAGACTGCGTTGTGATGAGTTTCATCTGTCACCATTAAGTCTCCATTCATTTTTCTTATTAATACATCAGACAGGGCAGATGAAGGGTTGTTGGCTACCCTTTTTTGTTAACAAACATGAAAAATACTGCCAACTCTTGTAGGTTTGTAGTGTCTGTTGATGCCTTGTAAAAACATGATCCAGCTCAATCTGCCTTAATCAGCAAACTGCGCTGAACATTGCATGGATCATCTTGTTATTTTCAGCCCAAAGAGGAAATTGTTTCTGCAGTGTAGATATGACATGGCACCATTTACCCTTTGTCTTTCTCTCCTTTACGTCACAGAAAAATGACAGAAAAGAGTAACCAGTTACAGAGGAGGACGGCGGTGTTGAGAATTTCCTCTTTTCATGGACAGCTTTAACTTATTGTGTGTACGAGTGTGAAAAAGAGAAGTACTGAAACACAGCATGCCTGGTCACTCATTGAGCCTTACCTTAATAAAATTACTACTTGGATATTTCAGGGTTATACTCTAAAGAACTGTCGGTAAGTCTGTCTTTGTTAAACCAATTGAAAGCATGCATTCATGCTGCTTAATGGGAGCAAGAAGGACACACGAAAAAGCCTTGAGAACACAGGCACTAGATGGAAATGGAAAAATTGTACTTCAGTTAAACGCAATGACGAAAAAAAAGAAATATCTTAATGATAATTTTGCTTTGTCTGCTTGCAGATACTATGTGTGCCTGCAGCAATATCTTCTCTCTACCATGATGACCCACTGACCAGTGTTAGCAGATTAATTGCTGCTTTCATGTTAAACTGTGTGTGTGTGTGTGTGTGTGTGTGTGTGTGTGTGTGTGTGTGTGTGTGTGTGTGTGTGTGTGTGTGTGTGTGTGTGTGTGTGTGTGTGTGAGAGAGAGAGATTTCTTTATCTGATTAGGAAGTTTATCTAATAAAGAGGGTTAGGGTTAAATTCTAGTTTCTCTTCTGTGCATGTGCACAGACCGTGCACTGACAAGCATAATAGCATAAGAGGATCACAAACAGAATGCATGCTATTTACATATGGACTACATGACTTCTTTTTTTTAAGGATTAAAGCTAAAATATATGATTGTTTTTAGTGCTAAAAAGCTGCCGAGATGAATAATACATCAGAAAATTGAGACAGATGACATTTGACAGTTCATTAACAGTTTTTAGTGCTTTATAAATGAAAGACACCAAACACACACTGGTTTCAGCTTCTGTAACCATTAGCAACGAGATGAAACAACATGCAACAAGCTACAAATTTTATTGTTAAATGTGACAAAATAATATATAGTACGTACAGTATCAATGATGTAAACTGATGCTGAGTAGGTGATGCTCTAGTAAGACTTGTATGTGTGTATGTGTAAATTCATGGACATGCAGAATGTAGAATCAGAGATATTAATGTACAGTAGACGCACATATTTGTGTCATATGCCTCAAAGCTACTGAGGTGTATCCAACCGTGTTTGTTGTGTTTGCTGAGAGGATGGGGAGAAAAAGCAGAGGATGCAACGGAGCAGCACACTCTTCCACACACACACACATGGCTGTGAGCAGACACATAGCACTTGCAGGGAAGCTTCACCGTATTTCTCCTGAGATCTTTTGGAGGCACATCATCGTCTCACTTCAGCACACACATCAGAATCAGCCTGACTTGCGTACGCACAGCCACCACTCAGCCAGCTGCCTTTGTGAATGTGTGTGTGTGTGGCTGTGAAAAACTGAGGACAGGAGAACAAGAGATGTACAGGCCTATATGTGCAAAAAGTGGTCATAGCATACAGCTCAATGTGTGTTGGGGGTTTTAAACACGGCACACACACACAAGGACAGGACACAGACCAGAATCAGAGAGCGAATAGACTCAGCTGCATGTGAATGAAAATCATGTTTCCTTCTCCAGTCCATGCATCATGAATCTTTTACATGTTCATCTATCAGTTTATCAAAATTCAAAGGTTGAAATGAAATCCACTTTCAGAACTTTACTTGACTCTTTGTCATCATTAAATCTATATCAGATCTTTTTCTGTCATGACATTTTGTCCACTCGTTTTAGCTCATGTTAGTTGCTGTGGATGTGTCTCAAATATTTTGCACTCAGCTGTGGGTTTTTGTGTGTAGGTGGGGAGAGATCATGAGCCACATCACATATATAAATAAATAACAACATAAAGATAATATTGAGAAAAGGAGCTTTGTAAATATATAATGTAAAGCACATACTGCACTCAACAACTTCGTTGTGTGAACAATACTGAAGCTACTGTGGGATGGACCTTTTATATTGGAAATGTTATGCTGGTCCAACTCACTGGCTTTTTCATCCCCAGCTTGTTAGAGCTATAGTCCGACAGCTCCCACACAGCTCAGTCTCTCTTGCCAGCTCAAGACGCAGAAAAAAAAACCAGTTTAAAACCAGTCGTGCAATGCGCACCTGTGATTGTAAACTGACATGAACAATAGCTGTAGCTCATTTGTTGTTTGGAGAGTTCAGCTGAAACAGAATGGTGTGTTACCATGCAGACGAAAGCTACAGCAATAACAAACATCTAACGGTGCCATCAGTCTGGCAGCGACACTAACCACTTGCTGTACTTTTTCTAGCTTTCAGCCTGAGCGAGTGTGGGCATGACATTGTGGTTACCAAGTGGGCACCTTCCTTCACAAATGACTCATTGAGTTAGAAACACGACACCTCAAGAGGGCTGAACAGCATCTGCCAGCGTCCCCGTAACACCCTCTTCTGTTCCCATTCTCAGCAGACCCAGTCACATCTCGTTGATATTGTGTCATGATCTTGGTTGCATGAGCTCCTCTTGCAGGAAGTTGCAAAACATTAGAGCTCTGTGTGCGGAACAAGCAGGCGGGTTCTGCTAAGTGGACCAAGCGTCAGCTCATTAGTGATAAAAAGAGATCTGATATGTCGCTGGGGGCCTTTATTCAGTAAATTACAAATTAAATCTAAAAAACGCAGCGAGTGTAGAGCTGCTAAACAGGGGATGTGATGTGGTGCTGCAGTTTCGATGAGCAGATAACAATACAAAGACCATGATAGTGACTCATGTTCTTTAATCAAAAAGATATAATATGTCTTGCATTGCTTTATAATGTATTGACGCTGATGTTCATGGAAAAAGGAGCTGTCTCTCCCTAAAGTCATATAACATGCTGTACTGAGTCTAAAACAAGACGTTCCAAAGAGAAAATGATCTTCCCGGTGTGGTTTCCTCTGAGGGTGTATATCCAGTTTTTTTGTTAAGTGTGATGTAATGATATACTGTGAGCTGCAATATATTTTAAAACTCATATTATGGAGTATTTGATCAAAATGTCTATTGCTCTTTATAACAAATGTCGATCTGATCTGTTCTCCAGAGAGATTGGGATGTTTGCTCTCCATGGTGCTGAAATTCTCTGTTTTTTTTCAGACGAGATTAATAATCGTCTGTGTTTGAATTAGCTTTTGTTCAACTTGATTGATATCAGACGCACATAAATCTTTTATTAGCCATTATAACGGTTGCTGGACTCGTCTGCTGTCCTGTCAGCAGCAACCCACGGTGTTGGACTTGTGCTATGCGTGATTTTTGTGATTAAAGCTAGTGTGTTTGTGTTTGTAGTGTGTCACTTTTGATCTGCATCTCTCTGCTGTAGTGTCAGGCTTATTTTCCAAATGGTGCAGACCTGAATCCGTGCATTTCCACCCTACTCAGGACTTCTTTTTTTTTTCTACAGTGGTATGTTGATTGTTTGTTTGAATATTTAACAGCATTAGTGATCATTTCATGGACCACTTTGTTGATTCTTAGAAAAATAGTTATTCAGTGGAATGTGTACAAGGTCAAATCTGTTGTTTGCTTTGTTCTGTTTTTGTTTGTTATTGACATTTGCTATGTCAGATGGGTATTTCTGTTTCTCATTTGTCTGTTTAATGTGCTTTTATTGGAGCGTCACAGGCGGTGGATTTGGAAAGGATAATGGATTTAGGTGGGACTATTCGCTTTAGGAGGAAAGCTCCTTTCACCTGCAAGAAGATGATGCACTTTGATATTTAAACAATGTTTTGAGTCTGCAAGAGTAACAGTGAAAGAAACACATAATTAAACAGGAAAAACTGGGCACAGGTGGAGGCTGTAGTTAATTAGGAATCCATGCCAGGTATACTTCACTGCTTTCCCGTCCACAGTGCTGTCAGTCGCTTAATGATGACGAGAAGATGTAGACTTCAAAGAGAGAGAGGTAGCAAATGACTTTCAAGGCACGTCAGGGGGGAAAAGGCAAAATATCAAGTGTGGAAATGGGTTGTCTGAATAACTTCCCTTCACCAACAGAGCTGTGCGCCCTTCAGACTGAGGGAAACATCTCCTTCAAGATCTGTCTGCTTTGGGACGGCCAAAAGCGAGGCGTGTTTTCGCCTAACTGTAATGGACCGACCCAAACGAGCAGCAAACTTGAGAGGCGAGTCATTTATCTGGATGAAATGAAAGGTGCATGAGAGAGCGATGAGCTCAGACACATTGAATTAGCATGCGCATGTCGTACTCATCCTGCCTTAGCGAGGATACTCGATATTTTTTCCTCTTGCGGCTCTTTTCCTGCGCCGGGATCTTCAATCTTCAATTTAATTTGAAACAGGAGTAGGGAATTAAGGTTAAGCAGTTTGGACACATATACAGTGTGGTCATTAGAGGGTAGCAGAGGGGTGGAGCAGGGCTCACGGACAGTATGTTGAGTCTGATCACTTTGGCACAAGATGCTCTCCTTTGACATGGATTATTAGTATGTGGCTTTTCTCTAGTGTCTTTATAGTGTGACGGAGGGTTAAAGAGGAGGGTGGCTGGACCTTCAGTAGTAAAAAAATGATTCAAAAGAAATGTGTTCCTCTCCATTTAAGAATTAACACTACCTTTATCCAACTGTTCAAAGGTTTACGGTACCCTGCCAGGTCTACCAGCTGACTTACTAGCTACTGTTTGCAAATATAGTCATGTTCTGTTTTAGTTAAATACTGGTTTCCTCTGTAGACATGCAACAGTAAATGAAACTGTTTACCATTTCAGCTTTGCAGATTGAATTTTTTGTGGACACTTAAACCAAACGACTCTGAAAATGAAAGGAAATATATTTTCTTCTTTAAAGATTGCAGTCACACAGCAGCGTGTTTGCTGTTTTTGCATTAGTCATTATTGATTTGTTAAATTTAGACAGGCACAACACCCATAGACGCAGTCGCCTATGTATTGTCAGTTACTAAGACATTCTTTCTCCGCAAAATATACAAATGTCATTGTTAGTATAAATCCGTGCAAAACTGGAAGTTCCTGTTTCCTTTTCTCATGAGATTAAGAACACTGCCTCCTGTGTAATGTCAGCCTCATTTCAAACCCTGCGCTCGTTTCAGCACTGCTGAGTGAATAGGACTGTTAACACGGAGGACAGGATTGCATTTTCTCACTGTGTGTGTAGTTCTAGTCAGACTTCAGAATTTATCCATGGATTTTTGTGTTTTGTGCACTCTAAACTGTGTCTAAATTGTTTCAGGGCTGCAGCGTAATGTATGTCACAGTGAGTGCTTTGTAGTAAAGTGGGTTGAATTGTTTCTTAAAGAGCAAAGTCTCAGTAAAGAAGGGAGATTTTAGCTCTGCTAGCCTCTCGGTCATAAAACAGCTTTATTGTTTTAACGCTTATGGACTTTGAACTTTCCAGTTAGTGGATTCTAAACAATACATATAATTGTTTTCTTTGTGAAACATAAAGCAGAAACAACTAGTAGTTATGCGGGCGGTGAAATGAAAGGAAACAGATACACATGGACAAACACTGGCTAAAACTTGCAGTAATGTAAGAACCGAGCAGTGCTTACAGTATTCATATGAATTAAAAGAGTAAGGAATACTGTTAATGCCACCAAGCACTGTGTTCGTTAGTATCAAAACTGTAAGAAATACAAACTTTAAATATAGTTTGAAATACTCGTTCTTGAATGTGACAGTCTTCAGTTTAAGCTCACCTAGTCTGTCTCTTCCTTTCCGAATAATCACATGAATCCGTGAAAGTGAATTATTTTCTGGAAAGTTTTGCAGCTCACTATGAATTGTTTACACACCACAGCACACAATCCAACATTTCTCACTTTTCCACAAAAACAGACTTACAGAAGCTGCATAGTGCTTTCTCTCAGAGACCCTGAGTAATTACTTGCTGTCAAAGATCTACTGTAGCAACACTGTAGTGCAGTGTTTCTTCAGCTAAAGGCCTCCACATGACAAGGATAATATTATGTTTTTTATTCACTGGGATAGGCTAAAGTTACTCTTTGGGTCCTGGGTCTAAAAGACTGCAGTGTGCCACTGCACCATTAAGATATATCCAAGTTATTTAACCAATAACTATTTCTCTCCTTCGCTTCCATACAAATGTAAACAGCCTGTGCCACCCTTGTCACTATCGCACATATACTCCAATACACAAAGCTCTTCTTTTGCACAAACACAAATACAGCAGGGGGTTTAGATCAAAAACATGGAACCCTGGAGGACTGCTGCAGCGCATTACATATGCTGTAGTCAGCTCAGGCTATTTCTGTTGCCTCTAGTCAGCCAGCCAAGAAGCAGCCCTGCCCATTTTGGACCAGCCCTGCAGGTTAATCCATCGAGGCCTTGAGTCCTTAATCAGCTCTGGACTCATTTTAAGTAAATTTAGCTCTATCCAGGCACTTGCATGCCTGATTTCATAGTGAAGATTAGGTAATCTACATATAGTTAACTAGAAATAAAAGGAACAAAGAGGTAAAGGTTAGCTTAATTATTCTGCAGCACACTGACCTTCACTGAGGATTTATTTGCATACTCCTTTTTTCACATTATTGCTTACCTTTGCCAAAAGAATTGTCATGTTCTGGTTGTTTGAGTTCAAGACAAAATACACAGGTGGGAAATCCCCCAGTGCAAGAGCGCTCCTATATTAATTTGTCTTCTAGATGTATGGCGGTGGCTAACACACACACACACACATACAGCTAGTGCAGTACAGTAGCCTGATAAATAGTCTGTAGAATAGTTAGCATGCTTACAGCATTCTTCATCAATAAAGATTTTAATTACTGCTCAGAAGTGCTGATCTTTGCACATTGTATGCTTTATGGGTTACTCTCGTAGCTGCGATGTTGACTGAGGCAACAGTAAAAAACCCAGAAACATGGCAGACTATGAAATATTTGGTGCATGGGTTTACATTTCATAGATTAAAAACTGAGAGAGGAATTATGGAAATGCTTCATGGTGTCTTTGTAATTTAGAGTCCATCTGAAAATAGCTTCTATGTCGAAAGCATTTAAAAATGGTTGGTTTTGTCCAGTTATGTAAACAAATAATCCTTAATCCTCAGATCTTTAACCCACAGTAGCTGCACACTGGAGAGAAGAAGAATACCATGCTATGCTTTGATTGTCAGGTGCACAGGCTGAGATAGAAGTGGGATGGATTTGATGGATGGAAATGGAGCAAAGTGTGGACCAGAATAGAAGACAAAATGTGAATGGAGGTAATTCATACACGATAAGATTAAAAAATATGGGGAATAGGGGGAAAGTCCAAAAGGAAAAGGGGAGAGACACATTAAGCAAAGCAGCATGTGACCAAAAACTATGGACAAAATAATTAAGTAACTTGACAACAATATTGCTGTAAATTAATTTGTAAATGAGCCTAATTAGAATCTTAATTAAATCATGTTTTTGGAGGCCCAGTAAATTGCCAAGTAATGTTTTAAGATGACACGGTGAGCCAATCAGGACTGATTTTTGCGCCACAGACTGCAATTAAATAGCTTGACTTAATACACTCTTCTAATTTCTACAAGGTTATCAGTCACTTTCACCACCATCAGTGGTTCAAGATGTGTCACATTGCTTAATTGCTCAGTAATTGCTGCATTATTATTACATTAACTCACAATGCGTTTACACACCCAAGTTCCATTCACCGCATTAAGTGGGATGTGGGATAGAGATGTGTATTTACAGTGAGAGAAAAGAGAAAGGAAGACCGAGAGTAGGGTTAATTGCAAGAGAGGATCTCGGGAGCAGAAAGTGAGAGTGTATGTGATAAAGTCGAGGCTCTGTTTATTAGCGGATAGAGGAAAGGAACAGAGTGTAAACAAAGGAACTAGAGATGGAGGACGGGGAGATGAAAAGATGTGGAAGGATGGGGAGGACAGACTATTAGGAGGATGGTTGGATGGATGGATAGATGAACAAACATGGAATGGATGTGCACAGAGAGTCTTAACAGCCTAAGGTGAAGAGAGACTGACTTCTGCTTCACAATACCACCGACTGAATTTATGTGATACCTCTCCCTCTCTCTCCTCTCTCTCTCCTCTCTCTCTCTCTCTCTCTCTCTCTGGGAATTCTCTGACCCAGTTAGCTCCTCCACCAGGCAGCAGCAGAGTTATTTTTACATATTAACAGGAGACAATACTTTGTCCTCTGCTCGTCCTCCCCTCATCTGTGCTTCCTTCCGCTCTTCTCCTCCTCCATCTTAGCTGTTCTCACCCTTTTGTACCATCCATATTTTTCTGTATTTGTCTCTCTTGCATCCCTAAAACGGGACAAAGGATCGGCGGTTCATCAACCTCTTGCTTTTTTTTTTATTATTACAATAAAGTGAGCAAAATTTTTAGGTAATTACGCCACAAAAAAACAAAAGCAAATCACAAATAAGTCCTTTTTGATTATACACTTGGGATTTGACATACAGCATGTTGGTGTGTGGCTAAGAACAAGAAGGGAAAGAGCAATGTGTCAGAATTTGCATTTCAATGCAGAATGCATGAACAGACATGCAGTACGATGCAGTATGATGCAGTATGACAAGACATCAAACATGCAGTATGATACATGAACAGATGCTACTTTATATGACCAAGTGGAGCCAGGAGGAAACCTCTCTGGACCTAAATTTTGTGTCTTACATCACAAAAATTGCGTCTGAATTCCTTCTCTCATTCAGTCATTCATTCATACTAATAGTTTGCTCAGGTATGGAGCCATAGATAAAGATTTCAGACACATTGTTTTGTGTCTTCATCGGCAGGTGTAGAGTCACACGGTGGTGAATGGTTGTTTGTGTCTATGTGTTAGCCCTGTGATGAACTGCCAGCTTGTTCAGGGTGTATCCCACATTACCCCGGATGGATGGATAATCATGCGATGCATTGCATTATGGGACTGTTAGCCCAAAGTAGTGTCCATGCTGTGAGAACTACCTTTTTCATTCCATTTTTTTTCCAGGCACTATATATTAAATTTCACACTCAAATGAAATGAAAAGGGAAATTGTAAGATTTGGAGAATTCATATAAATAACCAACACAGCATTCATTCATTATATCTGCATCCTATTTCCTTTTATTGAATCTTTCTTAAATGTCACCCTCCACCTTCACCTATACCTCTCCTCTCCTCTCCTCTCCTCTCCTCTCCAGAGAGTAAAGGGAGAGTGGTTGCAGGTGTAGACAGGTCATCTATTCGTCTCCTAATGATGATGGATGGCGGGACTGCAGAGAGCGAGAACAGAGAGAAAAGTGGAGCGATGCAGGGGGATAAAGAAATAGCAGAGTAAGAGAAGACTGTGTTTGTATTTGTCTGCTGGCGGGCAGATGGTGAGAGTTTTAGTGATATGTTGATCCTCAAGTGTTTGTATCATCCTTGTCATCTACCTGATAGCAAACAAACACACACACACACACTTGCATCTGTGTGGTGTGCGTGCCAGGTGACATCTGCTATAGTGCATCAAGAACACACATCTAAAAACACACTTGAGCATGCACACACACACACACATAGTCCCATCTCTGTCAGTCCTGACTTTTCTGTCCTGTTTACAGAAGTAGGCGAAGGTGTTGGCAATCTTTTGGGGTGTTCTTACACTCTTGCTTGCTCTCCTTTTCACAAACACACACACACACACACTCATTTTCACATCTCTGATCTCTACTCACTCCATCGGTGCTGTACTCTGATGCTGTATTTTAGCGGCATAATTGTTTTTCTAAAATCTTTGCATGATCTCTGTACGGATTGACAGTGGTTTGTTTAGTAAACAGTAAATCACTGCATCTTTGCAGATTATCACATCAGATTAGATTAGACTATCAGAGAATTATCAATGCGTAGCGAACACACACTCAAAGAGAGAAAGGCTGTTGAAAGTATGCAAAAGGATTAATCACACAATCTTTATTTTCTTTGTGTTGTGTGATAAGAGCCTGATTAAAAAAAAAATAGAATAAATGTTATATTATTAGAAGTAGGTCAATAGGTAATGATTATTGTTGCTATCATAGGAAATGGACGGCATTTACATAGCACCTTTCAAGTCTTCAAACCACTGAAAGCGCTTTACACTACGTCAGCATTCACCCATTCACACATGCATTTATACACTGGTGGTAGAGGCTGCCATGCAATCACAGAGAGTAATGCTCATTTACATATATAGTATTGTTTGCTGACCGGAGGGTAGAAGCCAATCTTCCGATTAGTGGACAATTCACTCTATTTCTAAGCCACAGCCGCCCCCATCATTGTCCGTAAAGTTGAATGACCAATACAATCTCCCAGAGCTGAAGGTGAGATCCTCAAATGGCTTATTTTGTCCTGACAACAGTCAGAAACTTAAAGATATTTGGTTTATAAGCATAGAAAGCAGAGAAAAATGACAAATCCTCACGCTAAGAAGTTTGTAACTGTAGGTGCAGGTGTAAACTTCAATACTCTTTTATTACCAAAACATGTTTGTACTACCGAATCTTAAAAACGGATAAAAAATAAGATAATTCCTGGCACCAAAATGTTGCTAGTTTTAGACATTGTACTTTTAGAAGTATACTACTGTTACATTGTCTGACAAATGATTCATTTACCTCCTAATCTCAGAAGCTGATCAAACCAACTCTGCCGTAGCAGCTGATGCCGTAGGATGCTTTGTTGATGTATGGCAAAAAAGGGGGGCACAGTCCATACTGCGCACTCACAATAGAAGCCAAGTTGCTCTTCAGACATTCTGTCGGTTCTGAATGGGAAGGCATGTGTGGGGTCGCACAGTCATATCCTCCACACTACAGTTATTTTTCTCACAGACCGCCCTCCTCTCAGCACGGCTCACCTCTCCACTATCTCACACCTTCCCGTCTCAGATGTCCAATAGGAGTGTGAATGTAAGGTTGACAGATAGGAAGTGTTAAGACCCCATCTGGTGGGGTTACCACACAGCACACACACCGACACACACACACACACACAGACAGAGTGGTAAAGTCTCACCCTTCCCAAAGTACAGACAAGGAGGCAGGCTGTAGCTATGGCAACCTAGAGAGAAGGGAAATAATTGGGTAAGGCTTGGATTTGTTAAGAGCTACTGAGCGCCTAGGGCGAGACTTAGTCACTCTTTCTCATTTGGTACATGTGTGAGAGCGGGTGAGAGAAACACAAGGAGTCAAGACTTCCTTTGCTTATCCCCCTTCCTGTCTGTCTGTCTGTCTCTCTGTCTGTCTGTCTGTCTGGTCTGTGCTCTGTTTGAGCACTCTGTCAATTATCAGGTTGGTATGATAGATCTGGGTGAGCTCGACATTTACTCACTGCAGCATGGTCTATAAACCTCGAAAAAGTCTGTGAATTGCATCCATTGGTTGCATACACTTGCATGCCTAATTGAATAAAATGAAACACTTCACAGGGGAGATACAAAGCAGCCGCAGGGTGACATCAAATAAGCCCAATGTTTCACTGAAAAAGGGGCATATGTTCACATTTTGCCTTTAGAGGAGAACTCTCAGTTTGTCTTGTGTCATTGAGAGTTTTATTACACTCTTGTGTCCTCTCTTACTCTTGATCTATCGGAAAGATTTGTGCTTGGTTACAGAAGTAATGAAACCTACATTATATCTCCCGTGGAAATGTTCAGACTGATCTAGCAGGAAGATTTTTAAACACCTTTTTAACAAGCTCAAATTAGCTGTCTGTCACTAACCTTGATGCAAAATCATCGTTTTAAACAATATAGTTAGGCACATAGAAATCCTGCAAAACTGTAACAAACAGTTTTGCAGGATACAAAACACAAAAAATTTGTTTTGAAGATTTGCGTGGTGAAAACAAATTCATTGGACAGTTAATTTCTTGATTAATTGATTATTCATTTAATTAAAAAATAGTGAAATTTCCTAAAGCCCAAGGAGACATCTTAAAATAGTTTTTTTGCCTTGCCAACAATCCAAAATCAAAAGATATTATCACATAAGACAAAAGAAAGCAGCAGATGCTCATGAAGTCACTGGAACCAATGAATGTTGGCAAAAAAATGACAAAATACTTTGAAATGAATTTCCACTTGATCAAGTAATTGCTGAATTGTTTGAGCTTTTGATAAAACACTGTATTTAAATAGAGGATCTCTAACAACTTCACCACATTAAACACTTCTCAGTAGTTTAATTTCCACAGATACAAAACAAACCTGTATCGGATATCATTCCAGCATAAAAAAAAGATATATTCCTCTGTATCGCACAGCCCTGCTGTCAGCCAACAATTATTCCTGTAACATCATCACATGAAATGCACATTTTCAACACATCAGAATATCTCTGGGATTTATGCATGTTCTGCTGCAGGTGCATTACTGTTAAACATTTAAGCCCCTGTTCCGCACTGAACGCAGAATCATTTGTGAGTACTGACTTTAGGGACCAACGCCTAGACGCACAAGTGTGCCCACAAACCAGCACGAATTGCTGCAGCTGTATAGATAACATAGAGAGGGTCTTAAGTGACGTTTGAAACAGAGGTGTCTTTGTAGATGTCAGATCACAACCGACAACTAGGGCTCGCTCTGTGTGTGTGTACTTTGGAGACTTTGTGCATGGATCCATGTCTGAATGAGTGTACAGTTCAGCTGTTATTAGAGCCCCGGCTCAGTGTCACACCAAACAAGCTTTGCTTAAATAAGCTGAATAACTCCTCTGGCTGTCCTCGCACCTTCAGGAAACATTTTAGCAAAGCAAAAAGTTGCTGCACCACTATTCCGCTTAGTACAGATGTCATCTGTTCTTTCTTTTTTCATTTCTTTCATGCAGAACAAAGGGGCGAGGAACCTTTTGATCAATAGAGGGGGGGTACAATGCTGAAAAAGCATTAGGCCCACATTGTCTTCCTTTCTAAATTAAAATCATTCCTTTTCTAATTGGGCTTTGGGGCCTTCAGAGAATTTGGAGGTTTTATTTCAAACCCAACATAAAAGCTGAGTGTGTCATTTTGTTTGTGTGTGTGTGTGTGTGTGTTAATGTGTTAATTCATAGCGCTCATAGAAATTCTTGCGTAAAACCTAATCATTTTAAGCCTCTTCTTCTTTTTAAGCGTAGTAGAATAGGTTTCAAATTCAAAATACGTGATTCAGCTGGTCACTAAATCATTTCTTTTACAAGAAAGACCTATTTGATTTCCCTGAACACTTGCTCCTGGAAATAAAGAGATGCAGTCAGCAGTAAATTGCTGTGCAATGGCCGCATCTCTATGAGCTTAAATTGCTTTTATTGTCGAGTGGAAGGAGGCAGAGCAAAACCTTCCCGACCCACAAGAATGAGGAACAACAGGCTGAACCTGTAAACTCCCTGGCACTTCTTCTCTTCACACTTTCCACCTATGTTGCCTCTGCACAACCTCACACTCTCCCTCTGTCACTGTGCATTAGGCTTGTATCAGCGTCTTCATCTCTCACCCTTCCATCCTCCTGTTTCACTGCTGTATTCTTCACCCTGCTGTGGCTCTGGAAAGGATGAAAACATCCTTGGTATCTATTGTATACAAGTCAGGTCTTTCTATCTCCTTCTCATCCCAGTATTCACACCCCCATCCATACTCCACCCTTCACCCTCTAGTTGTTTCATGATTGAAATTCTAAGCCAAGGCAAAGTCAGTGGAGATCTATGGGCCAGCCTTCCTTATATACCAAGGAAATATAGAACCAGAACCAATTCAAGGGCTTCCTCCACTGTGTGCGTCTGTGTGTTTGTATGTAAGTGTGTGTGTGTGTGCTAGTACACAGGTGTGCATTTGTGGGTAAAGAGAAGGCTTTGTTCCCCTCTACGTGTTCCAATCTTTCTGTGCAACACTTGTGATTGTACGCCTGTATTTACTTTGATATCTGTGACTTTTTGAATTGTCTGGTCACCTGCACACACACTCACATGCTGCACATACACACACACAGGTCTCTGAATTAATTCAGAAAATTGTCCTTTATGTTTTAGAACACATACTAATCGGAAGCGTGTATGCAAGTGCATCACTGTAATGAAAATGATTTATAACGGAGATTATCTGGATTAGGATTACATGTAATATTTTTAAATTGAGAACGAGGTTAGAGATACTCTCTCACATCATCATTACTATTAGAGTGTATGAATATTAAAAAGAGATTGTCATTTTAATTTTATTCCACAAATTGAATAGCGAAGCAAATTTAAATGAAATTGAATGGTCTATTATATTTTTTATGAAAGCACACTGGTGTATTTCCCATGACATATCAATCTCACTTAGGCTCAAAGCTTAAGAAAATGTCAGTGACCACATTTTTATTGGCTGCATAATGATTAAGTTAGCAAAATCTCCTGATTAGTCCATGATAATAATAATGAAGCCCGGAGCACGTTAACAAATATAATACAATAATGGTTAGGAATAACACAAAGTAAAATCAGCAGTGTCATCTTATCGCATTGTAGAACAACTAGATAACACACTGGACTAAGGTAGCGCAGGAAACCTGAGAAATCATTGACAGTAGCACAGCTTCGCTTGAAATAATGTTTAAAGAAGTACAAATTTCTGCAACAGTAGCATTGGTTAATCTACTGACACAAACACGTTTTAAAGATAAATTGGGCAGAACGTGTATAAGGACAGGACGAATTACTTTTGTCTTTTTATTATATATTTATATATTATTATGGTTTATTAAGAAGAATTGAAAACGTTTAATGATTTAAAAGTTCCTGTTTGCATTAAACATCCATCTCTGTTTGAACTTGATTAAGTGGAAATGAATAGCTTAACGGTGTGGCTGAATCATAGAGCTTTAGTCTATGAGATAGATAGAGAGTTTTTTTTTTTTTTTAACATCAAGCAGGGTGGTTCAGAAAGAAAGATGGACCAGTAAGCACAACCCTGACTTTGGTAGATGTACAAATGCAGAGATAAGAAAGCAGACAGACTAACTGGACAAACCGGTTATTTCTGTGTGCCCACTGGTGTATGCAAATGTGCTTTATGGTAACATTTCTTCTCTGATTTAAAAATGTCATGATCTGTCACTAACAAGCTTAATTCCTCATAGGTTTTATGCGCAGAGTCAGGTCCTTATACCACCTACTGTGGCATAATGATGCCTCTGTTTATTGTTCACTGCACCATTGCTTCTGGGTTTGACACATAGCTTCTTATTTCTCAATATCAGTAATGGTTTCCAAATGAGATGTGAAGGATTGGCAAATTAAACAATGCTGCCGACTCAAGGTTTATTTTTCTTTCTCATGAGCACTCTATTGAGAACACGTGTCAGTCACTGGAGACCATTATCTAACAGTATGTCTCCATTAATCTCAGTAGTAGTGTTCTGCTACGGAGAGAAGAAGTACATACCAATAATATGATTTTTTTTTTTTTATATTCTCAGGCTTTAAACTGATTCGCCACGCCTGTTAGAGGCGTGAAATATTATTTCAAAGCCTAATCTACACGCCATGCCTTACCTCTGTCTAATACATCTGCCAGATTTTCAGTGAAAAATGAGTAGATGGAGACTATCCGTAGGTATAGAATGAACATCTCTCAATGCAGTGTGGTTTTATACTGCAGCTTTGCTTGTGATCTGATTCACATGTCAATACCATATTGAATATGATGCGCAGTTTGTAATATTTGTTAGTATCAAAGTGTAATTACTAAAACAGATTGCTGACTAACATGTTTTAATGATCAATCCTCTACTTGAAAAATTGATTTTGCACCTGGTGTGTGTCTGTTTTTAATTTGTCGTTTTTGCTGCGTGTGGTTCTTGGTAGATGGTCTGCACTCAAGGACAACACAGGCTATATGTCCTATTTAAGTTCTTGTTCAGCTTTTAAAGGATCCACGTATACTGAACGTGGTATAGTTTTGGGTGCCTATCCAGAATACAAAATGCTGAATAGTGTATTCTTGTTTATTGAAACATAAATAAGCTTTCAACATTTTTTTTTTTTTTTTCTGAATTGTTTTATGCTCACCCCATCTTGTCACATCTTGTTTGCCAGCTGTCCAACTGTCTAAAGTGTTTCCAAACAAAGCATACAGAATGAAAAATGGTGTGATGTTGGATAGTGGAATGTCTCAGATGTCACTTAAATACATATAAATAAACGCAACGTTAGCTTAGTTAGCACAAGATGGTGTGAGTAAAATGAGTTTTTTTTTTTTTTCACCATGTTTCCCACAGCTCACAGCACAATGCAGGAAGATTGATTATGTGTTAATGCGTGTGCCAGCGTTATGAATAGACTAGCGATCAGAATGCAACTGGAAACCAGTTTGTCTTGCTGGACCATAACATTGCATCAATTAAACCAACCAACACCCATCTCAGTTATTCTCTTATTATACAAGGTGTGACTGTTTCTCCTAACAACACAAAGCAAATACTCTTTTGTATTTGTTGTACTCTGATTTTCTTGGCTGTGTCTCATATTTGTAGGAGTGTGCGCCGCCGTCTGCTCGTTGTATCTGGTTTGTCAGGTTCATCGCTGTCAGACGGCACTTCACAGGGAGGCACATGTGATTACACAGTGTCTCACAGGGTTGTATTTGATGCATTGTAATATTCTGTAGCGTATACCGACGGTTTCGGATTATTGCTGTTTCACTAAGTTTCTCATAAATACTGAGCAAGGCAGATATTTTGCATTTCCCAGTAGTCCAGTAGTCGGGGTTGTTCTTATTGATTTACAGTAGAACAAATTAAACCCAACAACATTCATCTGGTTCATCAAGTAATGGTGCTTAGAGATGGTTTAGCTAATAGAAGAAAGAGGAGAGTGTTCTGCCTGAAAACCACAATCTAATTCTACCAATGTTGAGAAACTGAAATGTGAGAAATAACATCACAAACCCGCCACTCATTGCAGTTTTGTTTCACGTCTCAAATGGCTATGGTAATGGTAGTTAGACAAAGGAGGTTTTAATTGAGAATGAAAGTAGAGTTATGAGTTTACATAAGGTAGTTTGAAGGTGTAAAGCTACACGTGCATGTTGTGCTATGGTCTGGTTTGGAGCTAAGCTTTGGAAAGTGGCTAATGTTGGGTACACTACAGCATTCTCTGAAAATGTGTGATATATGTTTCAGTCCCTGCACGGATAGAAAATGCAGAAACGCAACTGATAATACATGCATACAAGTATTTACGTAGCAACACATACGCAAATGGAAAGGAGGGGCCCACTTCCTGACAAATTTCTTGTCAGTGAGTGTTTGTGTGCTTTGTATCCTCCTTAACCGTCTCTTCTTCTGCTCATGCTTCCTTTCCATGATTTTTTCCCCCTCAGCCTAAGTTTTCTAGGCCCTGTCCTCACTGCCCTTTTTGGTGATGTTTGCAAGGAGCAGAGAAGAAAGTAACATAAAAACGAGGCTCTGCACTGCTCTACCGTGCACATAAGGGAATCAGTCATACTTCAATGCAAAATAATTACTCTCAATGCACAGAGATTAAAGATGCACTTGCCAGAGTGCCTAATGGAGGCTTTAGTCTTTCAACTGCTGTCTCCTCAGTTCTCTCATTCTCCTTCCTCTCTCTCCTTAAAAACTGTTTTCTTATAGATAGCAAAGGAGTGTGTTTGTGTGAGCACGTCTTGATTTGCGCTTAATTCATTTGAACCCTTTTGATGTCAGCTGCCCAGCGTGTGGCTTAAATCAAGCTGAACATGATCCTTAAGTGTTGCCGTATTGATGTTAACTGACCTTTGAACTTTTCTCTTCTCAGGTAGTAGTGAACCCTGCCTGCTCTGACACCGTGACTCCAGACAGACACGCTGGCTGACAGACACTGAAAAAGAAGTGGGCAGATAACCGGATAGGGAGGACAGAGGGAGGTGAGTGAAATGACCGAATCCATTCGTATTTCTGTGTCTATATATCTATATCTCTCTATATTCTGTCTGCACTCTGTACGTGAAATGCTGCTGCAAGATTGGTGGCTCATTGTTTACAGAGCAGGCCAATCAGCCAGAAAACAAGAGAAGCCCTGTGGCAGAGAGGGTGATTCACACCCCTGCTGAGCCCTAGACTGTGTGTGTTTGTCCGTTAGTGCATGTGGAAAGAGTCAAGATTATTATGTCCATGAGAAGCCAAAGGTTTTCGCTCTTCTCTGTTAGAATTTCTTCTCTGCTTTGTGTCAAATTTTCCCAAGAAAGCCATCAAACAAGGGATCACTTTTTTTGGTCCAACAACTTGGAGGGGAGTCAGATGTTTAGAGCCATTTTCAGACATACGTGTTGCAAAGTTCACTCAATGTATTGCCCTCCTATCGTATCTGTCCACCTATATGTGTTCTCCCTCCATCTGTGTGTCTGCATAAACAAAAGCTGCGTGTTTGTCTTGTGGTATAATCTTGAGTATTAATGTGCACTGAGGATGCCTTTAGTGTTTTGATCACTGTTGGTCAGGGGGTTGTGGTCCAGGTGGTTGCAGAGTTCACGCACTGCTTTGGTAAACTGCCTACTTATGTATGTAAAGTAGCTTTTATGCAATTCAGCCAGCGGCCTTCCCGACTATCATCTCAGTGGGGGTGTTTTGGGGTCTGCGTGTGTGTGTGTGTGTTTATGTGTAAATAATTGATTGCTGTAGAGGCTTTAGTGGATCACTGGTGAGAGTGAAGCAACCAGAAAAGGCTGCTCGCCTGCTCGGCTCCACAGTGTGCATAACTTAACTATACCATGTCTGGCGATGCTCAGTGGGCTCTCTGTGTTGTCTGGGGTGACCTGTTGGTGTCAGTTCAGTTCACTTAGTGGTGTATTCAAAATCAAATCAAAACACATTAGCAGGATTTGCTGGTTTTCTATGTTTTCTATCACTTTAAAATGAGCTCTGGCAAACTGTGACGGATATTTTTTCACAATTCTACATGATTAATTCATTAAACTAAAAAGAATAATCCATATGTTAATTCATCCAGCGCTGAGGTAGCAGATCGTAACCAAATGTTTGCTGTAGGAGAACCTCTGGTGGCACCGAAACTTGTGAAAAAAATTAGAAAGTCCATATCTGGAGTCAGCAATAGACTACATGGAGACTAAAATTCATACATATGCATATGATGTTCCATTTCTGCATTATTCTGCCAGTAGATTAGAGATTCAGGGCAATAAGCCCAAACAATGTTTTTGGTGTACTGTACACCTTGTTGCAACAACTAATATTTTGAGGCACATCCCCTCTCCTCTCCTTCTTTCCCTCTTTCTCCGCACTTTTTTCATCTGCTGCCTCCTCCACTCATTTTTCTTCTTCTTTCTTCTTGCTCTACCTTCTTTCATGAAACATCTTCACTTCTTTCTGCCTCGCACTCGCTCCTTCTTCTTCTTCCTGTGTGTCATTCCTTCTCTCTTTCTTGCCCCTTAGCCGCAGTGTCCTTGAGAAAGCAGTGACTTTGCCGGTGAGCGCAGCAGAGCGCATCACTCTCTCTCTCTATCTCTCTCTCTTTCTCTCTCTCTCTCTCTCTCCTTTACTCACACACTCTCTCACTGACACTCACTTAACCCCCGACACACACACACACACACACACACACGCACACACGGCAACACTGTCAAGCAGAACCAACCCTTACAAGTCTCTTTCCTTTAGTCCCCATAAATAATTCATCACCAGTTACATTGGCTCTACTTTATGCAAATATTGACAAACCTATTGCGGAGAAAAATTGTTGTCGTTTCCTGTGTTGAGCCCAATTTTTGCCCACTTATTCTTTCCAGAAACATATAGTAAATTATCAACAAAGTGCTGATGCGAGCTAGAATATCTCAAAGTCACGTTGCGATCGAGCGTTACCCAAATTAGTTGTTGGGAAGGATGTGAAGCAGAGTAATGTAGTATTAATTATGACATGCTGGCCTAAAAGATGGCACTCTGTCCAATAAAAAGACAGCCAATAACTCAGGGGTTCATTTAAATTCACTCACTGTAAATTCTGAGACATTTAAGAGAACTGTATTTAATGCATACGTTAATTTACTCTTCCTCAAGGTTTGTTACCGAATTCAGACAAATTGCCCTCAGGTGATACTGTAGTCATCCTGCCAGCATGGAAACACGATCCCTTTGTGCCCTCCTCCTCATTAAAGGTGCCCTCCACTAATCTTGGATCATGAGGGCCCATTGTCACAGTTTTCCGTAGCTTTTGAAATATAGATGGAGTCTGATTGTCTGGTCGTAAGATGAGATGTTATAGTCTCTTGATGCTGTTTGTTCTCGTTGGTCTCTGTTTTCCATTAGAGTCCACAGAGTGCGTATTGGGTCACTGCTTTTTCCTGCCGCCTTACGTGTTTTCTTTTGGAGATCAAGTGTCTCGTGGTTATCGAGCTGAAGTGCTATAGGCAGATGTGCTTTTGTTATTGCATCCTGAAGGTTAAGTTTTGATGGTCAGATTAAAATTCTATAATATACTAATATGTTGTAATCATTTCTATTTTAATCCTATTAGTTTCACTTTAAGTTTTATTTGCCGTCTGTAATCTATTTATCTGCATTCACGCGCATCATGGCAGCATCTCGCATCCGCCATGTTATCTCTCTCTCTCTGCCTCTGTGCGTATCTCTCTCACCCTTCCTTATGTTTGTCCCACGTTCAGCTGAAAATGCTTCCGTAGCCATGGCGACCAGTCCCAAGGGGAAAAGTTGAGGCTGAATCTCTCTCTCGCTCTCTTTTCCCCCTCCTTTGTCTCATTGCCTTGTTGCAATGTAATGCTTTCCTCGCACACAAACACACACACACACGTATACAACAGCACGCCAGAATCTAAAAGCGGACAGGATGCAGTGTGTGTGAGTCACATTGTTTTTGGTTTGAGTTCAATTAAGCAGTGATGTAAAATGTGTGACCCAATTGCTGAGAAACACTAAACCTTAGGCAACAGAGTTGAGGATCTTTTTCTCTGTTTTCTACAGTTTGTTAGTGACCATGACTGGTTCAGCTGAATTAAACACTCGCACAAAAGACGCTGATGGATAAAAGGCTATTGGGGAAAAAAGGAAGATGATGTGAAGAGGCTGAATAATTTCATTAGCTTTTGTAGAAGAGAGTCTTGTGCTGATAAACAGAGTGAGCTGTCAGACGTCAGCGGAAGGGTGTCATCGCACATACGTGTGGGTTACCATGAGGTGTTTGTGTTTTTCTGGGCATGTGTGCTTCGATACAGGTAATTAAACATTAACCTGTCCCTTATTGACTTGCAGCGTGCAAGCATCCAAAGATTATTGATGGAAATTCTCAGAAAACAGCTCTTTAAGTTTTTAAAATCATGGCATTAACCTTTAATGTATAAGTCTTAAGAGAAAATGGAATGTTAAATTTTGTACATTTATAATAAAATTGTTCAAGTCCTGTTTCTGCGTTTAGGTAAAGTTTGTTTTAGTATTAATATAAAACATTTTGTGTGGAAAAAAAATCACTTCAACCGTTGCTTCTCAAGCTATCCTTGTCTCCCTTCACTTCTTTTCATCCCCTCTTTCTATTCTTATTATCCTTTTCCCTTCACACCCTCTCCCTCGTTCCCCTTGTTCCTTCATCCCCCAGCCTCCCTTTCCTTCCTTCCTTCCTTCCTGTCCCCTCCTTTGTCCATTCATCCATTTGTGCCCCTCTCTGTTTCCCACTTTCTTCTGCTGTTTTTCCCTTGCAGTTCTTCCTCATTCCCTTTCTTTGGCCTTGCACATTTTACCTTATGGCTCCATTATTCCTCTCTAAATCAGTCACATCCTGTCATTCCACCTTTTTCACCTGATTTCTCTCCTCCTAATTCCCCATCCTCCTCCCCCCACACATCATATTGCACCTATCTCCCTGTCTTCACCACATCTCCCTCAATTTGTTCATTTCTACCCTTTCCCTCTCTTATTCCCTTGTATCTAACCCCCCTTACACTTTTTCTCCCTGTCTACACCCCCATCAATCCCGCCCCTTCCTTTCCTCTGTCTCTCCTCCCGTTCCTTCCTTTCTCCCTCTCGGTCCCTCCGTCTTCTCCCCTGAGTCGGAGAGACAGACAGGAAGGAAGTGTGTAATGAAACGGCCATATCGAGCACACTGCCCAAATTGACCTGGAATGAATGGAGTCACTGATCAGCTCTTGCTAAAGCTGTGCAGATGAAGAAGTAAGGGGGAGGAGAGGTTGGGAGAGAAAATGAAGCTGCCTAACGCAGCCGCATTTTATGAATCAGACTGAGAATGAGTACACAAACATGTTTACTTTGTTTATCTGGTAATCAAAGTGCACAATCAACTCTTGTAAATATTGTTCTATTACTGGGGAGCTCTGTTTGAAACAATAGATGAATTTTTAAAAAAGTTTTTTCCTCCTGAGATCGATAGCTGGCAAAATCTGCATTCAAGAGATTTTCTCTGCTGTTTTGAGCAGAGAACAGAGAGGCAGACAGGCGAGGCAGCTGCTAAAGAGAGTGCAAATTAGACAAACACTGACAAACAGGAAGAGAGAGAATGATAGGAAGGACTATCCTGAGTCACCGAAGTCTTTCTATGTTTGTGAAAAAGCCAAAACTGTAAGGTGATATCAATTGGAGTCCATTCTGTGGAATTTAAAAAAATAAATCTTTTTTGTCCATTAAAGAATTAGTCCACAGCTGGATGACCCCAGCGGTCCTCATGCGATCACATCTAACATACAGTACATGAATTTATAGGACTCCTCTATTTTTATCTCTTGAAAAATATATAGCTGGCGTTTATGTGAATGTGTGTTTATAATCAGTTACATATGTAGAAACCTGCTTGGTCAAACACACACACACACACACACACAAAGAGGCCAGGGGTGTGACAGCTTTGTATGTTGGCAAACATGAGCTTAGCAGTAAAGAGCCTTTCAAGCAGGATTAAGCTGCTAAGTGTCAATGGAACAGACAAGTAGGCCAAAGACCACTAGGATATCACTTACAGTGCAACAGTCAGTGTCAGTGTGTGTCTTTGTATCTGTAGGGTCATATGTAAAATAGGTTCAGTACGAGGAAGTGTGAGGTAGATTAATGTAGGAAAAACAGAGGAGGAAATCAGCAGGACACACACACACACACACACACACTGTACACACATTCACAAGTCTTCTCACAGACTATGGACTGTGGAGCCTCGGCACAGCCCTGGCAGGACCATCTGTTCCTGCTGAAATCAGCACAGCAGGAGCCTACCAGTGCACACACACACGCACATACACACAAATTCAAACACACATATTTGCAGCACGCTTCAGTTCTGGCATAGTGATAGTCTATTTATTCCCCACACTGACGCAGGATAGTACTCAATTGTGTCTGTGTGTGTGCGTGTGTGCATATGCATATGGCAGTTAAGTTTTCAGTTAAATCCATGGTACCTATAAACCCCCAGGTAACCCATAGAGATGACAGGTGTACCTGAGATGAGTAATGCTAAGTTAATTTTAACACGATGCGGCTGCACAAACATATAATTTAAACATATAGCTAGATAGATAGACAGACGTGCACATGCATCTGTCCTTGTTAGTCTTTGACCCCAATACTCTGCAGTCTGACCCACCGTCAGCAGGAACTGCACACACATACAGCTTTTCTCCATTTTAATAATCGACCGAGGGGAGTAACACTCCCCTGTCAATGTTATCTGTTTTCCTCCCAGATGCAACATCAGCGTTTTCTCTGCATTCTGCCATGTCGTCAATAGTCTGTGCTCTGACCTCCCCCGGCCAGCACCTGGACCCAGTCAAGACACAACTACGGTGTTATCGTTAAAAAAACATATGCAGGGTCTTTCTTCTGTAACCCACATTATAGAGTTATATTTGATGTCAGGATCACAGCAAAGAGAGAGAGGAGAAAATGGTAACCGAAGACAGCTGAAAATCACAAAATCAATGACTGGGTTCAACTAAACCTGACCCAATACGGACGAAAATACCATTTTAAATCAATAAAGTAAAGTGTGGTAATATATCCTCATTTTCTAAGCTTGTTTCTCGGGCACCTGCATTTATCAACTGCATCAGGCTACATACTATGAATTATATATATATGGTGTGTTTGTTTGTTGTCCTTGTTGTGGGCATGCTGGGCACTGACGCACTTCTTGATTGCAGCCCTCAAAAAAAGCAAAGACACAATTGAAGGTAATAACCCTTGGACCGTTAAACCCTGTTATTGTGGCAGAAGTGGATCTGTGGTGTTTAGTCATCACATCAGACATTTTTCTTTTTTAATGAAGGTCATTTATAACAAAAAGGTTCATCTCATTGCTGATTTTAATGGCCAGTGGTTCAGCAGATAAGATTGTCATTAAAATGAAATGAGAGCATGTCTGTTCTCAAATGATGTTTTGGCAGCCTGCAATGTTGAAACTTTGATTTAATCGTAGAATTACACAAAACATGATCATCAAAATAATAACATTTATAACATAATAATGGCTATATGGACAATAGACTGACTCAAAGACCAGAAAACTGCAATACAACTTGGTTATTATAGTAATTGTCAATGGTAACAAAGCAATTTTAGTATACATCTTGTAAATATAATGAAAACCTGAGGGGCTTTTGTCAGCATCTCATCACAAATGAAACGAGGAAAACAGACAAAAAGGATGACAGACAAAATTAAATGTATTACCAGAACGGCTCAGACTGAAAGACTAAACAAGGAGCTAATAATAATAATAATAGGTATAAAAGATGATGCAAAATGGCGAGGTGCATATGTTGAGATCAGTGGGGAAATTAGCGCGGTCGTCATACTGAGGAGAATCACGTTCCCTATCCATCTATATTTGACATTCTTCTTCACAGTACATCATTTAAATTGGATGGTTGCCCCGTATTCCTGAAAACATCAACAAATAAAACATTTATCATTAAAAGTTTCAAAAGTCTAGTCCGCCACTGCATAAAACAAACACACACAGCATAAATGCGTTTCATATTATAAGCTATAATGTTAACATGCGTGGAAATATTGGAATGAAAAGCAGCGGGGCTCCTTGTTATGAGGACTGCAATCGAGAGCCGTGGTTTTAAATTATTGTGCGATGTTTTAATGGGACAATTCCTGACAGTGTTTATAGGTTTCAGTTGGCATTCGTTCTGCCTGTTGTCACACCTGTTAATTACTCTCCGTGACACTATTAGCAGTGTTGCGGAGGAATGGACGGAGAAAACAAAAATACACACACCTGTCAGGGAGGTAGAAATGAAGAAAAGAGAGGGAGATGGACATGGAGAAAGTAGCTGCTGAAGAATATAAATTCTATACAATGACTTTGAGAGAGATGCAGCTAAGAAGTAACAGGAGATTAGGAGAGACAACAACATGCCTCATCACCATTAAGCTCATGCAGTACATACCTGACACCATTTCCTTGGTGTCCTTTGTTCTAATATCCTTTCAGCATGTGTCGAGCCTGCTGCATAGCCCTGCATTAATGAGACATAATGCAGACAATATCTACAGCGTGCCACTTTCTCCTAATCATGCCTCTACTATATTGGGTGTATATTAAAGTGGGCGGATGCTGTTTTAATACTTTATTGCAGCTGTTTTCTGCGCATCGTGTGTTTGTGCAGATGAAATCCAAAGAATCCTCACCCTCTGAAATCTCCTGAGATGTTTGCATTGCTTGGTTGTTAATTGCTACTGCTGATAGATTTATAACCTAAGCAGCTGGCTCCTTGAATCTCATCAATCAGATGTTGCAAGAGGCCTGTTTTCCATCCTCCTCTCCTACGAACAAACAAGGCTAATCTCGCCATTGTGGTTCGAGGTATTTGTAAAGTGAGGCATGACTGGTTTTACTCAGTGTACTTCCTTGTTCAAAAAAGGATAGCTGGCTTACCCACATCCTTGACCTGAGAGGGCCTCCAGTTTTTAAAAGTCCTGCACTTTCTAATGCTACTTAAAACGATGTTTTGTACATTTTTGCCAACAGGGATTGGTTTGTTTCCATGAACTTAAATGGTTTACATGTACATGGATACATACACTTGTGGCCAGGAGTGTCAGTATTAAGGTCTTACTGTTCACAATCTCCCATGCCTCTCTAATATTTATGAGGTGTTTGGTAGTGGCGCTGTCACTGCTACTGCCTAGGCATTCCTCCCATATTTTGATGACTGGTTGATTATTTCCGCAAGTTGAGAGCAGGCACAGTCTCTCCCCTCTGCTATGTGAACCAGTAAAGCTGCACAGTGAACGACAGCAAAGGCAACCTTACACCCAGTCGGCGAGTGGCTTACCTGGGCATGGCTCTCAATTGTCAGTGAAGTACAAGCTGTTCCTTTGGCTGCAGGGCATGCTGACTGCAGCCTCTACAGTAGTGCCATTGGACCTTCTTTGGATCTGGATGAATGGTCTCCATACAGACACCAAAGGGCACAAGGACAGTGTGCCTCCAGTCTCAAAACCACAAGGACAGTGTACTTAACCAAGAAGTTGCCCTTTAAAACGTCTCTCATCCTCTCGGGTTTCTCTAATTTGAAACTTTCGTTAGCCTAAACACCAAATCCAGCTCTTATTTACACCCCGGTAACTGTTACTGTATTTTTCTTCTTCTCGTTCCTTCTTATCTACAAAGGAAATACTTCCTTAATTCAAGAAAGGTATGTGAATGGTATACTCTGGAAACTTATCTGGAAGGAAATCATTGTTTATTTCTGGAAAGGAAATCAGTTCATTATGTTTATCATGTAATACATTGTTGTGTTAGGATGTTTATAGTGTGTAACACTGTTAAAACAAAAAAAAACTTTTAGTCTTGTCTGTGTGCAAATGCATCTTAAAAGTCAAAGGTCATACTTACTGCCTAAACCATTTTTTTTTTTTTTTTTTTTTGCATATAGTTACTCTTGGCAATGAAAGAATACCCTAAAAAGTTGCTTTATCCAGCCCAGATTACATTCAAATCATTGCTGTTTCTATTTTAGACAGCCTTTGCTGTCTAGTCTGTTAAAGTCTGTTATACTGGATATACAGCATTAAAACTGCTTTGTTGGAAGCACAAAAACAGATCAAAAGAAAGTGCCGAAATAAGAAAGATGAGGGAATGAAATGTTGTAAGGCTGGAGCAGAGATGGAACACGAATAAAGTTTAAGTGGGTAAAGGTAAAATCCATGAGTTTGTGAAGAATCTTCATTTTCATCAAAATCTATTTTTACATTTTCAAGAACTGAAACCTTTCTACTGTCCCCTTTGAACACATGGGGGCTTTTATTTGCCATCTCCTCTGCAGTCAAAATTTACATTTCTCTGTCTTTCTACCTCTGTGTCCCTATCAATCCCTGTCTCAGCGAGCCTCTCTCTTCCTGTAACACTGTCTATGTTTCCGACTGCTTGTCTCGGTCTGTCTGTCCTGCTGTCTCACAAAGTAGAGAAATAGCCCTGGCAAATGGATATCTCAGTCGGCTAGCGCCTGTTTACACAATGCATGCTTCTTCACAACAGAGGCGGTTAGAGACAGAGGTGTACAGGAGCGTGATTCTGCATCCATTCTGTTTATTGTGTGCCACCTGGTCCTAGGAGTTTCAGTATTTGTGTGTGTGAGTGTGTGCATGTTTGTCCAACTCATTACCACACACTTTTGCAGATGTTTTCCCAGATGCAAACATTATGGCACCAATAACCCTGGAGCCAGCCACACAGAAGTGAGTACTAATATAACACAGGGGCTACTCACTTTCTCAAACAGCCTTTCATGAGTATAATGAATGTTTGAATATGATGAGTCAGAAATAGCATTAGTAGGCAAAGCATTCATGACCAAGAATACCTTACCCAGGAATAGTTATGAGAGAGAAAAATCAACATTCATGCTCTAAAATAACTGCCAGAAACATCAGCCATATTTACACCTGCTCATTTCTTTGAAGAGATTATGCTGCATAGTAGGTCTGCTTCACTGGAGTGCAGAGAGACGTCTGTACAGTTGTTGATTTAGAAAAAGAAGAGTATGACATGTGACAGCAGAGCTCAAGAGCTGGAACTAATGCGCAGAGCTGCGAGTACGATACCTACTAAAGCCAATTACCACATGAAGGGTCCCTCAGCACCTGCTTTTTTTAAAACTGCATGAGATCCTTCATCTAACAACACTGTATCATTATCTGCCAAAAACATGGATTCATTTCCAAAGCAAACTATACAGTGCTGGTACAAAATTTTAGGTTACAAATAAGTCGTATTAAGTGCATTTATGGCTGAAACACTTAGAGAGAAATCTAACCAGCAATACTGAGAACCAATTTATGTCATTTATCAGGTAATGATAAATAAATGCAAAACATTCACTGGTTCAAATGTAAGCACTCACTGATTTTCTTTGTTTTTATATCATGGTTAACTAAATATTTTTTGGGCTAATTGTGGCTAATTGTGTGCCAGAGCTAATTGTGGCCGTTCTAGTCAATGTTTCAAATCCCACCAGAAGCACCACACGGTCCATTTCAGACACGTCTCAGAAGAAACTCTCCACTCTGCTCCACTGAGAATACATGGCTGCGGCTATTTTTGCTGGATGCTGCGAGCAGCCTGCATCGATCCACAAAGAGCAGGTTGAGCTGGCCGGAAGTCAGAAACTGATATGTCATAGAGAATCTGGTTGATTTTCAAAATAAAACACCCTGTGCAAACCTACAAAACAGCCAAAAGGGAAGCAGTTTATCTATGTAGCCCATTTAGAAACAAATTTACGAGCACATAAACCAGGGAAAAATCAAATCAGTCTGGCGGTCAAAACGCTTCGGTTTGAACCAAAACAGCACCCCAGCCGATGACAGAGTTCTGCCATTAGACTGTTAATAGTGTAACAAGCAATTTACGCTACTAAAAATTTACAAATTTGAAAAAATCAATGTCCAAAATGTGTATATACTCAAAAGTGAATAAAAGGAATAAATGAGTAGTGATAACTATGAAGATGTACAGACACTTGTATAAAGTAAATGAATGTTCTGTTTGTGTTTGAGATGATATTCCAAAAGTTGCGTCAGGAAGCTTTTTCCTGGTACGGGGCCCAACGCTTCCTCTGTTATAATCACACTGCAGATGGTTTTTGTAGTAGATCATTTTGAAGTTGTCTAAAACTCCCGAACATAACAAAGACACAAACGTTTGTAACAGTAAAACACTGAGGTGTTTTTTGACTGTGGCTGTAATGTTAGATTTCTTATCCAGCTGTTCTAGCATGACATTAATCAGAGGTCCTTTCACTGGTGAAATAATGATGTTTTGAATTCTGGCATCCTGCTGGCACTAGTGCTTCCAACCATGCTACAATCCCTAAACATTAGGCCACAACATTTTAAAGGTTTAGAGCAGAATGATTCAAAAGGCTGATAATCTGATTACAGCATTAAGCAGATAATCAAAACTCTAAAAGGGAATACATTGTGAAAATAAACTCCCCCAACACTAATTAGCACGCTCTCGCTGGCTTTTGTCAATCCTCTGTCTCCCTTCACTGTGTCTCTTCTACTGCTCATCTTATTTGATGGTTATCAGATGAGAAAGGTGTAAATTGCTGCTCCGAGCCATCTCAGCAAATTCCCCAGCTCTGCTATCTCTCCTTCATCTTTCAATCAGTTCCTATCCCTCAGTTCCTATCCTCTGCCTGATTCCTTTCATCTCTGTAGGGAAAACGGGATGTAATCACAAAATCTTGGCGCAGTAAAGACACAGCACAGGTGTGTATGTGTGTGTGTGTTTTCCCTAATGCATAAACTTCTAGAAGAAGTATATATTCAATAACTAAATTGAGGTCAGGATGATGTGTGTGTGCACCTGCTAAAACTGTGCAGCACCACCAGTGTTAATGAGGCAAGCCTTCTTGTTCTTCCTGTCCCCCTTTTCACCTCTCTAGAGAAAAACACACAATCAGATATTAATGACCCACCAGAATGGTGTTAATAACAGAGAAGAGGGAAAATGGAGAATGGACACTGGTGGGAAGGGTACAAAATGAGATAGAGGGTGGATGCAGCAAGAAACGTTATAATTGGTCAGTGTGAGTCTGAGGAACAGAAAGCCACAAGGGGATTTATGAAGAAACAGGCAGATGCACTTTGTACAGGCAACATGCAGCCATGCATGTGAGAACACGGTCCCCTTAGCCGCCCTCAGTCCCAGTGGGAGACAGCTGAGGGTGGGCATACTGTAGGCTACATGTTGTTGTTCTGAATATCCGGGGCTTCATCTAAGCTTTAACAAAAGCATTTGTTTTCTTATATTTTTAAACCATAATATTTGGTGTATGTTTCACATTCGTGTGCACTTTATTTTAATTAAAGAGAAATGCGAGAGAAACAAAGGGACAGAATTGGTGTTGTTGTTTATCATTGTGGGGCAGTGAATTGCCCTGATAATGAGAATCGAATATGGGCTGGCATGTTGTTATTATGCTTCTTGGCAGGGTGTTTGTGTCTGTCTGTGTTTGTGTGCGTGCACTATAATCATGTTCATACAATCCTAAGTGGCCATGTTGGAAGAGAGCTTACCCCCCACCCACCCTGTCCTCGGCAAGGAGTGTTGGCTGTAAGGTAACTGGCAAAACACAACAGCGTAGACACAGACACTGTCGCTGCCAGGTGTGTTGAGGAGGTAATTGTCAGTGTGGCAGGCCAGCTGCCAGTGTCTTAGAGAACAGGGGTTGAGAGAAAATGAGGAGCAGCCTCTGGTGAAGTCTGTTTGCCCAGGGGGCCAGCTCAATATCTGTGGCTGCTGTTTATCCGATTCCCCTCTGTTCCCTTGCACCACTTTATATTTGTCATCTAGTTTCGCTCTTTGCCTCCTCTGCCCACTCCCTTCATCCTACCTGCTCCCGTTCATTCATTTCCCTAACTCCTCCGTGCGTCTCTGCATCTCTCTTCTCTCCCGTTTCTTGTTCTCCCTGGATCCCAACTGAGCTTTCAAGCTGCAGCATCACCACAATTCAATCGCAGCAGCAGGTTTTACTCCAGCAGAGACCAACAATCACATGTGTTCATCTTTTCTGCCCCCTGACAGCATCAGCAGAAAGAACCTTGGATGTATGTAATCTCAAGGTGATGACATACTCTACACATTGGAGATGCTGTTTATGTATCAGTGTTTTAAAAAATTTAAAAAAAAACAACCTCCCAGTTCTGCAAGGTACGACAACAGAGAGACACAACCTGGTGTCTGTAATGGACTTTAACGGATGCATGTGTACTTTTTCCTGCATTCTGCCCCACTTTTGTCTGCAGTGTTCCTCATATCAGTGCAGTTCCTGTTTATTAATCACATTTCTCTGAGATTATAGGTTTTGCGGATCAATCTCAAATACAGTAATGAGACTCGGGCACCACAGCGTTCAATCTGGAGGCTATTTTCTTTCGAGATGATAAGTTGATCGATAGGAAATTTATCTGCTTGCTGTTTTGGTAATTGATTCATAATTTTCAGTCATTTCTCAAGCAAAGATGACAAACATTTGCTCAGCTAGAGTCAGTGTTTGCTGTTTATTCTTGGTTTCAGTGAGAACTGAATATCTTTGGACTGGTGGTTGAAAAAAAACTTGAAGATATCACCTCCAGTCCTGGTTAATGTTTTATAGAGAGGACAGCTAGTTGATTATCTGCAGAAATCTGCAGATTAATCGATAATGAAAATAATCCCTTGGTGCAGACCCATTGTTTTTATATACTACATTACTACATTTGTTGTTTTTTTATTAATAAAATTATCACTATGAAATCATTTTCTGCCACACAACCCGAGCCCTGAATGTGGAAGACCTTTGAGAAATCATCTTCTACACTCCTGTGTGAACACACACAGACATGTACAGCTCTATAAATGTCATTGCTCTGGTTTGAGTGTGACCAGATGCGTCTGTGTACTGTCAGTGGTGATACTGTTGACATTTCATGTTGTGAATAGGAACGTTGTGTATCTGTTCACCTCGGGCTTTCTCCACACTGATAAAACTGGCCTGTGTTTTCATAGCAACAGCAGATATAGAGTTTACTTCACAGAGCACTAAGATGAGCTGAAGCTAGAAGTCACAAGTAACTTCATTCAAGTTTGAAGCTGCAATCGTGCGTTAACTATAACCTCTTTTTTGTTCACTCTCTGTTACAGTCTCGCATTGTATTTGAAGGAGCACTCTGTAGCACAGTGGTCCCACTCTCGCCACAAACTGAACACTATAATTTTAAAACCAGTCTCTCTCCTCTCCGTCTGTTTCCCCGTGTCCTCTCTATTTTTCGTCATGCGGTGAATTGGAAGTGCTTTATAGTAAAATACAATATTTTAGAGTTAGGTAGAAAATGCATGATAATTATTTCACACTATTTGTCACTTCTTCTGTCACTGCTTCTTCTATAAAGTGGTTGGAAATGTCACTGTGCATGTATGATTGCAGAGGCATGGTATGTATGTAAAACATTCGATATTCGTTTAAAAATAAACAGAAGAAAGAGCTGTCTACATGCAATCATGTAGCATGTATGCATATGTGTGTGTGTGTGTGTGTGTGTGTGTGTGTGTGTGTGTGTGTGTGTGTGTGTGTGTGTGTGTGTGTGTGTGTCTGTCTGTCTGTCTGTCTGTCTGTCTGTCTGTCTGTGTGAATGTGTGTAACCCCAGTGTATGAAAACAAGTACATGTTTGTATTACACCCCTCCTCAGACCCCATGCCAGCTCATGAAAAATGAATGAAGGCCTCTGTGTGTGTGTGTGTGTGTGTGTGTGTGTGTGTGTGTGTGTGTGTGTGTGTGTGTGTGTGTGTGTGTACACATGGGTTGATCAGCTATTTTGTCAGAGCTTTCAGATCTTATACTGAAGGTCGGACAGGAACTGCATCTTTTTTTAGAAAAATGTGTGTGTGGGAAAGAGAGAGAGAGAGATAACTGAGCGTTACAGGGGAAAATCGAGGTATGGGTGGAACTTGGTTGTGCAGCGTCAGACTGACGCAGGTTGATGCTGGTTTGATTATGATTGCGCTGCTGTTTATCTCTTATAAAGTATTTGTTTTTTATCCCTTGACACTTCCTCCTGTAGTTGTCGAGGCACTGATCAACCTTTCCCCCCTCTCTGTTTCTCCATCTCTTAGAAGTAGAACCTCTTGTAGAGCGGTGGCCTGAGTGACAGAGGAGCACATGTGGAGCGGAAACGGGGTGACAGCAACATCCTGACCGGTAACCTTGCTTCTGCACCTTACCACACGCCCGGCTACTCCAGAAGCGGGCGTCAGAAGGAAGGAAACGTGCAACCACTCCTCCTGCAGGCATGGTAATGCACTCTCTGTCTTTAGGTGCTGCTGTGTGTATAGTAAGAAAACACTGTCCAGACTGGAGGGTGTAGGAGTTCAATCTGATAACTGATTCTAGACATGACAACAGAGAGTGTGTGTGTGAGTACACAGAGGGGACTATAGAGGCTGTATGTTCTCACTGGGGAAAGAGGAGAAGGAGAAGACAGAATAATGAAAGACACGGAGGAGGTTATGAAGAAAGAAAGGAAACAGAAGAAGAAGGAGGAAGGTGGTTGTGAAAAGAAGGAGAGTGGTGATTAACAGAAATGTATTTATTTATTTATTTTATTTATTTATTTAGCCTGTATTTATTCGTTGATGATTAATAAGAAGGATAATGAATTTTCATTGGTCTGCATTGGTTATTGGTCTACCAGTGCACAATCACTAATGCTAGATGAGTGCGGAAATAAGGAGAGAAGCATGTTATGAGAGGAAGAAGATGAGGGGGGGAAAAGAACTACTGTGTTTAGGAGGAGGAGATGGCGGCTCAGAGGATCAAAGAGAGCAGGGGAGGAAGGGAATGACAGTGGGGGCAGATAAGACCATAAAAACATAAATGATGGACAGAAACATTAGAGATGGAAAAGGATACGGAAAGCAAAAAGAGAAGTGTAGAGTGGAGAAATGGGGAGAGAAGGGGAAGGTTAAGAGCTGGGAGAGGTAGAGAGAGAGGTAGAGAGAGAGAGACGAGGGATTGATTAATGGTCTTGGTCTGTGACAGTGGGAGCTTTTCCCCCGAGGGGGGAGCAGAGCAGAAGATGAATTATTAAAAACCAGAACAAGAGGAGGAAGGAGGAAAAATGAGTACAAAAATGAAGAGTGTGGAAGAGCGGTGTGAAGGGGAGGGTGAGGAAGAAAGAAAGAAGGAGAAGGAGAGAGGAAATGAAAGAGGGGTGGGGAGGAGAAAAATGAATGATTGAGAGAAAACAAGATGTTGCGGAAGGTGCTGAGGTTGGACACTGTAGAAGTGGGCACATGGTTGAGCTCATAAATAACCATGGCTAATGAGACTGTGTGTGTGTGTGTGTGTGTGTGTGTGTGTGTGTGTGTGTGTGTGTGTGTGTGTGTGTGTGTGTGTGCGTGCCTGCAGCTTGCAAACACAGTAGTGTGATTAGTCTTGAGTTATGGTGATGCAGCAAATACTGTGGGTGACCTTGGCGCGGGTGTCACCGGCGTTAACCGCACAACACACCAAACAGCTTCTTTATCGACTTTCCTCTGAGCTTTCCGCTTTTAATGAATACACAAGCCCGCTGTGTTTGCGTGCCTCTTTAGTCCCTCTTTATTTTTTGTGCCTACGTAAACACACACACACACACACACACAATCATTTTGGATTGATTATTTTGTAGCTGTCTCGCATGTTGTGTAGCTCAGTGCTCGTACGTGCCATCATTAGTTCACTGCAAAAACTTGCCAGGCAGAAAGTTTTTTTTACAATTTTGTGTTTTCAGTTCCACTTCTGTAAAATGCATCTTTTATATATTAGTAGAAGACATAAATTCCCTTTAAAAAATAAAAATTAGTGATGTTTTAAACGCTTTTGCATTTAAAAGCTTTAACGCAAAAAGCATATTTTATTAGAACGTTCTTCTGGATGACATCATTTTATGTCTATTTAAATTTATCCTGGTATTTTTTCTCATGTAGACATGGCCATACTAGCATTCCCAGAAACAATGTAATGTCAGCTCTTCTGCTTTAAGCAGTCTGGTCATATTATCATACATATTTAATCACATTTTACTTTATCCATAGGCCGTAAACCTTTTAAAAAATGCCAATGCATTAAAGAGGTAAAGGGCATAGACAAAAAAAATCTCCTGCACCTTCAGTGCAAAGTAGGCTGGGGACTGTGGATTGAGTAGACTGGTTTATAAGCTTGACTGATGACAGCAGACTTTAGATGAATGTCATCCCCGCTGAAACAAAACACTGATGACGTGTTCAAAATATATTGCCCCGTGTTGTATTTTATTTGTTTTCTTTTTGTTTTTATCTCGTGTTCATCAGGACAGTTGAGGGGTCTGTTTGTTTTTTGGTGCTCAATGATGCCAAGATTTAGCTTTTACAGTTTGATGCATGTGCATCCCGCTATCGTGTGTATGTGTGTTTGCATGTGACGGCACATGGTAATTTGAAAGACAGACAGAGACAGAGAGAGAGAGAGCGCACAATAAAACAGGATAGCAAAGTGTGGCGGTCCAGCCTGACAAGCAGAGTATAGATAAATCACAGAATGAATTTTTAATGCAATCTCCCCTAGGCTGCTGGACGTTACAGAGACAGCGTTTATTTATATATTTTTTCATGTGTGCGTCTGTTGCTGGTCCCATCACTCTGAGCCTATTTTGTGATGGGTTTTTGGATCTTCTTTCTCCTTTAACTTCACTTGATTTCATGTTGGTCTAAAGAGACGTGACACCACCTCTGAAATTGTTTTGCCTGGTATTTACGGCTGGTGATTTGTTTCTCTTTTGGTATGAGGGTGTTTTTGGCCTTTGGTGCCAGCTTTATTGCAAACAAACCTTTGTTTCGGCAGCTGAGTAAAAATATTGAAATCCAGTTTGTCTGTGTCTCCCCTCACCTCCTTCTACTCCATCCCCTCTGTTTGTTTACTTTCAGAGGCTTTCTCTGCCTCTCTGTCATCCTCCTCCCTCCCTCATCTCTCTCCACAACACCTCGTAGTGTGTGCTCTCAGCACGCACTTTCGGCGTATGACTTATTCAAAATAAGCGCACACAAACACCTGCTCAGGCCCACAGCCCAAGTACACACACATACAGCACAATATTCCTAAATGGTGCTCTAAAAATAATAGCCAATAGAGACATTTCTTTCCTTTTTTTTCCTATAAAAATCAAGACATGGGTATGAGTATTACTCCAACCACAGCTGATATTGTTCCAGCGAGTCTTCTCCTTGGCATTGGGTCATGTAATTTATAGCAGATGGCATCAGATAAGCAGGATGAGACTGAACGAGAAGGGCAGCGATGGCGAGGATGTGCGTGTCTAACTACAACACCTTGAACTGAAATGGTTTTACTGCGGGGCATTAAGGACAGAATGGAGGGGTGATGGATGGAAGTGATGGAAGTAATGTGTGTTTGTGTGTGTAGGACATGGTGTAAATCATTGTATGGGTTTTATGTCCATATGCCGCTGGTGACTTTAACGTTAAGTGTGCGTATTAACACATTTGTTGTTGTTTTTTTGCTATGATATGTACGAGGTTTTCTGTGTGTACACATTACTTGAGTACACAGCGAGTTGTAAATGCTGTGTAATGTGGTTATGTAATATGGGCCTGCCAGCCGGTCGGCCTCACTGGAGCATGAAATGGAGTGTAATTGGTAAGTGTGTGCTCTAAAAGCACTATGCAACAATGGCATATGAAGGTATATACACACACGCACAGACACGCAGTGCATGGCGTGTGCTGGTGGCTTGCAGACAGCTGGGATTTAACAGTTGCATGTGTCCACGTCTGTTTCTGATTCCTCAGCACAGAGGGTGTATCGTAGGCTTCCCTCATGCAATTTCACTAATTCAGTATGATACATATTTAGTTTTTCACAAAATTAGGGATGTCTGAGCTTTAGTAATATTAATTATTATTTAGAAAACAGGGTTCAGAAAGTGCTTCAAAAGACCGATTTTACAGATTTTAAACAAACTCTCAGATTACCCAATTAAAAGTATTTCTGACATTTTGTGCGCTTGCTTTCAGTTTAAGCTCCAAACAAAGAGGTTTAGATGATATGGATTAACTGTTTTGTTTACAACATCTGGTCATCTTAACTGCTCACATTTCTCGCTCTGGCACGAGTTAAAGCTGCCGTGTCAGATTTCCTACAGCCATTAAGCTTGAATATCAAAACTTAATTTCAGCTTGATGTATTGAATCTGGAGACATAGCAGGATTAACCTTGGCTCTACAAGACACCTGAACTTCATTTTCACTGCCAAGGATCCGCTTCAGGTCAATGTGCCGAAAGTGGACACTGTAATTTTGTTAGTGACACTGGGGGTAGTTACAGGCATCTGTATAGAGATCCTTAAGCATCATTTATGATTTATTTAGCTCTCACTCATACGCTAACACATGCGCACTTGGACGGGAGGGCGTATCACGCTATTGACCTCAAGGCTTTGTGGCAGTCAGGGTGGATTCAAGGGCAACCAAGGTGTGGTGTCTAACAGATGGAGAGTTTACCTTTTGTGTGTGTGTATAATGAGGCTGTGAAGAAGAACATGAGGTGTTTCAACACGGAGCACTTGCGGCATTAAATGTGCTGATATGTCAACGGCGATGTGGTCAAAAAGTCATTTTTGTTATGATACAAAAAGCACAAGGTAAAGCATGTAGTTCTTTTAAATCTCCCCTCAACCTTTCTCTCAGATTGGTGTGTAGCCTGCGAAATCCTGCATCGCTGTCTGCCTTGGCTACAGCAGCTTAAGTATCGTGTACCTTGTCTAAATGTCTGCAACATTATCTGGGCACACGCTGGCCTAGGGAGGTCGATTCCTGTCAGTGAGTCCTCCTTTACTGCTCTGATTTACATGGTGATCAGAGCGAAGCGGCTGGGCAACAACTCCCCCTTGGTCGAGTAGTTACCCCAACCCCTCCTCACCCCCCCCTACTCTTTACATCAACTCACTTCACATTGTGGTTTATGGATGCAGAAGCTCCCATTAGCAACGGCTCATAAAATCTGCGACTGTTGGTCTGTTAAACACTGCCCTGAGAAGGCACACAAGTATAAAGATGCACACAGTGTTGTACGCGTGCATGTAGACACACGCAGTTACATAGTTATCGTGTATCGTCCAATACTTTTTGCTTAGGCCAGACTTTTCTCTATCAAAACATCACAGGGAAGATGAGTCATAGCTCATTAAAGGGACAGTGCAATGATTTTTTTCCCCTCTATTTTCAGTAACAATTGTATTCACTATCTATTAATCTGACTATTAATGAGAAATGCACCATCAAATGTTTGTTTTGTCCAAAAAATACATTTTCAGTGTTATAAAACCAAAGAACGCAGCAAACCATCATATTTCAGTTACGTATTAATTCAAACAACTCAACAATCATTTATGCACTAGTACAAGATTACAATCAAATGAATGCCTTATTATGAAGCAACATTAAAGTATTGACTGCCTGGAAATGTCAAATGAAGCCATGCATGTCACAGTGATCGCAATAAGACATAGTAATGATCACAAAGAATCCAGATTCTCACTACTCCTTACTTGTATGTTCTCCCAAGGCATCTAAATTCACTCCATGTCACTCCGGTAGGGTGTCTTGCCAAAGTGTTGGAGAATCACAGTCCCAGTGGGAGGGGGAGTGTGTAACCCTGCCAAATGTTTGCGCCACACTCTACATACTGAGCAACACAGGATGCGAGGCTGCAGTTATTGTGCAGTGCTTGTCCTCCGTTCTGTTAATGACTTTATCTCAGTCACTCTGGTGAAAGAGAATGTCACCAGTTCAATTAGAAACGGTATGAAGTGTGTGTGTGTGTGTGTGTGTGTGTGTGTCTGTGTGCAAATGTGCAGTTGGTCCTTGGATTTCAAGTAGGTTGATAGCAGCGCTGTAGATACACTATACATACTATTTGAAAAAAAGGTCATCTCTCCTCTGCGTGTGTGTGTGTGTGGTTCTCTTTGAGTACGTGTGTGTAGTGAATAAAGGGAAATGTGGGTCCTGGAGATAAGCAGCTTGTTGAGAGCAGCCTCCTCATGTTGAACTGTTTTTATGTACCTCAGGGTGTGATAACCTCAAATGATTAAAAATGAACCCCATCCTTAAGATTCGGGTTACCAAGACATGTTTTAAACAATACTCAGACATAATATCTTCATATTTTGAAATGAAGATGAAGCAGAGAGAAAGACAAAAAAGTGAAGAAAGTGAAGACTGAAATAAAAGGCCAAACAAAGATAGACTGAGTTACAGTTAATTGCCAGCGAGAAAGAAAAACTGAAGACATAAAAGCCACAGTTTCTTCTGGGTGATATTATTTTTATGTATTAAATAACATAAAAGTCATGCAGAAGAGAATTAAGAGGACGGCAGAAGTGGTGTTGCTGCCAGCACTGAGGAATTAATATGACATAATGTGCTATGACAAGCATTATAATATATTAATTATCTGTTGTATGGGTATTTCTGTTATTCATTCTACAGTTCCTCCAGAGAATTTGCATTATTTGTCTTGCTGCTTTGAAATATATTATAATAAACTCTTAATTAATTATTCCTGCAAAGGGATTATCCCATCATTTGTCCCCAACACAGCTATTTAAGTTCCCCGTTGTATCAGTTTTAAATTATATTTGTTCATACTTACTTACTGATCGGACGTTTGAATGATCTCCACCATAACAAAATCTTTATCCGCATAAACAACCACCCACATGAAATGCGGTGACATAGAAAGATGTAAACGGCTGACACACAATTTACAAGGTGTTTTCGTATGAATGCACTTAAGCACAGGGATACATCTGGGTGGCATTAATGGCAGAGTGTGAATCACAAAAGCCTCAGTTACACCTGCTCCTCTCCTTCATGTCTCTTTTCCATTTATCTTTGAATTCATCCTCCTGCTCCTGCAAGCACTTTTTGTCCTGTTTCCATTTTAAAGGCTCCGCATTGTTCCCATAGCCCTCCTCTCCTGTCCTCTATTCTCTTCCTTCTTGGCTTCTCTGGCATGTCCCTTCTATTTTCTGTTGTTTACTCTCCTCAGTGCTACCGCTGTCTGATGCCTCCCACCTCCTCCCTCCATGGTTTTCCTCCTTTAATCTCCCAGCGAGTAAGGAGGACAGAAGACCTGAAATGAATTCCCAGGGCCAGAATATCTGATTGAATTAGGACAGTTAGCTGTATATGTGCGTCAGTGCTGTTAAGTTAAAGATTTCTTTGTCCACTCCATATGAAAGCAACAGACACTCAAAACATGCAGAAATCAATTTGCATTCAGGCTTTATGGAGCAGTAAGAGTGAGTCTTTCTGTTTGTCACAATGTGAAAGCTTCTTTAGATTTTCGGTGTGTGATGGGAAAAATTGGTCCCCAACAGGGACACCGAGGCTTGATTTGATGGATTAAACTTTGGTCAGTTGTTGAAAACCTCTCTCCAGTGGTGCCCTTGCTGTAGAAAGTCACAGAGAGTGTTATTTGCTAACTCTGTTATTTCTCACTTTTCTTCCCTTCCAGAGGTCCTTCCGCTCCTTTAGTAACGACGACCGCCACGTCATGGCGAAACACTCCACCATCTACCCCTCCTCTCAGGAGCTGGAAGCCGTTCAGACGCTCGTGTCCACTGTCGAGTGCGCCCTCAAACACGTCTCTGATTGGCTGGATCAGAGCAGCAGCGATGGCCACAGCCAGGTTGACAGCCAGCCAGCAGACAGCACAGAGGAGGATGATCCTGGTGATGAGCCCAGCGACGAAGCTGAGAATTCCAGTGACAGCTACAGGTGAGGTTGTAGTGACGGCAGTAGTAGAGATGCAAGTAATGATTGTTTTTTATTCTTGATTATTTTCATTTTTTTTAAAGAATCAAATTATTAATGGACTGATTAGTTAGTCGATAAAATGTCAGGGACATTTTGTGAAATGCCATTTTGGGAAATCCATTTATTCGCTTCCTTGCAGAGTCCAGTGGAAATTAACTTAAAACCACCTGACAATCTCTGAGCACAGTTTCCACGGTCGACTGTCTTCATGAATCTTTTTATTAAAGGTTCACTAATTCTCATTAAAGACTTCAATTGCCTTGTCGGATCTTATTTTGCAATCTTAAGTGACACCTTATATTTTAATCTGTTAATCATACAGCTACTTACCAAAGATAACGTGAAGTATTGATACATCTTGACATTGACAAGATTAACTGATGTAGTGAAGTAGTGATTTATTAGACGTGAAATTGGAATTACGAACAAAGTTATTTTAATTTTAGACTCCTGTATTTTGTTAACTCGCTCGATTTTACTGAAAAAGGCGTGTAGTGCAGTTTGAATTTTTTCACCTGTGAATTGAAAAACATAAGATGTGTATGTTACCTTTTATTTTTCTTCAAAAACAGAGAGCCCAGCAGTGGTGGCGTGCTGTGCGGAGTGATGAGGATCGGCCTGGTGGCTAAAGGCCTCCTGATCAAAGGCGACATGGACCTGGAGCTTGTGCTGATGTGCAGAGACAAACCCACACAGACACTGCTGGACACTGTCTGTCACAATTTACCCACGCAGATAGAGGTTAGAGACACACCCTTACACTCATAAACCCACACATGCTTACAGGCATATGATTCTGCATCTTAGCCATGCATCAAAACTTCGGTAATATCATAGTCTGGCAGACTACCCAAGAAAATTCTATTTTTATTGCCCAGTCTTCTCTGATGTCAGGAATTAAGCTATTTGGATGTGTTGGATGAGTGTCTCTGCTTTAGGGAGCTGCTTTAGTTTAGGGAGAAGTGTCACGAGTGTTGGCAAGAGACAGCAATGCCGTCAAATGAGAAGTCGAGAGGTGTTTTAGTATGTATGAGTCATGTGTGATTAATGCTCTTGTCACTACCTCAGTGTAATGTTCCCTCATTAACAAGTCATGTCACAGAAATAAAGCTCCTGACGTTTATACACACAAATACATACAAAACACACTCAAACCTGCAGTACACAGAAAATGTACTGACTCTTACGCTTGTTTGCTTGTAATGTTAAATGATCCCGGAATTAAAATGTATTCTACTGTTTCAGCCCACGTTTAGCTCCCGGGGATTAGAGTCCTTGTAAATCCCTTTAATAATTTGTTAGATACTGGTGTACTGTATATAGTGGCAGCAGGAGAACTTTTACATTCACTAACCAGCTGTTTGAAGAGAAAGTATTTAGCTCGCACTACGAACGTGGTTAAAAACTCCACTACCTGACCTTCTGCTGCAGAAATTACTTGATAAATAAATTCTACCGCTCTGCCTCTTCTCTGCTCGTTCTCTTTAGCAGTTAAGTGGTGTGAGGGGGAACGACAAGAAGGAAATGTGTGTGTGTGTGTGTGTGTGTGTGTGCGTGTGTTTGGGGGAAGGGAGGTAATCTCATGTCTCGGTCCAGTGACCAGAGATTCTGATTTTCTCATCAGGGCCAAATGGGATGTAGATGGGCCCTCCTCGACTCGCTGCTCACTTAAGCGGTGTTGGAAACATACACACAAACACACACACACTTGTTTTTGTCATTAGGGGGACATTGCATTGATTTACATTAATTTCCTGGAAGCTTGAGCTAACCCTAAACATAACTGCCACATATTGTAACCTATGCCCCATCCTTACTCTAATCTAAGCCTAATTAATTATTTCCCAACAACATTAATGCAGGTACACACTGTTTGTGTATACAAACACTTGCAAATAGAGCAAGAGCACATAGTACACATAGTCTTCTTCTGACTTTATATGCTTCTGTGAGTCTGTGTGTACCTGCTTCTGTCTGTGGGAGTAATGTGTGTGTTCATTTATTAAAGTGGCTGCAGGTTGTTGTTGCATAAACATTGTAGCAGCTGTTATCCAATTAATTTTTGTATATAGGTACCACATATGTGTGCTACAGGTGACAAATGTGAACACTGTGTGTCCTGATATGAATTCATTATTATCGATACTTCCTGGTCCTGACCACAGAGGTCAGCAGTAATTGATTCCTTCAGTGAATTCAATGAAATGAAGTGTAGTGTACATACAGACGATTTCACAAATGGATATGTGACAGTGAGAAGTAATCGAGGTAGATACACACACACACACACACACACGCATGCACGCAATGCAATTACAATATACAGCTTGTACCAATTTCACATCATTACATCATGCTTCATGATTTTCTTTCCCGATGATTGAATGTCATCTCACAGCTTTGCATAATATGTTTACATAATGTTTATTTGACAACATATCCAATGAGATATGTTTTCTGTACTGATCCAGTCTTATTTGTGCTTACAAGAGTCACTTTTGTTTAGTTGAGTTCAGGGTTTGCAGCTTCACTCTCAAATTATAGTGTCTGTTCTTACAACAAATTGAGTGCCCTTAATTTATGTGCTTGTTGTCATGCAAGCGATCAGTGTTAATGTTGTAGTGTTAGTACAAATATGAGGACTCTCTGTTTTTGCCCATTGTGATAAGTGAACAAGCAAGTTAGAGATGCTACCTGCTTTAGTTCAGTTATTCATTTAATATTTCCCCCCCATCATACCTGGTGATGTTGCTGCAGCAGGCTCAGATGTATTTTGCTGCTTCTTCTTTTTTATCTGCACTGAGCCATGTTGTGACCTTGGCCTCTGACCACCCAGTTATGTCTGTTTGACACATGACAGAAGCTGACAGAAGAGAAATATGAGGTCACAAGCTCCTTGCCCGAGGCGGCCATTTTGGTACGAACTACAACAGAGCCCAAACTCACACTGAAAATTACCCTTACCTCACCGGCCATGAGGGAAGATGAGGAAGAAGAGGAAGAGGAGGAGGAGGAGGAGGAGGAGGAAGAAGCAGAAATGGAGAATGGGGAGGAGGGAGTGGAGGAGGAGGCAGAAGAGGAGGAGGAAGTGGAGGAGGAAGAGGAGGAGCAGGAGAAGAAGAACGGGCGAGGTAGGAACATAGAGATAGGAAAAAAACACAAGTTGTAGTTTTTCCTTTCTTCTCGGGTCAACACACACACACACACACACACACACACACACAATTTTATTTTATGTTGTGTCTTTATATGTTTTTATTTCCCTCAAACAAGTGCTTTGACCTCATTACCTGCCACATAACAGAGCTAAAATGCACAGGAACGACTCGTTGAAATGAAATGGTGTTCAGTCTAATAACAGTATTCCCTTGCCCCAACCCCCCCAGTATTCATGCGTCGCAGGAACTAGTTATAATTGGTTGTGGGAGGTGGGAAACGGAGAGCAAGGCCAGCAGGCCAGCGAAATCAATAACCGAGCAGTAGGAAGCTGCCCATCCATCCTGTGGCTCCCGTCCAACTAGGCACTCAGACCTCGGTGAGAGATGAGAGATAGCACGAAGGTTAGCCGTACATCATTTCTTGTGCCACGGCAAGATGGAGAAGACCGCTCGTATTTTCTCTTGCACGCACCAAGAGGAGCACCCAGACATGCGAGAACATGGAGAGAAAAGCCACACACATAATTTGTACCCGACGGATAAAGATGCTTATCACACACTGGCTGTCTAATTGCTCAGATTTCATCAGGGACCCACGGAGGTTGTGGGACGTGGGCCAGTCTGTCTAACAGCGTCGGTTAAAGGGCAGAGTCTAATACTTTTACACATTAACACATGCATCGACAGGAACAAATACCTGTGGTGTCATCCAGTGTCATCCAACCTTTGCTAGCTCTCCTGGATGCTCCTGCCTGGTCGGAACATTATCAGCAGCACATTAGGGAGTTTGTAAACTATCTGTGAAAGATACACACACTCGTACACAACAGCATGGTACACACATTTAATAAGAGTAAAAGTTATCCACTTTTGTTTAAGGATTTCTGCGTGCTCAGAATGTTTTAGTAATGTCTGGCTATTTTATTGAATATAAGTTGTAATTGTGTCTGAGCACACACACTGCATGCTCTTTAAGATCAAATACAGCTCGGTGCTCTGTGTGCTCACAAAGGAGGGGAGGGTGCTGTGAAGGTAAATTAGCGGAGACACGATAGCAAAGGGAATTTTTTAAATCAGTCAACACAGAAGGAGATAATGATAAAAGAAGAGCGCTGAGTGAAGGAGCGGCCAGCAGAGCGTTTGAGAGATCAGTGGGAGGACAAGCACGAGGAGAAAGACTATAATGATCCGGCAGCAACAGAGCGGTCCCACATGCAGCTGGGATCACTCTGACAGACCTTGAGATACGCCATTATACATCACACGGAAGCACAAATACACACCACTGAATGGATCAGTCAGGGGAAGCGCTACGCTGCAATAACAGCCAGATGAGTTTAAGGGATAATGTGAGATAGATGCTCTCATGCTGCTACCAAACATTAGACACATTTGACATTTTCAACTTAATACCTCATGAGGGAAGGATTTTCTTTTCACGGGAGAGTGATGAGGAAAATATTTACCTAGTTGTGTTATCATGGAGACCCAAAGGGGCTCTTTGGTTGGTTTTATGTCACTTCCTGTAGGTCCCACACACAATAAACCCTCTTTGGAAACCCCCACTTAACCGCACTCATTCATACACAGCTGCGTTTGATTCAGCTTGCCTTGCATATCACAGGCATCATGCTGATTCTTAAGCAGCAGGACGGGTGAGAATGTAGTAACTCATCCAGCCTGGTGTGTTGGGCGGCATGAATCAAATGCTCACACATAAAAGCATAAGAATGTTTCTCTTTTACCAACCACGATGCTCTGACTAAACCCTGCCTTGATCCCTCCTGTGTTGTTTGTCTAAGACTGGGTCAAACTATCTTAGATTTTTTCTTTTTTTTTTTTTTTCTTTTCAGTTCTACTTTAGGAGCGCTTGATTCTGTGTTCGCCCAGACAGGGTGTTGAATTGCTTTCTCTGCACCATTTCTTTCCGAGTCTGTGAAATCAAGTGCACCTTAAGTAATGCAGAAGAAAAATAAACACCTATTTTGACTCCTGCCTGGCGCAGACTGGATCAAAATAAATGAAGTCCTCTTCAAATACATGAAGGAGAGATTGATTTACCTTGCTGGGCGCAATGAAATGTGTGTGTGTCCCAACAAAGCCCACACATTAAATCAAACACTCCTTAGGTATTTGTTTGGTGTATGTCTGTGGGGGGCTCTCCATCCCACTAAGTTGTCTCTTCCCTTGTGACCCCGGTTGCTCTCCCTTTCACTGTTTTTGTCAGTGACTGGATGGATGTAATCTATTAAATCACTGTTGAATAGTGTGTGTGATTTTCAACGCATATATTTACACGAGGGACAGTGCATCCTGCATTTCTTTGTGCCGAGGATGCAAACATGTGATGCAGTTAACACATGTTAGAGAGATCAGTGTTGAAAATGACACACCGTTTAAAGAGTGAGGACTTTTTTTTTTTGCTGAGCATTCATCGCAGATCTGTGAACTGTAGAGAGTCAGCACTTTCTACAAGGAGAGAAACAACTTTATGGCATGAAAAGCACCTTGTATGTACCAAAAATATCCATGCATGTGTGTGTGTACGTGTGCATTCACACGCACTTTTCAAGTGTGTCTGCATACATTCACACACGCAAAAAAAAAGAAAAGAAAAAGAAATTCAAACACACACACTCAGACTCATGACGTGTGTGTGTTTTACGTTCTCTATATTCGGTTGTTATTGTTTTGTGGCAGTGTTGGGTGCTGCTGCGCAGAGAGTGGAGGCTGAGGAGGAGGAGGGGGAGGTGCTGGATAGACACAGATGTCTGTTGGCCCTGGCAGCGCTGCGACACGCCAAGTGGTTCCAGGTCGGCACCCACTCACTTCCTGTCTTCCTGCCCGATGCTTATTGTAGCCTGACGATTCACCCAAAAGGGAATACACTCACTGTCCGATTAATACTGTGGTGCTTATTATGCCCACTCAGTTTAGACTAATCAATAATAGAAGTGTGAGCAAACTGCAAACTGCACATACATTTTGATTTATATGTTAGAATCGTTACAAATTATCTTGGCTGATAAACATTATGTTGCCAAAGTCCAGTTGCCAAACACTACATATCAGTTACAAAAATGCTTTACAGTATTTTTACTAGACACTTGTATATGGAAAAAAAGATTAATATAAGTATCGTAAGGCTACAAAAGCAATGGTTGATTCTTGTTTTTCTTTTTGGCTATCATGTGAACCTGCCTGCTCTGTACAGTATGTCAATGCTTCCCTTTTGATTCCCCTCCCATACCCTTCCCCATCTATCTCCCAACTCACTTACCTTACTGACAAAAAAAAAAAAAAAAACATTTACAAGTTGAGGATGTCGGTATTTTCTGACAGAAGACAGAAACAAAATTATTAGTAAAACATGTTCAGTAAAATGTCTTAAACTGTGGGGAGATCATGCAAAGTTTTAGACAGATACAATCACCTCATTATGTGGCTTTATGGTGTAAAGCAGGCTGTTATCTGTATGTGTTTGCACAAATACCAAATCTCCTGTGCTCAATTTGTTCCCCTCCTCCTCCTCCTCCTCCTCCCTCTCTCTGTTTAATCTTCCCTCGGTCTTTCCCTCTTCTCCCTTCTCCATGGCTCTATCTCTCCCAGGCTCGAGTGAACGGGCTCAAGTCCTGCGTTATCGTTCTCAGGATACTCCGAGACATGTGCAATAGACACCCCGTGTGGGAACCTCTCAAGGGATGGGTGAGTCTTTTGCTGTATTTACATGTGTTTGAGTGTTAATACAAGAAATAAAAAGAAAGTGTTGAACTTTTATACATTTTTACGCAAATGTGTACATTATAAAAAAAAAAGGCTGTAATGGGAGATTCGTATTTCTACTGAAATTTGACGAATTGTGTTGTGTTACATGATATGCTGAAAAATTCCAGTCCAGCGTACACCATAAAATAGAGACTCATTAAGATGGCTGACATTTTTAGGGAGAAAAACAATGAATGCCTACCTACTATACAGTATGTAATGTGTAAAAGTGGTTAATAATATTTTCCTTACAGTTGTATTTTTACCTGTGTTTGTGTGTATGTTTCTGCAGCCCTTAGAGCTTATTTGCGAGAAGGCAATTGCCACCTGCAACAGACCTCTCGGGGCTGGAGAAGCCCTGCGTCGAGTCATGGAGTGCCTGGCCTCAGGCATACTCCTACCAGGTATGTAGCCATAGTGGATGCATGAATACACATACTGGAAAGATTCCTCTGTAAATTCTCTGCATTTCCAGAGATGGGCAGATAAATTGAGGCACATTTTTTTTGAGCTGTTTCTCTAAGAGAGGTCGAGACGTTATCAGTGACCCGGCAGAGCACAGCTGTCTGAGGAAAGCAAATCATTACAAGAGCATCTTAATTAGGAGCAACTGAAAGATTTCTTCACAAAATGCTGTGCATCCTTGGAAAAAATTCAATTATACAAAAGTATGTGAAAGCTGAGTTTCAAAAAATGTGTTTGGATTCAGACCCCAGACTGACGGCAGCAGATAACAGACTGTTATTTGACTGGTTTGAATAGCTTGCAGCCAGTTTGACCAGTTACATTTTCCTATTGCTGCTGTTTTTATTAGTCAGGATTTCCATTGTCGCTTGTTTCCTGACAGTGAAGCCTAATTAAATGCTGCTGAGCGGCAGTGTCACTACGTAAACTGACTTTGTGTGTGTGTGTGTATGTCATCTTCTGTCTCTTCCCCACCAGGTGGTCCAGGTTTACACGACCCATGTGAGAAAGAGCCAACAAACACACTAGCCAACATGACCAACCAACAGGCTGAGGCCATTACCTACAGCGCACAGGTACACACACACACACATCAGCTAAAGATACTGTTGTTATCACCCAGCTGTACTCGCCCTGAGCTGTCAGTGTGTGGGAATCAGTAAGCAACACGCCTATTACCAGACAGAAAGACCCCCATCACCACACCAACCACGCAATCTGCACACACACACACACACACAAACACATTTCTGGAAGAGCTGTGTGGTGCTGCATTTTAATGATTGGTGTGGGAAACTATTGCCATTGCAAGCCATAAATCCATCTCTGACACCCCGAGGACAGTATTTGCGTGCATGCGCCGTGGGCGTGCGTGCTGTCATGTCCTTCTTCACACACACACTCGACTGAGCAGGGCAGCCTCTGAGCCGCATGGCTTAGTGAATCCCGCTGTCCGTTTCCTTTTGAAGGCACCCTGAACGAGGCTGGAATGTCAATGGGGATAATTGTATTGGTGCAGATACAAGAGCAGATAGGAGAGAGGGAGCTGTTCTGTCAATGAGCTACACCGAGCCTCATGAATATCCAAGACACCCTTCCTCCCTAATGGATTTATATTAGCAGAGCCGCTGTGTGCCATCCTGATTATCTTTCTGATTGTTTGTGTAGATTGAGGATGTGTACAGTAGGTCGAGGATGATAAATTAACACACAGGCACATTGGTCACTATAGGTGCTGATGTTATTGATACTAAGGGAAAAAAACTTAAATTATCTTTGAGTACAAATTTGATGCTGTGTGTTTACAAGATGACACAAGATCAGGCTGAGATTTAGTGCTCATGTATCAGTTCCTATACCTGTGTTTGCACATAGTCTAATAGGTCCTAATATTTGTAGTCTGAATAGCCTGACTACTCAAGCTTTGCTCCTTGTCTCTCTCTGTTTTTCAACTAGAATTTACAAGCTTATTTATCACAGCAGCTTCACTTCAAAATTTAATGAAAACTCCACCAGAAAACCAAAGAACAACCACTGAGGCGCTTTTCTTCTTGAAGGAAGAATCACAGTAACACTGCTGTGAAAACAGAATATGTGACTGCGTGTCTGTAGAAATTTATCTTGGATATACTGCAGGGCATTCACTTAAAGTAACTAATCGCAGAATAAAGACAGAATGCATCGCTTTCTTTGCATTGGTTTGTGTTATGACTTTAATTTCGGAGTGAGAGAGAAAAATGCTTCAGGGAAATATTTCTAATTAAATTTGGAATTTTCATCGTTTGGAGTTTAGACCTAAATATTTTTAACAGAAATCCTGCTGCAAACTTGCAAACTGGAAGTGAGGGCTTTGAAAGAATTTGCCATTTAGGTTATTAATGCCATCAAGTTGCATTATGGGAAATGTAGGTGCAGATACCTCTTTAACAGCGTAAGAGCAGCACGTAAATTTACTCCGTTAATGTCCATACTATTCGTGCAGTTTAAATTTATCTTCTCTTTTCACATGTGGTGTGTGTGTGTTTGTGTGTGTGTGTGTGTGTTTTGCGTTCAACAGCACGCTCTCAGACTCATGGCATTCGGACAGATCTACAAGGTGCTGGAGATGGAACCTCTTCCCTCAAATAAACCATCACAGAAATACCCTTGGTCTGATAAAGAAGGTGTGTGTCTACCTGCCTGTTTGCTGAGTCTACCTCAGCCTGTGCGTCTCTTGTCTTTTGTCCATTACATTCCCCACAGGTCTCGTCTTTCTGTCCTTGTCTGTATGTGCCTGATTTATCTGTCTGTTCAATTAATCTGTCCGTCTGAAGGCTTGTCTTTTGGTCTGTCTGCCAGTTATCTCACATGAAACCTACAGTAGGGTTCAGTTATCCGGGTTTTTGGACATATATCTGTCCTGCCATCAGATCTTTCCACACATGATGTGACCTTTCTGGACGTAATAGGTTTTCTACAGAGAGCACCGTCAATATTGCTGACACGTGAAGCATCACAAAAATATCTTTAACGATGAGATATGATGTTTGATATTTAAGTCCAAAAACAAGGCGTGAAATGTCGTAAACCTAAATGGTTTGTGCAGGAGTGTTTCTGCTTTTTGTTCACACAAGAGAAAGTTGGCGAGTTTTCAAAGCGTCTGTCATGGAAAACCGACTCGAGCCTTTTGGTACCTCATGACGCTGACATGGAAAAATGCCAGAGCATTTACAGATTAAGGGCGCATGTAGGAAAGGAGCTTATATGTCTTCCTCATTGTTTGACTGTTTGCTGGTCTGCCTGTCTGTTCTGTTTGTCTTTTCTGTGAGTTTATCCATCTTTATGCTTGTTCTGTGCGTCCCTTTCTCTCTGTCACACACAAGTGGCTTTGTGTGTGTTCACGTAAACATGTCTTGTATTTGGCGATTGATTAATAACTCATTCTTGCTTTCTCTCCAGGTTTAGGTCTGAAGAGGCCATATGAGGATGGAGCGATGGATGACAAGGACCTCATCAAGAAGATGAAGAGGAATCTGAGGAAAGGTACGAGAAGGAAGAGAAGAAAGAACAATGGTTCAGAGCATTATTATGATTGTTTTTCACAGTTTTCTGTTCATTCACCCTAATTTATTTTAATGATGGAAAGAAGGGAAAAGTTCCAATTAAGAGAGCAGGATTTTCAATCAGCATTGGGTTTCTTTATTTTCATTCAAATGCAATGTTTAAAAATACCTTGCTTCTCTTCCTCTTGTCTCTGTCTGCTTCTCTCTCTTCCACCTTCCTTCCATCCCTTGGAGGCAGATCAATAGTATTGATTGCAAACGTTTTAGTAGGCCACCCAACCATCCCCAGGTCTTTCTTCATACAAGGAGAAGATGAACCATAACTAATGGAGACAGAGAGGCATTTTTAGATATTGGCAAACAGCAGGAAAGTGATTGAAGGAGAGAGAAAATAGACAAGCACCTTTATTCATCATGAAAACAACCAGCAAGAGTGCTGAGAACCTTTAGGAAATATGATTTATTACATAAAGTATCTTTGAATTGGACCAGTCTGTCCAATTCTGGCTGGATAATTGTTGCACACGCTACAAACCCTGATTAAATTTATCATGAATTGCTCCGCTTTCTACTCTAACAATCCCTCCCTCCATTTTCTTTTGCATTAGTCCTAGACAGTAAAGCCATAGACTCCAACCAGCCAATGAACGCCCTGATGCGGTTGAACCAGATCCGGCCGGGGCTGCAGTATCGCCTGCTGTCCCAGTCGGGCCCGGTTCACGCTCCGGTCTTCACCATGTCTGTGGATCTGGACGGAACCATTTACGAAGCGTCCGGATCCTCCAAGAAGACCGCCAAGCTCCACGTCGCCGTCAAGGTAAGAAGCCAGATGAAGGGAGAGGGGTGACGTGTGCGTGGTATGTATTTATGTCATGTGCTTATTCTGACACAAAGACCCGCTTTATAAAGGAAAAGAAAGAGGATTCTTTTTCGGCTACCTAAAGAACTTTCTGAGCTCCATCTGCAGCCAAACCTGTGTGTATCTATAAATATGTTTTTGTCTGTGTATTCCCATCGGTGTGTGTGTTTGTGTTTGTGTGTGTGTGCGTGTGTGTCAAGAGGAATGGAGGTGGGCAAATCCATGTAATCCCAAAGTGGCTGTGAACAAAGAGGCTCTCCAGAGCACAGAGCTGGGGATAATCCGCTATCCGCTCCATTCCCATAAAAGGCTCTTTCTCCCCTCTCTCCCCCTTTTTCCATTCTACTTCTCACTCACTTTCTCCCTCTCATGTACTCACCTTTTGATCTCCCCCTTCGCTCCTTCTGTTTTTCTCACTCGCTGTAGTGGCTGGTTCAGCAACTGTAACACAATCACCCATTTGAGTCAAAAACTTGTCATTCGTCTTTTCTCCTCTGCCTCGACGTTATTGTTGTACTGAATCACTCTGCTGCTCTGTGTGCTGCAGAGGACTGGCAGCAGGCTCATGTGACTCTGCATCTATTGTAATAGCTTCATTGTAAACATTGTGGAAGTTGTATTCAACTCTTCCACGTCATGCAGTATTGCTGCTTCAGACACAAAGCAGACTGTAACGTACGAGTAACCCATTTAGTGTGCTATTTCTAAGATGATACCTGGTTGACTGAGGACATTTTCATTCATCTAGCTAGATTTTACAAATGCACTTCTTATTTTTCTGTCTCACTAATGTGTGGATTAGTTAGGGATTTCAGATTTCTTCTTATTTGCTTTAATGTGGAAATCTACTTTTGTTCCCATCATTTGTACTGATGATTTAAATTATGTTTTGGTGTTAAAACAATCATTATTACTCATTTAGACTAGCTCTAGATGGTGTACAAGTGCAGTAATGAGACAATGTTGGTCTTCACATCAAAAATCATTCAAAAGATACATAAATATATTAATTTATCTTCCCACTCCAGGTTCTCCAGGCGATGGGCTACCCAACAGGTTTCGACTCAGACTTGGACCCCATGAGTTCAGACGAGAAGTCGGATGGCGAGGGGAAGAGCGAGACGTCATCACATACTAGCAATAACCCAACACACTCCTCGGACAGTTCCAACACACTGGAGGTGTGGATTGAGAAATGTGCATGTGATATATAAAGGCATACTGCTTTTATAAAGTCTTCGGTTTTCTTATTTTAAACAGTTAAAATGTAACAGTCACTCTTTAAAGACATAAAAGGTATCTTTAACTTCACGCTCTTGCTCCTCATTCTCCGTCTCTCCAGGTTTAAAGTCCACCATGTGCTTTACAATAAAGAACTTAATGAAGATGCTTTTGAATTTAAATTGTTTCAATATTTTTTTCACCCCTCAGGTGCGAACTCAGGGTCCCATACTGACGGCGAGTGGGAAGAACCCCGTCATGGAGCTAAACGAAAAGAGACGAGGCCTCAAATACGAACTCATCTCTGAAAGTGGAGGCAGCCACGACAAACGCTTTGTTATGGAGGTGAGAGCTTCGTGTACACACAAACACACGCAGACTGACTCTGGTAAAAGGTTATAAAACACATACAAATGAGACATAATCAAAAAAGTATAGAAAACAGAGGTGAAGCCGCACAGAAACAGGCTGATCACTGGTAGAGTCAATCAGTCAACTTGGTTCCTGGAGCAGGCCTGTTCTCTGTGGGGTGTGTTGTTCTCCGACATGCGTGGCTGCTCCATCGCTCTGCTGATTGATTAGCCGACCTGCTTGACAGCAGGGCATCGCTAAACAAGCTGTCCCATTCAGCCAGACTCGCTGCCTGAGTTACTGATGACTGATAAGTGTATTTGTGTGTGTGTGTGTGTGTACATCAGGTGGAAGTCGATGGGCAGAAGTTTCGTGGGGCAGGCCCCAATAAAAAAGTAGCAAAGGCCAGCGCTGCTCTCGCAGCTCTGGAAAAACTCTTCTCTGGTCCCAACGCAGCTGCAAACAAGAAAAAGAAGATATTGCCTCAGGTAAAGAGACACATACACTGACACATACAGAATGAAACAACGTTCACAACACAGCTGAACCGTCAGTGAAGCTTCAAAAATGATGAAAAGTTTCCTCGTCAGTGTCACCTCACAGTTTATCCCCTTTGTTCGCGCATCAGTAATCGGTGGCACTTCGTTTAACAAGTCTAATCAAATCAATACTTGACACTTAAGACTTAAGGCTTAAGACCCTACCAATTATTTCGTCAATGAGCCTCTGCACTAACAGATTTGTTTGCAAGACAGTAAGGCCCATAACGCATTAGAACATTTGTCTTGGATTGTGCGTGCTTTTATGGCTCATTTCTGTGCACCATATTTATCTATATTTGTTGTGTATCTCTGCATCGTGTTGTGTTTGAAACACACTCACATATAATACGTACTGTGTTCAGACTAAAGGAGCCCTGGCCGCGGCAGCAGCAGCCTCAGCGGTAGCAGCTCAGGTAGCCAGAGGAAGAGGAAGAGCGGCCCTCGCGAGAGGAGCCTTCGTCAGTGCTGCCGCACCTGGATATGTCACACCAGGTAGTGAGAGGAGCATTGTGTGTGAATCTTTAAAAAAATGTACTATGTGTTGGTTTGGGGTCATTTTATAATATGTGTTCTTTACAGTATTTTATTTTATTTTTATATTTAACACGGTTGCTTGGCAGGATTGACATTTTCTTTTACCGTTGGCTTTACAGTACTGACATTTTCTTCAGCTTGAGAGTAAAAAAAGCATCCGTTTTTACCCTGCAGCTGTATTTGAAATATCACAGGCTTTCAGAAATACCCTACAGCAGCATACAGCACAGGAGACAGTAGTTACATTAATGCATGTCTGAGAGCTCGGTAATAGAGAATCATGCAGAAAACCGACCTTGCATCTGGGTTTTCAAGTTCACGTTGATCATCTTAGGAAAGGAGTGTAGCTCGGTCTCTCACCCTGAACCCACAGCTGTGTGCTCGAGTGCAGCATGGCCAAAAACGCTCATCTAAACTTACTGGAAGATGTTAAAAAGTGCAGCTGGGAATTAAACAAGTGCACAATTGATTTCGACCCTCTAACCTCTTCCCCAACAGGCTTTGGGACACCGTATGGTTACAGCCCAGCTGCAGCAGCTGCTCCTGCGTACGGTACGTGCTGCTTTCTTCTCCGTGCCTATAACCTTCTTCTACCTTCTCCCCTCTCTTAATCACACAGTTCTCGCCTAACCCGACACAACTGCTAACCATCAGTAATGCCTCCATCCCTTCTTCTCCACTTCCTTTTGCTTCAGCCTCTCCCTGTTTCTGAAAGTTACTTCAAGTCTCGATCCCACTCTAATCCGACTTTTAGAGTTTGGCACCGAATTTCAGTCATAAAATAAACAAAGCTTAAACCTCTTTGTCGAGTGCTTCAAGCAAATCTGTCTGTACTTTGGCTAATTGTCCGCTCGCCACTTGTTTGTTAATCTGCTTGTTGCCACTCATTCCCTCGTCTCGTGGTTGGTTGGACCACCGCTCTGTCAGTAAATGCTGCCTTCAGTCTCAAGCTTTGATCTCAGAAACTGATCATAATCATGATGACACTCACATCTGCATTTGCAGTCCCAGAGCAGCCATCTCTAAGTAACTATTCGAGCTTTCCTAGACTTATATTAAGTCAGTCACACTGCCTCTGCTGCCGTCATCTTTTTTTTCTGTCTAGATTAGCAGGACACATAGTGTGAGTTCATCACTTTACCCGCTGTTATTTAAGACAGGGTGGCAGGGCAGCTTTACCACTGCAGCGCTGCTCCTGTCATGTTACCGCTGCTAAGGGGTTTCCATGTCCTCACAGGGCTATCTTACATACACAAAGTAATTACAGACATTTATAGGCTAAAATCTATACTAGACCGTGACCTTTAACAGCACGCGTATCCATACTTTCCTGTCGTATTTACCTCAACAGACTCAGCCTTGTGTAGTGTGTGCACACATGTAGCATTGGGAGGCTTCTCTGTCCATCCTACAGCTCGGAGTTTGAATGGGTCTTATGTGCGAGGAGAAACTAGTCTGGGGCCCCAGGCAGACGTTCAGTACCCCCCTGAGATCCCAACAGCCCTGAATATGAAGTGCGCCTTAGTGTTTCTGTTTATGGTGGAGCTGGAACTGTGAATTTGTTTGAGGTGTTTCGTTTCAGTCCTTGGCATCCACACACTTTTTTTCACGTTATTGTGACTGCGTGGCTTTACTAAATATTCAGAAGTCAATGGTAGTCTCTTGCTTAGTCCAGCGACTATTTGATATTTTGAAGTTATACTACAGAAATAAACAAATCTGTTCAAAATATGAGATACACCTACTCTTAAGGTACTTATGATGCAATACTGCAGATGAAGAGAGGAGTACAGATGAGAGATGGATTAAGGGCTGCAAGTCACAAAGGAGATCTTTATTTCTTACTCACGGTATTTTAAAAATTAAATCCACTTTAACTTGAACAGAATTAGACCCTGTTGGAGGTTACATTTCAATCAGAAGGGAGAACAAAGGCAATGAGAACATTAGGAATGACTTCTTAATCTTTTGGATGCAAAGCTTTCATCCTGTTTCCTACTTTTTCACCGTCCTCCAGCAACCTTGGGCTTTGACGAACACGTAGAAAGCATAATAGCAGAATAAAGAACATTATATCGTAGAGCATAGAACACTAGATCCGTTTCCCGTACATCACAGGACGGTAAAAAGAACAACTTCTCCTGCTCAACCATTTCCTTTAAAGGTTTAATACAGTTCATTATAACTTGGGTCCTAAATGTGTCGTATTGGCCGCCATTCTTATCAGTAATAATAACATTATACTCGCCAGGTTAATTGCTGATATATACCAATGTGGTGGCATCACATAAAAGAAGCAAACACAAGATTAACCAAAGGCTGCACATGCCTGCAGTTTGTTGTGTCTCAACCTGTCTGATCTGGTGAGCACAATGTCTTGACCCAAGTTATAATAAACCAACATGAATCTTCAACTTTGGCCATTTTGTTTTCTTCCCTTTAACTCTGAATCTCTTTCTCGGCTCCTCTAACCACCGATGAAGCTTTGTCACCTCGTGCACACACATTTCTTTCTGTTCTCACACACTTACACCTCCCCCCTTTGGGAGCCTCGTCTGTAGTGTAGTGCAAAAGGTGTTTGTTGGACGTAGATGTAGCGTAGTGTGTAGTGTAGTGACCATAGATAAAAAAAACTTGGTTATTTGTTGTCCTGGACTCATGCAGAGCTGTGCTCTTCTCATGTCTCCCCTCTAGGTTTGCCCAAGAGAATGCTTCTGTTGCCTGTCATGAAAGTGCCCACCTACCCCGTCCCCCACTACCACTTCTTTTAGCACAGGAGACATAAATACCAAACGCTTTTTTCATACATACCAAACGCATTTTCCAAAACCATACGATTCACTTTTTCTAGAAGGGAAACTCTTTTTTTGTGGTTTTCTACAATATCAGTGATGGGGAAAGGAAAAAGGACTTGAGCTGAAGATTTGTAAAGGCGCTTTTTGTTTTATTTGTTTTCTTACTGTTCCAAAAACTTTTATGAATATGAAAAAAAATACTGCAGGTTAAAGTTCTTAAGAGATAAACAAAAACTTGAAGGATTTGTACTGTGAATTGTGACCTCATTCTTTGAGTCTATATCAGCCTTTTGTTATTGTGTTTGTTCTTTGTAGGAAAGAAGATAACCTTTGCAATATGATACACACACCACACACACATTCTCTGTAAAAAGAAAATAAAAATAAAAGAGAAGGAAATAATAAATGTGAGCTGTGTGAAGCATGTATAGAAATAAATAAATAATAAATAATGTTGGCAAAATGAATAAAGTTTAACTCCTATAAAAGCTGAACACTGCCTGGTGTATATCTGGTATATCAGCTGGTAACTTGATGCAGTAGTACCTCTTTGTTTCGTCTGCTTTGCTTTGATTGGACTTTTTTTTCAAGCTGTTATATCACTTAACATATTGAAAGATTTTTATCCACTCATTCAACATTCAACCCGCATGTGATCCTGTGACCTAAATCAACATTTAGCTTTAATATTCCACTCTCACACGTGCACACAGATCGAATTTCAATCCCTCCGCATGCCTCGGCGTGTCTCGTAACATCCTCTTTGACCCTCGCCTTATAGATATTCAGAGACAAAGGCGAGAAGACGGAGGATGAATTTACAAAGCTCCTGTCAGATCCTGCATCTTGCATTCAGCTGCACGATCTCATTACCTCACATGGATTAATATTTGGCAGGTTTCCCAAAGCTATCCGAGTTATCACCTACAGTATATATGAAAATGAACTTAAGCCGACTGCAGCCTTTTTTTTTTTTTTTCTTAGCGTTTTTCTGAGCTCAGTACGTTGCTGTAGATGAATTTAAAGGGCACAGAACTGCCCAAAAATAATAAAGACGACACTTAAACAGCAATAAGGAACCAACATGAATTCTCACTGTGTTATATCTTGTTGTTATTGTTTCCTTATTTCAGTATCGTTGCTGTGTTTGTTGTTTTTGCTCAGCACCATCTAAACTCACTCTGTTTCATAAATTTCATAATATACCTGTGTGCGTATAAATATATACAGAGAGACCTAATATCACAGGTAAAAAATAAAGGCTCAAAATGGTACCAAAAAGAGTTTATTCCATCAGCATGCTAATTGAAGGTCTTTGCCAGTCGAGCCAGAGTTAAGCTGGCCCTTCATCACGTCTTGGTCATCCAACCAACGAGAGATAACCCCCCGACGACGTCTCCATGGTTACAGCTATGAGGCGCAGCCATTGGATGAGAGGACCCAATATCTTGTCCAATGGTTGGTTGAGCTTCATTGAGTTGTTGTAAAACCTTTCAAATGATATTTGTCTTGATATCACCAAAGCTTTTTCTTCAATCTCACATGATTGAAGATTAATTTCCAGCTGTTGAATTCTGTGCCAATTTTCTGTTATTCTTCTGTTCAAAGTTGAATTCATTTTTTTTTTTTCAAAGCTGAAGCCCCAGAGTGACTAAGTACTCTCAAAACTGCGTTTGTAGGTAACACCCTACCACCACTGCACAAATCTTTCATTTAATATTTGTAATTAGGCTCCTACTGTGTGTCCATGACTGGAATAGCTGTTAAATATTAAAGGAATAGTTATGGGAAATGCGCTTCTTGGCTTTCTTGCCAAGAATTTTGATGAAAAGAACATATGAATGCTAAATTTGAAACTACAGCCAGCAGCCCGTTATCGTATCTTAGCATAAAGACTGGAACAGCTAGCCTGGCTCTGTCCACGTTCGGTCTTTATGCTCTGGGTCTATCCCGTGACCTCTTACCAGTTGGAACCTCAACTGGCTCCAAAAGACATACAATAAATGTCTGTGTACATACAGAATATACTAAAATAGCAAAATTACAATATAAGAAATTAGGGTGACAATGTTATCTTTTCATTTTGCTTTGTAAGAAAGCAAATAAGTGTATTTGGACTATTCCTTTAATTGAATTATTAAATCTACTGACCATTCCCATACAGGCAAGTGTATGTAATCTCTTTTTGTTTTTAATGACACACAGGAAATAATCTTTTTTACCTTTTTTACATTTCCAAGTATCAATCAAGAGGATTTTACATCATTCAAGTGAACTTGAAGTAACTTGAAGAAAACATATTGGATTTCTGTGTCCCTACATGACTGTCTCAATATCCCTCATAAACATTAAACCTTTGGCATGAAGAAAGTTGTGTGTATACGTAGAGGTCTCACTAATTGTGATTATAGTAATCATTCCTGCTCTCCTTGTCTCTGTTCTTCATCTCACTGCAGGTGGTCTTTTCATTGACAATCCCTTCTACCAGCCACGGACCATCGCTCCTTTTATCATTCATCTTGGTCCCCAGGATCTCTTCTCTGACTTCTAGAGGCGGCAGGTTGTTGGATACACTCTTCACATTTACCTGTCTGCATACGCAGGACATCTCTTTTTTTTTTTCTGTCCGTCTAAGCGGGCCGCCTTTCTATCCAGGTGACGGACACATAGATCCAAAACTGTCTTTGTTTGATCAGTCCACTGGAGAAAAAAAAAAAAAAAAAGTTCTGCTCTATAGCAGCGGCAGAAACCGTCTCACCTTCTGACCGAGAGGCTCAAAGCTCCTCTCTCTGTTTCCTCTGCTCTCCGCCCAGATTGTCACTTCAGAGGAGAGTAACTTTACATGAAGCAATACTCGGATTTTATGAGAAACGTTCAGCTGCGACTGCGCAAAAGCTGGGCTGAACTTTGGTCTTTCTTATAGCAATACACCTGAACTCCTCTCTTCGAGCTTACTTGAGAAGATGTGAATGTCCGATGGAGTTTTGCCCAACACAGCATTGCAATAGCTCATTTGATTGTATATTCATTGTATGTGTGTGTATGTGTGGCTATAACATGACTATATACACATATATGTATGGTATATGTTTCTATAACAAAGTGTTGACAATAATATTACTATATGATGATGTATTTATGTAAATATTCTATAAAATATAACTATTGTTGGTATAAATTATTTTAGAATTATAAAGTGAAATGTAACTGTAATATCACAGTATAGCTTTCTTCCAATTTTATATACACTGAGCAATTGAAGCTAGTTCTAGGAGATGCAATATTATCTTTGGTATTCTTATTAACCTGTGCTGTTAGAATGATAATGCTTCCTTCCTCCCTCCCTCCCTTCCTTACTTCCTCTCCTTCCTTCAAACTTTTCCTCTATCTTTGATGTCTCTCTGAGCCTTTCTGAGCATGCTCTCTGCTGCCCGAGGTTTGTTTACATGGCTCGGACCAGAGGTGCTCCCTACTGAACACACTCATAAATCACATTCGTGCACACACACACACACACACACACACACACACACACACACACACTTTTCCTGTCAGAAAGCACATTTTCTATAGTCTCACTGCTGGCAGGGAATACAGTTACAAATACAGTTCTGTATGTGTTTAGTATGATGTACGCATTACCGGACACGTCCATCAACAATCGTTAGCTCTGTCCCGCTCGCCTTAGGGACAAAAAGCACAGCTTGTTTTCCACATCCATTACTAGTCCCTCTTTCTGCAAACACACACACATTCACACACACCCTTCCCTCCAACCTCCCATGGCAATCCTCTGCTGTTTTGGACGTGATGCTGCCGGTGGCAGAAACAGCTTTGTCAAAGGGCCTTGTTACACACCTTGTTACGACACAGCACAAACTACTGGCCGACTAATTAAAGGCCGGTGAAAAGTTTTAAAAGAGGGACCTTGAATTGGATTTATATGTTCCTGTCTGAGCATCACCATCATTATTTTGGTGACCTCTCCTGTGTGCATACAGCAGGATTTTAGGAATAGACACATTTCAGTGTTTTGTGGTGTCACCTTTAGGTTTCTGGAGGGATGTTTGTGTGAAGTTTGAGCCGCCTTTGCCGGTCACTGAAGCTGGAAAATTTGAGGCAAAGGAGAGGAAACCTGGGATTGAGGAAGTTTCAGCGCGGGATGCACCCATCCAATATGCACAGTTATCTCTGGCCTCATGTTATGGTACATTAAAACAACGAAGTGAAGTGAAGATAACAGATTTTGATTTGGAGATTTAGAAATAAGACGGCACTGGTATTGGATCGGAGTTGGGTATAGGTATGAAAAGTTGGATAGGTGCATCCGTAGTTTCAGTCAACATGACTGCCTGTGATGGATCGAGGCAGGGACACCTGTCAATCAAGGAAACACACATCAAAACTTCTCCGTAAGGCTTAACGTACTCTTAAAGGAAGACTGACTCTCAACATTTCCACCATGAGACACGTCTGAAGCATATTTGAAGGCCAAGTCTTTGAGATCAAAACATCAAAAATAGTAGATTGACTCATGGGAAGTCAAATTAAATTAGTGTTCTGGTCTCAGCTGTCAACTACGGTGCCAGTCAGAAGCTTGTCAAACTTCTCAGGAGAGATGAGTGGAAGAGGGAATTTGTTTTGTTGTCGATCATTGTCTCTCTCAAAAATCATGTATATTGCTTATTTGTAGTCGACCATGTAGTGGTAGTGTTGTGGGTTTAACCCTTCTATAGCACATATTAAATATAGGTAGGTAGTAACTAGACTGAGAGCCAAATGGGTGTAACAACGCACAGAGACAGCAGTCACAGCTTACACATCGTACTCCTATTCTTTCTGCGAATTTCTGTGGCGCCTCTTCACTTTTTTTTTTTTTTTTTTTGACTTTAATAGATACGAGATGTCAGTCAGCAGAGGCCAAATCAAACAGAATGTGCATCAAAAGGCTTTGATTCTCCTCACACTTGCCTTCATCTGGGCACCAGTTTGATCTCCTGTGTTTGTGCCAGCTTTGATTCAACGAAAGTGACGTCTGAGAAAGATACAATAACTAAACTAAAGCCCCAGAGCCCATTTTTCCAAGACAATAAGTCAAATTAGAGTTAGATTTTGTGAAGATGACATTAAATTATGCCACCGAGCTGTGATAGTGTGATTGGAGGCAAACTGTTATTTTCTATTTTTTTTTGTCTTGCAGAGCTGAAGTCAAGCTGAACAAGCTTTTGGTCATAACTTAGTTTGAATGTTTAAAATTGGTCCATGTCCATATGGCATCCTCTGCACTGCCTAGAGGAAATTCATCTATAAAATCTGTATTACACAGTCATAAAGCCTTCAAACCTATAATGACACCCAGGCTGCCACTTTACATCTCATCTGCTAATCGTTGTTTATATATGAGAACCGCATCCGACTGGAATTCACAAGACTAGATTAGTGCCAGGATCATTTTACTGACATGCAGCAGCATTAACATACTAAGATGTCTTGCAAGAAACTAGATCCATCCATGTTTATTGACTGTGCATCTTTGCAGTGCGTGTTTGATTTTTGTTGTGAGATTTCTCCGTCGTCTCATCTCTTAAAGCGCGGGCGCTGCTTCGCCCTGACTTCTCATCCTCACGTGGAATTCACAGAGAGGTGAATAACTCGGAGCTTGACCGTGTGGAAACAGACCTTCTCTATCAGCTAAGAATTTCCTGATTTCCCCCTCTGCCCTCTCACTGTCTCTCTTTCTCTGGCCCCCGTCCTCTACATCCAGATGGCCCACATTAATAAGGCAGACAGTCATACTTCAGTGAGCAACCTTTTTCATTTCCCCTCAGACTTAACAGACACGCAGGAGGAGTCACCCTGACTACTGACCCCATCCTCTTGGTTCGTTGACTGGACGACCGCTTTCAGAGGAAGGGTGTCGGTGTGAGAGTTGGTTTAAAACTGGCACAGGCGGTCTGGAGGGACTGTGCAGGCTGGGGAGTTCAGCCTGAGGTTGGATTTTTTTTAAGTATCCACGCAGGTTAATAAGGATTATCGCAGGAGGATGATGTAGAAAAAGCAAGAGAAATAAAGACGAAACTGAAACTAATGCTGCTCTTTTTACAGTCAACATTTAAAAAAAAAAAAAAAAAAAGCTTTATTCAGTACATGGAGAAATAAAAGCAAGGCAGAGGAGCAGGCTCGGCATCTTCCAGCTGTGTTTCCCATACAGTCGGACCATCGGGAAGATGAAAATACCAGCCGGCACTGCACTATGAAATCTCTCAGAATAGAAAACATTACTGTGACTGAAGAAACACACACACAGCAGCCCGGTTTGAAGGCTTGGACAGCTAATGTCCACGCGGATAACTTTTCTAGAAAGTAATGGTTGTTTGTGCTGGACTCGAGGGTCCCTGTTGAGTTTTCTGATGGATGTTCTTCCTGCTCCAGTGTTCCCCAGAAATGCCTCTAGGAGATCACTATGAACCAGGAAAACATGGCAGCCATTGTAAACACACACACACACACGCACGAATACTGCCTCTCTGTAGGCAACTACACCTGAACATCTAAAGAAGCACAAAACACACACGAGCAATACACCCACACATTTGTTCTCAGGGCCACCTGACACACACACATATGCAAGTACATTAACACACACACACACACACAAGCACACATGTAATCACGTATGTAAATATTTCAGCGACAGTAACAGCCGAGCACATTGAGACAGCATGACATTCTTTGCTCCGTGGTTTGTATATTACACATAAGATTGTACTGTACGTAGTGAGAGTCACACAAGTGGTTAAGCCTTGTTTGTACTTTAGGATTTGAGCCATGTATAGCTGAGAAAACACACTCCCACCTCCCCTCATTTGTTACCTTGGTGCTTTATAACGGGTCGTCTGTAGCACTGTACATAATGGATTTTACTTTTAAGTTTGCAGCAGTTCTCCGTGAACAATTTGAGCTTTGCCGTCAGGAGAAAAACGGGGAGGAGGGTTGTCAACAGAACAACTCTTTTTGCCACCAAATGCAGGAGCTTTGCGGGTTTTAGAGGTTGCAATATGTTGGGTTTCGTGTGCTTTCCTTTCTAGGTAATGTCAGGTTTTGTTGTTTTTTGGACTTTCTTGTTTGGAGACCTTTCCAGTCCGGTTTCTCCTGAGGCACCTCTTCATCCCCCTGCTAGGTCAAAAGGTCAGAAAGTGAAAGACGCAGAGATGCTTTTGGGAAACAGGTTTTGGTTTGCTCTGTCGGGATGGGTTTTTATCCAGATACCAAAGACCCTGAAGCCTTTGTTGCGCAAATCTGATCATCCCGGCAGTCTCAGAAGTGAGAAACCATACGGTATGTGATCTGATATTCGCCGTCTAGACAGTCAGTTAAAAAAGAAAAATTAGCTCTCCTGTTGTGTAAAAGACAGTCTCTGGAGGAAATCTGTGTCTTGCTCATTATTGCATTAGCACAGAAAGTTGGGCTTTAAGTCTGGGGAGTCCTGCTAAATTTGTCTGGAAGCAGAGGAAGAGAAGAGGTGGAGAAAGAGCCGGAAAGTCCATCCATCCATGAGTGGCTCTGAACTCTGCAGAGCAACAGAAATAGATCCGGGATCACGTTTCGACTGCCGAGGCAAAGTTAACCAGACTAACTGCTGAATGGATAGTTTTTTTTCTCTGGGTGTGTGTGTGCGTGTGTGTGTGTGTGTCATGCTGGGAAATGTGTGCGTTTGTGTGTTCGTATGGCAGGCACATGAACCGGAGGGGATGGGATGCTATTTCACACCCATGTGCACACACACACACACACACAAACACACACGTAATATTGCAGTCACATTAAGCATGTCGTTGCGTATTTTCTGGTCATGGTCCACTGATTGTTTAAGTCCAATATCCTCCTGATAAATGATCAAAGCATTTTGGTTGGGAATGTACACTGTTGTTATAGTGATTGTAGAGTAGAATGTATTTACTCATAGAAAGAGTAAACTTGCTTTTTTGTAGAGAAGCATATATACAGAATATATATGGATACATACATATATATACATCTATATATCTTTTAAACTACTTGTGTGTGAGAGTTGTTTTGGGGCGCATCCACCCTGTTAAGATTCATATTTCTTTCCCCTTTTTCAATTTTTATTTCTAACGTTTTGACAAAAAGTAGCGTCTTACGAGTGATGAGTGTTTACTTTTTTTCCTGTAAATATATTTTTTTAATTTTATTTTTGACAAAAAGGGGATTAAAAATTGATTGAAACTGTTTTACGATGTTGCCTATGAAACTATGAAGTGATATCTGTCCACAGAATCTGTTTGATCCATAAAAGTATCAAAGTAAAATTTTGTGAAATGTGACGACAAGGTGTGGGAGTCTCACCGGTGAACAGAGGCCAATGACGTCGAATAATGGGCGGGAGGGTCATTTGAACTCGCTGTATTGATCGTTTTGAATTAGTAGCAACATTCACGGCAGTGATAATCTGTGGTTGTCACTGTTTTTGACATAATCTATGCTTGACGAACTGAAAATAAATCTGAGAAAGTGCTGAATCGCTATATGTGAGTATCTTTTGTGTGTAAGGAATGAAAATAGGGTCAAAAGAAATAAGGTAAGTAACCGTTCACTGTACTGTTTCAACATTACACTATAGAACGGGCAAGTATCAGAGGAAATAAAACATATATAGTAATAATGTAAAAGTTTTTTTAACATGGAACATTTAATGTTTTTGAGAAGAAAAAAGAAGTATAAATTAGATGAAATAGAAATATTAAATGATTAGATTGCAATTTATTATGCAACATAAAAACAAACAGGTTGTGTATTGTGTGTAAATGGTAAAGTACCAGTGATAGACAGTTTAAACAAGAAAGAGTCTAAAGCTATGCTAGGAACTCTGTGTGGCTGTACTCTACATGCTAACATGCTCACAATGACAATGCTGCAGTAAACATGCTCATGTAGCAAGTATAATGCATTGAAAGTAGAAAGAATGGACAATCACCCTCAGTACAGTTGTCATGAACGGGGAAATTAGCTATAGAGACCAAAACAGTTTTTTGTACCAGGCTGTAAACATGTTTATTGCTGCTGTGAAGTTTGACATTTTAACATGGGAGCTTATGGAGGCTGACTTGTTCTGTAGCCAGCCTCAAGTGGACGTTTGAGCAACTGCACACAGAGGTTGCCGCTTGGTATAATGTTTACCATGTTCATCTTACTTTAGTATTTTAGCATGCTAACATTTGCTATTTTTTGGCAATTTTTTTTTTTTTAATTTAAAAAGATTAAAAAGTTTGAAATCAGCAAAGTTACTAAAAATTCACCCTGAGGGGATCATAAATGTCCAGTCCAACCATCCAGTAGTTGTTGAGATGTTTCTGTCCAAAGGGCGAGGACTGACTGACCCACATTACCATACCCTGCAGCCACTGCATGGCTAAAAAGAAAAGATACATAAGGTATATTTGGATGTGGAAAAGCAGAATTTAAGAACAAAAGTCATCACAACTACTATCCAAAAACTTACTGCCAATATTAACACTAAAAACTAACAGTACAGCATAAAGTCTCCACTTTATCTATTATTAGAGAGCTGTTTCTTTCAGGGTGCAACACTCTGTCATCTTGAGCACAATATTTTGGTTTGGTTTCTATGACACATGGGCAAATTTTATTACAGTTCTACCTTAAAATACCGACAACTGTTAAGGCTACATTCTGACATCTACTGTAATAGTGATAATACTCGTGTCATTATGTCATATTATAGGCTAGTCCTAATCACAGTTTATGGGCGATAATTGTCAAGTTTGTCTAAGAAGAGTTTCAGCACATGGCGGTTCAGCAACATGAGCTGTCAATCATATTTAAAGCAGCACTGCTGACGGCTGAGTCCAAGTATCTAGTGACATCTCCAGCAGTCAACACCACCAGCAACACAGCCACGGCCGCCAATCATCAGGCAAAGCGATGTGTGCACAGGAAAAGAACAACAGAAAAAAAAAAAAGTCTTTTGTCTGAGAAAAAGCAAACGAGACAGAGAGGATGAGGATTAAACTCTCCAGTCGATGACAGTTCACGACAAATTAATCCCGGTTTAGCAGATATCAGTGGATTGCATCAAATATATGGCAGTTTTTGTTTTTTTGCTATATAAATGTATTCTTATTTTTCATTATTCCTAGAAAGTCACAAAAATGAGGGCAGATAGAGGTGTCAAAAATCTGAATGTAACGCTACGTCTGCATGTCATAAATCTTGAGTAAAATATATTTTATAACAATCGAGTGCTCAGGGGTGCAAAAGAGGGCAATCGCTTATTCTGTCTGGAAATTTGTCCATGAAGACGAATAAACAAAAGCTGTTTAACAGAGGCAGAAATATCAGATCACAGTTTGGTGATAAAACTCTGCTCGCTGTCACATCACATTCCCTGATTTCACAGTTATGTACACAGTAAACCTGGAAAACCAATAAGACACAGTATACCAGAGGCATCTGCATGCACGGTCCAGATTCATACACACTGCATTGCAATAAATGACCTTGGATTGCTGACAGCTTCTTAGATGACCTGTATTATTTTTCAGCCGGTAACAGGACCCTGTGATATGCTCACAAATCAGATTAATTTGACAGGACTCATTCCTCCCCTCCTGACATAGGAATTCAGTGCCTGTTTATAGGTAACAACATTGCCGGTTAAGCTTTAACAAGACCTATAAACAAACTAAACTAAAATCAATTACAGGTTACAGCCGTTTGAACACTCATTACACAGTCTCTCTACTCTACAACGTCTCTAACGTGTGAAACACCTGAACGCAACACCAACCCTGAACGCAACACCAATACTTAGCTAGCTAGCTAGCTAACTGCTCTACCAACGAACGAAAGCCATGTGATGATTTTAGCGTATTTTGGCGAATATGTGAATGTTTGAAGTTGAACTAAACATGCGGACAGACAGAGAATTTGATTATGTTTAATTAGTGATTAGAGAAGTCTCTGTAGACGTTTTGATACTTTTATTTGGTCTGTGGATGTCGTAGTTAGAACAGGTGCTAAAAACAGGACGATACGTAGCCTATTTATTTCGTTTCTTATTTTTATTGACATTAAAATGCCAAAAAATCACCCAAGTCGTCTAATTTATTTCTTGTTTTGACAGTTATTTATTCTCCTTATGTTTCAACTTATGTCGTAACTACGACAACAACGGGTACTATCGACTGACGGTCACCAGTTAACACGGTCGCTCGTTAGACCGAAACACCGGCTAACTGCCTTGCAAGTTAACTACAACCGCCTACAAATCGAGGAAGCTACAAAACTTTTAGAAACATTTCAACACCACAGGTGTTGTGTGTGATAAAGGGATTTCAGTCCTTTCTCTTGTTAAGTTATAATAGTGATGTTATTAGTAACTTTTCAAAGTAGGTGTTGTTTATTAATTCCTTTATTTACGCAAAAGTAAGCTAACTTTAATGAGCATATACTGGGACCTGTAGTCCCAATTTAGACAGATGGATAGAAATTTGCATGGTAAAATTTGAGCATAACAAAAATAAACGCATGAGAAAACTAGAAATGAGGGTGAAAGAAAGTGCTGCAAGTTAAGAAGCATAAATAGAAAATGTGCAATATGGTAAAGAAATATTATAAACACAGTTAAAGACAGTATATATATATAATGGTTATTTGAATGAAAGAGCTCTGCAATTGTGCAAGAAAGTGCAAAATATTGTCCAGGGAATGTGCAAACTTTACAATATTAACTATTGCAAATATGCAATGTACAAGATGGGGTGTAAGTGTGTTAATACATATATTCAGGTGTGTAAATATGGGTGGGGTGGGGGTATTGGAGTCCATGGCCCAGGCCAAGTCTCTCAAAATGTTTGTGACCTGCTTGGGTGGGGTCAGCCAAGATCGTACCTGCACGCCTCAGGGTCCTGGAGGTGTAGAGGTCCTGGAGAGATGACAGATTGCAGCTGATCACCTTCACGGTGGAGCGAATGATACGCTGCAGTCTGCCCTTGTCCTTGGCAGTGGCAGCGGCGTACCAGATGGTGATGGAGGAGGTGAGGATGGACTCAATGATGGAGGTGTGGAAGTGCACCATCATTGTGTTTGGCAGGTTGAACCTCTTCAGCTGCCGCAGGAAGTACATTATCTGAGGTCCTTGGTCATGATGGTGCTCAGGAAGTGGAAGGATGCCACGGTGTCAGCCGGGGGGTGATGGAGGAAGACAGCACAAGGCTCTCAAATGACTTCATAACCACAGAGGTCAGGGAAGTCATTAAATCCTGTGATCCTTGGTTTTTCTGGGATCATGGTGGACGTTTTGAAGCAGGCTGGCACATGGTGTGTCTCCAATGAAGTGTTTGGCCTGCTGTCTGGTTTGGCCTCTCACAAAGCCTGTTTATGCTCCGCATCCCCGTATCCTTCTCCTCACTTCGGCAGGGACCACCAGTCTTTCCACAGAGACCATGCTGGCCTAGTGCTAACAGCTGTTCTTGGGTGTAAACAAAAGAGACATGTAGGCCTATGACTAACAGGAGAGGAACTGATATGGATCCCTGGGGGACGCCAGAGCTTCTCAAACCAGAGGGTTCACACAAATAATATTTCACACAGGAAACTGTTTGATCTGAGACATTTAAGGTGCAATGCTCATATCTAACTTTGACTGAAGACATTTATGGAAATAGCATCACTGCTGCACTGTGGATCAAAGAGCCAATGTATTTGTTTCTAATTAATCATGAAATTCAGGTTCAGGGGCGATCATATGCTTAAGTCAGTGCAGACCTTACCTTGTGCCACCACATGCAGTTTAACATAGCTTCCAACCCACTCTGACTTTTTCTTCTTCTTCTTCTTCTTCTTCTTCTTCTTCTTCTTCTTCTTCTTCTTCTTCTTCTTCTTCTTCTTCTTCTTCTTCTTCTTCTTCTTCTTCTTTACCACAACACATTTAAATCCAAACTAATTATTTTTTACCAGGCGAGCCGCAGTGGTTGATGTCTTGTTAATTGATTTTTATCTGTACAAACTCTGACACTTCTTTGCACTCTGCAATTGACATCTTTTAACACTGTTACCCGGAGAGCAACATTTTAAATGAAGTTTAGTGGAAGTAATTTGATATTAAACCAAGGCAGTCAAGTGGAATAATTGGTACAGAAAACTGTTTTAAAACTGATTTAAAAAAATCTATGTTGACCGGGGGAGGCATCAAAATAATGTCTTGTTTCTTAGTCCGAAGTTTTCCTCTCTCCTTTCCTCTCCAATCATTTAACTGTGATCACTCAATCGGTTTATTCTTAGGCACACTGTGAGCTTCTATATTATGAAATATAATGTTTAAAGGAGCTTTTACCTAGGTAGGTGGATTTACCTACAGAGGATGATGTGACAGTTTATTAGATATCAAAAATCATGGTTAAGGGAGATTCTCGTTATTTTTCTCAACTCTCCACATCTAACCTGAAGACCATGACTATGTTAATCAGATGTCACGGATTAAGAAAATGATATGTTTCTCTCCCTGAGAATACCCTCAGACTTAATTCTCCATGACGAGGGGAATGATAGCAAAGTAGAAGGGAAGTGCGAAATTTTTTTTTACTATATCTTTTCTGAACAGGTGGAGGCTCTACTTTGTTCACATTCCTCGCCTGAACAAATGAGATAACAGCGACGAGACTAACATGATTCAACACTCAGGATTTCACCTTAAAGGGCCACTTCAAGTATCCGAATATTCAAACGTTTGCAGTCCTGTGAGTGAGGAAAGAGTCCTCCAGAAGGGGAAAAGGAAAGGTAAGTGTATCTGTGAGTAAAAAAGAAAACACACTGCACTCTGTGTGTACAATATCAGTCCAAAGTTTGGTCAGACCTTCTTTATTTTTATTTTCTATATTGCACACGACGACATCAAAACTATGAAATAACTCATATGGAATTAAGCAATAAACAAAAATGTCTTATTGAATAGTATTACGTCCCAACTCGTGTAGGAAGGAAGTAACATAAAACCAGATGTATCTGGTAAAATAAAGTTATTTATTGCCATGAATTTGGATTGATTATACAACAACTGTTTTGGTCCATCCTCCATGGGAACTTTTCAGAAGCGAGTTTAGCCCATTAGACTTGTTTACTTGCTCATATTTGGTCATTTTCATTAGTTTATGTGCTTCTGAATATGCTTCTACATATGTAAATATGCTACATAGTTCATTTGTTTTCGCTTTTGGCTGCCAACCAGCAGACCGGCACACACAACACGACGCATCCGTGCCTGGTGGAATTTGGGGGTAAAACCTCACTAACTTAAGAACCAAAAAAACAGAGAGAAACAGCACCTCTAAACCTTGTGACTCTAACAACAACATATCTAAATGAGTGCAATCAGTAAATCAGCTAACCCTGACCCAGTCCCCAGGTAGCAAACAGGATACCTTTAAAAAAAAAAAGAAAAGTTAGTACTCTACCTAGCATTCACAATTGTAGACAAGTATAACACAGAGCAAGCTCAATGTAAAAAAAAAAAACAAGCTGCCACGACTGTCGCCATGCTCTAACTTAAATAATGTGGTTTCTTCGAATTGGATCGGTCAGAGCAATAGCAGCTCCAATCAGGATCCTCCATGTCTCCGGGAAAAGGATGACGCAAGTGGCAATGCCTCATTCAGCTGGGACCAATCAGGACCAGGCGCCCACACGCCTGGCTTTGCATACACAGTAAATCTATAAACAAAAGTTACACACAGGCATTCATATTTTTAAGCCTGTCTCAAAAGCAAGCACTTACATAAATATATGCACTGAAAATGTATTTGGTCAGCGTGACTGTCCCTGCTGTACTTTCAATACTGATTCAGTTACTATCCCTTCACAGCAATGAAACTCTGTCTCAGGGAATTTTGTGCCAAAAAAACAAACAAACTGTGATGTTGGAAGATACTTGTCTTGACTATTTGTCTGACTCAGACTGTTTCAGCCTCATGTTTGGCCTCAGAAGTTTTAAAATGAACCTGAAACGTGTCTCTGCTGTATTTGATTAGTTACTTTTCATATCTGATGGTTAACCTGTCAAAGTTGCTGGTAGCCTGAGTTTGCAGAAGATCAGGTGACAGGAGTCCAAATAGCTCCATGCTGCCCTCTAACACTCACTCATACTCACATACTTACAGAGTTTCACCCCTGACTCTCAAACTAACGGCTGAGCCGAGCAGCAACCGAAGACGCCCGTCCCATCTGCATTCCACCTTTACGTTTTACTCTGTTGCTGCCTTGCAGATCGTATTTATAGCTCTGCAACGCAGGATAGAAAGAGGAGGAAGAGGTGGAGGAGATTAGGGGGGTGTCAGGCTGATTGCATAATGCTGACGCTTGTTACCTCCAGCCGCTGCAGGTACTGGGTTTCCAACTTGTCATGCCTGCTACTTTGCAAATCGGCAGACGCAGTGGCAGACGCAGAGCCAAGATCTCTACGGCCGTCGTCACGAAAGGTGATAATTTTATGGGCCTGCACAAAGTTATAAACACTCCAGATGATATATGTGAGACCTCCAGCACAATCAGTGCACACTGTACATTTTCTACAGTGAGGCCGTGGCAGAAAATAGCTCTTCCCTGACACAGATAACAATGCAGCCCATATGTTATGAAGGATGTTCTCTGAGGGAGAAGATGAGAGATAGAACTGGTGCCAAAGCAAGTAAAAAAGCTATGAAGAGATTTCCATCCAGCTCGAGGGAAACGGCTCGTTCAAGTGGCTGACAGATAGAGGCTGTTTTCACAAGACATAATTAGCTCGGAGAAAACAGGTTTATTTTCATGTTGAAAACTCTCTCTGATGTCCAGAGAAGCGTTCCCAAGAGGTGAGTTAGAGAAGTCTCATTATAATAATCGCGTGGGCCTCTTTTTTATCTCTCGTCCTCAGCTGAAACACGAAATGTTAGCGAGGAAACGACATGTTTACCTTTATAGACTTTTATAGAAGCTGCCTTTGAACTCCGGAGAGAGAAAACGATGCAAAACACCAGCAGATATCTCTATAAATACCTTCAGGTTTTCAGAATTCAGGTGACATCTTGAGATGGGTGAAGGGCCTCAAAAACAACATTCAGTGCTCCCATTCTTTTTAAAAGTGAGCGAGGGAAAGGAGGCAGATTGCTACAGATGATAGTTTTGAGCTACTTTAGGTGAAAATTGTCACATTTTTGACAACAAGGTATCCTAATATGCTAATTCAGCTGGATACAGAAAATAGTACAACAGCACCAAAAGATATAAAACAGACAAAACAAAGACTGTCTGATAATACTGTATCTTTTTTATCAAATAGTTCCTGATCAAAGAAACTTTTCTATTTTTTATTTTACACAGGCCAATTTTTAGATTAGGCGGGAGGCGGAAGAACTGGCAACATGGCTTCAGAATGACTCTACAGGTGATGTCACGCTTACACTGTCCATTTTTTTATACTGTCAGTGTGTTCACCAAATGAGAAAAATGCAAACCAGTTTACCAGAGCCCGCGGTGACGTCTTTAAATGCTTTTAATTCTTCTGACCAGCGGTCCAAAATTTGAAAATATTTCCAATCATATATAAAAAAAAGAAAAAGGCAGCAAATCCTCATTAGACAGAGAATATTTGACATTTTTCTGAATAAACGACTTAAACAATTTTCAGTTCCGTCGCTAATTATTTCTGTCGATCAGCTAACTCGCTAATTGTTCCAGCTGCTGCAGACATCATTAGTGTGTCTCATTTCTGTGATCAGTGGTTGATTTGTGCTCTTTCTTGCTGCCTACACACTCACACTGGATACGTGTGTGAGGAACGTTTGGCTTCAAAATCTCCCCAAAAACTTTGAGTTTGATTTTTGTTTCGTTGGAAGACAAAAGAGCGAGGCGGACATATTTTTGTGTTGATATCTTTATATTGAAATTCATGAAGTATACACAATGCATCCTACACTATTACAATTTCCACACGTTGATAATGTTTTTGTTGTTGAATGATAAAGCTACGTTTTGGCATTTAATTAACCAAACAGCAGTCATGACTGAGAAGCTTGGAGCAAAATAAACATTAAAAACATAAAACATCATTGTGGATTAAACTGTAGCACGGCAGCAGGTAGGTTGGTAACAAGTAGGCAACATTAGTTATAGTTACAGAGTAGAAAATCATAAACAAAAAAAAAACTCATTTTTCTTCATTTTTTTTTAATGTTTGTTATGTACAACCCAGTGCCTTTAGAGGAATGGCCATCTCCACCTTTATTTCGACCTCTTCTGGACTTTTCCACTGACATCACAAGTAGATCCCAGCCAATCAGATTAAATCTTCAAGTTAGATGCAATTTACAGTAACTGTTCATTTTAGACCGGCAAAGAAAGCTTTTTGCTTCAGTCTAATATGATTAGTAAAGTATGAATAGAAATTGGAATATTGTCGAGCTCCCTTTCTAAGTCAGCTAAATATGAGAACACACACATACACAAGCAAGCACTTTTAAACCCCCTCCGCCCCTCTGGACTGATTTAGAGTACTTGCCAGTTCACTCTGAAGTCCTGTAACTCCTGTGACACTGATCCAGGGTGCAGAGTTACACTCGTAGCAGTTAAATGTCTTTATGCGTGTGACTTTTCTGCCCCTACATTCACAACAGTGTGTGTTTACACTCAGCGGCCACCGATATTTAACATCTGCTTTAACACTTTCTATTCTCCGATATAGTCGATCAATTCCTGCAGATTTTTTTTTTTTTGGATGCTGGTGCTGTGGTTATCCTGTTCCACCTCATTCCCAAAGGTGCTCTACTGAAGCGAGCGCAAGCAGCCGGAATAAACACGAGTTTCTGTCATGTTGTTGGATCCATCTCGAGGCGATGAGCGCTTTGTTACACATGCCTTTATGTGCCGTGTGAGCCACGGAAATGACAGTACACCACCTTTACCTCAACACAGGATTCAAACTATTTGTGTCATTTGTGACAGCATGCGTCAGCAGAATCGTTTATGTGTCACGTAGCCTTTTTCCAATCATCAATCACCCAGAGTCGGTAATCAGGGTCCTACTGCCTCATCTAAAGCAAAAACAAAAAAAACATGCATAACACTGGTTCACTGTGCTGAACGAATCTGTTTTGTGGCCATTGTTCTCTGACCTCTTTCGCTGACAAGGCATGTGTTGTTTTTTTTTTTTTTTTGCTGCTGACTGCACTGCTTCTGTAAAGATGACCATCCTCATTTCTAACGTTTTCGCCAGAAAGTGAGCCAAAACCTCCTGATCGTGCACGTCAGGAGGACACAGATGCTTTAACAGGCAGGTGTTCCTAATACAGTGGCCACTGAGTGTCACCGTACCCGCCTCTGTGTTAAAATTCAGTGTGTGTGTGTGTGTGTGTGTAGTGGTAAAAAGAGATCTCAAACGGTCTGACTAAACTGTGAAAATTAAAACACAACACGGCCTGCCACCCTGCTCAACAAGATATCAAACATCACCCTGTCAGTCAAGGTCAAAGGTCACAGCTGGCACCAGTGAGGAAAGGGGGGGGGGCGGGTTTTTACGCAGGAATTACAACGTTTCGTGTGTGTGTGTGTGTGTTTTTCATTTTGACTTCCTGTAAGTAACGCACCACTCTGGGGTGAAACAGTGTTCTAACATACAAACATACACATACTGTATAATACACACAGAGGTTTGGATGGTTTGGAGCTTTTTTTTTTTTTTTAGTTTCTTTGTGCTGGAACATCCAAACCAAACAAACCTCCAGCATGTTTTATGACTTGAAACTTGATGTGAGGAAAGTGAAGCTGCTGTTGGTAATCACAACAGCACTTATGCATTTGTATTTTATATAATTTATGTCCGCTAGTATCATCTTTAGCGACCTTCAGATCAAAGGCTTTGTCAGCAAACTTTTCTTTAGCATCATTCATATACACATTTGAACAGGATAACTAGACAATCAGGAAAGACTTCCCTTACATGCATGCACACACTCATAACCTTAGTGCTTTTTCTTTCCCCTTGGACTTCTACGCGCCCTCGCCTTTCTTTTATACACACATTTTAACATTATTTCAGTCAATTATTTATGCATTCAAACACTCATGCGCTCACACACACACACACACACACACACACAAAACACATACACCTCACAGTCAGCACAAAACAAAACAAAACAAAAAAAAACATGCACACTTACACACACACACACACACGTATCCTCTTTACATAAGCACATTCATGTACATACATAGAAAAAGAAAAAGTATTCAACGTAAATTAGAAAAAGCTCAGTTTCGAAAAGGCGTCTATTAGCTCTCGTACCTAAAACAAATATTTTACAGGGACTGGTTGGTTTGTGCCAGTAGTTTTAAAGGAGGGAGGGAGGGGAGCGCGCAGAACAGTAAGGAAGGACGGAGTGTTTTCATCTGTATCCCATCAGGACAGTTGCAGTTCAGATGTCCTACCTTCCTTCTGCGGGTCTTTAATATCAGCAGTACAAAGACAGAATAAATGAAACTTTTCTCTTTTTTTCTTTTGCGTTTTCTTTCTTTCTGTGATCGGTGGAAGCACATTGTTTCTCTGGGGAAAGTGGTACCATTGTACTTCATCTTGTGTTTTTTCAACCCCTTCTCATCAGCACAGTTAGCTGTAGTCATTCGGGTTGGAGGGGAAGAAATGGAGGGGGTTAATTAAATCAGGAGGGTGGGAACAGAGACACGAGGACATTTTTCGATAAGAACGAATAACACAGTCTGTAGTAATGGTCATCCTGGGATTTAACGGTCAACGTTCAAGTTAAAAGTTATGGCCCAGTGGGTTAAATTAGGCGTCCAGAGGTTTCAGCGTGGTGAGTTGCACTGAGCTCAAGACATGGTCTGGGTAAAACTGGATGATGGGGGTTATCATGTTAGGTGGTCTCCTTGCCCTGGGTCCCAGTGACGGTCTTGATGGAGCTGAGCGTTCGGTTGAACCAGGTCTTCTTGGCGGCCTGCACCTCGTTGAGGGCCAGACCCAGGTGGTGTTCCAGGTCCTGTTGGAAGAGGAGAGAGCATCACTATGACTATCACACGGAGCAGTATGGAGTATGGACCTTTACATTTTTAATATTCCAGTTTTCTTTTTGCGTTTCTTATATCAGTAGCTTTTTTACCTCCAGATCCCTTCCCACTCCTAGCTTGTTCAGACAGACAGAAAATGTGTTTTTTGGCATATTCAGATTGTGTCCAGATTAATTTTAGAAAGTCTGCACAGCAAAAAAAAAACAATAGAGATGCACTGATTTTTAGAAAGTCTGACCTGCCGATTCCAACTTTCTTTTTTTACTACTACAACTACAAACAGCATACAGGAATATTTCTGTAACCTTTTTTATTTCTCAATTGTTATTTCACCGTGTTCATTTTATTAATTTGTCACCTTATTCACAAAAACTACTTTATCTCACCTTGCTTTCCACACACACACACCTATACACCTCTGTCTTTCTCTGCACAGCCTCGCTGGCTCGTCCTAACTCTTTCTGTTCCTCTCTCCTGGTTGACTTTCTTCGTCAGCAGTTTTGTTTTAAAAAGTCACCTAAAATAAACCCCAAAACTCATTTTTTGGCTATTTTTCATCCATAATTCAGCTTTCACAACAGGAGGTGAGCCCTGTGTGAAGGAGACTTATTGCTAATGATGTAGCCTATCAAAAGAAGATTTACCGAATGACATTGGTGCGTCGGATCCAAGCCACATGTTGGAGGTGGTTTGAAATGTAATTCCAATCAGATTTCTACAGTTGCGTTTGATGTGCTGACGCTCAAATCAGATTTCAAAGTGTCATTTGAGTCACTTGTAACGCGACACGCGTCAAATCCAGAGTGACGGAAGTGGATCAGAGCGGCTGAGCAGAGACAACACTAAGAAAAGTCTGTTGACGGGCACGGAAATAAATTGTCTGCTGTGCTTCCGTGTTGGAAAGCCGTTTGCACTTACCTGCATTGTTATTGCATCAACTCATGCAGATGAATTAGTGATGTCCGGACACATAAATCCGATCGGATCACTTGCGAGTAACAGTCTGCACGTTCTGTCTAAAGATCCGATTTGCCTGCAGTCTGAACAACGCTGCAGAGACACCATAAATCATACAAAATCCTCACCTTCCTCTTTTTTTTGACATTGTTCCTAATAAACTCCTTATAGAGCTCCTTGTTGCCGCTGGTCAAAAACAAAAACATTAATCATAGTTCACTGTCTTCTGGTCTGGTCCTGTTATTCTTAAAACTTATCAGTTATTTCCAAACTATGAAATGCTGCTCAGATACATTTTTGAAATACTCTATTGCTCTATTCATGCTGCTGCAGACACCGTTATCAGTCGTTGGAGTGTTCGTCAAAGGTTGATAAAGTCATGAGAGTAGACATGAGACCTCCTGTTTAATCACTGTGCAGGTGACACTCACTGTAACATGAAAGATGGAAGCCAAAACATCCCCCGCTGACTGTAAATGATCTAGTCTCAATCCCCATCTCAGACTTTCAGACCTCTGGCCAGCAGGTCTCCCCCGACTGAAAAGGTCTTTTGATTTGCTCTTAAAGGCAGTCAAAGCTGAACGTGTCACCACAACAAACGCCAGCACTCACTGCCACAATCTCGTACGTGAATCAAAAGTGTGTTAGCGTACCTGGATTTTGCACTCGGCCTCCACCAGCTGCAGTTTGGTCTGGGCTAGTTCCAGCTCCATCTCTCTCAGCTGGTTCTTCAAACTCTCCTTCTCCTCATCCGTCTCCTCGCTCCCTCCTGCAGGTGCCGTGGTCACGGCGGCCCGTACACGACCCTCTTTGTTGAAAAGACTACTGCACTTCTCACAGCCTTCCACTTTGGACTAGACAAGGATGAAAGAGGGGGAAATAAAAAACACATGAGGAAAAACAACTGACCTCTTTATAGCAGTCTTATCTACCAGGTTAGATAAAAATGAGTGGCTACACTTCTTGTGTCAGTTAGGAGGAAATATTGATTTAAGATACAGAAAGAAAGGTACAGAGCCGAGAAGTGTCACAAAAAAATCTCAGATCACTTAATTTGTGCTCTCGATTTAGCTAATATTGTTTTTGGCTGCTCTCTATGTCTCTCTGCCCAAACAAAACCTCTGCTTAATGAAAAATATACAGTGGCTGTATGGTTAACTGCTGTCCAAGCACACAAAACAGCATCTGAATTGTGAAACTTGTTCCACTTTCCAGCTCCGAGACAAAAGCCACATATTTGCACACAGACCTCTTTATTAATCAACAGAATGTTCTGGTCCCGTCTGTTGAGTTCAGCCTCTTTCACTTTGCTCTACATTTTCAGTGTATGGTGTTAAATATTCACCTGTCGCTGAATAATCTGTTTATTTATGTCATTAAATACATGTGGCAATCACGCAGCAGCAGCAGCAGCAACAACATCAACATCTCTAAATCAAGAATTTAAGCAGCCGTAACTTCAATAATTATTATTATTAGTAATTCTGCTGTCAGGGTGACGAGATGTGATGGTAAATAACACCCTGTGCTTGTCTACTCCAGTAACTGTTCATTTAGAAAGTCTAGTAGCTGCATTTTCACCATTTTGTACATGTGTACTGTAAATTATGTCGAGGTATTGAGTGGCTGTTTTTTTTAAGTCAAGGTAAGTGTACAAAGAAATTATTAATACTCTTTGGGAGTGTCTTGTGTTTAAAAAATAAAATAAATAAGATTCAGCTCCCTAATTCACCGCTACAATCATACTGTCACTTTATAAATAATTCATGAAGTCACTGCTGTATATTTTCCGCTTTGTTTCAGCGGTGAGTGTGTGGCAGAGCTTGAAGCGGTCTGAAGCCAAAAACAATATTAAGTAACACAGGCGCACAAATGATTAAATTGAGAGCGCTAATTACTAATTCAGGAGTTTGTTCCTTTTCTCCTGAGCTCCAAAGAAATATGCAAATGAGAAAATCAAATCAAATAAACTTAACCTAGAAAGTTAATGAAAGCAAATCAAAGCATCTGACAAAGAGCCGTGTGACTGAAAGAACAGTTATGTGTGTGTGACAGAGGTGTGAAGCGTGTGAACGCCTTCATTTCTTTTTTGGTTGATGCTTTTTTAAATTTTTTTTTGTCAGACGTTTTGAAAATGTAACACAGAAAGTCTAAAAATAAACTGGACCAGCAGAAGTCTCCGACTGTTGGCGCACACGCACAAAGATCGACATACGTGTACGTCCGGCTGTGCCACTCTGTAATGGGCCCCGTCTAACGTTTAAGTTTTTACAACTTGAGAAGAGACAGTGTGTTCTGTGTTAGTTACTGAAGCATGGCAGCTCATTAGTGTAGTAGCCATACAAGCAAACTATGCTTCCCCTGCTCTGTCAGCGCTGCACTCCACCTGACCCTTTAGTCAAAGAGCTCTTTTTGCGTGCCATTGTATGTGATGAGCTATTATTGGGCACAAAGCATTGACTGTGCTGCTAGACAACACCCCATTCAGGTACTCTGACTCGTTCATGTTAATTTAAGTACCTATCTTGCTGGAGGAGTAAGATGTTAGCTCAGACTAAACCAAGATAATGCTACTGCAGCACAGATACATATGTAGAAACAGTAGCTGGAGTGTTCATGTGCTGCTTTCTTTGGCTGATGGCTACCAAACCTCCTGACGGCCGTGCAGGTTTGGCACAATCTGTGCTCTGTTTAGTAGAAACGTCCGCAGCGCCTCAGTTCACGGTGGCGGTTTTGTACCTTAGCAACAACAGTTGACTACGTTAGTCGAAATTATTCCCTCAGAATCAATATTTCATAACAATATTGCATTTCATTTGGATTAAACTGTCAAGTGAGTTTAAAGCTGAACAGCAATTATACATGACGTTTATAGTCTCATCACCGCAGAAGTGGATGAGAGCATTAATGAAGCGGCAGCGGGCTCGAGCTGGAATTGTTTCTGTCGTCACTTTAAATAGAGTTTCAGTGAAGAAGTATGTCAGTATATTATTTAAACATTTCTAATTAACACTGTTGTAACTTACAATTATATATTATTCACTGCACATCATTGTCCCCCTACATCAGTTATAATAGCACTTGCTGATAGTTTAATTTCATTTGCTGCACCATTATTAGTAAATAATACCAAAAAAAAAAGCAAGCACAGTGGTGGTGTGTGTGTGTGCGCTACCACACACTCAGCTATATCCTCTACAGGACGTGTCCTTTCTTGGTGCAATAAACCTTTTGTCTGTCCTTTTGTGAGTCCTTGGGCAGTCCTGAAAAAGCTCTATGCCAAAATGGCCTTTATCCCAGCTACAGTCTAAACAAACAGTTTGTGAGCCAAGTGTGCAAGTGCTGGAAGTGAGCTGCCTGGCCCCGGCTCCTTGGCCCGACTCCTCATTGTCCCCCCCATCCCCCCTCAAACGCTTTGATTTCACTGCCAGCCAGAACAATAAGGTGGAAACAGTTCCCAACATACCTGAAAAACTGTTTTGAAACTCTTTGAAAACTAATATTGTTACAGAGAGTAGAAACCATGCCTCCTAAGAAAAGAAAAATGAAACAACCTGCACGTGCAAAAGACAGAATAGCAAGTGACTGTTCCTGGCACTCGTCCAGAATCCTGAGAGCTGTAGTCTATCTTTAATTTTTCAATTAGGAACTGTGTAAAAGACGCACATGCACAGTCATACAGTTGTCACAAACGACTCTGTAATTACACTCCACTTATAGTCCTGAGTGTAATCTACAGCGTGTGTGTGTGTGTGTGTGTGTGTATCGGTGTGTAAAATTCACCCGGATTTTCTCCAGTTCTCCTCGGTTGGCTGTCTGTTGTTTCTCCAGTCGTTCGCTCAGCTGGGAGCAGATCTATATGAACCACAGACAGAGAGACAGTTCATCAGGTTGATCAACAATTCACCCAAAGACTGCTATATGAGGAGAGCAGCACTGTGTTAATGAAAAACAACGCAATACAGTGGAGTTCTTGTGTACATTTAATACATTTCTTATTATCAATCCTATTAATATTTATAAGTTTAGAGGCTGCAGGATGATATTTCTGTTACACAAACACATCAGTCAATCCGTGTGATAAACACCTTAAACTATACGGGAACGAGAACCTGAATCACCGTCATTTCTTCTGGTATTTACAGTACTGTGAGACACGTGTATCGTCATAAGAAACTTGTAGCAAACAGCAAAGAGGAAACATACAATATATGTTTGTATATATATAAACTTCCAATATATTTGAGTGGAAACATGGCTCCTGAGAAAGACCATGAACTGTTTACTGTTTTTTTTTTTCCACTGTGCACAACCTTGTTTCTCTGTTTGCGGCTCTTGGTAAATCTTCTCTTTGTGGCAGAGACTTCATCCTCTTACTCGGCTTTAAGTCCATTAGTGGTGTCACGAGGTCCTGTTTTTCCAGCAGAGCTCACCGATCGTACACATGTGTAATGCGTGTGCATCCTTTCATGTACCCCATCTCTTCTTCTCCGCTTTCCACACATATATATGACCCACAGCTACAAACACGCTGACGGATGTACAAACACACACACACACCCCCACACACACACTTGTGCTCCATCTTGCAAACCAACAGATCGATGTGACATGAGTCATCCTAACAACCTCTCTGCAGACAGACTATCTATCTCTCTCTATCTGCTCTCTGCATATCTCTGATTCCCTGTGGCATATACTGTATATCTCTTCCTCCTCTTAGAGATCAATCTATACATCGTCCATCTGTGTATCTTTAGCCGAGCACATATCCATCTCTCGCCTCCTACGTGCCCTTTTATCTTTTTCTCCCGTCATCCTCTCCTTCATTTGCTCTCAGCCGCCGTTACTGTATCCATCTCTCTGACTTACCTTCATCACTACTGATCATTTATCCCTCTTGATGCTTCAGATGCCCCCTTCCTCTTTTCTAAACTAGTACTACTCCATGGCATGCTGTACATCTTTATACTTGGTGCAGCTTTAAAAGTTGTGGGAACCATTATGCCCTCAGCCATTTTTGTCCCCCACATGGAAAGCAGACATTTTCATTTGTAGAAGGGCTGAGAGGGACAGTGTGTCCTGCTGCGACTTCAAGCCTATGTAAGATGGTGTACATGTCAGCCTACAGTCAGGAATCTTTATTGTTGCACCATCTGCAAGCAAGCTGGCAATGATTATTTAGCTTTTTGATTTTTTACATTCAGGATGAACAGGGTTGTTTTCTTCACTCTAGTTACTGTTTTTTTGACTCTACTGTGTACATGAAGGATTCTGTGCGTGATTCTTGTAGCACAGACTCCAAACCCACGGGCAATCTTTTGTTTTCTTTTTTCAATAAACAATCTCAGTCTAATTTATTTCAAATGTTTTCATTCAATAATTCATCTGGTCCTGATGCAACTTTACTGCCTAGGGAAATTTTTGTTTTCATTGCCAATAATTCATGTACGCAGTACGCATACATTGAGCATATTGTAAACGCGTCCAATTCTAATTGCTTTATCAGGCTTATAACATTTTATATGAAGGTTTGAACTCAAAGCAGACACTGACCAGACTCAGAATATTTTAAAACGGGAAGAAATCAAATAAATATGATGCCAACAGGACATCAGAGACACGAGCACTGGCACCTGTCGCACTACCTGGCATACACCCGGCTAACCTGAGTTCATCTACACTGGCTCTCCTCCTACAAAAGGGATTACAGCACACCACTCGACGCTGCTTTTAGCTCCACCATTAACAGACGTTTCTCTGTCCTCGTGGGTTGAAGGGGCAATTAACACACAAAGCTCTTTTGGCTCTAATCCCACAAAAAGAAAGTTGACATTTGCAGCCACAGAAATAGAAAAATACTATTCGAAGAATAATTTGAGTTATCTGGGTTGGAAAACAATGCAGGCTATTTGGGGGGCATCCCTAAACTTGTCAATCCCAGAGGATTGAATGCTGCTGTCCTCCCTCTCTCCTCCACAGACTTGTGTTCATTTTCTGCCTCTCTCCATCCATCACCCCCTTCCTCCCTGTCACAAAACGAACTATTTTTGTCAGAGCCCCATTTTCACACTTAGCTCTGGCTCAGCACAGTTCTCAGCTGCATGCTGGCAATCTGTAGGCTGCTTTCACCCATAATGCACATACAACCATCATATCCCCTTCTCCTCTTTGACAGCTCTTGTCGGCAGTTTTCAGATCCCTTGTCAATTCCAATCTGCAGCCCATATTTTTAGACTTAGGTGAAGTTAAGGTCCCTTTCTAAATTAGTCCTGTTGCTATTTCTGTCTGCCTCCACAGGGAGCGGTAAGAGCTGGATTGTTGCATAATAGCGCAGTGCTGATGATAATGGTACTTGATCTGGGTAGGTTTATATTTAAGCATTAAGTGACGGGATGAGATCTGAAAGGATGAAAATCACCGTAAGAAGAATTCAGAGATAGAAGAACTGAAAATACGCTTACAGGCTCAGTCATCAAAGGCTCTGGGTTCAGCTGAGGGACAGTTCGTAAAATTAGACGTTTCTGCTTCATAAACCAGATGAGTGAATGAAAACAAATTGCTCTTATATTATTTTAAAATATTTATGGCTAGTCGTGCCACGGTAATGGCTTGATCAGAGCCTAGATCTGAAAAGACAAGCCAAATAAGGAGATATAAGTGGAGAAGAGGTGCTCAAACGTCCAGAGTTAAATTAACCAAAACAGATAAAACAAGGACCATAGTCTTGATGAAATTTACAACCAGTCTTGGGCCTGTTTGGCCTACTTAACATAGGAAAGGATGAGACCAAGAGAACGGAGGAGTTTGGTCAAAAAAAGATTTGCTTGTCCATTTATTTGCTTTGAGATATATGCAAAGTAACAAGCCTTCAGGTCATTGCTTGGTGCTGTGCAGAGATCGCCAACCGCCGGTTCTCTGAATTATCATACAATGTTCAATATTATTGTTGTTCCCTTTGGGTTATAGTGAGTTTTCAAATCAAGCAACCATTTTAAATCATTACGACTTTAACGTGTGTCTAACCAAACTTAAACGTGGACCTACAGAATTCATGGACGTTTGTTTGGTACTGTTGTACCCCGTTTTGTTTAACTAGCAAAAAGCCTGTGCTTCTTTCAGATCAATGAGCAGCTTTCTATTCATGTAAATTAAATCTTAAGGATTAGAATAAATTCTAAAACTGAAATAATAATAAGTGTCCAGCAGTTTACTTATTACAGAGGGCTGTGAAGGAATCAGCTGCTCGGCTGGTGTGACCTGTCGACGCCTGTTTTTGTGTCTTTACACCGGCTCCCAGTAGGTTTGAGGATTGATTTTAAGATTTTATTGATTACTTTTAAGGCTCCTAGCTATAATTCAGACCTTTCAGATCGATATGGACCTGTGGTTAGCTTGAGACATTCTGGACAAGAGTCCAGGTGTAAAACTAAAGGAGACAGTTTGTTACATGACTGTGGAATGAAGCAATAAGGTTAGCTGCGTCATTGTCATATTTATTTGATCTATTTTTTGTTTTATTCTTTTTATTTTCTCAGATATTATTTATTTTTTTCAATATCTTTTATTTAACTGCTTGGTCTACCTGTTCTTTTTGATTATTGGTTGGTTTTTTAGCACTCTTGCATGCTCTACAAATATCATTATTAGAAACTATCCTCAGTGGAGAACAAACTGGATTTTCATAGGAATGAACACAAAGATGTTTCACGATACAATAAATGTAACAAATCAGTGTGACTTGGTAATATTGTCTCCAGTATGTGATGATGTGCATCAGTCAGTGGTATTTGGTCAACCACCAAAACTAACCAGGATGTGTGACACAGAACAAATTCATGTGATTATGATGCTCCCTTTTCTGTTAACATTAACTTACTGTATATGGGCTGCTATAATTGTATGATTAAATTGTTGTATTTCTGTATTGGATGGTGCATTGATCACTGCTTTAAAGTGGCTTGGAATTTTTCTTGGTTTAAGGCTGTTTGAGAGGGGGAAGTTATGCAGATTGTAGAAGGGAGGATCTCATTACAGTTTCAGCAACCAAGAAGACAAACACGAGGAAATGATAGGCCGCCCTACTTTGAAACACTGACTCAGTATTGTTGAAGAGATATATGATAAGCATATTCTGAGAATTTCAGAAAAATGGGAGAAATCCCATCACAAAGACACCACTAGAACTTCTGCCTAAAGAGTAAGTTTCATAGAAATGTAATATGCCACACTGACACCAGTTTATGTGTTCTGCTCTGTAATAACAAAGTGAAAAAAAACAACATTTGTAAAGTGTAAAATATAACAAGTTTTAAGGAAACTGCCACAGTTTCACTTCTGAAAAATGTACTTGTGAGGAAATAAACACTTCAGTAAAATGATTTGAACCCTAACATTGACACTTATTAATTTGAGTCATTTCTATATACAATAAAGTTTCAGATATGCAGTACATACCTGCTTATATTCTCCAATAATGGAGCCGTTCTTCTTAATCTCTGATTCAGACTTATCAAGCTCTCGTCGGCACATCTCCTTCAGCTGTGGGAACAAACACACATACACGGATATACATGCTGTGAGGCTTTTGGAGGGCAGAGACCAAGGACAGAAGCCAGAGTCAGAGGCCCCAGAGACCGTGTGAATGTCATGACATGTAAAGAAGACAGAGAGAGGTATTGGCAGATTTGAAGCTCAGGGCGAAGTCACGCCCTTCACGCGACCTCCATGCAAGCACAAAAATCAAATCAAATTCATAGTTACACCTACACACTGAAGAAGACAGGAGACATTTGGAGGACAGCGTTAAACACACGTGGGAACAGAGGGCAGCAGGCCTGTCCTCCACCTCAGAAAGATTTTTCATTGAACTCAGAGAAAATCAATATCAAGGATGAACTGACATCCTTTGACTGGGGACAGCACAGTATGTGTCTTTATAGAAATGACAGACGAGAGAGGAAGGCCTGAAAATATTTGGAATGTAATTTTGTGTTGTACATGAACAAACAAACATACACTTTTTTTTAACCATAACAGACAGGGATAAAATGGCACAGACAGATTAGATGAAGCAGCGGACAGACGGACTCTTCTATGCAGGAAGGTGAATACACAAAGAAACAGGCAGAGATACACAGATACATGCTGTATGTCTAAAGGGAGTGTAATGGATTAAGTTTTGAATTAGCTAAATTAATCCCATAATGCCTACTTTTCTTGGATTTGATCTCTCCATATATGTTTTGGACAAGTTGGATTTATAGTCGGTGAAAAGGCTTAACAAGAGCCCCAGTGTAGATACGCACAACACAGGTTTTGTTTTGCAGTTGAGTGTCAGAATTTATCCGTCGATATCAACACCACAATGCCGGACGATCAGGCTGTGTTGGGCTTAAATTGTATTTCTTATAGCAACTGTCAAACTAACTAACTAATCACTGAAAAGGAGATTACTGCCGTGCAATTACTGTCAGAAACCTGTAGAAGACAACACAAGCAGTTCACCTTTCACCTTTCTTGTGCACAACTGGAGCATTGACATGTTACATAGTTACATTTCAGCCAAGTGTTGCCTACGTCATAACCTCGGAGCCTGCACACGTAGCCGGCGAAGGTGCAGCATAACCTCTTAATGCGTGATTGAGCTTATGAACACACCTTCATTAGAAAGACACATTATCAGTGAAACCAGCTGTTGCAGTGTTTAGTGCAGACTCTTGGCTCAGTCCATGAGATAAACTGCACAGGCACAGCCTGTCACATTAATATTGCACACCGACAGCTAGTCTCCTTCTTGACCCCCAGGACAGGTGATTTAAGCTGCATCCTTTCACAATAATTCTGATCATTCCTTCACCTGAGAATTTGTGTTGCAGCAGTAGTGCTGACCTTTTCCTACTATCTGTAACGCTGTGTGGCACATGAGATTTAAAGAAAAGATGGACTGATGTCTAAACTATAGACACCAGGATGAAAAGTGCCTCTTTATTGGTTCTAACCTGTGCAGACTCTTCCTCCAGTCGCCTCTTCTCGTCCTCAGAGTCCACCAGTTTCTGTTTGGTCAGCAGCAGCTCTTTATTCAGGGCGTCTGCCTTCTCCTCCGCCTGACACACACACAAGAAAATAACCCAAAGTTGATGAGGTCATTGAAATTTAGACTTGCCCTACTTTCTTAGTTTTCTCTCTGCCTTCTCTCTTTTCAAGGTAAGTCAAACGAGGATGCACAAAAATGTCATTCCCTGTTTTAAACACACACACAGATATTTTGAAGGCTGTGTTTTTGTTTCACAAACACACTTTCACACTCTCCTGTTTCAGTTCTTGCACAATTGTTGCCACATATAATGCATACTTGCTTCTGTTAAGTGTGTTCACAGAAGTGACGACTCACATTTTCATGATCTTTACAGACACACACACCCAAAGTTATATACTCTCTGTTTGGCTTACGTTGTCGAGGTCTTTACGCAGGGCTATCTTGCTGCTGACTAGTTCATGTGCCAGGTCGTCGTTCTCCTGCTCCAAACGCATGTTTGCCTCTTGCAAACGACGGTTCTCCCGCTGAATGGACGGAGAAAGAGAAAGTGAAAAAGAAAGAGAGAGCAGGAGAGACAAATTGTTAATAGAGAGAAAGACAGATTAAGACAAAAGAGAATGTGACAAAACAAGAAAAAGAGAAGAGAATATGATCGGAGAGAAGTTAAAAGCCATGAAAGAGGAAGGAAAGTGATGAGACAGAGCAGAGAAAAGGGAGTCAATCATGAAGAGTTGCAAATGCATCTCTTCCTGGCTCGGTAGTTTCAAGAGTAATGCAACAATATACCGAAAGAAAAAGAGTGTAAAAGTTAACTGTGCTCACATGGGAACGTAATGTTTAACAGAGCATAACCTGTTCGTACATCATTAACAGCAACAGACAGCTGAATGAAAACTGACAATGCGTGTAAAATATTCCTTAAAAAGCGCAACATTTTTGACATTTTGTGAAGATTACACAACCGTCTTGCACGTTGACTGACAAGCATATCTAGTATTGCAAATAATGCTCACACTCTCATTCCAATCTTATGTTTTTTTTGTAAGAGAATCTTCATGGATAGATTATACCTCTTTGGACATATAAAAATGTCCTTTGCTTGCTAGAAGCATTTTTTAAGAGCAAACAAAGCAGAAGTTCAGTCACTGCAATTGATGATCTTGTACTGTATCCAACCAAACCGTTACCCTTGAGATGACTTATGACATGTACTATTAATGGCTTTTTCTGATGCTGTATAGTTTTTCTTTCACGAACAAGGACTGTCGAGGTCTACAGTATAAAAAAAAAAAAAAAAAAAAAGATTTACTCTGTCAGAATAAGGTGTTATATAAATATAAATTAAGACAACATAGTAACATAGTTGCCTTCATCTGTCTTTCAACCTGCTGTGTCAGTGTAGCACTTTGAAGACGTCATTCTGCAACAAGAACAAGGATCTAAAGGGTTCCTGCTCTTGTCAGAAGAACCAAGTAAAAAAAAAGATATAGATATAACTTAATATCAACTTTATGTTACGTTCATGGAGAAGTAATTGATTTTTTAGGCTTAACGTACTCATGTAAATATCGTGTGTTAATGTCTACCTCATATCTCTCGATGGGGGCCTCCTGTTGCTCCTGCTGCTCCCTGATGGTGTGGTACTCCTTCTCAAATTTCTTCAGTTTTTTCTGGCTGATCTGTTGACAGCAGAAGACATGAAGAATTATATTGATAAATGTAATTATACACATAATGAAAGACATAAACTAGCACAGTAGTCTTTGGCTTGTGCACTAAAGGTTGCTGCCAGAGAAGTCTTTCCAATCTTTAGACACAAGATTTATAGTCTGCGCTGGACTGTGGCCTTCTGCGGTCTAGTCCAGCATTTGAATAAAATGTAATGAAACATATGCAGAGATTATAAATCCAGTTTGCTACAGTTAATTTCTGTCTGACAAGCCGGTTCGCTGGAATATCTCTGTCCACTCAGTTCAGAGTAACTTCACTGTTTTGTTGAGTTCTTGTATCGTTCAAAGTCTTTCCACATGTTTTTCAGCAACTATTTTCCAACATATTTAATGTATTTTGAAAGAAATCTCAGAATCGTGAATATGAACTTTAATGGCTGATCAGTTCTCTTAAATTTCAGCACTACAAACTATTTATCATCTCGTTTCTGAAGTTCAGTAGAATTCAGGTTCATTGGCAAACCTCTGATCACGCAAAACCTGCACACTTACATTCATTAAGGCAATCTCATCAACAGGCCATTCACTGTCTTACGGTGGGCTTTTTAACTATCACTATGTTCCAGATTTCCAGCATGGAAGAGACTTGCTTGTCCATTCTGTGGATTTGAATGTGTCTAGTTACGGCTGCGACATCAATGCAGTGTTGTCTTTGCATACATGCCTTTGCATTTGCTTGTTACACTCTCGGGTTTAGTATTAATCTACAGTATATCAGGTGATCCAAATGCACCCAGCAGTCATCACCTAATGCCGTTGGCAGAACTGGGACAGCATGGCCCATATGTTGCCCTGTTAAAAGTGTGTCTCTGCATGTGTGTGTGTGTGTGTGTGTGTGTGTGCTTTAGGAGTGAATTTGGTGGCACACTCTGCTCTGTAAATGGGAGACAGACGACAACAAGGAAGAAAAAGTACATGAGGTCATTCAGGGCAGGCGTTGCCTCATCTATCTCCTTTCTCATTCTTTTTTTTCCTGCTTTCTCTCGGAGCCTTGACTGACAGCTCGGTCTACAGTTACAACTTAGAGAAGCAATTAGGAACACAGAGCAACGAAGGCTCGCTCGAGTAAACCTACATAAAATATTTCTCTTCTTACAAGTCTTGGATCAATTATAAAAAAGCAAATTACCAGTGCAGTACTGTCACTATTGCTTTTTTGACACACTCTAGCAACTAGAAGCATATTGTAAAACCACCTGCTCTCGCTGAGGTGATTTACTGATCATTCTCCGAATGCAAAAAAAAAAAAAAGAAGCTATTTTTCCACTGCTGCTGCTGTTTGTGCAACCGTCTTGTAAACACTCAACATAGCTATGACTATATGGACTGTAGCTGCTGAATACCTACACATACATGCTCATATGTACTAGATAGAAAGTACAGGGCTAATGTGAGGCAGACATAAAGAGAGGGGGACTAAAACACAAAGGTAACCAAAAAAACTGCACACATTGATAATTTTCTTTTAAATCCCCTGAACACTTTGCATATATTAGCTGTCAAAGGGTTGGCAGACAAGAAAAAGTACAGACAACATACAGTAAATGACCGCAGTTTAAACCCACAATTGTCTCCTGAATATATTTTGTAACCGGACTGTAGTTTATGACTGTCTTTATAACATATTTACTTATAAGAATTTCATATTATAAAGACCTTTAACCTCAAATACTAGTAGTACAAGTAGTTTTTCTCCTAATACCACCTACTACTCACACAGACACAGAACAACTGTTTCCTTTCCACTAGCATCATTATGAGTCTCCTTTAATGGGTTTGTGTCACCATGGGGGCGTTGAAGCAAGGGAGGACCGAGTCAATAGTTCAAAGAGTCAAGGACCAGGATGTTTCACTTTAACCTCTGGTATATAAATAAAATCTGTAAAAAAAACAATAGCTCTGCATCATTTTGGATTACAAGCCCAGGTCGGTAATTTAAATGTAATAATTTTAAAAATTTGAAGTATCATGAGGATATCTGGGATATTTGGCAAATCTGAGATAAAATGGGCAACAAAGTTTGAGCACCTGGCAACGTGGAAAATTTTGTGCTTCAATCAGAAGGTGGCAACATCAGCCAATGAGGGCACCAGTAATCTGGTCAGTTAATCCCCATATAGTGACATCAAAGCTTCAGATTACCTTGACTCAGATTTAATTTCTTGCTGCAACACTGCAGGTACTCACTGAGGTCAACTGGCCAAATGTCTTCTTGGAAATCTCTTGTTAAATACTGTGCTGGGAATAACTTCTTAAAGCAGTATGCAGTAACCAGAAGGTCAATATTCTTTTTTGTAATGACGTGAGAGTATTTTATTAAAAGGGATACAAAGACCATGGAGGTCCTGATCGCCACTAGGGGTCGCTATAGCTTCACGGGGAGGTCTGCAAGTCAGTCTGGATTTAAGGGGACCTAAGAAAACTTTTTAAATATGCAGTAGGCATTGAGCCCAGCATTTTACATATTTCTGTGATTAAGCAAAATAAATTTTTATCTTTAAAGTTCAGATTATTATTTAAAGTTAAAAACAATCTTATTCTCTGTTAATAGCCTCATTGAGTTGTCCTGCGTTAGAAAAGCATGCAGTTAAACCGTCGGGGAGAAGAAAACAGAATTTATCAAAAAAGTAGAAGCATGTATGATTGTTAAAAAATTAATAAATACTTAATACAGACAGAGAATTGTATAAAAAGTTAATAAAATATCAGGCAACTCACAGTATTGTTAATCAGATGTCATTATTGCTATGCATAAATCTAAGTCAATAAATATAATAGCCATAAAATATGTCATTTAGTTAGAGGTTGTCAGTCCTTTAAGAAAATATTTTGTATACCTCAAGCAAATGAACTTTGTAATTACACAAAAAAACATAGACAAGTCAAAAGAAGCACAAAAGAAATGGTTTGAATACAATTTTGACAGCCCAATCATGATTTCTGTTCAGAACTGATGCCTCTAAGATGAGCGCTGAAACATCTTCAAGACTTCTTGAAGTCCATTTCTAGAAATTTCTCTGCTGGACGAGCTCTCATTCTATCTGCTGCACGACCATCTGACCGAGAGACAAAAATCCTAAAAACCTCTCCATGCTGGCTCCTTTACAAAGTTTGTGCTAATAAATATCTCTGTCCAAAGTTACCTTCAAAGTCAGGCCCTCTAAACTAGGCCAGGCTGTTCAAAACAGGTCAGGACACAGGTGTGAGTGTGTGTGTGTGTGTGTGTGTGTGTGTGTGTGTGTGTGTGTGTGTGTGTGTGTGTGTGTGTGTGTGTATGTGTGTTTAAGAGACAGAGATGGAAAGAGAGAGGTGTGTGTATGTGGGTGTGTTCATTAAACCGGTAAATTTAATTTAAGGTTCAAAAGTGGCCCCTAGTGGTATTTAAGTGGCACTGCTGGACTACAAAGAGGTTTTATGCATTCATTCTGTCCATTACATTTGAGATTACATTTATGATCTGATTAGCGGACATAATTACTGTAATTAATACTATAATTTCTGGACATTTTCAGTACAGTAAGCCTACTGCATATTAAGAGTGAGTGATATCAGTCTTTTATACACTAAACTCACCTTCATGCTACAAGCCAGCTCCATCAGTTTCTTTGCATTTTCCTCAGATCGGTACCTCTTTGGAACTGGGACACGAAAGAATTTGAGTGCACCCTCAAAGTCTGTCTGGATCAGATCGTCTTTTGATGTCTGAGGAAAAGAAAGACGGGAACACACAAGCACATCAGCCTGTTAGACATTTATTTCTTTTTTTTTGCAATATGACGCAGCATGATCTTCACTGTAAATTTTCTAAATTGTTAAAACAAACTAGATAATTGCTAAAGGCTTGTGAGAACGCGGCTCACCTTCGACAAAAAGCATGTGTCCCGTTTTCGACACTGAACGGTAGAGTGACGCTACGCATGTGTCTGCACCTGCTCACATCTGCAGACGTGTAAAATCTTTCCATGGTTCGATTTTTCTTTTGGCGCCTGCTGTGCGTTTCCATTTCTACTCAGAGCTGTGGTTATGTGCAAGTGTGCATGCGTGTGTTTATATTTGTGTGGGTTACCTTACCTTCAGAAGTGCCAAGGCTACATTGAAGATCACGCTGATGCCCTGAAAATTAAGAAAAATGTTCAGATTCATGGTGTACTGAGGAACTGTTACTGTAGAATGAAAAAAAACATAAAATATGGATACACATAATACACAATAATAACAAGGACACATAGTCCGGATGCATTAAAAATAAAGAGGAATATCTAAAGTACATACAGTATAACCAGATCCATTAATGTAGTGCCACAGTTGCTTCTAATGTTGAATTTGTCTCCTACTCTTCCTTGCAGATTATTTGTCAGACTTCATCGAAAAGGAGCTAAATGGCTACAAAGATCTCTCCACAGCTTCAGGATTTGCGGGACAACTTAAAGACATCCAGAGACACTCCAGTTCTTCACTTTAGTCTGAGGCTGTGTGTGATTAGAAGCAGGTGTTCCTCTCTGTATTTAGGTCTCTCCATCATTCCCTAAATCTTGGAACAGTCTCCCAGTTTCCTGCTTCTGTGATGAATCATTGCAGCATCATGGTGCCATGCATCACCATAGTAATGGTAATATTTAGGTGATAAATGGGACATGGTTTTTAAGAGATGTGGAGCTTGACATTGAGGCCAAAAATTTGTCTATTTTTGTCTCAGGCGAGAAATTATTTTCCCCGAGTCCTTCAGGCGGAGACAGACTCTGGAAGAATGTTCATTCTTTCGAACTTCTTTTACTTCATACTTCTCACAACTTTATTACTATTTCGACTCCTGGACGCTTGCCACAGTCAAAACATTTCTCTTTGTCAGTTTCAGATATTGTGTGTACATAAAAAATAAATGAACTGAATTTGGTAATATTTAAAATTACTGTCTACAAAAGTTTGCATGAAGTTCAGCCAGTAAAGTTGCATTGCGTCTTTTATTACCAACCTCACACAGTAGCAGGTCAATGATGTGGAAGACCATGTAAAGAGGAAACTTGGCTGTGAAGAGGGTGAGGAACCACTGAGAAGCGTACATATGAGCCTCCAGACCCACATTCAGGAAATGGTTGTACAGGTCTGGTATATATTCCTGTTTCAGGCAGAGAGTAAGCGAGGTCATAGAGTGAATAAGTGGCATCAGTCGCGAAATTTAACAATGACTACGGCTATGGTGGACATTCAGTAAAAAAAGAACACACGTACCTGCATGAGTCTCTCAAGTTGGAAGAACTTGCAATGCAGATCTTCAAAGTTCTGCTTGAAGAGGTCCCTGAGCCCGTAATCAAACATGATCTTGACCAGCACACTGAAAGCTTGCTCCTCTGGCATCTGAAGAAGACCAAGAGGTTTAATAATCATGCCAACTCAAACTCTAACCATACAAGATATTCTATATAAACATCTGCAGAATGACAAACTGCCTGAAGTTGTTAAATATATCCATAAACTGTTAAAATGTTCTTTGCATGCATAATCTATTATGCCCTAAGAAGATGTTGACATTGTTTGTCCACTAGGTGGCAGTGTTGTCATGTTTCTGAAGTGCAGGGTGTTTAAAGTCAACCCCATCTAGGGTGGCAGATGAACATGAACATATTATGCATCATTTATAAAAAATAAAATGTCAGCATCTCACAGATGTCACCTCCTTAAACTGTTTTAGTGCCGTTCATCATGCACATCAGATCTACTGACAGACAACTCTTAAGTCATTCAGGTTATGCCATGGCCAGTCCTCTGGCACAAAACAATCCCTCTCAGCTCTTTAAATTGTTTGAAAAGGATTTTTGCTGGACATGGTTGATATGTGATACTCACGTGCAGCAGCAGCACAGCAGCCAAGAAGGATTGTCCCTGGCAGTAACCGATCTCTTCGTCGTAAACAGAGTAAGCCTGAAGGACAGAACAAAGACAAACGGACACGCGGTTAGGAAATGCTTTTCATAGCGGATTGTTAAGGGGAAAATTACAATGATAACATTATTTATTGTATAAAGATATCACCTTGCAACTTAAGACTGCAGCTCGTTCACACAAAGATTTATAAAGCTAGATTAAACCAACAATATCTAACTTTTCTACCATAAAATATAAGTCATTATGATGCTACACTGACTTCAGGAGTCATTCGCTTTCTAAACTTTCTAATCTACTACAGCTGCTGTTAGCTTATGTTAGCTTAGTTTGTTAGCCAGGCTGCTCGGACTGTGAGCTCAGAGCACCAGGGGAGTGTTCCAGTTTGTACCATCAGGAAGACAACACTTTCAGGCCCTGGACTGAGGGATGGAGGAAAAAGGAGAAATGGCCATGATTAGAGAGGGAGACACAGGAGAGGGTTGGAGAGAGATGGAGTAAATATGAGTGTAGGGAGCAAGGGAGAGAGTTTGGGAACGCTGGCCTACTGAGCTACAAACACAAATAATGAGCACAAGTCAAACAGACAAGGTGTGGATCAATCCACACACGGAGGAAAGGGAGGGCCCACTGAATTATTCAAACACACCTGAGGAGGTGCTTGTCTGAGAAGAGATGGATGCCCTCACCTGAGTTATACATAATAAATGAAATGAAAACGAAAAGGGGGAAAAAAAAAAAAGTGTGAACAAACTGCAGCCACACCATTCATGTGGGATTATGGAAGTATATGTTGAAATGTGTGCACGTCTCAACTGTACAGTATATGCACGTGTTCTTTCTCGTGAGAAAGAAAGCACCGCCACCTCACGATCAATAAGTATTTTGTGATAAGCTGGCAGGTTTGCGTGTATGCATGCGTGCGCGCACGTTGGTGTGTGAGACTCAGCTGTGCAGCAGGACTGATTATAGTAGAGTCTAATGTGTGTGTGTGTGTGTGTGTGTTTGCTCGATTAGAAACTTATGTTGCTTTTCTCGACAGGCAGTGAACTCGCTGAACCACCCAGAAATGGAGTGGCTGCTCAGTTAATTAATGATCAGCTCCCTTCAGCTCTGACAGCTCTCACTGCTGCTCTACAAACTTTGTCATCAGCCCTACTGTAAAGCAAGTCATTTACACAGTAATTACACTGTGTTATAGGGAAAGCAGCACTGCTACCAAAAAGACTAAATGTTTACGTCTCACCAGGATAATTTAAGAAAGATAACATATATCCAATTGTAGTTTTTCCAAATACAGCATCATTCTCAGTAATCATGAGGTTATAGATGGAGATCAGGGCCACAGTTTATCTAAAAATGTGACAGAGGTTGCATGGTATGAATTAATCACTTCTTCACTGGGATGGAGATAATGGAATTAAGTTACACTGGTTTATTTGTCTGGATTTTAGATTCCCGATAAAGGATGCAAAGCAACTGTCTAAAAACAAGATACACGTGCAGACAGAGCACCACAATGAGAGTTGGGCAAGCAGGCAACGTCAGCTGTTGATGAAGTTTTGTGCACTGATAATTTTTTTTTTTAACTTTTGACGTGATCCATAATGCCCTGTGTTGTAATATAAACATCCTCTTTCACGTGTGTGTGTCCCACCTTGCAGATCTTGTAGAGGGAGTCTTGTCCATCTCCTCCAGTGTCTTTGAAGTAGTCATGAGCTGGAAATGTCCTGTTAATGTCCCTGGTGATGGCGCTGTCCTGAGGGGACTCCTAACAAGACAGAGGCAGACAAAAAGGTCAAGGTGGGTGGAACGGTCACAGAGAGGGACACTCAGTCATTATGACTATTACTGAGGAAAAATTCCACTGAGGCCCAGCAGTGGTCAGTGTTTCTCAGTATGTGAGATTTACAGTATAGAGCAGGATGAGTTCCTGGTAGCACAGAGTGTTCTCTTCTACAGTACGGACTGTACACATGCACAAGACACTCCCTATCTCTGTCTATTTCAATTCTAAGTTTATTAAATTTAGAACATGAAAGAAAATGTTTATGTTGCCCAAAACAAGCAATAGTTAGTAATAATAGCGAAACAGCTCTGATAAACTGTAAAAAATAACATTAAATGGAAACTGACCAAAGACATCATGTACACACACACACACACACACACACACACACACACACACACACACACACACCATCACAAACTGAACTGTAACAGAGTAAATTAACTGTAGGACATTTTGTCTGGACAGCGGGACAGATGGATGACTAGGACAGTGCGCAGAAAAAAACAAAAACAAATGCACCACAGACAAACATCTCGAAACAGAAAAACATCTTTGAGGCATCGTAACTTGAGGTTTCAGGGTGCTGATTTGTTTTGCTTGTGTACTCTAATGAGACTCCATTTGGACTGAATGCTGCAGTCAGGCTAGCAGCTCTGTGAGACCGTACACAGACAAATGTTAACACCAAGATGCCAGCAATGAAAATGCTTTCATGCTGATGCTTTACTAGTATAATGTCCAACATCTTATTTTACTTTAGCTAGCTTATTAGCACTAAACATAAGCTAACTGGTTCAGATTTGATTCAGACTTGATAACAGGTAAAAATAATTTAGAGTGATGCTAAAAAGCATAATTTATCATGAAGGACACACGATTGTTATGTCCTGCAGTTGGTGGAATATTTTAGTGAGGACGAAAGAGGTCAAAAGAGATTGTTCAACATCAGGATACACTGAGAGAAGTACAGATATGTAACCACAAGCCTAACAACATACCTCTCTGGGATATCCCTCCACTGTGATGACAGAGCACTAAACAGTGGAAATACCACTCTCACTCTCACACACACACACACACACAGATCAGTAACTACCGCAGACTAGAGTCTAAACTAGCCAAGATTAATCACCCCTCATTTCATTATTGATGATCCGTGTGTTTGGAACCAACAGCCTCTAAATAAGTAATGTTACCATTACATGACAAATCAACACATTTAGAGATATCTTCACGCAGTATTTGGAGGTGAAGCGGCTCTGAAGTTGGCACTGTATGTTGGGTGATGTAATACAGAAATGTGGCATTCATTTAAGTTATTAGTAGCCACATATGCATTATGCTATTCTTTGTAGCCTGGAGCTCGGACCCTGCTCTCATACCAGATAGTCAGCAGTAACAGATTAGTAACAATAACTCCTCACCAAGTTCATGTTAAATGAGCAACTTAACGCCGTACGTCACTGATACATGTAGGAAAATGTTTCCTCTACACACCGGGATGGCAGAATTTACTCATGTGCCTTGCTGAAAAGCACTTTTGTAGGAGTGAAATTCCTACTAGCAAAACCACCCTGCAACCCCACAGCCAAAGAAGATGTTTTGAAACCCATACACCTCAGATATTCTTTAAATTTTAATCAGCAGTGCTTTTTAAATCTCTCTTCTTCTCTTTGTAGCTAATTATACCTTCTAGGTCTCTCTACTACTTTGCACATCATGTACCTCTCTCTCTCCTTTTTCCCAAGGTTTCTATTCTGACTTCCACAGAGGAAGAGAGGGAAACAAAAATAATGCAAGTATGAGAAGAAATGCAGGAAGATACTAAAACAAAGCGAGCTAATGGGAATCAGAGACGAACAACAGAGGGCTTTTTTTAAAATCCATTCCACAACTTCCACCACACCCTGTAAATCGTGTGTGTGTGTGTGTGTGTGTGTGTGTGTGTGTACAGCCAACTTGACTAGATGCTTAAGGAAGTTTGAGTCATGTTGATTGTTTGAGTAATTTTGGACATTGCTCCCTAGTCGGCGTACGGTTGTTTTATAAACGTCTATACCGTAACATCTCATCCACTGACCTAAGATCAGTCATGTTAACTGTATCTTCAAAAACACTCAAATCTGTCCACTTGCTTGTGTGGAGAGTCCTTTTAACACAGACCTGGTACCGTTTTGATAATCAATTAGTCATTTATCAAGCAAAAAATATTATAAAATTCTACAATTTTTCTAGTTCCTGCTTTTCGAATTGTAGGATTTGCTTCTCTTTGTCATATATAATGGTAAACTTACCTTTGTTTTCTGGACTTTGGTCAGACAAAATACATTTAAAGATGTTACCTTGGGTTTTGGGAAGTTGTGATTGCCATTTTTTAAGCACTATTTTTTTGACATTTCATAGACCAAATGTCTGATAATGAATTATTAAGCTGCAGTACTATAAATCACTAGATTACACTGCGATTTAACTTGTAAATACTGTCTGAATAATTGTTCTTGAATATTCTTTCTGGCTTCACAATAAAGCTGTTAACTAGGTTGAACTTTAGCAGCAAGGCCACTGAAAAGGCTGCACACAAGCACTCCAGAGAATCTGTTAATTCACAGCAAAAGCCGCGGATATTGATGAGTTTTAGAGCACAGGGGTGGAGTTACCTCATCCAGTGTGAAGGGCCCATTACACAGGGCTACAGTCTCTCAGTGAATGATAAGGATCCATGTTTATACAAGCACCACTTAGCCATACTTATCTGAAGTGCTGAGAGCATGTACAAAGACCTCTGACAAAATGGCCAATTAGCTTCCTTTCTATTGGTCTGTCTATTCAGTTAAAGTGAGGTTTGGAATGAGGGTAGCGTGAGAGGGGAGAGGAAACATATCCAGTGTTTTGTGGTAGTGGACGGAAGTGTGTGAGAGAGAGACAAAGAGAGAGAACACTAAAGATGGTGTATCTGCGTGTAACTGTATTATTTTAATTGATACTTAAACACTCAACTCATGAACCCTTCAAGGTGCTTGGCTGTGGTCAGCTTGGATTGACAGTTTCAGATCCAGAAATCACTTTTGCTGCATAATCCACTTCTGCCCTGTCCATCTTAATGCTTAGCATGTTGTAACTATATAAATGGATAGTTCAAGATTCAGATGAATAACACCAATTAGTTTTGTTGCCATGAATTGGATAAAGAAGAAGACTCTCTATATGATAAGTAATCCCAGGAGGCGGTGAGTTTAGATTGGTATAAAGACTAGAAGCAGGTGGAAACAACTTGTCTGGCTCTATCCAGAGAGGTCCAAAATACACCTACCAGAACTCTGAGGGCTCACTAACTATAGCGCTTGGTATCTGGTTTGTTTAATCCTTACACAAACAAAGTGTAAAAATGTGATGAGTGTTTTTCGGGAGTCTCATGGTGACGACAGTTCTCCAGAAATCCACTGGCTGATGTCCACCAGGAAAGTCTGTTACGGAGCCTAGTTAGTGCTTAGATTTCAGCCTTTATGCAAAGCTAGGTTGGACGTGGACATGAGAGTGGTATCAATCTTCTCTCGAAGTCTGGCTAAATGCCTTACTTCCAGCGAAGCTTCAGAACTTCTGGTGGCCAATAACACAACACAGTGTGAGTTTCCACTGTCCTACTGCGGTAAATTAAAGATGGGCACTGTAATAAGAATATTCATAACACCATATGAGACTTAATGGTTACTGCAAAGAGAGACATCATCGCTGAGAAACAGATCTCTTTGAGCAGCCACGAGCCATCGGTCTAGCCAACTGTCAAACACTGGCATGAAACTGGCACGAAAGTCAAAAAGTCAACAGTTACTCCTGTTTAGTTTTTGTTCGAGTGTCCTAACAGTCATTATGGATGCATCAAAGCACCGGCTACTGTTGGTGATAAGTAACTGCCAGAATAATACTGTCATGCCAAGTAATCAAGTAACATCTATAAAGAAGGAAGTCAGGGAACAAAAACATTTTCTTCTTACAGCCATACAATAAAAACTCTTTACTGGGTGTATGCCAAAAATGGCAGAGCTACTGTGTGTGTGTGTAGGTGTGTGTGTGTGTGTGTATGTGTGTGTGTGTGTCTAAAGCTAGGAATAAAGTACCGGAGTAGGGCTTCCGTGGGAAGGCTGAGTAGCTAGCCCTCTATTGTTTATGTCCCTGATTTTCTCTGACTCAACACAATAGCTGACATGTCATTCTGTTATTCTTTCTCTGCTGCTAAAGGACCCTGCTGAGATGCCAAGAGGACATGGGCGATATTTATCAAGCTTAATACAAAACCTTGCTCCCAAACTTAAACAATCCACAGAGCTGCACTTTGATTATTCGACTGGATTCAGTCTTAGATTATAGAAAAACCTTAAATTTATAAAGAGATAGACAACTACAATTTGAATAAAGCAAAGCTAAGTTGAATTAAGTTCTTCCTTCAGTCATTCCTTTTTAATAATCTGTATTCGACAGAGCACATGCTCATGTTACCCATAGTGCTGTTTCCTCACCTTAGCGTCATCTATCATTAAATCTTAATCGTCTGTCTCATGCCCTACTTTTAGTACACTGCTTCAGCGAGAGGAGAGCAGGCGAAATGTTTCTCTGGTCAGAAGACAAGATGACAGACAGAGGAAGACGCAGTGTAAATCATAATGACAACACCACATACTACATGCACTGCCAAAACTACAATGGCCTGCATTCTCTCATGCTATTATGTTACAATTGACTCTGCTGACATTTCCCACTGCAGCTTTGCCAGGTTTGCAAATTCAGCAGACCAACTACTTGCACAAATATGGTGCTGCTGCTGTAGTACAGTCCATTTGCAGCAATTTATTTTTATCTGTAACGATCTACGACGAAGCATTCACCGTTTGGCAAATGATGGAAAATTCTGTGTGAACGGCTGCTATTGTAATTTTCTTATCAGCTGCACCACTTGATCTTCAGCCAGCAGTATTTAACCCCCTCTCTAAACATGAGGTCTGTTTTTTGTCTGTCTGTCACAAATAACACAGCATACAAACACATACTCTTAAAGATGCATGCCTCTGTTCATAGCAAAGTAATTATTACAAAAAGGACGTACATTGAGATAACGTTTATTTGCTCAGTTTAGATACACAACATGTACATCTTGCAATACCATATATGCTTGTCACCTACAAAGCATCATTTAATGAAAAAATATCTTATTTGTCTCTTTCATGACAGCAAAATTAAACATGTTTGACCATTTGCATCATCCCAACATTCTCCATCTATAAAAGCATCTTACATCTTTTTAAAAAAAACAGAAATTCAACACCCCTGACGTATGAACTATGATGTGGTTTGTCATGGTCAAATACGGTAATGGCTTCATTTTCTCAATAAGACGATTTACAATTGCACCATTGTTCACTGTGAGCCATTTCCAGCTCTTGTTGTGGACCAAAACACACGTGGGGTGTCTTTTGAGACGTTTTCCTTATCAAGTTGTGGTCAGTCTCGTCTTAATGTGATAATCTGTTTTTTAGGTCATGAGTCAACCATTAGTGGGGGTCTGGTGGCGACTATTTAGAGCCTTACGAAAACACAAAGAAGAAAATCCAACACGGATTAAAAGATAAATAAGAAAATACCACTGCATGGGTGTATGTGTGTGTGTGTGTGTTTTAAAGTGCACTTACAAGTGAGGCTGTACTGACCGTTTGGGTACTGTACAATCTCTACTCTACTCTAAGATAAAATAGCTCACCACTATTCAGTTGGCACAAAATACTTTTGTTGTTGTGAATTACCAAACTTTTTTTTTTTTTTTCAAGGTTCAAGGTAAAACATTGTGCCTCAAAATAGATTGTTATTCTAAATAAGGACCCAATTAACATTTACCAATTTCATTTTTTTTCACTCCACTTGAACTCGGGTAGTCCCAGACAGTTTGCATAAGATGCCAGAAGAGGAAGATAGAAGAAGCAGCAGACACCCTTTAATGTTTCTGGATAACTTGTAAAGGGGTTAAGATGAAATCAAATAACAGCGTACAATATAAAGGACTCTGGAAAGACAATATAGAGTAGTCAGTAACTCTGGAAGCTTGGAATCTTTAATCTTCCTTCTTTGCTCCTGTTGCATATTTTAATCGCACTTTCATACCTGAAATTCACTTTTAGAACTATCTGAAGATGGCCATCCTGTTTTTTTTTGTTTTTTTCTACTGATTATTACAAATTATTTTTGCAGTGTGCACTCACTCATTATTGTACCCCGTCGACAACATCATATTCCTCTCTCATTGCAGAGGGCTGCATTTAACGTACAAGCGTATTCCTAAACCGGCCCTACCGTCCATATTCCCTCTCTAATCCGACCCAACATGGCACGGTACCTCCTCACAGCCACCAGCAGTGAGTCATTCCCTTGAAAACATGAGAGCTGATTGTTTTCCCACAGGAAAAATAGAATGTGTGTGTGTAAGCTAATGTGATCATGTGTTGGATGATTTCCTAAGAAACCCTGCCCTGAATCTTAAACATTTCTGAGGAATTGTACCATTAACTGCTGTGGGAAATAATATCCATTTAGTGCTGAGTTGATGCATGTTCATTAGGACACAGCCTCAATCATTTCAATAAGTAAGCATGCTACTAAACCTACTCAGAGTCTGCAACATTTATCACTTCACAAGAAACAGACAGAAAAATAATTTTACAAAAATAAATTTCTGCAGTTTGACAATCAGACATTCAATACGCCATTTCTGAACAAAAGCTACAAATAGGAAAAATTACAATATTTGGCAATGCTTCACAGGTGACAGCCAAAATATTTAAAGACAACATGTGACTCTATCTACCACCACTGTACATCATACTCACATACACTGACAACATACAGTATACTTGAGGGAAGTGATGTGCAGCTAATAAAGCAATAAAAAGGTGATAACTCTGTTAGCACCCTTGCTAGAACACCGTAAACAGTCCAATTCAGCCGATGGTCGCATCCTAACACACCTGCACATGCACACACTCTTACACACCTATTCACACACAACAACTACATACAACTACATGCAAAAATCGATTTGAGTTGTGTTTGCTCCTGGTTATTTTAAGAGAGAGGGACTATCATTGCAAATTGTGAATTTTTGAAGATTAGCTGAATTAACAGCGAGATTTTTTAAATAGTTTCACACAACAAGTGAGGTTCAGGTTACTCTGAATGTGGAATCAAGGCTTTCTCTACACAGGCGTACAATTTCCAGTCTGTGTCGTTCCCTCTATACATCTAGCAATCCCTAAATGTAGGAGGAAAAATGCTTTCCCAACAGTTCATTTTCATTTGCATATCAAGGCAACAATATATCACAATATACCGAGAAACAGTCATACTCATGCACATAAGGCATCACTGAGCCAACACAGTGCAGTGGACCGCCACAAACTTTGTGTAAAACCGACTCGCATTTTACTAAATCTTCATATATTAGATATTTATAGAAAAAAATATAATCCAAGAATATCTGGTGAACTTTCTTTGGTAGATTAGATAAAGTATATAAAGCTAGACTATCTGCACCTAAATAAACTGTGACATGACTCTCCATGGTTCAAAATAGAGATAATTTTTCTAACTTTTGAGTTTATGACACAGTATTTACACTTGGATTTATTTCACGTTATTATTGGTCTTGATAAGTTTGCGTTAAATATCAAGTTAAGATTGAAAAATGTGTGCATGCACATAGATGGACGAGTACACACACAGTCAGTCCCTCTTCATGGGGGACACAGTTATGAAATAAGTTGAGTTATATAATGAAAACAACAAAAAGGTGCAATAAAAAACAAAGATTTGAAAAACTCAATTCACTGAAAATGACGTTTTGTCAGGTTAACAGTCGTACACCAAAGCTGGGTAGCATTTCATAGCATATGTTACAAACAGCAGACTCGATGTGTGAACCCACGACTTAAACATGAAAGACATAATGTTTTGTCTTGTACAACAACAATAAATAATCTAGAATTTCTAGAATTGACACACCATCAACAGTTCAGTCAATGCAAACAGATGATAAAATGACGTGTACTGGGTGTAGACCTACTTCATATCTGTCCACTTCTACTAACTAAGCTCGATCGGTCAATAACAAGAGACACAACAATTACACAAGCACACTGTTGCATCAATTTTAGCATTCAAATACTGATGGGGTAAGAACACATGAAAACACATTTAAAGAGCTCGCTATTCGCAGTTCACCTCAGCTCTACATGACTCAAACACAGCAGTCAGCTGTTGTTCGGTTTGCATTCAGCTCATAGTGTGCTGATAATCTGGCAACGAGGGTCATATTGTTTCACATACAAACTTTTCAGAACACTTTTCTTGTAACGTTTTGTTGTTTTGGCAAAAATAAGTTAAGGATTCACTTCCCATGACAGAACAATGATTTTTAGACACCTTCTTTCCCTCCTATCACCCATGTCCATACACAGTACAGTTTACTAGGTTTCCTTGACTTGGTTCAAAAACATCTAGCAGGGTTATTCAGGCCTTTTCTCCGTCAGCGCTTTGCTCCTGACTTCCTTTCTCTGTTTTTGCCAGCTGTGGCATGTGCAGAGAGGACGCCTGTGCAACCTCCAAATGCGACAGAAACAGCAGTGGCAAATCAACACCTCTCTCCATCTCTTTAACAGCACGTTTTCAGCCTCAAAGGAGGAGGCATTTTACAGCAATCACATTAGGCATCTTTTGAAAAGTTCAAATGCCAACTTGACACGAGGGTTTCCTCTGTGTGTGCCTTACACATGACACGTTGTGCCAATTCCTATTTCCCCATGACCATATCCATACCCCGGCCCTGCACATCCTTTTTCAACAGATCCGACGAAAGCCTTTTTGGTGTTCCTAACCCCATAACCACTGCTGCTGCGCTGAAAACAGAAGGAGCAGAGGCGTTTGAGGCCCTTCCTAAAGGCAGAGTTAGAGAGGCTGTAGATGAGACAGTTACAGAAGCTGTTGCTGATGGCCAGCCATGTGGTTAGGAATGAGGCTGCAGGGTGGTGGTAGATCCCTCCACTCTCCAACAGAAAATAGAGGATATAGGGCAACCAGAGGATATAAAACACGCTTGTAATGCGGAACAGTACCATAGCGTATCGCTTGTCTGGGTATGTTGATGTGGGCTGCTGATACTGTGGTTGTGATTTTTGTGGTTGGGACAAATGTGGCAACTGCCCTTGTTCTACTGCGCTGTTGTCCTTGAGCACAGATCCTACAGTCGGTCCCGGGCCTTGCAGCTGCTGGGGTCGGTAACGAGCGTGTCGCTCGCTGATCTCCCGCGTGTGCTGCCGGCAGATCTTGAAGATGTTGGCGTAGGTGAAGCAAACAGTGAGAGCAGCCGGGGCATAGAGCAGCGCAACGATGAAGGTTGTGAAAGCCGGACGAGTCCTCCACTCGACTGCGCACCACTCCACCACATCGCCGTGGTAACCAGGTTTCCCCCACCCGAGAAAAGACGGCAGGAACACCACAGCAGAGTACAACCATATTAGAACGATGCAGCAGCGCACTCGACAAGGTGTTACCAGGGACGCGTAAGTCAGAGGTTGTGTGATGGCGATGTAGCGGTCTACACTCACACACGCCAACGACACCATTGAAACTGATTTCAAAACAGACACCATGTACCCGAACACCTGGCAGGTGAGTTTGGGGTCGAGGCCCTGGAGGTGATGCAGGAGGGACAGGGAGGGGAACAGGCAGCTGACACCTACCAGCAGATCAGCATATGCCATAGTCTGGATGAAAGCACTGGTGGTGTGCTGGCTAAGCAAAGGGGCACAGTGAAACACAAAAATCACCACCAGGTTACCGGAAATAATGAGAACAGTGAGAAGCAGTATGATAGAAACTTCAAGAAGACAGGTGGAGAAAATTTGAGAATAGCCTATCTCAAGCAGGCAGAAAGGAGCAGATAAGTTTGACAGATCAGCAGAGCTCTGGTTCAGTGGATCCAGGGAGGAATTCATCATCTTGGGCAGCAATATGTGTCCGTGGGGCCCTTGAAGGGTACAAAGAACCCACTATTTTGTCAGGTAGCTGGCTGGTTCCTTAAGTAGCTGGATGATTTCAGTCCAAACAAAAAGCTCCATGCTGTGGTTCCAAGATGAGACTGCCGCCATCTGCCATTTAAAATGCAGGAACGGACAGAGAATGGTGAGGAAGCACACCCCACACACACACCGGGTTCGTCCTCAGTGCAGGCAGTTGTGGTTTTACACAAAGATATAAAACCACCAGGGTGAAAAAACACGAAAAAGAAACTTATTCCTTTTCTTCTTCTTTCTCCCAGTAAAGCAAACTTCCCAGATGAAGGCACAAAATGGGAAAAAATAGAAAGAAATGTGACTTTGTTTAAAGAAATTCCAGTCCAATCTATGCTTGAAATGCCTCCGTTCCCTATAAAGTCAGAGATGTCTTCAACATCTGCTGCAGCTGCAGAAAGCACAGACTGAAGCTCTCTCTCTTATCTGTCTGTAGTCCAGAGTCACACACACAGCTTCCAGTGCAAAGACATTGTGTAATGTGCTGCATACATAAATTGAGGCTAGGAGACATTAATATCTCCTTTTTTGTGTGTCCTCCTGCTTCTCTTTCCAGTTTCTTCTTTCTTCCCTCTTGTGTCTTCCCTCTCCTTCACCACTCTTCCATGTCAGCTTGCTCTTGTCTCTGCTTCTGTCTGGTCCTTCGCAGTAAGATCACAGCAGACTGCCGTGAGCTGAGAGGATGAAGGCAGTGCGTGGGGTGACTGAACGTCCACGTACACGCATACAAACACAGCTCGGCTGTAATCTCTATCCAGAGGTAGCAGGATCTATGTCTGGGGGGAAATGAGGTAGGCAGGCATACCGATGCTGGGAGAACCCCTGTGTTCATTTATCCTCCTTTGCTGTCTCTCTCTCACTCACTCTTGCTCCCTCTGTCTCTCTCTCTCTCTCTCTCTGTGGCACTGAGGCCCCTCCCCTTCCCTGTGGCTCCAACCAATGATCAACTGCAAGGGCACGAGGCTGCCTCCTTCCCCCACCCTCTCACACCTCCCTTTTTCTTCCTTATAATCAGCCAGAGATTCAAACATATTGTTTCACACTGTTGGTAAAATTCAGTGTTAACCCATATCTTGTGAAAAGGACTTTTGACTCTCTCTGCAGCCTCTCACCTCCCAAATCATCGGACGCTCTGAGCTGTAAGGATCTGGACGAATATATTGTTTGTAGTCAAACAATGACCGCATGCCTGGGTGCAGTTTACAGGAAATATTCCTATTCTAAATCGGGCCAGTACAGCACAACGGTTCCCCCTGTAGCTGTTTGCATCCTAGCATGTTTAAACTGCTGTTCATGTTCGTTGAATAAGGTCATATGTGTGTGGATTTAAAATCTGCTTTTATACATAAAAAACACAGAAACCAGGAAGAGGTTCACAAGACTGTGTTAATGATATATATATATATATATATATATATATATATATATATATATATATATATATATATATATATATATATATATATATAAACCTAAAGCTATAAATTATTTTCTAAGTGTAGTCATTTTTCATATTTCTAATCTACTGGAGTAACATCAAAGCTTATGATACTCAGAGACAGATTTAAATACTTGAAAGAGAGCATAAATTATTTAATTTGCAGTCAAAGCTGTGTGTAATGCAGCTGATTCACTAACACAGCAAGTAATTATGCAATTAGCAAGTGGGTCTGCCTTCTAGGTGAAAACAACAAGTGAAGGAAAGCTTGAAAAGCAAAATTCAATGGTGGAAGTTCAGCAAGTTCAGATAAGAAGAAAAAAAATGCAGCGACGTTTTCTAAAGACACTTTAAGTGAGAAATTCATCCCTTTGAATTACACTTCTAGAAACATCTGTAAATCTAACATAACAGAGAGAACTTATAAGAAACAGGAAGAAGAAAATAAAATAAAAATACAGAATTGTACCACTGCAATGTAAATATGCTACTGCCAAGTTTAATGAAGTCACTCATACAATAAGCAGTAGCCTGAATTCAAGCTGGAAAAATAAAAATAAACATAAAAACTTATGACTAGGTTCATCTGTGATATTCTTTTGTAATAAATAACTGGATACCTGAGGCATTTGTACAAAAAACTCCCTTAGAAATCTTTTCCAGACTCCTAATTATAGCAGGGCAACGTTAATAATAATACCATTCATACAACATGAATAGGTTTGTGAAATAACACATTCAAAACTGCACACATGCTCTCACACACAGACACGCACAAGTGTTTTACGACGTAAACATTGTGTAACAATGGTACTTATGTAATGTGTAATTACACAAATGGCCTATTTTCCACTAGGGACTTTTTAGATATAAAAGTATGATATAAAAGTGTTTTGTTTTGTTTTTTTGCTTCCTGTTGAACTTTACATCTCTTGTGTACACGAGCCTCTGAAAGACTGAGAGAGAGAAGGACTAACAACAGTCTGGACGTTTGATCTAAATATAATAATAAAAACTGGTGGCAACAACTTTAAAATATTCTCATGGTTGTACCAGAAAAGTACGATCTGTTGAGTTTTCAGATTGTATTTATACTTTTTATGTCACAGAATGTTTGTCCATGTACCTGTGCGTGAGTTCGTGTCCTTGTGCCTATTTGGCCTGAGAGCCCTAAACAGATATGCACCTGCTCCTGATTTTACATGCATCAGCAGATGCTGCGCCTCCACTTAGCATGAGAGTTTGCTTTGACACAGTCAGCTATACCCAGGTAGCATGACCTCACCAGACATTTTTTAATCTCTCGCAGCAACATCAAGAGCCAGATTTTTATTGCAACGCTCTAAAAGGGCTGGCTAGGACTGAGTTAAAAAGTGTTAGCTCCAGCAGGTCTCATTCAGCCCTCTTGCAAAGAGCCTGCTGAATTTGAGCTAGAATAATTACCAATGAGTCATTTTTAGATCATATGATGTGATGATTACATTTAATTACTCAGAAGCCTGCACTAAAATTAGAAACCTCAGTGGGTCGGATTCACTGTCAGGTTTAGTGTTGCATCTTTATCCTAATGACTTTCTGAGGCAGAGTTTGTCTCGTGCAGAGCAATTTCGTGTAGCATGATGGAGACCCAAAACATACCCACACACATACACACACACACACACACACACACCAGCCTGCACCTTTCTCCCCCTGCAATCCAGACACACTCCCATGCTTTCACGCACCTTCTCTGCCCACCACACGAGGATCTAAAAATAGATGATGGTACGATGAAAGGGGTTGGAAGGAGGAGAGGAAGAGGAGAAAAGGATGAGGAAGGGAGTCAAAGGAAGCACAGAGCTCATCAAAGATGAGAGGAGGAAAGGGTGGAGGAGAGAAAGAAATAGGATATAGCAAGAACAAAACGGCAAGAAGAAAATGGAGCTGTGAGAAGGAGGAAGAAGGAAGAGCGTGATGTACTATCACCTGGAAAAGCTGAGCACAACTTAGTCCTGTTAGGTGTTTAACTTCCTCACAGCTTGTCAGCCTCTGAAGGACAAACGTCCAGTAGTTTACACACACTTGGCAACAACACAATGGTCATACACCCCTGTACCGACATTGTAGTGATTGCTATGATGAAATACAATCAGTGTTTAATATTACTGATGATTCATCTGTAGGTCACCAGCAAATGTTTGGTATTTCTACTTAAATAATATTTTAAATCAACAAAAATAAAAATGGACAAGCTAAGCTAACCATTATTAAAAGGTGTAGCTAACTTGCAACTGCCATACTGGCTGACTTCCATCTGGTTTTTATTAATAACCACCTTCTACCACCACCACCCAGCTGGTGGCTCATAATCCTGATAATTTTGTTTTTATATAAATAGAAAAATAAGAAGTCACACCGTGCCAGCTTTTGTATCAGTGTGATGTAACAAAAACATGAAAAGGGACTCGTCAGCTGGTGTCCTGTCTGAGGTTTTTATGCCTGGTGGTTGTGGGAATGAGTTTCCCAGAACTGGACGGCTAACAGCTACCACTTATACCAGAGAATTTATCATGTTTGTCTCTGTACAGTGAGCCTAGAGCGAGTACATGAAGTAATATCAACATCAAGCAAGGATGGTCAGCGTTGTTATTTGGTCACAGACAGACACAAACACACTACTCTAGAAAGACGTCACAAGAGTCCAGAGAAAATTCAGCCTGTTCTCAATCAACTGCCAAATGAGACCAATATTCTTTTATGTAGGACTGAAGGAGCCTTCTGGCATTCACTGTGTATTTTTTAATCTGAGAAACCGGCTTCAAAGTAAAGTATTTCCATTTCGGCCCAGCAGAAATCAGAACAGCAATGCATACATAGGGCATACAGTCACACAGAAAAAGAAAGAAGAAGACACGTCGGTCTGACAAGACAGCGAGAGACGAGTGGGAAAGAGGCAAGCGGTGACAAAACGCAAATGAGCAGGCAAGACAGAGAGAGGCAGGAAGACACACAAGATGACAGGAGCACAAACAGGTCGAGGGAGAAGTCAGAGTGAGGCGTACACAAATACAAATGATTACAAAGACAGACAGGTAGACTGAGAGGCAGGCAGACAGGTCATTAAGTGGGTCAGACAGAGACAGGCACGCAGACGGATAGTTAAAAGCGCTTGTTTTTGCTCTCCACAGGAGGCCTGACACAGCAGGTCCAGGACTAAACCATGTGTGTATGTTCATGTACACACCTTAAGAGACCTTTCTAACATTTTGTCTCCCTCAAGGAGGTCGAAACATCTTCGAATTTATAAAAACGACCATCAACAACATGCAAAAGTTAATTTAAACTTCAAATTAACTATAGAGTTGAATCAATAGGTCTCTGACACAGAACATTTTAGATGTTGTGCAACAGTTTTACTTTGCTTATACAGTAAATGTGCCTGACCACATGTGATAGCACGATGGTGCCCAACCACCAGGACGCTCAACATGTACTACTGGTAATCAGTCAATCATCACCCACTTACTGTAGCTACTTGATCTGCTTGTGCTGTGCTCGTATTACTCAGCTAACTCACTAACACTCTCTCAAACTCTTAGTATTTGACTTTTATTGATTCCATCTTTTATTATCCTTCTCCAAAACAAAAAAATGTTGTTGCCGATGCAAAAAATGTTTGGAACCCATTTTAACAGGATTACGTGGAGCGAAATATCCACAGCTGAATATTTTTTCAATTATTACCACAACTTGACATGAAAGGAAAAAAATACATACATACACACACACTGTGTTAGCTCTTTGAACTAAGCAACACTTAACTGGTACATAAAGAGTGAGATCATGCTAAAAAAGATGTGTTGACTGTTAAGCTGTAATATGGTCACAGTGTTACTGGCCCTCGGTACAATAACAAGGTGCTGGCTGCCAATATGTCACACTGTCTTTCGTAATATCCTGATGATTAAAATCAGCTGGCTCTGGATCAGTATGCTGCCGAAACCAATTATTTGCTTGCCAGACTTAGTAACTCTGTCAGTGACTGGCTTCTACACACTATAATTTATGGAGCTAATGCAAAATGTGGGCCATGGCTACAACAGCCTAATGAATTTATTGGTTACTGGTGGAGTTGTTAATTAGTCATCATTCAAAGTTAACAATACTTCCAGTACCCTCATATCAGCGGATTCATTAGAGCTTATCATGGAAAGAATAGGTGAAATGTCTAAGATCTTCAACCCTGTTTCCACTTCCATCAATGCCGTGCATTCAGATATGTGGATGAACATGCAGTTCACAGGGTTAGGGTACAAAAGAGGAGACAAGCTAGGACACGATGTGCATATAGTGCCCTACAGCACAAAGAGAGACACACAACCAACAGGCTGAATGCTGAAAGCACAGAAAACAAATTAGGAGCTGGTACATGAGAATGGTATGTACATATTTTTAAAACAGAAAAGGGAAAAGAAGAATTGGTACATGAGATGATAAGGTTTAATTAGTAGCAGCAACAATGCCAACATCGATATGAATGAAAATTCTTTCCTAATTAATACATATAATATGCAGAGTACTATTATGCAATACTTTTCAATACTCTTCAAAACTTTTGCATCTTAATTCTAGCTTGATTTAAAAAAATAAATCAATCAATACAACTTACTTTATACACACCACGTTGTGTTCGAGATATCTACTCTAACTGTTCTTGGCTACCTTGTCCAGTCTTGCTCTATAGAGACTAAATAAAAAACATAAATAGTCAGATATAGCTGCACGTGTTCTCCACACTTCTCTCATGTGTTTTTGTTGGCTGACGTACAAACCTGGAATGCTTTAGCGCTTCTGCAATAAATTCCTATCCAACTTTCTGTCCAACTGGTATCAATACAGCGGCGTTGTGATCTGCTGTTATTGTTGTCTGTGTAAGAAGTTGAGATTCCATTCATGCCATTCACTTTAACTGAAAAAAAACAGTGTGGTTCCTATGGTATTTTGGTGTAAAACTTTTAGAGTCACATGCCAGAGATGTAAGGCAAAATAAAGAAGAAGTACAAAGGCAGAGATAGAGAAAGAGCAAAAGACAAAGAGAGGATTAAGAAAATGAGAGTGGGAGAAGGAGAGCAGAGGGGAGGAAAGGGCAAGACCAACATCTTGTCACCACCTGGGACCCAGCTTGCTGCCCGGGGATGTTGCCTTTACATAAGAACAGTGGACAGAGCTGCGCCCGAGAAAAAAAGAAAAAAACATGACATAGACTAACACACTGTTCTCAGCACACAGGGAGGCTAACCATCTCCAGCAGGGCTAAGCCACTTTCAGTCATTAAGACACATGGCCACACATGCACACCGTAATGCTGTAATGAACTCCTCTTAATAAGATAGCTGTCCTTTCTGAAGGCCTGCAGAACAGAGGCACATGGGCAGACAGAGGCAATAACAAGACCAAGCGGCTGTAACAAACCTAATGTTAAAATACCTCAGTAATTAGCATCATTTTAAGATCACTGATCAACCTTTGTACAAAGCTTCCAAGTGCAAAACTAAATAAAATACCAAACTTCATGTTTTCTGACTGTTTTGACCTTTTCTTGACTGTCACAGGTAAGAAAAAAACACAGCTAACCTCATTCAAAATATGATTCCTTATCATCAGGCCACATAGATATTTTCTCTCTACATTTATAAACTGTGTATAGGTTAAAACACTATTAAAGCTATTAGAAAAGTTAATTATTTATGAGTTTTAACCACTTTAACCAGAACAATTAACACATGACAAATTGGCATGAAGAACAGTGCAGAAATGTTTCACTGGTTACCGTCACAAGAAGCACATGAGTAACTTATGAAACGGAGGCCGTCGGCAGCCCCTGAGGTGTGCTTCAAAGAACCGTTTCCACTAACAATAACACGTTCTCTGGCCAGAACAAACCAGAATTTATACCAGCTTTAATTAAAAGTGCCACATGTAACAGTCTGAATCCTGTTACCTGTTAATATTATATATTAATCAATTTTATTGCCACTTTGAGAATGGGTTGTAATATAGCTTTAAAAAATGAGCCCTTCTGCAACTTGCTGCTGAGTCAAGTTGCAAACGGCAAGCTAGTTAGTATCATGGAGCAAATGGTCCAAATAAAACATAGTAATGTTACAGTTAGCAACGTTATTTTAAACTGGTCTGTAATCTGTTTTCCACCATTCAGTCAACGCAGGATGATGCTCCTTCATGCTTTCGGAGCACAGCCAAAGGTGTCATTATTAACACGGTATTCTGAATCTTTATGTGTGTTTTAGTTAAAGAGATCAAAATATAACCAAGTGTCAAAACACGCAGGACAAAACTGCTGCAGACAAAGATTTAAAAATCATCAGAGGTGATGTTTATGTCTAAAATAAAGGGGGGTTTGTGTATGAGTCGTCCTGTTTGAGGACACCACTAACATTAGGGGATGATGGGGATTTAGAGCGTCCTGACTATTTTGACAAAGACAGTACTTTTCTGTGCCCTTACCTTCGTAATAAGAGTCCGGTACTCTTCTACCTGGTGGTCATTGTTGTGACAACCTGCCAGGAGCTGCCACACCTCCCCGCGGAGAGCCTCAGGAATGCCACTGCGGACCAAAGCTGGCAGCTGCCTGGGACGCACTGATAAGTTCATATGCCTGAGAGGAGAGGAGAGGAGAGGAGAGGAGAGGAGAGGAGAGGAGAGGAGAGGAGAGGAGAGGAGAGGAGAGGAGAGGACCATGGCAGTTAAAGATAAACTAATTTTAACATCATTCATTGTTAAAGTAGTATAGCACTCTGATAACTCCTTTATTACACGAGTTGTGCATCTACCCAAAACAATGTTTTCATTGGCTCTAAATTTCATCTGTAAGTAGCCATCATCATCTCTAGAGATGGTCTGCTGGGCCAAGATCATGACAAGGAGGAAGAGTTATATTACCTAATACCACAAGCGTAAGAATTTACAAGCAGTCTTTCATAAGTTCCAGTCCCAGCTCCCACATTGACAATCAATCAAGCACTCATAGGTCATTGTTTCAGAATGTTAAGTATTTTCTATTTTTGTACAGAAATCTAGTTATTCTTTATTTATCCCTGAAAATTCTTTTTCAGATTTATTACTCTAATTTCTTTTCACTGACATATGTACATCAGTTTAGCTTTACTTCACCCCTGAACTATTTTTAGCAGGACGGGGAGAACAATAGACAAAAGAAGACAATAAGTCAACAGAAAATTACAAATAAAAACAATAACAAAACAATAAACAGAGGCAAATTTAATGCCTGCCTGCCTGCCTGCCTGCCTGCCTGCCTGCCTGCCTGCCTGCCTTCCTTCCTTCCTGCCTGCCTGCCTGCCTGCCTGCCTGCCTGCCTTCCTTCCTTCCTTCCTTCCTTCCTTCCTTCCTCCCTCATCTTCATATTTAAATGTGAAACCTGTTGGAGGAAACGCTCCATCCGATTCAAACAAACTCAGACATCTTCTTGGTAGTAAATGACAGAGACAGATTTAGAAATGCAGAATGAAGGTATAAACTTGGAGGCACAGCTGTATCTATCTACTAACTATCGCCTGACTGGAGCCAACAGTGAATCACTGATAGTTTCCCCCTCCCTCTTATTTAATTCATCCCTCTCTTTTTTTCTGAGCTTGTTTGGTTTATTTGTTCCGAGCACCAGGTTATGCAATATGTGGCATTTTCTGTTCAGACTAAGAAGGGACACAAAAATATACTCTGTGTGTGCGTGTGTGCATGTGTGGTTGCATGTGACGTAAGTAATGCCAGGCCTGGTCCTTAGGGGCATAAGATTGTAAAGGGCTTTCTGTGACTTGTCTCTCTGTGCTCCTTACAGCACTACATCACACAACACCACAACACACACACACATGCACAGAATCATCAGTCACCAAGAAAGACTAGTATTTTTATTATGACAAGCTAGTCTCATGATTCCTCACTATATTAGGCATTATTTTTTATAGAGTTTTTTATCAAATGTATCATTCAGTGTTTTAATAGTCATGTCAAAGGACATTATAAACTAAACTATATAAAAATATAGCAAGCAAGGAAGAAACAAAACTGATTTATTATGACAAAAAAATAATTTATTGAATGTACAAATACACCATACTGAGAACAAACATAGGTATGCTGTGTGTGTGTGTGTGTGTGTGTGTGTGTGTGTGTGTGTGTGTGTGTGTGTGTGTGTGTGTGCGTGCGTGTGTCACTTAACTTACAGCTAATGACAGGCCGGGCAGTTTCTATTCAGTTCATCACAAGCTTTTGATTAAAAACAAATGCGGTAATGGGAGAAGGAAGCCATCTTAATAAGCTGCTTATCAAGAATTCCTGCCTGCTGCCCTTTCTTCCGTTAAACCCGCCCACACACACACAAATGGTGTGTGTGTGTGTGTGTGTGTGTGTGTGTGTGTGTGTGTGTGCATTCATTGCAACGGCAATAGAAGTGGAAAGACGCAGTTAACAAGGGAACAAAAGCTTACCACTTGGACAACAAGTCTCCCCAGGTTTCCAGGATCTTCTCTGCGCACTCCTTGGAAACGTCACCTGACCCACTGAGTAACGGCTCATCGTTGTCTGGACACAGAGTGAAAGAGATCCATTATTGCTGTGTTCTTTTTACATGTTTTGATTAGCCTTTTAAATACTCCAAATTATATACCATTCAGCAGAGCTCGTGCCTATGAAGGGAACATGATTAAATAGATGTGAGGACTTAACATTGAGATGTTTTTTCATTCAAACAGATGTTTTGTAGTAAGTTACAAACTCATTGTTACTCAGTGTTACTGAAAAGGTGCCGGTTCAACTTAAAGAGATAATGAAAGGTATTATATCACAGGGTGTGATCCTCTGGTTTGTCATATTGTATACTGTGTGTTTACTGCCTGTTTTGTGGTTGTATTCATCTTTTTAATCTGAGCTGTAAGCATAATAATACTCAATTTGGACTACTATTTGAGCCCTCTAAATATTTCTACTTAATTTGATAAACCATGCATACCTAGATGTGGAATTTTATGATCTCAACAAATTGTTGGGTCTTTTATTTCAATCTGACATAGTATCAGCTGGAAAACTGTATTATCTATATATAGTGTGGTATCTATATATTCACAGCAGCAGCAGGTGAGGAGCAAGAGACCAAAGTGTACCCAAAGGGGCCAGCAGACCAAAGACTTACACAGAGGCAGATACAAAAAGTACCTCAATTATGCTCTCTGCCTTTTAATTCACATTGCTACCTCTCACATTCACACAGAAATACAAAAAAAAAGAACACCCACCACTGCTCGCTAAGTACTGTGTAAGAACACAGTACAAACAGTTCTGTAACACAGTGTCTGATCTCCCACAAGTTGACTCCTGTGGACCACAAGTCTATATCTGGTACAGCCCCACAGGATACAGTTTTAATTTTTTAGTATCAGTTATCAAGTCTGGGCTGTAAATGTGCTAAACGCTAAATATGCAGCATAATTCAGATGGGTTATATGCTGGTTAGCCATGCTTAATTTCACGCTCCTGGGCTTTAAGACTTTTATTGTTGTGTTGAGGAGGTGTATGTTTCTATATGAGGTTTGTCCTGACCGAGGACAATGCAATGGTTCAGTGCTCCAGAGAAAAAGCAACCATAACTTATGTTGTCCTGCCAGCTAGGCGTCTGCTTTGAGGCTTTGAGGTATGTTCATATGGTTGTGCTTGTCAGACTTCTTCTTGTGGTTCTATGTGGGTCATGTTTGTAGAACATTTTCCAGTGGCTAATATAAAGAAATTATACTGTTACTGATATTTGCTATCTGTCTGTATTGTCTGCCCAAGTGAAGTGACTAAGCAGAAAGAAAGTAAGACACCATCCAATCACCTTCCTCTTCATCATCCTCAGGTGGCGAAGGTACCATGGTACCAGACCCGGTGGCCAGGATGCCAGGACTGGCAGTAGTCTTTCGTTTCTCTCTCTCTGTCTCACTTTCCAAACTCACCACCTCATACAGTGTGTCAGAGGCAGGACTCTTACGCTCCTTGCGCTCCATCTGAAGAACAGGAAAAAGAAACAGTCCTCTGATTACATATCGCTTTCACATAATACTTAACAATTACAAAACCACAGTGTATTAATACAGTGCAGGTCACGGCTAATATATGGTGCGTTGTCTTGACTTGACATACCTGTCGCAGTTTAAGGTAGAAGGTCTCAGTGTAGTTACGCTTGCTGAAAGGCCAGAACAGCCTGTCATTTGGGGAGCACACTCTGACCCTCGTCTCCAGCAGAAAGCGGACTGGCTCCTCCACCTCTGTAATCACCAGGTCTACTGCTGTCGTCATGTACATGAACTTATCTAGAAAAACAAAGAAAATTACAAAAGTCTTATCCCTGGTGAATGATTACCTTCTTTATATAACAAATACATATTTTAACCAAAACCATGGTTAGCATGTGATTAATGAGAACACCATAGTCTGTGGCACAAGAATGAAACAAAGTCAGTGCCTGAGGTCATTTGGTTATTTTTTTTTATTTTGATGCAATATTCATGTGCAATCTGCTTAAATATATTGCATAAAAAAGTATTGTAGGTAATGTAGCTTTTGCACAGCAAAGTACAGTCTCCATGCCTCTGGAGTGTAGCTACTATTTTACCATAAATTGATCCTTCACAGCTTGATCTGACTGTGTAATCCGTGTGAAGTTATTTTTCTGCTTGGAAATGTGTCAAACATTAGTGTGAAACAGACAGGTGAATAAACAACCAACTAGCCAATGAAATGTGAACCAAAGAAGTAGTAACTGTTGGAAATCATTCTGCTTTATTAGATTTTTGGACAGATTTTTGGCTGCTACCTTTGGGCGTTTCCTCATTCACAGCCTGGAACTGAGGCGTGTTAGGGTTCCAACTTCCTGTGATGATGTAAGACTTCCCGTCTGAGCTCTTTCCCATAGACTCCTGAAGGGGCACAAGTTGGAAGAAGTTAGCGAACACACACACAGACACAGACACACACACACACACACACAAACCCACCAGGTCTAACAGGTGCATGTCGCTGTTCTTCACATTTTTCCCTGGGCTGAGCAGGAGACCGAAACACCTGGAGAGGAGACACACATGTAAGAGACACATTCAAACAAACAGACACACACGCAGAGATGCAGGAGAGAGAGAAAAGTGAAATGAATATGATTACATAAGGAAAACTGAGAGGAAAAAGAACAAAGAATAGAGCGAGAGCGGGAACCAGACACGGAACAATAAATCTCCCTATAGAGTAAAACCAGTTGTTAACCATCACATGTTACCGCAGAGAGCTTCCTGGACTAATCCTCTAACACAGACCAGAACATAGACAATATTAAACACAGCACTTCAATCCTCACCTTTTCTGGGTTCATCAAACAATAACAAACCACTGTGAAAATGGAAGTCTGCAAGAAGGTGATGGAATGTTTACGTTCCGACAGATTTATTAAACGTGGAAAATGAGGAGCCACGGAGACAGACTTGCATCAATCAACGTTTTGCAACTGTGCCGGAACACTTAAAACCTGACATAGGCTGACACGCGGATGTAAAGATGTTCACTGATGAGTGTTTATCAATTATAGCGGAGTGATTCCTTTCCTATAAACGTCTGGTCACGTTTAACAGACACATCTCAACTAGAGCAAATGAAGGAATCTCTAGGTATAAATAAGTTATATCCTCCCTTCCCTTAAGTTATACATTCATTTTGATTTTTTTTTTTTGCATGCTTTTATCATGTTTAATGTTCAGAAGCAAGCTTGAAAGCAGTGCTGTCTTAAAGTAGTGTCATCACTGACCTGATGTTATAACTCATGAAACAAAAACCAATATTCACTACTCCTTCTGAGGATGCTATGTGAGTGCGTGAGTGCACGTGCTTGTGGTTTATTTTACCTCTCAATAGCCAGTTCCTTATTGGAGGTCTGCTGGACATAAATGACAATTTTCTTGTCCATTCCTGCACGCAGCTTGAAGCTCTGCTTGTCTTTGTCTTTTGCCACAGCGCTGAATATGTGAAAATAAAAAAATAAAGAACACACATACAGTTAAAGCATTTCTTCTTCAAAACAGAAAAAAAGAGAACAGAATAGACCAATTTATCATAATAAAAGTGTGCATAAGAGCCATTTTCAAACACTCTGGTCCTGGTTCTCTTTCTCTTTCCTGTCCTGAAAGCAGAGGTTTGAGACAGGAATAGTTATCGACATTCTCCAAACTGACTCTGACACAAATTCCTGAGGAAACACTAAAGGAAACCTTTGAGTGCAGAGATTCTTGAGTAATAAAAAGAACCTATTAATCAATTTGAAACCTATTGCAAACAATTGGAACTTGTCATGATGATTTCAGGCCATGCTCGGATCACAAAAGTGTTTCTCTTTGTGAGTTAGGACTTAATGTACCACACAAAGCTTAGTCAGACTGAGTCATGATTTTCACACTAAGTTCTCTGACTACAGATAAACACGCTTGTTTAAGCTCAATAAAGGAAAAACTATTTAAATATATTCTACCTTTTTCAAATAAATTGCACTATATGTGGTTCCTATGGAGTATTCTTTATATTTACACAAGGAAAAAGTGCCTACACACAAAAATAGTCTCTGCTTGCATGAGAGAGCCGCACGCTTGGAAGTCGGAATACTAAAAATAATCAACCAAGAGCTAATGAGGAGGAAATACGTACACGCTTAAAATAGCCAGAGGCATTTTTTGTTTGTTTGTTTGTTTGTTTTGTTTTCCAAATAAGATGAGTATCTATGGGCTGTTTGTGAGTCTGTAATGTGGAAAAAACAGTAAAACTGGTCAGGGAAGATGGGTTGAATGGAGCAAACAGAAAGTTTCTGTTCTATTTTCAGTGTGTAAAAAATAGTGTGATCTTCATTAGAAGTGGTCAAATATGAGAGACAGAAAGGACTTATTTCCATCTGTGGTCTATATTTATTCTATTTTAATCATTTGTTTTATATTTCATGTTGTATTTACTGACACATTCTCCTTGTATAAAATCCAATAAGGTGATATAAGATGCTTCCCTTGTGGGTAGCATGCACACATGCAGTCAACCCGGGAAAGGTTTGTGACTTTTAAAAGTGGGTCACCCAAAAGAGTTCTAACTTAATCCCCAAAAGTAGGACTGCATGTTTCTGTGTTTATATGCATGACATCCATGATCATTTGGAGTCCATTTTCAATCAAAGCTCCACATTGTCCAAGACATACTGCACATTACTGGCTAGATTTGATAATTAAAGCTGGTGTTCAATACAGTTTGCAGTCTGATAACAAAGCCTGAACAGTATGTCCACATCTGTACTGCATAAAGTTCTTTTCTCTGCAGAAAAAAGCTGCATACTTCTGTGCAATTCCAGCGTATTTTAAGACATGCTGTTACACATTAGTTTGTATCTCACCTGAAAGTACCCTTGCCATCATCTTCCTTGATTTCCAGGCTGACGGTGAAGGTAAACAAGTCACTGTCAGGGGTGAGGGGAGCAGCCTGCTGAGATGACAGAACTGCCTTCTTAGCCGACCGCCGAAACGCTGTGGCAAAGCTGTACAGTATCCTGCTCACCTGCAGGAGAAAGGTGAACATGCACAGAACGCAAAATTCAGCCACTATAATAGGAAGAGCAAACAAGGCTGCTTAAAGAAGTGTGAGCTATCATGTGATCTGTAGTTTATTCTCTTGTGTTAGCGACTTCCCTCAAAGAAAGATTCAAAATGAATAAACTCTTAAAAACTTATTTTTAGGGAAAATAAAAGTTAAATTAGCGTATGTTTGCAACAAGTTAGCATATATTTTGAGAGTGGAAACCATGGACAACAAGCAAGGACAGTCCAATTCCCATCCCCCCTCTGTTGCCTCCGGTTATAGACACAGACAACATTGACAAGTCAATTAGCTAATTAAAGCAGAAATCCAATTGAAAACATCTACTGAAGAGATAGACAGTATCACAAGGCAAAATAGTGTTCATTTTTTTTGGCTTTGGCACCAAGTTTAGCAGCTTCTGTAGCTGAAATGTCTTGTTGTCCAGTTTTAGGAGTGACTCGTTACTCTACTGACACAGCAGAGCCTTCAACCTATTAACCATTTTGAGTTTTAGTCAACATACTGATTCGTATTTGTCTGTGAATCTGAGTGTGGAGGTACTGTTCCTATTAAACATTAAACAGAGACAACTCAGTCCTTCCAGAGACTGCAGCGTTCTGCTAAATATCCAACCCCAAAAAGGAGCAGAGTTGGGGGAGGAGGGGCAACTAAAGACTGCCAAGTGTGGAAAACCGGGTGGTAATGATTTATTTATATTCACTAAATCTACTTTTCCACTCACAAGACTTTGTATGTGTGAGCTTTGCATTTAGTCAAGAAAAAAGTTTACTTTTGATTATTACTGCACCGACATGTGTGTGTGATAATACACAGAGTGCTCCCCCAACTCGAGGCCCACAGCACACAGTGGTTTTGGATCATCTTTAATTCTGGTAAACAGCAGAGCTTGGGGGTTAGTGACGGGATGGTGTGGGGAAACTGCTGTTATCAATAAATAACAACGCTCTTTTGCTTTTTTCGAGGCCGGAGAATAAAGCAGCCTCTAACCTCTCCAACACAAAGCCTTTGTTATGTTCTCGGTACAGTAGAAGGATGTTAGGGCCATGCAGGGGGGTTTATTTATTGAGAAACAACTGGGGACTGGATGATGAAGAGATGGGTAGAGTTAGATGGGGGGTCACCCCCTGTATTGATGAAATTATGACAAATAACACAATAGAATTGTTCTGTACTGTTCCAATTCAATACTAGTCAAAATTGACCATTTTTTAGAGTCTAAAATGGTCTTTTTATTCTTTGTGTGCTGCGTGAAAGAGCTCCATCAGGACGTGAACAACTGTACTGCCAAACTCTAAATCCTGACAAGTAATTCAGGCTGATATTGGGTGCTTCTCTTATAAAAAACAGTTTGTCATTTTGTCTTTCTAATGTAGTTTTTTTTTTCCTCAGGCAAACTGTAAATGACCACGGACACGGCAAAATAAAGCATCTAGAAAAACACTTCCACGGAAGTTGTCGAACTAATTTATTTCTATTGGAAATAAGAAAAGATTTTACTCAAATGTGTTAAAAACAGTTTTAGTAGAGTTTTGTTTATTTTCAGCTTTTTTGCAGTGTCATCAAACTCTAAATTAATTAGATTTTAAAACTATTAGGTTTTAACCTTTCCTCTCAGTGCTGGAGTTTCATTTGGTCTGCCCCTGGTAATTTTTGTATTTAATGCAAACTCAGGAAAGCATTTTAAAATGTCTAAAATTAACTGTAGAGAATATTTATACCCTTTTATGAAATAGTATTACATAAGGTGTTTTGGATTTGGAATCAGGCTTTAAAGACCTGGAACTTGTTAAGTATCCTGTTACATTGTTTTTACTTCCCGTCCAGGACATGCTTATTCTTACTCACTTGGCAGCATTATCTTTATGAGCTTAAATTAAGCTTTGAGACATTTCTAACTGATGTCACGGCAACAACCCAACAGACCATTTGTCAATGTGTCCAATTTGTGTTTGTCTCTCCCTTAACATGTGATTTTATTTGTGTTAGGAGCCCAAATTGCTTAAGTGAAACAAATCTATCGAAGCCGTAATGATTCGAACAGCTCTAGATATACATCTCTGGGCGAGAGCAGCAAGTTTATGGGCACCAAGGGGAGGTGCTGGGTATGAGACTCAGCAGGGTTCTGCATCAGCATCAACAGCAGAAAACTGGGAATTGTTAAAAACTAGCCTTGGGGCCTGACTAGGAGGTCTGGCACAAAGGAGGCAGAGTAGGACTGAGGAGGTGGTTTGCTTTATGTACGAACAGTTTCACTCCAAAATCCACAAATGTGTTTAGAAAAAGAAATTACACAGAATCGCCCCAAAAAAACATATGACATACATTTCTCTTTCCAAGTTGTTGCATTGTTTAAATTTTGGGTTAGGATAAAGAATACTTCAGATGTTCTCCAAAATATGATTAAATAATTTGGTCACTTTAAGGCAAAAGGGACAGCTGTGGCAAATAAGACTCCCACAAGGTTACCTCAGTACACATCTGGAAGTTTGTGTGGGCATGCAATCAGAAAATTAAAAAAAGATTAAAATTGGTAAATAAATGTGCATCGCTTACAGTGTCCAAAAACATACTTTTAAATAAATAAGTGAAACACCTAATGATTAAATACAGTGGTCTTAGCAGTTGTTTACAGTGGATTTGATGCTAATGTGAGGCATATAACTAGAGCAGCTTTTTTTCCGACTCACTCCAGTCTAACGGTGAGAAAAAAAGCTGGAGGCATTGTAGATTGGTTTGTTGCTGGGAGGGAAGAGGAAGAGGAAGAGAGGGACGGGTGCAAGACGAAGAAGAGAGGGAGAAGAAGGAGCTGTGGACAGAGATGTCCGGTTGCTAAGGAAAAAAGTGAATTACTACTGGGCATTATCTCTATGTGTGTGTGTGTGTGTGTGTGTGTATGCATTAGTGTTTCAGTGTGAGCATGTGTGTCATGGATGGGTGTCTGGGAAACTGGATGGTGGGGTGATGTGAGCCTGATAAAGTAGTGTCTGTCTGGGGGCTCTTAGTGACATTGAAGGAGAGTGCTTCCATGAGGGAGAAATCAGGTCACTGAACACTGAAGCAGTACTTTAACCCAGTTTCACGAGTGGATTCTCTATTGAACCTAAACCTAATGTACATAAGCAATGATGCCTTCTCTTTCCTTTACATTAGCTTGGGGGATTGTCTGTACTTTGTGGTTGTGTATGGTCTACAAGTGAATTGCAGCGCAGCCTGCAGTGCATGACATGATCCCTTGGGGGCCGCTGAGGAAGCTCCCACACTGATACTGAACCCTGAGGGACAGGCTGAAGGAAGATCAACAATTTAAGACAAGGACAACCAGAATACTGCTGGCAATATTAGTGTGTAGACATGGAAATTTATGTGAGAGGAAGAGACAGAAAAGGTGTGAGAAAAAAAAATGTGTCATGTGAAATGCAAAGCATTCATAAGAGGGCTTTGCTCCCCCCTTAGTCAACTATCTGAATAGCAGCAACACTGATTATTACAGTCTTTTTTTTTGGAGTGGAGGGAGTGGAAGTGATGCGGGACAAAACTAAGTCTTCGTTTGGGCAAAACTGATTTTAAAACGAATATGTCGTTCTGTGTTTATATCCTTTCTTTATGTTTCTCAGTATTTCCCTGTTTGGCTGCAGTTTGCACTAAAATGACTGAATTAATTTGCCTAACTCAGACTTAGTTAGTTAGACTTTTAACTTCTCATAAACTAAACTGAAATGTGTTTTTGCAAAGAAAAATGTGTTTAAAACGTGTTTTAACACATTTACACATTAATTAAATAACAATCAATCAATTGATGACTGAATCCTCACCGCTTCACGGATTTGGCAGCGGAACACATGGATCCTGAAGATCTCGGCATTGTAGTGGCTCTCAGTGAAGGCAAAGCAGTCGCTCTCTGGTGTGCCATCATGACCTCGTACACAGAACAGAATCTTGTAGATTGGGTAGTTGGCGATCTCCGTACTGGCATTGGGGTCCAACAACCTGTTATAGAATAGTAATGATGTTGCAGTACAAGATATGTTATGTATGTTGGCATAATATGTGTATGACATGTAACCATTGTATGTTCCCGGTACCTGACAGTGCCTTCGGACACGCCTGGCACAGACAGCGTGACATCCAAGGGGACTTGGCACTGGCTTCTGAGGATACACATCATACGGAGAGCCTCCACCTCACTGCGGGGGGCGTTGACCGAGGCACACCCCAGATATGTCAGCTGGCTGAACACAACACTGTCCTCGTCTGGGATGGGACTGCTAGGGCTGCCGTCTGATGATGATTCATCCGCTGCAAGGGGGCAATGGATTGGGAGAGGGGTGGAAAGGAAAGAAGGGTTTGATTTTTATTACTTCTATTACAATCTTACAGTTGTACATCAACATTATTGTCCTCATATGAGATATGCTGACGTGTCGTGTGCAAAGGAGGAATGAGGTGACGTAAACAGTAGGAGGAGAAATAGATGGGTACGTGAGGAGAACAACAGTCGTATTCATCTTTGAAATTCACGCAACAAATGCACAGAGGGGAAATGAGGGAAGTGGAAAGACTTACAGAACACTGCATGATTTAAAAATCTGTGAGCTCTGGCAGACACAATAAAAGAGGATCAGTATGGCTCACCTCGGTATGACCTCTCATTCAGCTCACTCTCCTGAGCCGTCTGAACAGGAAGCGCCATCTCCAACTTGGGCGGCGGTGCACTCAGAGGGTCGGAGCCCGGCGCTACAGATGACGCTGTAGTGGAAAGAAGGCCATGGTTGCTCCCACCAAGGCTGTCCATTCCTGCTTCTGATACGAGCCCAGTGTCAGCTACCGATGGGTCCATGAGGACATCTTCTAACTCCCTCTGGAGCTGCTGCTCACTTCCATTCCCCACAATCTGACACACACACACACGCACAAACACACAGTGACAAACATGAACATAACCACACCAAGGAGCAGGGACAAAAAGAAGCATCCAAGGCAACACATTTACATTTAATAAAACACAAGAACAAATACTATTACAAGACAAAATCACTGTAGTAATCACCATGACATCAAATTTAAGCTATTCATGGGGTCTACATCAAATGCATTGCAGTTTTCGCTATGGCTTTAACAATGATCCTGTAATTCATTTCAAGTGATTGCAGTGTGTTTGAGGGAGAAAGATGCCTTGTTTCATGTTGGTGGTCATTTCATCCATTATTAGTGATTAGTACTGTAGATATGTGAGTTTGAGTTGTTAAATCTGAATCAATTAAAAAGAGCCATACCAACACTAACTGTGTGAGTTCATTCCAAAGCTAACAAATAGCAAAACACAGAGAAAGTTTAAGGCTGGAGAAACCATGAGGCGCCACAAAAGGAGGCACGGCCCCATTTTTCCTGCCTGCTGTGGCAGCAGCCTGATGTGAGGTAAGAAATAGAGAGCAGACTTAAAGCAACATTATGTAACTTTTCAACCTCAAAATTGAATTAGGTGATTGGTACCTCTGTCACTCCCACTATGTGCCCTGTACACATGTAATTTTATTCATTTCACGTCAGTCACATCTGTATTGAGTCCTAAGCCACACACCACTAACTATTTCACTCAATTTGGTGAAATGGGATCATATTTTATAGAGAAATATTATTATTATTATTATTAAATATTGTTTTCTGCTTGGCCTCAACTCTGTGTGATCTGCAGAGTTTCTTGATGGACAGTAAAGTAAACTGCTGCTGAATGGAGCTGCTGTTAGCTCAATTAGTTAGCTGTGCTGCCCTAACTGGTGAGAGGAGGTTTTCAGGCCCGTGGTGGGGGAGAATGCAAGACTGGGAACAACACCGGAATGGGGGCAAGAACTGGAGTAACCCAGTGTAACCCAGAGAGGCCAAGCATGGCAGAGGGGAACAAACCAAAAATGGAAAAAGCTAACGAGAAAAAGGAGTGACTGTGTAGGAGGTCACCAGAAAAGGGTCAATCTAGGAATGGCTTTTTAGAAATAAAAGGCTGAGATAGACATCAATTTGGGCTTCTTTCTTTTGGACTAGCAAGTAATATTAGCTGGCTGTTAAGTCTTCTGTTGTTGACCTTGATGTCTGGCTGTTAGCAAAGTTGTCCACTTGCCAGTTTTTTGAATATAAGTAATGTAATCATAACAAATGCATGTGTAGGTGTACAGCTGTCCATATTTACAGTGGTGTATAAGTAAATTCCACTCTGAGGGGCACCAAATTGCAAAAAATACCAAATCTTACATAATGTTGCTTTAAGCTGCAGAGGGCACTGTCGTACTCAGCAAGAAGGGATGTGGGAATCTTTTCAGTGCTGTTTGACTCAAGCAGTTATCTAGCAGGATGGACACTACAGTACAACTAAAAGACAGATATAAAGCAGCTATCAATTCTATATTTAGGTTCACGCGTCTGACACAACATAACACATGCGTCACTATGCATCTGTGGTGGGCCTTGTGACCTACAGGTAATGCTAAAAGCCTGGTCCAACTACAGTCTTATGTGTGTCTATCACTACTGTCATCAGATCTTAAGTGTTGACGAGGCTGACTAGGGCCATCACTCAACAGCCGGCAAAAATACACAGAGCACAATTAATCACAGACAGAATCACCACGCAATCACATCACAGAAAGAGAGAAAAATAAATAGATACAAGCAAGAAAAAGATACAGAGAGAAGAGGAGGAAAGGAAAGATAGTGAGAGAAGAGACTGACCTTAAAGCTGACCCCTTCCTCAGAAATCACCTGCATAACAAACAACAAGTTTAGACACACTGACTCTTCTCTGACCGGATGGGCTGACTGGGAGGGAAATGTGCACAAGCGTGTGTTGGGGCGAAAACCAATACATGATATCTGGATGACCAAGTGTCAGTGAATGGAGTGATTTCACCGCTGCATACTGAGAACAGTGTGTGTGTGTGTGTGTGTGTGTGCCTCTGACAGCAGGCAGACAGCCACCACTCAGCTGCACAAAACTGACACCTGAACAGCTTCCCATCAAAATAACTATGATCCTTTAACAGACTCTGGATTCTCTCGTCAAGCACAGCAGATGACATGAAAAAAAGTGTGACCTCGTCCTCCCAACTGAATATTCAACGTTCATGCACTGCTGGCGCCATCTTCTGGTGCCTTAACAACATCGAGTCGACAATTCCTTCACAAAGAAACACGGGTACAGTCATGATACAGACTAATGAACACAGTATGAACATGAGAGTAAGCTACTCAAGTGAATTCAATAAAAGGAAATGTGATAACTAGTGTACTGTAAGATATGTGGACAAAATGCATCCTGAGGAGGGGGAGAGGAGAGGAGAGGAGTGGAGAGGAGAGGAGAAGAGAGGAGAAAACTGATCCCATCAGGGACACACACAGGACGGTGGCTGGTAGCTCAGAACGTCTTCGTTCTCTTTGTGGAGACACGCCCTGGTCACAAAACACCATTATTTCCCCTGACAATGAGTTCAAAGCACTTGAAGCTGCATTGCCACTGTTTGTAAACTAATATCTGCAGAGCGAGTGCTAACTGAAGCACTGAATCGCATGGCAGAGGGCATCCTGTGTGTCAGACATAATGTGGCAGCGATATCACGTTCTGTACGCTAATAGAAGCAGCTGATTGGCCGCTGATGGGAGATGTTTTCCCAAAATTAAGTAGCCTTCAACTTGCTGACACTGAATGATAAACTGGCAAAGCTGACTTCACCTTTCAACTAAGGACCACTTGTTCTTTTTCCACTGCCCCGTACTACTTAAACATTGCAGACAATTTACAGTGGAACAATTTCTGGGATTTAAGGGCTTTTTTTTTTACTGTTAGTAGCAAATGGAAAAAGGACAACGACAGATAAAAACACACAAATCTAAGACCAACTATGAGAAGAAGATAGAGTGAGAATGTGGAAAAAGAAAAACAAGCAATGGTTAGCCTCATGGTTAGAGTGTGCGACTGCATGTTTAAAAAGATGGACGACAGCTCTTGACATGTGAGTGATGAACACAACCTGCTAACAATGGAATGTGTATGGACTACGTAAGCAAGTTTCACCGGTTACAGATAGATAAAAATGAAATGGACATCAAGATTTTTTTGATAAATCATGTTGTGGGTCCTGAGATTCACCCTAAATGAATTTAAATATTACAAAAAGTGCTGATACAACACCATTTGCATTGAAAATAACAGTATTTCTATTATCTGTATTGAGCATACTCGTAATATTCATAGTAAGAAGCATCTTAAGAGAGGTTTTGAGGTTGTAAACATCATGTCAGCAGACAACAGACACTCCTAAACTCTGATTTGACCAGTACAGCTCTGAAGTCCTCCTTCTCTCCCTTGTGCTTCCATCCATACCTACACCCAACCATCCTTACCTTCAGTCCTGTCTTTTCGTCATCACTACCATTATTAGTGGAGGAGGGTGTCTCGTCCCCCAGCCGGGACACAAGGACAAAGTCCTCACTGTTGAGAGTGGACACTGAGTCCGAAGACACGCTAATCTTCCCCACCGAGCCCTTGTCATCCATGGCTGCCGCTGTTAAACTCAGCCACGCTGCTCATGAATGGAAGACGGGAGGAGGAAGTGGTGGGAGATGATGAGCAAAATCACCTAGAAAAAGAAAAAAATAAATAAATAAAGAAAGAAAAAAAGAAGCAGAAAACAGTCATGATGTGATGAAATCCATGAAAAGCATCTTTAAAAAGGCAACTGGAAACTTGGCTACTTAGAAACTAGGTCTAAACCTCTGAAGAAAAAAATGGTGAGGCCGTTTATTATTCACTTTAAAAAGGTCTTTTAAACACCTGAAGGAAACTGCGAGGCAAAACCCTAGGCAGAGAAAAAAATGGAAGGTGCAGAAAGGTCAAGCAAAAAAAGCTTAGTTCAAGTGAAAGTGAGAGACTAGACAGCAGGCTACAGCGAAGAAGCAAAGACACGGGAGAGATCAGAGGAAAAGAGGATCTGTGGGGTCATTTGAGGCCATTTTTGTCCATCTCAGCAGAATCATTTGCAAAATAGCTTGATGCAATGCAAAGCCATGGTGATGCAAGTGTCATTTTGAAAAAGAAACATGCATATGAAAGTGAAGAATTAAGGAACAAGGCAGCACACTACAACCATCCAGCTCTTCCATGTCAGCATGGCCACCAGAAATACATTAACACGCACCAAAAAAAAATGTACCGAGTGTGCTAATTGCATTGCGTGCACTCCGCAGTGCTGCTCTCCCAGACTGCCGCCATAATCACAAATAACATGAGCTGAGATCCTGTGTGGCAGCACATCATCAGCTCATCTCCCCGCTTTGTCTTTCACTACAGCTCCCTCCATCAGTGACATTTTAATATAGCAGTTGTTTTTTTTTTTGGCACAAGATAAATGCAAACAATGAGCCGTGCAAAAAGACATCATGTGACTAATCAAGAAAAGTTTTGTCGAAAACAGAGAGACAGGTAGAGCCAGTCCAGGTTTGTTACCAACCAGCATTTCAGTCTCTCCTCCCTTTCCTGTCTCTGTCCAGTAAAAAAAACAGTTGGCATGAGGTAACCCCTGTTACCATTGTTTGGTGCAACACAGGAAGACGGACACAACACAAGTTTCTGGCAGAGGTTTAAGAGGTGACCGTATGAAGCTACTGCTGGCCCCCCTCGTCCACTCTTCCCTTTCTGTGTTTTATGACCCTTTTCTTCCTTATATCTGCAATCTTCTATTTTCTCAGTAGTTACTGCTCTCAAACAAGAGCTGTCCTCGCACTCCCACATTTTTCTGAAAGGTTTCAGTTGCTGTTTCTTCCACTTGGCTCTGCCTGCCCTTCCTACATATAAAGCAGGTCCAACAATGGAGAATGTAATATGAAAAAAAAAAAGCGTCTGGAGCGGAAAGGTCAAAGCAGTTAATAACGTGGATTACTTCAGATAACATTGTCATACTGACCCAGAATAAACCTCACTGTAAGTACCGTATTTGAGGTTTCATAACATCTTGCTCTGATATGAATTTTGTTATACAGGCTACAAAACACAAACTGGGCAATACAAACTGACATCCTCGACTTGTTTTCTTCATCTTTTCACCGCAAACTGAGGAAATGAGCAACTGGAGTTCATCCTGAAGGGTGTTTTTCGACCATATGTCATGTGAAACATACTGTGTAACAGCTAATGGTCACCCTCTGACCACTGAAACGTGTGTTTAACATATTGTAAGAGCTTACAGAAACACATATCACTATGACTGCACCTGTATGATGATATGTAACAATTAAACTTGAACTTAGACTCTCACTTAGTGCTGCATAGACCCATGGGAGAAATCAAACAGCAGTAAGCGACATCAAGTCATGCAGAACTTAACGGCAGTGGACAGAATCTAGGTTTCACTTACTTCTAATGAGGAATTGCTACAACACAGAGAGCCAAACACACCTCTGTTTTACTTCTTTTTCACTTCTTAATGTTAACAGAAAATCCTAACACTCATGTGCATACTATGGTTACCAAAATACAGTGATCAAACAATCATATATGCTTTAAGGCCACCTTTTCAAGTGATCTTGGAATTAAATAAATCAGACAGATTCTGGTCTGTTATTATAATTATTTATTCACATTGTTTGGTGATCACGTACACTAATTCCCTTCCATCTTGGGCCTACTCCATGATCCCTCCGTGGATGTTTAGCAACTGCTGTGATTTTCTTCGTACATATAAAATACTAACTGTGTCTCTGAATGAGTAGCAATCCAAGAGAAACATTTGCCCTCACTCCTCAGTCCCTTCTTATCTCCTCAGGCTTTTAATCTTGCAGAAACATTGCAGATGTTTACTCTACTTTTGGCTCAAAGGCAGCTGCTTTCCATTTTTAGCACATGTGTCCTATGAGTGATTAGTCGAGTTCTTTCAGATTTTGTGTTGAACTTTGAATTTGGAAATGTTGCTGCTCTTTTGTTTGACAGTTCTACCAAAATCTTAATCATTTCAAACACACAGTTTATACTTTGATAGAAGTACAATATGGAAGCATAATAGCTAGAACTTTCATGGAAGCAAACTTATCAGCAAAATATAATAATAAATGCACTTCTTTAAAGCCTCTGAATAGCATCCAATAAAGCATCTTTTACATGCTTCGTAACTGGTTATATATATATATATATATATATATATATATATATATATATATATATATATATATATATATATATATATATATATATATATTTTTATTATTTTTATTTTTTTTTTTTTCAAAACTTTTTTTACATTTTCAACAGAAACTATTAGAAATCTCAGTGAAATACTTGAGGGTAGATCAACCTCAGAGTCAATCATTTCACTAGAGAGCAACATAAATGAGACTTCATATCCTGTGGTGTTATCGGTTAGCTTCACTAATTCATTCATGTGTTTTGCAGCAAACACTGAAAACCCTATCAACGTCTGCTGTGGAGCTTGGACACACACATGCATACATAACAGAAAATAAAGTACTGTTTCATGCTGCATCACACACACACACACACACACACACACACACACACACACACACACACACACACACACACACACACACACACACAAGCAGCTGTATTATGAACACAAATAAGCACTCGCCAGCAGGCACACATGTGCATGCACACACAAACCTCATACTCTTGTGTCTTTGCCTAGCTGGCTGCTTCAGCTGGCTTATAATGGTTTCCTTGTCACCCTGCTTTCCTCCCTAGCCACACCAACAGCCCTCTGCCTGCTCCTGCCAAGCTACACTGTTCGTTATCAACCTTCTCAGCGCCTTGGTACACTTCCAACAAGACTCACAATTCATTGCCTATAATGCTACCGATTGTTACAAAATTAGCAATAGCGTTTCCGATCTAAATGTCTCAAACTGGAAGCTTGTTTTATAGATGAGAGCAGCAGTGCTTCTTCATTCCCACCAGCCACACCCTTCCTCTTGATTTCTCAGCCTCTGGTGTGTTTAACTCTTTGCTTTAAGTCTTGCTTTGTAAATCATATTTTCCTCCTCTCGTTGACATATTTCTCTGTACTCTTAAAGGAAGAAAAAAAAAACGGCATGTTACAGAGCTGACAGGAAGAGGAGAGGAGAGGAGTGATGAGGAGAAGCAGGAAACAGTTTTCCCTCTGATGGAACACTGTTGTGCGTGTCACCATGACAACAAGACCCTCATCATCTACAGTGTCTTCACTCGGTCCAAACCACCTTCAGCTAAAGTGGTAATACTCTGCTGCTCCCTGAATAAAACACTGTCACTCTACATCACAACAAACTTCCATCAAGACACCATTTTGTAGACACAAATACAGCGACAAAAACTGAGAAAAGAAAGTGTGTCAGTGTCAGTTCTGAAGTTTCATAAAGTTTCATAGTCGGGCTTCAACTAAAGATTTTCACTGCTAATCTATCTGCCAGTTTTTTGAATTTTGCATATTAAGTTAATTCTATTCAGTTTATTTAGTTTTTCTATGTTAAGCACAGTTATATATATCAGATTATATATATATATATATATATAAATATAAAAATATATATATATATATATATAGATTCATAATAGGTTTATATATATATGTAGATAACACACAACAATACAATGAAATGTGTTGGACAAGAGGGGCCAGTCAGCTCAGCATTAAGAGCACTAGACAGTGTACTACACATAAGAATAAAAATATTTTGCACTTAATATTTGCACTAAACAACTTAACTGTTGTGATTTTTATTATGTATTTATTAGTCTATTATAAATGTGTAGTAGGAGCTCACATTTCACTAGTTGTTTTGTAGAAATAAATCACTGAACTGAATTCAATGAAATTGAATTCATGCCAAGGAAAAACAGCTTCACATCAGAGAAGCTGGATCCAGAGAAAGTCTGGCCATTTTTGCTAATAGTCGACCAATCGACAAATTGTTTCAGCTCTGTTTCATAAGTTCACATGCAACGGTGTTAGAACTGCGAGAGCTCGCTTTCCAAAAAGGTAAACGGGCTCAGTGACAGTCACGGTGTGATACATATTTTTGCCCATGTCATGTTTCAAATGCTGTTCATGCTAAGTGAGAACATGCAACTGGGCACTACACTGTATTTTTCAGGATTGCAGGCCGTGTTGTCTGGTGTGGCGTGGCAGAGCTTTACCAACTCAGCTGACACACAAAGTGATAACAGCAGTTATGTTGATGTAGTCAGGGTGTGCCCTGCAACAGATCATGCAAACTACAGCTTAATTTTGGGACCAAATAACAGACAGAGAGTGAATGACCTCCCTGAGGTGTTTGTCACAGCAGAGTATCTGTATCTGTAACAAACACATCTTATATGTCAATCCATGTGTTAAAAGTGTGCATGCTGGGAAATCTACGCCTGTCTTTTTCGCTCCCTACCACTCTCCAGCTGAACAGGCTGTACTGGGCTGCCAGCTGGGCCCTGCGTGCACCTCACAAGGGAGAGAGGAAGACACAGCCAGACACAGCCAGAGAGCATTCAGGCTTGCAACACAGTCCCTTTCGATTCGCCTCACAGCAGTGATTTTAGTCAGGCAGCAGAGATAGCAGGGTGAAAGGGAGAGAGCGAAAGGAAAGGGAGAAAAAATGACAGAAAAGGCTGAATAGCACAAGGTGAGTCACAAGGTACAGTACAAAAAAGGGAAGAGGAAGAAAAGAAACAGAAGAGGAGCTCTGAATGAGCGCGCACACACATGAGCTCCCTAATTTACATCTTATTTGTACTGTGTGAACATCTAAGAATCATCTCAATTCAGATCCACAGCAGTGCACAGACTCCGAGGCGGCTCTCTACTAATGAAACCTCTGCATGTCTCACACTCCACAACAAAACAATCTCACATGACTGAGTGGGGAAAAAAAAAAAACTCACACAGCGCAGGCCTGCTTTTAACTTCTCAAATGGAGCACTTGCTGCAACAAACCCCTGCACTGTGAGATACTGAGCAGCACAATGTGTAGCTATTCACGGGGCATTTATTTAGCAATGGTGTGTCTCTGCTGGTTTATAAAGGACAGACGTATGGCTTATAAAGGAAATGTGACACCTGTGTGTGCGTGAGTGCGTATGTGCTGCAGCAACCAACAGTTGTGTTGAGTGTTAGGCCTTCAGAAACTAAGGGCGTGTTTAAAAGAGTGTTAGATTAGATTAGAGTATCAGATATGACCACAGTTATATTAACTTCCACATTACACATTATTTAAGGGTGTAATGTAATGCTTTCCTTTCATTTCTTCAATTACATACACAGGTTTATCTTCTTTTTAAGAGGACAAAAATGATCAACAAAAGCAGGCCAAGATTTCTAATCTATGAATTACTTAATTATTATTCACTACCATGAACTATTTTTTGTGTTTTTACACTGCATTACATTAAACTTTGACAAGTCAGTGGACTGGTTGTTGATTGAAGAAGTAGCAATCTCGTTGCAAAAGGAACTGAAAACACTGAGAATGCATGTGTGAGCGTTACAGTTAGCCTGCTTTGCACACGCGCATATATTCATAAATAAACTGTTTACAGCTACAGATCTGATCAAACTGAGGGCTGAAATATCACGGGTCTGTCTGTCGAATCAGCCGCAAGATAACCTTCCTTTCCTACAAATCAAAAAAATCCAAATGCTAAAATGATAAATAAGCAGTCAGTGATTCATAACACTAATTAAAGTTCAAGCCCTCATGGGGTGTTGACTGGAGGTCTGAATAATTTGGAGGGAATTTATTCATTTTAAATAAAGGCTATGTCAACCATGCGTCTCAGGGTAAGTCATTAAACATCATTAAAGCAAACATTGACTTTTATGACCTGAATTATGAGCGGTGTGGTTTTTTAAAAGCCAATCTACGCTATAACACACTGACACGGACCGATTGAGAAAACAGGCTTCGATATTAGATGCAGAGAGGTCACAGAGGCTACTGATGCTTTACTCTCACAGCTACTGGCACAGATATTGCCACCACGATTCCAATATTTCCTACAAGTTTAGCATGTTACTGACTGCTGTAACAGCTCCTCTAAGCCGTGAAATAAATTTCCACGCTTTCAACCCCTCATAGTCTCCTTTCATCTCATCCACAGCAACTGCAAGGAGACAGTAAGCCACTACAGTTGAAGCCAGCCCCCCCCCCCCCCATTCAGTCTCCACCAGCTCCCCCGAATGACAGGTGCATCTGAGGGGCGTTGTTAGGATTTCAGAACATTCAATACAGGCTCAGTTAGAGACAGAGCTATAATAAGAGGGATACAAGAGGACACGGGAAAATGTGTGGCATCTCAACAGAAAGAAGTGTATAATTTTGGTTCATAAGTTCATTAGTTCTCCATTTTATTACGGCTGACTTGAGGAGAGGAGAAGCTGTCTGACATTTCTTTATATCAAGTGAAAAGCTACATTATTTGGATCTTTATATTTAGATAGATATGAGATTTTTTTTTTTTTTTAGTATCTTTAATCAAGCAAATAATTTATGCACTCTTCAGACTGAGTACCTCAAAATAAATATCAGTACCAAGCACTAAATGTGCAGGAAAATATCAAGTTCATACTGGCCGCAAAATTATATCTGATGAACGACTAACGTTCCCTCACCTTTAGCACTATACTGATATTGGTTAATACAAAAAATATTTGCATAGACACAAGTCTGAGTTATTTTGTTTGTTTTTTTTGTGCATGTGTGACTCACATTACCTGTAATGATGCAAGCGTAATACCTGACTTACAAGAGATAAAACAGAAACAAAGAGCTGGGACAGGTCAAGTGGCAGTTGGCACATTAGGCTCTCTTTTTAATATGCATGTTATCCACTGCTGGGAAGTTAAACTCAAAGAAACAAAGAGCTACTGGTGTGAACAATACCATTCATACCAATAACAATAGTCTTAGGCATTTAAGCTAACAGCAGCTAGTTTGTGTCTAACTGTAGTTATACAGCTAGTTTGTCAATGTATGACATATGAATGACTTTTTTTATATAGTAATGAGGGTTAACTTAAGTTAAGTTTCATGATAGACAAAGGGCAACACTTCACCGCAGACAACTCTCACATCTTGAATGCATCTTGCAGCCACCACAGAGACATTTCAAAACAATCCCTGCTGCTGCCTCTCTTACCATGTGACAATAACAGAACAAATAGAGTGGACTAAATAACAAAGATTCACAGTCACATACAATAAATTGTGTCTTGTGACGATTTAAAAAAAAAATGACTTGAAGCAGCATGAAACCATCATGTTGAGCATGTGTATGGATGTCAAACTGAACTGTGATGATCAGTGCATTTTGAAGTATTACTGAATAAGCAAATATGCCACACAGCAGTCTACTGAACACACACACACTTGTATTAAAAAACAGAGCACATCCAGCTGTCACTGCGCCCAGATGGGACAGATTAGCAGTGACAAATAAACCAGGGCAACTTATATAAAAGGAAATGTGTGTTGCTTGACAATTTCCAGCCTCCAAAAGAAATCGTCTGTTAGCTGACAGATGTACCGGTAACATACATTAATTGGCTTACTGGTACACCGGGCACACCACTTAATCTGGAAACAAGCTAACCTGCTAACATGTCAGTGCAGCAGCCTGTTAAGCCTCGATACGTTTCAGCCCTTTAATAGATAACCTAACCTAACGTTTAATCGTGTTTTTATCGACAACGTTGGACGAGCCTACTTCAGCTAGCCGTGGTGTTAACTTCTTATCAGTTAGCTCTGACCAACCTGCCTAACGTTAGCTATTTCAGCAGCTAACGATTCAAACTCCGACAATGATGTTTAACCACACAGTGACCAATACGCGAAACTACCCCGTCATTATAAAAGCAATAAATTCAAACTGCTATGTAAAAGGTATTGAGGGGTAATTTTGTGAATAAACCCGCTGACAGGCCGTCGCTGGAGGGAGCTTTCATACAGGCCATTACAGTATATAGCTAACTAGCTAAGGTGTGCTAGCCATGCTACACTGGCAGTTACAAGCAACAAAAAAGGGGCAGCTACACTTCTTCGTAACTAAAGAGACGTTTAACTCTGACGTTAAAGATGTGTGCAAATGCAAAAAAAAAAAAAAACAGCTTACCTTTAATCCCACAGTTGTATTTTAGTCCAATGGCGGTTGGCACAACATTGCACTTTCCCAATAACATCAGCAGCCAACAGCATCCAGCCGAGCTGTAAACACAAGCCCAACCAACCCGCTGACACCCACACCGCGCATGCGCCTGTCAGTGCCCCCCTCTGTACTGAGGGAGGGGAAGTGTAGGCATTACCTAATGACATGAAGCCTTACAGAGCTGTCTTTGGGTCTTTAAGGTGCAAATCCCCTATCAATGGAGACATGTCCAAGTCAGGTCTCAAGTCCAAATGAGATGAGACTCAACTTCTTGTTAGAGTAAAGCTGTTTTTTTTTGTTTTGTTTTTATCAAGCTGTGACCAACCCTTTGTAAAGAAATGGGTGAAATGGTTAAATATTGAATGTGTGTGACTATGCAAGATCTGCCTGTTGCTTTCTATTCCGGGATCAAACCAGGTCACAACTTGACACTTTCATGTTTTCCGCTTTGAAGTCTCACGTCAGGTCATGTTCGTAGGAAGTCAAGTCTTAAAGTATCACTGTCTCATCTTAAGGCAGGTTTTATTTTAACGTTTTGATCTGTCTTCAGAATAAAGGTTTTACTGGTGATTGATTTAGATCTTTAAAGTGTTCCTGCTACAGTATTTTGTCTCAGTCCCACAGAAGCACCACCATTGCACACCTTGACAATGAATTAATGACAAAGATCAAATAATAATTACAAATTTCTTTTACTTTTTTTATTATATCCTCCTTTTTTTGAACTATTACACATTAGAAAAGCTAATAGTTTGGGATGTAGTTCAGTCGGGATGTCACCCACTTGTTTACAACAGAATGTGAGGCCGGCGGGCTCTAAATTAATCTGCTTGAATCAGGCCCCAAACCACAACAGTCAGTGAGAAACACACACACACACACACAAACACACACTGTTCTCATTGTGCTGTGTTCATGCTGGCCTTTCCTGTTCAGCCTGTCAGGACTTGTTTCATCAGAGCTGGAGCAGGTAGCATAAAGCGCTCTTTTCCGTTTTAACATAATAAAGTCACCGGAAAGAGGTCTCCTTGGAAAAAACTCACAAAGCTTGTTAGATTTTTTACAGTTTACGGTAACAACCGACTTCTCACTTTATTTCCTGTCTGCTTTTTCCACTGAGTTTTACAGATTTTTAGCACCCCCTTGTGTTTTGTTAAGCCTTTTGTTTGTCCTGATTCAATTTAAATGCTTCACTACATCACAGGATGAGAGAACGTCTCTCTCGAGCGTATGAGTGACATAGCTATCATTTCTTTCACATAACTGGTGAGATGATCTTCGTATCTGTGTAGTTAATCACTGTGTCAAGAGTCAAGTCTTTCAAAGGCCCGATATGAAACTCATTGGTGAGTATGAATAATGAATTGTAAGTCTAATGGGGGTTGAAATATGTACTCGTACTACATGCCACGTTTTAAAGAAAGATGGACGTACTAACTGGATTGTATATTAATTATTAAGTAAATACTTATTCTTAACAGAGCCATTAAACACTGTCAGCTTCAGGCCTGTGAATTGGTTGTGTTATCTAACTCTTCGGCGGCGCGTTCACAAAAGATGACAAGAATCACAAAGAGGCATCATTTGTTGTTTGTTGTTTATTGTAGCATGCAATTTCATGTGCTGAAATCTTCCTTTTTCATAATTTCATCTCTCAGTGCAACAACAGAAGCAGTATGCTGCTTGGCCAAGCTGTCTGTAAGTCAGTGTAATACAGATGAACAATTCAGAAAATGCACAGAAGAATCAATCAGTCAGTCAAACGATACTCACACAGTTTCATCAATCATAGGTTAGACTAACTCCAGTCCTGCATTACCTTACAGTAAGTAAAAGGGAAACCTTTCACGATGTGATATTTCCAAGGAAATAAATGGAATACGTAACAGTATTATTCATTATGGGGACGTTTTAGATATGCTGTCTCTTTAAGGATTTTATTTTCCTCATTCTGAAACATTACACAACTGCCCCAATGATTTAAACATTTAAATATATCTGATTATCACAGGTTGTATAAATGAGCGTCTATACTATAAGTCCATCTAATGATGGTGCCAGACTGTATACAATGACGGATGTGTACCATCTCTTAATAGTTCATTTACATTTCAATCGAACAATAGATTCGCAAATAAAATGTCTAATACAGACATGAATAGTCAGAAAACATCAGTTCATCATATGTTTCACAATCAACAAACAGGCTTTTTCCCATATAATATAGAATAATGAGACACTTTTCTTGTCTAATAAAAAATTTCAACAGTTTCAGCAAATTGTCAAATTCAAAACAAAGAAGCAGAATATACCAAGAAGGAAAAAATACCACAACAACAACTAAATGTGGTAGTAACAATAATAGTCATAATAATAATAATAATAATCTCTATTAAACAATAATTAATTTTCATGAGCAAACAAGTAAAATGCTGCAAGCAAACTTCAGCACTTGACGTGGCCACACAGTGGGCATGTGCAGAACTCTTACAGCGCTGGGTGTGTTGTATCACAACTACAGAATCATCAATACTCCTCCGCCATCACAAGAGGGACTATATCGCATGCACGACGCAGGATGCAGGGAGGACGGGGCGGTGGAGGTGAAGGGGGCACTCACAGGCTGAGTGCACCTGCTGGCAGTGATGGGGTGGGAATTAGTGCAGTGCTATTAACCACTACAGCAGTGCTCTATAGACACTTTAAAGGAAACAGGGGAGTATAACTTTGACATTAATACTCACAATACTGTTTTTACATACAGTAGTGCCCAGCCCTTTCCTATGAGAACATGAATAGCAAAGCCAATATTGATACTGAGAGGCAAAAGAAAACACTGGCAAAGTAAACACTGGCAAACAATATAATCGGCGTAACCCATTTATGCTTCAGGTGCAAGGGCCAGTTACCAGCAAGTGAAATTAAGGTGAATACCTCCACAGAATATTTAAGTGATGGATATATAAAAAGCCAAAGTAGTTGAGCAACTTAAGTCTTCCCTGAGCGATTCAAGACAGACAAGGATCTAGCCTCCTCTAATGGAACAAAGCAGGACCGCAAGAGAAGTATCTCACTCCTCACACTTGACCGAGTCTTTCCCTCCTCACGTAGTTTACAGTAGAGGAATATGAAAAAGCTATAGGAAAAATTGCAGGGATTGATTGTACTGTACTGTACACGACATGGCACTTAACGTTACATGACTTCAAAGGTGAAGTTGTAAACAGATGCAGAGCAACAGTAGGTAGCTGAGCTAATTTCATGACTTGGAGCAGTTCAGTCCCTGCGCCAGCTCTTGCCTTTTCCATCTCAGAAGTGAACCCTGCAAAAGAGTTTTCCCGAAGACTCGCACTGAATTTTTCAGTCCAATTTGTCACGTTGTCTACCCGTTTGGGTGGAAGATAGGGAGAAAAGCCCTCAGTCCAATATTTTATTGTTCATTCAGGTTTAGAAAGTTTTAACTTAAAACTAAATGAACAATCCTCACATGTACAGCCATTCTGCCATCCTCTAAAATGGGATTCCATGTATAATCTGAGAGGAAAGACAATGCTTCTGAAAAGTTACATAGCTCAGGTGAGGGGGAATTAAAGAGGCTTGAAGGAAGCTTGAAAGATTTAAAGATTAGTCTTTTCATTCGACACAAATCTCATAAGATTTAGGCTAAACGAACTCAGAGTCTCCATGATTTTAAATCCTGTATGTCTAAAATGGGTTTAAGTTTTCGTGTTATTTATTAGTCATTACGACTAAGTCACAGATGCCTCATGTCTATAAAAGGGAGTGAGGCAAGGCCGGGCTGTATGGAGATCACCCATACTGAACTTAGCGTACTCATGGCCAGCAAACACAGAGGAACATTAGACAAGACGTTCAGTTTTGTCTCTGTGATGTAAAATATAGCAAACAAAACAAGAGTAACAAAGATCCTGATACAAAATACCCCGACAAACAACTTCACAGAAGTTAGCAATGCATAAAATAAAAACAAACCAGAACTTTTAAAAAAGTTAAACAAAGATATAGCATGAAGAAACAAAGTGGTGTCCCTCATTTTTGTAGGCTTCAGCCCGAAACATCGCGCACGACCTCTGAATATTGTTTACATCGTACGTAAAGGTGACTGGACTGGAAAGCACAGAAAAATGCCAGGGGCTTACAAAAAATGTAATTTCCAGTGTTCAGTTTCCAAGATCATGGTTTGACACCTCTGAAACAGGACCGGAGTCTGTCACTGGCCATGACAAAAGTCATCATAGAGCCCAATGTTTAGGTTTATATAACACCAAGGAGAGAAAGGCCACTGTATTGCATGTTGTTTTCTACTATGTGTGAATGACAGCTTGAGCGCTGTGTGTGTGCGTGAGAGAGAGAGAGAGCAGTGAGACTCGTCAGATGCAAGAACCATCACAGGCACACAAAGATGAAATATTAGTTTTTAAGATTGATTGTGAGTTCATGTGACTTCATATACAGTAGAAATCTACTAAATTAGCTCCATCTTTTCCATTCTTTAGTTATGCACCAAAGGTTAGGTGTTAAATGTAGCATATATGTATGGATTAAAAAAGAAGTGTACACACATCTTTGTTTCGTTGTCATCCCTCCTCAACTTATCATTTGTCCTCCAGTAATCGATGATCATTTACTCATTTTTATGTTCATGACTGTCTCATTGTCTTTCCTGATCTCATGACGGCCGAGGGAATTCGGAGGCCAACATTTAAAAGGTCATATGACTAATAAAACACAGAGGCTTGTTTGAGGATCAGCATAGTGAAGGCCTCTGTTTTCTGCAGCGTTTTATTATCTCAGAGGGTCGGAGTGCCCTACTCGTTTCTGTTCTCAGTGTTACAACATTTATCTGTTGATTTTTCAGGGGAATACTTGTGAAAAAGTGCGATGCAGCGATACAATAAAGGTTATAAACTAAACCACAAGGACTGAGCTGGATGAGGGTATTGCCATGTAAGGATGCTTATGGAAACAAATGCATTAAAATGTAAAGACATAGCCAAGGCATCAAAAATAGTCAGATATTCATAAGGTGGCAAAAAAAACTCAATCCAAGCTACACGTTAAAAAAGATGAAGAGTAAGTAAACAAAAGATTGACATAGAATGAAAAAATCTTAAAAGTAAATTACACTATATTGCCATCTTTCATGTTAAATGACAAAAATGCCAAATCAAACGTAAGTCTGTCTATGTCAGCCATGATGAATGACAACAAACTAGATGATGTGTAAACCTCAGGAGTCCCATGTGTGTTATATCAGTGTCAGCCTTTCTCCTAATTGTGACCGCGGTTGAAACTGAACTGTGGTTCAAGCATCTACTGTAAGGGCAAACTGGCCATGTACCTTACTAGGCATATACAGTGATATCACTAAATTCTCTGTGGAGCTGTACATTGGTGAAAATCACCACTTATGAGGCAGGACAATGTGTTTTCTCTTGTGATGTGGCGCAGCACAAACCATTGACCCATATCTCTCAAGTTTTATTCAGGCATATAATTTGACATATATGAAGGCTGGAATTAAATGTTATTCCCTTTAACCAGGGTCTGGTTGTGGGCGAGTGACTCAGCTCTAGCCTGGTGCAGGTCAGGGTTTGACTTTGCCTCCCCTTAGCTTCCATTAAGCAGCATCTCTGTCACGGTCGTTTCAGGACAAGCCCGGGTGGAGGTGTCCCCCAGGCGAGGAGGTCCAGTCCGCAGCACTGTCTTGCCGACGCCCAGACGTCCGGAAACTAACCCTCCAGGAGACAGAGACTTCCTGGAAAACAGCATGAGAGGAAGGAAGGAAGTTAGAAGGTAATAAAAGAGTGAACACCACCAGCTCATCAAGTCAAACACGACTCAGACTGAGGGCGATCATGTCAAATACTGGTTACTATGGTAATTCACCTGAAGGCCATCTTTTTCAGCAGGTGAGCATCCATCTTTTCTGTCGAAGGACCCTCTGTATGGTGCTCCTCCACAGGAGAAGAGAGGAGAGGAGAGGAGCAAGGAGGTGGGAGGAGGTGGGAAACATCCTGAGACTGTGGGGTGGCCAGGTCTAAAGACTCCTTAAAGGTGAAAATGATGAAGAAATATAAACTATTTACACTGCAGTCTTTCAAGTCATAAATAATAATACAACATCACAGTCTATGTGTTTTCACTGGTCTGATTTACATATTCATACCAACCTGAGACTTAATCTCCTGGTGGTCTGAATCTTCCATATCAAGAGCGCACAGTTCAAGCTCAATGTCTCGATCCGGGTCCGGTTCACTCTCAGCCCGGCTTCGATCGCGGCTGTAGGCGTTCTGATGGGCTTGCAGATCAGACACAATTTTCTCACCACTGCTTATTGAAGTTCGACGGCCGTGAAGCTCTGATGCACAAAGCTGCTCACTAAAATCATAAAAATACACAGATACAGACCAACATTGATCACTATTTTTAAAATGTTTCTTGTTAGCAATATTTTCAGGACAAGTCGGTAAGATAAAATAAATATTAAATTGTCCATCAGGGACATTAGAGGGCTTTCCTGACTCCTTTTCTTGGCTGCCCAGTGGGTTTTTATCAAACAGCCAGCAGCTCTATTTTTAGTCTGACCACAGAGAGGAAACGACTGCAGCACAATAGGAGAAGAATGAGAGATGAGAGAGGAAGAGTGTTGAAATGTAATCAACACTGTTTGTATGGTGGGTTTGTGAACTTTCAGCATTTTTAATGCAAAAGTAAGGTTTCCTGTTCAATTTGTATGTTCTTCCACAGTTCTAGAATATATAAGACCTGAAGGCTGATAAAAAAAAAATGATTTAAGCTAAACCTGAAGTGTGTGTTGTACCTCTCTAGGAAACTAGAGTGGCTGGAAGAGTCGGATCCTCTGGAGCTCCACCTGTAGTCGCTGTGATCCAGGTGGGGGTTGTAATCTTTAAGAGAAACACAAAGGATAATGTAAATAATGGAGATAATAAAGGACAGTAGGATGAAACATGTACATTTAATTTAAAGACTTAAAACAGATTCAAGAAACCAAATAAATAAAAACATTCCCCTGGTGACTTATAAAAGACAAAGTACCCACACTGAAAGCTAGACTGTGAAGAAGAGTTTGATTTTGACTTGATATTCTCAGACCAAAGTTCCAAAGTCATATAAAAACTTATTTTATGTCACTTCCTCTTCTGCATCTCCCTGTGCCAGCCTTGTTCCATCCTGAACTTCCTGTCTACTTCCTTTTGTTTTTCCCACACCACTCACCCCGCTCGTCTATCCCTCCTTACCTTTAAAGTTGATGGGTGTGGTGCTGGCGCTGCCCTGGCAGGCCGTGGCTTGGACAGGGTCGGTGGTGTGGTAGCCCGTGCGAGATGCCCTGGATATGGCACCCCACTTGGAGATAATGGGCCCCTCACTGAAGGGAATGATCGGGTCCTCGTCTTTCAAGCGCCGGTAGTGATCCAACGAATGCAACCATCGCTTCCCGACACCACTACCACTACCACCACCACCTCCGCCTCCATTACTGTCCAGCTCCTGCATGAGAAAAACATGGACGCTGTAAGAAAAAGAGCCCACAGATTCATACACTGAATCTGTCTTTAGATGTGTGTGTGTCTGTGCCTGTTTGCAGGTGTGGGAAGAGTCTCACCGAGTGCTCTGAGCAGGAGTGAGCCGAGGTGTGTGTGAGCGTTTCAGGCTCAAAGGGGCTGAGGCAGGGACCACAGGACCACGGAGAGTAGTGCGCTAAACTTTCCTCGCCTCTGAACCTGCACCCCACGCACTGGCTTCCACTGCTTTCCACATGCTGAAAGAGAAAGATTTTAAATGATGGTGAGAGACTCCTTCACTTGTCAGTGTTGCTGAAACTTGACTGATCTGCCAAGAGACAGAAAGACAGATGTTTTAGGAAAGCAGCTGTTCACACAATACATGTTGCATGGGGCATGTACTCCGCCTCATAGAAAATGCATGAAATTATGGACAATGTCAGATGTGAAATGAATATTATTCATAAGGTGAATGTTATGGAGGGCTCATACAGCTAATTTGAATTTATGCTCCCAGTGCCGGCGCTGACAAGCCATCCCTGTGGCAAGCACTGGATATTCATAGTCTTGTCGTCTTGTTTGCTTATGCTTGTTACACAGAAGCATCTAAAGTAAACTGAGATCAGCAAAAAAAAAGAAATAAAATAAATGGTTTTGGTTTATATAATAAGAGCTCAATTTTAAAGAGGATGTCTTCACAAAAAAAACATATCTGACGTGCTGTTAAACAAAGCTTTACTCAGCTGAAAGCCTGAGTCACTGCTTGTTAAAAAGTCTCTCTTCTCGCTTTCTCTTTCTCTCTCTCTCTCTCTCTCTCACACACACCCACACACACCACAATTGTGCACTGCTATGATATCTTCCTCCACAGTTGCTAAGCAACTATCTCCCACTTAAATAGCATTGGACACAGCCGGAGCGCAAGCTTTCGGGATAGGAATTAAATCCTACATATTTTTAAAAACTGCAAAAAAAAAAAAAAATACACAACAATTCATTACTCTCAGTTTCAGGTGGCTGCAGTGACACTATTAATAAACTGCTCATGGAGGCATTTTAATTTCAGCAACGCCCTTAAAGCTCTGCAGGTTTATGTGTGTACACATGTAGTCTCGCTTATTTGCTTCCTACCTCAGTTCCAAAATCGATGGTGAAGATGGGGGAGGACTGGGAGGGCCTGTTGGCGTTGTGATGGTGATGATGATGAGCCCATTGTTCCTGCTTCCTTCTGAACAGATCCTCGTAGCCCAGAGGAACACGGCCATAATCCTGAAAACAGAGTAGTACAGTAGTACAAGACAGGAACAGTGAACAAACACTTAAAATAATAATATAGTTTAAAAAGTGATGATGGCATTAGGTGGCCAATACATCTAACTGAAGGCAGAAATGGCAACTCATGAGCACCCTTTAGACTCAAATCTGACTACAGCCAAAAACATTACTAATACAGTACATTGAGTTTTCAGTTGAATCAGATTTAGAGCAGGTTTAGGTGCTCTGATTGTATTTGTATGTCTGACATGTCTGGGTCTAGACATCAGGGGAGTCTTTTATGGAGATGTGGGGGTGGAAACAATAAAAACAGATGTATAATATAACACAAAGCAACTCTCCAATAAAAAGATTCAAGGTTCGCTTTTATTTAGACTCTGTTTATACAAAAAATATCACTTTAAAGGCGTAGTTATTGGTGCTTTTGTATTAGCTGGCGTCATCATGTAATGTCTTTTCCACAATATATTGTACATACAAGTGGTGGACACAAAGGCTGATTAAATATTTTCATTGCAGGATTATTGCACTGTATTGCATTGCGATGTATAGGTGTTATATAAAATGTTTGTTTATTCCTGCACAGCTCAGATATCATTTTATTGGTTCTGGCTCACAGCAGTGCATGACAAAAAGGTTCAAGTGGTGCTCCAAAATTATTCTGTCTTTAGATATTCTTGAATTGCCTAACAAAAGAGTATTTTGGCTCGATTCAACAGTGTTTAAGTTGTTTTTTTTTACAACTCTTAAAAAGAGTTTTTAGTCCTTAGCCTCATAATAATTAATACAAATTGATTGTGCTCCATATTACAAATTTCTATCACAGATTATGTGGCCACACACAGCATTAATGGTAAAATATACTGTAGTATTGCAGTCATAGCGGTAATGCTATATAATGATGTGAGAAGAAGAGAAGTGAGTGGGGGAGGCAGAGACATATTTGGGTGAGAAGTGGGAGGACTACAGAGGAGGTTGAAGCTACATATTGCAGCACTGTGGCTGGCAGGGAAGGTAGAGGTGAGATGATATGTGGGTGTAAAAAGAGAAAGCGAAGAATCTGGAAATGTTGGTTAAGAGAATGCAGCAATAAATGTGTTCAATGTAACAGACGGACATCAATTAATACAGCTGTTTTCACTGGATATACTGGACGCTACACATGTTTCATGACAGACAGAAAGCAAACAAGGCAGAGAGCATTATTTTTCATTATTGCAATGCTTAGAGGGGATTATCTTTCTTATAGTATGAATAATTAAGACATTTAAATATACTGCACTGTCAGTGTTGGAATATGTCACTCAAACAAGTGGGAGAAACTGCAGCCAGGTAACAATAAAATATTAGAGCCAGCCTGCAACCCACCTACCCTCTCTTCTAAACTGTAGCTGCTTCAACAGAGGTCTGTTGTCATCCAAAAATAAATCCCTTAAGCCAATTAGAAGTGGCTGAGGATCCTCCATGATCATGCTCTAAGACACGCATTGTTTCACCTACCCTGTGTAGCCCTGCACGGTGTTCAGCTCCAGAGCAGTAGTTACTGTCTAGAGAGTTGAATCTCTCCCTGAGTGGAGGCTGGTAGACGGAGGAATGCAGTACCTCTGGAGGCAGTGAGTTACTCCTGGCATCCTCTCTGTGATACAGCTGTAATTATAATAATCACCATTATCAGTATATGTTACAGACTGATTTAAAATCAACACGATAATGTGATTATCAACAGAAGGCGCACCTGAGGCCTCCATACTCTCCTGCTGTCATAGAGGGGAGCATAAACACCATGAGCAGGAGCCAGAGGTCCATACTGAGGCTGCCCCGGGTGGGGATGGAAGGCAGGAGGTCCCATTCGATCTCTAGGCGGGTGCGGAGGGTACCCTGTCGAAGAGGAGGAAGGTGGGTGTGGCGTTTGAGGGTCACTGGGGTAGGAAGATGGCGGAGGGCCAATCGAGGGTGGGAGGGACGATTCTGGGACGTTGGAGGATCGAAGGAACCGAGCCATGCAAGATTTGTGAGGAGGGTGAAGAGTCGATGGGTAGTAGGAACCTGCTGGAGAACAGGAGGGGAAAAAATGTAGAGCAGAGAAGATTCACACTTTTCCATGACAACAATAAAGTTTTTTTAATCCAAGTTTTTACTTCTAAATCGACTCACAGTTTGGTTGATAATGGGCTGTGTCGTATGCAGAGTGGGGCTCCTGATAGTACATCTCTGATGCCTGAGAAGGATGTGGTGCACGCAGCACAAACTGACTGTGTTTGGGCATAGGAGCACCACCATCACCCCGCCCAACTGTTGTCAACGGAGACGACGCTGATGAGTGGCTGACTGGAGTCCGGGGAGGAGAGATGGGCTTCCTAAGGGACAGGATGAAAACGTAAAGGGAAAGAATGAACACATGAAGGACTATTTCTCTGCCAAAATCATATGCAAATATCCAATATGTATATGTAAATTGACTTGTAAATGTGGATTTTACTAGATTAATTCAAATGTAAATGAATGAAAACGACCAATAATCGTTTAGAAATTAATCCTCAAAGTTTGAAACCATGCATGCAAATATACATTTATATATTACTCAATGCTCTTTGCAGTTATTCATTCAGACAAATCCGACTCAGTAGATATGTGGATGAATAATCTTACTGTTCAGTTGAGCCCGACGTATTTCTGTTGGTGCCAGACAGCCCATTGGACCCATTAGAACCACTGGATCCATTTGGCACCACTCTCTTCATCTCCTCCATCATGTCAGCGCCTCTGGAGATCAGTTGAGGGTGAGTCAGGCCGGGCACTCCCTCCGTCAGGGTGGCTGTGTTCTCCCCCGTGCCTTTGATCCCCTGCCCCGCTCCTGCCGACACATCTGTGTGGATGCTGCCCTCCATGGTGAAGGTTTTACCCATAACCCCGGGTGCTAAAGGGAACGCACGGCCCACACTGCTGCTCTTCTTGTTCCTCAGTCTAAATCTGTACAGAGACGAAGGGACGGTGAGTTTTCCTCAGAAGAGAAGATCTTTATTAGCACACGCACATGTGTATCCATAGTATTGTCAGAGGACCTCTTGTAAATGAATATATGTTGAGATAAATAAAATCTAATTAAAATGTGGGTGTTGGGAAGGTTGTGCAGACATAAATGAAAGCAGAGAGCAGAGACAGGTCTTTTTTTACAAGGCAGAATGAGTTCATCTTAAAAAACGTAATGTAATGTAGACATTTGTCTCATTTCATCAAACTTGTTTATAAGTATGGATACTTCAGCTAATAGAGTTTCATTTTGCAGTTACATAACATAAAAGAACTCCAACAATAGTTGGACAAGCAGGCTCAAGTATTACATAAGTAATACATAAGCATTTTTTATTATCTAATAATAAATGCAAACTCGGATGATTAGATAAGTTATTTTCTGTCTGGAATCAAGTGCAACGGGAGGCTTTCAGAGTGTATTTGCATGCTCGCTCACTTCTCCAGCTCATCCTGCGTGTGTGCAAACGTGCAGTTGGTTCCTCGGGGACAGCCTCCCTGCTGACGAAGGTCTCGGCACATGCTGGTCTTGTACTTGCTGTTTGCCTGAGGCTGCAGAACGCACAGAAAAAAACATATATTAACTGTAAGGTTAAACTAATGCATGTAAGTCTTAGATAACTCTTGCACAATAGATGTCTCGCTGCACCTGTTCCTCTGAAGCATCTTATTGCTTTTCCCAGCGCATCAGTCTGATGTGAGTTTTAGTCATAGTGTTAATAATGAATAATTAATTAATACTGAAATAAATTATCATGTGAGTGTCATGTGTTCTCATAGCTGTCATACAACATGGGTGACACTGATCAGTTATAAGTGTAAAGTTCATGTCAAGATCTTTGTGACTGGTGACTAATTAACTGTATCCATGGTGATTCCATTTACTATTTGCAGCAGCTGTTGATGGGGAAAAGTCAAATGTTAAACATGTATGGACAGGCTACAAAGGATAGCTGCTAAACACCATGAAACAAAACAAAAAAAAACACCTTAAATTTTGTGCAGGACTGCAGTTTCAAAACTGTTTACCTCCAAAGAAAACACACCAAAATATATATGTATATATATGAACACATCTTTCATATAATATTTCCTCTATATATTTATTTTGACCCACAAAATGTCTAAACCAAAGGGAAGAGGTGGATCTGTAAATGTAAATGGACTGTATCTATATAGCGCCTATATATCACTCAGTGCACTTTTACAGTACAAATCTCATTTAGGTGCCAACTGCTCATCAGTTTGAGAGCTAATCATTCATTCGTAATCATGGCACATCCTTCGGGAGCAATTTGGGGTTCGGTATCTTGCCCAAGAAAACTTCAACAAACAGATTGGAAGAGTCGGGGATCAACCCAGCGATTAGCTGATTAGTGGACGACCCGCTCTGCCTCCTGAGCCACAGCCACCCACAGGTCACTGCCCATACAGGTGCCCACACAGGTGAGGGCAGTCACGTTGTGGTCACTCTGCAAGTTCGTACACGTCAGAAAATATTAAATCCATCCCTCAAAGAGCTGAAGACTTTCCTTCGTGCCAACAATGATGACAGAGATTGATTAAATATGTGTCTGAACTTGTATTTGGAGTTTGTTTTAATCTTCTCTTCCTGAGCTGGTGCTAACAGACAGCTTCAACCTCTATTTGTTGCTCTACTATTCTATTCAGTTTTCACAGCTGGATTATCTGATAACTACCAGTTAAATAATAGTTATTTTAATGCTGTTACCACACTGTTATTGGCCAGAGATTGTGTCATGTCCTTTTAACTATCTTGGATGCCACAGCCTGGAGGAACAAAGTGTAAACATCTTATCTTCTGTGGCTTTTAATGTGGCTGGCTGGAGCAGGGGTACAACTTTTCTCCCAGGATTGACTTTTCAACTGAGCAAATATGATGTCTATAATCTTTCACGTTTACAGCAGCCCATCTCATTTTCTTGGTCACAATTTCTTCCTATCACATGGCTGTACCTGTGGAGTGTCGTGGCTCTTCTTGCTGAAGTTCTGTATGAACTCCACAAGTCCGTGAACCACTAACTTCACAGCGAGCATCACACTTTCCAGCTCCTCCCACGACGGCGCCGGGGCATCTGCACACAGATCAACAACAGTCTGTTTAGTACAGATTGTTCACTGCATACTGTCTCAAAAAGGCTCAGGTAGCAGCAAGCCTAGAACGGATTTTAAGTGTATCAGAGATCACGGAGATTAGACATTCCAACACCATTAAGTCAGAGACAAACGCTCCAGCTGACTTACTTTTTGAATGAGGACACATGCACTTTTGTCATTATCTCCATTATACAGTATGTTAACTAAGAAGGGCACAAGACGAAGACAATGTCTTGAAAGGATAAAAGGATAAAATAACAGGACTACAGTCTACAGCCATGCTTGCAGCTTTATTAGACTGTCATCAGGTACTGCCTGCTTTGAGCTAATGCTAACATGCACACAATAACCTTCATTGACTAATGTGTGTATATATGTTCTTACTTTGTGCACATGTTTGAAATTAGAATACTGCCATGCCCCCATTAAACTATATAAGAAATACATTTATATATTTATATATATATATATATATCACCCCAGGCCGGTTAGCTCAGGTGGACATGTGGTGCAGCTAACACCAAGGTTGTGGCTTTCACGAGGTTTAGAGGAAAAGGGGAAAGAATATTGAGCTAAATGGGATACATACTTAGCTAATGTGTCAAATACAATTCATCACAAGTGTTTCATAAGCACCTGACAAGACTTATCGCAGATTGTTTCAAAAATGAGAAATGACAAAATGACAAAATGACAAAAAGACAAATGACAATTAACAAAATTAAATATAATAAATAAGACTATAATTAAAATATTCAACTATAATATCAGTTTGTATAGTTGAATATTATAATTATGACAATAACTGATAAGGATGAAAGTGTTTCATTGTTATTTAATACATTGGCCAAGGCATTAGTAAATTAATGGTTTTAAATACTGTTGTTTATTAAAGACTTTTTTAATTAATGTGATTTGCTAATGTCATTTGTAGCACTAAACAGAAAGTACAGCTGAGACTGAAGGGGACGTCATTAGTTTTGCAGGTACTTGGTCATAAACCAAAGTACTGGACAGACGGGAGAGGTTACATGAAAAGGAACCAAATTTCATAGTAATATGGCATTTAATAGTGATTTCATGACAATATAATTGCTATGTTTAACAGAATAAATATCTGAGTGCCAAACAAACACCCTGCTTGTCATTGTGTTTTGATTAATACATTCATACACAAGATTAATCAGTAGTTTTAATCTTCTCTTTTGTGCTTGTTAATTGTAGTTTAGTATGTGAGTGCCACGTCTTGTCTATTTTCAGTCTCATTAGTTTTTGAGGAACTGGACGAGCTGTTTATTCCGAGAAGTGTGAATCATCCACACTTATTAGCATTAATTCAGCTGTTAAAGGAACTGAAGTACCTGGGTTGTGGTCTATGTTGGCTAGTAGCTCTAGGTGTGGTCTAAGGCTTGTGAGGTTGGCGGGGTCTCCTGTCCTCTGCAGTACGATCGTCAGCTCCTGAACGCTCTTTGCAAACGACTCTGGAGACTGCAACTGGAGCAGAAGACAGAAGAAGAGTGAGGCTTTCCGCTCTCTGGAGGCTTGTTATACTCACCGTGTGACATTTAAAAAGTCTGTTTATCAACAATGAATGCAGAAACTTGAGCATATGAATCATCCTGGCACCTTGTCAATAATGGACTGCATATGTGACTTGTGGACCAGATCTCCGTACAGCAGAGAAGACCACTGCTCGGGTGAAATTCGCAGGCCTGCCTCCATAGCGATGTGGACGATTTGAGCGTCGTGTTCTCTCCTCAGAGCCTCGTACGTCCGAAATTCTTCCTTAAGCTGCATCAGCGAGGAGTCCTCATCACGCTTGGTCACCTGATGAAAAGGACAGATGGTGATGGAGATGGGAAAGAGGGCGAATTGAGAGACAGGAGAGTGAGAAGAAAGACGAGAATGAGAAGGAGGGTGTGGATCTGTTATAAGACTTCTGTTCGATCAAACGTATCAAACAAATGGAAAAATGAATCACTTAACCCCAAAATAAAAAGTATATATGATACATGACACATAAAATGTAGTAAACAGCTGATAATTTTACATTTTGGCATCACAGCTAGCATGAAAAGTTTAGTTATTTATTATTCTCTGGATTTAATATATGCTTGTTTGTATCTAAAAGAAACTTATTGAGGAAAATACTGCAATTTTAAATCCTCAATGCAATTTTCTAGTTCTAATATACTTTTTAAAAATCAATATGCTGCATAACTTGGAGCAATGCCATGTCTCTGACCTCAGTACAGAGTTTCCAAAGGCACTCTAGCTAATGAGATAATGAAATAGGAAACGAAATGAAAATTTAGTGGTGATTTATTCCTTTAAAGTAAAATAGTATTTTGGTATGGGAGAGATTTTCTGATTAAATGTAAACGAAATTACCGACCAGTGAGTTTTTGTTTTTTTTGTATGTGGTGTCTTCAGACTAATAAACTCAAATTCAGATCAGACAAGGGGATTCTCCCCTTTTCAGAATCTGCCCTATGAGTAATCATCACAAGACACCGACACACACCACCAGCTATCACTTACAAATCTCAAAATTACAACGTCTGAACAGAATCAGATTTCATCATTAGCCTGAGCTCTTGCTGCTGTCCATCCTCTGTCAGGTTTTCTCTCTGTTCCTGCACTTTCATCTATCTGTCTCTGTATCGCTGCGCTGTCTGTCTCTGGCCTGCAAGGCGGGGCAACAAGGGCAAATATAGACTGCAGTTACATCACGAGCAGATAGCTAACATTTCTGCCCTGCCAGCGATGTCTGTCATCAGATAACAGGCACAAAAATACACGCACACACAGAAAATATAACCACAGACGCCCATATCCTGATTACAGATATGACTTTTATGCAATATAAGATATCAGTAATATGGGCAACCAATTAGGGGGTGATAATACTTTAATGTCAGACTAACCCCTTTTCACTCCACAGTTGAAAAAGGGGTTTTTCCGACGCTCTCTCAGACACTTTGACTAATTTTCAGATAATCGTTGTTTTTGTTTATTGTTATTTGATAGGGTGGAAAATATTACACTTAAACCGACACGAACAGTTTTGAAAAACACCTCTGTAACTGATGACATAAAAAATTTATTCATTTGAAGCACTATCTCTGCGGTAAAGGAATATGTGGTTGTAAATGAGGATCTGTTTAAATACCCTTCATGTAATCAGGTCATTTATTATGACCTGTGTTCTTGGAACAGCAAACTGAGGTCCTTTTGTTCATTTTGAAGTGAAGCTGGTGATAGCTTCTTCTTCTATTTGAATAGTGCAGATTGCTCACATGTTCTTCTACGTGCACGTATTTATGGATTGGATGTGTGTATGCTCATTTGCGCTGCCCATACCTTGAAGCAGGAGGCCCTGTAGAGAAGCTGCACCACGTGTCCTATGCTGGTTTTGGACGCCTGGGGGAAGCGAGCCTCTAGCTTTTGGACTACAAACAAGACCAACACCTTCCTGGACAAAGCTGAGCCGTCCTCCAGAGCCAGTAAAACAAGCTTCAGTGCATCTTCTTGCATAGCTGATGAGGAAAAGTTAGGTGGGGGGTGTAGGGATACAGCGAATGACAGCAAGAAGTGGGGAAAGAGAAAGAGAGCAATACAGGGACAATGGAGAGAGATATTCAGCAGCTGAACATGCATATGCATTCATACAAATTTAAATTTTCTATTCTGAACAAACAAAAGACAAACAACAAACCAATCAATTTCTCGAAATTTCCCGAAAACCAGGTGTCCTCAGACTTTCTAATGAACTCATTTTGTGATCATGATGAGAAACATGTTCCCAGTCAGAATCTGCCCTATGAGTAATCATCACAGGACACCGGGTACTAGTCACTATCAGTCAGTTTGACGAGGCAATCGAAACAGGCAATTTAAATAATTCAACGGGCGACTTCTGGACACAAGAAACGCTACCATTTCATTTGTATTTACACAACAAACTGCTAAAATAACGATCAAGTAATTTCTGTAAGTTTGTACGGTCTCAAAAAGTTCACAACAGCGTGCATCACCTTTAAAACAGGCTTGTTTTTTATGTCTAGTTGGTGATGTTTACAGGATAAAATGCAAATACTTAATCCTGATTTTCAAAAATGCTAATGCAAGTTTAAAAAAACAAAAACAATGACACAGTCTTCTGTATGTCATGCACACTCACCAGGTCCCAGGAACTGGCAGCCCCGTGCCCTCACCGCTGCCCAGAGGTTGGCAGAGAGCTGCTGGGGGTTCTGGTGCTGCAGAATGAGTTCGGTTACAGTTCGTTCACCCAGTGACCGTCCTGCCCGCACCGCCCGCACACGGCCCTCCTCCTCCACCAGCTGGCAGTTCACCAAGGTCACCAGCTTCCTCTGCATGGGCCGACTGAGCACGCTCGGGCTCAGAGTCGCCACACCTGCAGAAGGTGACAGCTCTGTGGTAAAATAGTGTATACGTGGAACTTCAACGCAACAAAAAAATCTGTTCTAGTTAGCAGTCGTCTTTTATTTAATTAAAATGTAATTAAAAGTAAATAAATAAAACAAGTAAACATCATCCTCTGACCAGAGGAATGATGCTATGCCCGAGCTTTGTAGGTGGATTTAAAGGTTGCTTCGTGTATCTAATCTCCCACCACTGGTTCATGCTTTTTAGGGAATCAGACATGATGCAGGGTGAATTCAAATGACGAATGCTACGACAGCACCGTCACCCTGAACTGTCTGAACAAACAACCAGAAACTTCTGGCTAATTTCAGGAAGGTTCATCTTTATTGTCCAGTTACGCAGAGAACCATAAAAGTGCAGCAGCTTTCAGGCATCATGAGAAGTGTGAGAAGCATGAATGCCAAGTCGCACAGGCAGCTTAACAACGGCCCCCGCACATTTAGCACGAAGGGCTTCATTCTCTTTCACAAGATGAAGCTGAAGCTCTAAACATTTACCATCAAAAACACACAAACCTTTTGCTCCGCTGATAGGTTTCAGGTAGAGTGCCAGCTCTTCCACGCATACCCTGCAGACCTCGTAGTTCTCAACCTCTGCTGCACTGCTCAGGCTCACCGGCTGCACATCTGGGACCTAACAGACACACATCATGAGCACACACAAAAGCACAAGAAGGAGGAGTGGCTCTATTTCTTCCTGACTCACCTGAGCTCCAACCAGCTGCAGCAGGGCACAGTTGACCGGCAGCAGGTCGATATCAGTGCTGATGGGTGTCTGATCAAAGGGGCAAGCCTTGCGGTGCAGTTTGTGTAGGCAGGTCTTACACACCGTGTGGGAACAGCCCAGACTGATGGGCTGGTGGCCGCTGCTGTCAAACTCATTGTAGCAGATGGGACAGGACAGGAACTCTGTCCACTGGGCCGCCTGCACTGGCATCCTGCCACCACACCACTCAGGGAGGCGTCACCGAGCTCAGGGGGAATGCATGTCAACGAGCCCCGACAACAGCTCCTGCTTGCCAGTGCCGATGATGTCTGCGAGGAACAGGATGTAAAGTTATGTAGGCGTTTTGTAACGGTGCAATGGTTAGCAATACTGATAAAGAAAGGTGTAGACACAATACTGTAAAAATGCACACCAAGCGACAACCTCAATGGCTGAAATACCAAAAACAGTTCCTCAAATGGCCACTTGAGGCTGGCTAGAGAACAAGTCAGTCTCCATAAGTCCCCATGTTAAAATGTCCAACTTCACAGCAGAAATAAACAGCCTGGTACAAGAAAACAGTTTCAGTCGCTATACTAATTTCATAACAACTGGACTGAGGGGAATTTTATAGAACTCACCCATTATATTAAAACCTAAAGTTATGCTCAATTAATAGGGTGGTTAATTTGAATCTTTCAATTGTAGGTGCCATTACAGATGGCTTGTTTAAGCATCCAGGCGTCATTCAGCCCGCCTCAGGCCCACCTGATAATCCACAACTTGGCAGATTTTAGATTAGCCGGGAGGCAGAAGAGGCAAGACTACAAACAAGGCGCCAGACCAGTGCCACAGATTTTGAGCTTCAAGCCGGCTCTTCAGAAACCGATGAGTAACGTCACACATACACTGCCCATTCATTATACTGTCAGTGGAGCTAACAGACAGTTCTGATTATCATTCTTTGAGCTCTATCAAGTGTAATAAGTGTTTAGTTAAGTACACAGCCCTCTGCAGCCTCTCTGGTCATAAAAGTCTTAAATTTCTTTAATCTAATGTGGGCAGTTAAAGTCCTCTCTCTCTCTCTCTTAAATGAGGAGGCTGCTGAATTCTCAGCACATATTGCATTAAATGATTGCCCGTAAAGACCCTGCTGTGATCTCAATCTGTACAGTATTAAATCCACGTCTACATTTCACTTTTCTCATTACAAATGTGGCTGGAACGTTAGTTAAACATCACTGTAAAGGTTCAAAAATGTATCATGTAAAATATATTTTGGAGCAAAAGGTTAAAGATTATTTAAGAGCAGTGTTATAGACAGGTTCAAGTTTGTGTACTGAGTATTAATTTGGGCCAGATCAGTGTCGCATGATTCATCTGGGCTTCTCACTTTGCTCTTTAAGACAAACCTCTTCTTGTCTAATAAAAGCTGAGCTCTTGCTGAATCATAATTATACTGAGGGAGCAAATCAGTATGCAGCCAACTGATAAACACAGACAATATCCGCAGGTTGAGACAGATAAAGTCGCATAATACCAGCATCCTGTTCCAGGGAAAGACAAGTTTGTAGGCCAAACTTTGTTCATGTCAAATGTTCCCAAACATCAGAGCTTTTTATTTTGGGGACCACAGTGTGCAAGACTGAATTATGTCTCAGTATTTTGTCTTCAAACCTCAGAAATGCACAAACTTTGCCTACAGCAAGTTAGGATTGAGGGTAGAGAAGTTAAAAAGGGTACTATAAAGACAGAGCAGATGGGTACGTGGGAGACGTTAATGTCATCAGCCTGTTTAGATCACTTTGCTTAGTGGTGAAGAAAAAAGTGTCAGCGACAGCTCCATTAACATATCACAACAGCTGTCTGAAAACATTTCATACCAGGAAATTATCCTCGTCTTGCATAACAGTAGACATGCAGTACAATAGGATTTTTTGTTGCTCTTTCTATGGCCTCCTTTATGCTATTTAATGCATAATCCCATTAACCAAAAGCTAAACCTTACATAAAAAACACACAAAATATTATTCTGACTCCATTATGCAAAGTGTTACAGACACAGCATGCAGACAGAGAGCACCTGTTGCTTTTCGAGTCTGTTACATCTGTTCAGACTGCTCACCAAAATAACAGCTGGTGCCCTTACAGAGCAGGTGCCATAAAAACTGAAAAAAACGTACATATATATTTAAATGTTTAGAGCTACAGCGAAACAATATATACACGCACACACAACCACACAAAGAAGCAGAAGTAAAAATAGACTGACTATATGGGTTTTGAAAATATGCTGCAACCGGTATGTGTGACTACACATGCACGAAATCTACAAAATGTACAATTAATGTATATTTATTTGTCTATAATCAATCCAGTGTATCCGTGATCCATGAAAAAAAATACCCTAATACATGTCTGGAAAAATAATAACTAAAGATAGTTAATAATAACTAAAAAACTTTTCAACATAAACAACCTTTTATGAAAAACAAACCACATTGTCCCTTAGTGCTAACTGAAATGCTCATACTTTAACATGCTAACTGAGAAAGCATGTTCATACTTTAACATGCTAACTGAAAAGCATGTTCACATTTTAACATGCTAACAGAGAAAGCATGTTCATACTTTAACATGCTAACAGAGAAAGCATGTTCATATTTTAACAGAGAAAGCATGTTTATATTTTAACATATTACCATAAAAAGCATGTTCATATTTTAACAGAGAAAGCATGTTCATATTTTAACAGAGAAAGCATGTTTATATTTTAACATGTTAACAGAAATATTTACATTTTAACATATTACCATAAAAAGCATGTTCATACATTAACCTGCTAACAAAAAAATGCATGTTCATGCCATAACATAGTAACAGAAAGAGGAACTGTCTGTCACACCAAATAAAACAAATGTATCCAGCGCTTCACCACCAAACGCATTTTACTGCATTTCATATATCCTATCATATATATGACGACGTGCCAGTTATAATACCAGTTTATATACGCACCTGCCAAACTGGCCGCCTTGGCCGCGTGGACAGCGCCGCTCTGTCCTCGCGCGTCATATTTCCTTCCGCGAGGTGCCCAAATATAACACAAATTACACACTACTGCAGCCCACGAGCTGCTGAAACCACGGTCTGATGGAGGGAGTGAGGCAACACTCATGTGATGAAACGGGTCAAAAAAAAGGGGGGAAGTTTGGAGAGGTGGGGAGTTTTATCTTGGCGCGTGAGCTTGGATAAAACTCCTTTTCAGTGTGTGTGTGTGTGTGTGTGTCCGCAGATTAGGGAGCGGTGCAAACTCTGGGGGCAACTGTTAACCGTGATTCACAGGCTGTTGTCACATTGACAGCCACCTGTTCCTGCTCTGAACAACTGCTACATCCTGTTTTGTTTTTTTTACAGAGTCCCTGGCCTCGTGCTCTTCTTTGCTTGTCTCTGTGTGCAGAAATAAATCCTGCAGACACAACTGGATACAAGACTATTGGATTAATAATATGCACAAGTACCTCACAGCACATGAGGGGTCCAAAATATCACGAGTACACTTGACTTCCATTACTTGCTTGAATGGCTCTCTGTGCATACACAGACGCACAAAAGCCCCACAGTAGTCCTGACTAAGTCTAGTCTTGTGACAGGGAGAAGTAGGCGTGTTGTATTATTACAGGAGACCTCAACTTCCTCATCAGGCTCCTCTCTCCCTCTCTGATTATTTTGAAATGAGGAAATCGACCTATGAGCTCTGTTTCTATTCTCTACCACTGCCTGCAAACCACCTAGAGAAGTGTTTGTCAAACTTTATACGCCACGTACCACCTCAGAAAATACGCCGTTCAGTAAAAAGTACCACCATTATGACACAGATTAAGATACAGCAGCGTAGGCTGACCTTTTTCAACTATGGACAGTTAATGTAGGAGGCAGATTTATTCCTAATACCAAGATTGTTTAGTGTTGACTGTTGTTGAATCGTGAACCGAACCGATTCAAGAACCAGAGCTGATTTGATAGAAAAGGTGAAGATTCTGTGTTTTTTTAATCACTCCTTTGACCTCCACTTACTATCTTACTGTCACGTTTTAGCTTGTAATCACTAAATTACTAATGCTCGCCTACAAAGTAGTTTCTGTTACTGCACCCAACTACTTGAATGCCCTCATACAGGCATATGTTACCTCACACCCATTACGTTCCTACACTGCTCTGCCACCAAGGCAATCCAGTCTGTTGTTCCCCCTTAGTAGAACGCGCTACCAGTTCCTTTCAGATCAGGGACCTCCCTCTCTACCCTCAAAATATTCCTGAAGACCCAGCTCTTCAGAGAGTACCTCCTCCCCAACACTACCAACAACTGGAGATGATAAATCAACCCCTCCTCTACAACTGTCACAGTGCTTACTGCTGCACTAACATGTCCTAGTCGCATTGTACCATGATTGTTTCCCTTTCGTCAGCGTCAGCTAAATGACTAAATGTAAAGTTAAATGTAAGATAGATAGATACTTTATTGTCCTTACAGGGAAATGTGTTACCACAGTCTGTACAGAGCCTTAAACATACATAAATAGATACATAGAAACACCACAACATAACATCAAGAATAGATATTGAATACAGCACATTTATCACATTTATCTCTCCCAATCCTGTGCTTATGCAAATGGGTGGATGTGTGTGCAACGTGCATTAACTTTGACTGCAGGCTGATATTCAGGGTGGCTGTGAGGTGAAGCCTATGTGGAAATGCAGTTCCTCGAACGGCCACTTGAGGCTGGGTACAGAACAGTCAGTCTCCATAAGTCCCCATGTTAAAATGTCCAACTTCACAGCAGAAATAAACATGTTTACAGCTTTGGACTCTGGTTCAAGCTTATAAAGAGTCTCACTTGTGGATTGAGGTTAAGTTAACCCAAGGCTAAAGGTTGATGGTCTCACATTGCCAGATCTTCTCACCCTGTTTGAGCGGCGCCGAAAGGTCAGGTGGACTCACTCAATCATGGTACATCTGGGAAAAGCCATGTTTTACTCTGCTAAGATCACTACAGCCAATGGGAGGCTTATCAACGTGGTACACACCCCATGTTGGTAAGAGCAAGAGCTAAGATTGGAAGGGATGGATCCTCACACTCCACATGTGTGTATGTGTTGCTTTTTATATGTATCCTCGCATACATTAGTGTCTGGCAAGCGGCAACCTCTGCAGAAGTGCCAAAAAACTGCAGTTCCACGAACGGCCACTTGAGGCTGGTTACAGAACAAGTCAGTCTCCATAAGTCCCCATGTTAAAATGTCCAACTTCACAGCAGAAATAAACATGTTTACAGCCTGGTACAAAGAACAATTTTGGTCTCTATAGCTAATTTCCCCGTTCATCAACTGTACTAAGGCTGTAGTGCCACTACGGGGAGGTCGTGTACCACCAGTGGTACACGTACCATAGTTTGACAACCAGTGACCTAAAGTGCTTTAGAGTGCAGAAAAAGTTGAGAGGATGTATTATTTTAAACACACCTAATCATCAAGAAAGATGCAGCACATTGAGTTTTCCACTTTTAAGAGCAAAATATCCCTAAAAATTGCTGAAAGAAGGCTTTATAGACCCATAAGCTGTGATTTGATGTAGTGGCCTATTGAGCCACCCACTCTAACCGAGCCGAGGATGAGAAGTACATTGCGTCTTTACAGCCAAAAGTTGGCAAGCTATCATCTGGCTCAGGACAGTGAGTCCTCACTTGCCCCCCCTCACCTCCCTCTGTGTGGGGGAGGGCATCTGGAGTTTCCTTTGGCATGTCTCAGAGAGAGACAGGCAGAGATTGTTTTGAGAGAGTGTTTTTCCGAACATTGAGGTAAGAACATTTTTTACAATTGAACCACATTTGGCCCATCTTTGCTTTTCAGGGGCCTTTGTTAGCTCTGGACTCTGGTTCAAGCTTATAATGAGTCTCACTTGTGGATTGAGGTTAAGTTAACCCAAGGCTAAAGGTTGATGGTCTCACATTGCCAGATCTTCTCACCATGTTTGAGCGGCGCTGAAAGGTCAGGTGGACTCATCATGGTACAGCTGGGAAAAAGCCATGTTTTACTCTGCTAAGATCACTACAGCCAATGGGAAGCTTATCAACGTGGTACACACCCCATGTTGGTAAGAGCAAGAGCTAAGGTTGGAAGGGATGGATCCTCACACTCCACATGTGTGTATGTGTTGTTTTTTTATGTGTATCCTTGCATACGTTAGTGTCTGGCAAGTGGCAACCTCTGCAGAATTGCCAAAAACTGCAGTTCCTCGAACGGCCACTTGAGGCTGGTTACAGAACAAGTCAGTCTCCATAAGTCTCCAGGTTAAAATGTCCAACTTCACAGCAGAAATAAACATGTTTACAGCCTGGTACAAAAAAACAGTTCTGGTCTCTATAGCTAATTTCCCCATTCATGACAACTGTACTGAGGCTGAACTCACCTGTTCAAATTATATTAATGCTCAAAGTTATGTGTAATTAACAGCATGGCTGCTTTGATTGACAGCTAGGTACTGTTGCAGATGGCTTGTTTAAGCACCCAGGCATCATTCGGCCCGCTGATGATGCACGTCTTTGCCGGTTTTTAGATTAAGCAGGAGGTGGAAGAGGCAGGACAACCAACATGGCAGCATAACCTATGTATGACGTCCATTCTTTATACTGTCAGTGTTTTCTGGCTGTGCTGTGCCATGACATTTAACTGTCACTTTGCAAATCCAGCTTGAGTATTTCTGTAGGCCCAGCGGAGTGAGTTGGCACAGTTACCTCTATTGTACCCCAGTATCTGTAGAGAGAGACTCTTCAGGGACAGCAGTGCCACATTAATCTGTGTATAAAGAAGGTGACTAATGGGTCTGTGTTATGAGGAAAGCAGAGCATTTGGACTTTTGCGGCAACTTCAAGCCAAACAGCCTTCAGTTGATTTAAAATTAGAAACATACTAAGCTGTTACGATGCGTCAGTTAAAGTGACATCATACATTAGCTCTGACAGCTAGAAGTTAGGGCCTGCAACGTGCCTCAGACAATTCTGACATGAGGATCTGTGTTGCACGTCATCCCTTCTCTCTCCCTCCATGTTTCCTGTCAATCTCGACTCTCAACTCTCAAATAAAGGCAAGAAAATGTCATAAAGAACCTCTCAAAGTTAGATATTTGACTAGTTGATAGATCCATGACAACCAGTGGCAGCACTAAGGGACAAGCTGTCTCAGACTGACGAACAGTCATGCTCATATTGTCCCAAAACCTTTCTGCTACACATGCACACACATGGTAAACGGAGTGTAATTATATATAGCACACTTCTAGTCTTCTGACTACCCATTCATACACTAATGGCATTAGCTGCCATGCAAAGCGTCAACTGCTCATCAGAAAGGAGCACACACTTTCACACAGTGATGGCACAGCCTTCGGGAGCAATTTGGGGTTTGGTATCTTGTCTAAGGACACTTCGACATGCAGACTGGAAGGGCCAGGGATCGAACAGACAATCTTTTGATTAGTGGAAGATCTACCTCCAGAGGAACAGCCGTGCACAGAAAAATAAAAAAATACATGAATGCATGGACATACACATATCCATGCAGCATGTGTTGAACAGTGGAATCTGGAGTAATATGAGGCCTCACGGCTTCGTCTCACCGTCACCATAACCCCAGAATTAGAACAAGCCATGTAGTGTGTGTGTGTGTGTGTGAGAAAGAGTATACACATAACTGTGTGTGTTGTCACCGGATCAGTAAACCCAGCCTGGTGTAAATCAGCACAAAACAATGAACACGTTAGTGATTATTGTTTCATTTTGTCATTTAAGACACGACTGTAATTGCACTTTACTCATTTTGAGAAACATGTGTGCACACACACTATGTTAATAAGCCTGTTTTGGTATTTAAACAAGTGCAAATATCTTATGACTCACTTTCCTTCACTTTCGGAAACATGACAATGACCTTTTGAATTCCTCCCCGAAATATGTTTAGCATGCATCACGCAGTCCCCCTCAACAACATGTGCTAAAACCAAAATTTTAACATAATCTCAACCGTAGAGTTTTCATAGCGGCCTTCTGGGAACAACATAGTGGGTATCACAACAGGACTGAAACTTCACACCCACCGTATTGCTGTAAAAAACCCTGAGATACAATACTGTAAGAGGAATATAAACTGAGCACTTCAGTTTTGATCCTTAAGCATATTTCTGATGGCAAGGTGAAATGATTGCACTTATCTCAACTGTTAAGTAGTTTAGGAAGCAGAACCTGTCATCTGTAAAAATAAAAACAATGGCTGTAACCACAGCGAGCAGATAAACGGTGAAGAGAAAGTTAAACTTTAACCCTGAGGAGCGAGGATGCTTGTTAACCTTTTGAAAGACTGAAGTTTATAGCACTCTGGGAAGTGACAGAGGACTAATGCACTTGCAGTCTGCAATGAAAAAATCACATAAAATCACATCATATGCTGCTATTATCGCACACCATTTTGAGTTTTTGTGTGGCAACACTTGGCTGTAATGGAGCTGGAGCAGCTGTGATATTTGAAAATGTTTTAATTCCATTTTGGCCATTTATTACAGGTTTACTACAGCTGTTTCAGCATGCCTGCTCGCTTGTTTCTAAGTGTACAGTGGGGGTATGTGGGTCTGTGTGATTATTTATTCATTATGCCTGTCATAACAGCGTGTGGGGGTAGTTTCTGGATGGGAGGCAGGGCAACCATACAGCTCACAAGCTGCTGTATTACATGGTAGATATAGTATATTCCCACTTTATTGCCCCTTTAGGATGTGTTTGCGGCAACCAAGAGTTATGCAATCTTACTGGAACCATCAGGTTGTTTCTGCCATGGATAATATTGTCAGAATATCAGGTTGCTTTCAGTTGCAAATCAGCAGGTTATAGAGTAACCTCCAGCATGACAGGCTGCTTGCACACTTAAACTTTATGATGGCACATGTCACACTGAAGGCTCCAGTAAATAATATGAAACACCTGAACTTGGAAACTGCTCAAGCCGAGGCACTTTGAGAGCAAAAGTGATGCTTCTACTATGAATTTCATATTTGTGCAATCATGCTTGGGAGCTATCATCAGCCATTCCCCACCATTGCAGCAGCATTTACAGTTTCATGTTGCTTTACAGCATGCAATGACTGCCTCATCACTTTCTAGAAAAAAACTGGTTTGCATTCGTAGCTGTGGCTGTGAGCTATGTGGGCCCATGTTTTCAATACAACCAGCCTTCTTACAAATATTCCTCCAGCACCAGTTGCAGAAATTGCTGATGAGCTACCAGGTCTAATGGTATAATTTTCATGATCTGTAGCTGCTAAAGGTGACATCATATACAGCTGAGGGAAACAAAAACAAGAAAACAGTCTGAAAATATGAGATCAAAATGTCAAACACACCAAACAAAAATCTCGATTAGAGGAGCAGGAGAAAGTAGCGCGCACCTCTGGATAAGTCACTTACCTCACGCACTACACCAGAGCACCAGAATAAACATATTCATCCACAGAAGCGCATCAATATAATTTAAAAAAAATAATAAAAAATTCTTCATCAGTTGCAAAACAACCGCAGCAGCCAGCCCAGGGAGATCATTCGTGATGGGAGAGCGATGTGGCACTGCATTTCAGAGCATTAGAGACAGGTCCCTTGGTCCAGTTTTGATCCTCTGCCCCCCTTTCCGACAGTATATGACGGACACGTCCGCTCAGGTACAGTGAGCCACACACTCTCTCTTTGGCAAACCGGGGCTGAGATGTGATGGTGGTATCGCTCCGCCAGTGATGGTGTCTAAACTGCGCCTCAGACTCACCACCGGGCTGCTGCTGCTGCTGCTGCTGCTGCTGCTGCACGGGCAGAGAGCTGCTGCACCGCTCCGCATCACGCACAGGCCCGCTCCGCCCGAGACGCGGTTTTTCTCTAACCCACCGACGGTTCAACAAAAAATACTTGTGCGTAATTGTCCGAGGAGCGGCGGCATGGGGGGTGGAACTAGTTTAATGTTGTGAGCAAGGATAAAAAGATGTAAAGGGGCAAGCCGGAACAAGCCGCTTTTCGAGGCGTGGGCTGCTGCCTGGTTTTAAAGGAACAGACCGAGAGGCAGAGAGCGCAGCAGAGGATGCGCTTCGGCAAGTGCGTCTGTCAAGAGGAAGTTCACACACAAACACACACAGACACGCACATACACATTCTATTTAATGCAGCCCCGCGTTTAGAGAAGTGCAGTAGCAGGAAGAAAGAACAACCATAACTCAGTCTTGTCTTCCCTATTATTTATAATGTTTACCTTCTCATAACCTGATCATAAATACCTGTGTCTGATGAGCTGCGACTCTCTGGAAATGTTTGAATAACACACACAACAATAGTTTAAATTAAAGCAACATCACGTAACTTTTCTGACATTAAATAACAGATTTTAAATCATTTTGACACCACACTGAGTTGTAATCAGGCAAATGGTGACTGTCATTTCCACTTTGTGTCCTGTTCATCTGTTTCTGCACTAGTGCTCCGGGTACGCCCACCGGGAGAAGTACATGGTGCTTTATGGCACACCACCAGCTATTTCACTGATTTATGTAAAACTGGATCATATTTTATGGAGAAAATCTTTTCTGGTTTCCCCTCTGATTTCTCTGGTTGCTCTGTTTCAACTCTGGGAACTGTAGCTGCTGTTAGGTAATGCAGGCTCCATTTGTTAGCCGGGTTGCCTGCCTTTAGAGCACCAGGAGAGTGCTAGTGTTTGTTCCACAGGCATTTTGGACCACCGGGTGGAGGAGGTTTTCAGGCCCGGGGTGTGGAGGAATGCTGATGGGGAGCAGAGCCTCTATGGACACACTGGCAGAGGTGAAGAGACTGAAGAGGACATTAACAGGCAAGGCTAAGACCGGGCTCAGCAGCCTTTATGGACATGATGACAGAGGCAAACAGGACGTTTACGGAGGAAACTAAGAAGACAAAAGTAGAGAGTGAACGAGCAAGAGGCCGCTGTTGGACTAGTAAGTAACATTAGCTGGCTCTTGTGTTGTTGCACCTGGTTGATGTTTGGCTGTTTTGGCTGGAAAGTTGTCAACTTACATTTCATGGATACATGAGCACACACACCGCAAAGGAGCATGTGTTGAACAGAGGAATCTGGAGTGTACAGCTGTCCATATTTACAACAGTGGCATCGCAACCTGAAACTGGCGGCAATATACTAATTTCTACCCAACGTTGCTATAAATTACAGTTATTATTAGCCTGTTACAGAATTCTGTAGAAGCCAGTCTCTAAGTACTCACATCATGGCCAATGAAACACTGAATAATGTTGATGAATGTAGCCTACTGTGGTTAATCCTATTAGTCGGATAGCTTCATCCTGCACATCATAATGGACTTAGTCTGACATCTCAATAGTATTTAACAGGCTCATTGTCCAGTATTTATAATTGTGCCACACTGCCATAATAACTGACCTGCTGTTCACTAGGTGGTGAATCTATTCATTATGAGGATTTAATGTGGTCACAGTTTACTGTGATGCATATTGAGGGAAAAAAAACCCTGAAGAATTAACTGTATGGTGCAGTTGGTAGCACTGTTGCCTCACAGCAATAAAGTTCGTTCAAACAGTCCAAAGACATGCGAGGTAATTAGTGCCTCTAAACTGCCGGTAGGTGTGACTGTGAGCGTGAATATGGCTGTTTGTCTATGCGTTAGCCCTGTGATGAACTGGTGATTTGTCTAGGGTGTACCCTGCCTCTCGCCCAGTGCCAACTGGGATTGGCTCTCTGATAAGGATAAGCGGTTATGAAAAATAGATGGATGGAATTAACTGTCATATCCACAACCTCATTGTTGTGACCAGAGTCTTAATAGCAGAGGGAAAATACATTTCTCAAGTCTCACACTCAGGCACCTTAGTTAATGAGAAATTGGAAATTGGAAAAAAGTCACTGGGGACAAGCAAACTATTAGGTTTCCTAAATGTTTCTTGTTTATTATTCTATTATGTGTCCCTATTTGATTTATATTAATATTGTTCAGGCAAATACACATCCCTCCAATCTTCATCAACTTTATTTTCTGCACAAACGACTTGTAAGATTGGCATCTCTCTTGAACTCTAATGAGGCTTGTGCTGCCCTGATCAGAAAACAGATCATTTTTTCAGTATATGACATAAACATTTATCAAATATTTGTGTTTATATGCAAAATATGATGTCGCCTTTTTATCGGCCATCATCTTTTAACAAATTCTTCATTCTTTGAATTCCCAAATTCAAAGTTTGCTATCTTAAAAATGTCCTTTTTTTTCTTCTTTTCCCCCAGTATTATTCTTATGCACTTTTTGTTTTTATTGGATTTTATTATTTAATGATTTATTAGTTTTTCTGTTCACTGTGTGTTTCTTTGTGTTATTTTTACTTACTAAATTACTAGATTTTGTCAGCTCAGTTTTCTTTTTCTCTCTTTGTTTTTTGGAGGTCTGTATAAGCCCTTAGCATCGTGACCTCTCCTGACACATATTATTTATTCATTATTTGGATTTTATGCAGTCTTATGTGTGTGAAAATAAATAAATAAAATAAATAATAGATAAATAAAGCGAGGCGTGCTTCATGGCATGATGCTCTATTCTTCCAGCAAGACAGGGAGTATTGAGGCCTGAGAAAGATGATCCTTGTCAGCAACATATAAGATGTACCCCTGAACATGCAGCAGGATGTTGGCGTGATGCTTTTGACTAGATCTCCGTGGTAACAAGAGGTGTATTCAACTCTGTACATAATGATTCTGGATAACATGGCTGTAAGTTAAACAGAAATTAAAATCTTCCTGTCTGAATGATTTATTTGAGTGATATTATTACCATACAGAAAGATATATCTCCCTCCTCTATATAAAAATGTGGCTGCAGGTTATTCTACATTAGAATGATGTGAAAATCATCAGTGGAACAACTTGAGAGCTGCAAGCGGTAACTTTAAAGTGCACATGCATTGAATGAGTGATGAGTTTGTTCTGCAACAAACAAACAAACATTACGTCAATCATTGCAATTTGTCATATGCATTCTTTAAACTTGAACTTAAACATTGTGCCTGCTAAAGACCAGCACTGTCTTTGTTAACATGCTGATGTTAACATTTAGAATTGTTTAGTCCCTTATAGATCTGCTATATATGTAAATAACTTCTTTTATGATTTGGCACGATATAAATAAAACTGAATTGAAATTTACCTCAAAGCACCTATGTGCCTAAACTACAGCCTCAAAGGGCATGGCTGTAGATGCTCATCATTTTAGCTTTTATTGCAACCCACCTTTATTCATACAGGGAATTCTCTTCTTTAAGTGTCCTATTTCATTAGCTTAGCCAACTATATACTGGAGCTAATGACAAGTGCATGTGTTCTTATTCAAAAAGTTGAGAACTTGTACTTTTATTTCAGGTTATAATAATCTTCCTTGGCTCTTGGTTCACTCCTGTTCTGTTAAACAACTCTGCAGGATACCAAAGGTAAGCTTTATGGAACTTTGCTGTGCAGCATTCTTCTCAGTGTACACACAACATCTCAGGCTAGCAACAGCAACTCTCTTTAACTATGATTATTTTAACTTTTTAGCTTCAGAAAACTATTTTTTTAAAAGTACTTTAATGGTTTAAACTTTATTTATCAGGGGTTTAGTTAATTTTAGGAAGGGCCTGCTACACTCACACAATACCACACATTTACACCTGTATACCCACAGAACAACTCACCTCTGCTCCTCTGGAGCAGTTGGAGGTTGAGGGCCTTACTTAGGGAGACTTTAGCAGTGGTTATGAAGGAGGGGCCGGGGCTGCTTTTTCATCTTAATGCTCTCTCCTTGCGGCTTGACATCTTGCCAAATTTTGCCAAACAGCAGAGTACATTGACTCGTTGGTACAGTCATGGTCACCAAATAAAATGTAATATCACTCCTTTTATCTCTTTATGCACCACTATTCCTCCACTGTCCCCATTGTCTTCACCTTTCCCATATTTTATACCTCTCAGTCTCTCATTCATAATGGAAGTGCCACAAATGCATACAACTGTTTGCGTGTGTGTGTCAGTGTGTGTGTGTGTGTGTGTGTGTGTGTGTGTGTGTGTGTGTGTGTGTGTGTGCATAGACCATGTCAAATTTGTCAACCTAATTTCTTCAACATCTCATCACATACTGTATAAAAGAAAAGGCTATTGTTCACCAATGAGGAGGCAAATTGTTCTGAGGAAGATCTATTTCAATCTAAGCTGCATGCACTACACATGCTTTAGTACATATTTGACTGTATTTCTATGTATTCTCTGTTCCTGTTTCTTGTTCACACACACACACACACACACACTTTTACTCACACTAATTTCTGTACTACATACACACCCTGTCATGCGTTCATAATTTGCACACAGTCAAATTTCAAATCCACGGTTCCTTGAATGCCCCGAGGAGGGCAACAACTACTATTCCATTCACTGAGATGAGTAATGATTACATTTCTGGTCTGGAAAGAATACAAGAAGGAGAAAAGGATATGAAGGGAAAGAATGGAGTGAAGGAGTGCATGGAAACCCTCTCAGCCATGCGGGAGAACCCACTCACAAATAACGTAATGCTCAGCGAGCTGCACAAATGTTGGGTCAAATGGAGAAGCAAGGGTTGTCTAAGAAGCCTATATTTTATCATACAGTATTCAGTCTGTCCAAAAAATTAGCAAACAAGCAGAGAAATTAATCTTTTAAAAGGAATTTAATGTATTTTATCAAGTTTTCTCCATAATCTAGTTACAGCAATGTTTTCTCTCTTGCAGTTTACATAGTTACATGTGCCTTATATTCTTGGTAGAACCAGTAAATATAATCTTTGGTTGTAGAGGCAGCAGAGGCACACATTTAGTTGGCTGTACACACACTTTAAAATCCAGGAGCACTCTTAGAAGTGTTGGAAACAATGCCCAGCTCAACCCTATAAGATGGCATTCACTATTATACATGGCAGATGAGATCTGTACTCTGGTTAAAAACAATCTATCATAACAGGAAGTAATACATTTTTAATTAAAATATCACATCTCAGAGTCAAAGTAACGAGTGTCATGTTGCTTATTTTGCTTTGTGATACCTTATTTGACATAAATATAACTATAAAAAAACAACTGCCTTAATTAATTTTACGCTAAAACTGCTGTTGTCAGTCCACAACTTCCTCAAGCACGTTTTGCAGGCTACTCTTACCATGAATGTCCTTCAGGTGGCGCCTGAGACCTGGCTTTTGTGCAAAGTGCACAGCACAGTAGTTGCACTTATGAGGTTTGTCTCCTGTGTGCACATTCAGGTGGTCTTGCAGGGTTGCCTTTTGAGAAAATGTCTTGTGGCACAGTGGGCATCGAAAAGGCTTGACACCAGTGTGTACGTGTATGTGGCGGGTCAGGTTACTCTTCTGGGAAAAGCCTTTCCCACAGACCAAACACAAGTACTGTCTGTGCTCCTTCAGGTGGCCCACATAGCTCTCCAAGTGCTGGAAGACTCGGTCACACCTCCTGCACAGGTACGGCCTCTGAACCAACATTCTGTCTGAATGTTCTGTCAGCTCATCTCCAGAGCAGTGACTCTTTGCTTCAGAGAGGCAAAGTAGATTGGAGTCCATCAGCTGTCCGCATTCTCGCAGTTGAGCTGCTAGTACAAACATTTCATCCTCTTCTATTTTGTCTTGCCCTGCTTCTTCATCTTGGTTGTGGGAGCTGTCCAATAATTCTTCATGTTGACTAACTCCAGTTCCAGCACACAGTTTGTGATCTCGGACAGCTGCAGGAGAATGCAGCATACATCCTAGGAGACCTGTGATGTGGTAATATTGATCTGTTGGCTTGTTTGTGTGAACAGGCTGGATTTCTCCACTTTCCTCTGCTGCATCTTCAGTTTTAGTCAAAACCACACTCCTATCAAGTTTGACCTCCTTTTGTCCAACATCCACTTCAGCTCCCTGGCTGACCTTTGACTTTGACTTGATCACAGCCACTCCTTCTTCCCCTGTATTTGCTTCCTCGATGCTGCTGCTGGGCTGGCCTGCTTCCCTTTCCTTCTGACATTTGACGCTTTCTTGCTGCTCGATTGTCTTCACCTCTAGGTCATCCTCCAGTTTAAAAAAAGCCAGCGTGGGGCTGAAGTACTGGGAGACGGCCTCAGCACACTTCTCCACCACCTGACTCATTTGGAGTGCGCTGGCAGCAGTCAGGTAGCTCACCAGCTCTCTCAGAGGGACCTTCAGTCATAGATTTATCATGGAAACCAAGAAAAACAGAGAATCACTTAAAAAAAAGACCACAAACACAATTTAAACACACGCAAGAACAAAACTAGAACTACTGAGTACCAGTCATCTTTAACTTTCGTATGACAAAACGCCCACTCTTTTATTGTTAGTTATATTTGTTCTTTATTTCTTTTTTGGTACTGTAATCACTGATAACTTTGTACCCTGACAGCATTTTGCAGCAATTTTATCTTGATTGTACAGCACACAAGCTGTAAAATAGTTTAGAACTGGGAAAATTAATATATATGACATATTCTAGATATTCTGCTCTGTTTTTACTGTAAACAATCCAGCAGAAGCAGAATATGATATTACACCTCTAAGAGGCCGGTGTAGCAGGACAGGAGAAGTCTCTTGCCGACCTCCACGCTGGAAACTACAGCGACTCTCAGCTCAGCCCGGCCTTTGTGGAGCAGGAATTGGTCACGTAGGAAATCTGAGGATGCTGCAAGCACCACCCTGTGACCGTGGAAAGGGAGAGGCTGGACTGTGGCGCCTCGTGGACCCCCAAGGAGCAGTTTGATATCACAGAAGCGGTGCTCCTCTCTTAGTGTATTAATTTTGCTGAGGATGGAGTCACAGTGGGTGGGGAACCGAAACTGTAGAGTGTCAGAGTAGCTCGACATGATGGTCTCTCTGGATTTAAAAGAATATTTGGTTCACAGTTTGTAAGAGCGTGAATACAGAAAGGTTGTGCTACCTGTAGTTGAACAATATGAGTACATTTCAAATAAATGTGATAAAAGTCTTAAAATACATACATAAGGCCACCTAGTCACCTGGCTACCCACTGATCTACAACAAAATCACAATATCCACATCCTATCGTCATTATCATAAGATGATTTTGGTCTGCTATTAAGCAAAATTTACACTACAGCCAGTTGAATACTAGAGACAGATCGAGAACACACATGATGACTGCAGGCTCATCCGAGATGATGAAAATAGCTGCTTTTCTTGGTTAAGCCACAAAACTGACTGCACAGTTTAACCACAGTTGGGGTTAGAATTAGACATACATAGGATGAGATGCATCTTTTCGAGCAACAGTCACAGCATTTAGACAGCAGTGTGCGTTCTAATTACCCTGTCAGTACCTTTACTTGCAGGCACCAAGGTGTCCATGTATGGATGAGTTTTAATATATCAAGTGATAAAGCTAGACTTTCATTCAGTGTCCAGTTGTATTGGTAGTGCATTTAGGCAGAGGCGACTTACGGAACAATCAAGGTACAGTGCAATAAGAAAAGTGCAACAGACAAAGCATGTCCAGTTGTAGGGTCAGAAACACTGGGTCTTCGGGTACTGCTCTGGTAGGAAATGACTAAGCAAAGCACAGGCACCATGGGTCAGCCTACTGTGGAAAATTTACGGTCTGCAGCCAAGGCTTTCACTGTATTGTTTGGGTCTTTTTGGAAGCATGTTTTCTCACTGTATTTGGGGTTAAATGTGACGTGTACCAAACTGCACTCTTTACTAATTAATATTCTAATTTTGTTACATTTCAGAGCCATCACTTCACTTCCTGTTGTCAATTTGGCTGTTGTTCAAGTTTTTTTCGCTTACAGTTGTTAAACTGAGGACAGGAAGAGAGGGCGAAACAGAAGTTGTGGGTGAGTAAATTACAAAAACATGATTTTGGACACTTTAAGGGAAAAACTCTAAATGTTCTCTTCACCCACACAAACAGCCCTGTCTCTTAGAGGTTGCACAAAAAATATGTATTTATTGAATTAATCCAAAAGAGAAAGTATGTGAGGACAATTAGTAGTTGAATGAAGTCTACAGCTGGTAAACTTATGATCGGCATTATTGCAGAGGACATGGATTTTTATATTTTTATTTCTTCGTTTTTTTACAGATGTTGAGGAAAGGGACTAACTTCACAGACAGTTAGGGAGTACTCCATCTTTTATTTTTATCATTCTAGTTATCCTGCCAAAAGTGAATCTTCCAAAGAATTAGTGTCCAATCCAAGTTTCATCGGATAAGAGTAATGTGCCTTCAAAGAAGTTGAGTTAACACGAGTGTTGCAAGGCAAGGTGCAGGGTAGTGTGGAAGAACATGTGGAAGAGTGAAATTTATTTTCAAGCAAACAAAGACAGATTTCACAGTCCATACACAGGTTTCTGAAGATCAGTTTTGAATCTCCGTTGCCATTTTGGTAGTCCTGTCTCGTTTTTAGATCAGTCTACTGGCAATGGGCAAAGATGTGGAGCATTGGTGGACGTGATGTTCAAGCAAGCAACCTGTAACGGCACCCACCTGTCAATCTAAGCAGCTACGCTGCTGATTATGCATAAATTTAAGCCTTAATATAATTTGAACAGGTGAGTTATATAAAAATTCACCCTCAGTACAGTTGTCATCAAACGGAAAATTAGGTATAGAGACCAAAACTGTTTTTTGTACAAGGCAGTAAACATGTTTCTTTCTGCTGTGAAGTTGAAAATTTTAACATGGGGACTTATGGAGATTAATTCTTCTATAGCCAGCCTCAAGTGGAACTGCAGTTATTAGCACTTCCGCATTGGCTTCACAGAGGTTGCCATTTGGTGACAATATTAAATGACCATTCACACCTCCTCCACATGTACCAATTCATAATTTGAGGGTTTTTTTTTTATTTGGAATCACAGCACTTTACACAGTTATCATTGTGCAGTGTTTGCATTTAACAGAAATAATAAGAGAAGTTAAGAAGAGAAAGAAATTACAAAAAGTTCAACAAAAGAAAGGAGTTTCAATCAAATTTAGTCTTCTGTTGTCTCACAGAGAAGGTGATACTTTCCATGACAATGATATCATAAATAATATCATACCATTCTTCTATAGACGGGCTGCTTTAAGCCATTTCTTTTTGCTTTTAGCTACACTCAGTTTACCAAACAGGTGTTTTATTTTAATATTTGTAGATGATAAATGTAAACTTAAAGAGTAGTTCTCAAGTATCACTAGAGTGATAAGACTGCTAAATAAGATGTAATGGATATTTTTATTACACCTAAGAAATGGCTTAAAGCAGCCCGTCTTATCTGTTTACTCTCTCAAACTCTCTCCAAGAGGTGGACCTAGATATCTTCCATTGAAGTTATGCAATATTTTATCCAGACTTTCTCTGTAATGCAATAATTAGTTTCCTTTTTTTTTTTTCCCTTTCCCATTTTTGTTTAATGTAGTTGGTACTTGTTGTTATGACTCCTTAAAGACGCTTATAAAATGTTAAAATTATTCTAAGCTCTGATAAATAACTAAAAAAACATTTTTTAATGTCTCTGGAATAGAACTGTAGAAATCTGAAAAACAGTTGCTATTTTTCAAGCCATGTAGTCTTTTCAGTGCTTCAGAGCGATACTCACTGACCCCTGGTTAAAAAGGGTACAATATGAAGCCTCAATTAGCCCATCTCTTATAGCTAACATCTACAGTAATTTATATGGGATAAAGTCGGGGTCATGTGAACACCATCTCAGAATCGTTATGTTTCAAGTAAGTCTGTTTTTTTATAATGCTTAGCCATGCTTCAGACTTAAATTAATCTAATTTTATTACTTGTTCCCATTAAATTTCTATCCTATCCATCTGAACTGGAATTCCCCCAGACATATCTTGCCTGGGGAGTGCAAGTCCTCCTTTATCCTTCACAAACTGGAGAATCTTAACATTAATTTGTCCCAACTGTTAAATAGTTTAGCACTTATTTCAAAGGCAAGCATCTGAAACAGATAAGATATATAAGATGTTCACTTTTACTGATTCATTGGTGACTCAGTTGGTTGATATTTACGTTATCAGCGTTTGGGGATGTTTACTCCTAGACATCTCATGTAATCCAAGCCCTGATTTAGTTGAAAGGTGGAACTTTTATTTTTGTTCGGCCTATAGTTAAAACTAAGTATTTGGGTCTTTTGAACATTCAGTTTGTACCCTGCCAAAGACATCAAAGAAGTATAATACTTTCAATGTTGAAGTCTCTGGATGTAACTACACAAGTTTAATAGGAAGTTTTATGTTCATATGATTTTAACAGTCGGGATGAAATTTCATCCAGTTTAAGAGTAAGAACTCAAAAGAAAAAAAAAATCCGCCTTCAGCTCCACTCCACCGGCTGTATTATGTATTACCATTTTGCAAATGGGGTCAAAAAGTGAGTTGTGACAAGGTCGTTTATTTATTTTTGTCCAGCCAAAGCTTTCTTTGCAGTAAACCCCCTTTGTCTTCTGATGTAAATATGGCTTCATGTTTTCCAGTGAATCCATAGTTGGCAGAGGCACTCTCTAATTGTTTCATCTACACGCACGTTCATGTATTAAAACATTTGTATGGGGCTGAGTGAACAGTCAAACATGACTGAAACATCTTCAACACTGCTGGAGAAAAAGTTTTGGCTGTCTCACCTGATTTGTATTCAGGTCATGTAGATCTGGAGCTCTAAGGGAAGCTCTGGCATGTTCTCACAGGATGCTTTTATAGCTGTAATACCTTCAAATCAAAAAACCATTCACTGGATTCCATAAATATATGAAGACAACAAAGGGGAGTGGATCTCTTTGACAATATCATCCTGTTTGCTATTTTACTCCCACTTGCACTTGATCCAATGCAACAACTCTGCCATAAATTCGGCTTTTATGAAGCTTAAACATTATGCGAGGTATTCATTTCACTATTATGTTTTCTATTGACGTTGTAGTTTGCAGTAGTGTTAAACCGGACTGTATTATAGGGTGAGAGAACCTCTCTGACAGTGTCAACATATATTATACACTAATGGAAACATATTAATAAATAAATTGTATTCCATTCCTGCCAATAAATACTCAAATCTAAATCTTACACACTGGACCTTTAATCAAAAACATATGAGTTAAAGTAATATGTCTCTGACAGTGTTAACAAAACTGAAACATTCACTTCATAAATTTTTTTTATAGCGGAGTTGTTGTATTGGATCACATTTGACTGTACAAGTGCACCTAATGACTCTCTATTTCCTGGATTCTGTCATTATCATTTCTGACTCCATGTGTGTCATTCACTGTCTACAGCCTCACTTAACTGCACATTTCTTTTTTTTATCCCTATGTACAGTTTTATTTCTAATTTCTATATAAAAAAATATTCCTATTTTTTACTTTTTATATAGTTTTATATTTGTACATACGCTAGCACAGGTTAAATTTCTTAACACATGCTTTATTTGTCTGCACATGTTTAATTTAAATTCAGATCTATCTATCTATCTATCTATCTATCTATCTATCTATCTATCTATCTATCTATCTATCTATCTATCTATCTATCTATCTATCTATCTATCTATCTATCTACCTGTAACATAGTTAAATAGGGCTTAAATCCAGCTAAATGGGACAACTACGTCACTTGCTGTTCAAAAGGTTTGCCTGCATGAATACTAAAAGCAAGGGATTGTGAGTAGTCCTCAAAGCGACGGAGGATTTATGAGGTAAACGTGTCTGTAGATGTCTGTGGGCAAAACAATGTTAAATTACGTGATAACTTTATAGAAGTTCAGCTGGCTTCACTTGGCTAGGAGTGTGTGTCTTAGAATAATTTCGCCATGTTTTCATTAAGTTGACTATATGTTTTTCATGTGTTTTGTCGAGTAATATTATGTGTGTATTATGAGAGTGCGCTGTTGCCCACAAGATGAGATCTACTTCATTTTATACTTCTTTGTTATGAATGCAGGTATGTTACAGTATGTTGTCCTATGATGTGATCTTTGAAATATGTAAATGAGTTGAATGAGTGATGTTGCTGGTTGTTCACCAAAGTGTTTTGTACTGTATTTGTTATTTCTAAATATGTAAAATAAGCAACAGTCCAGAGTATATTTGCATATTTGCATGCATTATCATATTGATTTGCCTGAGTGTATGAGATGTATTAATAGGTACAAAAAGCGACGGAGGATTTATGAGGAGACAAAGAGTGCGCTGTTGCCCACAAGATGAGATCTACATTTTATACTTCTTTGTTATGGATGCAGATGTGAATAAACCTGCTGATACTGCAAGCCAGACCAGCTCCTGAAGGTTTCATTTTAGAAGAAGACATCTTACAAGGGTTACATTGGTGCCGTGACTCGTCCATGACCACACCAGACCAGGCGGATGTCTTCACTGCATCATCTTGGAGCTGCATATTTTTTTTATATATATATTTGACTGTGAGGACTATTTGTTTAACTGCTTTTATATTCCATTGGAACTGTCATTTCATTTAAGGGGGAATTTTGCTAGCAAGTATGAGTTTCAGCAAATTTGGGGCCTCTGATATGATGCCTCTTGGTGTTGGTAGGGGTAGGTTGCATAGCACACCTGTTCCATTTTCCCTAGGTGGCCATGATAACACAACTTTTGGTAATGACACTGTGCATAGTCCTTTAAGATATAAGGATGTAGTGGTGCCTCAAAGCCAACCTATAGTTGAGTTGCATCCACCTCAGCCTACTAGCACGTCAGTCCCAAACCCACCTCCTGATGATGTGAAGTTAGTTGACCAAATGAGCTCTATTGTGCAGCAGATAGGACAGCAGCTAGCTGATAGCATTATGTCACACCTCAACACATCAAACCCCATAGCTGCTGTGCATGCAAGTCATGAAGACACATGTAATAAAAAGGAGCCATACCCAGCCACACACTGGACCTCTCTCAAGTCCAGCTGGTCACTCAGAGAGCAGTTAAAGACCCACCTGTGTTCCGAGGGGAGAGCTCAGAGACGCTGTCTGTTGATGAATGGGAGGAATTGATGAGGAACTACATCAGAAAAAGTGGTGTTCAACTGGACAATCAAGCTGAGGAAATTCTCATGCATCTGAGAGGCAGAGCAAAAGAGATGTGGTGAGATTTGGAATAAGAAACGGTGAGACTGATGTCCAGCGTAACCCACAGGCCATCTATGGACTCCTGCGCAAACATTTCAGTTCTAGCCATAGCTCCTCTGTGCCCCTTGCTGATTTTTATTCCACCCTGCCAAAAGAACAAGAGGATCCATATGAGTATTGGCTCAGACTGAAGAGAGCTGCCGATGTTGCTGCAAATTGTCTCAAAGAGCAGGGCAAGATGTTTGACAACCCCACTATTGAGGTCACACGCATGTTCATCAGACACTGCCCCAATAGAGATTTAGCTCTTACCTTTAGGTCCAAGACAATTGGACGGCTCGTGAGGTTCAGGAAGTGTTAGATGAATACTCAAATCTTCTGCAGAGAGAAATAGCAGAATCAACGTAAATAAAGTTGAGATTGACCCAAATGCTACTCTAGTTTCAGATGTCCCAGAACAGACAAAAAATGTGAGCCAAGACACCTCTGCTCTAGAGAGGTTAATAGGGATGCTTGAGAATGTGTTGCTTCAAGGCTCAGGACATGCTCAAGCCAACAGGAAGCCATGTCACAACAGACTTCTGAAAATTGAGGGGTTAAATGACATGCCATGTTCAGTATGTAAAGACAGCTCTCATTCTGCCCTCACACACTGTCAAGAGAACAGGCTGTGTTTCGTGTGTCACTTACCTGGCCATTCAAGACGCAACTGCTCAGAGGGAAGCTGTTTCTGGTCAGCAGGGAAACTGAATGGTCTGTGTGCAGGGGAGGGCAGCGCAGATCAAGTCAGTGAACCTCCCACTCTGGATTTGATAGACATTGATGATTATGAGACATTGTATCACACCCGTAGCAGCGTGGTGCCACCACAGAAAACACTGATCGTGCAAAACCTACAAAAACTCTCAAAGACTGATTCTACACAAATGTGACTGTTGATGATGGACATGTTTTCAATGCACTAGTGGACAGTGGATCTATGGCATGCACAATAAGTGAGACAGTTGATGCAAAACTTTCACAGTCAACCCCTGACATTGAGAAAAAATCTGCTGGACTTTGTCATTGTTGATTGTGGTGGGTCACCTTGTCACACCTTCTGCCATGTATGATCTCACTACATCTGTTTATGGCTATAAGGTGGTAATTCCTGTCCTAGTTGTGCCAGGCCAAACTGATGAAATAATCCTTGGCAGCAATGCCATCAAGTGGCTAATTTCACGAATGAAAAAGACTACTAGCGACAAGAACACCTCATCTGCACAGAATGATGAACTGCCCCATCTCATCTCTTTGCTGTCCCAATCAGAAAGCGGCACCAGTCAGAATTGGAACGGCTAAACTGAAAAGAAGTGTCACTCTGCAGCCAATGTCTGAACATTTGGTGTGGGCAAAACTGCCTACATTGGATGTTTCTGCAGTGGGGAGTACAGTCATCATCGAACCCACCCAATGCAAGACCAGACCTGCACAAATTCTGGTGGGGAGAGTTGTCACTTCCTTATGGGGAGATTGGCTGGGTTCCTGTCAAAATGGTAAATCCCACAGAGAAGCCGCTCACCCTTAAGAGGAATGCTAAGGTTGCAGATGTGTCCCCCTGTCTTTCTGTGCAGGACTTACCTGAACTAGACCGTGTCCAATCCAGTACACAATACACGCAGGGCTCATGACCTGCACCAAGAACAGAGAAGGAGATAACACACATCTTGAGTGACATGGGCTTGCAGGATTTGAACCTCTCCTCCTGTGTCTCCCTTGAGTGGAAGGATAAACTGTTGCAGATCAGTGAGCAGTATGAGTCCATCTTTTCAAGACATAAAATGGATTGTGGCGAGGCAACGGATTTTGTTCACAGAATTCGCTTAGTGGATGACAAGCCCTTCAGACTTCCATACAGACGGGTTCCACCGTGCCATTATGACAAGCTTCGGACTGCTCTGAATGAGATGGAGGAATTGGGGATAATTCGCAAATCTCAGAGTGAGTATTCATCTCCCCTTGTCTTGGTTGTCAAGCCAAATGGTGATCTTCGCCTCTGCAATGACTTCAGGTGGTTGAACGCAAGAACGGTGAAAGATGCACACCCGTTGCCTCATCAGACAGATGAGGCATTGGCGATAAGAACTTCACAAGCCTGTTATGTTACCTAGATGACCTTATGGTTTTTGCTCCATCAGAACAGATTGCACTTGAGCGTCTACAAATGGTCTTCTCATGTCTTGCTGCCAACAACCTGAAGCTTTCTCCCAAGAAATGCCATTTTCTCTGCCGGTCTGTCAAGTTTCTGGGACACATCATATGTGAAGATGGTGTTAAGACAGATCCAAGCAAAGTGCAGGCTATCAGTGATGTGCAGGAATCTGATCTGATGGAGCCTGATGGGAAAACACCATGTGCTAAGAAAATCAGATCTTTCTTAGGAATGGTTCTGTACTACCATCATTTCATTGAGGCATGTTCAGCCAAAGCTAAGCCGCTGTTCAATCTCGTGGCTGAACCGCCCACACCACCAAAAAGGGGGAGAGGCCACAAACCAAAATTCAAGAAAGGTTGTGTGAGGCTGTCTCCTACTGACTGGACTGATGAGTGCGGAGAAGCATTCAGGACTCTGAAACATGAGCTTGTGCACAGTGTCACTTTAGCCCATCCAGATTTTAATGCACCATTCATCCTCGCAGCAGATGCCTCCTTTGATGGCTTGGGAGCTGTTCTCTCACAGTTGCCCCTGATGGAAAGTTTGCGAGACCAGTGGCGTTCGCCAGCAAGACCCTGTCACGCTCCCAGCTGAATTATCCAGCACATCGGCTGGAGTTTCTTGTTCTTAAATGGGCGGTCTGTGATAAGTTCAGCCATTGGCTCAAAGGGCGGTCTTTCACAGTCTGGACGGATAATAATCCGTTGACATATATCTTGACTAAACCTAGGCTGGACGCATGTGAACAGAGATGGGTTTCAAAGGTGCAGCATACAGTTTCGATCTGAACTACGTCCCTGGCAAAAAGAATGTGGTTGCTGATGTGCCCTCAGAGACTGAGGCAGCTGTGGTCCCATGTGTTGAGTTCCAGAATGCACTCTCCCCGCTCCTAGCAGATAAAGCTTAACAAGTTTCAGAAAATACCACTGACACACAGCTAGATGCACTTGCACTAGACCATGTAGTTTGTGCACAGCCACCTCCAGTTTGCACTAGGTTGGGTAGATGACTCTGTGTCAACAGTTGATTCTTTGTTTTGGAGCTTTTTTTTTTTTTTTTTGCACTAGTACTTACCTGAGGTATGTCAGAGTTATCTCTGTTATGGAGCAATGTTTACAATATAAGAGGTGTACATGGCATCTTTTATGTCTTTGTTAGCAAGGGGATTGGCCGACCCCTTGTTGACTCGTTCCCCAGTGGAAAATTTCTGACTGACTTGAACTGTTTTGTGGTTTGTATCTTTTGTTTTCTTGTGTATTGTGCCCCAATTTAGCAGGATTTAAGGGGGGTGTATGTAACATAGTTAAATAGGGCTGAGTTAAATCCAGCTAAATGGGACAACTATGTCACCTGCTGTTCAAAAGCAAGGGATTGTGGATAGTCCTCAAAGCGACGGAGGATTTATGAGGTGAACGTGTCTGTAGATGTCTGTGGGCAAAACAATGTTAAATTACGTGATAACTTTATAGAAGTTCAGCTGGCTTCACTTGGCTAGGTAGTGTGTGTGTCTTAGAATAATTTCGCCATGTTTTCATTAAGCTGACTATATGTTTTTCATGTGTTTTGTCGAGTAATATTATGTGTAGCTAGCAGTTGTTAACACCAGCGTGTCGTGTCGTCTCTCCAGACAGAGAGTGCGCTGTTGCCCACAAGATGAGAGATCTACTTCATTTTATACTTCTTTGTTATGAATGCAGGTATGTTACAGTATGTTGTCCTATGATGTGATCTTTGAAATATGTAAATGAGTTGAATAAGTGATGTTGCTGGTTGTTCACCAATCTATCTATCTATCTATCTATCTATCTATCTATCTATCTATCTATCTATCTATCTATCTATCTATCTATCTATCTATCTATCTATCTATCTATCTATCTGTCTGTCTGTCTGTCTGTCTGTCTGTCTGTCTATCTATCTATCTATCTATCTATCTATCTATCTATCTATCTATCTATCTATCTATCTATCTATCTATCTATCTAATAAAATGGTTGGACAGTGAATATTGATACTGTATAAAACATTTGTATGGGGCTGAGTGAACAGTCAAACATGACTGAAACATCTTCAACACTGCTGGAGAAAAAGTTTTGGCTGTCTCACCTGATTTGTATTCAGGTCATGTAGATCTGGAGCTCTAAGGGAAGCTCTGGCATGTTCTCACAGGATGCTTTTATAGCTGTAATACCTTCAAATCAAAAAACCATTCACTGGATTCCATAAATATATGAGTGGATCTTTGACAATATCATCCTGTTTGCTATTTTACTTTACTTGATCCAATGCAACAACTCTTTGCTTTTATGAAGCTTAAACATTATGCGAGGTATTCATTTCACTATTATGTTTTCTATTGACGTTGTACAGTAGTGTTAAACCGACTGTATTATAGTGTCTCTGACAGTGATACACTAATGAAACATATTAATAAATAAATTGTATTCCATTCCTGCCAATAAATACTCAAATCTAAATCTACTGATATGAGTTAAAGTAATATGTCTCTGACAGTGTTAACAAAACTGAAACATTCACTTCATAAATTTTTATGCGAGTTGTTGTATTGATCACATTTGACTGTACAAGTGCACCTAATGACTCTCTATTTCCTGGATCTCATTTCTGACTCCATGTGTGTCATTCACTGTCTACAGCCTCACTTAACTGCACATTTCTATCTATGTACAGTTTTATTTCTAATTTCTATATAAAAATATTCTATTTTTCTTTTATATAGTTATATTTGTACATATGCTGTTAAATTTCTTCATGTTTGTCTGTTTAATTTAAATTCAGATCTATCTATCTATCTATCTATCTATCTATCTATCTATCTATCTATCTATCTACCTATCTATCTAATAAAATGGTTGGACAGTGAATATTGATACTGTATATGATATTGTATAAATTCATGTATTAGTTACTGTAATAATACAGTGATTTAACTGACATTTATTAAGTAAAAGCCCAAATATAGTCCCCAGCCAAAGTTATCTATAGCTTCTTTTTTTTTTAATCTAAGGTTTTCATGTTCACAAACACATACGCAAAAGTTTATTCAAAACAATGATATGTCCTGCAAAGTAGTCGTGTTTGTAGAATAAACGGAGTCAGACGTTACCATCAGAGGTTTGGCATTTCTTGATTTCTTCAGGACATTCCTGTGGGAAAAAAAAAAATGGTTTCTGTGTCAAACACGGAAGAAGTAAAGGGCATACTGCTCCGCCCTCACCATCACCATCACCACCACCATGATCATCAACGTCGTCATCATCGTCATCATCCTGGCATAGTATATTATTGTGTACTTGCTCATATGAGGAGACAAACGACGAGGGTGAGTGAGTCAGGCTTGGAAGTGGTAGGTTACGTTTTTACAAGTGACACAAAGCGTCTGTAAATGAGCTCGAAGTGGTCGAAACGAAAGTAGTTCAATGGAAAAAGATGAAGTGAAGACGACGGAATGGCACTTAACGTGGCAGTTAACGGCGCAGGGGTACTTTTGTTGACAGCGAACGTCAGCAGTTAGGTTTGGTGGTGGGGGCTTTAGCTAGCTAAACGCTGTTGAACCTGATTGACTCGCTCCGTCTGTGTGTGTGCTTGTGTGTGTGTGTGTCTGTGTGTTGGACTACAAACACAGACCTGGTTTGATTTAGTAAAAGTCAAAACAACCCACAGAACATCACAAGGCAACAGACAGGGTAAGTTATAAGTGTGTAAGTTCCTTCACACTTCACACCAACTGACAAGTTAGTTAGTTAGTTAGTTAGTTAGTTAGTTAGTTAGCTTAGCTTAAGTACAGTTAACAGCTGTGACTGTACATGAGCTGCGATCAACTCAACGTGAACACTGTGTTTATGTGAGATTAATTAACCGTATTGATCCTGATTGACATGTTAAATATGGATCAGCTCCATTGACAGGTGTGATATCTGAAGCTAATAAGCTAAAAGTCCAGTTTCATGAGAGGTTTAATGATCAGTTTATGTTTTAAATGGTGTTGAATTTGAATACTACTTGTACTGAAATCGATATTTGATCATGTTTCTTATAAGGACAGGGCATGATATGGTTAAACTACACCCGTCACTTCTCTCTCGACCACATAATAGAGACAGTTTTTGTTTCTGAATGACAGCTGTGTACTGCAATTTCTTGTTAAAGTGTGTGCCAACACCGATATTTCTGTGATGCTGGCTGATATGTCGGCCTGGCTCATTTATCGGTCAGTATCTCAGTCCATTTTGGGAGGCGTTGATACATGTTTAAAGGTTGCTGTTGAATTATATTATATCACATTGATCTGAAGCAGTTCAAACAAAAGCTGAGCATCGTAACCTTCAGGTAGGTGTTTACTGCCGGGCTGTTAGATGTAATATTATGAACAAAGTGGTATTTGAGTATATGTTTAGTGTGTTTATGGTGCTGCCACATGATTTATGGATGGTTGTTTTTACAAGCTAGGTTAATTCTCTTCAGAGCAGTCATTTTCCAGTTCAAGCTTGATAATGTTGGGTGTTGTTCGCAATGTTTTAGTCATCCCCAACCAACAATACTAATCTGGATTCTCAAATTGACTGTATACTTTGTTCAGGGGACTACGTTGCTAAGGGAGTAGATAGACTGTTAACTAAACTTTTAGTACAACAAGGCGATGAGGTTAGTTTAGATCTGTTGTAAACAGTGTATTGTTTTGATGTTGTTTTTATGTTTCAAAAAACATGATTCTGATTGATGTTTAGGTCTTTACTGGAAGAGCATAATCAGTGACATGTATGGGGAAAGTACATTATTTTTGCATCAGGGATCATGTGTGACATTCTGCAGGTTTTATCCAGGTCACATACAAAGAACTGCACTGTCAGCTGCCGTAATGGAGAAAAACGAGTTGGCTAGTTTACAGTGGAACAAATAGAAACATCAAAGTTACAGTCACTCATTTTTCTATGTCAGTTTTGCCAAAATAGTGCAGTCTTAGGAGTACTGGATTATAGATAGACGTGCAGCTAAGTCTGAACTTAAGAGAATGAAGACATCCCACACTGTGGTGTGGTTTAGGGTAAATTGAAATGTGAAATGGCCCTGTGTTTCCCCGAGCCTTGATTCATTTATTTTTTTGAAGCATGCTGCCTCAGGCAGCCTAACTGAAAAATCCTTGCCAACACACAGTTAGTGGACTTGATGTTTGTAGTCTTTTAGGGGTTATTGAACCAGTTGGAGGCAATTTAGAAGAGGATTGCTTTTAAAAATCTCTTTTTCATGCTACCGTGTTGTTCGTAGCTTCTAAACACCTTGACAGCACTGTGCATACAAACGTTCATACAAGTGCCGACATACTGTGCAAGCAAGGAAAGGAAATGCCTGTGTCCATCTGCCTCTGATTACATTGTGTAGTGTCTGTTCTGTACACTTTGTTAATGAAGTAATGTGAAAAGGGATGACAGAACGGTAGCATATGTGCAGCTTAAAATAGTTTTCATTACTCCAGTGCACCCTCAGGATATCAGGACATAACATATTCATTGTTAAAGCGGCTAAAAGGAACTTATATTTTGTGTTGGTTCTGGTGGCTCCTGTTTGTGGACAAAAGCGGCAGTGTTTCCACCTCCTCGTTCCGTCTGCCTCAAAGGGAATCCGGCTGAAACTGACCCGTTGGCAGTCATTAGGAATAACTTTACAGAATTATCCAATCTCCATGCTGATGGTCCTGTTTGTTAATGTAGGTCATATCAACACATTGGTATTAAACTGTACCGTTCAGTTAGTGAAGTGCTGGCTTGAGTGTGCATAAGTTTCTCTGATAAAGCTTTTTTCTACGTGGGAAAAGAAAGCTTATTGCATATCTTTTCTTCATGAAAGCTCTAAGAAAGTGGTATATTGTGTCTACATTGAATAAAGACTACAGAGCAGAGACTGAATTGATCACAGTCATGTGCAGTAGTAAGAAATAAGTGGCTATTTGCCACCATTCTGCACTAGGAGGTATTGTAATGACAACATAAAGAACAATTTATTATGTTGTTTTCAAATCATCATCACAGTACACTGTCTGGCTACTTTTTGTCACTCGGGGAAGTATAAACCAGTGAGACAATTACACTGTTGCATCAATGTATGGGAAGTGAGTGAGCAGTAGAGCCAAGGTCAGTATTAACTTTAGACACAACTCTCTTATTGTAGTTTGCTGAGTGAATAAGGTTAACATCCCAAACTCAAACCAGCTGTTGCCTCTGTTTGTCTTCCCTTCATGACAGAAAAGATGTGAGGAAGCTTTTGAAAGGAAAAAAATAAATGTTTTCATGACTAATCTTCAAAGACATTCACAGTGGATGGCACATTTCACTTTAATAGATGCGAGTGTGCTTACTCGTCAGAACATGACTAGGCTAAGATTATTGAGTTAAGCATTTCCTGTGAAAAGAAAGGTGGAGGCACTGTGGGTGGTAAAAAGAAGAAGAAGAAACTTTGTTTATGTAGTACCTTTTCAAAACACAGTTACAAAGTGCTTTACAATTAAGCAGAGCACAATAAAACAAACCACAGTAAGTTAAAATATAAATAAATAAACCATTAAAATGTAACATAGAACATAAAAAAGATCAACTAAAGACCCTTTTATAGAACTGCGTGTCACAGAGTTCGCAGCCCTGATCTCCTCAGGATGGTCGTGGAGCCCCGACTGCAAAGACTGTGTCACTAATAATTCTTTAACATATAGTGGGAAAGAGAAGTCTCTTTCAGACACACCGCTATTTGTGCTGCAATCACCGCTGGGTTTAGTGCACAGACGCAGAGGATTGAGCAAAAAAAGGTTTCAAAATTTGCCAAATGTTGCCTCCCAATTTGACCAAGATTGATCCATCCTGTGCTAAAGCATCATTATGTAAACCATAGGTTTATCACATAGTAGAGATGTTCTAATTTCTTGCGCTCTTGCGTTGTTATGGGGGAGAGGAGATGCAAAGCCTCTCGTCAGGGTGGTTTGCCCCCTCTGCAATTTTCGCTCACGAGGTGGCGTAACGTTACTTTGCTTCTCACTGTGGTGGCGGCTAATATGCTGCTCGTGTTGCCGCTATATGTTAGCAGTCTCTTGCAATATTTATTTTTGTCTGTCTATTTCTCACCGGTTGTATTTGTGTATATAGGGAATCCAAAATGCCGCCACACAGGTGATTTAAAACTGCTCGGTGCATCCTCTATTTCAAAGCCATTTTCTACCGTCGCCATGTCTTCCCTCGTTCTGTGCTCCGTACCTACGTAGTGACGTAAGTCACGTGACTTGACGTCTGACGTTGAACAAATGAATCGCCAACCAGTGACTTTTTTTTTTAAGATAACGTAACCTATTTCTAAAAAAAAGAAGAAAAAGAACATACCTACCTTCTCTCGCATTCACGAAGAATCGCGATTCACTTTTTCTGTCAACCGGCGCGCATTTGTACCGATTTTTAATCGTGTCATGATGCATCGTTACATCCCTAGTCTTTTGGCAAACACATCCACAAAGTCATCAAGATTTATGGCCCTAGCCCTAGCCTTTCTTGTTTCTACACTTAGCACACCCAAATTACTTAAACGCTCATCAGTCATGGTACTTCTCATGGCAGTTTTGATTAACGTTAGCATAGAAAAACTGCGCTCACAGGATGCAGTGCTCACAGGTGCAATTTTGCACAGTTATCTGGTGGAAGACCTCCTTATATGGTTCCAGAAAGACAGTGAGCTCTGTTAAATTCTTTGGTGTTTCCCCACTAGTTTGCTTCCTCTCAAGAATTCGCTTAAGCTGGGGGATCTCATATTGTAGATCCTCTGTGCTGCAGTTGTATTGTGAGGGAAATACATCTACACTACATCTTTCTCACAAAATGTGGATCCGCAGGGATTCAAGGCCTGTATCCCTCATTATGACACAATTTTCTTTAGAAAATCTTCTCTTCACCTCAGAGAGAAGCACATCAGTAACCTGTCCGAAATGACTCCTTCTCTGTGCTGACTTGTCTTTGGACTATTGGAGTGAACATGTATTGCCCTTCAAGCCTAGAGCTTGGTCTGACCTGACAGCCTGGAGGTGTAGCACTGATGTTGCATTGCTCAGTAAGAGTTAGAGTATTGTCCCAGATGTCATTAAAGAGAGAGCCCTCTCTGTAACTCTGCAATGTGTCAACAAGAGAGTCAACAAGTTTGACAGCTGTGACCAAATCGAGTTGTGGGGGCTGTAAAATATCTGACAGATATTTTATCTCACCAAGAACACTGGTGAATGTTACAAGGAGGCTAACAAACTTGAGGTGCTTGCACACCTGTGTTCTTTCCGCTCAGGACTGAGGCTCCGTCATATGCTATGCCTACAAGGTGGTTTTTCTAATCTAGACCATGCTTCTGCAAAATTTGTACTATTTTCTGTGAAAGTGCTGCAGCATCCAGGCGCTGTGCTGCCTCAAAGGCGAGGAAGCTTTCACATAATGACCCATTGTAATAGTATCTAATTACAAGGGACATCTGTTCCTTCTTGCTTAGGTCTTTAGTCTCGTCAACCAAAATGCTGAAAGCTTCACTTTGGGCAACTTCACTAGTTATTGAGGTGCGGATCATTTCAGCTAGACAATCAATTACTTCATTTGGTGTATCATGCCCAAGGTATGTTGCATTTCTTTGACTTGTCATTTTTCTTTTGACCATGGGATTGTGTTTGGCTAGCAATCCCATAATAGAGAGAAAATTTCCTTCAATCTCACCGTCTGATTCTTTATGTGCTCTCTGTGCAATGTTCTGCGTAGCTGTGAGGAGCAATGTTTCTCCAACATTTTTTATGTACTCTCTATTTTCCTTCACTAATTTATTATATTCTGCATTTAAGGAGGCTGAGAGAGAGGATGTGCTTTTAGTGGACTTTTCATATTCTGCCCATGCTAACATCGCATTAGTATGTGCTTCAGATTTGGCATTGCCTAAAAGTCCCCCATCTTTGAAGGTTGCTTTTTTCCAATTTTTGAACCCCTCTTCAGATGTAAATACTGAATCACCTGAGGAGGGGAGACTGAAGTGCAGGCAGGCATAACAGTAGGCCGAGTCGTTACTTTGAGAGTATTCCAGCCATTTATGGGTGTTGTACCAGTCCTTGGAGAAGCACTGTCTCCTGTCCCCTTGATAGGTTCTAGGGAAGAGTTTCAGTTGTGGCTGCTTGGGCTGCTCTGCTCTTGACTGGGAGATATCTATGATGAAACAAGAGGCAAAATCAGTTATTCTGACATTAAAATAATAATAATGATAGTAATAATAATACTTAGCCCCTCTCCATAGTAATGATCAATTATAGCTATAATAATAGCCTATAGGCATTTCTATTCAGACTAATCAAACTGAACTACCAATAAACATGAATCAAAAAGCTTTAAGTGATTATGTCATGATTTGTAATTTAATGGAAACACACTATAAACATACATTTCTCCAGATGACGTTACTATCTGGCCTAGCCATCAATTTCATTATTAGGGCCACACAGTCATAAATCCACCTGTTGGTCCAGGAACAGGTCGAACACTGGTTTCCTGCCTCGCTTCTAACAGGTGCTGTAAACGGCACCATGTGGCATTTAAAAAGCACATGTCATGACACATACTTCCCCCTCTTCTTTTACTAAAGAAATGTATGACTTACTCACTCACTAGTAGTCTTCTCCGTCTTCTCTCGTCACTCCTTTTGAAATTGGTGACCGGTCACGTGCTGTCGCGCTCGCGCTGAGCCGTTACTGTCGGAGTGTGCAACAGCTGGCCGGGGGGGCTACTGTGAGTAATGGAAGGTCAAAAGCGGCTTCCTGGGCCTGGCTGTGCATTTGGCCCGAATGATTTGGGATGAAACACATAACTGACGATAGAATCCATGTGACTGGCGAGTGGGGCGGCCAGTGGTTTGGTTTGGTTTAGTTTAGTTTGATGCTTTGGGTTGTCCTTTGCTTTTGTTTCACACTATCAACACTTGCACACTCACACTTCTCACTCATGCACACCCTACACCACTGATTCTACACACTCCATAACTTCAAATCCTTTATGGTTGTTTAATTTGGTCTAATTTGGTTTAATTTGATTTAATAAAGAATTGTTTAAACAAATTTACATGGTGTAGACCCTTTTAATCAAGTTGCTGGTATTAAAGTTAGCAACACTTGTGCCACCCCTCGAGATTTTTTCTTTGCACGTTGCATGTCGCAGCCTTACTGGTGGGAGCATCCAGTCCGTCAACTCGTCCCTCTAAAACAGCAGGTTGCAGCACAGCGCCACTGTTTTAAGAGCGGCGAAGAAGAACTGTGCCAGAGCTTAACGGAGCTAACCAGTAAATAGATTAATAATTTAATAAATTATGTGGTATTGGATCGGTGCCTGGACTCCAGTAACAGTATCGGGGCCTGGACACCGATACCAATGCCAGCATTTTCGGCAGCATCAGAGCAATTTCCGATACTGGTATCGAATCGGAACAACTCTATCACATAGGCTACTTTTTGTCTACATATAAGCTACATGTTAAAACACACACACACACACACACCTGATATGCCTACTTGTTTGAAAACATTAATCAAGTCAGGTGATGTTACAAATGTACTTGTATTGTACACTTTTAGATATTCAGAATACATCATATTCACTTTGCCTTCTGTAACTGGCTTGCTGCTTTATTTCTAATGGCCACATGAGTATCAGTCACTATGTGCAGTGCCCATGTGGCAATCTGCGTGGCTGTGAAGTGAAGTGCCAAAAACTTCAGTTCCTCAAACGGCCACTCAAGGCTGGCTACAGAACAAGTCAATCTCCATATGTCAAGTCCCCATATTAAAGTGTATTAACTGTATAAACTCACCTTAAAGTTCTGCATCATTAACAGCATGGCCACTGTGTCTGAAAGGGCTACATGGGTGCCTGATATTGATAGGCGCCTAATTATCGCTTAGATAGCGGCATAGAAAAACGTTACCAGTGGAAACACTGGACCTTTTTTATTATAGGTTAAAGACACGAAAACCTCCCCAAGTTACAACTAGTGGTGTTAACACAATACACACCACCTTTTGAAGTCTCTGCTTGGTACATTGCAGAGTCAGCGATGCAAACCTCTCCCCCTAAAGCAGCAATAGGTGCTGGAGAGTGTATCAGTGATGGGCGGCAGCTTTTTGGCATTTTCCTTTTCAACTCTTGTAGTAATTTCAAGTAAGTGTTTAAACTGTGAAATAGTCATGTGCCTTTTTATTTAACCAAATCATCTATTCACATAATGCAGCTCAGAAGCCCTGGTTTTTGTAGTGTAGATACATGAGTGTTTTAGACACATTACATTGTCTGTTTTGCACACGTGGACAGTTGATTTAAGCAGTTGCTCAGGCTCTGTTTCTGTGCAGGGACCATAAACAAAGTGTTTGGCAGTGCTCTGCAGTCATTTGGTCAGAGTCTGGGGTCAAGAACTCCTGATTTATGATACAATACACAATAGAATAATATATATTTTGACATAAAAAAAAATTATAAAGATATACAGTATGTTTGTGCTCTGTACTGTATATAATAAAATAAATGTCAGAGACAGGAGAAGCAGCTGTGGCTGTCTGAAAGTCAAATCTTATCTAATAATATTTGCCTAAACAACCATGATTTAATCAAAGTGAAACTATGTCCAAAAGAAAACACACTGCAGTTTGTAAATTGTGCAATTCTATGACTACTGAGATGGTCTCATCCAACCCGACACCGTCACATCTAAGCCAAAGATTTGGCAAAAATTACCTACGTAGTAGTTACATAAGTTGGCTGGTCTGGTCTTGACTAGTCCTGACTTGATCTCACAATGCCTTGGTGCTTAAGTGTTTTTGACTACAAGACACTGAAACTCCATTTTAATTGAAAAACAGCTTATCAAATGTTACAACTGTTGTTGCTGTTTTTGGAAAATGACATGCCCATTCTGAATTTGAAGCCAGCAACATGTATGTATTCCCATTCTTAACTGATGTGGGATTTCTCCTGCTCAACAGTTCGGGGTCTCCTTTGTTGAATTTTACATTTCATAACGTACCAAGCGTTTATAAGAGATGACAAGTCAGGCAAGACTGCAGGCAGGCCAGTTTAGCACCTTACTATGCCATTTTAATACGTGCAGGATGTGGTTTGGCATTGTATTGCTAAAATAACAAGCAAGGCCGTCTCTGAAAAAGATATTGTCTACTTGGAAGCATTAATGGTGCCTTCACAATGTGCAAGTTACCCATCATGCCATGTGCCGTAATGCACCCCCATACCATCACGGATACTGGCTTCTGAACTGTGTGCTGATAACAAGCTGAGGGGTCCCTCTTCTCTTTATCCCAGAGGAGACAGCGTCCATGATTTCCAAACCGAATTTCAAATTTTGACACGTTTCTGGATCTGGTTTATATACAGTTTCCTCTTTGCATGGTCGACTTTCAGCTGTCATTTCTGGATGCAGCGATGAGCTGTGTACACACAGCCTCAGTCCTTTTTCATACAGAGACTTATGAATCTCTGAATCCTTTGATGATAACATGAACTGTACACACCCTAATGAGTATAAGCAGTTACAGAAAATAGATGGATGAACTGTAGACAATGAGATCCCCAGATTTGTTGCAATATTATGTTGAGAAACATTCGAGAAACATCATTCTTGAATGTTGCACTATTTGTCAGATCAGTCTTTCACAAAGTGGTGAACCCCTCTCCATGTTTACTTCACAAAGTCTCTCTGGAATGTTTACACTAAAGCACGTTTCTCTCCTGTTGTCAGTTAACCTCATTTATTGAGATGTTCCACCAGGAGTATCCTTTTAGCATTTCACAACTTTTCCAGTCTTTTGTTTTGTTGTTTTGTACACCGCGTCTCGCTCTAAGTCAGCTGGAATGGGCTCCAGCCTGCCTACCTACGATCCTAGTGAGGATAAGCGGTCACAGAAACTAGATGGACGGATACTTGGATTTTCCTATTGTGATATGTCCAATTTTCTTTGAACAAGGCCTACTAGAAAAATTGAGTGGTGGGATGTTAAGTAACAAAACACCCATGTGCAAGACAGTGAGCTTTTTCTAGTTGGGAAAGTTGTTGCCTTCGTTTTGACCAACTAGGGGGCACTTAAGTCAGTGTGGTCACAACAATGTAGGTGGTAATTGTAGATAAGAATTCCAGATTCCAGCTTTTCCAAAATTATTGTTATTAATGACTTTAGTAGTCTTACATGGAACATGATCCAAACTTTAAAGGAAGCCAGGGAGTTTGCTTACTTTGGTACAATAATGTGCATTGGTTGATGAAAGTGGTGACATCAGCGGCCAGCAGTGCAGCAGAACAGCTCTTAAGTGCAAAATGTGTCGGAGCTGATAGCTCTGACCTCAACTAGCAGCAAAGCCCAGATAAGACACAGCCAAGAAACCGGTCTAACTCTCTGTCTGTCTGCTACATGATAAACGTTTTGGGTGTGTAAAAACAGAAGTGTTTTCCCGTATCCTTAAACATGCTCTGACTTTCCTCTTTCATCACAGGTCAGAGTAGCATCCATGATGTTCCGACTCACCTGCTGAGAGCTTGCAAACACAACTTAATAACAATTTTTTTTTTGCTTTCTTTACTCTTACTTAAATCTGCACCTGCGTCTCTGCTGTGTCCCACATAGAATTCAGTACTCTGTCAAACATTAAACAACGGCTACAGTTAAAATTTACATACAATTTGCCTTCCAAGGTTTGTAACTCAGAGAGAAACCCATAGTGACCATGAACTGTATTTGATTCTAGTGGATCAAATGCGTTTGCTGGCATGGCTGTTGTTATTTCTGCTTTATATTTTTTTATTGTTCATTGTAACACAATGATGTTATTTGAATCGTAACTGTCATGGGTGTCTATGTTGAACTGGAGCCACTCTGATATTAAATCCTTGAGAAAAACTCTTGAATCTGAGTGTCGATTGGGTATGAGCCATATTATTGGATACTGATACTCTTATAATGGTCCCCCTTTTTTAACAAAGTGCTTAAAAAGTCCTTCAGGTTGAAACGCTCCACACAATAAATACTATTTTATGAGCAAAGTTTAGTTTATCAAGTCCTTCAAATAAAATTTCTCAGAATCAGAAATCATCTCTGTCTTTTCTCATATTCGGACTCATGATCTGCTCTCTCCTTTTTACTCGCCTTGATGAGCCTGTTGCTGAAAACTAAATATGTCAGGGTATGCAAGTGGAAATCAAATCCAGTTCTAGTGACTTTTATTATTTCTACTTTATAATAGTTTGTATTGTTCTTTGTTATACAATGATGTAGTTTAAATGGAAACTGTCACTGCGTGTCAACACTGAACTGGAGGCCAATCCTAAAAACTCATGAGTGCCAATTGGGGATGAGCCATAATGACTGTTAATGACACAGCCTCTAAATCTCTGAATCTTTTTTTTATACAAACTGCTGACTCCGCACTCCTTCTAACCAGCTGGTGGGAGCTGTAACAACTCTTGGGCTAATGGATTACTTTGTTATATATTTTCCAGTAATGTTTGTGCAGTTTGTTTATGTTGTTTGTGTTCATACCAGGGCACTTCCTCTTAATGGTTTTTGAGTCTTATCAGCTGATAATACCACCATTGTTTAGCTGTGCTACACCAGAAGATAGTGTGGGAGTAGGGTGTGTTACAGTAGGTCATTGTTGACTAGGGTGTAGCTTTAATAACCATACACTTTGTGAACGGTCACCACTGTACAGGATGGTGATGCATGGCAAATGCAAGGAAATGTGTCTTATTTATCATTAATTATCCACATAAAAGATAAACATAATATTATTATTAGAATTTATTTTTATTCTTCGGGATAGTACACCCATATTCTGTTTTCATTTTTCCTCTTCACTATGCAGCGCATCACATCAAAATTAGATCTCAAAGATGGCAGTCAACAACTACATTAACCTATCAAACCATTCATTGACCCCTCATGCCCTGTGAATGGGTGCATTGTCATCCTAAAAGAGTCCTCTCCCATCAGGATATAAATGTTGCATGATAGGGATAGGATAGAGGTGATGAACACATGCCAGTAAAAGCTTAACAGCCATCAGATCCCCTCTCTGTAGGGTTCAAACATTCAGGCCTGTACAGTTCTCTTTGTGTACGCCACACATGCACTCGCCCACTAGTTGAGAATAAAGATGACTCCTGTGGCCAGATCGCTTTTCTCCATCAGTGCTTATCACCACTGAACTCCAATATCTGCATTAGTATACTACATGTTCATGCACTGCAGCTGTTATTTTTAGCAGTACGATTATGATCACGACCTGTACTGACACTGACATTCTCAGTCACTTGCTCCACTGTTTTTCTTTACACACTAATGCACGAGTGTTGTGGTCTTGAAATGTGCCACACTTCTGACTGTACTGATGTCTTTCCTATAGATCAAAATTCAGATGTCACTGTTCCTGGAACACGAGCCGGATGAGACTGAAACTCCTGCTGCCTGTGCCCCAACAATGAACCCTGTTTTAAAGTCACACATCAGCAAGCAAGACCAATGGTCTGCTGAAACATATAATAGCCTGGCATATTTTAGTCATTTCAACTGCTGAGAGCAATCCAGAGCAGTCTGTATATTAAGCCAACTGCACTGCAGTCTTGTGACAGTGCTGTCCTGATAAGCAACCATAAACTTAATAAATGATAAGTTATGCTCGTTTCTTGTCAGCAGTTAATGTTTATGGGGTTACAAAAGCATCTCAAGCATTTGAACCAGCCACTGTTTCAAATAGCTGTGGTCTCATGTCATTTTGATACTTTGCTTTCTGATAGAAGCAGCTAACAGTAATTTAGAGAGTTGAATGCAAATAGGAGGGAACAGACCAGTATTGAACATCCTGTTTTGTTCAAGCTGTACTCCTGATCTTCTTCCAGATCCTCGAACTTCTTCTAAAGCACTTTATTCTACAAAACATTCTGTTTTTATTGAGACTTTTAGAAGCAAAGCTGCCTCAGTCAAGATACACAATGCACTGCAGATCATACATTTACAAGTACTTCTAAAGTTAACAGCACACAATTTCCTGTAAGGATTATGTTGTGGCCTGTTTCAAAGCTGCAGGCTGCAACTCGATACTGGACCAAATTCAAAACTTGTTGCATAGATTAATGTATTTGATCATGGCAGAATAGGGTCAAATAAAGTTGAAAAATACTGGAGCTGATGATTAATTGATAGTTTTATCACATCCATTAACTTCTGTAACATTTAATCATGAAGCCACTGTTTCCTGATAAATATTTGTGGAGGCAATGTCAGTCTTCTGATCAGCTGGCCTATGACTTTAGTCAATGCTGAAATACCTCCATGACTATTGGATGGATTGTCATGATAGTGATCCACTGACTTTCCCCTTTAGCGTCACTATGAGGTTGACATTTGTGCTATTGAATGAAATGTCCCTGCAACTATTGGATAGGTTACTTTAAAAACTGCTTTAGACAGTCATGTGAACTCATTCTTACCTGTGTCTTTTGCCTTTGTCCTTTGACAGGTTGATGTTTTAAGCAGCACATGGCCTGTATTCTAATGACAGACATGGACCCACCCAGTCCCAGAGCAGATCCCAATGGTCACCTTCCAGACCATGACCCAGCCGCTGGACTCAACCCCAAGCAGGACATGGATGCCCCGTGCCTCACTGTCCACCTTTACTACCAGGGGAAGGATGGAGGAGCCAATGGTTCAGAAAGTGTGCTCACGTTTCCACCTGGGGAATACGTAGCAGAGGAACTGTGCATCAGTGCAGCGAAGGCATGCAGTGAGTCACAAGAAGATTTCAGTTTTGATGTCTGCCCACACACACACACACACACAAAATACCGCTTTGTGTATTCATATGAAGTTTATTTAGGTGTTTACTTTAGGTTTTATATGGACTTTAAATATAGTGGTGTGATTAATTAAATTATTAATTATTAATAGGCGGTTCTGGTTGTTTCTGCAACATTGTGAAGTTCTGCTTTTGTTTGTGTTGCGTTGCTGAGAAACCACACTGACCCAAAAAGGTCAGACTAAACATACTGTTCTATTATCCTAGCTTATGTATTTGCCTTGTACATGTATCTGCTTACAAAGGAAATGTCTGGACTGTACTATAAATGGACATTGTGGAAAGCTTGTGTTAAAGTTTCATACATGCTGTCTTGCAATCTGACTAAAGTCTGAAGCAATGCATGAGAGTGATACTATGTAATCATAGAAAACGTCTCTCCTTGGTCAAAGTTAAACAAAAGTAAACATTCAACATCCAACAGTGTGGCTGGAGATGGTGGTGAATCAGGAAATGCATCCTTGAAGTTGTCCATTATGAGTGCTTCACTAACTATGATGGCCAAGACACACATGGGAAAAGTTTGATCGTTTACATTCCTCACCACGCTAAATTAGGGAATATCTTTTAAAAATATGTTCTGTCTCTGAGAGTCTCTGGACTCAAGAGTTCAGAGACCTGAAGAATTTATGCCAAGGATTGTGAAAGCAGTCGGCCCAGTACCGTATTAGGACATTTAGGACATCTCTCTTTTCGTTTAATTGGACTTTTTATCTGGAGCAAAGTTGATTCTGTCTTCGTTGACTTCAATATTAGACTTTTTTGGTTATGTCTTTGTTTGGATAATGACAGCTAAAGATAAACAGGAAACTAGGGACAGAGCGAGGGGTTGGCGTGCAGCAAAGGGCCAAGAGGTCGAAATTCAACCCAAGTCACTGTGTTATGGAGTCATTGGTCACCCCATTGAAAAATCCTTGGAGCCAATGCCCAGCTGTGCAGTTTAAAGCTCTGAACCATGGTAAAACCATGGTTGAACCTTGGTTTTGGTTAACAGGACCGGTTGACCAAAGTTTAAGAGCATTTAGTGTTTACTTTCATCTTCTTCAGTTCTACTATCAGGTGTGATCAGGATTAATTCCAGTGAAGATACAAGTCATCCTGATGAATCAGTGTCATAAGCAAAGAAGGCCAACTGTCACCTGCACCCCGTTCTGTGGAGATGGTATCATTCTGATAAAGTTTCCATCACGTCATGCAGGAAAAATCATGCTTGCATGTTCAGCATTCATACACAACTTTGCATGTGTGCAATTCTTTAGATTTTGTACATTTTTGTCTTTCCAACTTATTTCTTTTACGAGAATTTCTTAGATGCATTTCCTGCTCTCCGAGCTGTTCAGGCTGACTTTTGACTTTCTCTTTCTAGCAAACTAAAATCAGGAAGTTGTCGACTGTTGTGGCTGTTTTTCTCTCCCCCTTAGCTCTATCTACCTCTGACACACTCTCTTGCTTCATTCCCCTCTTGGGCAGATAAGAAACAGAGAGGTTCTCTCTCTCTGTCTGCCTCTCTCTCTCTCTCTCTCTGTCTCTCTCTCTCTCTCTCTCTCTCTCTCTCTCTCTCTCTCCTTCTCTTCTGCTTTTTCTGTATTTGCTTTTCTTTTTTTATCTTCAACTCCCTTTGTTTTCTTCTTTGCCTGTTTTGTAGACTTTGCTTCTACTAATCTGTCATCCATCCTCCTTCTTAACAGTTTAGTAATATTCATGTAAGGACTGTTCTTTGTGCTTTGTCTATCTGCTCAGCCTTAACACTCGACATTTTTACTTGCTTTTGTATCAGGATATAATAGAAGCAAGCTGTGCAAGGGTAGAAGAACCACCATGGTGAGATTTACTAAAGCAAGGGGATAGATAAGGATGGCACATCATCACCAAGATGAAGTCAAACATATCCAGCTTCCCAGCAGTCAGACCTAATATGGTTGGGCATTGATAGGATATTTTAGTCCTCACACAGTAAGTTCACAGCACAGTAACAAAATGTCTGCTCCTTATAGAGCAGAGAAGCCCAAACTGTTATATAGGTCATTGATATTAACAAACTGTATTATTAGGTGTTCTGTTATTTTGTCCAAATAAAATGGTATGAAGTATATTATTAATCTGTATAACACAGAATGCAATGATTTACACATTTACTAAGAGTTTTATTATTTTTTGATAATTTAATATATAATACAAGGTGTGACTTTCTTATAGATCAAACTTTTCAGTACCCTGGCTTCACTTCCCCTGTTGTGGTTGAGCAGACTTCCTCTTACGCACCCTCATACTATTGCTTCACTCTTGTGAGTGCTTCCTGTAGCGTGATGACATTTTCTGTCTCCTAATGACCCACTTGGCATGCACTGGTAAAACACCTTATTACTAAGAGTCGTGGGAATAGAAACAAAAACACAGACGTGGGTGACATTTGGTGAATTTAAATTCTGCTGAACCAGATGAAGTGGTAAAAGTCACCATTACTTAGATTAATAACCTCTGTGCATCATCAGTCCTCTTAACTCTTGAAGATTTCAAACAAACTGACAAAAACTGCTTTATGCTGGGAACCAGTGCCAAGTTAGTTTGTTATCATGATTCCTTTTTTAGAACACAGTTTGTAGTCTACAGTGCTACCACAACACAAACCATGTGGATGCCTAAAATTGCCCAACTGTTCATCTTTGCTCTCATATTAGTTAGAAATGTGTGCTGTTAAAGCTCTAAAAAGTTCTTCTTTATTCCACGCTCGAGTGTCAAAAATGGTGAGTTGGCTTCCTCAAATTGAATTGTGGGTATAATAATGTAACAAAGTGAATCTGACCAAAGAGAAAACCTCATTATAGAAGCAAATTAAGTCCATCCACCAATAAACTACATTTTTAAGTGACTTTTAGTGCGCCTGACATGTTTTCTTTCTCTTTCTAGGCATTAGTCCAGTGTACTGCAACTTGTTTGGCCTGATGAGGGAAAGTGACCGGATATGGTTCCCTCCTAATCACATCTTTAAACTGAACCAGCCAGCCAGTGAGAGCCTGCACTTCAGAATCAGGTAGATCTTTTTTACCTTCACTTGATCTGATTTAGACTTCACATTTGTTGTTTTATGCTTGGATTTCTTTTCTTATTGAATCATCTTTGGTCTGCTTTTTCTGTACAGATACTATTTTCCTGGCTGGCACAACAGCAGCAGTTCGTTGTATGCCTATCGCTATGGCATGTCCAAGGGGATGGAGAGCCCTGTGATGGATGACTGTGTCATGGCATACCAATTTTTTCAGGTTAGTCTTTGTAACTTACACTTCATATCGACATTAGGAAGCACAAATGAGGAACAAGGCTATGTGTGTGTCTGCACACATATGTGCATGTGTTTGAAATAGTTTCTGCTTTTTTTTTTTTTTCTTTCCCACAAGCTTGTGTGAACTTGATAGATTGAGCGCCGTTCAGCTTGTTTTCATCTCCATTGTCGAAGTCACAACACATGCTGTGTTGTTTGACCTATTAAATGTTTGTGACATAGACGCCTGCTCTTTGAGCTCAACTTGTAAAGTCCCAGCAACTGAACCAGTCATGAGTTGAAAAAGTAACATATATTTTCATGTTTCTAAAGAGCTCATAATCTGTCTGATTACTGTTAATATGGTTGATGATCTATAGATTCAGGATTTAATACATTTGAAAAGGTGGATCTGAGAGCCAAAAATACTTGTAACCAAATCCAAAACACTGTGTTTGTTTCTATGCAATGACTCACATTTTAATTTAGGTTTATGCTGATACAGTATATTTAAAGCAGTGTTCAGACATGTGAGTTAAGTAAAATGTGCTCTTGGTAAGACATCTGGTATCTGTTCACACTCCTCCCTCATCCAACCTTTTCGATTATTACATCTTATTCTCCCTCCAGTGGCGGAGCGACTTTCTGAACGGCTGGGTTCGTATTCCAGTGAGCCACGAGGCCCAGGAGGAGTGTCTAGGCATGGCTGTGCTGGATATGATGAGGCTCGCCAAAGAGAGCGGTCAGTCACCTGTGAGCATCTGCAATGATTACAGGTAGGATTCGCTGCCACGAGGTGACGAGATGAGGAAGATTAAACATTTAAGACGATTTTAGTCTCGTGCACATGCTGCACACTCTCACCTGAATAATCTCTGTTATGATGGGTGCATGTAGTACAGCTCGGGCATAATGATTTCCCTCGGGACACAGGAAGCATTGAGATAGTTCCATTATGCGTATGCATGCAGCTGGATGAATTATATCTGTGTGTGATCTTTACAATACTTAGCACTGAGTCCGTACTTGAAATGTTAATTCTCCTATAATTTCATTTGTGTTATTTTTTGTTTTACCTTTCTTTACATTCCATTTTTGATGACTATTGATTGATTCTCCTGAAGTGAACACAGCACGCCCACTGAATGAACTGGGATGCACCCCATTTCCTCTTTCACCTGCCCCTCCCTTATCTCTTTGTCTTTCCTGTTCATTAATTTTAATTCCCTTCCTTTTTTGTTATTCTCACCTCTACCTTTTTTTTTTTTTTTTTTTAACAGCTACAAGTCCTTCCTGCCAAGATGCATGCGTAGCCGCATTCAGGAGTACAACATGTTGACTCGGAAGAGGATCCGCTACCGCTTCAGAAAATTCATCCAACAGTTCAGCGAGTGCAAGGCCACGGTGTGTAACCTCAAGCTGAAATACCTGATGAGTCTGGAGATGCTGCTGCCCTCCCTCTTCTCAGAGCGCTTCTCTCCACGCGAGGTTACCATCGTTGTCATGGGCAACAAGGGCATCCTGTGGTCAAAAGGGAAAGAGGAGGAAGGAGGAGAGGAGGTGAGGACCAGGAGAGAGGTTCATGTTGCCGTGGTAACGCATTTGTACGCCAGTCTGCCACAGTTGTGACTCGGTCACGGCTGTTTCATTACCAATAGATGGAGCTCCAGCAGTTGGTTAAAATTGCCGGTAACGACAAGAGTGCATGTGTGCACATGTTGCATCTATAAATGTAAAACACTGTCTTGTACTGTTTTTGCATCACCAGGAGCTCCAGACATACTGTGACTTCCCAGAGATGATTGACATCAGCATCAAACAGTCCAATAAGGAAGGCTCTGCAGAGAGTCGCATAGTCACCCTCACCAAACAGGACAATCAGATCCTGGTATAGTACACACTTTTTAATTTTGTATTAATTTGTTACACTAAAATTCATGGATATATGGATTGAATGCTTATTGTTTACATTAATTAAAGTCAAAAATAAGTGCTGAATGATTTATTCTTGTCCTTGTCTTTGTTTTTTTTTGGCTCAAAGATGCTGTAACTTACAAATTCTAATATAATTATAAAACTACTCTATTCATCTATATGATATTATATAATGTTCTGGTGTACACAGTTATAGCTGACTGTATCATATTATTTTTACATGCACTATACTTTGCTGACTTTGCTGCTACAGCACAAATATAAATACTGTTTTATTTTGTTTGAGACAGTAGTAGTTCAAGTACAACACCAGTTGTGGGTACTGTTTTGTGTGTGCCGCTTTGTAGTTTCTCTCGTGTTCTATTCTTGCCTTTCCTTTATTATTTTATCTCATCTCTGTGCATCTTCCTGACCACAAAGGAACTGGAGTTTGACCTGCTCTCTGAGGCTCTGTCGTTCGTGTCATTAGTCGACGGCTACTACAGACTGGTCGCAGACGCCCATCATTACTTGTGTAAAGAGGTGGCTCCGCCAAGACTTCTGGAGTGCATTCAGAGCTACTGCCATGGCCCTGTGTCGTGAGTATCGCAAATATGCAAAGATAAAGCACGTCACACGTGTACTGTTGCACCCACAACCACAGAGCCATTCTCTCACACACACACAAACAGAAAGACACATCCTGTCTTTTTGATCACAGGATGGAGTTTACAATTGGTAAACTGCGTCGCTCTGGTAACCACCAAGGCTTGTACATCCTCCGCTGCAGCCCCAGGGACTACGACAAATACTTCATGTCCTTTGTGGTGGGGGTAAGCTCTTAATTTTGGGCCTTGACCAATGTGAAGCACACCCGCACACGTTAATACGTGTCTGCGAATAATACTGTCATATTCAGAGCAGCTGAACTATAATCTTTTGTCTTTTGATCTTCAGTGTGAACCTATGGTGGACTATAAGCACTGTCAGATCATGAAGACGGAGGCAGGACAGTACATCTTGAGTGGTGCTAAGAGGAGCTTCGGCTCACTCAGGGAACTTCTGCACTGCTACCAAAAGGAGGCGCTCCGCACTGATGGATACACATTCCAGCTGACCAGATGCTGTCCACCCACCCCGAAAGGTGAACATTCACATACAAAAACAGATGAATCTGTACACCAACACACATACAGTATTAATACAGGTAAAGTAGCACATAAATATATACAGTATATATTCTGTAAGCAAAACTCCTCGTTCAATATTCCATATTAAGGCAGCCAACAACCTCTTGTTTGAAGCTCTACAAAATTGCTCACAGGTACTTTTGACTTTTTGACACTGTTATCTTGTTAAATTTTAATTCCCAGACGTCCTAAACCTGTGCTGCAGCTGATTATTTTCAAATCTCTGCTTCATATCAAACACTTCATTTTTCTTCCGAGTCCTGTTAGACTTAGCCAATGAAGAAGACAAACTCTCAGTTCTTTAAAGTTTACCACTGACCTTCAGTGTTTTTATTGGCAGGCTGGATTTAGTTACAGCATAGACCAGTCACTTATGATTGGTAGCCTCAAAGATAGGGCCCAGCAGTTGAGCACATGGAAGCTTTCAATATGCTGCTTGCTGAATCTGTTGTTCGTTTGTTCCTGTATCACCTTTTCAACCATTAACATAACGAGCTAGGCACCATGTCAGCTGAAGTAAAGCCAGCTGTAAGGACAATTGTGGGAAATGTTTAGGTACTGATACAAATCTGTAGTTTTTTTTAAAAACTTGCACTACATTGTAATGTATGTATGTTTATATTGGACTTCAGTAGAATTAGATTTTTACTTAACATGATATCACTGTGGGAATTGGATAGAGTTGCTAATGATTCCAGAATTATTTCACCAAGTCTGTCTCTTATGTCCAAACAAATCTAGCTGTCTGATAGTCAATCAGTAGCTGTTTTATTTCTTCTCAAATTCGCCATTTTAACATCATCACACGTTAAAAAGCAAGTCCAAATCCCTGCCAACCTTTGCCTTTCCTCAGATAAATCCAACCTGCTGGTGTGTAGAAATAATCAAGGGGCAGAGGTTCAGGCGTCTCCCTCTCTTCACAAGCACATCAGCCAGATGGTGTTCCACAAGATCCGAAAAGAGGACCTCGTCATCGTGAGTACCCTCTCATTTGAGCTCTTAGTTCGCTTTTCCTCTCAACTGAAAGACATTCATAACTAGGACATTTCTTAGTAGGTTGTATTAGTCTGCAGGATTAGATGCACTGTTTCTTTGCAAAAGCTTGCAACAGTATCAAAAAGGCCTTTGTATGCAATTTACTGCCCTGAATAGACACGTTGTGGCGTGGCCAAAGTCTTACAACCATGAACGTAGAGGCACAACATACTGATGACTTCTGCAAGGTCAGTGAGGTCGCTACAGTTAAGAAAAAGACTTCCTCAATTGATCCACCTTTTGGAGCTCAGCATCAATAGCAGTCCCTGTGGACGTATCTGTTGCGTGTGACAGTGTGTGACTGAGCCTGAATCACCTCAGTCACCTGACTGATTGTTTTCTGCCTCACCATGTTCCCTTTTATTTGAGCAACGGAAGTTTTGTACAACAGGTCTGTCACAGGAAAACCACAGAAGCCGTTCCACTAATCAGAGCGCTCGAGGGGGTTTCTGTATTGTGATATGGTCCTCTCACTCATCCCTCAGCAGAGTCAGCACAGTGGTTTTTTTTTTGTTTGTTTTGTTTTTTTCTTTAACTTCCTGTTTAAAACTTCAGCTCAGTTGTACATTCATTTAAAGGTTACAGTCCCAGTCAACACATCTTCTTATCTCATGTTTCCTTTTTTGTTATGATTTTCTGTATTCTAGATTACAGAAGACTATGATATAACACACCTGGAATTGTGTAGTAAACAAAAGGGCAAAGGGGTTGCAGTCAGAACCTACATGACTAAATCCTACACACTGGTCTGGTGTGCTTCTTTTGGTACTGCATGAAATAATGCCTAGAGTTTTGATGCATGTCCATGTGTGATTTTTATTTCTCCCATTATGCGTTATATTAAGCGTGGCACGGTGGTGCATTGATTAGCAATATCGCCTCACAGCAAGAAGGTTCCTGGTTTGAACCTTGGCTGGAGTTTGCATGTTCTTTCACTGTCTGCGTGGGTTCTCTCCGGGTACTCTGGCTTCCTCCCACAGTCCAAAGACATGCCTGTAGGTTTGAATGGTTGCTTGTCTCTATGTGCCCTGTGATAAGCTGGCGACTTATCCAGGGTGTACCCCGTCTCTGGCCCAATGTCAGCTGGGAAAGGCTCCAGCCGCCTGTGACCCTGATGAGAATAAGTGGTTACAGATGATGGATGGATGTTTTGTTTTTTAAAAGGAAGAGGGGTGAGGTTCCAGTAACTTCAAAGACTATTGTCTTTATGAGAGAAAGTAGTGAGAATGCGTTGATGTTTTGAAGATAACAATGAAACTTTTGTGTTTTAGAATGAGAGTCTGGGCCAAGGAACTTTCACCAAGATCTTCCGTGGTGTGAAAAAAGAGCTGCGAGACTATGGAGAAATACACCAAATAGACGTCATTATCAAGATCCTGGACAAGGCTCACCGCAGCTATTCAGAGGTTGGCTTTCCTGACTGACTGACTGCCTGACTGACTGCGAATCTGATTAACATTTTGTTTTAGATGAAAAGTTAAAAGGATCTCTTTTCTCGTTTTCTCCCTCTTAGTCATTTTTTGAAGCAGCCAGTATGATGAGCCAGCTCTCCTACAAGCACCTTCTGTTCAACTATGGCGTGTGTGTTTGTGGCAATGAGAGTAAGTCTACAACACACACACACCACACACCACACAAACGTACACACTACTGGGACTGGAGAAAGTGAGGAAGGAACGGTTATCCCCACCACCTGCAGCATATAAAGAGAAAGGAATCCTGAATCCGTGAGACAGAGCTTTCACTCTGCAGTTTGCAGCGTTGACATCAGTTGACTGAGGCAATCAAACACACAGGAAATAAGGTTTCTGACCCACTGACCTGCCCCATACTGCCCCCTGACCCTTCCACTCTGACTGGATTAAACCTTCGGGATCAATAAGTCACTAATGGGCCACTGCAGACTTGATCTTTACTCTACCTCAAACTGCCCACACACATCAGAGCAGTTTGTCTGTGGAAACCATTCACATTTCTGAGTGCAGGAAAAGAGCGGGGAGGAAAGAAAACGAAAGATCATAGTAAAGGAATGAAAATGTATGTGTCAGGCTGTTCCAATCTTTATATAAATCAGGCATATGTTGCACTAGCAGTCAACTTCTCAGTTCATATTTTATGAGCAGAGTTCTCATGTCGGACAATAAAAAAATAAAAAAATGCATATTGCAAAATACAGATGGAGAAATTCACGGGTGGGGAAAGTTGTTAAGATCATCTCTCTATAACTGCTGTCAAAGTGTCTTTGAGGAAAGCACAGTAAATACAGTAAAACTGTCTGTGTTTTGATAGAAAGTTTCATATATGTTTTATATATGGACAGTACTGACTAATAAATTGATCTCCCTCTCGTCTCCTGGTCAGACATGATGGTGCAGGAGCACGCTAAATTTGGTTCACTCGACACTTACCTGAAAAAGAAAAAAAGCTGTGTTAACATCACCTGGAAGCTGGAAGTGGCCAAGCAGCTATCCTGGGCTATGCACTACCTGGTAAGACACAATTCAGTCTGCCTCGTACAGATTTTCTAGTTTCTTATCTGTAGACGCATCCTGACATTTAAGATGAACAGAAATAACTTGTAAATAATATGTGAATAAAACTAGATGAGTGTTTTAACCTTTCATCCTGCGACATATTTAGTCATTTATGTTGTCCCTGTCATATCTGCACACAGGAGGATAAGAACCTCATTCATGGAAACGTTTGTGCCAAGAATGTTCTTCTGATCAGAGAAGAGGATCGGACCACAGGCAGCCTGCCCTTCATTAAACTCAGTGACCCAGGCATTAGCATCACCGTGCTGCCCAAAGAAGGTGAGACACGCGTCTGCATGTTGTGTCCTGTTGTGAGAAGACTTGTGCATCACACCTCTATCAATATACAGCAGTATACCATCTCTTCCATTCATGTATCCTCTTCTTTCTGTCCATCAGTTCTGGTGGAGCGTATACCATGGGTGCCACCCGAGTGCATTGAAAACCCCCAAAACCTGAGTTTAGCCACAGACAAGTGGGGCTTTGGGACCACCCTGTGGGAGATCTGCAGTGGGGGAGACAAACCACTCAGCACCCTGGACTGCTCCAAGGTCACAAAAAACTATAGGATGAGCTGAGAGTTCTGACTTACAGAGAATTATCAGTTTTAAAAGAATTGTTTGAATGTTGAATTAGGAGTTGGCGCTGGTTGCCTGGCCTCACTATCTTCAGGAATTCACTGCCGCTGGCAAGAAATTGTTTCATACTTTGGCTTTGGCACAACAAACAAGCTAGCACGTGTATTACAGAGCCTTAAAGGTGCTGCTTGGCAGCAGCTGTCACGTAACCATTTCCCCCGTTTACAGTCATTATGCTAAACTAAGCTAACCATCGGCTGGCTGTAACTTCATATTTAACGTACAGACATGAGCGTGAGGAGGACAGGAGGTTATTTTAAACATATTCTGTTGATTATTTTGACCATCTTCCGCTCAGGTCCTAACTTTTTCTCTTTTCTTCTGCAGAAGAACTTGTTCTACGAGGACCGACACCAGCTGCCGGCTCCTAAATGGACAGAGTTGGCCAGTCTGATCAACAGCTGTATGGATTACGAGCCCTCACACCGACCCTCCTTCAGAGCAGTTATCAGAGATCTCAACAGCCTCTTCACACCAGGTAGGGGGGAAAAAAGATATACAAACATGCAACAGGTCGAGATGACTTCTACACGTCAGTATTTTGTATAAAATGCACCTCGCTGTGTTTGCAGACTATGAACTGCTGGTGGAGAGCGATATGGTGCCCAACAGGAGCAGAGAAATTGGCTTCCCGTGGGCCTCCGAGAGCCACGAGCCCGCCCAGTTTGAGGAGAGGCATCTCATCTTTCTCAAGCAGCTGGGCAAAGTGAGACCTTCACTCGTTTATTCCCTTTGTGCATGTTTTAATAACTTAAACTAACTAAATCTCCTTCTGACCCCACGCTGCAGGGCAACTTTGGTAGTGTGGAGATGTGCAGGTACGACCCCCTGCAGGACAGCACAGGTGAGGTGGTGGCCGTGAAGAAACTACAGCACAGCACGGCCGAGCACCTCAGAGACTTTGAGCGGGAAATCGAGATCCTCAAATCCCTCCAACATGAAAACATTGTCAAATACAAAGGAGTCTGCTATAGTGCAGGTAATAATATATGTGAACACCTGACCTGCTGTATTATTAATGATGATAAAATAATATGAAACATTTACAAACCAACAGTAGATCACAAAAAGATAATTAAATATGTTTTCTGATATTAGCATAAAAGTATCTCTTCTCTTTGTCGCCCTATTTTAATAAAGCACATTATTTACCTGATTAATCTCGATTTGTCGAGATCTAGAAGAGGTTCAGTGTTTTTCTTCACCCGAGCGTCAGCGCTAACGTTGCTGACCCGCTTGTCCAGCCTACAACTGTTTCTTAATTTGATATTACCACCCAGGCAGATTTTGTTATACATAATAATGTCCTTACAGTGCCACATTTACTGCCTTAGGCATCAATGACCGTTTCCATGAAAGGAATAAATCTAGATTTCCTCAGAGACCTCCACTCCTCTTCCCACACATCATGTATTACCCCTTAAGTATCGCACTTACTTCTTCCTTTCCGCAGGACGGAAGAACCTACGGCTGATAATGGAATATCTCCCCTTCGGCAGTTTGAGAGATTATCTCATAAAACACAAAGACCACTTTGATTCCAAGAAACTGCTGCTCTACGCATCACAGATTTGCAAGGTAATGCAGTGCCACACGAGGTGCAGATGCTCAGTGAATATCGGCGCACTGAACAGCTGAAACATTTAGAGTTGCAGTCTAAGTTCAAGGTTCAGATCTAGCATGGGAACTTTTGTCTTTCCCATCCCTCCTTAATTTTGTGGATGACTGGATTCGATTAAATTCACTCTATTAAAGCCACAGCAAACCCACAACAGCCTTCTAACTACGTCATTTAAGGTCTTCTTTAAGGTCTTACTCACTGTTTAACTTATGTGTCGGTACTCATGAAGGAGCTGTCAATCAAAACTGATCTATACAGTCAAGAGAAATGTCTAAACAGTGAAATGAGCTGTTTTCTAACAGTCATGAACGTTTATTTTAACTCGTATATTTGTGGATGGTTAATGAGACGTTTAAATTTGATATCAAATGACCATTTTTACTATTTCAAGCCACATTTGCACAGGCGTTAAGGAAATCACAAGAAGGTCTGTCATTTCAGGACTGATTCACGAAGCTCGGCAGGTTGGCAGTATATTTATCAATGTCTTACATTCTGAATGAGAGCTAGATACAAATAGGAAGAATCTTTGACATATGTTGCTGCTGTTAATGTTCTGGTATTATATGTTTGATAATCATATGCTTGTGTATTGTGTAAATAAACATGCATACAGAGGCTCAAGGTAACGATTTGGACACACATTCATCTATTATTTATGTGGTTTAATGTATTATATTCTTCCTTACTAAACCATTTTTCTGTCTGTGTGTGACTATATTCATACTTCAGGGTATGGACTACCTCGCCATTAAACGATACATCCACAGAGACCTGGCCACTCGAAACATCCTGGTGGAGAGCGAGATGAGGGTGAAAATCGGTGACTTTGGCCTGACCAAGGTGCTGCCGCAGGACAAAGAGTACTACACTGTCAGAGAGCCCGGGGAAAGCCCCATCTTTTGGTGAGGAACACATACTGCGTGTGTTTATTAGCTGTTCAAGCAGTATTTTCACATTTCGTGGGTTGAGCGTTGAATGTTTTTGACTAGCTTTTCTACAGCTGTGGTAAGTATTGCAACATGTTTTGATTGATCTTTAAACACGGCTTTAAACGGTGAAATATCATGTGATTCACACAGGAAGACAAACATGCTTGTCTGACTAATGTGTTGACTGTTTAAAGATCATTACTTACGTGCGTTATGTATTGTAGATATAACGTGTGGTGGTATTTTCTAGGTATGCTCCAGAATCGCTGACAGAGAGCAAGTTCTCCGTGGCGTCAGATGTTTGGAGTTTTGGTGTTGTCCTCTATGAACTCTTCACTTATAGCGACAAGAACTGCAGTCCACCAGCAGTACGGCACTTTTTTTTTCTTTTTTTTTGCTCAACATAATTTGACTTTTCTGTTATGTAACCATTCTGCCTTTAATTTGATTTAATGACTCTTGATAAACTAACTTGAGCCATAAAGCTGTATAATTAAGTTAAAGAAATCAGTTGATTGGGCACTCAAAAACAGGAAACACTTCTCATCCTGTTTTTTTTTTTTTTTTTCTGTTCTAGGTGTTTATGGACAAGATGGGAAATGAAAAGCAAGGCCAGATGATTGTCTACCACCTCATAGACCTGCTGAAACAGGGATACAGGTTGCCTGCTCCTGCTAACTGTCCAAAGGAGGTCAGTAACTCTGTGCAAACTAGAAATGACTGCAAAAAAAGTCTCTTTGTTCATGGTTAATGCAGATTCAGTCATTCACTTTATGGAGTAGTTGACTCCATTATGTAATGAAAAGGTCAAATACATTTTTAAAATTCATCATCATAAACTGTAGGCTACAATAAATATAACAAAAGAATTCATGAAAACATTTAAATATTTAAATTATCGTAGAACTACATTAAGTAAAAGTCGAAAGTTCGTTTTAGAAAATGGCGTGTTGTTTTAGAAACAGAGCTTTGTCTCTCTCACTATCACACACACTCGCATTATCTCTCCCCAGTTCTCCGCATTGTCAAAACTTCTGTCATTCTTTCTTGCTCCAGTTCATGTTTCCAGATCCATCTATCTCACTTAATACCAATCAAATATAGCGAGCTCTATCATGTGATGAAGCATCCTACTCATCAAAAGACTTCTAAACAGTGCCTGTTACTAGGCAACCAAGTGTAACGTGACTGTTGGGTAAAAATGACCTTTTGGCAGAGGTGTAAATGATGATTTTTTTTCTTTTTATTCCACACCCCTTATGAAGAGGGTTAAAATGACCTCTTGGTGGTACTAGTGTTAAACAAACTATGGTTTTATCTCATGAGTTCACAATGCAGATTTCTTTTGTTGCAAGAAAGGCTGACCAAGAGCAAACACTGATAAATTGTTCTTAGCCTTGAATGTCTTATCATTAAATAAAGAACCCAGTCATTGCAAAAATATATGCGGCTGGTTCCATGACTGTAAAACAAGCTTAGTTATAAAAGTCGGATGAAATAATTGTACCTGTTTGATTTCGTTTTTTTCTGTGTTCCTTCAGATTCACAAGGTCATGACAGAGTGCTGGAGCAGTGAGCCGAAACTGCGTCCTACTTTCAAGACATTAATCCACAGCGTGGAGACTGTACGTGACATCATGGACAGATGAAGGGCATCGATCCCTGAACCTTTGACCTTTAGGTGCTGACCAGAGGAAGTCAGCCCTCACACAGATCTTAACAGAACAATGAATGTCTTTGTGACGTCTGTGTTTACTGCAGCGAGGCAGTCACTAGTCTCAAGTATACTTGGTTCCTTCTCTCTCGGTGCTCTGCATCTGTCAGCCTAATTAACGTGATGACAAAGAGCAGTTCACTCACTTCTTTCAACGGCCACAGGAAGTACCAATGATCTGATTAGTTAGTACACTACATCTGACTCAGACATCAAGCAAGAGATTATTTTCTGATGCCTTTAAGGACATTGCATTATGGGATAAATTATTTTCTTTGTGTTACTTCTACGTCGTGTTTTTACAAATTTCATTTGACGATGGACTGGATTCCAAAACTTTCTCTACTTAAAGTAACGCGGGTTGAATGTTGAAGCCTTAAAGTCAGTATCGGTGCCAAAAATATACAAAAACTGCTTTTTTTAATAAAACGCTTAGTTCTCTGATTTTGTACTTTTATTGTTGTAAAATGAGCAGCAGCTTATTTTGTTAATCCAAAGAGGCCACTGGTTTCTCAACAGACTCTTAGCCGTCTGGTTGCACACCTGAACTACAATGCACTGCTTGTATATAGCCAAACTTTTCAGGGCTGAAACTGAGCAGGATTCCCCTGCTGGACATCCAGACGTACTTTAACTTCAGTCTCCGTCACAAGGGGACCATGAACATATCTGTGGGTGGTTCCTGCAGTCACAGTGAACTTGTGTTTTTATCTGTTCGTTGCACATCGTGGATGAATGTGTTTTTCTGAGCTGATAAAGCGACGAGAAGCGACGTCCTGTTTTGACTGTTTGCTATCTACTACACGATGTTTCCACACAGTTGATGTCAGACTTTGTCCGTTTACATCATTTCATGCAATGTGGAAACAATGAAAATACATTCACAGCAATAACTGCTCACCTGAGAAATGGGTACCTAATAGTGTCATATCAAACTCATACAGTGTCATTCTTGTTTTTGTATGATGTCTGCTTGTAGATCCCTAATGTGAAAAGTTCAATGGTTTTTACTGAAAGTGAAGAAAACATAATGAAGCGAGATGCTTTTATTTTCTGCAGATGTTGCAACATGTTTTATTTAAAACATATCACTGCTGCCAAGGAGGTCTTTTTTTAGTGCTGTTTGATTGTGATCAAATTTTTTTTTTTACTCATTAATGTTACAAAATAAGTCAGTTGTAACACCGGTGTCTAAACATACACCAAACCTTAGAGCATCTCAAACATCACTGTAGAAACAAAACACCTTGGTGGAGGCCTGCGCTCTCAGAGTTCCCTTTTAGTTTACTTTTGTTCATGCCATTTTCCATTTAAAAATATACATGTATGTGTGAAATATGCCTATGTATTATGATGTGCATTACTTTGTCAGCCACGTATGTACGAGTGGCAACAAGGGGATTTTTTTTGGTCTTTATTTTTAAGTTTAAAACTTTGTTACAGACTGAAAGAGGCAGGGATCTCTGATTTCGTGAAGCAAACACCTCTCCAAGGTTGTTTCACATGCCACACAAACACAAAATGTCAAAGCACGGATGTCCTCTCACATCGCTGAAGATGAGTCACTGTAAAGAGTTTTCTCACTTACAAGCTCTCACGCCCAAAACCTCTAGGCAGTATTTACACTGAGGATCTGGCCTGACTGGATATTTTAAGTGTCTGTTGTGAGTTTGATGTTTCAGCCTCACACGTTCAACTTTTTTTATTTTATTTTTTATATTTATTTTAATTTACAACTTTTATTGTGATATACATGCTTTGGTGTATAAGACCAAATTTGTTTATTTTGTGAATTATGTATAATTTTTATCCAAAGATTTTCAGAAAAAAAAAGTGTTTCACTCGATTAAACTGGTTCTTCTGTTTATTTCAGGCTTTTTTTTTAAATGTGTTGCAGTGTGAATGACATCGAGGCTTGTTTTGTCATCTGCGGATACTTTTTTTTTAATACATTTGTGTAGATAATGTAAATATCGAAATACAGAAATGTGGTATATTTCAGGCATGTACATACTTTTATTAAACAAAACCCCACTGTAGTAATATGGACGTGAAAGTTGTATTTTTTTTTTTATCTAAATGTGGCTTCAAGTCATCTTCTTTTAGGTCTTTGAAACGATGCATTTGATTCATACATCAAATGATTTATAAATGTTATTGTGTGGTATAGTGCAGGGGGTTAAATGTATGTTTTAGCTGCATCAGAAAGGGTTAAAAGAAAAACATCTTTCACTGTAATGTCCTCAGGGTGTGGACACAAAATGTTAAGGCAGGCGTAATGTTGTGAACACAAGGCAGGCAATAAGTTCACAGCAGCCTAAATGACATTAATGTGTGATATTGGCCTGTGCTAGTTAAGTCAGATAGTCTGCAGGCCAGAATATGGACCCTACTTATTGCTCCAATTCCTTTTCAACGCATAGAGACGAGATGATACCGCCCAACATTTCATATTAATACAGTATTTAAAATTTATTCTCAGTAATGCTGAAAGGATGACATACAGTACATGATTTTTATTATAATTTTTTTAAACAAAACAAGTGAAGAGAATAAATAAAACATGACAGAGAGACATGAAGTTGGTATGATGTGATGAGTCTTGCTCGCTTGCTCTCCTTCACATTTTACCTCCCACGTTTTTCCACAACTGTACACTGTCTATTACCGCCCATCACAACATCTTTATGTCACAACCCCTCCGCCATCACCCGTCCTTCCTCCTCTGCCCTCAACACAAACGACCAATGTCATTTTTGGTACAGCCCTGGTTACAGCACTTCCCCGCCACACCCAGAGAAAAGTTCCTCTTCTTCTTGCTTGGTGCGGGCCAGTCAGATGCAGCCGGGTCTTGCTCGTGCAAAACTGCTGTTGGCTGAGACTCCTCCAGCGGGACCGGGTCACTCAGCGTCTGCTGTTGCCCGTAAAGACCCAGGAGGTCTGCCAGGGAGTAAGAGGAGGGGATGCGGAGAGGAGAGGGATTATCTGTGAGCTCTGCGGTAGGTTGCCAGGAGTGCTGATTGTCCTCCACTGTAACATCACTGAAGGAACTCCACTGGAAGGGATCTGGAGACAGAAAAAGACACATAATAAACCTCAAGAACAACCAGGAGTTAAATATGAAGCTTAACTGTGTATCATATTCAGTTTTAGTCGCACTGAGGTCAGAATATGTTTTTTAGTGCTTTTTAGGAGGACTAACAACAAAAGAAATGCTAATCACTCACTCAAACATTTTGGATTCATTACGACCAAAATGAAGCTCTGTCAATCAGCTGTCTGGCTTAAATAGTTGCCTGATTAAAGCTCTGTGGCAGCCTAACCTTTTCATGTTTTCATCCAAACATCTTTTAAAGTTGCTATGTAGTGATTTACAAGTGAAGAAAAACAATCAATTACAGCTCCTTCTCTTCAATCATCTTTAGCCTCACTGAGAAATCAATTCCTTACACCGCATTTTGGCTACATGAGAATATATCTGAGGACGTTTGATGGTAAAAAAAAAAAAAAAAAGGGAAAGAAAGTAGATATACAGAATTATTATGCACAAATTAAGCAGTTAATTAAAGCTCAGTGACTCACCCAAGTCGCCCTCTGTGGATCGTCTCCACCGGGAGCCACCACAGGTGAAAATGACTGCTCTGATGAACTCTCTCCCGCACAGCTTCACTCCGTAGTCCCTCGGTATGATCAGTCTGCTCATCAGATCAGCCTGCACACAGTTGCATATGCCACCGACGCACACCACGGCCACGGCAAGAGTCAATCTCCAGAGCATTTTTTTTTCCCCACTTCTCCTGAAAAAAACCAACGGCTGGTTTGTGCTGCACAGGAGGGGTCAAAGCTGAAAGCTGAGCTCCACCTCAGATCTGATCACTGCTTCAAATCCTGATGGCTTCCTGGTTGTTGTAAAAGATGCTTCTGTTTGTCTGTCTTGTGTTGCAGTGAAGACTTTGGTTTCCTCTTCTCATTCTCTCTGTAGACCTAGTCCCAACTTATGTGTTCAACCCCAACCCTCTCCCTCCCACTCCCCCTCACACACACACACACACACGTCATTTAGATTGATGACAATGACGTACTTATTATTAGGTGTTTTTATGTGAAGTGTAAGGGTGCACATTACTGACACCCTAGTTGATGATTCGAGACAAACTATATGAAGCCGTGTATGACGTCTTGTGCGCTTCACCGGGAGAAAATTAAGATTGTAAGTGGTTTAAGCTTCTAACATTTAACACTGTAACAAAAACAGGTTTGGTGTTATTGGCTTTGCATCATAGTAGCACCTTGTCACAGGAGACAATTGGAGAAGAGAAGGTCTTTGCAATATTTCTTTTTATTGGATATATAAATATAGTTTCCATGATGTCAAAATGTTTAAATGATGGTAAACACATACTGCTTAAAAATATTAGCACCTTGTAATATTTTACATCCACTGAATGCTACTGTGATAATAAAAATAAGATGTACAGGTGCACCAATGCTAACCATAGCTTTGGAATAAAGCATTCAAATTTGAATTTGGCAAATGAATTTCAGCGACCACGACCAAACGTGATGCAGTTTGGGAGAATAACAATCTTCTGCTGTCATGACAAATGTCTGCAGTGTTGAGAATCTTTATTATTACAATTCAAGTAGTAACACTTTGCGTACCTTTTACCTGCTTGGCAGGAAACTTTGAGAACCAAACTAGAGCTAGAGCTAAAAAAACATAAGAATATTGCATTTGTATGTGAGATTGGTGTGTAACTTTGCTTAAAAGCCTCAATAAGCTCAGCCTTTGTAAAGCTTATATTACTGCAAGTTCCTTTAGGCACCATTCTGCCCTCCAGAGGTCAGATATAACACCATGCAGCTTTAACTGAGAACATGATAAACGTATAAAATTATAACAAAACTTGACATACCTTGTCCCAATTCCACACTACATACCAACCGATTAATGTGTTCAGTACAGAGCCCCGGAGTGGCCATAAAAAGAAGGAAAAAAAAATGTAATCAAGCCACATTTTGCTACATTGAAATGCAATTCATTCCCACATTTTGGTTAATTCATGAAATAAGTGTATACACAGAGAGCCAACACGACAGACCAGCCTTCCTCCCTGCAGCATGATTTGTGCATACTTATATACAGATGAAGTGAACTTCAATTTAAGGACTAAACTATAAAATTAACTGGAACTTGGCATTGGTTTCTTCACCGTAATGAAGCCCGAGCTGAAACCATAGGCAGGCTATCAACACGCAATCACAGCATGTCTTAATCCCACCGTGCATAAAGACGCACACAGTTGAGTCAACCTGTAAAAAAAAAAGGCTCATAGGATAGGACGGTATGTCAATCAAGCAGAAAGCTGCCCGCCCTCTGATGAAGAGAAGTCACTGCTCCTGTTAGTACCAAACGTCCTGGTGGAGTATCAGTGAAGGTAACAGCAGTAGTTACTAGCTGCAGTTTTCGGACTGCTGAAAGAGAAAGGCTGGTCTGTTGTGATGTTATACACTTACATCGTGCGCACAACTTAATACAAACGTGGGAATTTAGAGCACTCGAAGTTATGAAAACGTGGCCCTTAATATATATTTTTCTCTCTAAGGCCACTTTGGTGCTCTGTTGTTCAGACTGGATAAAATCATACTTAGACCGCACAGCATGCAAGCTATAAAGGAAAAAGAATATCTGCGCACAGCTGGGAAGAATCTGAATAAATTGTGGGTGATGTTGAAACAATGCTGAGTAAGTACGGGAATTGTCTTTTTTTCTTTGGTTTGTGGTTAAACAGCTCCAACATTAAGATCAAAAAAACATTTTCATTTGTTTTTTGGGGATGTTTGACAGTATCTTTCCAAAGTTGCAGTTTGTTGACATCCAACATGTAGTGCATCGTTTCCTGTAGTGCAAAATGTTAAAGTATGTTTGTGCATTAAAAACTGTGCCATCACGATTAGTACGTAGTCTGGATTCCGGGCACAGATATTGTCTCAGAGTCTCGAGTGAAGTATTTTGATTGGGATTCTGCATCAGAGCTCAGAACAGTGTTTCAGTGCTGAAGTGTTTGGCCACTTGATGCACCTCTAATAACAAATACCACAAAAACAACATCATTACATTTAGATCCATTGATACTGAGATTCATTTAACTTGATGTCCATGACATATAATTAGTGCAAACCATAGACTTCATCAAAAGGTTTTTTTTCTATAATTAAGCAGAAGCAGAACGGGTGAATGCATCGACTGGACGACTATGATTTTGTCTCATGTTACCAACGCGTCACTTCTCCAAAAAGGAGCTGAGGCTGCTTTTAGCGCGGCGGGCCTTTTCTATGCTCTCGAATGTTGGAGTCCCGAGAGGCAAGTCCAGACGGTCATGTTCAGACTCCATGATACTCTCAGCCTCCCCTGGAGGTACAAAGGCAAACAAAACGAGGTTTAATATATTAGAATAAGAGCTGGGTGTATAGCTGTTTAGTTTCAGTAAGTGTACATGTGTAAATGTTGTCGACATCCCCCAAAAGGTTTGAGATACAGTTTGCAGTATTTTATCTTAAGCTGTCACATGCATTTAAATCTATTGCTTAGAACTAGCAGTGTGATTTCAACACAAAAGATAATTCTTTAATTATTAGTTAGCATTAATAAGTAAACAGTCTTACCTCTCATACGATAAATAAGTGTCCCGTAAGCGCTGTCCATCTGGTAGGCAAAAATGAAGCCGAGTGGAAAGATGGGAAACAACAGGGATGGTCTCTTTCTTTTAATGGCACTGAAGAAAAATATCAAAGCAAAGAGAAAAGAATATTTCCATTTAGGCTACACAGGCTTCATCTGATTTGCATTAAATCACACATAGTAATGCAGCAGGCGTTATGTTGTCTTAGACTGCTGTTCAAAAGTCGTCTCCCACTACAGCTTGATATATTACTATGTTACTGTTTCTGTGCCATAACAGAACCTGAACTGAATTGTGTCTAGCAAAGCTAACCTTAAAATGTCCAAATAGAAATAAAAGGGATTAGTACTGTCTGATCTGGATCACTGAGGATCAGCTCAACATAATGTGGACTGACAAAACACAATTTAACGTGTTCAATCATACCCTCTCAAGAGTATACTGCAGAGGTTAACAAAATATTTAGAGCTGTTCCAACAGTGTGGGAGGAGATTTGAAACAGTGTTCTGTCCTGTCATCAGAAATCAACTAAATGGAAGTTCTTCTTCGGTGGCCAAAACTAATTTCAAATGTGAATCATGTTTGTCTGAATTCAACGTTTTTTTTAGTCGATGTGAAAACAGCTATTGTTGAAGAATTATTACTATAATAACTGCATTCCTGTGGAGAACTGTTGCAGGGTTACACATTTGAACTTGATGTGTCTAACACTTGCAAAACATCATACGTCAAAGCTGCATCAGTAAAGGCCACTGGACTAATACTGGAGCTGTGAACACTCAAGCTGAGTGAGGATCACACTTTATACAGGTCGTTCTCTCACTGTGTGTTATTACTGTGTGTGTGTGTGTGTGTGTGTCATCTCTGGTGAGTTGTTGAATGTTAAATACCTCTGAGCTGACCTCTATGAGCACTTGCACACAAAAACTCACCCCATAGTGAGTCCCACCGAGGCCACTGTAAAGAAAGTGCCAAAGTATTTGAGAAACTCTCTGGACCAGGCGATCTGCATGGCCATCTGCCTCTCTCTCATCTGGTTCTGCATCAGGATCTGACGCTCCATCTGCACACGCACACACACACACAGAAGAAACGACAAAGAGGACGTCATGTGGCGTAACAAACCATTAAAGCTAAATATGGACACAGCCTAAAGCCAACGTGAAATATTTAATGATCAGAAACAAATAAATAAAATTACTAAGCCTGACTTATGTACAATGCCAAAAGTATTCGCTCACCCGCCTTGACTCGCATATGAACTCAAGTTCATTTGTGAGGTCACACACTGTACGCAGTGGTGTAAAACACACCGCCACTGGACTCTAGAGCAGTGGCGACGCGTTCTCTGGAGTGATGAATCGCGCCTCTCCATATGGCAATCTGATGGACGAATCTGGGTTTGGCGGTTGCCAGGAGACATTACCTGGCTGACTGCATTGTGCCAAGTGTAAAAGGAGCTGTGCTTGGCCCCTTAGTTCCAGTGAAAGGAACTCTCAATGCTTCAGCATACCAAAAGACTTTGGACGGTTCCATGCTCCCAACTTTATGGGAACAGTTTGGAGATGGCCGCTTCCTCTTCCAACAGGACTGTGCACCAGTGCAACAAAGCAAGGTCCATAAGGACATTGGTGAGAGAGTTTGGTGTGGATGACCTTGACTGGCCTGCACAGAGTCCCGATAGAACACCTTTGGGATGAATTAAAGCGGAGACCGAGAGCCAGGCCTTCTCGTCCCAACGACTTCACAAATGCGCTTCTGGAAGAATGGTCAAAAATTCCCACAAACACACTCCTGAACCTTGTGGACAGCCTTCCTAGAAGAGCTGCAGCTGTTATAGCTGCAAAGGGAGGGCCGACATCATATTAACCCTAATGATTAAGAATGGGATATCACTTAAGTTCATATGCGAGTCAAGGCAGGTGAGCGAATACTTTTGGCAACAGTTTATCACTGATATTTTTGCCGATAAGCAGCCAAACATTTTCAGTGTTTGAGGTCATGTGAAAACAGGGTCTTCATTATGTAGTTTGTCCACCAGAGAGCACTAACAAGTTTATTTTTGGACTGTCACATGTTCCACACACACTCAGTACATATCTTGGTCACAAAAAAATAACATAACATAATTTAACATGTTTGTTTATGTGTGTATGTGCAAAAATATATATATATACGTTGATCAGGTTATTTCAAAGAAATCAAATCGACGCTAAACAATGGAAATATTCAGAACGTTTGCAATTAATTCTACTTTAACAAAAAAGTTATCAGCACAGTTGGATATTAAAGGCAGACAGAGGGACACAGACAGGGTCAGAGACAGCGAGTCCAGCCACAGAAATGTCACAAGTGTCCATGCTGATGAACCGCAGTCAGATGAATCTTTTGTCTGCTGCTTCCTGTTTGACACTCGCTCATCATACATACATAACAATTGCCATTGAGATGACTGAGTGACATTCTCATTCGAAAAAAGCCTTTATTCTGGAAAAGCGCCCGTGTCAAAGATGAGCTTTTATTTCCACTCGACAGGAAAATGACACCAACTCATTGATGATGCAAAGGTTAAAGAAAAAAAGAAAAACACAGTGCAATTCATTTGAATCAATGACGGGAACTGGATGACATAAATTACAACATGTCGGAGAGGCAATGTTTTGATTTCTGACTTCCTGCCCATATTCACGAACAGTTCTGTACATCTGCGTTAATGACTGGCTGGACATTACGTGGCACTGAAGCTAAAGTGAATGAAATTAAATAGGTGTGGCTGTGAAACAGTGACTCTTTAATATCTGTACTTAAAGTTATAACTAATAACTTAGTTGTGCCAACAATATGTTTAATGTATGTGGGTCAATTTAAGAAAACTTAAACAGAGACTGATGACTAAAACACACGTTACTATTTGAAATGAAAATGCATTTTTTTCAGCATATTTCATGTCATAACTAATGTTGTCAGGAGGTACAACCAATTTAAACCAATTAATGATAAGTTAAATTAACCAAATGGTTTCTAAATGAAATGTGTGTAGTTACTATACTGAATATATGAATTTGTGTATTTGTGTAATTATTTTCCTGTCTTTAAATGTAAAATTGGACGTTAATGATACTTAAAATCTGACCTACAGAATGCAAAAATTTTAAATTATTGTAAAAACAAAAAACACAATGATAAAATAATAATGTGTTACCTAGTGTAGACACCCTAAGGGATAGTTGCCAAAGAAATAATCTTAAAATAAAGATTAGGAATGTACATATATTTTTATAAATATTTGGTTGCTCCACCTGACAATTTTTTTGTCGTCAAATACTGTTAAAAAAATGAGTTAAAACAGTTAGAAAAGTTGTTCAATAAATGAGACTTGTTCAAACATGTTGTCCTGGACTCAAAAATATGCATTACATCTATACTGAAAATACTTTTTAAAAATACCTTTTTAGAAGCTTTATTTGTCATTGACCTATATAACCGTACAGGGCGGTGTCCAATCCAAACTACTAAACATGCACTTTGCATGCCGACATGGTCACTGCAGCACTACAGTGCACTTTTCAGTGAGATTTCTTTTAAAATATATTAAATATGTTGGAAAATGGTTGCTGAAAGTTAGAGGTTCAAACAGTTTTTCACCAGTTTTCAGTCCAGGTTTTTTTTGGGCGGTCCTTAAAGGGTGGCTCGATGACACGCTGAGGCCACCCTGAGCATACCCCTGCACCCCGAGCAGAGAGACAGACATTAATTCATCTCAGTGAGTGTTTCAAAGTTAGTCATATTATTTTCTGAACTCATCTCACACGTTTCAGTCACTTCAAAATTTCTGCTTGACTGCTCTCACGAGTGGGCGTGGCTTCAGCATTCAGCGGACACGCCCCCACATTCCTGGAGCTGAGAATACTGCTCATTTTTTACCCGATTTTGACACCTAATTTCATAAACTTGTCAATATTTTTAATCATTCATATTTGGCTGGGTGGTTTATAACACTTTCTTCTTTGGTCTGACATGGACTTTAAGAACTAGAAAGCTAGGTAAATGTAAACCAGGTAAATGTCATGAATGCACAGCAGAGGAGAATGAGACATTTTTTAAGCAAGGCTGCATGGTGCAGGAGGGCTGTGAATGAACAAGTCAGAGTTCATTTAACAATGGGTTTATGAGGGAGTCGGCGTCATTTTGACCAACTCCCAGAATTAAATACGTTTAACTTGTCAAGCAGGATAAATAAGGATGATCGAGAGCGATCAGTCATCCCTCCCTCAGGGCCTGACAGCAGGCATGAGAAACTGTCTCCAGTCATCAGCTATTCGTTGACAGTTACTGGAGTGATAATGGACATGAGAAATGCATTTTAGAACAATAAGAAAGTGATTAGAAATGATTAAATATTCTATATAATTTGTTGTACTCATCTCTTTGTCACATTTGTCAGATCTTGTAGCTGCCTCTCAGGTTGATCCAGCTCTACTTGATGTATCAGTATCACAGGAATTAAACATCTAACAAAATATTTTATAGAAAAGCAATGCTAAATTATCATTTTCTATATATCAGTGGGCAAATCTAACAACAGAAATTGTAATAGCAGTAATCAAATACTTTTTCATACATTCATTCATGATTTGTTCTCCTGTTCTGAAGAATATCCAGCGGGGTGATTTGATTACTGAAACGCTTGGCCACTAATAAACGTCATTAAATTAAGTAATCACTGGCAGGTATAAAAGCACAAGGCACTTAATAAAGCGTAATCAACCCATAAATCTAATGTGATATGGTTTTCAAGCATGCTGTTAGACTGATTGTGGTTCAATCAAAATGTGTGAACATTAAAGACCTATTTTAGTCAAACACCAACGCCAATGAATGAATTTTTATGAATCAAGGCACTGAGCGGAGCTGAACAGGCTTACGTCACAACTCCCTGTGAGTCTGCACTTCTACTTGGAGGAGGACGAAGTGGAGGAGAATGAGGAGAAGGAGGTGGAGGTGGACGGAGTTGGGATGAAGGATCAACCACCTGCATCAGACTGCTAGCCTGCTGCTCATCTTCTGCACAGTAATCAAATGTCTAAAGGAGATTATATTCATTGAAGCCCGAGTAAAGTTCTAATCATGTAACTGTGCTGCTTGCTTCACCATGGAGATTTCAACTTGTATGATCTTTGTAGGCTCATTCACAACTTTCATTACGATACTTTCATTTTACCAGTTAACTCATCACCAACAAGCTTACACTGTATATGATACGAGTGGCTAAGATTGAAACCCCTGCCTAGTAACAATTTGAGTTTACTTACAATCAATCCAGAACTGATTTTAGAGAATCAACTCATTATTTATTTATCTTATAGCAGAGTAAAGTGAATATCTTCAGACGGTTTTCTTGTAAAGCAAACAAAGAAAGGCTCTGCGAATTTGTAATTAACATTTTCTGACACTTTATAAACCAAACATTTATCAATTAATCAACAAAATAATTCCCAGATCAATCAATGATTCATTATTGATATTTATATAGTGCCTTTAATACAAAAAGGTTGCCATACAAATCTTTTAAAAAAAAATCCATTTAAACACATTTGAGGTGAAAAATTTAAATAAAATCCAACCATTGTCATAAATTAGAAACTGGGAATGAAATTCTGCGTCGCCTTGGGAAGTTTCTCTGTAAATTTTGCTACTTTTGTTAGTCATGAAAGGTACTACCCTTTAGAAACTCTTACTGTAACCGAGCTGACAACAACTGTCACCCTCCCTGGGAAGGAGGAAGCTATAAACTTTTTAAGCTCCAGGGGTGAGTGTTCGATACTAAAGAGAGACTCTGGGTGGAGCAACGTGTCAGAGTAATGGAAATCAGAGTACCGGCTTCTGTAATCAACAGTGTTTCTTCTCTAACTGCAGGGTCCACTGAGCTACATTAATGAACTCAAGGATGCCTCATTAAAATTAGAGAAAGTTAAAATAGAAACCAAATACAGCAGGTGTTGTTAATGAGTCAAGAATTTAATTATGTTTCAATACGACCCTTTTACAAGGACAGCCAGGGGAAATTACCCATCCATTCACAGAACCGTTATGGCCTCCAGGATCGAGAAATGTGATAACGGTCAAAGAGACGTCACCTTTCGTGAAGTCATTCCTTCTCTCATCTGGGTCACAAAACAGGAAGTAAGCCAGCGATACTGGACATTCGGTTTTAATAATGTGGAAATCAAAAAACCACCTCCTTCTTGTCAGAGATCAAGTATTTTAGTAGTTAAAAAGATGACTGTGTAATCAGTATGTGTCAAAACAAAAGCAAACCCCTTATGACTGGTAGCTTGCAATTTTGTTGAATTACACTACTCCGACTCATCAAGTCAGAAAAATTCTGCACGCTGCAAAAACAGCCAGAAATTAGCTTGTGAAAACAATACTGTGATTATGACGGCAAATAGTAATTATTTACATTATCGATTAAAACTTGAGCCAATGAAATTTTAAGAAAAAATTGTGCAATAATAGCTATCGCGTGCGGACATCTTCAAATGTCTTATTTTGTTCAACTTTAGTTCAATTTTAGTGCAACTATAAAACTGATTTTTTTTCACTATTTTTACTGTAAAAATGACTGAAACCATTAAATCAATTATCAAACTAGTTATAATTTTCTGCTAATAGACATATTGATAATTGTTTCAGCTCTAGCTGTTATATTGGTTCTATGTTCACAAGGGCTACAGATGCTAATCAGCTAAAAGCTACACATGATTCAGTCGGTGTAATCTGTACATGAATAAACAGTAAACAAAATTGTACTGCTATTATACACTTCTGGATCAAATATAAATAAGATTAGGTTAGTTGACAATAAACATTACATTCTTAGCCCACTCTCCCTTCAGACTCCCCAGACAAATGCCTGTACAGAGTAACTACAGTATTTGACCTCCACCCTCCACAGCCTCACGATGCAGCTGACATGGAGTTTGTGGGAATCCTCGTGGACATTTAACTCTTTGCTTTGATGAACACTCCAATCATAAACACCAATCATTAACTCTGCCAGGAGAAGCTCTCCATCATCCGGAAACTGGACGCCCTCTCTGTCGCACCCCACCTACCGCTGCCCCCTCGTATCAAAGCATCAAACAGCCAGTCGTCGTCTATCGCTCCATCTGCTACTTCACCGCAGTCACCAATAATCAAAAACACACACACACACACACACACACACACACACACACACAGCCACTAAATCTACTTCCAACCTCACAGATGTGAACACAAATGATGGTAACATCCAAATCAATCAATGTCTGGTCACAGATCTTGGATTTGTAAAGAAAAACTTGCTTTGCCAGACAATTTGAGCCTTCTGTCAACATGACTGGAAACTTCCAAGAAAAATTAGTAGGGCAGATAGTTTTAGTACCGATACCACAATAAAATATGAACATGTTTTTCTATGAACCCATTTTTTTTTATTAATTTAATATGAGAAACTTCTCAAATGTTGTCTCAACAAAAAGCAACCAGTCTACAATCAGCAAAATTGATTTGATTTGTCAATTTAATCAGAAACTAAAATTACTAATCAAATGGTCAGCTTTGGTAATGGTGACGGACACGTTAGGGCGGGTGTGGCTCAGGAGGTAGAGCAGGTCATCCACTGATCACCGTGTCGGTGGTTCGATAGATCAGCGTGACAAAAACCTTGTAAAGCCCTTTGAATAAAATCACCATATAAATGTAGCCATTTAGCATTTATATTTCAGTCGGTGACATAAATATTGAGGGTTGACACGGTGCTATAATAATGACTCTAAACCATAGACTGTATAAAACATGGACGTAATCTCCGTGATGTCATCCATAGGTTTCTGCAGAACTGTTGTAAAGCTAAGAGTGAGGTGGCTCTGACTCTTTACCTTACACGTGTACTTTAAAAGTAAAGAATATCATGTGTCTCTCATGGAAACATCACAATGGATGACGAATTGATTCGGAGGCAAGCTTAGACAAGCAGCAGACAATGACTGTGAGGCTAACTGGAAAAGGCAGGGGAAAGAAAAGAAGAAAGAAATGAGTCATGTCGAGTCCACCCTGGAGGTGACAAAGTGAGATCAGAGCTGAAACATAAGTGGGAAATTCAGTGACATTTCCTGAAAGCTACAGGCGCAGCAGGACAATACTTGGAAAAGTGATACACACGAATCATCGAAATTGTGAAAGAAGATAAGGAAGAAGACAGAATGACCCACAACAAACACAAGATATGACGGCATTATGCATTCCCTGTAACTCGACTTTTGAATAAAAAGTATGTACTAAAAAAAAAGTCTGATGATGAAGCAGCAAAATCCTGACCATTCTTCAATATATGAACGGTGGTTAAACGTTTGATTTCTATCTCTGAAACATTTTTACAGTCCGTCAGTAACTACTTCATGGCCGCAGACAGTATAAAGAACGGACGTCGTATCCGTGACGTTGCCCACATGTGTAGTGTGGTGGTTCTGGCCGTCGCCATCTTAGGAAGCCCTGCCTCTGCCGTCACCCGGCTAATCTAAAAATGGGCAAAGACGTGGATTGTTGAGGGACCTGAATGACGCCTGGGTCCTCAAATAAACCACCTATGACAACATCCACCTAAAGTTATTCATGCCTTCATCATGTCTTGCTTTAAACATGACCCGGGTTTAGCTAAGACCATAGCACATCTGTTTTAGCCACCATACTCCCAAACTGATATTACAATTATTAATTCCCTACAAGGCACTACATGGCATTTTTCTAAAGTTTTTACCATCTATCATCTGTGTGTCTGAATGTCTAAATCTGTTGAGATAAAAGATGCCTTTTATTATGTCCACCTTTTACCTGTAACTAATCAGCCTTTAGATTACTTTTTTTTTTCAAATCACGCCGTGTTCTGTTGTACTACTTTGTGTGAAGTATTTTCTGTTTAACGTGTCTACTTTCTGAAAAATACTTGTACATGTAATGTTTTGAAAAGGACGAGCAAACAAGCATTTTTTTTAAAGTTCATCATTAGTGTTTGCTTTATATTTAGAAAGCAATGGTCAAAAACTAGTCAAATAAATTAAAGTTCAGCGGATGTGAATAAAAAGTACAACCCTACTATTAGCAACCAAGACCCTTTGTTGAGTAGAAAGTGAACAAAAACGTCATTAAGTCATTTCAGAGCTGCCATTTATCCTCAGGACATGCGTCATACAAACCATCCCCAATATCCGATGACTTTTCAAGTAATGTTTAAGATGGACCTGATGGTTCAAACACAATGCCCAATGACTTAAGAGTCCATGAGGCAAGAGTGTGGAAAGGATCAATTAGCTATGAGTGATGTGACTTGAAAACATTGGCAAGCAATCATCTTTGACATCTTAATGCAGGGGGAGGCAACAGCTGCTGCTTCACAGATATCCTGAAATTGCTACGGTCAATCTTTTCAATTTGCTAATGTAAAAATACAACTCCATTGTTGAAGACAGAAAAAGCTGACAGAAAACGTAACATTTGACCATAAGCAACCCTAATATAAGTTTTGTCCAGCCAATATTGTTCTGTATGCTTTCAAACGATGTTAAAATGAGAAATGTCACAGTGTGATTCTTAGTGTGAATAACAAATATCAAACTATACGTGGTAAGTTCAGTAAATGAAACAACGTGGATCCACTACAGCGACGCATGAGCGTGTACCTAATATCTACATGTGGGTGATCGTCACAACCCAAATGAGGGCGCTCTGAAACTCAATTGCCAAACCTTTGCCATCACTGAATAATATTAGTCATCATCTACCACATATACTGCTGGGAGAGCAGGAGAAAATTACGAGGCCGCAAACACAACAAACCTTTTGGGCTTAAGTCGGATAATGTCATTTGGTGTTATGACAGTCACACATCCCACCTGCTGCTCAGCAGCTTGCAGGCATCAATAAATCACAACAAATTGGCCTCAAAAAGGAAAAGAAAAAAAAAACAAAAACAAGAAACAATCTTTTGTTTAAATGAAAAAATAAAATAAATGAGCGCAATAAAGCCTGTGGTCCATAAATAGAAATGCTGAGATTCGAACTGAGGCTTGCATCACTCGCTATTTGCACTCAGCTATTTAAGAAAGAAAGAAGTAACGCCAGGCTCACAGGACATATTGAAAGGACAAAGGACGAGAATTACATGGTAAATGGTAAATGGACTGTATATATAGTGCCTTTTTTAGTCTTCAGACCACTCAAGGCGTTTTTTACACATACACTGAATGAGTATGAATGCTGATCAGTTTTTGGGAGTCAACCACTCACTTCACTTCAACATGCAGATGGGAGGAGCCGGGGATTAAACCACCGACCATCTGATTGGTGGACGACCCACTCTACCTCCTTTCCTCCATGTTTTCTGTGGTAATTTGATAAAAAAAAAAAAAAGATACTATTTTAGAAATCTGTATCGTGACGCTAAATCGGGTAATAGTTTAGTAACTGCATTGTATAAACTTGACTTGCGTCACTAATACAAATAAACAAAAGTACAAAAATGCTAAAAAAATAATACTGTAAAGTCGGACCCATCCTCATTGTGCCAATTGATACTGTGCTATAGTAGTGTAGTGCAAAGGCCCGTGTTCCTAAACAAAATTACAACTGGAGGAACAGCAAACATTGAGAGAGGAACAAATAAGAAAAGTGACTCTAATATTATCTTTGATTTATTCCACTAAGTGAGAATAAAATGAGGTTAAGAAGATTAGATTTTTTTTTTGTGTGTGTTAATCTCTCACTTGAATTTCCACCACAGTTAGTTGGACCAAACTGCCATCCACGTGGCCTGGGTTCACTGGTACACAGTGGTACATAACCCCATGTTTTCTGGGGTCATTTGATTAGGAAAAATACATTATTTTAGGAGTATGCACAGTGTAGCCAAGCCAGGTAATAGTTCAAATTTAGTCATTTTATCATCCCAGATGGGAAACTTGACTTGGAGGCAGGTGAAGGCGGGGCCCATCCTCACTGTGTCAATTGATATGGTGCTATAGTAGTGTATCACACAGTGAACCTGAGGCTTTGTGGACAGCTGACTGGCTTTGCTTGGCTTTGCAGTGGGAAATCCAACCTTGACTGGTACATGTTTGACTCGCCAGTTGTACTTTTACATTTAGTCCGGCAGACACCTTTGTCCTGAGGAAAATCCTGAGGTAAAATCCAGAAGCGGTACAATCCAAGCTACAGAACATGAAGGACTTCAAGCACGTGTGCTGCCACATTCAATGCCATCATGTTTTGTGGGTGGGTTTCACATCCACTCACCTGCAGCCGTGAGTTGTGGAGCATGAACTCTTGCTGCTTTTTAAGGTTTGAATCCATAGATTTGGACAGTAGAAACCCCATGGTGGCGTTGTTACTGCTGACACACAGACAGAACAATTCAAAAAGGTGCAGAGGTACAACTGGTTAGCCAGCGTTAAAACTTTGACTTAACATGACACGTCCAGTGTCTCACTGTACTATAACTTAAAGCTACATTAGTAGCTACATCTCATCTTCTTCTGTTGGTCTAATAACTTGACGCTAACATTGTCTAACATGCACATTTTGTTATTGCTAAGTGATAGCAGCACTAGCTCTGCTTATGGACTTTCCTATTAGTTAATTTGGCTAACGATATGCGCTAATATTACTGCATGAATTAGCTGTAAATGAAGCCTTTACATACCGAATATACTTTGAGGACGGTGAGCGAAATAATATAATAACACAGATCACAAAACAAACAGGGCTAACGATGGTTCAAGGGCATGTCTCAGTCAAAACAAACGTGTGTGTGTGTATGCATGCAGCGCCTAAAAACAGCTAACTTCCGGTCTGCGGCTCCGTCAGTTATTCCGTAACCCGGCAATAAGTAAGCACTGAACATCCGGTCAGACTTTCAAAATAAAACAAAAGCATACTGCACCAATCCCTAAACATCAGGGCTGCTTTACAGATATCAAACCTAATCTTAGCAGGGACCGATCACATTAATAATTTAAAAGGAGGTCACTAATTTATTCTGCTCTGAGTAAGTTAAAGCCTGCAGTTCAGAAATGTGAAGTTAACACACATTATACAGTCTGTGGTGCCAGTATTGCAGCAGTCAGTTGCAGTTAGTTGAGAAATGGCTCCCTGGCTCCCTCTGTTGGTGTTTGTGGGTCACTTATAGGTCCAACTCTAAATAATAATAATAATAATAATAATAATAATAATAATAATAATAATAATAATAATAATAATAATAAGTTGCTTGTTTACATTTAGAGTTAAATTTCAGAGGAATTAGAGGAACATTATAAAGATTTCAATTATGTAAAACACAAAGTCTGCATTACAGCCAATCCCCAATTTGTGTGTGGCAAATGGTTGTAGTGTCCTATTCTTTAGACAATGATGTTATGAAAAATGTAAAAAAGATTAATTGGACTGGAAGATAAGTGGATCACGGCCAATGTATGTACTTATTTACTGTTATACTTTACTTCAAGTGGAGTGTATTTTACACATTAACCTCTTCTATGACTTTAATGCTGCAGGCCAAAGAGCTACTTTCATAAAAGTTATTTTACTTTTCACTTACTTTAGCCTGTTGAACTGTATAACTGCATGTTGTGACCTGGAATAGGCTCCAACAGGCTGCACAGGATAAGTATGTAATGGATGGATGGATGACACATATTAGACTGCAATAACTTTGTGGGAGAGTTAACATACCAAGCTGCTTTTTGAAAGTGAAAATCTTCACACTGCAGTGATATTTATAGATATATCAAGCCAAGCTATCGTTTTTCACATATGCAATACAACAGCGTGGGAGACTCTTGGAACCTCATGCACCTGATTTTCCACCTTCTTAGTTTCACAACCAACCCAACATAAACATGTCATGCTACAAATATTTCTTCAAGATATCAATTTTGCATGCAACACTTGATTTAAGAAAGAAATGTATATTTGCTGAAATTTAAGTGTGATCTCAAGAGCCATACTCATGTACAATTAAACTGACACACTTTACCTGGGAGAATGTGTGAGCCCAAATATCCCCTTCCTAATGCCATAAGTTTTATGCGTACTCCTCTTCTTTATGTCTTAAGTGCAAAGAGATGGCTAGTCTTACCTATTTCCTGCGGTCCTGCTGAAATAGACAAGAGTTTCTGGTATTTTATAGGGCAGGAAATTAATCACACGTTAGCCGTTAATCCATAAAGTGACCCAATATATGCAGGTTGGGATCAAATGCTCTTTTACCAATAAATATGAAAGGAATCTAGATAAAATACTAATATTCAGTGCAAGAAAGTGCATACTTCAGAAATGGATAATAGACAAATTATCAGCACAGTCCCCTAAGGCCAAACTTGAATATGTTTTGTTAGGTTTGTCTTACCTTATGAAATACCTGGGGTTTCTTTCCTGTATAGATGTCTGTAAACATCACTGCCACACCCAGACCTTTCCTTGCTGGGTCTCACAGTATTTCCTGGTTACAGCCCTGTGGTAGCAAACTGTGCAAGACTGTATGTTTTTGAATGTCTTGTTGAAAGCTCATCTGGCATTAACCTGTGTTGCATGTCACTGATAAATGTTTTTTTGTATGTTTTTTTGCCAAAGATCCCTGTTACAAACCTGTCACATATTTTACCTATTTGTAGTATGGGTAGTAAAGTCCATGAGAATTTCAGATTTTTCAAGGGTTTTCCAGAAGGTGGAAATTGATAACAAGTTTAGCAAAAAATAAACTTCCCAGTGACAACAGCATAGATAAGATCATACCTGCATCACTATCGTATACCTGTAATTAAAAAAATAAAGTTGTTCCTGAACATGTACAACATGTTCGAGCCAGTATGGAAACTCAAGGAAACAGACAGTGTCAGCAGCAGTGCTGGTAAGAATTAGATAAAGGTCCGCCTCTGGGAAGGATTTTCACCTGGCTGGCGGCTGTAAAGCATCATGCTGTGACAGACTTTCTTCCATTCAAAATTTCCAGTTTTCCCACATGACAGGTGTTGACTTGTGTGAACACGAATTTCTGCGTTGAATTATTGTTGTTTCTTAGTGGTACTTTCTTTGGTGCATATTTAAATTCCAGTTTACTTACTGCACTGATTAGCCAAGTGGTAGAAGCCATAGTGCTATCAGTGGTGTAATAATAAAAGTACCTGTTTTGACACAAAACACTTGATGACCTCAGGAAACCTTGCTGATATTTCCCAGTGCATCACTGATACAAATTCAAGTTCCTACCAGACTATAATGTTGTTAATATTAGCTCCATTTCAACCAGATACAACCTTTAAATGCTACACATCAGTAATGGTAAACCATTAATACAATAATAAGGTGATGTATGCCTAATTCTGATAGTGGCTATTCTCCTGCATGATTATTTTAATACTTTGAGTACATCTTTCTAAAATAATTTAATAATAACAGTAATTTTACCTGCATAAGAGTTTGAATGCAGGACCTTTTACAGTTCTCTTAATGTACTGTTTATGGCCTCAATGAAACTTCTACTATCACAATCACAATTGTGGTTGATGTCGTTGTTGTTGTTGTTATGACACAACCATCAATAACAAGGTCAGTAATAATTATCAGTGATAAGTGGTCTGATGCAGGAATGTATTCATTTTTAAGTAAATGACAGACAAGAGTTAATTAATTACACAGAGACAGAAACAGAGAGAGGACGCTATCAATTTTACATACGTCTGATTAACTGCTTGATTTGATTTTTTAATAACATCTCTATAGCAACGCTTAACGGTACAGAATGTAAGATTTAGACGTCCTTTTTTTACAGGATATGGCAGAAACTGAATATAATATGCATCACTATGTTTTCATTAGTGTATAATCACCTGGAAATGAGAATTGTTTTTGTTATGTTAGAATGAGACTTTTATATCTACACATCCTCCACACTGGTGCTTTTATATTTTCTCTTCCTTATTTGTCGCAGACAAAGACAAAGACGGTTGAGGCTGGCAAGCCCATTGTTTGAGTATTCAAGTTTTTCATTCCTACTTCCTTACTTACTGTGGCCAATCTTAGTTAAGCTTCAACCTTTGAGTACATGTTTATAATAATAATATTTGGATAATAATAATAGTGATTTTACCTAAGAAAAGTTTGAATGCAGAACTTTTTACCTAGCCTCTAAAAAAACGTCTTCTACCACTATTCTCATAATTGTTGTTGTTGCTGTTCAGTCATAACCATTAATAATTAGGTAAAGATAAATGGCACACCTGAAAACAAATGAAACACCTCTATGACGCCACTTAAAGGTTCATTGTGTAACATGTAGGGGGCTATGGCAGAAACTTTTGTGGGGGGTTTTTTGCAGCCACTGCAGTTTCTCCTCACACTAACAGGAAAAAGTGAGGTGAGAGGAGGTTACACTGTTACATGCCACTAAATCTACTCACGAGACCGTAAATATTTTCTCTTCCTCATTGCACGTGCCGCAGACAAACACACAACAATTAAGTTTTATGGCTGGCTAGAGTAGGTTTGAGTAATTGTTTATAGTGAATCATCACTTCTTACGGTCAGCCATAGATAAGCTTGATACATTTAGTAATAATGATAATAATAATAGTAATTTTACCTAAGTAAGAGTTTGAATGCATTACTTTTTACAATTGTTTATTTAGTTGTAGATATTATTCTTAGGCCATAACCATTAATGATTAGGTCAAGGATTTCATGGTTGAGTGGTATGAGGCTGTACAGTCCATGTGACGTCATTTTTAAGATAAACAAAATGACAAAAACAAATAAAACACCTCTATAATGCAGCTTAAAGGTTCCCTGTGTAAGATTTATGTGGCTTTATTTACAAAATATGGCAAGAACTTTTGTGTTTTTTTGCAGCCACTGCAGTTTTTACTCACACTACAAGGACAAGGTGAGGCAAAGAGGGAGTTGCTGCTACATGCACTAAATCCAACACACTAATCCTCTGCAGACAAGCACATGTCTGTTGAGTTTTAACAGTTAAGACTGGCAGGCAGCAGTAGGTTTAAGTAATCAAGTGATTTAATAATAAAAGACTAAGATTGCACAATGCACATTTGTTACTGTACAGTTAATGTATACTTTTTTTGTATATTTTTTACATGGATAGTTTGTCCTTCTTCTTTTTACTCTATTTCTACTGCAGTCACCATTGTTGTTGTAGTCAAGACCAGCTAAACCGAGACCAAGTCAAGACCACGACCAAAGTGTATCAAGACCGAGACAAGACCAAGACTTTGGTCTATATGCAGTAGCATACTTAGGTAGCTAACATGTGGCTAATATTCACCATATCTCTTTGGGTGAGGCCCATGCCATGCAGCCTTCTCAGTTAGTGTACTGCAGGATTTACAGACTGCTCTGTGTTTTCTTTTGGACGTTAAGGAAGTCAGATTTTATTACAGGAGGTTTGGCTGACAGTCATTTTCTAGCAGTGTGTGTGAACGAGGGCAGCGAAGGCTAATAGCCGTTAACAGTGACAAAAAAATTTAATTCTGAAATGAGTCAAGTTATTGGTGTCATTCGAAGCAGGAAGTTTTACTTAGTTCATATTCATTTCTTTTTTTAAATGAGTTCGTGTGGCCTTGTGGTTAAACCTCGACCTGACCTGTCTTTAATTTTCTGTGCCACACAGGTGTTTGCTGTATAACTACAGACTGTGGAACTTTTTTAAAGTGTAAAAGCATTTCCAGTTAATTATGAAACTGTAACGAGACAAACTCAACATTATTAAGTGAATAATATGGAAACACTGGTGATATCACCACAGCCGTGGTCTTAAAATAAAGTCCTGAGTCTTCTTTGTCCGAGCCCAAGACAAGACCGAGACCTTCAAAAAATGGTCTTGAGACCTGAGACCAGTCTCCAGCACTACAACACTGACAGTCACTTTAACTTAACTACCTCAAGCCTTTGTGTAAACCTCATAACTGTGTCAGAATGTCCCTTCAGGGATCAATAAATTACTCTCTGGGAAACACTTACAATAATTGTTGTTGCTGTTAGGCAATAACCATTCATAATTAGGTCAAGGTTTTGACGGTTAAATGATGTGAGGCGGGAAAATACTAGGGAAAAAAAAAACTGTACTGTTCATGTGACGTCATCTTTAGGGTAAATGACACATGAGAGTGAACTAAGTAGAAAGAAACAGAGAGAGGGGAAAAGAACAGACAGCTATCAATGTAAACGGGCAATAAGGGAGAGAAAATATAAGAAATGTTTCTAATTAATCAAAACAATCATTGATCTGATTTCGTATAAGCATTTCTCATAAGTGCTTTTTTTTAAATTTTTTTTTTTATTGTAAACACACGGGTGCCAAGTTTTAATGGTTGAGGCTGGCGGGCACAAAGGAGGTTGGAGTAATGAGTTATTTACGGTTAGTTATAGCCAGCCTCAGATAAAGTTGTCCACTTACAGTAAGTGGTGGTAACATACTTCCGTGTATGAAAACAGTCGTAAATCAAATTCATCCGTGAGCACTTTCCTTGAATGCACAGGTCTTTACAACCCCGTTTCCTCGTCGAGGTTTGCACACATTAGAGGGATCTGTTTATCACGCATAATATGAATAATATTATTACAATACGGGGACGCCGTCGCTCTTTACTTTCTAATTCAGCGACAGAAAAGCTCGGCTGAGAGAGCTGAAGTGGGTGTAAAGCATCAGAGAGGAAAATTTGCTTGGGAGGGAGGAGACAGAGAGAGAGACGGTAGTCCTGATCCCGAGAATAAGTGGTTCATATAAACTGCACACACGAGGAGGAGAGGCAGCATTTGACTGAACTGAACGTAGGAGGAAACTCCTCATGAAAAACAACTGGCTGCTGACTGACCTGAAGGTAAGTACACATTAATACACGCTGATGAACAACAGAAACGTCATTTATATTGTTGTTATTATTATTATTATTATTGGTGCTGTTATTGTCGTTATCACTATATTATTAGTTTATTTACAAAAATTTCATTATCAATCTACATCTGAGTTTTCATTAGTATCACCTGTATTTATCTGGCTTTTTATATTCAATATTGTTTTTTGACATTTATCACCTTATTGCTAAATGTTTAAACATATCTATAGCCTGAAGACCGGCACAGTTATCTTGTCTTTTTTTTTAAATTTTTTATAATAAACTATATATAATACTTATATACTATAAATGTGCATGTAATGGTTATTGTGGGATGGGTGGGATGGAGGGTCTGGGGTGGAGAATTGGGGTTGGGCTGTGGGTGTTGGGGAGGGTGTTTGCTTGTTTTTATGTTTTATCTTTTTATGTGAAACACTTTGTGTTACTTTTTTTTGCATGAAAAGTGCAGATATGCACACTGGGTGTCAAACAGACATGCTTAATCACTAACAGTTCATTCACACTCATCCAGGCTGTTAAAATGTTCCGTAGACCTGCACCGGTCATGCCCTTTTTCAAGGAACTGACACAGAGAATTGCTTAACAGCTTTATCATTAAACCTTAAAGGTAAACACGTGTTAGCAGAGCTTGCTTTTTACCAACAGAAGCCGGATGTACTAATACATATTTTGTTTACTAAGACAAAACCAGCAGGTTTTTTTGAGTGTGTGGGGGCGTGTGTTGACACAGCTCCGCTGTCAAACAACATGACACTATTTTTGTTTCTCCATCAAGAATAAACCAATGAGGAAGTAATTTGCCCTGTAAAAGACCTGAATCATGCTTACATTACAGAAAATATCTAAAATACCTTGTTGCATTATGTTAGGGTCATCCTTTTGAGGAAAGATGTAATCTAGATCAAACATGTTTTGGCTCTGGAAATCACATCTGGTTTTTCTTCAGTAAAATGACTCATGCTGTCAGTCAACAGATTTCAACAGCTGTAAAATTCCCTTTAATTTCTTCCGTAGATCTCAATGGACTTGGCCCTTGTTTTAGTTTTGCAAATCATGTTCGAGACATCTCTCTCAGGTATGTAGTATAAAGTGCGCAGACATTTCTGAATAAATAAGAGCAAAAAACAGGACAAACAATGCGTCCACATGAAGCCTTTTCTGTTCCTAATCGACACACAAATAAAATTTCTTAATAAATATTTAATAGCTGTGATTGACATTTATTTTAATATTACTTTGCATCATTTCCCAGCAGCGTTATTCACTGTTGAGGCAGAGCATTCCTCATATGCATCAGAGTTTGGAGAAGATGTTGTGATGGGCTGCAGGTTTCAGCCTACACTACTGAATCCTAATGACGACCTGGAGGTGACCTGGCACTGGGTCGACCCCGTAACTACTCATCATCGGGAAGTGTACAGGATGCTTAACAAGGTGGAGCAATTGGCATACCAGGATCCGAACTATCGGGGTCGAGTGAGGCTTCTCACTGACGAGCTGAAGGATGGCTGGGCAAAGTTAGAGGTCAGTACTAGCGCTTTACATAGAATTTGTTGGGGGGTTTGTGATGAGTTATTTCCTGTTATATTTCCTCTAAGTGATGTGGTTAACTTGTTCATCATAGCGGGAATCACTGATGAGTGAGCTGTTGTTTGCGCACACTATCATATTTATCTGGCCATTATTATCTGCGTTCACAGTGCTGTATCAGATACGACACCACTGCCAAGAAGGGACAGATGACAGTGGTGTTTGCTTCCATGAATTCTTATGTGGTTATGAAACAGATTCATTTTATATGATGTTTATATGACATAAACAAAAGACCAGGGATCAGGGAAACGATTGGCTATTATTCGAAATTTCTGCTACTGGATGGGATTTGGTTGGATTCCCCTTGAACCAGACGAAACAGGATGGTGGAAGCACTACTGCTTTTCCGCAGGGGCTCGCCACAATCAACACAAAATGAAAGTTTCTTTTTTCTTGAAAATAGAACATAATGTGTGGACCAAGAGATGCGCTAAGATCTTACCTCTGAGGAGTTTAGGTGTACTGAGCATTGCCATGATGACATCTAAGGACTGTACTTTCTTCTGCTGTCACTTTACAGATCTCCAGGCTCAGGATCAATGACTCTGGGGGCTACCAGTGTTTCGTGAAGACAGGAGTGGGAGCTGATTACAAAAGTATAACATTGTCCGTTAAAGGTAAATACTGATTCTGCAGCAATGTAATAGTGTTTTAGGTTTTTAGGCAGTGACTTCAGGGGGCTTTGTTCTGGGAATGCTTGTAGTGTGTGGTCATTTCTGGGCAGTTACTCAGTGTGAAAGTGAAACTAAGACCAGTATTACAAAATTTGGTAAAGAATGCTTGTGGTTTTCCTCGAGATCTTCCTGTTCCTGTCTTCCAATTGTATGCAAGATATGTTGATCATAATCCTAACATCATATCAGAGTAGTGCTGTTTTAAATATCATAATCATATATTCCTATCTGATTCTCCTGTAGCATCTTATAAAAAAGTGATTAAACAAACTGAGACGGCTGCAGCGAAGGATGAGGTGCTACTGACCTGCCAGTCTGAGGGATACCCCAATACTTCTGTTGTGTGGCTGGATGGACAGCAGAAGAGAATCAGCTCCAGTCTCACTGTTACAATAACACCAGACCAGCTTTTCAAAGTCACCAGTGAGATACGAGTGCACTCATCAGTCAAAAACAACTACACATGCAGCTTCACAACTGATGGCTCCTCTGCAACATTTCATATTCCAGGTAAATCATCTCTTTCAAACTGGTTTTAACTTGGGAACTGTATTGTGCTATGTCTCCCACCTCATTTCTTGTCAGCTCTCTGCTGCCCATAAAACGTACAAAAAGTGAAGCAAACGCCCACATAAACCTCTCTACTATTGCTGTTCTCATTTGAACTCTGCAGCCTGTCATAAAAAAAGCAGATGGCACGAAAATAATCATTTTTTTTCACTACGAATTCTTCTTTCCTGTTATGTTCATATTTCCTCTTCGTCAGAGATGTCTCTTACCAAACCACATCAAATGTGTCACATATGAGCTTTACAGCTCTCGCTCACAGCTTACAACATTTTATCATCTTAGGGTGAAGCTGTGGGAGGTGTTTGGATTTGAGGTTTGAACTATGCAGCAGTGTGTAGGAGTGTTATAACAAGAACTTTTGTCATGTGTGCCTCATTTAGGCTGCTCATCTTCCTGTTTACATGTGTGCAAAGGACTACTTGCTCTTTTGGATACACTGTGTTTGGACTTAAGTAAAAAAAAGTCAAAGATCAGGCTGCTTTCACAGCTAATAAGAAACTATACGAAGTATAAGAAGTATTAGTCATTTTAATAGCGGCATTTTTTTAGTTCTTGACCAATAAGGGGAAGTTTGCAATGGTTTGTCTTTGGTATACTTGGTTATTTCCATTGTGGCCAGACTTATTAACAGCATCCTAATACCGTCATATCTGATAGTAATCACAACACCAATCCTTCTCCACTCTTTTCACAGATGAAATCCTTTTTGTTCCACCAAACAACGCTCAACGCATCGTTGCAGTGAGCACAGGAGTGATAATATTAATCGTCGTTATCATTGTTGCAGTACTCATGTATCGACGCCAAAAAGGTAACCAATCACTCAATTCTTTATCAATACGGTGCATTACCCAAGAGATTCAGCTCACACCAAACACAACAACACAATACATAAAAATGGAAATTCATGTTTAACGCTGACATATGAAACAATGCACCCCAGACATAACAGTGCATTATGATTCCACAGGTATGGTGAAATATTAAACTGACAAATGGATAAGTTCACTCGTATATACAGTAATGCAGTGATGTGCAATAGATCGACGTGCAGCCTCAAGGAAGCAACTAAAAGTTGAGTGTGTGCCAGGGTAGGAAGCGTCACTGCAGGGCTGGATTTTAAGATGTGCACTGAAAGAATATCTGCAGGAAACTGGATTATCCGGTTCATTTCAGGTGTCACATGCTTACGCCTTTTAATCTTTCCTCATTGTAAGCCCTGACATTGTTGAATTGAACTGAATCTATGGTTACAACTCATTTGAAAAAACTACTACAGTGATTTGGAGACTTTAATAGAACTGATTAAATTTATTTATTTTTTATTGTCCAGACAGGACTCAGCTCAAACAGCAACTACTGCTGAATTCATTAGTCAGCATCCCAAGTGTATGTGTGTCAAAGCCATTAGCAGTCAAACAGACAGAACAACTATGTTGATGACATACATGTTAAGTACCAACGCTGAAAAGAGGAAGTCGGTCAAACTGCGTTTGATTTGGCACCGTAATGTGTGCATTTGACTTTGAGGGAATTTTATCAGCATGTGAGCTTTCATGTGAGCATGACTTTGCTTTTTTGGACCCGACAACCATCACATTTGGAAACACCCAGCTCAGTATTGGTTTGTGTGGCAGGGGAATTTGAGGTTATTCCTAAATGCATGGGTGGTTTTTCAGTATAGCACAGTGTTGTTTGTATGAACCCCTTCAAACAAACATATCCTTCATTTCAATAGTAGACTTATACTCTAACTTGTGAACATGATAAGAAGTCTTACTTCATTTACGGCCCGAAACAGACAGATGCTATTTTTAAGCTGCGATCAGGTCACATTTTCTCAAGTTCTCACAAACCATATTTAAGATACATGATAAATATAAGATTTACAGGAGAAGATACCATTTAATTAAAACTAAACTGAATAAATAAAAGGGTAAGCATAAAGATAATTCATAGCCAAAATATTATGACACCAGCCCATATACAGTACAATACCAAACACATAGAAAGCTAAGCTAAGTCCAGTTTAATATCATATTATTGAGCTTTATGAATTTAAGATAAAAGTGTCACACCGCCTTTTACCCTGCCATCTATCCATACTTTAATACACACACACAAGCTGTACCAATACACTAATATTCAATGTGTTTTTTTGTTTTTTTTCATAGGGTCCAACGCTCCCAGCTCCAGGAACCTTTTGGTTGGTCTTTGGTCTGGTGGTCGGTCTGTTTCTCCTGTTGACTGTGAGTTGAAACAGACACAATACACATACCTGTTAACAACAATGTGTTAGAACTTAGCAATCATAACAAACAAAGCCACAGCCTTAACAACAGCAACAGTACTTCAAAAGTAGAAGCATACTCTAGATTCGCTGTAGATTCCACCTGTGTGCTACATAAACTAAATTTCTGTTGCAATTTGTCAAATATTCATACTCTGAATGAAAGACGCCCACAGTTTCCATCTCTTTTACTTTCCATGAAGAAGGTTGAAGTCACACATTTAGGGGCATCTTGAAACATAATCATAATTTCATCAGTTTCTCCACCGCTGTAATGATTAATCCTACTCTCGATATCATTCATCTTTCCATTACCTGGCTGTGCCACCTCTTTCTCACAAAGTTGCTTGCTTGTTGTTGTGCTGTGTGTTGCTGTGAATTTCATGCTTATTTGCATGCATGTCATTTATCACTGCATCAGTTATGCAATGTGCAGTAATTTACTCACGGAAACCTGCTTATTTATTGAATCATTTGCCTTAACTGTAAAAAGTCTTAAAGCCCAACTACTGCCCCCGAGAATCTGTGCTGCATGCGATCAATGTGGTTCAGCCAATCGTACTGTGATTACACGTTTGTTATACATGTGAAATGCTCAATGAAGGTCGCTTGACTAAAATATGCTTATCCAATTAATTACTGTTAGTAGCGATAGTGTGTGAAAGTTTGCACTTATTCTCCAGAATACAGAAGTGCAAAGATCCCCTTTTCTATTAACCTTTTTTTTTACATTTGATTAAGTAATCCACTCACAAACACCTCAGTGCAAGTTTAAATTAACTTTTAAATGAAATAAAATTAACTTGCATTGCAAGTTGTATGTAAGTGGATTTACACCACTGCAGTTCTTGTAGAATCACTGTTGCAATGATTGAATTGCTTGCTAAAGAATGACTGTAATGGAGACTAACTCAGTACTTCTGTAAATGTTTGTCTAACACTGTTGTTCTTTTTCATCAGGCCGAGAAATAAAGATAGTAAACGAGGAAGAGAGAACTATTTTTAACAAAGGTAAATGATTCTAATGACTCTACCAGCTATTTACACGTTTTCTGGTCAGCATTTTATTTGGATAGTCTGCTGACAGAAGGTTCATAGAGTGTTTGTAACATTTCAGCAGTTATTATTATAAGGTTTGGTCAGGTTTAGGCACAAAAACATCTTAGTTTGAGTATGCTCATAAACTGTCACTTTGATAATCTGTATCATCTACAGATAAAGTGAAAACTGAACGATCTGTGACTGCGACTATCCAAATAAAGTGTCACGCATTTCTGTTTGAGCTGGGATAGGCTCTAGCCTCCAACCTTTATAAGGAGAGGAGGTTACAGAAAATGGATGGGTGGAAGTTGATGTATAAACTGATTAGAGCCACCTCTAATGATTATTTTCATTAGTGATTAATCTGACGATTGATCAGCTTTTTTTTAATTGTCTATAAAATGTCAGAAAATAGTGAAAAATTGCTATTTATCATAGACACAGTTTCTTAAAGCCCAAGGTGTTGTCTTTAAATGCCTTGTTTTGTCCAACCAAAAGTCCATACCCACAAATATTCAGTTTACTACAAGTGAAATGCTATTTCTGCTTGAAAAACGACATAGATTAGATAGATACATAATTCATTTGTAGTGACAATGAATACAAAACTGTTGGATTTTGTGTTTTTTACTAAAAATATCTGGTGAAAGAAGGATCAGTAAAAAAAATCTCCCTTAGAAACTGACCTTTAGAGACAACTTCAAGGTTAAACGAGCCTCTGAGAAAAGAAAAACTGAGTAAGACAACTTCTTCAAAAAATCTGTAGGTGTTTGTCAGACTACTGCCCTTTTCTGTACAAACTATCTTACAGTAAATTTACTGTGACACAAAGAAAAAGAAAACATCTAAGGGATTTTTCTCATTGATTCCTCGTCATCAGATGATTCTGATGTGATCCAAATCTGGTCTGTTTTGTTGTACATAGGCTGCATGGAGGAAAATCTGAGGGCGTCTGTGAAAGCCCATTATTCCGACTCTTTTAGTGCAGATGCAAAACATCACTTAGATGCTTTCGGTGTGAAGGAGTTGCCTCAAAGGCTGCAAAACAAGTGAGTCACAAACACAGATTTCCGAAAAGATCATTAAAGACGCTAGATTCCAGACTATTGTGCTTTTCTGATCTAATTTCCAGTAACAGCAACAATTCAAATCTTTCATTCCAAACCAGCGAGTAATCTACGTCTTCATATAAGAAGAAAAAAAAACACGATAAATTCAACAAATATCAATGATTACAGTAAAGTTAATGAATTTTGTGAAACTTCATTGCTGTAAATGCTCATGTGACCAGGCCTCTCTTTAGTTTTTATATTTGTACGGTCCTGTGTACGTTACACTCACAAATCTTCTTTTGTTTCTGTCAGTAGGGGCCAGCCTGTGAGTCTTCAAGCTTTACTTCCAGAAGCTGGGGAGATGCTTTTTCTTGAGGGACTTCCAGGAAGTGGGAAGACAACCATAGCCTACATCCTGGTCTCTTCCTGGACTGAAGGACCCACACATTCCCTCGCTAACATCCTTGATCTCAGCACCCTCCAACTCCTCTTATATGTCGACTGCAGCAAGGTGAAAGGTGACTTGTTCCAGGAAATAACGACTCAGCTTTCTCTCAGGGAAAAGATATCAACAGAGGATGAGCTGAGGACTGTGTTAACCGGGTCAAGCGAGGCTCTGCTGCTGTTGGATGGGTACAGAGAGGGGAACAAATCTTTCGATGAGTCCTTAAAGATGTTTCTAAGTGAAAAAGGAGGATGCAGGGTCCTTGTCACAGCCTGCCCAGGACACTGCCCCACACTCAGGAACACAGTTGGGACAGGGGGGGTGCTGGAGCTTCAAATACCAATTGTGAAGTACTGAGAACATTTGTGACCAACAAAAACATTAAGCACCTGTTACATTTGTGTGTTGTTGTTGTGTTTTTTGTATAAACCCAAATATGCTGTAATGTTGAATTCAATGTAAATGACACAATAAATACTACTTTTGTATTATATACTTCCCAGCCCCGATTGTTTTTAAAAAATATATTTCATGTTATAATTCTTTTTAACGTCAGTTAACGGGCTTTTTAAAGTACAGTACATCATTTACGCGACCCCTCGAAGTGCAGGATGAGAAACTCCACGGCACAACCGGTAATCCACCTGAATTTTGTTCACATGATTCATAAAAATTCTGAGAATGGTTTCAACGCATCAAACTCTCAGCTTTCATTAGAGCTAATAGTTCGTATACGTGATTATTGATTGTAGTTGTTTCTGTTTCTGTTCTGAATCAGCCAGCCAGAAAAAGAAAGGTCATTATTTAAGGTTGCTTGCTAGACTGCAAGCAAAGCAGCAACAGTTTCTATGTGTAAAAAAGGGAAGTGATCTCTATCAGTATTCCTGTCAAGAGACCTTGCTGATTCCAGTAACTTTATGAAAAGGCAGTCTTTTATTTCTGTATGTTCTTCATTCTCCAGTAAATGTATCATTTTGCATGTCTCCAAATGTATGAGTAATTCAGATTTTCATTCAGTCAGCATGTTTTCCTGACACATCATGCATATCTGACTCACTCAAAGGTCTTCTCTTGCACTGGTTATCTTTACCAAATGCAACTAACTTCAAACCCAGAGAGGAGCCTTCACTAAATGTGTGTTTTAGCATTGCAGCTGCTGGCCGTGTATGAGATGAAAAGCTCTGCAGCCTGCAATGAGCAACGCGTTTCATTTCTTTTCTTGCACTCTCTCAAAATCTTTGTGCATGAGGTTTAATGTACCTTGTATGCTGAGAAAGGTGAGGCAGTTTGGGTTCCACATATAACTGTGGTTGAAATATGTTGCTATGATGCTCAGTGGAGGTATAGTCACAACAAAAAAAAAAACGTTTCCCTGCAGAGGACTTGGTTTCTTATCTTCACACCAATGTTATTTTCATGTCGCTACACAAACAGGTGCAGGAAATAGTAACCTTATTTGTACAAATGCTCTGCAACATATCAACTTGAATTTGTTTAAAGAATAATCTAATCAACAGGTGCCAGGGTTTTTTGGTTTCCTGATTTGGTTCAGCCTCGCTGCTCTTATCAACCTTATTTATACCTGCAACATCCCTGATGGACTCACTAAACAATACATGTCTGGCATCAAGCAGAAAAACCGTGACTAGCTGGTGAACACCGCGGAGCATTAAAGAGCCAGATATTTCCTTCAGGAGTGGAGGTGACCAAAAACAGCTAAAACAGAGTACTTTATACACATATATATAATAACAGTTTGTTCCTCTGGAGCGAAAGAAATCAATAACTGCATACACACACACACACTGGGTGTACATGTATTTCACCATAGTGAAGTTTTTGTGTTCCTCTGACTCACAGACAAACAATTATTCTCACATTTCCACCTACGGGCAGTTTAGAGTCATCAGTTATCCTGCAGGAAGCTGGACTACCCAGAGAGAACCCATGCAAGCACAGGGAGAACATGCAAATAGAAACACAAAGACTTGAGCCGAGGTCCGAATCAGTAACCCTTTATCTGTGAGGCAACAGTGCCGATGCCTAACACCTGAACAATTAACAGAATATTATAGAAATCACAATATGGCCATGTGAAATATTCAAATCTCAGGAGCTGCAGTGTTTCGATTACAGTGAAAGCTGCCACAACATATCCGTATGTATGAAGAATAGTGGAGCTGCACAGTTTCTTAAGGGAACATGCTGGTTTGAAACAGACCACAGCAGAAATCACATCATCATCATTTTTTAATATTTGTTTTGGTGAAAATGAAATAAAACAAATTACCATTCTCACTCATATTTGTCAAAAATAATCACAATATGACTTTTTTTTTTTGCATATCTTTCAGCACTAATGCTCAGTTCCTTTTACATTTCGCTGTTCACAGCATGCACAGAAAAAAACAAACATACTTGAAAGTTTGCTGGACTTTAAAAGACAAATTCTAGTGCAAAGAAAAACCAACCATACTTAGGTCATAAAGTGATCAAACATATTATTATCTGTATACAGGCATGTATACAGATATATTATGTATTATAAGCAAAACTACATACTTGACAGGGATCGTTCCTATATGCTGTGCTGTTACTGAATAATGTAACTCAGTGATGTGGTAAGGACCAACATGGGACCACCAAATGGTTGTGGAGAGTAAAACAAATCCTTGGTCACGAACACCAAACACCAAAACTTGATTTTAAAAGCAGAACTGTCCCCAAATATTTATCATGATCATGCTTCATTGCTTTGTTTTCACAAGGGGATTATTTGTGTCTGTCAGCTGTTGCTTCTCCTCCGTACTTCCTCCTTGAGCAGTAATACTGCAAACAAGCTTGTAAAATGTTCTTCTTCGCTCAGCAAGTTAATGAATACATACCCGAATCTGAAATCCCAGCTGTGAGACTTTTACTTCTCTCTGTTCATAAACAACTGGAAATTCTTATACTATCTTATACTTATCAGGAATTTATTAGTCAGCATTACATGAAGAGGAACAGTAAATGTCACATAAAAGAGTCATCAGTTAAGAAACATTGTATTTTCTTTTTGTAATAATTCATATTGTGGTTGTTGTGATAGGAAGGATTACTGTAAGGATTACTGTAAAACAAATCTGAATCATGGGAAATAGTGTTGCTGTATATTGGAAGAACCTTTTCGACTTTTCAGAATACACAAATGGACAGAAGAGAAGTGGTTTATGATGCAAGAAGGGTTTCACAGGTTTTCTACTGTAGGATGACTTCTTAACCAGCGTTAAAACTTGTCTTTACGGTAACACAAATTTGATTCATGGCACCAGCTTCTGTCTGTCAAAGAGGAAACTACTAAATTTGAACAATCATCTTTTAAGCCTGGAGTGTTTGATATAAATGAGATTCATTTTGGGTTAAGTATTGCCTTAAAAGGTCCACTTATGAGTGTATATTAACCTGAAAATAAGAATCATTATGTTTTTTTTTTATTACCTAATATTATAGGTAATATATTATTGGTATATGTATTATTACCACCTCTGTGGTTGTGAAGTGAAGCCTATATGCAGAAGTGCCAAAAACAGAAGTTCCTTGTCTCAATAAGCCCCCATATGTCCAAATGTTTGTCAAATGTCCAACTTCTCAGCAGAAATAAACATGTTTACAGCCTGGTACAAAAAACAGTTTTGGTTTCTACAGCTAATTTCCTTGTTCATGTACAACTGTTTAAATTATATAGAGGCAGGACTATCAGCACGGTGACTGCGGCACATTTGGAGCTTCAAAATGGCTTTCCAGAAACCTGTGGATGACATCACAGGTACAACGTCCAATTTTTCTACTGTCAGTACTAATAATGAGTCTTTTTTATCTACAGATGGTGCAGGTCCTCCACAGAGTCCACCATGTTAAACTGCCATGTTTCTCCAAACCCAGAACAGACAAAATCAAACACAAATCTAGGCAAGTGGTCTTCAGGTGTTTGCAGTCTTGAACGTCACCACTAGATGCCACTAAATCCTACATACTCCACCTTTAAGGCTGTCCTTCTCTATTGCAAGATATACAAATTATGCTTTCAATAGAAAAAACACATCATATTATACATGATATTAAAACAACATTCTTGAATTCAACAGATGTAAAAACATAGTATTGAAACTATATATAACTACATATAGAGCATTCACGAATAGGTAAAATGTATTTTATTATTAATATTATTAAAATTATTATTTCATACAAGCACATTCTTTTAGCCAATACAACATGAAAATGGTATTTTCCCTCCCTGCCTGCATCATACTCTCACTAGATGGTGCCATACTCTTTTCCATGGGAGCTCAGTGTGGGAGCTTTCTGATGTCGGCTGATTATGAATGCATGAAATTATGTTCACTAATGTGGGTAATCTTTGAATTAAAGGGTGACAGGGAAATAATTCAGACATGAAACATTTTTAAAAAGCCATTTTTTTTGCTTGATAAAAGGGAATGTTCGAATGAGGCATCTGTTTCTCTCTTTTCTTCTATTCACAGTCTATGTGATCTTAATATAAGAGTCTATGATTTGTATTTTATTCATTCTGTAGTTTATCTGCATAATCTCCAGAATCTGATGTTATAAAAGATTAATGATAGAATATCACACATATAAGTCAGGTTAAGCTGTTATGTATGTGCACGTTTGTTTGCTGGTCTGAATAATCACATATCTAACTTTATTTAACTCGGAAACGGCCTCATAAAAATCTATTTTACATGAGTATCCTGAACAGGAACATTTAAGTTTTAAGCTTTCTTTTCATTCTTCTTAAAGAAAACATTCCTCGGAGCCGAAAAAAAGTATTAATTAGGGCCAAAAATACAACTGCAACGTCCAGCTGTCCAAAATATTCTCATGATTCATTCAGTCTGTGAAAAACGCTTTCCCCCTGAAACTCAACTCCCAGACATAGCTGATGCTATACCCCATCTCCATCACCCCCTCCTGCCTCCCAACAGCGCCACAAACCACACACACTACACACACACACTCAAAATGAGAGTTAACCCCATCAAAAAGGACGGTCTCCTACATGCGCAGCCCCCATTTCCTCCTTCAACCTCAACCTCCCAGACCAAAGAGGCGGTTTCATCATTTGGTAATTAATATTCTGGGGAAGAGGAGAGCATCAGGAAACAATTATGCAATAATGTATGGATGTAAATGCACACTGTGTCCACACAAAAACACATGAATGCACAAGCACATATATATCACCATGATCGACTCTTCCTCTCTTCCAAGATCAGGTTACTTTCATACATGGAACTGGAGCGAATGCAATGAATGTGCTAATATGTGCTGATATATTATAATTTTGTGCTCTAAAATGTGACTGCTGTGTATGTTTCTAAACTGCAAAACTATTGTCAGATTCTAGAATAATCTCTACTCTTATAGAGCCATAAAAATCCAACAGGTTTTGAGTTAGCTTAAGTAGATGCACCGACGCAACAACGTGACAATGGTGCATTCAGTCCGTATCTGCCCTTATCAAACAAAGACATGTTTCAGTTTTAACAGGGTGTGTACTCGACCTGCTATACAACAGTTTAGACAGTCAATAGAAGAATGAGAAGATTATAGATGAACTGACATGAAAAGACGAGATATAAGATGTGGTGTTAAATAATAGGCCATGACATGAAGTTCCATAAGATGCGATGACAACTTCAACAAATAAATGTCATGACGTGAAAAGATATCGACAGATTGACAAGTTAAACATGATTGTTACTGAAAATGACAAGACAAAAGACAATAAGACATTGCAGGACATGACAAGACATATCCTGATATACAGTATGCTATACACACATGTAAAGCACTTTGAAACACCTATTTGTTGAAAGGTGTCATGCAAATACATCAATGTGCTACAGCGATAGAGTGAATAGTAAGTGAATATAAGTGTTTATTTTTGTGAAAAAGCTGTGAAATTGGTCAGTGAGAGATTTTAAGGTGGGTTTGTGGTTAGATTCCCATTGCAGATATGTTTCACTAAACCACACTCAACTCATACTAATCCACTTCAGAGTGTGAGCTTCATACTAGTTATTGCTTGTATCAAATTACAAGTTTTTTTTTTTGTTTTTTTGCAGCAGTAACAGGAAGGATGGGGCACGGTGGGATGGCATGTGTTGCTTTAAAGCCAAAAGGATGCCACACTTGTGTTGTCTCTAGAGTCTAACACGCGACTCCAGTCTGTATCCATATAGTCTCTGCTGGCTCTGACCCAGTCTGTCTGGTAATTGGGATCAGATGAGTGGCAGCAAAAGCGAGGCGACCTGGGTTCTCCGGGACCCACGCTAACCTGGAAGCATTTATTTTATGGAAAAGATGTTTAGTTAAAGTGCAGCGCTGCAGCCTGCAGCCCAGCCCCTCTAATGACTCTCTAGTTCTCTTGCCCAGGCCTGGAGACAGAGCCCTGTGATGGATATGACTGGTGAAACAGGGACACACACACACACACACACACACATACATACATACATACACACACACACATGCTTCCATCACTGTGCACTGTGATGGATATGACTGGTGAAAGCTCTGAACACTGTTTCCTGAGTCCTTCACTTCCTTCCTCCCAGGCCTCGGTCAGCCAAGCTGAGCCGGGTTTCACTAGACTTGGGCCGGATTGGATTGCAGATTAACTGGCTTCCTGTCCAATCCGTTGGCTGCATTCATCTGCTTTCCTAACGGTCACTTTTATTTACGAGCAAGCGGTGACGTTATTGAGGATGAATGAGTCTTCAGGATGGATGAGATCCTGGAGGCTTGTGGGGGAGGGCGGATTTACCGAGGGACAATTGTTTTTAGTCATGTATTGTGGAAAGAATTTAGGAAAAATAACATTTTTCTGAACAATGACTCAATAAACTAATCCAAAAAAAAAAAAAAATGTCTGTGAATGTGCACATGTATGATTTCCTTACGTGCAACAGCTTCAACCCATCATTATTTTTGCAGTGTGCGTTTTCGCTCTTTCTCTGGAGCACATGGGAGTTAAAACGGTAATTGTTCTGTGAAAATCTCCAACAAATCCAGTCATGTTTTATCTATTATGAAACCTTGAATGTCGTATTTTCTTGAAACAAGTTTAAAAAAAAAAAAAACCCTCCAGTGTGGGAAGATTTTCCAGTGCAAATCAACTTGATGCAAGAATTGAGAGTTGTTTTTCTTGATTCTAGTGCAGCCATCTGCCTGATTCTGTCAATACAGTCACTTGGATTTGTGTTGGAAACAAACAGAAATTAGCCTTTTGTTCCTCAATAAATAAAGAAAATTACTTAATAACATAGGTTGGAAATCCTTTTGTTTCTTTTTCTATTTGCTAAAACTTCACCTGTTGCAGCAATCACAGTAAATGATTTCTTACCAGTGTTTGGTCAAAGACAAGTGTCTTTGTCGTTTAAAGCTGCAAAAGTGGATTTCTTCCAACAAAATATAGTCTATGTAAAAATGTTTCATATTTTTAATAATCAGTAGTTCATGCCAGACAGATTTTTACTTCTTTTCTATTATTATTTCTTCGAGTCTTGGCTGAGTACTTCAGTATTTTCTATACATTTAGATGTAGAGATGTATCTGTAAATTGGGTCCATTGTCATTTCCTCCACCATCCCATCACTACAGGTCTCCAACACCACCCATACCACACCTCTTTATCCTCCCTCCCTCCCTCCTGTACTCCTGCTGGCAGCCCTTGATTACACTTGTCTCCTGGGAGAAGGTTTAAACTCCTCAGAGATAGTAATATCGAGGGCACTAGTGGCTAGTCACTTCAGATCAGGGCGGGGGGAGGAAATGGCGACGGACATAAAGCTAAATATATAATTCCTCCCATGCCGGTAATCATGATGTCCAGACGATTTGAAATGACAGTTTAACCACTTTAGACTGAGGAACGCTTTGTTCAGATTTGAGAAGCAGGAGGTGTGTGTGTTGGAGCGTCTGGTTGGTCCCTACGATGGTTGGGGAGCCTCCTCGTGGCTCTAGAGGCTGTCCAAAAGGGGGCCCGTGTGGTCCTCTCTAAATACACGTGTAGGGGGGAGAGCGCACGTTCCATCGAGTTAAAATAGCTTACAGACCAGACAGGAGCAATTCTGTGAATGACTGACGTGCCAAGAGCTCCGGAAGGAAACACTCTCACCACCCGGTATTAGTTTACCTGATTATTAGGATATCCAGCTTCCTCCTAAAATGGCCGGCCATTTCCCTGTTAGAGTCAGTAAGAGCACCCACCTGGATTAAGCCCGAACGTGGTCTGCATTACACCAGACACGACAAGGCCTCATGCCACACGGCTCAACCAATTACATCTATAAATATTAATAGGCTAATCTGCACATATTCTTTTCCTGCGAGCCTGTTACTACATCCCTGAAAGGGTCAGAGATACTCTTATGAACATCAAATCAATTTAAATCTTTAGTTCAATTTGCATATGCAGAGATTTTCGCTCCAGACAGGCTCTCTCAACGTCTTTTTTTCGCCCCCATCATCACATCGCAAGAGGAGAGTGCATTCTGTATTCACGCACTGATTGGATCCTTGATGAGATCTTCAGGGTGGCTTCTCACACTCTGACTCTCTTAACACTCCAGAGGTGATGAGAAGAGGGAGAGAGAGAGAGAGAGAGAAAGAGAGAGAGAGAGGAGGGAATGAGAGGTGTGTGTGTGTATGTGTGTGAGATCGATCCAATTCTGTCTACGCTGAAGTGGTCTGCTATGTCGCCACCCCGGCTCTGTGGCCTCCTCAGCAGTTCAGCTGCTGCAGGAGCACCACGGCTTGATGTTCAGAGGGTAATCATAGGCAGCACAAAGGGAAGACAGGAAGTAGGAGGGGAATCATATATACAGCCACTCTTTCGAGCGCATGCAGGGACTATACAATATAATGTTTTTTGGCAGACTAGTATTAGACATTGGGCGCAAGCTTCTCTCAAAAAAAAAAAGAAATATGAATAATGCAACACGGAAATCTGCATGAAAAGTAGAGACACTGAGAAGTAGAACAGTGCTAAGAGGGATATAAGACAGGATGGAGAGACTGAGGTAGAGAGCAACACTCGAGGGATTTTGATTCTTTTTCTCCAACACGACTTTAAATTGTATCTCGCTCTTCCATGCCTTTATCCGATATTTATGCTTTCTGAATACAGTAGAGGATGAAAATGGATTCACACTGCAACATGCATACTTTCAGAAATACTCATCCTGGTGATAAAAAGTGAAAAATTTGAAAGAAGAAGTAACAAATTATTCTTACAAATGAAAAAGGCTTGCTCAGTTTAATACACTGGGGAGTTTTGCTTGCTTCAGCCTCACTTGGTCTGGTGTGACCAGTAGCTTAAGTTAAGCTAATGTTAACAAGATTTAGCTAGATATTGCTGTATAACTGACATTACTGAGTAATTACGTGTGCTACTGTTACATTTTAACATTCACCATTATCCTATAAATGTCACTTAATAAGCTAATGGACCAAAAGTTAATTAGCTGCAGTGGTTTTAACTGTGGAGAAAAACAAATCTGCGTTTCTGTCGTGCAAGTACAAACAAGTAAAAACACAGCTTCGTAAAGAGCTTGTTGTGAGTTAAAGCTGGATGTTCAAAATGTGTAAGTGGTTATCTTTCCTTAAATGCACCAGCGGTGAATAAAAGGCGAGACTATCAAATCAAACGTTTACTGAACTAATTTAGACTTGTATATTTTTGTGAGGAATCGCCAAAGGACACAGCAGAACTTCTACAAAGACAAACCTCTATTGCTCTCTCTCGCACACACACACATCCAGTCACACACACACACATACATGCATGCATGCACGCACACACACACGTGTGTACGTCAAAAGGCGGTGCTAGTAGTAGTAAACATTTGAAAGGAACAGGGGTAATTCACTTGATAAATGTCAACCAAAATGAAGCTATCAGCTGAAAGCAATTTCCTTGTGCTTGCCTGTGTTCTGCGCCAGGGACTTGAGAGATTTTCACCCCTCCATCGATCATGAAGCCTCTGTTTTAGGCCAAGGTACACAATGCCCTCAAATTGCTGACATATGGACCCAGAATCACCACAAAAACCTGCCATTTCCACCCCACCCCTCCTCTGTCCCGACCTAGCCACTCCTCTGCTAAACTCGTGTTTATCCAATGACTCTGGTCTGTTTAGGCCATTAAAAGCGGAGCCATTCAGGGAGACAGAGGGCCAAGGCAAATGTAATAAAGCCACAATCTGTAGCGTGCAACTTAGCGCTGCTACCAGCTATCACCAAAGATTGACAAAAACCACCACGGGAGCTGCAACGTCACTATTCCTCAATTCATTTGAAAGTAGTGAGGCAGCATTTTGGCTAATTTAATTAGTAGTTCCCAATGTTGCAGTGCTGTAATCATGAAATGATTGGGTGACTGTGAGACCAAGAGTGTGGGCAAACTTTTAAAATTAAACCTGTGCCATGTGGGCTGCCTGCAACCAGTAGCAGAGGAAGCCAAACAAAGCCAGATAAAGACGAAGACACCGACCACATAATAGTACGGAAAAGCCTCTCGCTGGTGTAAACAGCTGATTGATGAAAGTAGAGCTGTGTGAGTCGCTTTCGCTACGACTGCTCGTACTACAATTCCTGACCGTGGCTTTAGAAGTGCAACTATTTAAAGACAAAGAGGGCACAAAGTGCACGCCATTAAGAAAGCCTCTTTTCCTAATGGACAATTGTGGTGCCAGCAGCCAGAGCCTGGAGATCTGTACACAGGAAAAGTCCATTATCACTCTGACTAATGGAGGAGGGGGGCGACTTCAAACCAAAAGTGCAGAAAAAGAAAAGAAAACAAGAGCGAGAGAGATGACGCACATGGTACAAAGCAGTGTTTCTTTAATGGAGTCCATCAATAATGTTACTTTCCCAACTTTATTGTCGAGTGAACAGCCGTATTATCAATCCTAGACATGGGCAGAAATTAAAAGGCCTTTTCTTTTTTTTTTGTTGTTTCTTCAAGTGCATTTTTTAACAGACTTTGAATCAATGTGAAACAAATGTTTGGCAACACGCTAATGATATCCTGCATCTCTGGAACAAACTCTCTCTCCCTTTTCTCTCTCGCTCTCGCCACCAAGACAAACCCGCAGCCAGTTTACATTCAGACGGGTGCGCTTGTTTTATATAAACAGACAGCCCTTGTGGCAAGGGGTTTGATTAGGAGGAGGTCCGCAAATCCCATTAAAAGTCCATTCGTCCCTTGCTCGGTGTTTGTTTGAAGACAGGAAGAGTAACAAGGGAGGAGGGAGGTGACTGGCAGTCTGTCGTTGTTGTTTCTGTGCCAATTTCTGTTTATGCACCGACGGTTAAACACAGATATCATCCGGCAGCGACGAGCAGATCTTTGCCAGTGATGCGGGCAGGAACCGAAGCCCAGTTTCTGCCAGGAGTGCCAGAACATGTTTGACAGGACCGAGACTCGTTCCTCCGTTTGGAGGCTTTCAAACTACCTCTCCAATGTGATTGAGTCTGTTATTAACATGATAAGAATGACATGTTGCTTCTGTTCTTGTGTATCCATCAGTAGGTTCAGCTATGACAAAATGATAACAGTTTGAGAAACAACAACAAAAAAACCTGCGTGTTTCTTTTAGTCAGCCTAACAGCTCTTTGGTCTTGGCTGCAAGCTGTTTGTCAATGTCCACTGCAATGTTGTCAGACAGTTGCTGAATCTGTGAAGGCAGGGGGAAAGAACTGTTTGAATGATGATTTGGAAATACCATTAGAAATTAAATCATTAGGAAATGACTTCATTCTTTAGCTGTAATTTTCCTTCAGAGTAAGCTGTACCCTTGGACGGTTTGTGCTGCGGTTACAATAGTTATTAGGCATTAGTAAGCTCTGATTATCAGTTATCTCCTTGACTCATCTCTCTCACATCTAGCCACTCAACCTTCTGTTAAACTTTCTCAGTCTGACCTATCGATTAAGAACCTACCTGTTTTTCCACGAGTCTGATGATGTCCTCCGAGTGTCCCTCCTTCGCCTTTTTGGCCTCTGCGATGGCGTTAGATCGCACCCTTCTCAGCGAGTCTTTGGCCTTGTTGCTAAACTGTTTGGCCAACTTGGCGAGGTTCTCTCGGTGTTCCCGCGTTACTCTGCGTCGGAGGGAGGAGATGACGGGAAAGAGAGAAAAGACCGAAGAGTAAGACAGGAGAAAAAAAATAAAAACAGAGATCTCCATGAGAGACAGGTGAGTGGATGAGTCCATGCACACCGACTCATCCGTACCTTTTTTTATGCCTCCATATGGAGTTTGAAGATATGATGATGGATGATATTAGCTTATCTTGACTGATATCTATGTGAAATGTAAAACAAGCTCTCTGTTTTTAAGAAAGTGTGATCCCTTTTTTTTTTTTGAGATCAGTTGCTACAGTACTTGATGCCAGACTTTTATGAAAATAAGAGAAACTGGGAGTCTAAATATTCAACAGACGTTCAAACAGAGACCGAACTAGAAAGGGTTAGTCACACTCTCGGTCGGTACTGTACGGAAAGTACAAAGCACATAACTGTGAAGAGATAAAATGAAAAACACAATGTCCTCACTTGTGCAAATGAGAATGTTAAGTGCTTGTAGGCATGAAGTCTAATCATTTTAGTTCTGACTCGTAGCAAACATCTAATCGCAATCACTTCCCGAGTTCTCAGACCAGAGCTCAAACATCCGTCATCCCGACAACTTTGTATTCACTTTGCATTTGTTAATCACTCAGAAAATCCTACTTCCCATTTCACTCTCCCTCTTTGTCCTTAATTGGCTTTTTTTCGTTGTTTTTGCCTCGGGGACTATTTGCAAACAATCCAAGTGCAGCGTCTATTTACCGCAAACAATACGGCCTAATTACTGATTCCAGGGCCAATCAAGGAGCGCCTTCTCTTTGGAAATGCAAATGGAGGCTTGAAGCGTGCCGAGACTGATTGCAGGGGGAAAGCAGTCTGACTCTTGTCTCCCTCCTCTGCCAGACTAACACCTGCTGCTCCATTGCGCATGCACACGCACACACACACACACACACACACACACGTGTGTATATGTAAAAATACATACTGTATATACACACACAGAGTGTTTTAGTGAGTGAGTGACGGATAGTTTTGTATGAGGTTGTTTGACTTGGCAGAGAGAAAAAGAGTGAGACTGAGCGAGAGAGGTTGAGTCAGAATACAGAGAGAGAGAGAGTGACCCGACCCTCACATCGACACACTGGGTGTCTCTATACATCTACAGACAAAAGTCAATAAATCTGTCAGTTACAGCTCAGATGAGAGGATTTATTTAATGGGGAGAAATTCAAAACCGTGGATGAGACTTTGACCATTTCCATAATTTATTGATTATTTAATTGACTTCTCGGTTCATTATTAAACCTCAGAATTAATGTAAAATGTCTGTCACAGATTAATAGAGCACAAAAATGTATTTTTCTTATTATTTTATCTAAATAGCAGAAAAAAACAAACAAAAAAACTTCATTGTATGAAAATGATTGGAAATTAACATTTTGTTAATTAAGTTAATTAATCAGCTGTCACTTGATCATTTCAGGGCTTGTATGAGTTCAGATGTGTTTGCATTAAATAGCAGGAGTCGCAGAAGAAAAGTAAAAGTGTAAGGAAAAGATTGAAATGAAGGAAAGTGTTTCTGCCCTTGGGGCAGTGTGTGTTTGTATGTGTGTGTGTGTGTGTGTGTGTGTGTGTGTGTGTGTGTGTGTGTGTGTGTGTGTGTGTGTGTGTGTGTGTGTGTGTCAGTCCACCTCTGGGTTGGGTTCATGCACTCTCTCTCCGGCTCCACCTCTGTAGCCTAGGGGTTCAGGCACACACACACACACACACACACACACACACACACACACACACACACACACACACACACACACACACACACACACACACACACACACACACACACACAGATATATAAATGTGTGCTGCACTGGTGTGAATGAGAAAGCAGCTCGATAACTGCAGGTAGTGGCTCAGCTCCAGCTGGCAATCATTAAGGTGTTGTGGTGTGTATTTATTGTGTGTATGTGTGTGTGTGTTTTTAGGTGTGGTGTGGTGTATGTGTGTGTGTGTGTGTGTGTGTGTGTGTCAGGGGAAGCTCGTGCAGTGTGGAAGTGCCTCGGGCCACTGTCAGCGCTCGGCCCTGTGGGACAGGACTGAGAGGTTGCAGGGCAGGGCGTTGACCCATGGTGACCTCACAGGAGTGTCTGCTTGTGCTTGTGTATGATACATGGATACACACACTAACGCACACATACATACATATACACTGTGTATATGTTAAAAAAAAAAATCTGAAGATGGATGATTCACAGAAAGAGCAAATGCTCATTACTTTGTGTATTATGTACCTTATTACCTTAACTAACCAATATAGTGGAGGGCAGGAGTCAGCACATTTGGAGATAAGACAGATTTATGTTACATATGTTTAAAGACATTGATATCTTTTTTTCTGAACTCATTTTAACCGTTATGTTTACATCTAGTCCTCACATTAATATTATTATTATAAAACATTCAGCTGCTACATTTTTCTTTGGATAAACAATGCATGCAGCAATGCTAACGGTGGCATTACTAAGACTTTTGAAATTCTGTATAAATCATTCATGTTATTGCCTTGCAGAGCTGTTTTCATTGAAGACATGTTGACATGTTACAGCAGGGAAAACACAGGTGTAATTTAGTCATCGTTAATTCTATTATTTACATTTAGCTGTTTCAGTTTCAACGTCCTGATACTGTCGTGACTGATATGATGAATTTTGTTAGTAACACCTGTCCTTTTCCTTCTGTAACCATCACGTTGTGCCTGAATGCAAATGCAGTGTTTATATTGTCAGGACCAGCCTCATGTCTGTAAAAATGGACATTAGATTCGAATCTGGCATCATCACGGACGACACCATGTGCTGTAACTGAATAAAAATCTTGATCTAAATGCAAACTAAATGAACTAGACAAACAGATGACACCGATGGTTTCTTGTTAAATTAGAGACACGTCAGCAAAAGTTAAAAATGTGCGTAGAACGTGAGGATAGTCATGGATTTGGGACACGGAATAAGTCCTGCCTCCTGCGGGTTTGTCAAAACTATCACTAGAAAACATCTGCAGAAAATGTCCTTCTCCTCAGCTGTTGACGGGTTATTGAGAAAGTATATATATATATATAAATAAAATGCAACTAATATTTCCCAAACGCCATCTGTCATCTTTTCAAAGGATGAAGATAATCAGAGGGAAATGAAAAGAGCATGATGTGTTTTAGTGAGGGAACAAATAAATCAGTGTCAGCGTGGACACTGGCTGGAGAGGCAGCTGTGCTTGTAAATGCTAAATGACATCTCAGCACAACACTGGATGAAACAAAGATGTTGAGAGCTTCTCAGAAGTGTTGGTCTACAGCCCAAACAATACCTTAAAATATCAGTTAATTAATATAGCGGCTTCTTTGGATTTACACATGTCTGGCAGAAAACAGGCAGAAAAAAAAGAAAAAAAGAAACTTGCAATGTGGCTCAATGACAAATATTAAAAACAGCATTCACACATGTGAAACATAAAAACTTGATCCACCATCTACAACAGAAACCTTCAGTCCAGCAAAATACTACATTAGAACCAGAGAGCTACAGTTAAACGGTGCGTACAGACAAACAGGGAGGAAGCCAAATCCTTTGAATTACTGAAAACAAAGTCACACTCCTCAAACCAATTCTGCAACCGCATGACAATTCCCTTAGCTGAGCCTTACAAAGTGTGCAAATGTGCAATGCGAGGAAAGAAAAAGAGCATAACATTTCCTCTTTTTTTTTTACTCCTTTCTACCCTACTCTCCTTTCTCAACAGCTCCTTCTGGCCTTTTCCGCTGGGGAAAAGAAATGGCAGCGAGATTAAAGGAATTTATTTGTACGCATTAAACTAAATTCATGAGGTTTCTTTTCTCTTCCTTTGTTAAAGTCATCCGGCGCACAGGCCCTCTGGTTGCTCTCTTTGAGCGTGGGGTGATAGATTCAGCTCATACCTATGTTTGATTGTTCTCAGCATCAAATTCATCAGCGTTTCCCCTCTCCCCGATGACCACGCCGGTGGTTACAGCAAAAAAAAAAAATAAAATAAAATAACCGAGCGGAATTTCTCTGGAGAGGCCGGACAGGTTCTGGTTAATATGTTGGGAGAGGAAGAGAAAATACACTGAAGTTTCATCAAACGCTTGACGGCTCGGTTCAAAGCGGAGAGGAATGTGGGCGAGAGTCTGTGTGTGTGTGTGTGTGTGTGTGTGTGTGTGTGTGTTTAAAAAAAACCAACACAAAATCCTGAAGAAAACACTTTATGAACAAAGTGGTGGGATGCTTTAACATGCACACGCACCAAATTGCCTCCTGATCTAAGCATGCTGGTAGCTGTTGTTAGTTCCATTGCGTTCTTCCCAGGGTACTCTTAATGAATGAACGGAAAACAATAGTAGGGCCTCTGGAGTGCCTGGTAATGGATAGGCATCATTATAAGCCTATTAACTCTGGGTACTGAGGACTCACCTCTGTGTGGGACATGGGTAACGTAGGGCACGACAGGGTAGCGTGTGTGTGTGTGTGTGTGCAGGAGTGTGTTTGTCATTGTGTGTGTGTGGTCTGTGGTTCGGAGTTTCTGGGAAAGAAATAGACTCATCGAAAGATCATTCAGCCCGATTCAGGTCAAAGGCTGGATTTCCAGATCTGAGATGCTGATAGATACTTAGATTTGCATGCTGTTTTGTGACATCTGCACAAAAGAGAACAAAGTGATACCACAACTCGTAGGTTCACGAGAGGTGACTGTTGGGAAAACAGAAGGTTTTTTTTTGTCGTAGCGGACAGGTGGTTCTCCAAAACAGCAAACTGCTTTTGAATGTCATCCATGCAAAGAAAAAAAAACAGTTAATATCTTTGAGTTCTTACTAAACTAAATTTGTTGACACACAGGTCTGGAAGTTCCCAAATCACGTTCAAATGTTGAAGAACTTAGTCTATTGCTCCTCCTTAAGACCTTCATCTATTTTACTGCATCTAACTTGTACTTTTAGCTGGAGCTGGAGTCTACTGACTTTGGTTTTCCTCTAACACAGGTTCCCCTTATGATCTGAATCGTTTTTATTGCTCCTTGTTTAGGTTTTCTTGTTTTTTTACAGACCTCTACTGATGTTGGTTTCCTCTAACACCACCAGCAGGTCAAAGCTTTCACTTATCCTGTGAAATAGCTCAACATCTGCTGGATTGGCCCAAAATTCGGTACACATATTTGTGGAATTGGAATTGTTTTGTTCTGATTTTAATCATTAACTGTATGTGTTTGCACTTTGTAAACAACATTTTTGCAATCATCATTATTAGCAGGTCTCCGATAAATATTGTATTTGCCAACATCACTTTTCAAGTAGCATCGTTAAAATAATCCTGTTCGCTGATCTGACTTCAGTTCTCAGGTGGTGGCATGTTTTTCATCTTTCTGTCTAACAATTCCTCATTTTAGATTTTTTTAGATTCGTCACTGAAGAAGCCATGCGTGCGGTTAAAGCATACTCTGCACATGCACATGTTAAATGTTTGCTTACTGGGATGAATTTATCACCTCATCTTTAAAATATTTTAACTCTGCTAATAGTTGCACTTCATGAAAACAGGAGCAGATATGAAAAAAACAAAATGAAAACAAAGCACCGTGTAGCTTCTCAGTGAGACCAGAGAGAACCTAATCATCAGTCATGACTGTCTGTGGATATTTGATTGTATAATGTTGCATTAAATGCTAAAAAAGCACATTTAGATTTTCCAGACCACCAGAAAGTCTGGCCACTAAAAACGTGAATTGCTCCCATGGACAAAATTTCTTTCTAGAGCTCTGATTAGTACAGTGTTGTATCATCTAAGAAGGAAAAAAGAAAGAGAGAGAGAAAAGGGAGCAAAAAAAAGAAGAAAAATAATCCATTCCTTCCTAACCTGGGGGTAAAATGAGGTCATTTCCTATTCTGTGACAACTCACACGCAGACATAACCACATCTCAGCGCACGCACACACAAAAGTTTAGGTTCTTGTTGCTATCTTTCACCCCAGAACAAAGGGCTCCCCGAGTGATCAATCAATTAGCATCTGAGACACAGTTGGAGAGAGTGAGGCAGGTCGGGTTTCATTTATACAGAGATGTGGGCTTAGAGTTCTGGTCTGGCTCACTTTTCTTTCTGTGAGGACCGTCTATCTGTCTGTGCTTTGGATTATTTTTACAAAGCTTTTAGTTACTGTGTGCATGTCGGCCCTGTGACAAACAGATACCGCTAGAAAGAATCTGTGTTCTCGTGTTTGTGTGTGTGTGCACGAACGTGTGTGTGTGTGTGTGTGATCATTTTACCTCTGGGAAGCTGCTCATGTTGACCATAATGAGCTGAGGTGATTTCATGGAGATCTGACCCAGCTGGTTGAGAGGAAACTTCCCATCTTGAGTTGTCACCACAATGTGATCCAGAGCTCCTAGACAAATACACATAAATCTAATTGTTTATTTCCTTAATTTATTTACTTACATAGACAATTTAAAGCATAATTTTACTGTTGGCATGCGAAATGTGGCCTCCCTGATTTCGTCCAGTATCAAATATATTAGCATTTGCAGAAATTAATGTTTTATGGGATGTATTTTTTGTATATTTGTCTTTATTTTTTAATAAATTCAAGTTTAATATAGTCTGTAGTTATATATTTATAGTTATACTTAAAATAAATTCAAATTTCAACATCATCAGTTTGAAATTCTTTAAAAACCTTATATCTACTGTCATTTTTGATAATAAAGTTTATAGTTAGATAGTAAAATATCTTTCCACAGACGTATCTTTATCACAAAATGTTTGCTTATGTTATGTGTTTGTGTAAAAAAAAAAGTGAATATTAATATCTATCAGATATGAGATTTGTTTTATTCGCAAGGATCAATATCGGTCCCCAAAATCAGCCGCAAAGATCCAGAGTCGATCAGGCTGTGTTAAATATAGTAGCTTTTCTGGTTTGATGACACTGTTTCAATGTAGACCTAATATAAAGGACAACATAGTCAATCATTCAGTCAGACAGATGAAGGTGCAGCCTGCATGAGGAAAACAAGTTAAAATCTAAGCCTGCTGTCAGACTGTTAAGAGTTTCCATGATCTCTATAGTCTCTCCTCACTGTCAACACTGAGAGAAGCGAAGGTAAGTTTGCCCACATGAGTTGACTTCTGTCTCCTCTCCTCTCTCCTTTTACTCCCTCACTCCTCCACCCCTCTCCCTCTCCTCCATCTGGCTAACCTCAGACGCAGTTGTTTCCTTCTTCTCCACCTCTGCCTTACATCACCCGCTCACAGCTTACCCACTGGGGGCTGTGCTGGTGGTGTGTGTGGAAAAGGGGGGTGAAGGGGAGGTGAGCCAATGGTGTAATTTTCGCTATAAGACCAATTTATCATATGACCTGGACAAAAACATAGATGTATCAGTCAGAGATTAGATACAGAAGAAGAAATAAGAAAAAATAAAAGGTTGGCACGATGTGATGAAATGGATATCTTTTATTTAAAGGACGCAGCTTAACTCAGTTACTGTCTGCCAGTTACATCCATTTTTGTGCAGCTTGAAACCTACCTGTCTCACTGTCCGTCGCTCTGTGTATATGCTCATATGTATGACCTTCTGCCTGTCTATCTTTGTTACCTGTGCCTTGACAATGAGCACCTACACATCTGCTTGTACTTTGGGAGGCCAGACAGACAGACAGCCAGCCAGTCATTTCATTAACTACAAAGGTGGAGGATGAGGAGGGGGTACATACAGGGAATGAGAGAGGAGAGGTGGGGCAGAGAAGGATGCCTCTTTATCAAAACATTACATGTACTGTTAATATAATACATATGATATAAATGTACACTATCCTTTTAAATGAGCATGTAAGAGATTAATGATCAATATAATATACAATAGGTTTACATTGTGTCATTAGGACAAACTAACAGTTGACTCTAAACAGATGCCTTTGCACAAAAGAAGTAAGGACCCCCAATGCTAGTGCAGCTCTGCTAGGAGTATCCCCTTTCAAATACGAGTAATCATTTGATCCATTCTTGGTATAAAACATATTGATTATAGTAGCTTTAATATGCAGCGCTGTTGTGGTTTAATGGGGCATTACTTGTCTCAGCTATTTCATAGCCAGGAACAATAAATGGACTTGTATTTGTTCTGGTCTACCAACCTCTCAAAGTGTTTTACAGCATCTCGTCCATTCATAGACTGATGGCAGAGCCTGCTACGCAACTGAGCCAACTGCTCGTCGGGAGCGATACAGCGCTTCACGATGATACTAAGCTCACCCACACACACTTCATGGCACAGCCATTGAGAGCAATTTAAGGTTTGGTATCTTGTTTACGGATTCCACGACTGGACTAAATGGATTAAACAGACAAAATATGACACATTAATCAGATCAGGTATCTTTAGACCTGCTGCTAGGTGGATTTGGTTTCCTTTGGACAGAGCCAGGCTAGCTGTTTCCCTTTACTTCCATGCTTTATGCTATGCTAAGCTAAGCTAGCCGGCTGCTGGCTGTAGCCTTATATCCAACAGTAAGACACGAAAGTGGTATCAGTCTTCTCATCTAAAGTTCTTAATCTAATGTTGAATATTCAGTTAAACTCCAATACTCTTATCTATAATTTGGAAGATGTTTTGGTAGCTGAAGGTATATTTTGAAGTTTTTTTTTCCAGCACTGTTGTTGTTCATTGTCTCAGTCTCTGTTTTAACAAAGTTTCCATGGAAACAGCTAGTTTTCTGGGCAGATTAACCATCTGTGACTGACCACAATATGGTGGTCATGGCATTGATCCCTTCTCTCTGCATCTATCTATGACTGCCTGCTATACGTTTTGCCCCCACGCAAACAAACACATGCACACATACAGACACACAACAGTACGTGTAGTCATACGCACACACACTTAATGAGAGCCAGATGAGAGGCTCGTGGAACAAACACACATTTACGCACTCGCATGAGACACACACACACACACACACACACAAACTTGGACAACTGACGTCATTTCATTCCACCATCTCATCTCTCCTGTCAGCTCTAAGTCCTGCTGCCTCCCTGGATTACTGTGCAGCTGGACAGAAGAAAGGAGGATGGAGAGCAGTGAGGGATAGAGAGATGGAGGGAGGAGGCAGAGAGGATGACAGGATGGAGGGAAGGAGACAAAAATGGCTTGAGAAACAGGAGGAGGACTGAAGAGTTGGAGGGAGAGCAGTAGGGAACTTGAAAATTCTTGACCTGTGAACAAATGTTTCCCCGTGGGTCAATAAGAAATTTGAATTCACAAGTATGAGAGAGATTGAAACTATGGTATGAGCGGAGGCCAAAATAAAACGCTGGGAATTATTGCAAAAACAAAAGAAAAGAGTAAGTAGCAGAGGGATAACATGGGAGGGACTGAAGATAGAAAATGACTCAGACCAAGAAATTGCTGAATGATGAGCGGACAAAGAAAAAAGCTGAAGGGAACAAGAAGAACGAATGGACAGATAAATGAACAAAGAACAACGAAAGGGTCGCAGGAAATCTCGCAAGACAAGACAAAAAAAAAATCAAGGTTGTGTTGGCCGTGTGTAGAAGTAAAAAGACTGCACATGATGTAGGTCAAATGTCAGAGAAAGCACACTTTCTTCTGAGGAGGAAAAGAAGTTCAGACGTTTTAAGTTTGAAGTCTGATTCTAGCGGCTGCCTCCTCCCTCGGGAGCTTGCATTATACACCCCACCTCTACCTCCCCAAAGCCCAGCTCCGATTTGTTAGAACCCAGAGGCAAAGGGTCAAGACCTGGATGTAGTTGGGGGGGAAACAGAGGTCAAGGTAAGGTTATACTGGGGCTTACTTGGAGCCCTTAGGCGCTTTATCAGGTAGATGCAAACAAAGAGGAAGACTCACTGACTTTTAAGTAAAAATGTGCCAGAGATGTGCTGTTAAGAAGAAACAGGATGCAGTGGAAAAAACGCAACTGAACTGCAACAGTCGTGCAAAATTCATGTATGTATATCTCACACTGTGTTGCCTGCATAGTGTTGTTTTGAAGTATCTCATTGATGCCTGCAGTCCAGTCAGAATGATGAAATGTTAAGCCTGGACAGAAGAAGTGGAGAGCCATTTTTATGGAGGTGTTGCCAGATTTAAACTGTGGTTTCACTCGGGTTAAACATTTTATCATTCTGGTTGGACTACAGACAACCATGAGATAGCAGACATACCTTTCCAGACTGAACCTGGTGGTGAAAAATTGATACAAATACTTGTGATACAAGTCAGAACTAAATTAATGGTCCCATATTTCACAGTTTCCAGTGTTTTATTTTAATTTTTGACATCCATAAAAAGATATATTTGTGGTTTTAAGGACTAAAAGTCATCTCAATATACTTTTACATCTCCTCTCCAACGTCTTGCCCAGGACAGGGGTGTTTTGCATCATTAATATTAACGAGCCTCTCTTCTGAAGTGACACATGGCAAGACAAAGTACAGGAAGCCGACTGTAGCCCTACCCAGACGGTGTGTCCGGGTGGGCCGAGCTGGGAGCGTGGCTGAGGTTGGTGACTGTGTAATTGTGACATCACAACCTTACAGAAGTCCTGAGTGGTCGTTTCTGAATACAAACTGCGTGCATTTCTTTGTGGATTGAGCATTTTGATACATTAACAGTACTTTATGTAGCATGTAGACCTGCTTTATAATAAAACATTGAAATCTTATTTTGTACAATATGTTATGATACTCTATTGTTATTTTATGTTTCTCTTCTTTAACCAAGTTAACAAAGAAAAAAGTAAGTTAAATTTAACCCTCATATTGTGTCAACAGTCTTATTATATTGCCATTTCTTACCACTCAGTGTCACATCAAACGAATACTTGACACTTACTGGCCTGAACTGTTTACGCTAACTTTTATCTGTTCTTTCTGTCTTCGGTTTTGTACACAAGGGTGCACAGTGAAAAAACAGAGAGCAATGTGAGGAGACACCGGCAGACAGACAACATGAGAGAGAGAGTCCAAAAAAAAGACTGAGAGATAAGCTGAATACCTGGTGAGGTTCGGATGCTGAGGTTGCGTGTGAAGTCATCTTTGAGTGCATTGAGAACAGCCGTCATATCCCCCTTCACTTCATCCAAATTGATGATGTCTTCCACCAGTGCAGAATTAATGTTCACCTTAGCTGACTGGCCCTTTGCCTTGGCTTGGAAGATGAAAAGAGGAAAAGAAAGAAAGCACTGAGAGAAGAGTGTAGACTCATATCTAAGACAAATAATATCTAATCAAGTAACCTACAGTGATGCCAAAAGAACCACAGAGACTGCACTCGTGTGAACTCCAGTCTGAAATATCCTCACTGACCTTTTGACTTCTTGGTGGCATAGAGTCTGGTGCATGCAGCGGGGTATCGGGTGGTGTCGGGGGACAGAAGTGGTGCACTGAGCCTGGAGGTGGCCACGAGGGGAGACCTGACCTGTCGCACCAGGGACTGACACAGCAGCGGTCGCAGCAGGTGATTCAGAGCCATCACTGTCGAGACAAAAAGGAGGAAGTGAGAGGGTAAATAAAAATATTGTTAGAGGAAGTGCACAAACGCAGTGTTGTTCTTTGGAAGGATGACTTTGGATTTAATCTGAGAGGTGTTTTTTTTTAGTTGAAGGCACCAAACTGAAGTAATAGCTCATATCAGCCAGTAGGAGGTAGGCCTACATCTTGTTCTAGTGTAGTCTCTTTTTCTCTTGGCTCTACTATAATTATCCAAAAATCTTTTGTGACAAACATTATGATAAGAACAGAGAACAAACCAGTCGGTGCTATATTTTCCGCCTGATACAACAGTCCTGCAATAAATCCTCCCTTTATTCAAACTGTTTTACAGTTTTGTGTTTTGATGGCGGGTGCGACCTTTTTGTTTACACTTGGATCAACTAATAATTATTGTTATTATCTATTAATCTGCACTGGTGTAATAACACTGATTACAACCGCATTCGGATTTGGTGAGCCAGCTACAGGGTCCTGTTATTGTGCTTGCCAACTCACCGGCCTGACTTACTGTGGCATTGTCGATGAAATTTCTTTCACCTTTTCCTGCTATGACAAATCAAAATGTCTAATCAATTAATCATTTGGCTTATAAAATGCCAGAAATCCTTACAACTGACAGGCTGAAGATGGGAAGTGTTTGGCATTTTTGCTAAAGAAATCAAGATATATATTAAATTGATTAACTGGCCAATGGTTTGAACATTTGGATCACAGATTGTGCCTTTAACAAGATTAATTTCTCCGACAGTACAAAGTACAGAGAAAGAAAAGAGCCTCTTCTAAATCATTTTACACATCGCTGCTATCGTAGAACTTCCTGAACTCAACAGGCTACAATATACATAACATGTTTTTTCTCTTTCTCTTACACGCACAGATCCAGAAGGCCAAAACAAAGTCTATAGTCAGCCCACGCATAGTTGTTTGGGCATTCCTGAAGGGGGACCATTCAAATCACACAACAATAATGAGACCAACCACTCCTTTTCTATGCACTAAACCACCTCCCACCTCGCAAACTGGCTCTCGAGCGTGAATTGTGTCACTGAACCTTGGTGAACACACAAGCACAGACAAACTCTGAGATATCGAAGCCCACAGACGCAAACATATGCTAAAGCCTGTCTTTCACAGGCAGTGGCTGTGAACAGCTCGCAGTGTACTGCGGCCTGACTGACATACTCTATTGTCTGGTGTGTATATATATAACTGGAAGCTGTGAGGAGAAACAAATCATACAGCTGAACTGAAACAGTTTGGTTTACAAGAGAGAGACACTTTCCATCATATCACTGAGATACTTCTTCTGAATTTCTCACTGAATCACTCGACTAGTTACTGAAAAGTTGCAGTTGTTTCTCTGCTAATGCAAGAGGATTCAATTTAATGTCCACTAATGTAATTTGTTTCTGTTATTTTAGTCATCTGGATCAGTGCATTGACTGCAGAGCAGTCTGAAAATACGTTTAGCTCTAACTGCAAACTCTAAACTCCTTTAAATCCCAAAGTCAAACACCGACTCCACGTATTACCCAAAATCCAAACATATCCCAACGGCAATATTTAGGCTAGACTGTGGACGACCCCCCTACAATAAAAACCCATGTCAAACCCATAAATGGCTTGCAGGTTTCCCGACAAGCTGATATGATACGGAGCACTGCGTCGGAGCAGATAGGCTGAGATGTGGGATGGTGACGGATCTCTTTAGAGTGGAAGTCAAGCAGAAAAATAGAAGCACAGGTGTTCAGTGGGATACTGTAGCCTCATATCCTGTAGATTTCACACACCGCGGCAGCTGTGGATACACCTCGCCTTCTTACATTGGCAGAAGCCAGCTGGTGAGCCCGCATGATTGCTCCTCTGCACACTTTAGAGTCTGAGCAGACAATAATAGAGCAGAGTATCTGATCATGTCCTGCCTGGCTCTGCCTCATCAAACAAACTGTTCAGACTCGTGTTCCACCTAACCATCATTTTAGATATCAATTATTTTTGGTGGCGCAGCACGGTGGTGCAGTGGTTAGCACTGATGCCACACGATCTTCCTGATTCAAACCTCGGCCGGGGCCTTTCTGGGTTGAGTTCTCTCCGGGTACTCTGGCTTCCTCCCACAGTCCAAAGACATACAGTAAATTGGTGACTCTAAATTGGTGTAAATGTGAGCGTGAATAACTGTTTGTCTCTATGTTTCAGCCCTGTGATGAAGTGCCGACCTGTCCAGGGTGTACCACACTTCTCCAAATGTCAGCTGGGAGCGGCTCCAGCCCCGCACAGCCCCGATAAGGATAAGCGGTTACAAAAAAAATGGATGGATGGATCAACTGTTAAAGCTCTAAAGTGTCAGAAAATGGTGAATGAATGATGGTCTCAACTCTCAACTTGAGCCACATGCTCAAACTTTGTCCAAAATACAAAAACATTATTATTACAACACTATAAAACAGAGAAAAGTAAAAGAACCTCACATTTTTTTAAGCTTAAACGAGCAAAGCTTTGACACAAATAAATAATTTTTTCAGTGCTAGGTCACACTATAAACACACTCAGTAACAGGACATCACACATGTGGTCATCTTGGTTGGCTGTCTAGATCCCAGTGCATCCTTAATGTGTCCGATTATCAAAAACAACCCTGAAAAATGTAAATGACAAATCAATTTGACTTTTTTTAATCATCACGCAGGCCACTGCGAGGAACATCAGCTGGTCAACTGCACATACTCAATAGATGTTTTGATATAATGTCGATATTAGGTCATTATTACTTTCAGCTCTGCAAGTGGTACCAAGTTGTTTCAGAGCATGAAACAAGCAGGGCAGATGCTATATTGTTATTATCACTAACATTAGTAAGTACACATTTAAAATAAGTGACTGGTCCTAGCACTTTATGTAAGCTGTGTGAAGGTCGGCAAGCACTTCTTCTGTACATACCACGGGCAAAAACTGACATAAACCGCAACCACGTAGCTCCTGAACATAACACTAACCTTAATTTCAGCTACGACCCGGTTAAACACAACGTCCAGCTGTAAATAACCGCAAACAGCAACACTTACTGTCAAGTCTTCACAGAAGAAGCATGTTAGCTAGAGGCATCCATGTGATCATCATCAAGCGTCGACAGTGTTGAGACGTCCGGTTGTACGTGAGTGTATGTTTGAAATCTTACACGGCGTATACCGAACGAGCGGGGTTCCAACAAACAAAGGTTGGCTCGTGAACCGGAGATGCCAAACTATACAAAAACGAGCGCTTCCTCTCGAGTCCAGCGACAGTTAAACAAACCACGCCATCGGCACGCGCCTTTGTTGTCAGACGGTAGCAGGGCGACTGTTTGTCCCTCGAGCTAAGCTAACCTGCTCAGTTTTATAGGAGGAAAATATAAATAAAGTATTGAAATGTTTAGTGTTACGTTTTGACGTAACAGAATCGTCCCTGACGTGGGATCCGTAGCTGATTAAGTCGAAGCCGCTATCAGAGAGGAAAGTTTGACAAGACCGAGGAGGTAAAGTGACACTGTTCAAGCTAACTAAGCTAACTAGCTGCTAGCAGTCCACTGCTCGTCTTCAACGGACTGTTAACCGCTTAATGGATCATCTTAGCTGAACATCTCGACACCACCTGGATGACGGAGACTCGTTTAACCTTTTACACCATCGATGTTAACCAGCAAACCGCTAACAGCAACGCGCGGGGTAGCCAAATAGCCTCAGCGGTTAAGCTAAGCTAACGTTAGCTGATAGCAAGTCAGTGTTTCTTGAGAGAAAACGTAGATTTGTTTTTGTTTTTTTCTCATTGAAAGCAACTCCGTCTTCATCATTTTCTGTTTAAAATGATTACCGGAGAAGAAACTGTAAATGTAAATATATATGTATATATATAGAGAGAGTGTGTTAATGTTGTGTAGACTGCTGCTTTAAACATGTTTGCACACATTAACTCATATGTGTGATGGGCGCACTGTTTGACGTGTATACTATGACATAACTGACTCAGATACTACAAAAATGAGAGCTTTTAATTTATTGAAATGACCTAGATCATGTTAGAAACTTCTTATCTATTATTACTGTATAATTAGGTCCTTTACGTTTGTCCTACAGTTTGTGTTAGCACTGTCTAACTCTACCTATGTAGGCTTAACTCATGGCACTTCCCTGTTACAGTATAAAGCACAGTGACAGCTGAATGCCTGTATGTAGTTGCACATGCTGTAGGGTTAGATGTGATCGCTTCTCTTCATTTTCCTGATGCCTTCTGAGCGATCATGTAAGCCACAGAGTTCAGAGATCACTTTGTGCTCAAAGTAGTCACGATGATTAAACATGGACACGGTGTTAAAATGTTAACTTATCCCTCATATATCCCCTCATTTCTCTTGACAGAGTACACATGTCGTCTGCAGCAGGGACAGTCGAAAATGCCTCCATCATTTCCGAGAGTGTGGCCCATGACGGAAACCGCTTGTGGATAGGCAACATCGATCCCAAAATCACAGAGTGAGTGGATCCACTGCTGCTTTCAGCCAGGCTCTATTAGCCTCTGTTATTTAACAAACCATAATAAGTGTCCAAGTCAGTTTAATGCATCATTACACTTGTATGTTTCAGATTAGATCAGAGGAGAAACTACCTGGGAGACACTATAATACTGCGCCCTACAATTTAGTCATCACATTATAAGAGATTAAATGTCATTGGAATTAAAAACATATATATATCACTGCAAAGATGCCATTCTCCAGCCAGCTGAGTGAAAAACAAGGGCTGTATTTGCTGTTGCTGTAAGGCTGTCCATGTTATGAACCTGAGGCATTGCTCTCTAACTCGCCTGTCTCCGCCTCATAGAAAGGCAATGCATTGTGTGTGCATATATGATTGATTAACTGTGTGCGTAGTGTGTGTGTGTGTGTCTCAGGCTGAGACTGAGCAGACAGGGGCTGGGTGTGTGAAAGAGAGGCAGCGAGGCGTGGAGACCTGCTCCGCTAAGGAGCAGCCATCATTCCTCACTCACCTGCCCTGTTTACTCTCTCTGTGTCAACCTGGAGCTGTTTGTGTGTGTGTCTGCATGTGTGTGTGTGTGTGTGTAAGGATGTTAACGTACACAGTTGATGTTTAGGTGGCAGCTGGTAGTGGCGCAGGCTTCAACACACAGAGGTGTCTGTGTATTTTAGTAGTGCGTCTCACTTTACACAACATCAGACGTACGTGCAAAGATTGTTTCATTGTTGCATGTGTGTCAAGGGACGTGTGTGTGCAGCTGAGTGTGCGAATGTGCAAACTCCAAATGCGACCCCTGTACATACATATTGTGACGGAGAGAAGGTAGTTTTTTCGGGGTGAGGGGTGTGTTTGTGTGCCTGTGGGGGCTGCTGGAGAATGTATGAGCTGCAGCTCTGGTGGGCGTCTAGACAGGCGTTTCCTTCCCCTTTCCTTGCTCTGCTCTACTTCTCCTTAAATAGCCCACTGCTTCACAGTACGAAGGGAAAACAAGAGAAATGCCCGTGGCCCCTGGTGCTGATTGGGAAGATTAATTAGCTCCTGGGTAGCACACGCAGTACTCCCCCTGTTTGTCCCGGTAAGCCAAACCAAAACTCGGTGCAGAGGAGGAATGCAGACCTGAAACGCAAGGTGCTGATTATGAATGTGTGAGGCCAGATCACCGAACGCAGCACACGTCTGTTAGATATAGAACGAATGGTGTTTATTCTGCAGTCTGCTTTAGCTAAAAGATTTCTTTAAAGATCGTTTCTTCTATATAGCAGTATTAAGATAATTATCATTATTATATATGAGTATTTTGGAGGCATCCAGATATGCTCTGGTTTGTCAGGGTGAAATATTAGATCGATTAGCATGTGATGAGGTAAGAAGGCTGCTGTTTTATTTTGTGTAACGTGTCCTTTCAGAAAAGATTCATTTCTGCGTGTAGTGTTTAAGTATTTGTGGTTATTTCTGATCTCAAGTTTTCCAAGAAGGCTAAAAGTTTCCTGTGGGGCTCATATCTTACAAACCTGGAAGAAAATCGATTCCACGCACGTGGTTTTGAAATTTTCTCCCACTACTGAGCAGGTAGCATCTCTCGTTATTTTGCTACGTCGCCCTTTTTAAATGCTCAGCACGTCCCTCCCTTTTAAAGGATCTTCTCTGAGCTTAGATCAGCATCCCATATAGTATCCCGTCAGATTATTTTCACCTCTCTGTGCCATGCTCACAGAGCAGAGACACAGCAGGTGTAACTGGAGCTTTCATCACATATTCATGTTTTTGTGCTTTTGGCTGCTCACAAAAGGAATTTCTCATTCATGGTAATCCATCACCGCCTTCCTCTTTGTTGTCTCTCTGGCCCGCTTGTTGCATTTTACGTTGTGTATCTGGAATTTGTCATGTTTTTTTAAAAGAACTTATAAGCATGCAGGCCTAGATTTAGATTTAAATATGAAGTTATTGCTGATAGCTACCTTGCCAGAAAGTTGAAACTCCCCTTCCTCCTCATGTCTAAAGTTTTTCCCCTCTGACCTGCACTTTTCTGGCCCGAACCTTTTCTCTTATCTTTTTCTGGCCCGAACCTTTTCTCTTATCTTTTTCTGGACTGGGTTCACACCCCCCCCCCTCTCTTCCTTCCTCTTCTTTGCTTCCTAGCTCTTGTATCTTTCCTACCTGGCTTCTCACCTCCTCTCTTCTTTTGGCTTCTCCCTCCTCTTCCTCCACCTTTCACCTTGCCGTCAACATCCCCTCTCTGAACTTTACTCCCCCCCCACTTGTCCCTCCCTTTCCTACTCTCCCCCTCCTCTCCTCCTCTTCCTCCGGCGGTTTTAACAGCCCCCAGGAGGAGCGGTCCATTGTGGTTCAGCTCGCTAGCATCCAAAAATGTTCTTAGAGTGTCAGCCATTTAATCTCTCTCACATTTACACATATGCAATACGCGTACATTTTTTGGAATCCATAGCAATCTGAGAAGCCAATATTTAGTACATTACAACATTTTAGAGTTTTTGCATTTGACTTAAATCAATGTTTCAGAGGTGCATAAAGTGCAAAGGCAAATATTTGAGTATAAGAGAGTGCAGTAAAGTGTTCTAAGTTATATGATGAAACATTATTTTGAATTTCTTTGTCAATGAGCCCAGCGCTGGAGGAGCCACCACCACGTGGGAGGCAGTGCAGGGTGTTGTCTGGGAAAAGCAGAAATTCTCTTTTGCCAAAAGCCCTCCAGGGAGTCATAGAAGGGTGGAAGACTTAGTACAACCTGGAGCTAAATCCCACACTTCACCCTCCGCATCCCACACTGAATCCCCATTCATACACATAAATGCATGCTTGCACACTAACGTCACACAGCCAGCACACACACACACACACACACACACACACACACACACACAGACACAAATGACTTCAGGGTTATAAATAACAAACAATAAAAGGTTGAAGCATTAATTCCTCTTTAACAGTTATACAAAACACCTGAGGTCACTCTGAGGACTGGACCGTCACACAAGGTAAAGGCACCAAACCAAAAACACAGGAAGGTGTTTGTTGTTGTTGGTCTTTTTCAGGTTTTGTTGTTGCTTTTTATAGTTTTATAGATGTTATTTTTTCCCCCCATTGGAAACATGATGCCATAGAGCACAAGTTTAAATAATAAAATGAATAATGGCTGTATTCCATTTAGCTGCTTTTATTGGTAACACCTGTGTTTTTCCTGCTGTGTCAGGTGAAGTCTGTGTCTGACGTGGAAAAGGCCTGTAAATGTGATGCAAAGAAGAAATTATATTCATCAGTTATATGAAATAATTAGAGAATGTGCACGCCAAAGAGCAAGCATGAAAAAAACTTAATACGAGATGCGTTGTGTGAGCTGCGTGTGAATTAACTGGTTTTCAAACAGGTACAGATTACAGGTGTGGTGTGGTCTGTACTCTGGTTTATTACTCAGATAATGAAGCGATCAGGAAGATGCTGTGTGCTATTCATAAACTGTTTCTAGCAGAAGCTAGTAGAGGGACATCAGACTTATTTTAATAATCAATTAATCCATAATTTTGATCACAATTTAAGTATTTTTTTGAGTAAAAACACTAAACATTCACTGGTTCCAGCTTCTCAAATGTAAATGTTACTATTTCAGGAATAATCTACACATCAGTCAATAATGAAAAGAATCATTAATTGCAGCCCATCAAATGGAAAGATAAGAATACTGCATGTATAAATCATTTCATACACAGTCGCTTTGTCAGATCATGAAGTAGAAAAGCACCTGCTGCTCAGCATGAGTTATAAATATTCAATCAGCATCTGGGTGTTTACACTAATATACCAGTGAATATTGTCTACAGGTGACCTTGAACTAATTTCGCTCTTTCCCACCCTGTCAGTTAAAGTATTTTCCCCATGGCTGCTAGTGGCCAGTTACACGCAAACCTACAGATCCTCCCAACGCCGCATAGTTCTTCAATGACCACATACTGTATATCTGTGTGCATTCGTAGTCCAGCAGTTCCAGGCAGCTCCACACACTGAGTGGATGTTGTTTGTGCAGAGCACAGTGCTCAGGGGGGATTTGAGGCTTCCTCTTTTTTATTCCCTCATTGTCCTGCTACTGTATCCTCAGTATTGTCTCAATGAGAGATTTACTGTCACTGAGCTGCCACACCAGCTGGCCTGCTGCTAAAAAGGTGTCAGGGACAGAAAGCTGTCATTCTCATTAGCCCCATTTGACACATTCACAAACTGTAAGGTGGCAAAATCAGTGTGGAGCACACGTGTAGGCTAACCCTGCTTCATAAGGTTAGCCTACAATGTACTGACAATGTATTTTATAGTGCATTTTGTTGACTATCATTTGGACATTTGACTAAATAAAGTTTGTTCTCTTTGTTCTTATTGAAGAGTCCTTTAAAAAAATACTATTTTCACTGTTTCCGTAACACTTGTTTCTTTTTTATGTCTCCTCTCTCGGCAGGTATCACCTGGTGAAGTTGTTGGAGAAGTTTGGCAATGTGAAACAGTTTGACTTCCTGTTTCATAAGTCGGGGCCTTTGGAGGGACAGCCACGGGGCTACTGCTTTGTCAACTTCAACACAAGAGAGGTACGTGCAAGATGAAATATATATTTGATAATTATTATTGAACACAGTATGTATTTTCGCAATCGCAGTCTTATGTTTTATTATATTTGTTTTGTTTATATATATATATATATATATATATATATATATATATATATATATATATATATATATATATATATATATATATATATATATATACACACACACACAAATGTATTTGTATTTGTTGTTGTGTATTTGTTGTTAAACTCTGCACTCTTACATATTTTAACAAAGAAAGTTGGAACAAATCTCCTCATGCTCAAGTGACCTAAGAAAACTTTATTTGACATCTTCAAGCAGTCTGGATCAGATTGTGTGTCTTACTGAAGTGGACCTTTTTTTTTTTTCTATAAACATATGTGTGTGTATATATATACTGTATAAAAAAAGGACTTAAAGGAGGCCGCTCAGCTTCAGCAGGCAGTATTTGTTTTGGATGGGCCTGGGGATCGTGATAAGCATCTAGTTTCACAGCTAGTGTCTATCAGTGGGATATGAAGCCCTCCCAAAAGGATTATACAGAGGAAGTGTGTGTTTATCTTACACACTGAGACACACTTACACACACACACACACACACACACACACACAGATACAGAAAAAGTACTTTATTAATGTAATTTAGCATCAGTGCCACTTACTCATTTGATTAGACAAAACTACATTTTCACACACTGCCTCTCAAACACACACACACACACACACACACACACACACACACTTTTGGTCTATCTGGAGGCACATCATCATCTATTATTGTTTCTGCCGTCTCTATTGGACTAATTATTTAATGACTTGGGTGCAATCATCAAGACTGATTTTTAATCGTAATTGTAAAAAAAAAAAAAAACTTTTCTTCTTGTTTTTCTTTTGTGTGTGTGTGTGTGTCTGCAGGAGGCAGAAAGGGCGATCCAGTGTTTAAATGGGAAACTAGCTTTGTCTAAGAAGCTGGTTGTGCGCTGGGCGCACGCTCAGGTGAGGGTAAGTGTCAAACTCGGTTCTATTTTTAATAAAAGTCTTACACATCGTCATGGTTGAAATATATCTGTCTGTCTAGAGATTAAAAATCAAGTCCAGGAACTGTTATCACTCCAGACAAAGACAGTGTCGAAAAGATGGAAGAAATCTTAATAATTCTTACGATGAAGGTCGGAGTGCAGTGGAGTGCAGTGGAGAGCAGTAGGATCCCAGCACAACCTATGCCTGTCTCTTAACAATAGACAGCCTACTGGCAATGGGTGAAGGGATATCCTGTATAGAGACGAATCACGCCCTACACACACACACACACACACACACAAACGCATAATGGAGAGAGGTCGAGGTCAATGCTGCCGCCTCTAAGACAACACGTTGTTGGATAAATCTGCTCACAGATTCATTATAACTGGGCTCAATCCACCATTCAGACCAAAAATAGCTTCTGTTATTGAGCCTGTTTATATCCCAAATGTTCAATTAATACCAGTCTGTCTGCAAATTTGAGTTTGAACTACTTTACTCGCAGTGTCCGTCAGCACCTGCTGCATACTCTTCCTTTGCCAGTGGCCTGATCTCTACATCAATAACAGAGTTTGGTCTGGTGTTCACCATTATCTGGATTTGATACACTTTTATTAGCAAATCATCAGCCAGAAGCACATTTACTGTATCTTGCATATTTTCATTAAAGGTCCAGTGTGTAACATTTAGGGGGCTCTATTTACAGCATATATACAGAAATTAAATATAATGTGCATGACTATTGTCCATCCAAGAATTGTTATGTTACCTTAGAATGAGACTTTTATGGGGCGGTGTTTAGCTCAGTTGGTTGAGCAGCCGCCCCATGTGCGAAGGCTCAGGCCTCGCTGCGGAAGCCCAGCGTTCGAATCCGACCTGTGGCTCTTTCCCGCATGTCATTCCCCGTCTCTCTCTCCCTGCATTCCCGTCACTCTTCAGCTGTCTCTATCAAATAAAGCTTGGAAAGGCCAAAAAAAAAAAAAGAATGAGACTTCTATATCTACAGGTGCCGCGGATCGGACACCACCACGTTGAACCACAATGTTTTTACAGTAGCCCAGAACACACAAACTGAACACTCTGCTCTAGATTGGGACTTACATGTTTTAGCGCCGTAGTTTCCCCTTCACGCTGGGAAGAAGAGGGTGAAACGAGGGGGTTGTAACCCACAACTACGCCTCTAGATGCCACTAAATCCTAGACTCTGCTCCTTTTTAAAGGTTCAGATGTGTTAATGATAAAATGTATTTTAATGTCTTCCTGTCTTTGTATGTACGTGACATACTGGAAGTCGGCCTCCATGCGTGAAATTTCAAGCATGTGGCAGCCAATCAACAGCTTTGCCTGGGAGAAAGTGCTTTGTGTTGGTAACCCAGTTTATGAGGCTGCGTGTGGTCACTGTTCATCCTTAATTTTAAAAGCATGCTCAGGCTCAGGTTAATATGATGATCAGGCAGGTACGAGCAAAGCTGGACTGTTTGTTTCCTCCATCCAGCCCGCTGTCAAGCTGCTTACTGCGGACCAACCTCCGTGTCCCAGCCGGATGCATACTTCCATCCCACGACGCGCTTTAACAATCATTCGAAATTAAGCTCACGTTGTCCGACACAGTCTGCTTTGGGGTATAAACTCAACTGCAGCAGGTGAAGAAAATCTTTGAGAGTTATAGGTTGTTGTCATCAAACCTGTGTGTAGGTCATCATAACCTTCATGTGGAAGATGCAACCACTTCAGTGAGATCAAGACAAAGATTTGTCTTATTATTGAAGCAGATGCTGAGGCGTGCCCACCTGTGCATGGTTGCAAACTCTGGATTTTCTTAATATTGTGCTCGGGCATAAAACGCCCCCAACACACCCAAGCTGGCATGATCCAGTGTTCTGTTCATGGACAAAGCTACACAAGTACTATCCGCCCAATGTAAGAGATAATACCTGATACTGTCACCAGTTCTTCTCAGTGTAATCTTTTATTACATAAGTAATATTTGAGCGATTTTCCACCAACGAGGCCAGCTCAGATCCAGTTGAATGTCATATTTATTTTTTAAGCGAGCCTGTCTTGGCTGAATCCAACCCAGAAGTGACGTACTGGGATAAGTGAGTCAGAGACAGTTGTTGGAGTCAAAGTTGTTGTCTCACTTCCAGGCTTACATCTTGACTTTATTACATAGCTTTGAAAGAGAGGAAATCACTTTGATGAACGTTTATTGAACGTTTTCCCCCGTAAACCCTTCACAAACACAAATTGACTTTTTCAACAGTCAAACAATTGTGTCCTAATTCATTACTGTGTCGTTCTGTATTTATCAATACACAGTTTAGCCAAGGCGTACGTTATGTACGTTACAAATCTTTGTATGTGAAACGCTCATCCCCGCTAATGCTATCAAAAAAAATACTCCTTAATTTATCATCTGAACTATAACACATTAAACACTTGTTTTAACGCTTAATGAAGCTCCTAATGCTGGAGGAACTCGTTAAAAACATACAGATCATGTACGTCAGTTTCTAGTGCTGAAAGATAATTAAAACGCAGATGTTTAACCAAACAACGAGAAATATTTAGACTTAAATGCATCCCATCGTGTACAGATTCACTATGGCCTGACTGGCTATGTGTAGATCTATATGCATTCCTGCTACGTGCCTTGAGGAATGGGTGGAAGGGGAGGGTCCTGGCTGGTGGCATGGTCATTGTTTTAGACCTATTCTTGGCTATACATGTTATTTATTTCTTGGGACAGTATGTAAGAACGTGTGTGCTTTTGTGCATTTATGTAACTAAACTTGATTCAGTGCCACTTGCACCAACTGAAAACCTCATATTCCTGCTCCTGCACTAAGCGTCGGGGCTTCTCATGCCCATCATGTGTTTGACCGTTGTTTTGTTTTTGTCTTCTTCTCTTTTTTTTTTTCTTCACAGGTTTCCAGAGTTCTGTGTTGGGCTGGTGGAGATGTTTGGAAGGTGGTTTTTGAAAGGAATGAGTGCAGACGTTGGTTGTTGCTCGCCAGCTGCTCCCTCTTTATCCTCCCTCGCGCCTTAGGGTGTGATTATGAGCTGGACTCGCAGTCCTGCTTGGTTACTGTCTGTTTGACCAGACACAAACAAAATCAATACTTCAGTTTAATAATGTTGATGCTTGTGGGAGGAAGCTGGGGTTGGCTCTCTGGAGAAGTGCTCGGTGTTTATTAGAGGGTCTGATGGTTTCTAAATGTCTGCTTGATGGGATGTTTCTCTGTCTTCTTCACTTCCTCTACTTGTCATGTTCAAACTTGGCACTAAAAATGTTTCCAAATGCAGGTGTGATTTTTTTTGCATTGCTATCTGATCCCTCTGACAGCGTTGTCTTGATTTGACACAAGCCTTGGTCTAGAGAAACACCAGTTATGCTTAAGTTAACTGTTTGTGTTTAGCAGGGAAGGAAATTTCAATCTTATTGGTCAGCACACACCTTTTAGGTGCAAGTTAACTCTGGTTGTGAGCTGTGATCTCTATATTCACGCATATTTGGACATGAGGTGCAAGGTCTGAACAAGACAGGCGTTTATTTTCACCCCACTGACTGTCGGCTTCTCTTTATCTTCTGTACTCTCTCTCCCTGTACAAGGTTATTTTCTTACTTCTACCTGTTATTTTACCTCTTTGTTTCTCTCCATCTGTCTGTCCATCCGTGCTTCCATCACTGTTTGTGTGGGTCATTTCGTTTTGCTCCACGTGTCTCGTCCACAGAGGTTTGAAGGTTTCCGTAATGACAAGACGATGCCTCCAAGCCTTGAACCGTCATGCAGCGGTGCAACAGAGGAAGGAGCCGTAACTGCCAACCACCTCAGGTTGGTATCAGTCACACACAGCATCATCACTCCTTGTTGTTATTCAGATATTATTGTAGAGCTTTTTTTTTTATTAACCTGTATATATGTTTATTTTATCAGATGATTGTTTTGTGATCATAAAATAGTGATTTGCAACAGCAGATCTCTAAACAATTCATTTAAAATGCTGCCGTGGATGACACACGAACATCTGTGTGTGAAATAGCGTTTTCAAATTTAGCCGGCTTAGTGCAGACGTAGTATCTGGTCATTTTAGGAACTTTCCGCATACAGCCCTCCATTTACTCCAAGCTTGGTCCTGAATGTATTATAGGAGAGCTTGTGGGCTTGTTTTATTCACCACAAACCACTGTTCAAATCGATTTCTTCGTTTAAGTACAACTGTACTAATACTTCTGTGGAAGTGATACATATCTACAGTACATCTCCCATTATTGTGGCTACACTTCACTGCAGCCTACAATCACACATACCCCGTCAGAGCACTGTGAAGCCTGTAAAAGGCCTCTCTTGTGCTCACAGTATCAACTCTAACAGAGACAATCCACAGCGTGTATGAAGGTATCAGCTCTCGGGATTCTTCTCAGGGAAGTCTCCACACTTTGGTTGTAGTGTAAACTTCAAAATCACACTCTCCACACAGCACAAGAGGAAATATAAACACTCTTTTCCCCCTCTTTTTTCCCCTGATGCTCCCTCTAGAGTGTCTCTCTCCTGCTGCTTAGATACTTCTTAAACACTTCCCTCGGTCGCTCTTCTTCCCAACTGCGCTGTCATTTTTCCTACAAACTTCTCTCACTTGCTCCTTCAAGTTCAGTTTCACCATTTAAATGCAAGTCTTCCTCCATTTTTTTTCTTTACCGAGTGCTAATATCTCCTCTTCTTTCCCCCCTCAGCCAGATCTGTCCATCACTCATGTTTGTCCGTCACCCTCAGCACCAACACTGGTATTTCCCCCTCAGCCTCGCCTGCTAACATCTCCTATTTTTTTCCCCTCCCTCCTCCTCCCCTCTAGCACGAGTGCTAAGATCCGCGCCATCGAGGCCAAGCTCCAGATGATGGAAGAGAATCCAGATGATGACTACTCGGGTCCGTCGGCCTACGTTTACAACAAACCGCCAGAGAGGAAACGCTGGGAGCCCTACTCTAAATCACACCACAATAATAACCAGAGCAGGCCCTTCCGCAAGTTTAGGAGATGACCCACTCATTCTGGAGAATCCCCCTCCTCCCCTTTACACACCTCAGCCCCTTCCCACACACAAACAGACTCTACACTATAAAGACTATACACATCCTATCTGGGAATAAAAGGATTTGAAGTTGTTCATAATACTTTGAGAAGCCAAACTCTTTGGGAGTAATCACAGCAATCATGGACACGTACTTAAAGTGGTTTTTAGTTATTTTTGGGTTGCAGCATCGGTTGTTATTCAGTCTTAACGTATGCCGCCATACCTGACCGCTGTGCAGGTTGGATCCCTTATCAGTCTGCTTTCTCACTTTTGCAGAGATTTAATGCAGGTGAATCATTAAAGCTGTGAGTCACATGACACACAGTCGCCAGGAGAGAGAGAGAGAGATGTTATTATTGAGGAGTCTACAGGAAATGCTGATCTTATTGTTTGATGTGTTTTTACTTTCAGATCATTTTATTTAAAGGTGAAATACAATTTGTGTGTCTTTATTCGAGCCTTCAGTGAAGAGGAAAAAAACACAGATTTGTAACAGGTTTGTATTAACGGAGTTCAAAAACGATAAGCCACAAGCCACTCAGCGACACGTACTGTAAGTTGCAGTATTTCTGTGTGATGTTCTTGTACTCTTTTCCTATAGTTTGCCCCCTTTTTTTTTTTTTGCTTTTCTTTTTTTCTTGGATCCAGTTTTTTATACGACTGCAATCAAACTCTTTTTACAGACTTTTTGTGGTGTGTAGAGTTTTGGTATTTCCCTTTGCCACAGTCTCTTTATTTTAATTTTTCAATTAAAGGCAATTCAATATCACATCTGCAGTGTGGTGTTGTAGATTCTCGACGTCGCTCCTAAAGCACAGGATTGAGTCTCTAGGATTCGCCACTTAAGTAAATGCTCCACATTTGTAGCCACATGGTTTTGCTGATGTAATGGGATTGTTTTATAAGAAGTCAAATAAACCATCTGCATCTCATTAATGGGAGATTTAAAGGACTACTTGTTATCTCCATTATCTGTTTTTTTTTTTTTTTTTTAAAGGCAATCCTTAAATTTCAGAGAATTTTTAAAAACCAGTGAGATTAGCACAATTCTCTCCTGATAAACCTGATGTCACAATATTTTCTGTTATATAATCCTGGTTATAAAAGCATCCATTAATGCTTTGAGACCCGGTTTTCTTTGATATTATTCATTTTTGTGCAGTCCAAACCAAAACTTCCTGTAAGTCATTTTAATATATATTTTTTAAACCTTTTCCATTTGAATTTAACGTGGAAACTATTTTAAAATGTTAAAGTTTGGGTTTTTTTGTCAGTGGAGCACAATAAGTTTTTTGATGTGATCTGAGTTGTGTTTCCTTGCAGGTGTGAGGTCATAAAAAACATTTTCGAGTCAAAAAAAAAGAAGAAAAAAAAAGCTAAATATAAAAATATGTCGGTGAAATTAAAGCCTGTTTGCGTGAAGGATAATTTAACAACCAGAGGCTTTTTGCAGAGCCAATGTTTTTAAGAATTTAAGAATATTTAACTCGCATATTAGGCTGGAGGACACTGATTGGAGAGACGAAATATAAGAGCATCATTTCGGGCGCACCGAAGTAATCAAATCCTACCTCTTGACATGACGAGCCCCCACCCCACCCTTTTTTTTTTTAAATGTCTTTGTTGTTGTGAAATCGCTCCACCGACTCTGATTTCCATCAGATCAGATAAATGGCTTCTTTTAAAATGTGTGTATTTATGTTTTCAATAAAAAAGGCCTATTCGTTCAAATCTATTTCCAATTGATTAAATATTTAAAAACCATTTCTCCTCTAAGAAGCTTCTTATTTTCATATTTTTAGAGGTTTATTTTGAAGGGATCATTTGTGACAGATAATTGTGGGATCTTTGTCTGATTGACGCGTCGCTGTGTGATCAGCCTTCTCTTTGGTTAAATCACTCCGTGAGCATTTTCATTTCATCTCCATCAGCTCCTCCACTGTTTGCGTAAATAAATGAAAACATAGCTCTCCCATTTTTTTTCCCACAATGGTTCCGTTTGTTTGGGTTACATAACCAAAAAAAGAGCGTTTATTTTAAATCCGTGAATTCTCTTTTTGTTTTTCCTTTTAAACTACAGATTTATTATGCGTTTCACTTTAATTTTACACGACACACGTCATTTCAATATTTTAAACTGTTGTAATAACGAAAACAATAAAAAAAAACAAAGCTTTACATCCAGATAATTGGCATTAAAATACATATGAAATTAATTAAATCATATTCAACATGTTTTATTTCTCGTGTATTTTGTGGCATCTTATTTTTCTAATTCTGTTGTGTCTGAATATTCAGTATAAAGCCACATATGTATGATGACGCTGTGTGCAAAGAGGTTTATTTATATGCCCGAGTATGTGGGTTAATTATTGCGTTACAGCCTATACGTCAGCTGTAGTTGCACATTTCTGGTAGCAAATAAATGGCAATTATATAAATAACTATAATTTACATTGAGTTTTTTTTTCTTTCTTCTGGCAGCCGATATAAATGCCTGAGATATCAAACACACACCACCAGAGTTTGAGTAAGTTTCTGTCATAACTGTTCCAAAGTGTGTCCACCCTTCTCACGCATATGAAACTCTTTCTTCACCCTCCCCCTTCTTTAACTATAAGGCAGGCCAGAGAGCTGCACAAACTTTCACTACAGCTCTGCACAGACACTCTGGTTCTCTCTGCTTGGTTGCGCTCCCGTCGACTATTGCAGTCTCCCCTGCACCTATGAAGCCTTGGAGTAAAAGCTGCCAACCCCACAATTTGATTCACTTCCTGTATTCAGACTCCTTCCCAAAAGTGGACAGAGAAGGGGAAACGGGGGGAAAGGAAGAAATCTTTCTGCTCTAAATAAGGCTCTCTGCGGAAGCAAAGCAAAGCAAAGCAGCTCCTCGCCTCCGCGTAGCTTCAGAACTTTTGTAGTTTGTGTCGGTGGTCAGATCGTCTCGCACAGCAGCGTTTTTTTTTGTTTTTTTTTTAAGAGAGAAAACATTTCGCGTTAGAAACAAACCAAAACTGTGCGCAACTTACACCCGAATCAATGCATGGTACGGATGGTACAAGTTCTGACGCCCATCGCCGAGTCTTCTCCTGAATCCACGCACCGAGTTTGGAGACACTGTACGCTGTGAGACTCCAGGGGTTCATGTACTGGAAAAATGAAGTTTTGTCCCCTCTTTCAGAGGGAAATAAGATTCTGTCCGAAGGAATTCCCACGAAGCAGGTACTAACACCGTGGACACGTCTGAGCTTCGACTTTGTGCGTAATATTGGAGAGCACTTGTGCACTGTTTGGGCCTTAAACATTTGGCTTAAGACTGAATTAGCCTTTTTTTTTTAATGTGATGACGTACAACTAATGATATGTGGTTTAACGATGCGATAAGCTGCCTCAACGTGAAATAATTCTGATTCACCTAAATATTGTTCATCTTTTCTCCTGAGCGTTCAGTGGATCTATCTGCCGGTGCGCAAAAAACGCGCAGTTTATTTGCAAGCCCGCAGCATCGCGCGCGTGTGTGTGTGTGTGTGTGTGTGTGAGAGAGAGTTTTGTTTTGTCTCTCTGTGATGTCATAAGAATCACTGCTTGTGTACTGAGATCAGCTGCACGCGCCAGCCGCTGTGAGGAGGCACGCGCCTCTCTGTTATGAATAGCGTGATTTGCGGTCCGCGAAGCCTCTCGAGCGCTGCCAATTCGCCTGAGAAGAATTGGATTTTAATTACAGCCATTAAAAATCAAATTTGCAATTCTTTGGGTGACCCGTTGCCTTTTTCTGATTGACAGTTGAAATTGACACTCCGGGTCCCTCTTATCCACAGCGTTTCAAGCTATTTGTAATTACAGGTAGTTTTTCTCCCCCCTCCACTCTCGTGTCCTGGATTGCGAAGAAAATACTATTATTCTGAGAGGCATGGGTTAAGGGAAGGAAAAATCAATCCAAATTGAAATAGCTTCATTAAAATGTGCCTTTTGTTGCGGGGGCCCCCTTTTAACAGTTTTAACCGGGGTTTATTGTCAGGACTACTTTATATAGGAGTAGCCTTGAAGAGCTGTCTGCAAATGTCTCCCGCGGATTTCTCAGCTGAAGATGAGACAGGAAAAGTGATGAAGGCTTGCCGTTCATTGAACGTTGTCTTGTAGGTGATCTCTACCGAGCATCAGGGTACACCGGGAGCTTCGCGCTGCAGTGTGGACTCTAAACACATGCCAATGGTGAGAGCTTTATCGCCTATTTACGCTTTGAAAATCATCCAGCGCGCCTTCTGCGCGCAGTGCTTGGCACCCCCTGTGCGCCTCCAATGCATGCGGAAATATGATGAGAATTCATGCAAATCTATATTTTTACATGTGTGAGTAAAAGATGAAAATGGCGACATCTGCAAACTGGCGCTTTGAAATGGGGTGATGAGGATTATTCTCCGTGTGTGTGTGTGTATATGTGTTACTGAGCTGTGCTGATGCCCTCCTCTTGCAGTCTCACTCGGACGGAGAATCCCAGCGGTCCAACATGGAGCGGGAGGACACTCGCTCGTCCCCCAGCACTCCTTCCACACCCTCCGTGTGCTCACCGACCTCCACCACCAGCTCGGTGCCGTCCACCGGGAAGAACATGTGCGCCAGCTGCGGTCAGGAGATCCTGGACAGATACTTACTAAAGGTGAGAGGCCGAGCGTACACTGCGATTAAAACAGGCTGAAACTGGACAAAGCAGACATTTTTCTTCTTGTTTATTTGGTTACTCTTATTTATTATTATTTTTCATATTTTTACGCCGGTATTAACATAGACAGACAACAAATAGCTTGTCTACACAAGACCAGAGGAGGTGAGAGAAGGAGGGTGCCATGTTGACCCGGGTCCTGTTGTGGTTTGGACTGGTCTGCTGTGTTTTTGCGCTGGATTGAGCAGAAGGCCTGGACTGAACTTTAGGCGTCATTACTGCTACATTTATCATCAGGCAGACATTAAACTACAAAACTGAATATGGTAAAATACATTACCCATAACTATTTGCGGCTATGATATAGATTAAATGCATATATAACATTTATAGCTGATGTACGGAGTTTAAAATAAAATAAAACACACAAACCCTGAGATACCGACTCAAGACTGTGTTTGTGAGCTCGCGCACACAACATGGATGTTTTGGTCTTTTTTTTTTTAACAGCCTCTCGTTACGCCCTGTCTTGTCGCGTGCGCTCGCGTGTGCTTCCATCCAAACAAGTCTTTTTTAGTCGCGCGCTTGGGTGTGTTAGTCAGGAAGTGGGAAGATCATTAGTCTCTTATCTGAGTGTGTTTTGATCTCAGTCTGCACAGCTGATAACGTAAAACGGGGAAAACATTGTTTGGACGTGAAGTGTTGTGACACATATTTTTATTTCATATTCAAATAAATAAATAGACTCTAAAGATATTTTAATTTTGAAGATCAAATTAAAACTTAAAATATTTTTATTAATATATAATTTTGTTCTTGTATCGAGGTCCAGGCTTGTCAGGATATTTATCTGAAAGTGTAATCATTTTAAAATATTTTACAGCTGACTGAAAAAAAAATCACTTGAATGCTAAATGAAAAAATATTTTGTTAAACTAACTATAAATACATTTTAAAAAATAATAAATATAATCATATAATACATTCAAATATCTGTGTGCAGCACTTTTGGTCGATCTGCATCAATGCTCGCCCTGTCCTGTTTACAAATATAATTAACTTACATGTGCCAACATATTTCACACTGGCCGATGCTGTAAATAAATGTATGTAAATAAATCAACATATACTGATAAAATAAGTTAGCTCCAATAACTTGATTTTCTGGTAAATAAAATCGCCATTTTCAGAACCAGAAGCTTTAATAAGCAGTTCATTGAGCAGCATAATGATCATATGATAACTTAAAATGAACAGAGCACATCAGTGTAACGTGATTTTGTACAGACTACATTTCTATTTATTTCACAAGACATCCTTCATGATCTCTTGTCATTAATAATCAATTTGAATTGTTTAGAAAATGGACGCCGAGATGACTTTACTATCTGTAAAGCTTCAAACTGATTTCAATAATTCCATCAGTCATTTACTGATTTGATCCATTTGTAATCTCTTCCTTGACAAACACGTCTTTTATTCTCGTTTTGCCAAAAGAGTTAAATCATAATTATAGTTGAACGAAAATATTGAACTGGAAATGTTACATAAGGCCCGAGTAAGGATACTTCAGGGATCAATATTTCCTAATATTCATTAATTTTATCCTCAAGTTAGTCTCCCTTTTCTTATACGGCAAGGATTTAATGCAATTTAGGAATATTAGGCTGCGGAATAAAAGTAGGCCAACATGAAAGCACGAAGGGATCTCTCTAAAATTATACAGTCACTAAAAGGCCGAAATATATAAATATTGTTATGTTATTATATTATTAAATATTATTATTATGAATGACTATAAGCTCATTATTATGTATGTATGATATAGAAATATATTTGTGTTGGCAATTAGGTGATAAAAGTCTACATGGAAACGTTATTAGGACACACACACACACACACACACACACACACACACACACACACACACACAGCACACACACACTCATCATCGTGTGTGTGTGTGTGTGTGTGTGTGTGTGTGTGTGTGTGTGTGTGTGTGTGTGTTTGACATGGATGTTGTCTCTTTGCAGGTGAACAACCTGATCTGGCACGTGCGCTGTCTGGAGTGTTCCGTCTGCAGGACGTCGTTACGTCAGCACAGCAGCTGCTACATCAAAAACAAAGAGATCTTCTGTAAAATGGATTATTTCAGGTAGGGTAAGTTTATGACCGTGTTTTCAAAATACCACGTCTGCTCTGCCAACACAGGCCTACCTCTCTCTCTCTCTCTCTCTCTCTCTCTCTCACTCTCACACACACACACACACACACACACACACACACACACACTCTTCATTTGAGATGGATGCGGGTTGCCTCATGTTTTCTTGAAAGACCTTTTCAAAAACTCTCAAAGTGTGTAACAAAATAAAAGTCTTTAACTGCAGTGCATAGCTGACAGATCCACGATGTTGTTATGGCTACTCCAAACACAACATTTCCACCAGCTAGAAAAAAAAATCCTATCCAGTGTACCAGAACACTTTTTTTTTTTTTTTAAATACTGCGCATTATTTTGAAAAGCTTTAAAAAAAGAAACATTGTACGTTTTTTGGGGTCGGATGTTTTGACCACGTGTCACCAACTCAGATCCTATCAGATTTGAAGTGGCGCGCTGAAATAACATTGGATAATTTCTAGTGATTCATTTCAGGTGGACCATGTCAGATCAATTTTATACGGCCACTGCATGATCCCAATTCATAAATACTATCTTAGTGTTTAACTTATCAACGCACCGTTAACGCACCACGTGCCACGAGGCGCGCGGTGGCTGTTTTATCATTACAAGAGGGACACGTGAAATAAGAGGAAATGACCGGAAATGCTTGTTTGCGCGTGGAGCTGTATGAATTCAGTCGATCCCTGCATGCAAACAAAGCGTTAACTCATCCAACAGAGAGACAACTCTACTATATTCTATTCTATTTCTACTGTACAACAATGACCTAGTGCGCATCATCCATAAAATGTAAAAAAAACATAAATATTTGTCCTCAAATGAAAACTATATTTTTCATGAAGATAATTTTCAAACAAAAAGAAATAATCAAAACAAAAAATCAAATAAAATAAATTATTTTTAAGTGCAATAACATACATATCTACATGTGACATATCTATCTATCTATCTATCTATCTATCTATCTATCTATCTATCTATCTATCTATCTATCTATCTATCTATCTATCTATCTATCTATCTATCTATCTATCTTTTCATGCAATATCGAAACACAGCGATGCAATAAATAAACAAATAGAGATAGTGGTGCACACACACACTTTGGGGTAAATGAAGTGTGTTGTTGTTGTTTTGTAATTCGAAGGTGAATTTGCATCAGTTGCTTTCATTCAACACATACTTAGCTTGTGTGCATGCAGCAGATGCGGTATAAGTCTTGTTTGGCTGAAGTTTTATATTCATTTTTCTGACCACACGTGTGTGTGTGTGTGTGTGTGTGTGTGTGGTATCTGAGGTTAAATGGGGTTCACACCAGCAACAGCACATAGTAAAATTCTGTGCTGTAGCCTGAAGCTGGTGTATACTTTGAATGGACACACATAACATTTGTGCATGTGTGTGTGTGTGAGTGAGTGCTTGGACCTGTGAGTGAGCTTTGGTGTTTGTCTGATTGAAACCTGACACCAGGCCACTGCTCTGAGGTTTATAATCACCAGCAATTAGTTGTCCTCCACCCCAGACCCTCAGGCCTCCAGACCAGCAATTAGACCGCCCCTAGTGCCTGGTCAGCATGTTTCTGATCTGAATGTGACTCCTATCCGAACTAAAAACACACACACACAGGGACACAGATATGTGCACACTTAGACATGGGCACACACCTAAATATGAAAACATGAATATGAAACATTTACATGCACATATTAGCAAAAATGCGCTCTACACATTGCCTCCTTTTACGGCTCACAAGAACATACACACCCTGACACACACTCGCACGCTGACACAGCCACACACACATAAACATACACTGAGATTTCTGTTTATTTATGCATGTCCAGCAGCTGCCAATCATTTTGCTCAAAATGGAGATTTTCAGTGTTTGCTCTGCCACATCATAATAATATTTTACCTGACCCGTCTCCATTTAAATGCTCCTTCACTATTCACCCCTCTCGCCCTCAACACTGCTCCCTGAGCCAGTGTGAAACACGCAGAGTGGATTTATAAAGAGCATTAGAAAAATGGTAATGAGCGGTACAGATGTAGCTGTCACTGGGTCACATATTATGTGCTCATCAGAGAAATCCTACACTGTAATTATGTGAAATACAGTAATTGCGATTAAAAAGCACGTCTGAATATAGAAGCGATAAATGTGTTCACACTAGTTAGTGAGCCACCAGGAGAAGGATTAGAAGTTTCACCATGAATTTCCAAAGGATTACTGTATATTATGATTAAACAAATTCATACTAAAGTTTTATGTGATCTACATGTGCTGCAATCCACATGGATTTTTAAAAATAATAATAAAAAAAAAACTTAAAGCTTCACCTTGAAACTCTTCTAGCTTTCATAGCTGTAGTGTCACACCCTGTGTGAGCAAAGACAAAAACACAAGTTATGTAGAACAAATTTGGTTTAAACTGAGTTAAGAGCAGGATCTGACTTGTGCTGCTCTTACAATATGAAAATGATTATGCCATTTGTGTGTAATGTGTAATTGTCTAAACAAAACAGCATGTATAAATTGCAGGGACTGTAAATCAGAGTGGAGATGACTGCATTCTGGCTAACTCAAGCTAGCTGGTGAGTCACAGCTAGCCTCGGCTAAAGCTAATTTACCCGGACTTTAATCCATGTTTCCTCTAATTCTTCTAATCAATGGTGATCCTCCAACATCTTAGTAATTGAGGCGGTACCTAAATGTAATCATAATGGAGAGAAAAAAAAAAGAAACAGCAGATAAATTAGTCCTGCTAAAAGTTTAGCAGAGTTGCAGTGACTGCAATCTGAGCCTCTGACCCCAGTGAAATTCAAGTGGTTTGATGCAGTGAAGCTAAATCATGTTTTTTTAATTCAAGCAGATTCAGGACTTCCTGTGTAGTCACTGCTGTCTGCATTTGTAAAACAGCATAGTCATGTACTTGAATGTACTTTTTAATGAATGGTGTAAACTGTAGTTTTTTTTTATGCACATATGTTTCATATGTCAAAATCACCTTCACAAGATGTAAAACTGGTAATCTATTCATCAGTTTCAGTTTAATAACTGTACGCCATCTGCTGTGTAGAGTGACTCTAAAGCAGTGATAATATATTTGATTTGATTGTCTGGATACACTAAAGGTCACTCAAGGACTGTTAAAACATTTTGCAAACAGGTGTATCTCATACTCAATATGGTAACAATCATTGGAGAATAATCCTTAATTTGCATAATAATATTTGTGGGTTCAGATTAGATTTCCTTGGAAATCACACTGGAAAGTGAGAAATGATTTAGAAATTCTTGCAGGAACAGGGAAGCGTTGCTGCAGGACTGGGGTCTGCACAATGGTTACCTCTGTAAATATAAACTGTAATCTGGATTTAGGCCAGATTTAAACTAGGCTAAACACTACTGCGAGTCCAGATCCTCTGGGCTGGTTTCAAACCTCTGGAGATATTTCCTCATCTGTGTCAGCCTCTCATCTGGCTTTGGACTGACAGCTGCTTTAATGGGGCGTAATAGCAGGAAATCAGAGTGGGTTTCCCTCCATATACGTGTGTGTGTGCGTGTGTGTGTGTGTGCGTATGTGTATAAGTGTGTGTGTATGAGGGGGTTAAGTCGGTATAGGGGGTGCAGGACAGAGCCCACGCTGTGCCTCTCAAACTCATGTCAAGCCTCAGGGGCTTGCACACACACACACACACACATACACACTCATTTCTTTATCAGCCTCCTCCCATGACCCCCCTCGCCTCCCTGCACCCCCTCCCTCGCCTTGTTCCGTAGAAACATCATCCTCATCCGTGAGCTGTAGGCCACACAGGAAGTTGCATTGCTGCACTAATCAGGGGCACTCTGGGATACTGACAGTGTAACCAGAGTCCATGTATGTAGGGAACTTTGTGGGTGAGCATGTGTATGTGTATGTGTATGTGTCTCTTTATATACGTGTGTGTCGATTGTAATAATAATTATTCATCAACCCACCTCTGGTTAGCTGATTAGGTCTCCATAGCAACAAAGACAAGTAACCGGTACAGAGTGATTGAGTTTTATTAAGAACTGAATGAATTAAAATTATAATAAGACATCTGTCACACAATGCTACACATTTAAATAAAGACTGCTCAGTCAAAGCTATGAAATAGATTATTCATTTTGTGAGGCAGATTGGTTATTATAAAGAAAACCGCCAGTTTTCACAGTTACTGCAGTCTGAAAGAGGAGATAATACAACTGTCAAGGTTCCCTTTGTGTAGGGTTAACATGTTAAAGCCTGATAATATGTTAAATCTGTCAAAAGAAGTTATCTGTAAAGTATTTTATCCCATCTTAGATTCTCATTCGAAAGCCTAACACGAAGCTCTGCGTCTTAAAACCACACAGTTGAGCAAGAAATCTCTCAGGACAAATCTAATAGAGATTAGAGTATTCTCATAGCACATCAGAAATAATCCAAAAAACGTGTACCTCCTCAAGGCCCTCTTTCAGCAGCAGGTGAATTACTAAAAAAAAAAAAAAAAAAAAAAAAAGGAGTAAAGATTAGACGAAAGAAGGGGAGCAAATAGGAGAGGTCTGGGGGAAAAGGGAGTTTTGCGGTGTAGGATTTTCCCTCCTGTGAGTGATATAAGGGGCCGTGAGGATTGACATTGCTCCAAAATAAACACCAGGTTTTTGGTACAAAGACAAAATGAGATACAAAAAAAAAAAAAAAAAGAGGAGGGAGGGGTCAGAGGAGATGGAGATGAAGATGGAGGAGGAGGATGAGGAGGAGGAGGGGGTTAAAACAAGGGATGATTTGCAGCTTTTCTGGGTTCTGTCTCAGAGCATGAAACTGACAAGCTGTCACGCTAGATTAGCCGCAATGTTCCGCAATGTTTTCCTCTTTACTGTAGAAACAGGCTGGAATTCTCCATAACAATCTGAAATGATACGTACATACACTACGGTAAGCCCTGGAGTCGATTTGTCTCCAGAATGGCTTTATTGGGTTATAAGAGGTTTGTTGGTTAAGTTGCACATATCTGTGACAACTTAAGCTCTATGTAAGTGCTATGCCAGCTAATTTTATTTCAAGGTCGCCACAAACTAGCTCTAATTCTGAACTGAATTTGTTTGTTATGAGGAATGCCAGGCCTGGTAAAAATGCTCTTGCTTTTTATTCGGGCACTGCTGTGTTAATGAAATATGATTTATTTGACAGCGATAATAAAGAAACTATGGCCGACAGACAGATGCAGAATAAGACAGATCCTCAAACAGTAGGCATTTAATGATGACCTATAAATATTCTCATACAGGAAAATGTAACTTGTGGCCAATAAGCTTCATATACATGAGGAGGGGTACGAGTTTGTGAGATGTAAGGGCTATAGTATGCTTTCATCCCAGATAGAGTGGATTTGAGTGCACTGATGCGCTGCCAAACCCACTCACTTGGCAACCCTCGTGCTCTCCGTCCCTCTGCTCTTGTTCTGCCATTGACGCTCTTTACTTTGCTTTTTCCCCTCAGCCACTTACTTCCTCTCCCCATGTCTGTTCTTTTCATCCTGCCCTCACCAGTTCTTGCCTTGCCTTCGTACCTTTCAACTATTGACTGCTCTTTGAATCTGGCTCATGTTTGTGATGCGGTGCTTGTATGAGTTAATGTTTATCTCTGCTGAAATAAGACAGAGTAAAGAAGTAGCTGCATTTAAAACCAGGCTTTACATTTTGACCCCGGTTTTACCCTTGAGGCAGCACTTTCTCTCAGGCTGCGTACAAATCCCGTCTCCTTCACCAGAATGGGCAGCTGCTGACTCCAACAATGGCTCCTTAACCTCACCATAACATTCTCAAACCTAAAGCGTTTTATACCCATTAAACCCATAATGTGCTCTTTAAACAAGGAGCTTAATCTCTTTTGACTGGGACGGGACGTTCGTATAATATTTCAGTTGTATTAAAGTGGAGTTTGTTTGAATACTCCATGATGAGGCTGGTGATATTCTATATTTTTTCGCGTTTTCAACAAATCCCATTAAAAGACCAAAACTAACTAAGCATTGTCTGTGAGCCAGATGTATCTTATTCATCTCTGCCACTGACCTCTATTTATTAAAACCCATCAATGCACCACACTGTTGCACTGACATGTTTTGTTCTGATGAACATGGGAACTGTAGTTTATTTAGAATCACATCTGCACTGTCACACCACTGTAAATACTTGCTAAAACACCAAATGTGTATTCATCCACAGCTTTAAATAGACCCCCGTCAAATCCATTGTCCAGTCCTGTTTTAATTATGTTTGTGGAAAAACTACAGTGGTCAGCCTTCAAAATTAGAACCATAAGTTTGTGATCCATTTAAAAAGATTTACATCTTCACTGTGATTAAATAAGATTGGAAAAATAACAGACAGGGGATTAACGTATCACTGGTTTTAGTTTTTTTCATGGGGCTTGTTGACAGTAGGAAAAATAACACCGGTCTTAGCCTATATTAGTTTATTATTCCTGAGTGTTCATACACCTCACACATTTATCTTCAGAGATTATGAATGTAAATCTATGGCAGGCTGTCTCTGTCCTCTTTCACACTCATACACATTAAAATATATCAAATGACGAGAGCATGTTTATTTTAAACTTTAATATCTCGTTTTTTGAGCTCATAAGGAATTGGCTTGAAGCATTCTCCGACTTTTGCCTCTCTCTTTCTGTCGATTTATCTTTCATCGTCTCCCTCTGTGCCCCACAACCCCCACCCCCTCAAACACCACCCACCCATTGAGAACGGTAAGTCAGGTGGTTTAGGTTTATATGCCGCCTGACCTCACTGTTGCTATCAGTTACAGCGCGGCGATCTCGAGTGATGTCATCCAAGTCTTTCTTCATCTTCCACTGTGTGTAAAACCACCCCGGTTTACATGTGTGTCGGTGTGTTCCCTGGTGTGTGTGCAGTCTGTGTTTGTGTGTGTGCGAGCATGTGTACATGTCAGGGCCTTCATGCATCAGCCAGGAAATTGCAGGTGTTGGTTTGTTTGCATTCAAGGCTCAGCTTGCAGCCGCAGTCAGGACTCTTTTCTGAAGGCCATATCCTCCTCCAAGGTTTCTTCCTCAAACCCTTTGAGCTCTGCCAAAACTTTAAGTTTAAAAACATTTATTTTCAACTTCAGCTCTTTCAAAATATCCTCAACGAAAAAGGATGTCTGTGCATATTTAATTCAATGTGTGCACTATCTGGAAATGGCCTTGAGATAAGATTGAAAATTCAATTTTCTCTACCACAACGTTGCTTTTTTATCCCACCTACATCTCTCTAATTCCTCATTCTGTTTCTCCCCCTCTCTCTCTGTCTCTCTCTCTCCCCTGCTTCTCTTCCTTTGCCTCTGTTATTTTTTCTTTTCTGTTTTCTCTCCCTCACAGTAGGTTTGGTACTAAGTGTGCCCGCTGTGGGCGGCAGATATACGCCAGCGACTGGGTGCGCCGTGCGAGGGGAAATGCATACCACTTGGCATGTTTTGCCTGCTACTCGTGTAAGAGGCAGTTGTCCACAGGAGAAGAGTTTGGCTTGGTGGAGGAGAAGGTCCTGTGTAGGATCCACTATGACACCATGGTGGAGAACCTCAAACGAGCGGCTGAGAGTGGTGAGTAGTGGTTCTGGCAAATTTACTGGAATGGTTCTCTGTGGCTGTCCAGATGTTTGCTCAAGAAGCCCAAAACAGAGGTTATCTGAATTTGTACATTTAAGTATATTTAATATTGCACCTCTAACAATAACGACTGCATAATTTACCTTTGTACATTTATTATTTCTTTTCATTTATCATTCTTCATTATATGTCTGTATGATTTCTGATGGATGTTAACATAATTAATGGACTAGTAAGTCATCAAGCTCACGGCCCTTAAATTTGGGTCTCAACTGAGGAAAACATTTTTAAAAAGTCTTTTTACGATACGTGTCCAAGTTCTTTGGTTCGTGTACATCTCCTGAGACTGTCTTGCCTAATTAAAATTGTTTCTCAACACATTTGTCTGCTGTTTTTTTTTGTGTGTTTTTCAGGCAATGGTATCACGTTAGAAGGAGCAGTTCCAACAGAACAAGACAGTCAACCGAAACCGGCTAAAAGGGCACGGACATCCTTCACTGCAGAACAGCTACAGGTCAGACACACAAACTTCACCAAATCTCAGCCAAAGAAACAATGTGTTTTTAATATAATTTGCAGCTTATTTTTGCAAATATACAGCTCTCTCACCACATTTGGTGGACCGGTGTGTACTAAATCTGGTATTTCATGGTCTCTGTAATAAACCGATTTCATGCTAATGTTTTGTCTCCATATGCAGATCATGCAGGCTCAGTTCGCACAGGACAACAATCCAGATGCCCAGACGCTACAGAAATTGGCCGACATGACGGGCCTCAGCAGGAGAGTTATACAGGTCAGCACACTCTTCTGCTACTGACAAATCTGCTTATGTTATGGCACGGATGTAGCCGTGTGTGTTGAAATATGCATAAATATTAACTTTTACAGTTTGGTCTGTCATGTTTGACTTTTTATATGAAATGAATCATCGTATTCTATTTCAAGAATATAGCTACATGATGTCTGGTTACATTGCGTCTTCATAGGTGTGGTTTCAAAACTGCAGAGCAAGACACAAAAAGCACACGCCCCAGCACAGTGGGGCTCCCCAAGGTCATCCCCAGTCCAGGATACCCTCGTCCCTGCCCGATGAGCTGCATTACTCCCCCTTTGGTAGTCCCGAGCGGGCGCGCATGGTGGCCCTTCACGGGTACATCGACAGTGAGTTGTTTACTTTTGTGCTGTAAACAGGCGTGGAAACCTTTCAGCTATTTGTTAGTCTATTTAAAGACTGGTATTTTTTGTCATTGTTTTGCTCTTTGTGTGCTCTCCAGGTCATCCCTTCTCTGTGCTGACCTCTCAGAGTCTCCCTCACCAGGCTATGTCGCTGCCCCAGCTGCCCCTCAGCCGCTAGCGCTCCACCACTATGACCCTTATGACCCCTAAACCTCCGGATCCTAACCCTTGATCTGCCATCACTGACGTCTGCAGACCTGACCCGGAGGTCACGCAGGAGTCAGCTTGGAGAAAAGACGCATGTTACAGGAGCCCTGCCCACTCGGAAACAGAAAAAAGAAATGGGAGGAAGAGGAAAAACTAAGACACATCCGTCCTTATGCTTTTTTTCCTCTCTGGGGACAGGAATATCCCACCTGCAGCCACTCTGTCAAAAACGAGCATGAAGCATTTATCATTAGCAGGAACTCATTGACTGTATTTTACACCACCTAAAAGGACCCATTTTGCTTCACATGTACAGCATCCTCCACTCGATTCATCCATCCTCTGACTTGAAGGTGGAGGGAGTTTTAAAGGGACGAAGCTGACCGTGGAAGCAGGACTGAAGCCTCTTGAGTGTTGTCAGAATACTGAAGATAAACAAAGAGGGAAAAATTTAAAGGGGGAACTGTCATTGTGGCCTAAAAGGCCAGGCACACACAGTAGACCACATTAGAGGTAAGACACCTCCCTCTTTTCTCTCTAAGCAACCATGAAGGAAATCTACATGTAAATGAAATATGCTGACTGTTGAAATATTTTCTTTAGGAATGTGATTTTATGACACTATCTCAAAAAAAAAAAAAGAAAAAGAAAAAGAAATCCCACATTTTTGGTCAATTTTCCACTGAAATGAGGTGTAGAATTAGATTTTTGTCAAAAAATAAAAAATATTGTGTGCCTTATCTTTTCCATTATTATCTTAAACTATAATTATTTACAGCAGTGAATCAGCTAATTAAAATTACAGCCCGTCACTCATCACCTCACAAAGATTTTGGTGTTTTGTTTTTTTTAATTTAATTATATAGAACAAATTGTGAGGATTGAAAATCTTCCACTGGAGAAAAAAATCACAACTGTTTATCATGAAGGAAAAACCATAAAGCACAATGTCTGAGTTTGTGCATTATTAAATTATGGCTGTAACATTAGAAGCAGGAGCTAACAGATTTTTAAGCCGCCACAACCCTGACAGAGAAAACAGAGGGAGGTCTGAGATGAGCACACTCGTCAAACACATTCCTACAAAATCTGAAGTGTTACATATTTTCATATTTCCAAACAAGTGTATTGTCACTAATTTATAATTTCTTCCTAAAGTTGCTTGTTCAGCCTCTGTGTGTGTGTCTTTCGCACAAGGAGGGGAAAGGAGTGTTGGTGTATTGGTACAATATGGACAATATGAAACAGACTGGGGTTGTACATGTGTGTGTTTCTGTGTGTGTGAGAGCGCGCGCGTGTGTGTGTGTGTGTGTGTGTGTATTGGCAGGGGTAGAGAGTGTGCATCTGTATTTTAGTGCCATGGCCATTGTGTGAAGAACAGGACCCAACAAGACCTCAATGTCCTTGTATTTATTGAGATGGTAAATCCCTGTAAAGCACTTTTTTCCCCTCTGAAATTGTTTTTGTTTTGTTAAAAAAAACTGAAATGAAATGAAACAAAAAAGTTTATTTGATAGACTGTGCATCATAAATGTTTTGTGTACTAAAATGCAATAAAATAGAATGTGATATTTTTGTGGTTTTGAATCATTTTTGAGAATAAATTAAAGAAGCAATAATTCTCTTTGGGGCACAAAGCCAAAAACAAAATTAGGCACAATTAAACGTTCAAATAAATATGATGTAACTGCATCTTTTATGTGTTTTTTGGTGGTTTGGTATACATTCAGTTTTTTAGTCCTTCTATTTTTGTGGATAGTTGTGTACATACTAGTGTGTGTGTGTTTTGTGGATGTGTCTTAAGCAGGAAGGTGCATCCTGGGAAAGATTTCCAGACTTTAAAATGAATGTCTTATTTATTTATTTATTTTCAGCTTGTCAGCTTGTTGCGGGTGATTTCGATGCTATCGCACCAAGACAGTTCATGGTGATTATATGTTAACGAGTAGTTTGGTCTTTAATGAGTACATGACCCTCACATAGCAGAACTGTGCCCTGTTCTTACCTGCACATTAGCAAGAGATATCATTTGGAATATTTTGTCCTGGAGACCATGCACGGGTTACAACCTGCTAATATCACACAGCTAGTCTGAAAATATGACTGATTATTGAACTCTCCATTGCTGACCGACCGTAGCATGAAACTTAAATATATATTATCTTATTTAATGACATGTAGACTATGCATGTCATACTTACATGGCAATATTATTTCAATCTTTGTATGCAGGAACATTGTCAGGATTTAAATACCAGTGTAAGCCCAACAAATCGCCCTGTCTGGGATAAAACCTACATGAAAATCCACTAACTGTCTGTGGCAACAGTGCATTCGTGTTGTTGGGTTTCATACTGTTTGAAAAATTAATTCAGTTTCAGTTGCTGTATGATCAGGATAAAACAAGAACCCAACAACCTTTTTAAACCCTTGCATTAGACTTTTGACCCCGTGGAAAGTGACATTCAGTCATAGAGTAAATGCTTCTGACTGATAAATGATGATAGACATGCTAGTGACATCAGATGGAGCTCAAATAAATACAATATGTTTTCACAACAAACGACTAAACTCAAAACAACATACAGTACATTTAAAATGATCACCGTTTATTCAGTCAAAAAATGAAAGAAACACTGTGTACAGATTGTTGTTGACTTTCTGCCTTTTAATACCTCTCTCGTATGTAGACATGAAGATAAATACACTGTGTGAAAGTGGTTACAGTTCCTACACTATGTAGGCCTACAACAAGGAGGTTTAAAAATTCATTCATTACATAAAGACGAAAAAAAAATAATCAACATTTCTGATAGTTTTAATAGCTTACAGCTGGTCTGCAAGAGGAGTTTTTTTTTTTTTAAAAACAAACATATCAGTTGCTGGTCTCTTCTGATCTGGTTGCAATAGACTTTGCAGGATCAACGGCAACAACCTCATCCCAAGCTTTCCGACAAGTCCGCACAATCCACTCATGTTCAGAGTCATCTGTTGGAAACAGAGTTATTATAGTTTTGTATATTTTTCATTCATTTTTTTTGTTAGTTTCATTTTTTAAATTTTCATTTCAGTCAAGTTTCAGGTAGTTTCCAGTGTTGCTTTGCTCGTTTCAGTTTGATTTTCATGGTTTGAAAATGTTTTTATTAGTTTCAGTATTAATTTCAGTTCTTTATGACATAGTGGGGATTTGTCAGGGGCACGATTTAATAAATTCAGTACAGGTTTTTACAAATACTCACATGACTCCTGTGAGACATCTCACATCTCACGAGTCCTCTTCATGCTTGTTGTGTGGACAAATTTGACAGAATTGACCAAAATAAAGATATTTCCTGTATATTTATATTTTATTTTAATTACTTTTTAAAGTATGCTGCAATGTTGTTTCAGTTAGCTTTTCCTTTAAAGTCTAGTTTTTATTTGATTTCAGTTAACTAAATGTTTTTTTCACACCTATGCTTTTAGTTTTTGGTTTAGTTTAGTTAACTATAATAAGCTCAGTTAGAAATATTTCATTTGAAAAAACATTGAAAGTTTTTGTTAACAATATTAGAAACGTTTGACCTATGATTAAATAAGAAAAAGAAAAAAAAAAGTACATCCCGCAGATTAAAGGCTGCACAGCGTGTTCATTTTGTTGAACTCACTTAAAGCGTTCAAATCAAATCTCTAATAACCAGTAGGCTGCATAATTAAACCACAGGTCATTTTTATGTGTGAGGCTGCAACAGTGAAGTGCTATTCAAGTCTCGGGTAAATTTGTCAAATCAAGATAAGCCTGACAATTAGGAGAAAATAACTTCTCAGAGCCACTTCAGACACCAATAAATAATAACCCCCCCCCAAAAATGGACGCCAGTTTTTGAGGTTGTTTTTTTAACCGAAACGACTGCCAGAGGAGCTGATAATAAACCAGTTTTTCATTGTTAAAACTGAAATGAGTAGCTAATTGCAGGGGAAGTGAGCTTTCTCTGGAGCGCCCGCAGCTGCATGCACTTGAGCAGCTCGCGGGCCTCACCCCGCAGGTTCCACGGCGCGCGGGGCTCTCCATTGTACAGAGAGGAGCAGGTCTGCAGCACGCGGACTGATTGTGTATAATTGCCAGCGATGGGCGTCAACACTAACAGCCACTTCAAGTATAAAACACCCTCCTCCTCCCTCTCCTCCTCCTTCTCCTCTTTCTTTCACTCTGTCGCTACCTGTTCTGATCGGGAGGTCAATTGAACATATCGGACGCGCGGACAGCTGCCACGCAAACACTTCCCGCACTCTTTGTGACGCACAGAGAAGGTAATTACTGAAGCCTATATACGTCGCTGCGTCATTACGTTTTGACTGACCCCAATTAGCCACAAACCACAACCTGCTTTAATGATAATTAGATTGGGACATTTTTTTGTATTTGCTGCAATTCTGCCCTCTTCAGATTGTATGACAGCGTTTATCTCAGGATTTAAGTCATATGTAATTGGTACAGGTGGCTGCTATATTTGGGCAATTTCCTGCAGTGTGAGGACAGCAGGACATTTTTGTGATTCACCAGTTTCTCTGCCTCAATACATTTAATTTAAAGACCCACCTAATGGATCTTTTCATCATGTCTGTGGATTGGGATGTCGCAGTCAGACTCATAAAAACAAACAAATCAAAGTCTTAGCCCGCACCATCGCTTCAGTCTTCACTGAAGTGCATCTAACACACACACACACACACACACTTGTTTATGAAACATTTTTATGGTCTACTGCACCAACCTGCGTGGACGACCTTTCTGCAGTGTACACAGGAGAGAGAGTGTGTGGAAGCGATAATGGCACCTTGTTAAAGTCTGTTTATCTTAATCCTTAAAATACACTCAGAGGGGAAAAGTGTTTCCTTCCAGCTTAATGGCTGTGAGTTAACACACACATGCATACACACACACACACACAAAAAAAAAAAAAAACAGACACTCTGGCTTAATTAGCAAAAGCAAAAATCAGCTTCCTTGCAGCGCGGTGATTTGCATAAGAGATGAGTGCATTATTCTGGAACTGATGGCGTCGTATTCACAGAAACTCTCTGTGACGTCATCAAGAGGCAAACGGTTGAACCTGGTCCACTGACAGTGACGAGACGTGGAGCTCATTAGTGGACTTATTCGGGGGGTCATACGTGTTAATATAAGCACATTTTGTGGTTTCCAAGTGGAGGCACCACAGTGAAATCAAACTTACCTAAATGTGAAACCTCAAATAAACATTCACATGTACACGCATAAGTCATCTGTCTCCAATTCACTGCAAGACGCAGCAGCCCCCCCCTTTTTTTTTTTTTTTTGGTTTTGTGTCTTGGTGACATCACAGAAAACTGCGGCGGGTTTTTCTTTTTGAAGGAGAGATTCCAATCTTCAAAATTATTAATCCATCTGTCACAGCTCACAGGATTAACATGTGAATCCTGTTTTATGGTGAATTTTTGTCCTCAAAGATGGATGAAAAATGAGAGTTTCAGGAAAGGCAGCGCAGGGATATGTTCCACTCCCCAGGGCCACGGCTGATTTTTATCTGTCTGTGAAACACCTCGGCTGGACGTGGGACAAAGGGAGGGGGCGGCGGTGTGGTCACCAGAGGTGTTTTCCTTGGCAGTGGAATGTTTTCGGTGTGGAACTCTTTCTGCGTGGAGTTTCAAAGGGAAGCGGGTTATTCCAGAAACAGGAAAGTGCTACAAACAATATGGCAACACATGGCCCCTGCTGGAGCTGCTGCCGCCTTCTGCACTGCTGCAGAGTGTTGCTGCCTGTTGCCAAGAGAGAATATACACAACTGACCGTGTGTGTGTGTGTGTGTCTGTTAGTGATAACCGAACACGCTCAATCAGTCAGTGGCAAGGATTTGATTGTGCAGATGTGGCCCTTTGTATCTTCTTTTTTAATTACAGATTCATAGAGTGCTGCAAATGTTTTACAGTGCACCTTCAAACTTAAGTAACAATTTTCATCAGCGGCAAATTAAATCCAATTATGTGTCTCTGGAAGTTTTGGGTGAACGTGGATAAAAATAGGCTTTTGGAGTTGTTTGTTGACGATGTGATTTGTGTTTCAGATTTAACAGTAATCATTTCACTGTGTTGCAGTCTGTTGGCTTTATTTAAGCTGGGCTGGTTAACGATGACACAGCGAGGTGACAGTGAGTGGAAACACATGTTTGATGTTATGATCTCAACCACAACAAAAATGCAAAATCAAGTCTTAATTCATGTCTTAATTATTGAACATTAGTAGCAAGTTTTTAAGGTTTTAAAATGTTCAGAAGTTTGGTTTGTCATTTGTGTTTATCATGCAAACGACTGAACAAATGCATCAAACTTCTCACCTGTAAATCAGACCTGATAATTACATTTTAGTGCACCACCAAATTACCCTGAGCTGCGCAGGGCATCATTAAAATGAGAGGACAAGCTCAAGCCTTCTAATATGCTGCTTAGCAGTGTCCTGACATGTTGTCTTGCTCTTCATTTCAGATTCCCTGGCTCACAGAGTGATCACAAACCTAGTGAGTGGTGAGCTGAAGCAGATGAGATACTGCAGTGTAACAGCCTAATGACTGATTGCTGTGTAGTAAAAGAAAGGTTGGACACTCATGAAGAAGAACAGCCAGAAACAAAGTCTGTGATCCCTAGATGTTCATCTTTCACCACCTGCAATCACTCATCACTGAGACACACACACACACACACACTGTACAGCCACACACTGTCAGACAGTACTTTCTTTCCATCATCTGTGTATTACAGGAGGTGATTTTGTATCCAAATGACCTTACTCCCTGCCTGACTACGTTCCAATAGGTGGTTCCTAAAATCAGACCAGTCATGTAAATATTGGCTTGGCTACCTAAACTTTGTAGATATGAAATAAAGTATGATTCTGGCTTTTTTGTGCTGTTGAATTAAATCAGAAAATAAATGTGTGGGACTATTAAAACAATGTCAGGACACAACAACAGACATCAGCCCAGTGACATGTCAGTAAAGGAAGACACTCGTCATCATCTAAAAGTTTGGAGTTCGTTGTCTTTGCTTGAGGATACTTCGACATGTGGAAAACACCGTTAACCCTATGGTAATGTAACAACAGGATCGAGGATGTTTCAGGGATGTCACAGCTGTAACAGGAGGTTCCTTCTTAATAACCCCAACTGACACACTTACTTTCACCACCCTCTGTTTCCTCGATCATCCTACATTTCTACATGGTGCACCAGTGTTCTGGACATATCCCTCCATACGTGCAGGCGTATCGGCAGCTCCTTGATGACAAGAAATCGGTTCAACTCCAAAAATAATCTTTACCCTCTTGGGGAATATTAGCAACAGATCCTATTGTTTTGCTTAGTTGGCACTACGCCAAGAAGGGCTGTTTGTCCAAGTTAGCAACAGTAACTAAGGGGCAATAGGTCAGTTTCAGCACGTAAGATTTAGACTGATATTTCCGAGCCACGACGTTCAGTTTGGGGGCGTTAGTAATCTTTCATTTTAAACAAATTCAAGTTTAGCAACTTTTTTTAAATACGAGGCTTTGTCTCCAGCGGCTCAGTCCTTCCTTGTCCTACATCCACCAGTTGTGACGGCTACATGGGGAGCTCCTTTCCTCTTTCCTTGCGGCAGCAAAAGGTCCCCTCTGGGAGGGTGGGCCTTCCCTGTGTCCCATCTTACTCGCAGTCCTCATCCTGGGCGGAAGCCATGAGGCAATAAATTCTGTCTTCACACCCACTCTGACAAATTTGCCTTCACCTCCCAGGGTTGGAAAATAAATCCATACAGGATACAGGAGCATTCTTCTCAAGAATTGTATACCAAGATGACAGGAGGAGCACACACAGGCATAAGTATGTGATGTATATCACAATCCACATATACACGACACATCCCTCCACACTCACCATAAAAAGGCACACAGCAATTAAATAGTTCCTGTTTGACTCCATATTTACTTAAATCAAACCAGAGTCAGAGCATTGTGGGAAAGTGTTCAGTTTTTCCTTTTATCTCCCCAAAAATCTTCTCATCCTCTCTTGTTCTCTTCCTCTCTATCTCTCTCTCTCGCTCAGTCACTCCACTGATCAATACCAGAGTTATAATGGTGATGAACAACCGGCATCAACGAAAGAATCTCAAAACATATTTTTGTCCTCTTATACACGCTGTTGACATCTGGCGAGGATGTGGATCTCCTCCTCTGTTTCCTTCTGTCTCCACACACATGTAAATTAAATGCATTCTTGTGGAACTAATCTGTATTGTGTTGCAAGTAGCTCATCGGAATACAAATATTCTGCCTAAAATTATATTTCTGCCACAGGGAGCTTGTGAGTCACACCAACTTCTGCTAATAATCATATCTTGACACTTGTCTGTATTTGTAAAAACCAAAATAAAATAGTATCAGCAGGGTCCTGCATGATTGTACAACATCCCCTTACATATGTGTAACTAAAGCTGTGTTCAGGTACTGTACAGCACGTGTCCAATAAAAATGGTAATGTCAAACACCTTTGGCACACAGCAATAAAACAGGACTAAACCCTTAATGAGCCAAAAGCTATATATATTTAGAAACTGCGTTCATAACCCACTACCTAATTCACAACATCGTAAAAATCGTAAAATCACGGGAGACATGACGAGCAGAGGATGTCAGAATTTGGGAATTCCTATCTGGACACCTGACAGACTGCATTCACTTCAAATCAGGAGTTCCAAAACTGGGCACTCGTTCAGTGGAAAAATGTGTCTTGAATTTTCCACTTTTGACAAATAACAAAAGAGAAAAAAAAAACTTTTAAGATGACTGCAATAGCCTATAGCGGCATGCTTATCAGATGACTTGTAGCAATAATCTTCCATCAGAGAATCCAGGGATAATCCATTTAACATCACTCCATAGGTTCATTGTTATCAAATCCTTCCCATATGGCCACACTCTACGCTTTCAGAGATGCAGTTATTAAAAAACTGGGCAAAGAGGACCCTGTCTGAAACAAATTTAATTCAAGAGCTTTTGTATGTTTCAAAGTATTTTCGGTAAGGCTTTTTCTGTGGCCTGTGCTCAGAGAAGTTGTTGAAAAGTAGACATAATTTTACACGGAGCTACTATCTTGTATGACAAGCCAGCAACAACAACTCCCTCAGTATTAATCTGGTTTATTGTACGGTCTTTCTTGAATCTTATTGAGGTACAGGTCTGAGTGGGCATTTCTTTCCTTGAATAGTTCAACGATATCAAACAACAATTGAAGCATTCACATGAGGAGTTTACACTAAGGATCTGTCCCTTAGTCTCACCATATGTGTACACCACAGCTGTGGAAACACAGTCTAAATCAATGATAACTAGAGTTTTGATCAATTTTGCAATCAAACAGTGCAGCTTCATTTTGTATCTTAGTAAGTAACTATGTAAATACATAGAAAATACAGCAATCTATCACTGAGAAGGTGCTTTATTAGACACAAAACTTTGTATATTTAATTTGAAATGGAAATTTGTGTTTGCTCTTGACTTTAATCTTTCTAATTTGTCTTGGCACAACAGGCACAAAGATGCCTGGATATTACTCAACACTCAGGTGGAGCCAATTTGGCATCAAATTAGTGGAAAAAATGTGCACAAACTAGAGGGAAATATGCAGCGAGAGAAGGAGGTTTTGACTATGATAGAGATTCTGTGAAATTGTCAGCTATCCCTGCTGCTGGGTTGTGGACTGCAGCAAATAATGCCTACTTTTATTCACCTCACATTAAGTACATAGTTCACAAAATATGTCCAGATTGGAAGGTATCTATTATTTAGTAGCAAAGTATTATTATTAAGAATCAAAGTATGGGACTACATGTCCAACAGGCCAGCCATCTGTGGTGTCACAGTGAAAATAACAGGATATTTTGTGACTCACCTGCATTCCTGAGAAATCTGCCAGTGTAGGAAGTCACGACTCTGGTATTGGGGTCATAGAAACCATCTCCACAATCGTAACATCCATCAGGAATGACGCGTGGCGGATGCAGATCAGTTAGCTGAGATTCTCCTGTATGAACAAAAACAGTTGTTCGGTATTGAACAGCGATCTTCCTGTGGTTTGAAACAGGCATTCAGTACAACAATACAAGAAAGGTATTCATTCATACAGAGAAGTGAATTTATGATCATGACAAGCTTTTTTTAGTCAAGTTAATGGCAGAAACCACTGTCATCTGACTGAACAATCAAATACATGAGCAACTAAATGTTTTCCAACCTGCAGGTCTGAGTCCATTGCACCTCTCAGTGTAGAAACGCCTGTCGTAACCATTGCAGTAGTCCCAGTCTTTCTCTTGATACTGCAGACCATCGGCAAAGGTAAATGACCCCTTGTGAGCAAGCACAATAATGAAATTATTCTCATTCCTTAGTCAAACATTTGAATAAGTTAATTCACCTAAATTTAAAAAAGACATAATTTTCCATTTCTACAGTGGGTGCACAGATCTTTCACCACCTCCATACAATGGAGTTTTTATTTGTGCTGCTGAAAACCGTTTAAAAAAATAACAAATAAAAAAATACATTTTAAAACTTAAACAGCAGGAATAATCTTACTCAAGATAATCCACAGTCTCGCTGTTGACAGTTTTCTTTGGGTCTATTTCTTTGGCAGTGAAAACTGTTGAAAGCAAAGTCTGGAGGTCATCCTACAATATGAACCCCCGGACATGGTTGGTGGAAAGATAAGTTGCTGTTGAGGTTTTCAAATGTCACTTTTCAGTGCTTTAAGTACCACAAAAGAATTTAAATTGTCTTCCATTGTCTTTGGGTCGAGGCAGAAATCTTAGAGATGGATATCTCAAAACCTCAGCAGATAAAACCAAAACTGTATGCGTAGATATATCACATGGGAAAAGTGGAAAAATATGTCTTTTTGGTATTTTGGATGAAGTGATGCACTGTGTGTGTGTGTGTGTGTGTGTGCATGTGCATGTTTTTTTGAGACGTGATCCAACTGTTATTGGGAATAAAAAATAAACATACATTGTTCAGTAAATTAGCAAAATTTGGATACTTAACATTTTCATTTCAATGTGAACAATATGATTTACAATCATGAAAATGACATTAATTCTGATTTTGTGACTTATTGAGGACATGAGCACATCTTGTGGGAGATCAAATACAGAAGAGCCACGTTAAAGCGGTAAATCTGTCATTTTGACTGGTGTGATAACAGATTTAGCCTTCTTCACAGCACATATACAGAGTGCTCATTCCACTAGTGTAAGTACAGGTTTAACTGATAACATTAACAGTGCTTCAGCTCCACAAAAGTGCTACAATGTGTCGAAATGTCTGCAGTAAAAACGTTGAGTTAACCTGCATCAGACACAATTAAAAGTTACTGTTAATGTCATGTTTGTTGTTTGTTGTCCCTTTTATTTCATAGCACTTTTCGATAAAGGACTTTGCACAAGATCTCTAATAAAATATATATATATATTTATTTTTAATATGGTAATAATATAGGAAAGAACATACATCTGGGATCCTAAACCTCAAAGCTGAGAATCATTTGAAGGGGGAGGTGCAACACCAGATATAATTTCCAAAGTTTGAATTTCTGAGTCTATCAGATGGTCTGTTTTGAATGGAAGTAGGTTTTCATGGGCTGGCATGGATGCAGGTGCAGGGTAGTCTGGGCCAAGGTTAGTCATGGTTTAGAGCTGCTATCATTTCAAATAAACCGCAACTGAAATGATGATAATAATTGGAGCGATGGCTGTTGTGGCAAAAAACCCCATGAAAGATTGCATCAGAGCAGGAGAGGCTGTAGCTTCATGCAGGGAAAAAGGAGAGAAACCTAATAACTACGACAACAACGGTGAGTGATTGCTAAAAGGGACCAGATGTAATATCAACTATAACCAATGTGAAACACACAGAGTCGTGCATGTGGATGCATATACTCTGACATGCATGCAACTCCTCACCTGTTTAGCTCTGCCGTTTTCCCAGGTGGCCTCATATTTACTTCCATTTGGAAAGTGTAGCACTCCTTTGCCATGAAACATCCCATCTTTCATTTCTCCTACATACTTGGTCTCTGTGGGAAAGGTGTACTCTCCTTTTCCATGCATCCTGAGAGAGAGAGGAGATGGTCACACAGGTTGTTGCTAACTTGAATAAACGGTGGCATTTTGTTTGTTTGTGTGTGTGTGTAATCGCGTTGTCTTGAACAGACATTCATTTACCTGCCGTTTTTTGCATCTCCTTTGTATTTGCTTCCGATGAGCTCCATTAATATGACTTGCTAGCACCCTTTCTTCTCAAACAAACACACAAACTATGGATTTCACTTCGACCGGTGTTTCGGATTAACGAGCGACCGTGTTAACTGGCGACTTTCAGCCGAATGTATCTTTGTGGTTGTCGTAGTTACGACAGCCGTTGAACAGGAAGATAATACTAGAGGACATTATAGACTAATAAGTTTTTTTTTTTAATACTGTAACGTTAATTTAAAAAAATAGGCACGTACGAGGATGTATCTTTCTGTTTTCAACAGCTGTCGTTACTCCGACAACCACTAACGGTCGCCAGTTAGAAGGGTCGCTCGTTAAACCGAAACACCGAGCCGTTGACCGAGTGTAACAACGGCTGGCTCGGCGGTGTACTGTTCCCATGGCGATGCGGCAACAGAAAGCCAAAGTGAGAGTCTACTAATTAAAGTGTTTAATTCTTTGTCACAGTTTTGTCATTTTGTAAAAACTTAAAGAAATAAAACTCGACAAAACAAACAAACTAACAAAACAAACAGGTTCATCCAAGTTAAACTATCATTTACAACAATTAGTGCGCATGCGGAAGCGCGGCTCCGGCTTCAGTTGGTCGTGCTACTCTCGTTTACGTCATCAGCACGCGCCTCCCAGCTGACAGCAGCAGGCGCAGTAACAGAAACAAACTGACCTTCCTCGCGGCCTCGTCGCTCGTCCTGGAGCCAGACGAGGGGACCTTGAATGATTTTCAGCAGCCGTATTTGATTATTTTTGCGTTTTTCTTATACACACGCAGCCATGCCCACACTGGAAGTCCCTTCGCTGCAGGAGCTGAGCGTCGATGAGGTAAGGCGGGCATGATTGTTTTAGCTTGAATGAAAATCATAAGACAGAGCATGCTAAGCTAACTAGCTTAGCTGTAGCTTGAGGATAACTTTTGCCACCGGTGTTACCTACTTACCTACCTTATGTAACTAACATAGACAGGTAAAAGATCCATTAGCAGATATTTCTGAATGTATTTGAAGCCGGTGAATATATCTTTATGATACCCAACATGGCAACTTTGAACAGCGTAAGAGAATTCACAATATACAGTAACTTATTACTGTTGTGTTGCACTCTTCGTAGTCGTATTACCTCTTAAATTTACTCATTTACCCCTGTGGTGACCGTAACTTTACACTAGCTGCACCCACAATAAATCTGTGGCCAGCAGCAGTGATATTTGGTACATTGAACTTGTCCTTGGAGGTCAGGTGTTAGCTGGCAGCAGCTTGTGTTTTTCCTACAACAACAGGTCCGCGTCAAGGACCTAATGAACTATATGTGTGCAGGTACATACACCTTAACGCACAATGATTTTAGCGAGCCACTAGCAACTTCATATCAATGTGCTGTTTTATATTTAGCTGTTGTATTGTGAAGGACTTCAGTCATGAAGATGAAAGGACCATTAGAGATTAACGCACTCCACTCACCTGACAACATAACTGTTTAAAGAGATTTACAGGTAGTCTAAGAGAGATTGTAAAACCCCCTGAGCAAATTGTTATTTATGATTTTTGGGCTATATAAATGCAATTTGACTTGAGTACATCTCTGCTGCCTCTTAAATCACAAATTCTTATTTCATTGTTTCAAGTTTAGTTAATAATGTGTGTATATGTATATATACATACTGTCTGATGTTGAACAAAATAAAAGTACCATTCTTTTGTTTCATTAGAGTCATAAATATCAACAAGTGTTAGGCTCCACTAAAATAATCCTGTGTCTCAAATAAGGAAATTATAGGAAATATGAGTGTATCTAGTATTTGCTAATTAATAATAACCTTTACCCAGTCTTAATGTTTTCCATGCGTCTGTGCCTGTCTCTTTCCAGATCAATGTGTCCTCTGCAGTGCTGAAGGCTGCTGCCCACCATTATGGCTCCCAGTGTGACAAACCCAATAAAGAGTTCATGCTCTGCCGCTGGGAGGAGAAGGACCCCAGAAAGTGTCTAGAAGAAGGGAGGAAAGTCAACGAGTGTGCACTAAACTTCTTCAGGTAACTCACACTCAGGATTTTCTTTTTGGTGCCAAATACATTGACACAATGTCTGAAACAATCAGGAGGTTTACACACAGTGTGTGTGTGTGTGTGTGGGTGTTATCTTCTTCTTCAAGAGATTCAGTACTAAAAGAGTGAATTAAGGCTAAAACATAGTGATTAGGCAGGATTATATTGGAGATGAAGGCTGCCACAGTGGCGTCATCTGAAAAAATAAATAGTGTGTTTGTGGTCAATGAGTGATTGAAGATATGGCTCGAGCCAGCTGGAGAGTGCAGAGTTTGAGAGGTTATGTCAAACCCTGGTCAAAAGAGGTCTGCGGTCAAATGTTATTGCTGTTTTTCCGCAGTGATGGACATGGGTAGAAAATGGACATGCGAGGTAGCAGATACTGCTGTTGGACAATTCTTCTGGGGGTTACACTTATTACAATTTTAGAGTTGGGACGTCTGGTTCGGTTTCCTTTTCTGTAAGTCGTCTTGCTAATTAGCTTTCCTTTCCATTCATTTTTTTGCGCAAGTGGGCTGTAGATGCCAGTCTTTCTTGGCCAAGTAGAATGATTTGCAATTTAACAGTAGTAATGCTACAGTACGGATATTTGGCCATTATGAAGTTCCAGTAAGAAATCTGAGAGCGAGGTGAGTGACCAGATTTTACAGAAAAAGAAGAGTTGGATTAAAATGATTAATTCTTGTCCAAGTCCACTAAGGACAGATGTTTATAAAACATTAGTCCTCCATGAATTTCCATGCACTGAAGTTTTAAGAAGTCTTAACTATATATTTAATCAACTCTGGGTGAAAATGGTTCACATGATGTATCTTAATTTGCAGTGTTGTTGAAGGTAAAAGCATTTTTTTAAACCTGCACAGTGGGTAAGGCTATGAGTAGAACTGAACTTTTTGTGAAAGTTGAACTGAACTCAGTAGAACTGAAAGGGTATGATGGTAAAGGATAACTTCAACATCCTTGATCTTTTTATAGTGAGTTTATGCTTCGTGCGATGAAAAAAAAACTGGAATTTTAAGAAAAAAGTGGTCAAACTTTCACTTACTTAAACTTTCCTGGGATGTTGCCAAATTTCTCAAAAGTTATTTTCCATTGTATAAGTGAACTTTGTCAGAGTACTAATCTTACAGCTGTGTGTATTTTTGGATCATTTGTATTCTTTATGAGTCAGTATTTATTCCGGTAAAGCTTTTAAACCGTTCTGTAAACGATTATTTTTGGCTAATGAATATGTCAGTCTCTTCTCAAAAAATCTCAATAACTGCTTATTATCTTAAAGTAAATCATTACTAGTGGTGAAGCGGTGAAGTATGGTGTAGAGAACACTGTCATTGTTATTTGTTATTTATATCTGCTACTTTTTTTATCAATAGAAATGAGCAGTGCTAAAAAGGTTGTTTAAAAACTCAAATAACTTAAGTACAGAGTTTATTGTGTCTATAAAAGTGCCCTTGGGGGCTGTTTGAGGAAGCGGTCTGGAGTTTTTCACTCTTAACTGCTGTGTCTGTGTTTACTGAAAGTTTTGGACTGAGCTTTGGTTTTACCCTGATGCCCATGCAGTAACTAAGGTGCTTTTGTGTGTTTGTGTGTGTCTCAAACAGCTTGTGTTTCTGGTTCTCAAAAAAAAAAAAAAACCCTAATTCTAAAGGCGAAACAAATAACCGATACCCTGACCCCAAATTTAAACTGAGAGTTTCTGTGAAAGAGCAATACCTGTAATTATTTTAATGAGGAAAGATTTGAGAAAAGTTGTAATTGCACCCGGGACCTGGTTTGATTCTTTGGTGTTTCTGGCAACTGCCAGCCACCTTGTGGAGCATTTCATTCACATGACCAGTTCAGATAGTTCTTATTATGGAAATCTCAGAAATCTTTTGACTTGTGGGAACTGTCATAAACCACAATTTAATATAAGTTCTTGACATGGTTGAATCCGAGCAGTTCAGGCACATTTATTTAGAAGGTTCTATAATTTTTAAATATCGGTTTCGTTCCCTCTCTGAGTCACAGTATCTCTTTAAACAGATTTTTTTTTAGTATTTCTAAGGAAAAGAGTTCAAGTTCATGCATGAGAACAGTTTGGTCTATTTTAATCTTGTCATATTTGATTCTGATTCAAATTTCTGTTTCCTTGTAGGCAAATCAAGGGAAACTGTGCTGAGTCCTTCACAGAGTACTGGACCTGTCTGGATTATTCCAACTTGGGAGAACTGCGCCGTTGCCGTAAGCAACAGCAAGCCTTCGACAGCTGCGTCCTTGATAAGTTGGGATGGGAGAGACCTGAGCTGGGAGACCTGTCTAAGGTGAGACTTGTGAGGGGTTGACTGTTCATTCACAGTGTGAGCAGGTTGGTTAATGGGCTCTATTCTTGCTGATTGTGGGCTGTGCAAGAGGCTCTGATTGCATCTGCGTAGTAGTCTCATTCAGCTACAGTTTTGAGCAGGTAAATCATGTATTTTATGTTGTGCTTTTGTTGTCATAAAATTGCTATTTTTAAGGGGCATGCATAACTTGCCTGCAAGCACTAATTAGGTAGCAGCAATCAAAACAAGAGCAAAAACTGATGTTGACAATAGCTTTTTTGGCCTTTTATTTCTGTAGTCTTTGAAAAGACACTTGTGCAAAACTGGGAACTGGGAACTGAATGGCTATAATCAACTTTCAGGCCATTTTGCACTTGCCAGGCAGAGCCGCTGTTCATGGAATCAAATAACACGAGCAGGGAAACAAAATAACAGAAATCCGACTTCGATCGCTGTGAGAAATGTTCAGGTTGACTGTCCACACACTGGCTGAGCTTCTCTCCTTTCCCAGCTATATAACAAATGAGAAGACTTGTATTGAAAAGAGCTACTTGTGTTTGAGATGGTGGGAGTAAACAAAATGTGTTGGGCGGTTGAGAGGAAAGAGAGTTACCCATTCAGGTTAGGAGATATCCATTTTTTTGGGTGGAAAAAAAAGAGCTTGTGAAGAACGGGGGAAGTGAGTTAAGGACTGGCAGACCTGACCCAGAAGTTATAAAGAAGGTGGAAAGGAAGTAAGAGGCAGGGGAGAAGATGAGGGATGAGATGGATAAAGAAGACCACGGAGAATGTATATCATGATATGAGGAAAGAGGTGCAGGATGGAGAGAATGGACAAGGTATACACAATGCACATATGTGTTGTGCAGAACACATAATGTTTTTGTCAGGGTTTCAAGCAAATTGTAAAACTGAGCAATGTCCACCAAAATGACCTTGCAACTCACTGTTATTTTATTTTAGTTTCACTGTGTCTGAAAAGTCATGGCTTTTTCTTTTGTAGGTGACCAAAGTGTCGACCCCGCGACCCCTCCCTGAGAACCCCTACCATTCTAGACCACGTCCTGAGCCCAACCCAGTCATCGAGGGCAAACTGGAACCTTCCAAATACGGCAGCAAGCTATTCTTCTGGAACTGGTGAGGCAACTCCAGAACATCGGTCACCCTCCAAAGCCATGCACTCTGTCCAAAAACAGCTCGACCACTTGATACTTTAAAAGGTTTAAATCTCGGGTGCAGACACAAGCATTAAAGATGCTGGTTTTGGCACCTTTATCTCTGAATGGTCTGAGGGTTGGTTTTGGACAGAGCTCATGTCCTAACAGTGTCTTCATCAGCGGTACCTCCAACATCATTAACGTTCAAGAAAGGAAGGCTTGATGACTGTGTGAACAAAGTCCAGCTTTCCTGACCACTTCTGTAAATGTAATGACATGCTGTTATTATTGTTGTCAAATAATAAAGAGATAAATTATAATTCTGGATATTAATGTCTTTTGTTAAAGTATACATCTGTTACACACTGTGTTGCCTTAAGACAGAATTAAAAGATTTATAGCGACCTGCTATTCAGAGGCTTCGTGCTGCCAGACGCAGTTCCTTCAATGTGTGCAAATTGTATCCAACAACACGGCGTTTGCACATCTGTGTTTTGTCAGCGTGCATATTGTCAGACTGATGGAGAGCAAGGTTGGAGGTCAAGGTTGAGGGTCACTACCTGCAACCAGAGAGAGCTGCTTCTGCTTCCTCCTTTTCTCCCAGCTCACTTCCTGCCTCTGACCCGCGCTGGAAGACGACTGGAGGAGTCATTTCAGAAGATGCACAGTAAAGTATGTTATTGCTGCCGGGACACGTGTGCATGCACACTCATGACCTTGAGTGGAAGGAGATGTGAAGCCAATTCAAAGACGTGCTCCCGTGTGGAACATAGCGGACTGTGCCATTGCGAACACACACAAACACACACACGGCGAGATCAAAGTTGCTCTATAATGTGGTGAGGGAGCTCTGTTGCATACAAGTTACCGTAAAAGCTCAGATTTTGTTTCACATATCAGCTGTTCAAAAACTATACTAGTAGTAACAGTTGCGATTTGACTCACTCCACTACAAACATCAGGCAGGTTGAGTCTTTGACCCCTGCCATGTGGTTGATTTCTTTGGGGACCAATAGTAATGCATGATTTGACAGCTTTCTCATACTCAAGAGCAGAGATGTAGCCCTGGGGTGTTTGCATATGATGTAAAAACGTCTTGTTTCAGTGCACAAAAACACAACGACTTGACTTATAAGGTCAGCGGCTATCCACAGTCACTATAATTTTATTCAGAATTGATAAAAATACACTTTGAGCTTGTTTTTTTGTTTCTTACCCTAGATGGAGCAATGATATAATGTGTTGCTCTATACTGTGTTTTCAACATTTTTCCCACAAGTTTCTTTTTATCCTACAGGCAGCAAGAACAACAGGTCATATTTTCAGCTTATTGCCAAAAACAACTATATAATTTCAGTATATACAGTAGCTCCATGTTTATATTCAGACATGAGCATGCATGTCTCCTTGTTTCTGTAGGGCGTCACTGACAGTAGCAGAAATCCCCTCACAAGGTGTGGTCTGGACCTGCAGCTTGCACAGGAAACGCCTGACAGACCCTCTTCTGACCTGGACAGTAGGACAAAGGGAGGAGGGAAGAAGGGATGCAAAGAGGAAAAGAGGTGTGGACAGAGGGAAATGTGGAGGAGAAGGACATACAGGAGGTGGCGAATAAGAAAATATTGAAGTAGGGGGAGAAGGATGAAGGAAATGAGAGTAAAATAAAACAAGCAAGTATTAAAGGGAGGTAAAAGGAGAGAAGGAGGGGGGAGGGAAAAGTGAGGGCGAAGGTGGAGAATGACTTGAAAGCAGACAGACAGACAGAGTTGGGGCTCGGAGGTTGTTCAGTGGCTGGCGGTGAGGCCCCAGGGCTCGTGGCAGGCCCATCTCCATGCGACTTGCAGGAAGCTGAGGGTCATCGTTTGACACGGCACCGCCACAGGAAACTGGCTCTGGCACAGGAAAGAAATACAATACAGGGCTTTCACAAAGCTACAGCCCGCCTGGGAGCCCGACACGCTAAAATACTCAAACAACCCGGCTTGTTCATAACACATGACTGTCAATATTCCCATTGTTCACGGTCAGGTTCGACATAATAAATTGAATGTTTGAAGTGGTGATGAGCACCAGCAGTCATAGCTGGTAGATGTTTATGTTTTTTCCATCTATTCACCTGTGTTTGAGACTGAAGATGGAGTTCAAGGAGATTTGAAGCTAATCTTCTAATGCTCAACAGATAGATAAATAGATAATCAAGTGCTGTCTGAAATATTCTCCAAGAAAGTTACATTCAATTTCCCTTTTCTTGAATACTCTACCAATGTATTACTTTTGCATCAGTAACACTAGAGTGCAGACTCCATGAGATGTCTGCTGCATCCATGTCATCAAGTGCCCCTAGCATGTGGGTGCACTTGATTTGACAAACTCTAAAGTGTAGGTGTGTTTGATTTGTTTGTGTTGGTAAGCCTCCTTGCCATTTGGCTCTGTGATCTTTAGACTGTACATGTCGCTGAGTGCCGCTTTTATGTCTCCTCTCATCCCCTCATTCTGCACAGGGTGGCTTTGAACTGCCATGCAGGTTGCTCTATGTATAAAACACACAGCCACAAGTACCACCACTACATCCATGACCACCACTCACGGAGATTAATAATCTGAGAGCTTCAAACACACATGCACATGTGCTCACTTACACAGCAGACGTTGTCTTTGTGTTTCTTAAGAGGAGATATGCAGGTACATTTACAGGAGCCAGAACATCAGCAGAGTAAAATTTCATGTAGACGTCATCGGTTAACTTCTACAATCTTCACACCAGCATTCATAACAGTGAAAAATGTGGACCAAAATTTATTAATTTTAAAGGAATGATCACAATGTGGATAAAGGAAAAGTAAATTTCAAACTTCAGATCTAAAATAATAGCTGTGTTGCACCATATGATTTTGTGTTTTGACAGATGAACTCCTCACAGTGGAGATGCAGCAGAGTTTCCAGTGAGCCATCCTGTTAAAGACTGAGAGTGTAACAAGTCACTATGTCAATAAACGTCCTGCACCACCTATTTTGTGAGTACGTGGAAATGTATTTTGTGCCACTATCTGGTGTGCTAAGCAACGTCAAGATGTGGCGGATTATTAGATAAGAAAGAAATTAGGAGAAATGTATGGTCTTTTATCATGTGTTAAAAGCCACTTTTCTTCCTTTAAAGCTGTTTACTGAATTATAAATGCTCTTTTTATTCAACCTGCAGTGGAGCTGATAATGCGAAAAGAAGACGGCCAAGGCTGTGCACAAATGTTGAGGTAAATAAAGTACGGTACATTAATGGGAATATTTATGACAAGCTGTGAATGTAGCACTGACATACCACCTTATATGTTGATATGGTGAACCTATTAGCAAACAGCTGCCTATTTAAACATTAGCATTAACACACGAGCAACATTAGCATTCATTTGTATTTATGTTTCTGTCCAGTATTCACTTTTCTTTTAGCTCTGTTTTGGTCTCCACCAAGCTGACCAAAATTTATTAATTTAAAGGAATGATCACAATGTGGATAAAGGAAAAGTAAATTTCAAACTTCAGATCTAAAATAATAGCTGTGTTGCACCATATGATTTTGTGTTTTGACAGATGAACTCCTCACAGTGGAGATGCAGCAGAGTTTCCAGTGAGCCATCCTGTTAAAGACTGAGAGTGTAACAAGTCACTATGTCAATAAACGTCCTGCACCACCTATTTTGTGTACGTGGAAATGTATTTTGTGCCACTATCTGGTGTGCTAAGCAACGTCAAGATGTGGCGGATTATTAGATAAGAAAGAAATTAGGAGAAATGTATGGTCTTTTATCATGTGTTAAAAGCCACTTTTCTTCCTTTAAAGCTGTTTACTGAATTATAAATGCTCTTTTATTCAACCTGCAGTGGAGCTGATAATGGCACTGGCCAAGGCTGTGCACAAATGTTGAGGTAAATAAAGTACGGTACATTAATGGGAATATTTATGACAAGCTGTGAATGTAGCACTGACATACCACCTTATATGTTGATATGGTGAACCTATTAGCAAACAGCTGCCTATTTAAACATTAGCATTAACACACGAGCAACATTAGCATTCATTTGTATTTATGTTTCTGTCCAAAGTCTAGCTCTGTTTGGTCTGACCAGCAACCTCCGTGACTGTGAAGTAAGGCCAACATGGAAGTGCCAAAAACTGCAGTTCCTCAAACGTCTACTTGAGGTTGCCTCCAGAAGTGAGTCAGTCTCCATAAGTCCCCATGTTAAAATGTTACTTCACAGCAGAAATGAACATGTTTACAGCCTGGTACAAAAAACAGTTTTGGTCTCTGTTGCTAATTTCCCCTTTATGTTTTATACTTTCTATGGTTTCCACTAGCTCCTGAGGGTACTGTCTGACTCTTTGGCTGCTAATTGCTCAACTATGTTTACTAGCATGTCTTTAACTTTGTCTGCTGCTTGGCACTGGGCATTCGGTGTACAATTTTCTTTCTGAGCTTTTTCCCTGTAAGAAAACTGCCTGTGGCTGGAAACAATGTTGATGAGAGCGCTGAGAGTGAACCAAAACAGTAAAGACACACACACAGACGATATGTCCTCAAAGTCTAAATCTGTATGGTGACAGAGTGATGACCATGACTTGTGTTTTGCATTCCAGCCAGACACGCTTCACAGCTGCTCTTTCATGCTGCAGTTTTGCCAAACGCCTCTGAATGCAGCGCTTAAGATAACATTTAGCAAATTTTAAGGTTTCACTCAAGGTGTTGGTCAGAGACAAGACAGAGCAGGAGATCTCTTGCTTCATAGCACGCTAATGAAGCTCTGTGGTATCTTAACAAATGGACTGAAACACACTGTGAAGTATGTGATGAATTGAGAAGTTTTTATAATTATAAAGTGAGGCTGAAGTAGCATTCTAAATGACTCTACTCTTCATTACATTAAGAGGGACTTTCAGAGCTCTCAGCTAACTTTGAGTCTGTTTACTGTTTAAAACTAAAACTCCAGCAGGTGTGTGCGTGCATGCGTGAGTGTGTTTGTGTATATGTGTTCAATGTGCGTGTATGATGAATATAAAGTGCCCGCAGCCTTAAGTGTTTGTATGTTTGTGCGTTTGTGCATGTATGTGCGAGTGACGTTAATACATGTGTGTATTTGTGTGTAAATGTGCGCGTGTGTGTGTGGTGCTGCAGCTCCTTCTGGGCTAGCCTGTGTTTATCTTGGCCCGATCCCAGACCTTCATCACTTCTCTGCTGATAGCTCCATTCCTCCATCCCTCTGTCCCTCCGGCTATTTACAAGTCTACCGCAGACTGCCTTTCCCTGCGTGCCAACATACAATCCTTTTTCTTCCCCGTCCTCTCCTCTCCTTTCCTCTCCTCTCCTCTCTTCTCCTCTCCTCTCCTCCTTCTCCTTCTCCTTCTCCTTCTCCTTCTCCGTCTCACTCTTCTTCCTGTCAGCCAAATACACTGAACTTAGCCAAACTGGAACACATATGCACATCCACCCTTTACTCATTCTCTCCTCTGACTTATTTGTTTATACGGAGCAGTGTGTACATTGGTCTTGCTGTGCTCCTTGTAGAAAGAAAAATGTATTTATAAAGTGAAATAATAATAATAACAATTCTTCTGTGTGTGGACTGAACAATGAAATATATGCCACAACACAGTTCCCACAGTTAAGTGATTATGTTTTGTTATGATTTATATTTTGTATTACCGTTAGCTTCCATCTTATCAAAAATAAAGTATAAATAGGTAATAAAAAAAAAGCATAATTTAAGATTTGTGCTTCTATACTATCTACTAAAGTGACAGCTAAAAGTTCAGGTATACTCTTACTACAGCAGACATTTTGACTTGTCATAGTAGGAAAAGTACAGGTGTTACTAATAACATTAACTACTGTGTCCCAGTAAGTCATGACAGTGTGATGGTTAGACGTTGTTAGTTTTGTGCTTTTCCTACTGTCACATACTGTCTTTCAAGACAGAAGCCTTTTTATGTCATTATTTTAAAGGTCTGTTGTATAACATTTAAGGGTATTTATTGAGAGAAATTAAATATAATATTCATAATTATGTTTTCATTGATTTTTAATCACCTGAAAATCAAAATTGTTTGTTTATTTGACCTCAGAATGAGCCTTTTATATCAGAGGGAGCGGCTCCTCTCCCACGGGGTCCGCCATGTTGAGGGACAAACCAAACACTGGCTCTACGTAGGATAACAGTCATTGTAGTTTCTCCTTTATGCTTGAAACAAGAGGGTAGGAGGAGGGGTATTCAGTCGGTTGCAATCTGCAACTTCACCACTAGGTGCCACTAAATTCTACACACTGCGTGTTTAAAATTAGACAGTCCTCGTCTGTTATTCACAAATGGTAAAAACAGGCAAGTCCAAATCAAGTCTTTGCAGGCAAATTCCAGGTCAAGATAAGTTTTTACTGTGTAAATAGTGTTTGTTTTTTTGTTTTTACAACTTTCAATGCATTGGCCTAAAAATAAAATAATAGCTGTGTCAGTGTCCAAGGCTTAACTTGGAAGCTTTTGCTGCTCTAGCCCAAGACTCAGCTCTCAGCTCCACACTGAGGGGATTCCTCTGTACTTTTCTAACTTGTTGACAAAAAGAAGATGATTGTATCATCGCTCCTTGTCAGCAACGTTCAACACTTTCCTTTAATATCTTGTTATGACGACATAACCTAAACCCACCTCAGAGTCACTTTACTCTTCAACTCTTATCTTTCTGACAGTTTCACAGCATCAAAGGGACTTTAACTGAAGTATATTTCCATACATACTGTTTGCACAGGCCGACATTCACACACACACATGTACAAGCTGAACTCCAGCCCAGAAGTTATAATCCTGCCAGTAGCTAGAGTTGACTTATTCCCATGCGCTGGGAAGCTGATGTCGCTCTAATGCTGTTGTGCTTGTGGTTTCTGCAAGGTATACTGAAGCATTCCTCCGCCATGCGCTCATCTAAACAAAGCTAGTTAAAAAGGACGCACAGGGGCTCGGGCTACACAGTTGTGGCGGGGCTCCTCTGGGTGGCTCCTATCGGACAGAGGGCTCAGAGAGTTTTGGGTTTCCTACGCATGTCAAGGTAGGTTAGCTGTTCCCAGTGTCGGGCCGTTCTGAGGCCCCGGTGGGCTATCACTCACAACCGGGCCCTCCCGTCTTTCTCTCTGGAAGCCTCATTCCCTCACTCCACGCCCTCCTCCCACCCACCACCTCGCCTGCACTGACGCACAGGCTGTCTTCTGGCTGTCGTCCCTGGTTTACTTGTCAGGTTTTGCCCTTTTTCCTTGTCTGTGTCTCTCAGACCTTACATCCCCTCTGTCTTGCTCTTTTCTTTCCGTTCAGATCATGGTGTGTCAGAGTACGGTCCTCACTTGTCATCTTTAATTTTTCTCTCCAACCTATCATGCATTAGAACAAACTTTTGCTGTTCTTGAATTCTCTGCAGTCCACAATGAGCCATTGGGAGAGCTACATTTCATTGCCGTAGGTGTTGAGGCCACATTGAATCATGTTTTATTTTCCTGGAAACATCTTGTCTGCTGAGGCTGCAGCCCAAACATATCTTTTCAGATAACTGAACGTATTTAAAAAAATATTTGTAGTTAGCCAAGCCAATGCAGAAAAATCTGCTAAAGTGAAGGAAACACGGCTTTTCTCACCCCTCAGTCCTCTTTGCAGTGTTGTCTTGTTTGGGTCACTGCGAGGTAGTGAGAAAGAGACAGTCCAGTACTCCCATCTCACACGTCCACGCCTCAACACATAAATAATCACGCCACTTCCAGGTTTGCAGAGCCTGTTAGCGTCCTGCGCCGTGTTACTACACTGTTGCTTAATTGTGAATGCAGGCAGTTTGTGAGTCAAAACTAAAATAACTTTTTGCAAAAGAAAAATAAACTGACAGGGATTTTTCCTGAAAGGAAACCTTTAGTTTACTATATGACATGTTTCTTAATAGTGCTAAAGTGTTCAGTGTTCTTTAAATAAACAATGTGGAGTTTTGCATAGTGGGGCATGAAAGAATGCAGGAGTCTCGCTGCCCCTCTCACACATGTCAGCAATTTGGCTGCCTTGTGTATTTTGGATGTTGAAAAAAAAGGAACATTTCAAAGTAAACGAAAGAAGGAAAGTCTTATCCGCCTGGCAGCTGCGCTCCGGACCAAATTGCTTTCAGCTGATTCGCTGCAGCTCAAACTTGCTTGGGTAATGTCAAGTGATGCATTGCAATACTGAGAAAACAACACAGACAAAAAATAAATAAAAAGGAAAAGAAATGCTGGAAAGTTCCAGTGCTTATTCAGGCAAAGTCCATAAACCCTCCCCAACAAGCAGACATGCTCAAGATTTTTTATTTTTTTTTTATTTGTATTTTTTTTAATCTTCATTTAGTCGAGTTGGTAGCCAAACATTAGAGATGTTGCATCCATGTAAACAGTACATTTTTGTTTGACATTTTAAGCATTTAAGTGACTTACAGAGTGATATATTATTGCTGGGATGGATGGGATACATTTCAATATTTGGATCAGCAACAAACAGCCGAGCAAGAGTGAGCAACATTTATCTTTGTCGCTAAAAAAAAAACTTTATTAGTCTAAAATGAATAAAAAAAAGAAAAAAAGAATGAAATTAATGAGTTGTTAGTGATAACAGCGAGCAACAGCAAGCTTTGTAGATATGACTTATATTCAATAGGTAAATAAAAAATAAAAATCACCCTGAAAAGAAGTCTAAATATACTGGTTAAACATCTCACACACACACACACACACATGATGATGATGATAATATAATTTATTTCATACATTACACTGTATAACTACATGCTGGCATCTGCAGCTACCTGACAAACATGTGCTGAACGCCAGTGCAAACAAACATGCAGGCAAACAAATGAAGGTGCAAATCAAGCATTATGCAAGATTTGTTTTTCTTTCAGTGTGCAGGCCTGCTTGTATAAATACACAGAAATATTAAATCTTCCAGCACATCAATAAAACCCACAAATCACAAATGCACTGAAAATATACAGACATTTAGATATTTTCCACACACAAACACATGGAATGAATAAAATTATATTTCTTTAGAAAACCAGTGAAGATGATTGAATTTTCCATTTTCAGGGGAGTTTTTAGTGTGTGTTAGATGTGGTGGTTGAGATTTTACACACACAGGATTTTATATTTACACCTTGAGGTCATGACTTTTCTTCCAGTACTCGCCTGTCATCGGACTCATTTGTACATTTCATTTTAATTTTTCACACGTACACATTTTTCACATTTGATAAGATGCCAACTTTTTTCCTCGTCTATAATGGTTTCTCTGTTTGGTGTTTCTCTAAAGGAAACACCTAACTGAGGTGTTTCCCTATTTCCCTCGCCAGCGGTCCAGAGGTCCAGCATACTGTTACATAAGTAGTTCACTGCACCTTTTAAGAGCTGTGGGGAGCAATCATTTATAATAACTTTAATGTGCTCTGAGAGACAATACAGATTTTAGAAGTAATCCTAATACACCAGAAACCAGTGCGACCAGGAGACATCAGGACACAGCTGTTTGAAGAAGAATGAAAGAAAACACAGAAGGAGACAGTTGACAAATTTTTACTTTGGATGCCAAAGCAACTTTTGTGCTAGACTGAACTTCTGTTTATTTTTGTGCAAAAGTATTCTGTTACATAAACGTATATAAAGAGCTGCAATATAGCATCACAGTTGTGTTCATAATCACCGTAAATTACAACTTCCTGTGTATTATTATCATGTTATTACCATTTTAGGCACCACTTTACTTTAAGTCTTCCTATTTAGCATATATATAGCAGTATATATAATACACTGTTGCCCATAAAGTTGGAATAAAATATTTTTACCTCTTCTCATGAAATGATTGTGACAATGTGATACTTTATTGATCAATCTCTTTCAAATATATCACAGTGAAAATTAAACCACAAATAACCTGATGTGTATAAACAGGAATAAAAAGAGGAATTTGTCTATTCTAATTTAACACTATAATGCAGATATGAGTGTTTATTAATTATTTGTTAACAACTATAACTCCTCCTGTCTGTACCTGTAAGTGAAGGCTGGTGTATAAATTGATAATAAATGACAATATAGTAAAGTTAATATTGGTTATAATTGGTAACAAATACTGTCCATTAATTAAACACATTGAAATATCCTCATATCTGCATATAACTACATTATTGTGTGTTGTAAAAAAAAACACAAAATGTAAATAATATAGAGGAGGTATTGTGCTATAGACATTTCACATGCATCATCTTAGAAACTGGCCCACAATGAAGTGGAAAAGTTGATTTGTGTGTTGTGTTTTGGACATGGAGACCTTATTAGGCAGACAGACAGACAGACAGACAGTGGAGAGCAGGCAGCGAATGACAGGAGAGAGATTGGATATGGCATTGCGGACAATGAATTTACATGTTCAGGATCTTCAACCCCAGACAAACCTTTTTTTTTTTATATCATTCAGAGGAAAATACAACATTGTTTTCTCACTGTTGTTAATTCTGGACATGAAGAAAAAAACTCTGCTGACGTCTGGTTCATCTCAGTATTCTAGCTCTGACAAAATATTTCCTCATCAGGAGTGACCACCTGCACACCCTTGAATTTTTGAGCAAAAACAACACACTACTTTTAACTTAAACAAAAAAAAAAAATGGGGTTTTGGAAATCTTGCTTCCAGCCAACCAAACCAACCAGACCGCTACGAGCTCTGCTGTGTGACATGAACACAACAGGTTCACTCGTTCTCTCTCCCAGCCCCCGGCTCTGTTTACATTCTGCTGGCAGGGGGATCTGGAAGTGTTTGGCTCGGCTCTGCACTCACTGGGAACTATCAGACAATTCACATTTTAAACTATTTTGATATCAGCTCTGTGGAGAGTTGCCGTTTCCCTGAGAACATGACTTGCCTCTGGGCTCTGGGGCCTGTTGCACCGCCAGAAGAATAAACAGAGGGAGGGGAGGAGAAAGAGAGGTTGGGAGAGACAAGAGAGGGTGATGGGAAGAGAGAGAGAGAGAGAGAGAGAGAGAGAGAGCTTTTGAACTTCTGCAGTAAAAACAAATTTAAAAAAGTATCATCACAATCTCTGCTGCAAAAAATCTCACAAGTCTCAGGATGAATCCATGTCTAAAAATCATGTTTTAACATAAATGATAAAATTTCTCATACAGTATTGTCTCCTGGATGGAAAAAAAAACTCAGATATACTATAAATAGAAAAGTACAAAGAGCATATTTGAGCAGATGAACATACTGTTGTACTGTATTTGCTGCTGTGAATTACGAGGTCAAGGTTTATGAGGTTTCGCTGGCGAGTACCCGGTTCTTATGTTGAGGTTAAAGGTGCTGGAATTAGAGGGGGAAACCTTCAGCTTGTGTTAATTAGGTGAGTAGTTAAGTTTCACCCCGCTCATGCAGTGCCTGGAGCTGTGTGTGTGTATGCGTGTGTGTGTGTGTGTGTGTGTGTGTGTGTGTGTGTACTTACAGGGTGGACAAAATAATAGGAAGACCTGCAACACTGTTAAAAAGTATCCATTTTAAAATCGTAACGTTGAGACTGTCAGAGGCCTTGATTCTGCTTGGTCTCACTAAAATCTCACTAAAAACTTAACATGTTGTACCTGTGGGGATATTTGATGACTCAGGTGCTCTTTAGAACTCTTTATTCAAGAATAATATACATTTTAATCAGTATATAATCATTGCTGTGAGTCCTCTTCCATGGAGTCCGCCATGTTTCTACAGTAGTCCAGAAAGGACACATTTAACAGTTTCCCGGCCACCGGAGTTTCTCCTTCACGCTAGGAAGGAAAGGTTGAGGTCAGGATGTTGCTATCCTCACCTATACCGCGATATGTAAACTAAATCGTACACACCGATACTTTGAGTATGATTTTGAGGTACTTTGCTTGAATACTTCCATTTTATGCTACTGTAATACATTTCTATCCCACCAAATTTCAGAGGGAATTGTAGATCAAGATTTTACATTTTTACATACGAAATATGTGATCCGTTCATGTTGCAGAATAAAACACAAACCATAAAAAACATATCCAACACTTCTACCTCAATCAGCTAAAACGATAAAGTACTTCAGACAAGATAATAAATAATAAAACAACACTGCCAGGTCATTTGGCCTAATAAGTACTTTTACTTTTAATACTTTTGATACATTTAGGGCAACTAAACTTTTTGAATTCAGTTACTTCTTCCACCACTGGTAATGATAAAATAAGTCATCATATATTATAACACAGCACAATAAAATACATATAGTCTCACTGTGTAGTCTTACTTTGAGTACCACATTATGTTTATAATATTTATGTACTTTTAATTAAGCACAACATTGAATGCAGGACTTTTAATTGTAATTAAATATTTTTATACCGTGTTATTTTGATTTTACTTAAACAAAGGATATGAATACTTACTCCACCAGTGGATGGAAATGTGGGTATGTTTTTGATGTGATATGTGTTGTACATTGCATCTATGTAAAAAAAAAAAAAGTATGGATCTATTATTAGCAATAAACTTGCACACTGATTGAGAAATTCCTGGCAAGTAATCTGGTTTTAAACGATGATTTCTTTTTTTCAGTTTAACTAACAAATCAGAAGTTTGTGCAGAAATCAGCTGTCTTAAATCTCATCGCGTTGCTCTAAAAGCTCTATTAAAGCTGACACACACACACAGCACTGCTAACTGCAAGTCAGCTGCATGGCTCACTTGTGTAGCTTGTGACCGTCTTGACAAAAAACACTATCAGCTGTTGTATTTCATGTTGTATCTGTGCTTTCTGAGTGAGCGTACATGCACATATTGCGAATGCTAGAATACAACAACCTTCTGGCCAATCAACAGGCCCACCTTCTCTGCTTCAGGTTCGAATGACCTATTAGCCAAATGTGTTTATTCAGTGTTTAGTCACTATTACCCTCAGTATGATCCCTGCACTAAAAGGCTAATGGCTGAAAATTTCCCCCTAGCCCGACTTCACCGTAAAATAATTGATCGCATGTGAGAGCAACTGGCACGCGTTTCCTCTTGTTTTCCTAAAGAGGTGATATCATGTGGTCAGGCAGCTTGTTCGTCACCGAGATAGCGTGATTGCTTCCGGTACTGAAGAAAGAATAAGAAAGAAAAAGGAAAGGAGAGATGGATCAGAGGGCAATGTGGTTCTCACTGAGGCACTGCTGCATTAAATCACACATCAAATCATTTGGTGTTATCGCTTGAAAGTCCGGCGAGTGCAAAAAAAAACACTCCCGGAAAAAAACCCCCAAAGAAAGAACATGATTAGTTTTACAAGCTGTGTTTCAAATGCTCTGTCATTACACCGGCAGGAAATTGTCCGTTATCAAAAACTAAACCGCTGCCTAATTTTATTTTTTTTTTAGCTCTAAAACATATCTTCTGAAGATAAAATCTCAGCTGCAGGGATTCTGAAACATAAAATTAGATGAGGGGTTAGCTGAGGAGATCTTTCTTTAGTTTATGTTCTTTAACAATAAATATATCTTTGTTTACGTCTTTAAAATCTGGTCGAGTCAAAAAGCTGCATTGGCTCCTCTAGTGGACAAAATTATTCACCATGAAGATTCATTGTTTAAACACTGACACACAAACAGTGAGCTGTAAATCCACATCAGCAGTTCACTGGTTGTGTGTTTGTTATATTTAATCATTTATTTCGCTCTCTTTTTAATGCTGTGTCTTTGTAATTATTCATTGTGTGCATCCCATGTAACACTATCCTAAGCTTGGTGTGTGTGTGTCCAGTACCTGAAGGGGCATGCTTATGAGTGTGTCTATGCTGTGTGTGAGTGTGTGTGTGTTTGTGTGTCTCCCCTATATGTTACATTTACCTAAACTGCTGCTCTCTCTTTTTCCTGCTTCATTTTGACAAATTTGCGTTTCCAGGAAGCCTCTGAGGTCAGCGCAGCATCTGTTGCTACTTAGGTCCGAGATGCAGTCATGAGCACTTACACACACACACACACACACACACACACACATACACACACGTGCATGGTGCAGGAGCTGCTTTGTATAAGTTACTGAAGACCTGAGACCCAATCAGACATGAAGGTGTGTTTAAAGTTCCCAAAGTGACTTTAAAGGGGAGTCCAGGTCTAGACCTCCAGGTTTAACAGAGAGGTTAAGAGGGTATATGAAATGATGAAGGAAATGCATCATTATTTTAAGGGCTATAAATGAGTTATTAGCCTTAAAACAATGGTTAAATGCAATAAAACAATTTATTCAGACCTAATTTTAGACTTTCAGATGTCTGTATGACATCATGCAGTCTTATCTTCTTCTTCATGTGTGCATGTTCTTCTTGATATATCAGATTGCTGACATGCAGACGGTCGTTCATTTCTCAGAGCTGCAGCCAAAGTGAACAGTACACCTGGATAGTTACATTTGGCTGCGTTCGTCTGGCCAAAGCCGTCCGCTGCATCAGCCCTTCACCCTCAAGTGTTTTACCCTGTCAGTTTTCATTCCCCTTCATTCACGTCTCTTCGCCCAAAACCACATTCATGACCAAACATGGCCTGATCCCATCAAAGTGATGCCTCAGAATACCTAAGTGAAACCCTCAGATACTTCAGCGATACCACAGTGATGGAAGCAGAGAAGAAGAAACCCATTTTGCTCTCATGGTTTCTGGAACGGGATCGAGGAGACACTGAGCAGAGAAATGAGAGAAACCAGACATCATAAAAGATCTGTAAGGGAAAGGGTTTCTGTTCTTGGTTTGGTCTGAAGCCACAGGAACTGGGCTTCACAGCCAAGTCCCTGAGCAGAACCGACGTAACCTCAGCGGGTTAAATAGAACCCAGAACCGCAGATCTCAGACCTCTGTCTCGGTATGCAGAGGGGTCTGGATTCCAGTTGAACCTCATGTTTGTTTTTTTCACATTTATGCACTGAAGAGAGGCAAAGATTAAAACATACATACTTCAATTAAGTGTTTTTACTTTATAATTAATACACAAAAGATCAAATCGCATTCAACAGAGTGGACAAGAGAAATGAAAGTACTGTAAAGTACCTGTGTTCCTATCAACAAATCCCATGAAAAAAAAAAATAAAAGCAACAATTTTAACAAATAGCCTCATATAGCTTATTCGTCACTGCCACAGACCTCCATTGTTGCCCAATACCACACCTTCACCACACAGTGTGACGTGTCAATCCCACATACACCATCCTGCTGCTGAAAATACTCACTGGCACACCAAATCCACAGCTGAAAATAGGACCCTACAAATAGACTATTTATTCCTGTTGGGGTACAGGAGACAGCTGTTTTATTTAGCACATGCAAGAATTTTATTTTATTTTATTTGGACATTTAGCAACCTCTCTGAAAATGCAAAAACAAGCAAAAAAATAAACATAAATTCATTATTCTATGGTTGTTAATCTGAAATATCAATGTGTTCATCACTTGTGGCATACATCTAAAGGAACATGACTGTATTATCCTGCTGTTAAATACATAGTTTGCCTTCAGTAGTGAAGGTTAGTGACCATTAATAATAGTAATGAATTAATGAACTGAATCTTCTTAAAGTAGCTGTGAGAGAAACTGCACTGAGTTGAAGAGACTGTTTACGTGGGCTTCAACATCCATGTATCTGCGGTGGTTGTTCTTTGGTTCTGGCAGATCAGCAGAAGGGGAACCAATGAGATGTCCTGGTGGGCCAGCTAGTCTAAGATGCATATAATGTGACCGCAACTTCCCCTAATAGTTAGATATTTTGGAAAATATGGTTATTTGCTTTCTTCACAAGAGTTGGCATGAGAAGATCAATACCATTCTTGTGTTTGTACATATGAAGCTGGAGCCAGCAGGATTTTTAGCTTAGCTTAGCATAAAGACTGGAAACAGGGGGAAACAGTTAGCTAGCTTCTGACCATATGTACCATAATGTGCCAGCCAGCACCTCAAAAGCAACACATTTTTATCTTTTTTATCTGTAATCTGTACAAAAGATGAATTATGTGCCAGGACTGGTTCAGAGAATCTAGAGGCTAGTTATTTTCCTGTTTCCAATTGTTATGCTAAGCTAAGCTAACAGGCTGCTGGGTTTATATTTAATGGACAAACGTGTGAGCGGCATCAATCTTCTCATCTAACTGTCAGCAAGTAAGAACTATTTCCCAACATATCAAACTATTATTTTAAATCATCGCCTTTGTTTTCCTTATTTTTTGAAAGGCCAGCCCGCCATGTTAGAATTCAGCTGCTTCACTGAAGCTGTGGCTGCTGCTGCTGAGCTGCACACAGAGGAGATGTTAAGATGTTAAGATGCAGCCCCGCAGGGTGACGGACTCGCTGTGGCCTGCTGTGTTAACAGGACAGACCTGTTAGAGGAGCGAAGACCACCCCAACGCAGCTTCCCTCAACAAAACTCAACCAGATGTGTAATGAAGGCCAGCGTATGCGTGAGGACGGTGTGTGTATGTGTGTGAGTGTAATCATTCTCACCTGTGTTGCCGTACGTGCTGATACAACCCCCTGTGTGGAGGCGAACGGATGCAAAAACCCGGCAATACCCTGTGAGGTTTCGACCAAGCAGTTTCTGCCTGTCTCCCTTTTTCTCTCCCCTCTTTTGTCTCTCTCCCTTGCAGTCACAATCCTGCAGATCTTACATCACCACACCCTCCGTTTTCCTTTTTGCCGCGTCCAACATTTTCTTTTTCTATTTGCGGTGTTTTAGGTTCTCTTCCCCCTCAGGGCTTACATGCGGAATTAATTTTCATATTCCCTTTCCATGATTCCCCTCTCTCCCAAAATCCTCCTCAACTGACAGCCTCCCCCACCACCCCCACACCCCTCTTTCACCTCCTGTACCTCCCCTCCACGTCCTCCTCCTCCCCTTCATCCCCTCATCCCTACCTTACAGCTGTTGTTTTGGATTAGTCAAATAGCTCCTGTCAGATCCAGTGATCCCTCTCCTTTGCCACCCACAGAGCCGCACTGCACACTCCACTCTCTCCCTTTCTGTCTCCCCCACCTCTCGAGCACGTGCACGCACGCCACACTGAAGTCTTTGACAGGTGCGTGTCAAGGTGCCTCCGTGGGCAGGGCTGTGAGGTTGCCGTGGTTTCTTTTCAGGTCCACGAAGGCGCAACGGTGTTGGCGTACCGCTCACACCTCTTAGCTGAAAAAAAAAAGGGGGTTTGTTGATCTAAACCGGACAAGGAGAGTCCCAAAATTCCCAGCGTTTTACTTCCCTGGAATTCACCTTACCTTTTCAACTGCTGCTCTCGTCTTCTTCTTGTGTCTCGAGGAGACTTTATTATTTTTCTTCTTTTTTGTTTTTTTTTGTTTTGTGGAATTTTGACAGCTGCAGGTCTGGTCATCCATGGGCGAGACAGACTGACACTGAAAAGAGTTTTGACATGATGATGGCAAGAGTAATAGTGTTATTTCAGTCATTTGGAGAAAGGGAGGTACTGTGTGTGTGCATGTGTGATAGAGGGAGAGACAGAGAGTCCAGTTGCACAGCAAAGATATGCATCGGAGCAGAGCCGGGAGAGGACGTGCTTCATAATCATTTGACAGAGTCGTGTCGAATCAATGATGTTGTTTCAGCGATTACAGAAATAGGTTGCTTTTAATTTCAGTGATACAGTATAAGGCTGCGGTGCAAAGACAACAAATAGCTAGCTGTTAGTGTTAGAAATGAGTGGCAGAAATCTGTCTCCCTGTGACCCTTATACTTACAGGTTTGGGCTGAGATCAAGCATGTGGTAGCACCCAAAAATTGAACTTTCGAACCCAGGTTTCATCCTGGGTGAATACAGGCACATTTGGTGCTGTGGGTGTTAGTCATAAACAGCAAGTAAGTGAGTAAAGATTTGTTTGTATACCATATAATAACTTCAAATGTCAAGCTGATGACTATTACCATCCTCCACAGTGTGTTGGATTATTTGCCAAAATCTGTTAACTGGTCAAAAAAACGGAGGTAAATATAAATACGATAAATCTTTTACAACCATTATAGCAGCTCTGTGGGATCATATACCGCGGTGCTTTGAGATAAACGCTTTTGTTAGCATGCTAACATGCTGATGATGAGCAGGTATAATGTTTCGCTTGTTAAGCATTGTAACATTTTCCAATTAGCACTAAACAAAGTACAGCTGAGGCTGAAGTATTTGGTCATAAACCAAGTTAAGGCATCATCAAAGTTATTACAACTCATCCTCGGGGAACACGAACTGGTCTGAACCAAATTTCATGGCAAACCGACCAATTGTTGAGACATTATACTCCAAACCACAAACGTCAACTTCAAGGTGGCGAGAGAGGAAGTAAGTCTCTTTCCCCCTAAAAACAAAACAAAACAAAACAAAAAACCTTCAACAAAACTCTAATTTTCTTTTAATTAGACTACTGCCTGCTTTTGTTTCAGCCTTCATATATCAAGCGTAGCTGTCAGCTCTTTTATGATTCAATCAATCACACACACACACTTATACACACATAGATTGATGTGGTGGCTTTAATCAGTTAAATAGCTTCATGCCAATGAAAAGTATTCCTATCCAGTTAGAAGACACTATTATAAAGTCATCAGAGTCTTACACGCTTGATGAGTGTGTGTGTGTGACTTTACTGTACTGTTAATGTAAAATATATACTGACAGTCAAGGTTTTTCAATTATTTTCTTTTTAATAACCTTCATTTAGCATTAATTGTTCAGGTTTTGCTCCATACAAAGTTTCAAAATTACCAGTGAAACCTTAAATCTTATTTAACCGGAGACCTCCGCTAAGGGTTCTCGACTTCCTGGTTTGTGTTTGTATTCATCTATAACCTCACCTCAGATTCTGTCAGTAAACATCTGAATTTTTAGAAATAACATTTCGCCCTCCTCTCGGCCTCGTCTTTCCACCCTGGTGTTTTCTCTCCATCTGGCCCCTCTGTCCTGTCCCGTTCTCCTTCAGCTGAGGACAAGATCTGACCTCCTCCTCCACTCACAGGCTTCCTCTGTAAGACAATGGGCAAAGGAGCTGTGTGCGTAGAGACGTGCGTGCGTGCATGCGCATATTTATTTCCAAATGTGCTTATGTAGGTGCAGCATCAATAGATATATTATTCCTGCAATTTTGTATCTGTTCCTTGTAGGTTTTGTGTATAATTATGTGTTTTTCTGTTTATAATTTATCTATATTTTGTGTCTCAATGTGTGTATGTGTGTGTGAGTGTGTGTGTGTGTGTGGATTTATGATGCAGGAAACAGCGACTATGTCACTGTAAAACAATAGAAGATTCACAGCGCTACTGCAAACATACACTCACACATGTGCACTCTTTTGGCATTCACTTCTCCTGAGACCCCTCTGCTTCTACCACAAGGAACTCCCTTCCTGCTACAATGCTGGCAGACACACACACACACACACACACACACACACACACACACACACATTGAGTGACACATCCCCTGGGTTTACAAGTCATCAGGATAAAGCTTCCAACAATCGTGCATCCTCTTTTTTTAAAAGTATGGGTAAAAAAAAAAAGAAAGAAATAAAGCACATGGGAAATAGCAGAGACAGGATACAGGAAATAAAAGTGAGAAGTCTTGTGTGTCCACGTACGAGCTGTCACATATATTTATGAGGTTATATCTGTGAGAGGAGAAAGAGAAAAGTATTGTGTTTGTGTGTCGCCCTCATATATCAGCTAACTGTCCTTTCCTGCTTTGATTAACTGTGTCATATGGAGCCATACGCTGGTATCAGATTAGAAATCACTACATTATTGTTGCAAAGAAAAATGATAGATTTCCGGTGTTAGCCTATAGCCTGCCCACTGTGTGTAATCTTCATGAGACAATAGCCTTGAGTGCCAGTGTTCACTTACAGAGGTATAATAAGCTTTCTTTCATGTAACCCTTCCCCCCTCGGTTTCGATGGAAGCGCTGAAGGCCCACTTCAGACGGGCAAAGACGTCCTAGCCACCGTCCTCTCCCCCCCCTGTGCATACAGGCAGTCACTCCGAGATAAAGGTGATATAAAATACATGAGATTATGGTTGTTTCATTGAGCTTTTCCACCAATTCTCTTTCACAATGCAGTAACAGTCAATCACCTGCATAAAACAGCCTAAATATAGGGTTTAAGACTTGTTACACCACTACTCGCAGGCTTGTAATTGAAACTTTTCCATTCTGTTTTTTTCAAATGCTTTGGCTGCCGAGGGGAGATTGGCAGCTCTGAGTGGCCAGCAGATGAAGCGGCTGGCGCGCTAATGAATAGAACGCTGATTGCAGGATCCCCAAGATGCAAATTACCGTGCCTGCCACCCCTGACGACCGGCAATTACCGGGCCGCCACGGCGGACGCCTCGTGCATATTCATCGCACCCGCTGGGCATATTGATCAACAACTTACTTCAGGCAAGAAGCACTGAAATGTATCATGTCGCTCAGTCAGTGCTATAAAAAAATACTCTTTCTTTTCCTGTTGTCAAAATTGACATTGTATCATGTAGTAGGACGGGCCCTTTAACTTTGTAAGGAGTATTTATTTTAATCAGGCTCAGGTATAGGCTAATTGCTAATATGTTACATTCAAGAAGAAGTGACAAAACATGTCATTCATTACAAAACAGTTTTAATTTAGATGTTAATTTATGCTTGTACTTTACCTAATTAATTCCACTTAAAGTTCACTGCCCCAAACATAGATATGCAGCTTTAAGTTTTTGTCTGTATCACTGACAAATAATCTGTCTACAAATGCTATTGTAGTTTATATATATAGAAAGAGAGATCTACATATCTATATATATTTATAATCTGCACATAGTAGTTTAATGTTTATGTTTACCTGTTGAGCTCCTTATTTTTAGCTGTATTTATCTCTATATCTGTGTGGTACATTGACAACAAAGAGAAACCAGAGTCAAATTCCTTGTATGTGTACACACATCTGGCTAATAAAAGTGATTCTAAAATACATGATAAGATGATACCCTGCCGGGTTTTTGCAATAAGATGAACTGTTTTTATGAGACTTTAGATAGTTGACAAAATCAGGAATATTAGTATTGAATGCAATGCATTCTTTCACATTTGCATTAAAGATCAGTTCAGTTTCATTTAGTGTTAACATGATTGGTCTATGTAAGTCAGAATTATGTCATTATACTAATAGCTGTTCATTAGGGACCGTGTTGAAATGACATGCATTTTTTCCTGTTTTCATGCTGCTAATAAGCACCTACGCCATCAGTATTTAATCCTCACCACTGACAACTGAACTTTTCCTGTTTTAGTTTTAACTGATATTTCGTAGAGCACACGTTTCGTGGAATCATTCCTGAAAACACACACAAACACACACGCAGTGCAGACTTGAACATGGAATATGAATATGAAAGGGCTTCTTTCAACAACAACGGAAAAACAAGAGTGCTGCCAGCGGTTAATGGGACCAAATGAAGGAAAGCTGAGCAACATCAGATTTTGAGCTCTTTCCCTCAAAACAAACATCCAATGATCACATTAGTGATGGATCACAGAGCTGTGTCATTATTGTCTTGTGTGTCTTGTCTGGTTTTAGAGCGTCAGCCTCAGTCATTTTCACGTTTGAAAAAAAAAGATTTGAAATGACAAAAACTTCCTCTCTGGAGAGTCAAATTTTTAAAATGATTTTCATTTAGTTATTTTTGTGTTTGCTGGGCAAAGAAAATAGTGATCCGAATGTATTCATATACACCAATATTTAGCATTCATTGAAAAATCCACCTATTAGTTTTTCTTTTTCATTCTTGCAAATATCACATGCCAAACACACAGTAAGCAGCTGTGACCTCAGTTACACTGCACTCTACAGACTTCACATGGCAGCTTCATTAAAAAGACCAACTGGTCCTATGATCATTAGCTTAATGCTAAGACGTGTGAACACAATATGAACAAATAATAAAGTTTTTAAAGCTTGGTGTCAAATCTTTAGAATTTCTATATAATATAAGATATCTGACTAAGTAATTAAAACTAAAACTTAAAACATGGGATTAAAAATACACCTATTTATTGATTAGATTTAAATAATACTAAATCCTGATGATACTAAGAGACCCTTTTCTAACTTACGTCCTACCCACCCCAGACTTATAAGAAAAGCATAAAATAGAGAAATCTCTCATTTAAAATAAACAGAACTGACCTTTGGCAGAAAGTTTCCATGTTCATCACTCATACAAAACTAATTGAAAAAAAAGGTTTTAGGGCCTTTAAAGGTCCAGTGTGTCAGATTTAGGAATCACTATTTTCAGAATATAGCAGAAATGGAATATAAGATTCATAGCTCTGTTTTTATTAGTGTAATATTACGTTAACTTAGAATGATCTACATCTACAGCTGTGTAATTCAGCCGTGAGTCCTCTTCCATGTCCGCCAGGTTGAAACACCATATTTCTACAGTAGCCCAGAACAGACAAACTGAACGCTGGTTCTAGTGTTTCTCAGGCACCACAGTGCAATCAGCAACTACACCGCTAGATGCCACTAAATCCTGCACACTGGTCCTTTAAAATTAGATTTTGAAACATGGCCCTCGTACAAGACATGGCCATAGAATGATCTAGTAATGGAGATGATATTGCATTTTACTGGTTAAAACAATTATCTGAAATAGGTACTTTAGGGGCTGCCATAGTAGGTGAGATACTCAAACTACTGTGAAACCCTCACAGTGGAAAGCTTGTAAAAAGAAAAAAAAAAACATCCTCTAGGTGCCACTCACATAACTGTTGCAGTGGCTCAGATGTCAACAGGACTGTAGTTGCACCACAAAGCAGCTCCCAGAGCTGCTGATACTTCCCTGTGAACAGAAGAAAAGTGTGTTCTCCTTAGTTTTCCTCTTAAATAAGGGTTAACACATACATACGCACACACAAATGCACAGACCTCTTTTCCCTTTCAACTTTTTATACACTCGCCAGCTATGCATATAGATCTATATCTTAAATATTACCAACCCGCCTGATAATAATCTCCACATCACATACTGAGTCTGTCTAACGTGTTTCCGTCACACAAAAGCAACCTGCACACAGGCGGGGCGGGGGTGGAGGGAAGGAAGGAAAAAAAACCCTGATAGCTAACGTAAAAGAAAAGAAAGAGCGAGTGCAGGTGCTGACCTCCAGAGTTGCTCACATATGTTGTTATCTGTGTGTAATTACTCTGCTGCAGATTCTTATCTTCTTATCAGAGACTGGCTGGTGGACTGAAGTCCGCCCATCAAACAGCGACTCGGGGCCCAAATTGCATCAATCGGGGTCTGGAGTAGAGCGGTGCTTTGAGTTCCTTAAATTGGTGGAATAACGAATCTACTTCCATTCGTTTCCTTAGATTTAAACTTTTGATGGGAAACTGTGAGAAACAAGGCAGAAGACGTGGAAAAAACACGAGAAATATTCAAGACAGCCTGCAGCTCGGGTTCGTTTGGCATGTGCAACTTGTTGCTGCCCCAGATAATTAATAAGTAATATTTCCCTTATAATATGAAGTAAGTTATTGTAAACATCAGATTGCTTCATGCATAATTTATTCAACCTCACAAGTCAAGTGGATCTCCAGAGTTGATCACACTTCAAGAAATGTCTGACCTCCCTCTTATCATTCATCATTTAAAGGCTCAAATCATCTGAAGGCGTCATATGACAAAACCAGTGTGGACTGTCAATTAGCTAACCTTGTTCAAGAGTTCAAGTGTCCCAGTAAGTCATGACAGTGAGACACCATGAACTAAATGGAGCTAAATGGAATTCAGCCTTCATTCATTTTATGATTTAAACGTGCTTTTCTTACTGTGGCGTGTCAAAATGTCACGCTAGGAAACACACAGGTGTAACGTGGTGAATAATTCTGTAACCAAGACTGTTTTTTAATCTTTATTTATTCAGGGAAATGTCACTGACAGGAAGCTTTTGTTTTGCAGGAACACCCTGATCACATTCGCCAAGTTACACACATTCATACCTGGAAGCCGCCCAGTACAACCACAGTCTGATCTGCTGGCCACTTTACTGCAGCGGTTGGGGTTAATGGCTTTGTTCAAGAGCACTTCAGTGGTAGTAATGATGGAGGTCATTGGAAACTGTTTGGAAAAAACTTTAGCCATGAAATGTAGTCAAGCTCTTACCAAAGCCAGTCGGGAGGAGTTCAGTGCAGTTCAATGAAGAAATGCTCTCCAGTTCTGATATGATGCTAACGGCATCTACACTAACCTCCTCAGCTGCCACCATTGTTGTTTCAGTCACTTCTAACACACTAGCTTAAACTTAAAGTAGTTCCTAGCCATTAGTTCCTCACAGGACGCTGATTGGTTGGGACATGAGCTTGTAGCTTGATTCTCTTGTGATCTTGCGAGTCCTCTCTACGTTAGGAAAGTGCTTTCTTTTTCACTTCACCCAATCAGACCTGTTGACCTCCCAGTCACAAGCTCTCTTTTCTGACCTTCAGACCACCACTTTTACGCATTTGATTTCCGCAATAAAGTCATTTTACTCTCCAAAACTGGTGATTTTGATTATCATCACTGTTTCTGACTCGATAACAAATGACACAAGACAAATTCATGTGAAGGCAGAAGACAAAAAAAACAAAAAAACAAACAGGGAACATTAGACCAACTTTTATGCCTTCTCAAGGTGAGAAGGCATAAAAGTTGGTTTAATGTTTTGCCGTAACCATGATAAATTAAACAAATAATCATCAAGTTGAAATCTGGGAGACAAATGCTTACCTACGATATAAGATATACCACTTTCCAAAACATGGAGACTTCTTGGCATTCCCATTCCAAAGTTTTAATGTTTTTTCTAAATTCTCCAGTTAACTGAAGTGTTGAAAGGTTTGTCTAAAGCTAAATGAGACAATTTAAAATACCATTTGATTACCTGAAAAACCCACTGTCACACAGCTGAAACAGGCCTGATGTTTTTGGACATATATCGTTCACAGGACAGCCATGCTATGTTTCTGCTGTCTCACTTACAGCGCTCGGATCAGGTCCCCAAATCTGTGATTCCACTTTATGCTCAAACTATGAACACAACCTTTTTTTTTTTTTTTTTTCTGCAGGCTAACACCTGTTTTCACCCAAAACCATCCTGATCAGGCTGGTCATGCTGCTCATGAAGACTAAACACACAGTGAAAAGCTGTGGTGTCTGCTCGCTCATCCTTGGCTCAGTCTGTGTGTCTGTTTGCCAGCCTCTCTGCGTGTCTGTGTTTGTTTCTCTGTCTGTCAGACAGCCAACATGAAGGCAAGTGAGTCCTTTGTTGCACAGAAGTCTTTTTTTTCAGGACTTTAGTTGATTTAATTACAGTTTCCACAGAAGTGTTGTGTCATTAACTTACATAACAGTTTTCCGATCCAAAATCAATTATTTAAAAACCGAAAATCACAAAATTATTTTGTGTTTTTTACGCTGTGGTCATGTCCTAAATTTAATTTTCACACATTTTTCATCATCCAAATAAGATGTTCTGTCTCTGTGGTTTAATATCTTGTATTATTATGAAAATGACAACCTGCCCTGGATGCCTTCAGTACCGCAGTGTTAGCCCTCTTCAGTGCTGGTGTGTGCATTTTGCTGCTATGGTCACATGATCACTTGTGACAGGGGTCATGAGGGGTCAAGTGGGGTCATGAGTAGTATCCTGACATCCTGCTAGTATAATCACCTGTTTATTTTTTTAACAACCAAACTATGATCCACACCAACCGAAGGAGAGGAGAGAGAAAGTGAAAGTAAGAGGAAAGGTTGATTAAGGTTCAGTTCGATCATAATTGGTCTCATGTAGAGATGTGCATCTCATATTTTGTGGAATTTCTGCCCACAAAGTGCTAACACACTTCTTGTTTAATGTTAAGTTAAGTTAAGATGTCTCTTTTTCAGAATTTTCTGTACAGTTGGTTGAGTTTCCAAAGATACCAAACATGTCAGGAGTTGATGGTGGCTTTAGAGGAAATGTGTATAAAATGATGCACAAGACATCTGAAGTTCTGGGTTTCAGTGTAAACATAATTTAGCCTCAATGAAGAGCTAAAACAAGCAGATTAATGATGATTTTCCAACTTTAAAACTATTTAAAGCGGTAATTAAAATACAATATCATAGATTAATGATATAAAAGAATGTCTTTTATTTATTTATTTATTTATAATTCGTACTCAAACCCAAATCTTTTTCAAACTACATTTTAATTTGCCAACCACTTAAAAACACGAAGAAGTCCCTTTAAAACATGGACAACGCTAAAGCAGGCACTATGTGAGTACAGCTTATTGCTGCCCTCTTTTGGAAAGTCTTGGTTTCTTCTTTGTTGTGCGCTTCACTTGTGTTTACCGGCCTTCACCACATAGTGGAGATAGATTACAGCTGTAACACCAGACATCACTGACTGAGAGTGATGTGTGGTCTGATGGGAATTTGCACCACGAGTACTCGCAACATTTTTAAACCAATGAAGGTTGGATACATTTGCAATAATCAAATACAAATATTGACGTCCCAGTTCAACTGTGCTCTGTTTTCCATTTCCATCAATGTTTAGGAAACTACACAAGATCATGATCTTCCTATAAATGTTTATATTTCTTAAAACTAATTTCTATTGATCAGCTTATCAGTAAGTTTTATATGTTATGCTTGACATCTTATTATGTTCAATATTTTGCACACTTTTGATTTCATTCCTGTATCTTTAAATCTTTATAAATATTGTTATTTATTATAAAATGTGAGAGATGACAGCAGCAGTCAGAATGTACAAAATATTCCTGAATACTGGCTTCATTTTTTTACTCGTTAGGCTGATGTGTTCTGGTAAACAAACCTTCATCAGAGCACCACACGAGGGTTAGGTATCAGGTGGTACCATTATTTTGATTGAATATGATCATTGCATGAACCCTAAATACAAAACGGTCATCTGTAACATTTCAGAGAACTACAGTGACAAACTAATATCATAATGATACACCTATTCACTTCATTTGTTCAAATACAGCTAAATGCAAATAGAGATATTTGCAATTCTGAAAGACACAAAGAAAAAATGATCTCAACTGAATTTGAATATGATAATATTCGGGAAACATGGTTTGAACCACATATTTTTAATGTGACGTGTCCCTTTATGTTTCTGTAAGACTTTGCATGGTTAACAAGAATTATAGCGAATATGAATATGAGGAAGTCTGTTATCAGTCCTACCCACATAAGCATGAGAATGTGTGTATTTAACAGTCCCTGTAGCTCTTAACCACGACACATTTTGTTGGAGCATTTCATGGTGCACAATTTAAGCTTTAATATATTTTGTGTCTGCATATAAACTATTTCGACTAAAGTGCAGGAGGTAGTGATATATCGGCCATCCTGACCTGTTTGAATCAAGCCGTTACACCATGTTTGTCTCAAAGCAGCTTTTCTTTCACCGACTGACTTGTTAAATATTTTATCTCTGACCAGGTAGAAGGAGGGTCAGGTAACAGCGAGATGACTGACTGCAGGACAGGAGGGTTCCAGAGAAATGCAGGCAGGGCTCCACCCACCCAGATACAATCAGTAAAGGTATTAATGATAATGAGATATTTAATAGCACAGAGACATGAGAGGACTTTGTGATCAGTTTTTCTGTCAGCGTCACTGATAAAATGTTTGTTGAGAGGATATGTTGTGCTTTTTTTTTAGTATTTATAGCTCCACGTGAATGATGATGTTACTCTGCTGGATGTGCAAATAGGAAGTTGTTTGCTAAAATGTTCATCATATCAACTTTATGAGGTTATAATATGTCAGTCTTCTGTTTATGCTCAGCCCCCAATGTTTAAAGTCACCATGATGAACGTGTTGTTTGACATAAGGAGGCTGTTTTTACATTTGTCTGCTGAAGAGGGAATGTTGTTGACCTTAAATCTGACTTTCAGGCATCAATGTACGTGATTTTGTGACATTACAACTAGTTTAAAGCCAATCGCCAAAAGTGTGCAAACAAATATGGACTTTTCAGTGAAGTAGGAGACATTTTGTGTCAAGCAGTTAAACTATTATCATCAGCAATATTAGTTTAACTTCATAGATTAATACTAGGCAGAATGAATGAAAAAGTATCTTAAAGGTTTATTAACAAAACTGCACACGTACTGATGAGCCAAAAGCTTTCACCTTTGATAAATGGCTTACAGAGGAATCATATTGAAACACTTACCAGAACCACTAAGCCGACACGCATATCTCAAGAAATTCAGATATTCAAGGTCTTGTAATCTTTCCATTTGGACAGAAACCTTTCCGCAAGATAGAGGTTACAATGACCTTTTGTGTCATTCAACAGGAAAAAGCAGCAACTTTTCTAACACATCTACCTTTTCTCAAGAGCTTCAGGTGCAGTAAACACACCTCCTGTTCAGAGCTTGCTCCTCCCACTTCCTGCACACCTGCATATAAGCACACCTGTAGCATCAGCAGCACAGAGACTGCTTTATTCCTCTGGATCCCTCTCTGCTCCTATCTCAAGAAAACACTGGTGAGTGATATTTTATGATATTTTTAAAGAAATTGTCATTGTGAGGCAGTTAGTTAGATTAAAACTGATGATTTGAATAATTTCCAATGATTCTACTTTGTTATTTTATTAAGTTTAATAATTGAGATTATAAAAAAAATGCACTGATATAAATGATAATCATAACTGGAAGAACTTGACTCCTATTTTCTTATTCGATCTCATTCAAAGTTGTCATCGCAAAATGATTCCAAAAACAATGAAAGCCCATTTCCTGCTGAACAAAGTGTCTCCTTGTGTCTCCTGGAATTCACTCGGAATATTTTCCCGATCATTTTCCCAAGCTCTATCTTTCATCTGAACAAGGACTGTCTGTCTCCTGCTGGGTCCTTTGTAGTGTTGTGGGAACAGTGTTGCAAGGATCAAGTGACAGGTAGACTGAGTGGTTCCCTTGGCTGCTAATCTACTGAAACGCACAAAAGCAAGCTTCCGCGAAACCTTTCTCTTTCTCTCTCTCTCTCACACACACACAAACACACACACACACACACACACACACACACACACACACACACACACACACACACACACACACACACATGCACACACAAAGACAAAGATACACTGTCCTGTATGTTTCATGTCCATGCACCAACGAGTCATCCTCGAAATCCAGGAAGTACTGTGAACACCTGTTAATAACATTAATTATTAACAATTAAAAACAACAATATTCTTTGCATATACACTAGATATAAATAGAAACATACTTTATTCAGCCACATGTTTAGGAAGGCTTTTATTTTTTGGTGCCACCTTTCATCTCCTCACCTTTTCCTCTATTAGTCTCTTCTTGAGCATAAAACCCGTCTTATTATCATAGTAATAAGACTATATGACAGCATTCTCCATCCTGGTGAGAGGCTCTTCTTCCACCCAGGTTGAGCTGTACTCATTTACATTTAGATTTTACACTGACTTGAGTTGAAGTCATATTTGAACAGAGCCTAGATGGACAGACTGAAGTGGCTCTGAACATATAGTCAGTCATCTCTTCGATGCAGGCGGTTAGTTTGAAAAGCCTCTAACCAGCCGTACAGGCACTCATTTAAAGGTTCCTTTCATCACTTTCAGTGGGTGTCCAGTGGTCTTGAGTATAAGGCCCTACTTGTATTTTAGTCGGGCCAAATGCTGCAATAAAACATGTTTGCTTAAGAGCTTTTCTGCAGCCAGATGCCATGTAACACTAGCTCTAAATGACTGCAATAGGTCAAACAGTCAGGCATTTGAGGTTATATATTTCCCTTTTGACATCTCTAATTTGAATATCCATCCACTCTCTTCAGACAGATTAACTCTTAGGAGCTGTAATAGCTGTAACACTCCAGTTCTGTTTCTCTCTTCATGTCTTGCCTCCATTTTGTCTTTACAAGTTCACCAACACGTCATTTTCTAATTTCCGCCCTTACAGCCACCCATAATGTCCAGCATATCAATGAGGAGTTACTCCATGAGCCGCCAGCCCTCCTTTTCCAGTCGTTCTCTGATGGACACGGGCCGTGCTCGCTCCCGTGCCTCGGTCTCTTTCGCCGCAGGCAGCCCGCTGAGCCGTTCACCATCTATCAGCCAGGATCTCAACGGGCCAATGAGCCTGCAACTTAATGGACTGCACGGCAACAGCACCAACGACAAGGAAGCCATGCAGAGTCTCAACAACCGTCTGGCCAACTACCTGGACAAGGTCTGACACATAAAACAGTACCCCTCTGTTAAGCTATTGGTCAGCGGCCAAACGGGTGATGGGGTTTATCTCCATTTGGCGCCGTGCAGTCAAGGAAATGATACCATTAGCAGCAAGCTGAAACACTTTGATCATTAAACTGCCTCCTTTTTTTGTCTTCCTCCAGGTGCGTTCACTGGAGCGCTCCAACGCAGACCTGGAGATGAAGATTAAGCAGCTGATGCTCGACCGCATTCCCAAAGGTCATGACCTTGACTCCATGATGGCCCAAGCTCATGCTGTTGAGCAAGAGGTAGACATGCACAAGTTCCAGTTTGCAATAAGCAATAAGCAAAGCTCTAGGTTGTGAGGACTTTGGTTACTTTACATAGACAAAACATTCATGCAAATGTCGACAGGTCACGTCTTATTTGGAGTGACATCAGTAGATTCATCCGAGGCAAAGTTTGACTCACACTTGATCTTTGAGTTAACTTGTACCAAACGAAGCCTGTTAATGATTATGACGCCTATTTTAACCAAAGAAAAAATTTACATTTTAATGAAGCTGCAATGCGTTACCTGATTGGACAAGGATTCAAATTCTGTGTGTCTTTTATAGCCAGTAATAACTTTAATGTACAAATACTCACTATAAACATGTCAAATGTAGAAGCATGCGTTCATGTTGTAGATTTCAGTGTGACTTCATTATAAGACTGTTTCCCTACATTAATATTTGTCAGGTGAGGAAGAAGACCTTGGAAAATGCTCGTCTCATGTTAGAGATTGATAATGCTAAACTGGCCGCTGATGACTTCAGAATCAAGTGAGTGATTAATGATTACAGTATGAACATGACCTATGACCTATTGAGCCCTTTAGAATTGAATCCATGTCTTCAATTAAGCATTTACTGCATCTGCATCGTGCAGCAGTGGCCAGCATGAAAGATTTGGCACATTTTAGTTTAATTTTGGATTGACTAAAGGCCTAACTGTTGAAAATATATCACTTTGATTTGAGTGCATATTTGATTTTGGAGTATTTGTTCAGAGCCTGGATCAAGGCAAATGTGTTTCTCCTTTCATATTTATTTATGTTTATGTTTGCTTTCCATCTGCAGACATACCTGAGCTTTTAAATGTATATGTAACTTTATTAGGCTTTTTCTATTCCAACTAAAAGGAGTCTAAAGATAATGAGGTTTTTTTTTGTTTTTTGCATTTCTCTATCATTTTTCTGGACTTTACTAGGTGGGAGACTGAGCTGGTGATGTGTCAGTCTGTGGAGCGAGACTGTGTTGCTCTGAAAAAGGCCAAGACTGACCATGAACAGATAATTGCCTCTCTGAGGGGAGATCTGGACAGCCTGAAAGAAGAACTTTACTTCCTAAAGAAAAACCATGAGGAGGTAAGTCTGTTTGTAAACTCTTGTCTGTGTGCGCTCATTTTTTAGCCCTTTTCTTTTCTTCCTCGCCTTGGTATGCAGGCCTTTTAACACTCTTTTAACACTTTTATCACATTTACTTTGCCTTCTCCATTACTTGACATTTGCTTCTTCTCGTTTACATTTTGGCCCTCTCTCATGGTCTCCAACCTCCCTTCACAAACAACAAGTTGTTTGATATCAGACTGACCCAATTTGGTGGACTCAAGAGGTCTTTTTTAACAGGCTAAAGCGACAGGAAGAAAAAAAACATGTAGGGAGGGGGTAAGGGACACAGAGGTGGTCCTCTGGTTACTACACACAAAAGGAGCAGGTAGATCTGGTTTCCCAAACCTGCTCTTTCTGTCCAGTCAGCTGATGCAAGGCATCCGGACTGCTGTCCTTTGGGGAGAATAAGAAACTAGATAAACTTACCCCCTCTCACCAAAGGAAGGATTGACCTCCTGTTTACTGAAACAAGATGAGAATAAGGCTGTGTGGATCCAATTGAGGCCAATGACAATAAGACGGTGCTAAAAGTTAGATTTAGTGTCGGTTCGTCCACGTTTCAAGGCCACAATTTTGCACCCAAACTATGACCTACTGCAGATATTGAGAATAGATAAATAAAATGGGATGATTTTAACATGATTTTTATGAATCCTGCACATATATCATATGTGTTTGCTTGGCTTACCTTTGCTTGTTTGTCGTATTTGACTTCTTGCTTGGCAATTTGCTCTTTTAAACTTGTTTGCTATGAACTGGCCTTTTTGTCTGCTGTCATCTGTGGCATCTATCTCAGTCCTTTATGTTGAAAATATAGACTTTTCCCCATTAAAATAGCACTATCTATCTACTACAAGTACTATCTCTGGGGGTTAGCTTGGAAACTAGATAACACTGTATTCTCTCATGCTTCCACCTCCTGAGCAACGATACCGTGCAAAAAAACAAACAAACTATTTTGTCCAACAAAGGCTGGGAAATGATCCCTTAGGAGTTGCGTATGAATATATGTCAAGAACATTAAAACCAGATGAAATCACATTAAAACAAAGTGCCATAACAACACAACACAACGTCACAGAGAAACGAGAGTGAAAGAGGTCCAGCGAGCACGCATGAATAGACAGCAGGAGTATAACTTGTGTGTGTGAGAGAGTTGAAAAGCCAGGCGTAAGGTGAGCTCTGCCCCATCAACTATTGATGGAGAACATCTAAATTATGAAGATGCCCTCAAATCCTCTCTGCCACCCTGCGGTGTAAGATTCACAAAACTAATCATGGTTCCATATGTCGCACGTACACACAAGTTTATTTACGCAGATGATACCACCAAGTCAAGTTTATTTCAAGATGACACAATGAAACTATAAGTATCTTCGTCGCCCTGCAGGAAATGGAGCAGATGAAGTCTCGTATTGCCAGAGATGAGGTCCAAGTGGAGGTGGACTCTGGTATCAGCGGGCCGGACCTGGGTACCATTCTGAATGACCTACGTAGCCAGTATGAGGGGATTGTCAAGAAGAACAAGGACCAAGCAGAGCAGTGGTACCGCAAGAAGGTGTGGGGACAACTGCCATTTCTTTAATTTCCTTTATTCAATCAATCATTGAAATATTACTGCAACTAATGATCATTGTATTTTCATAATGTATATGTCCAAAAAAAGACATTTAAGAAAAGCAACAAATCCTCTCATATGTGGAGCTCGAACAAGTGAATATTTCACAATTTTTGCTTGAAATATTACACCTGACAGTGTAATCCTACTGTATCAACAGGCCAAAACAAATTAAAAATAAATATATTCAGAGAAGAATTAGCAGATAAGTGAGTGGAAATGCACAATCGTCGAATTCAACCACATGTATTTCATGTTGGTGTGATTCTTTTGTGTCCCGTCTAGCTGGAGACCGTGCAGAGTGAGGTGAAGGAGAGCAACGAGGCTCTGAGAGGAGCTCAGAGCGAGCTGACCGAGAGGCAGCGCTTCCTGCAGACCCTGGAGGTGGAGCTGGACAGTCTGCACAAACAGGTGAGCTGCAACACCTGTGTGAGTAGTAGAGCAAAATTATCATACCGACTGACATAAGAGAAGGATTTTATTCTACATACAGTAAGATTAAAGAAGTGTTCCCATGCATACAAAGCAAATACATCGGTTTTATATATTTTGGGAATTAAACAGATTAATGTTGATTAGAATATTCTTGTGTTGCCAGGAGGGATATACTTACTGAATCTGGAGCTGTGCAAACAAACCTAATGCACATAAAACTGTGCAAACACCACAACTATGATTTTCAAATATGGTTATCTTTCGACAAAGCCACAATGAGTAACAGTATTATGTTACCTTATGTAAGAGAGACTTACAGAGATTAAGAATCAGTCACAAGTAGATCTTTTTTTTTTTATGACTTGTGCATATCGATGCTACTGTCAGGAAAAGATCCTGGAAAAATCATTTTGTTTTTCTCTAATCCTGTGTTGACAGTAATCATGTTATCCCACGCTGATAAGTCATGCAAATACATTCTGTATTCAGTTGCAAAACTACATGGGAGTGAGTTTCGGTGGTTAGGAGGGTAATCCTGTCTAGGCAGTGATGTTTGTTTTGGATGCCAAGCCCTTGTCAGTTCACAGGTATTTGTTGATAATGGTTTGGGAAGTAATTTCAGAATCAGGAGACATTGAGGTTTTGCTTTCTGCTGGCCAACATCTTCTGAGGAAATGTGGGCAGGTTGAAAAGCCAGAGCTTTTAATACCAGCCAACCTGAAGCATCACATTACTGCACACTGATTACAGCACAGTCAGTACAGACACTGTGATGATGGGTAAATGTTTGGCATCACAGAATTATGAATAATTGTGTGACGCTTCTTGAATTAGACAACGATTATTCAAGTGTCCGGGGTCACCAGTCCTTTAACTGATAAACTCATAAAATTATGGGAAAAAGCACACAATAGTAATATTAGACCAAAGTATGTGGATAAAACTCTCCTATTATTTCCCCTTCCTCTCCACAGATAGCGGCGCTGGAAGGTAACCTGGGTGAGACGGGTCAGAAATACTCTGGCGAGATGGAGCGGCTGCAGTCCAACTTGAGCCAGCTCGAGGATGACCTCTCCCAGCTCAGGCTGGACATGCAGCGCACCAAGACCGACTATGAGCAGCTCCTCCGCATCAAGCAAAACCTGGAAATGGAGATCGCCACCTACAGGCGCCTGCTGGAGGGAGAGGAAACGTGAGTTTTCACCAGTCTCATGAAGAAACGCCTGGATAAAAAATGGAAACGTCAAAGAAAAATAAAGTTTATTGCGAGTTGTATTTTCATAGTTTTAGCCAATGCTGCAAAAGCTATATCTTGTCCCATGGGGCGAGAGATATGAGCAGTCAGAACCTCAAGTGTACCTGGTCTTATTTGGAAGACCAACTTGCTGGTTCATCATAAGTTGCCATACTTATTGTAGCTGTGCACAGGGTGAGGGTTGGGGTTAAGGTTTTCTTCTGCATTGAATCACTAATCCAAGCACTCTGCCACCAAGGTCAAACCATCAATATAATGTAAATAATATGCCAACCAACGTGGAAAGTACAGCACAAACCCTATCCCGTCATACTCTGTTGTAGGCACTGTGTCCCTAAATGTCAGCTATTAGTATAAAAAAAGGGGGTTTAAATTTGTATAATATTCCTCAAGACATCTTTTGTCATCCAAACTGGATGTAGATCAGATAGACTCTTATATCTGTCCACTACAGACAGCAGTCTTTTAATTTAGCTTAGCATAAAGACTTGATCCAGAAGGAAACAGCTAGCTTGGTTCTATTCAAATGAAACAAATTCCTATAAAACTACAACTTCTCATTGTTCACATTGATTTTATACAGATAAACAAATGAGACATAATGATCTCTAGAGATGCTGGTGACTTTGTTAGTTGTGGACATATCCAGGTTAGCTGTTCCCCCCCTGTTAAAAGTCACGTGTGCTTCTTATTTTGAAGTCAATTCAAAGCTGATAGTAACAACAAGTTTCCTTTCTGCCCCTCAGAGTCAAGGAAGTTCCTCCTCCACCAAAAAGTGAGTACTTGGGTTTGGATAAAAGAAAATAAAGCTTCTACTTGAATGTCAGACAAACTGAATGACATCCAACCACAGTGTTGTATAATAGCATTCGCAAAGAGTGAAGCACTGGTTATTCATTCATCTTGAATGCATCACACCCTGACCAACACATCAGTGAGTTAAAGAATGACTAAAGCTGTAATGATGAAGGCGATAAGTTGAGCAAACGGTTTGCAAATGTTTATTTAGCATCCGCTGAATAACAGCTGAGCCTTATATGGATTCAAATGTGAATTTGAGACAGCTTTGCAGTGAGACTGACAGCGAGACATACGTATATTATTTTACACACACCCAAGAGGTCCGGGACTAATGATTGTTTTATGAACAATGCAAAACAACGCAAACGCCCGTGACGCCTCAGCTGCTATAGCAACAAATGTGAGTGTGAAAACATTTATCCCAATGTTGTAACTGTCTTAATCCGACCGAGTCACGCTGCTGGATTAACAAACTTCAAGGTGGTTTGCAAATGCTCATCTTTGTCTCAGAACATTAGAGACTAAAGACAACACAGAATCAAACACCGTGACGTTGAAAATCTGTTTGTACAAACCAAATGTTTTTGATGAGAGTTGCACGATATCCTTCACCTGAAGCTCTCGAGACATTTTATTCAGTTTGCAACACACATCAGAGCAGTAACATACACATCAGTCAACAGATATTATTATAATTATGGCTTTGTACATGATTCAGCACAAAAGAGGAATATGAGATTAAAATCCCTCATCTAATCTTATTTTCTGTTTTTTCCTTCTCTCCTCTCATATCATTTCCACCACACCACCTCATCTCATCTCACGTCTTCTAACCACGCTTTTCTTAAACTTTATTATTTAATATTTTGGCTCATTTAATATCAATTTTTTTCACCTCTCTTCTTATTTAATCTCATACCATCAAACCATTCTCTTCCATCTCACCTCATATCATCTCTTTTCATCGCAGCTTACTATCTCACCAGTGTAAATCTCATATGATCTCGTTTAAACTCATCTTTTCTTGTCTTTTTCTCGTTACTGTCTACACTACAATCTCTTTCCATTTTTCTCATCTCTCATCTCATCCCTTCTCATCCCATTTCATTTAATCTCATCTCATCTCTGTCTGTGCAGAAGAGCCTGACGTTCGGACCAGGAAAATTGTGAAGGTGGTGACTCAGACGATGGTTAACGGCAAAGTGGTGGATGAATCCAGCGAGGTGGAGCAGATCGAGGAGACCAAGAAATAAAAAGAGGGAGTGAAAATAAAAAATGAAAATAGAAAGTGGCAGGATGTGACACAAAGATTTGCAAAGACAGAAAGAGAAGAAATTAAAAGATTAGTATCAGAATATTTCACATGAGCTGTGGAGCTTCATTTGAGGCATCATTTATTCTTAAAGAGAAAATATTGTTTTCATTTTGGGAGCATTGTTCGATGACGAATGTTTTATGTTTTCAGAGAAATGTTTTCCTACAGTTGACCTGATCAGTTATACTTTAATTAATTGTTTGTTTTGGAGAAAATGTGACAAACATATGTCCAGTACTGCTGTAGCTATGCATGCCTATACCTATTTTGAATAGAGATTGTGTGTGTGTGCGTGTGTTGTGTGAGAGCAACTGACTAACCATCTTCATACAGTTTTACTAATAAAGTCCTGAGTGGTTAAACAAGATATTTATTTCTTAGTGTGTTAAAGTTTACTTTAGTGGATGTAACACATACTTTTACAAGAATATCATTTAACTGTATTTGCCGCTTTTGTGTTTGTACTCAAAATAAAGTTTCTTTAATCCATGACATGTCTGCTTCTTTTTTCTTATGAACATCATAAATTAGTTTACTTTTTCACAGTCATCTTTGGGATTTTAGAAGTATCAGTTTGTATGTATGAAAAAACACTTTACAGCATTAAGTCACACACTACCAACTGTTTCACATATGATGATGAATCTACATCATATTTTACTGAGAGTAAAATGTTTTCTGGTTTTACCTCTGATGTCCTCCAGCTCCTGTGCATCATCTCATAGAGTTTCCTAATGGACAGTAAAGTAACCTGCTGGAAACTATTAGCTGCTGTTAGCTCAGTTTGTTAGCCAGGCTGCCTTGCATTGTTAGTGTACGTACCACAGGTGTTTCATATGACCACGGAAGAGGATGTTTTCAGGTCCAGGTCACAGTTGAGCTGAGCCGGCCGGTGTCGTGCCAGAACAGGAGCTGGGCAGGCAGACAATGTAACGTATCTTGTATGGATCTAATGACACAGGCGAAAAGACCAAAGGTGACGGCAAAAGCTAAGAGAGAAAATGAGATAAGTGATCGAGCAAGAGGCCGCCAGACGAGAGTAAATCTGAGACTGACTTTTAGTTGTTGGTGAGAGCTTCGTGAGATAGCTTTGCAGTAAGACTGACAGCGAGACATACGTATATTATTTCACACACACCCAAGAGGTCCGGGACTAATGACTGTTTTATGAACAATGCAAAACAACGCTAACGCCCATGACGCCTCAGCTCATATAGCAACAAATGTGAGTGTGAAAACATTTATTCCCATGTTGTAACTGTCTTAATCCGACCTGTTATGGAATTTTCTATCCTTAGGCTACACAAGGTCACGTGTGGGTCTTGAGGTCCTCGGCAGTATTAGTTGTTTGGCTTTGGTTGAGAACAGTAGGTGCCAGTCTATCTCAACACTGTGGTGGCCAGGGTCGAAGAGACCTATTGCTGCCTTCTTAGACATAATAGATAGCTTGCCGTTGACGGTCCAATCTGCGTAAACAGACATCTGTGTCTCCAGACTAGAATATGCTGACACTAACACCTCCATGGGTAAAAACATTCTCTTTAACTAATTCTGGGCGTATAGTATTTGTGGTGTTATCTTGGGGTTTAAAGTCTGACCACCAGGATGAGTTGGGCAGAATGTGAAACCGACTCAGGCACTTCTGATGAAGTATGAGAGTGTCTCTAATTCTCCTTGGCCAAGCGTCAATAAATAATACAGCATATGACATCAGAGGCTCCTGAACACTTTCTTCCTTCCTGATCTCACCATTGACCTTTGACTTCAGCAATTTCTCCACAACATGACCGAGTCACGCTGCAGGATTAACAAACTTCAAGGTGTTTTGCAAATGTTCATCTTTGTCTCACAATATTAGAGACTAAAGACAACACAAAATCAAACACCGTGACGTTGAAAAGCTGTTTGTACAAACCAAATGTTTTTGATGAGAGTTGCACAATATCCTTCACCTTAAATTCTCAAGAAAGTTTATTCAGTTTGTAACACGTCAAAGATCAAAGAGAAAATATTGTTTTCATTTTGGGAGCATTGTTCGATGACGAATGTTTTATGTTTTCAGAGAAATGTTTTCCTACAGTTGACCTGATCAGTTATACTTTAATTAATTGTTTGTTTTGGAGAAAATGTGACAAACATATGTCCGCTACTGCTGTAGCTATGCATGCCTATACTTATTTTGAATAGAGATGTGTGTGTGTGTGTGTGTGTGTGTGTGTTGTGTGAGAGCAACTGACTAACCATCTTCATACAGTTTTACTAATAAAGTCCTGAGTGGTTAAACAAGATATTTATTTCTTAGTGTGTTAAAGTTTACTTTAGTGGATGTAACACATACTTTTACTGTTTTATTGTTAGTGTATGTACCACAGGTGTTTTATATGACTGGGAAGAGGATGTTTTCAGGTCCAGGTCACAGGGGTGGGGGTGGGGGAGGGGAATGGCTGACAGGAAGCTGAGCCGGCCGGTGTCGTGCCAGAACAGGAGCTGGGCAGGCAGACAATGTAACGTATCTCCTATGGATCTAATGACACAGGCGAAAAGACCAAAGGTGATGGAGAAAGCTAAGAGAGAAAATGAGAAAGTGATCGAGCAAGAGGCCGCCAGACAAGAGTAAATCTGAGACTGACTTTTAGTCGTTGGCGAGAGCTTCGTGAATAAAAGGCTGACAGACAGCTGGGCTTCTTGCTGCTGGAGTAGTCAGTAATATGTTATACTTGCTTGATGTTTGGTTGTTAGCAAAGTTGTCAACTCACTAATTTTCGACCATAGGTGATATAATCATAACAAATACACACATACAACTGTCCATATTTAAAAGAGTGGTATTACACTGATGAATACAGATTTCTACACAACAAAAAACAAAAACACTCTATTGCTTTGTTGCTTGATTATCACATAACCTAACAATCTGTGTATCATTAGGATTTCTTGACATGAATCATGTTTCTTGATATGATAAAACTTTAAGTTAGTAGTAGCATAACTGAGTTTAGTTTTGGGGCAGTGCCTACAGTGATAAAAAAATGGAGCGAAAATGAAATCAAAAGAAAACAGAGTGCTGTTGGTGCTGATAACATGTGAAGCCTTCCCACAGGTATTATGTGGGTAGACACACCTGTTGTCATTGAGGTCAGGTGTGAAGTAATGTCTCTACTGCAGGTCTTTCATCAAACACACATCAGAGACGACTCTTTTACTCACTGCAAAGAAAATACAGGGGAAATTACTAAAGTGAGATTGATGAGTTGTAAGAGAAAATAATTTAGTGACAGATGATGTGTGTGTAAAGTGTTAGGACATTCATGAGATTTCTGTATCTGTCTGTCTGTCTGCTGTAGGCCACATCGTCTGTTAACACTTTAATTTAAGAGCATGAGCCTGAGAAAATGATGCCTTAGTCTAAACGGAGGGACTAAATGTGAAGCCGGAAATACTACAGACTCTAGCCTCAGGTTATCCTCATGAGGGCTTTGTAATAAAGGTACCGTCTGTTTACAGAGCAGTTAGTCAAGTTTGTTAAGACCCCACAGCAGAGTTCCAGTCGGACAAGTCATAAAGAGACCAGAAGTCTGATGAGTCAGGAGTACAAACAGAGAGACAAGGGGGCATTTTAACAGACATTTGGGCAAACAAGACAGACAGAAATGTCTCACGCGGATGCCCTGTGATCATAATAATGGTAACTGAACCAGTATCACCAGGATTTATTATTTTAATACTTCACACATCTAACCTTGACATGTAATGCGAAGGTGTCTGTTTTAGAAAATTAGAGCGCCCTCTGTAAACCCTGAAGACAAAATCTCCCTCAAGTGTAAAGAATTTGAATAATGACAATGAATGAGAGACTGAGGCTATGACGTAACATTTGTGTTGAACAAGTAGTGTTTAAAATCTTTTAAATAATAGGCCTGCCGAGCTCTGAGCCTGCTATCGACACGAACATGTTAAGTCTCAAAACTTTTTATCCATCTAATTGTGTCAGTCTTCTGCTTATTACAGTACAAGATGCAGACACTCACATCTGAAACAAGAAAGAAATTGCAGTGGAAACAAACTGAATCATCAGCTTTTATTTTCCTGTTTGTAATAAAAAATAAACCTTGAAGGCTGAGACAAGATCATTCATTTGTATATAATCAAAAATAGATTTGGAGACCTTGGTACATATTGCAGAAGCAATAAGAAATGTTACCGGCAATTATGAGCAACAATAGTTTATTATATATATATATATTTTACCTTTCTTTCCTTCTAAACAATAATATGTATAAATTCCTAGAAAGAGCTTAGAGTAAGTAAGAATAGTGAGTCTTACATAACTGAAGGAGTCACAATGCTCTAAACTTATCTGCTATTTATAACCACACAGGAAGACATATTTTCAGGTTCAGTTAACCAGATCACTGAGTAACACTCTTTCTAGGTTAGCTGGAATTTAAATGCGCCACTAATCACTTTCTCCATTTTGTGTAACTGATATAAAATTACAGACTTTTACAGAAAACGTCCCAAATAAAATTAAAGCTACAGATCAAGGAAATAATTAGAAACAAAATAAAGTCTTAGCTATTTTATTTACAGTCTGTTTAATGAGATTTCTTTACTCTAGTTAGCTTAGTGTATGGTTCAATGGCCAGTATGTGCATGTTTATATGCACACGTATGCATATACTGTATATAATACACTGTCGTGTTGAGTGTTTTGTCTACCGTGCTTCCCCTGTAGAGCAGATTAATGGAGCCTGGTCTACAAGCTTGTTCATGTTTTTATGTATGTTTTAAATGATGGCAGATTACACAGACAGTCATCTTTTTTCTCTAATCTTTTCTATTTAACACAGACAGGAACCCAAAGAGAGAAAATAATAACAGAGATGAGAAAGAGACAGATCATTGGATTAAGCTGTCTGCTGATGTTTCAATAGCAAGCACACCTCAGACAGACACACTTCTTTAAAGAATAACGTCTTCAACTTTAACATTAATCTGTAATATGAAGTCATATTTCCCTTCCTGTTTTCTTGTGTTGTTCCTTCATTGGTTATGTGAATAAGAGCACACTGACATTTTAAAGGCACTACAAAGGTCAGATCAAATCTCATCCCGCCCCAGCCCACAATCACAAACACAATAGCGTCCCTTCACCTGTTGACTCTGCTAATGACATGCTGAGAGATAGCTCCAACATTAATCCTTGTACTTACAATAACAGCACTGAAATACACCTCTCCCTGAGCAGAGCGCTGGAATGTAAAGTAAAGTGGAAACTTGAGCTTAACATTAATCACTCAATGGCAATAAAAGATATTCGGGCTTTTATGACACTTTAAAACAGTTAAACAAGGAACCTTTAGGAAGGTCTAATATGCCTAATATAATACTTATGTTTATATATTTAATAATTTGTTTCCAGTCTCTAAGAGACAGACTTGACTTTTCAGCTGCAGCGGTGTAAAATATTAAAGTTCAACATCAAATGATCAAAGATATAAATTATTGGCTATTATTAAAAACTATGACAAATTTATATAATAGTCATAATGTACAAGAGATTTACAAGCCCAGTGTTCATTGTGCGATGTGGTTTGAATGCACTCTGGTGGACAGATCTTAGTATAGCAGTTAATATAATGTACAGTAAAAGTCCATCATGCTGCATTGAATGCAGTGACATGACAGAGTCTGCTTGGACATGAAAACCTTCAAGATGTGACAGCGTAAGGGGAAACCACTTGCTTTATACTGAAGATGCTGAATAACACTAGATTACTCAACAAATTTGTACAAAGCATCACTTTAGCTGAGCTAACTCTGGATATTTCAGTTGGAGCCTCACCAGACTCTAGCAGATAAATCCACTTATATTCTCACCTCAGGCTTGGTGACTGTTTCAATGAAGAATTGGAACTGAAGATAGTACACTTGGAAACGTTGCTGAGATGCTGCTGTGAGAAGTCTGGGACAGTTTGGGTCTGTTATGTTGTTCTGGTGTTTTTGTTGTTGTTTGTCCTGTTTTATTCTTTCTGACCACCGGAGGCAGTGCTTAACACTGGATGTTATCCATCTCATACATGTGCAAGTCGGGTATTTTATATCAACAAAGTCACATGTGACCTGAGGGGTGTACTGAAAAGCAGGATTAATGGGTTAGCGAGGTATGCTGAGCCTGATGTTCCAGCCAGAGTTGGAGGTTGGACTTTACCAGCTTGAGATTTTCAACAAGCTTTCAGGTGAACAACGGCAAATGTAAACACACCCTGACTGTGACAAACTGATACTGACATGCAGACTTCTTGCCCTGATGACCACAGAGTTTAGCTGGCTAATTTCAACGCTTACTCTGACAGGCCAGACTCGGGAATCCAAGCCAACCAGAGTCAGCAGCAGCTTGCTCGCCCTCAGGTACATCATCACTTTTACTGAGACAGCGGCCTCCACTAGGTTATGGCACCAGTCCTCCTTGGCTGCCAGCTCGTCCAGGTGGCTATCTATGTACCTTACAATCCTTCACGTTGCCTGATCACCGCCACCAAGCTTTCAAACACCTTGAGGCCCTGGGGGCTCACGTGACATCCAGTTTCCAGAACTTCCCCTGGAGATCATCCAGAATTCAAAGTGATACTTGTCGAACTGCAATGTTAGTTTATTGTTCATCTCACCCTCAATCTTAAGATCCCCGAAAAACAACCAGTTTCACGGACTAAATCACAGAAAACAGAAATATAAAACAGTGGTTGGGTTTTGCTGGTTTTAATTGTGTTATACGGATGGTCTCATTTCCAGTGAGGTCAAAACGCTGATCCCATCAGAGCTAAGGTACAAGCACACACTAACTGAAGCTTTGGCCTGCTGCCCCTGACACACTGTCCAGCCATCTAGTGTCATTACTCACAGAGACTGCCCTCGATCCTCTGTCACACTTTAACATTTTACAACTGGGATGCTCTGCCGAGCAGAGCACTGAAACTATCACAGGACATGGTTTGATGTTGCTGCGCATTAAGATGTCATGATTATTTTCATGGTTTACTGTTACTGTACTGTAAAAGATGTAGACAAATCAATCAGTACAGCATGCTTCAGTGTTATGTATCAGAAAGTAAGTGAAACTGACAAATGTACATGTTGTACTATATTGTTTTCTAAATGGAGTTGACAGTTTTTAATCCTCCGTGGTATCAGTCTACATCTCAAAAATAATTTAATGCTGTAAATGCTGCAAAGGGTGAATTAACTCGACATGTTTCCTATTAATTTCTGCTTTGTTTTTCCATTGTCAGCCTCTCCCTTGGTTCTCCCTCCTGACAACATTTCACATTTTTAGTGACATGGGAAAAAAAGACGAAGAACGAGTAGTAACCATTTGAGCATCAAAGTGCTGCTTGTTGTAACATGTGATTATTCAAGTCATCTTTGCAATCTAAGTAAGATGTGGCTCCAGAAAGCTCCTGGTATGATCCTTGACACCCGGTGCATGCTAAGTGGCCTAACAGTTGATTTAGTGTAATAGGACTAAGGTCTTTGAACATCAGACCACCAGTAAACCCATTACCGCTCAGTGTGTATTGTGTTGGCTGCATTCTCTGAAGCTCAGGAGGGATCACAGCCACTTTGCATGGCCAAAGTGCAAGATGTTTTTTTTTGTTCAAACAGCTTTATGGTTAATTTTCATGTACATTCACAAACATTTTGGACAAACAATGGATGAACACAGAGTGCAAGAGGAGGAAATGAAAAGGTCTTTCACTGTCTTTGCTTCATTTTTTTCTAATGTGTGTCCTCCTCGTTCTTAGTTTTTTATCTGTCCATTGACTGCATATTATCCCTCTCACATACACAACATACACTGTCACATGCACTCTCTCATCCTCCCTCTTCTTGCTTGCAACCAGCTGGCTCTCTCAGCTTCACACTCTCCTCCCTCTTTCTCTTTAGCAGGCTCCGGACTGCAGGACGGGTTGAAACTGTCCGGTCATGCAGATGTCATCCTGTTTCTGACGGACGGTGCGCTGGATTGCGGGTGGCAGGCCACGGGGGTTTCTGGAGAACACAAGGGCATAGCCATCGTCACAGGTGCCGTCGTCCTTCAGGGTACGGCAGGCGTAGGTGATGGCGTAGTTGTCGTAGTCTGTGTCAATCACCCAGTAGTTGTCACCTGGTCAGACAGAAAAGGAGAGGTCAGTGAGTGTGAAGAGGAATGAGGAGCTATAAGAACGATGTGATATCTGTGCACAGCTGACCTCCACTGGACAGGTAGCTGGCCAGACCCTGGTAGTTCATGAACATCTTGCCGGGGATGGTGGGGTCGGGGACAGAGTACTGGGCGGCCATGTCAGCACACACAACCCAGAAGCTAAAGCATAATGATACAAACACACATACTGTTGTTATGTATTGTATGTAAACAAATCAACAGACTTTCGTGTATCATTGTCCTTTTCTAGCAATTACAGGAACGTTTAACTTAATTAGTGTTCAGTCCTGTCATGGGAACTTAAATCAGCTGAAGTTCTTAAGTTTTTTGAGCATTGAAACACATTCCTGTGTAAAAACTCACCTCTCCATCCTGCATTTCATCCTAATCCTGCATAATCCAGGGAAAACCCAGCTTGTAGCTAATACTGTTCACAATGTCCTTCTGGTAAATTACACCTGTTCCTATCTTAAATCTGTCAACAGAACCTGAGCACCTTTCTTAACTTCTAACCCTGGAAACAACAGAATATTTGAGCTGCCCTCGTCTCTGCAGAGAGTCAAGAAGGTCTTTGTGATCAAACTAACGCTATCATCATTTACTCTATCAGCCATGTAAAGCCCCTCACTGGCCTTCTAACTTACCCAAACAGAGTGACACGTCCCTTGGAGGAGGCAATCATGGAGCCGTCATCATCAATGGTGTACTCAGCTGAGATGTTGTCCTGCAGGAACAGGCCCTCTGGATCTTTCTTCTGCAGTGCGTACCATTTGCCTGCGTACTGCGATAAAAAGCATGAAAGTCTAGTAAGTATAAGTGTTTTCTAGACCTTTTCTGTCAACATGCATACTTATTTGTGTGTTTCATGTAACTCACCCTCTTGGGGTCAAAGTCCTCTTTGACTGTGAAGCTGTCGACAACACAGGAGGCAGACAGAGAGCGCTCTACACAGGACAGCAAGACCAGCAGCAGGGCCAGCTTAGAAGATCCCATTCTATGACCAACACACATATGAGTGTATTCAGATCAGAAAAACAGGCTGCGTCAAGTATCATTACTAAACACGGAACAAAATACTCCAATGTTCCATAATCTCTTCTATATTGATATACTATGAATGCACCAACAATACTAAACTGTACCTATGCTGGAGCAACACAACACAGTCTAAAATATATACTTTCAGTTAAAAGGTCTATGGAAAATAAACTTTCAACAACAGTAACTCCACAGTCACAGTTACAGAACATAACCTCACATCCTTTCTGCTGTTTAAAATTTAAAGACATTTCCAAAAAAGTAACTAGAAGGTGAATTGTCTTAAAATTAGTAAAATTTCAGCCTCTTACCTGTCACGACTCAAAGAAGGAACAGTGATTCAAATTCTACAACCGTGCGTGGTTATCCACCAGATTGGGTTTTGTGACTGAGGCAGCCTTTATATATGCACTCTACAGACAAGCTTATGGCTGATTTTCATTGCTTAGAACTAAATAAGGTGCTTAAATCTAGAGGTAATCCTGTTGGGTTGAAATCCTTACCGTAATCTGGCTTCTACGTTCAAACTTGCCCAAGAGTTACCATAAAAACAATTAAACCTTTATGTAACTAACTGGAAGCACAATAAAACAGGCACGTGCATATCTGAGCAGATGCAGGTGCTTACACATAAAGTGAAATTATATACAGACCAGAGATGTGGCTTAAATGTAAAGTATTAATAATTGAAATAAATGCTGCTACACAAACTACACGATTTAGCTGGTAACACGTATACAACAACAATTAGAGACCAAACATACTCTGTCTCTAAGTGCCATACAGTAGGATGACTTGCCCGATGAACAGACACTGTCAAGCTTTGTTCTCTGAAGTCTGGCTGATTAAGAAAAGCATTCACATATGTTCAGATCTAAGATAATAGGAATTATTATGTCTATATATGTCTAAAAGATCATTTTGTCTAAATGCAAAGCATTCATATCACAAATATTACAGGATGAAGTACAGAATATATAAAGTTGATGTATGTTCTGAAAAGGCTGTTTCTTAGAGAGAGTTTCTGATAAAAGCCATTGAAAGTTTAAGTGTCGCACTTAACTGGTACGAATGGTAGAAAACCACCTGTGAAACTAAACAGGAAGCATAAGATCAACAAGAAAACAAGCATTTTTAGATTTTTCCTGATTGGAAAACAGCTATTCAGTCAGTAATGACCTCTCATTAAATGTCTTAAGCAGCTTTACATTTAGACAAACAGATTTACACTTGCTTTTGATTGGCGAGTCCACCAATACAAGGACTGGAAAGTACTGTGATAAGAGGTTAGAGACAGAAAAAAGACAAAAGACATCTAGAATTTTCTGTCACGTTATGCTACATTAAGGTCGCTCACTAACAAACCAAACCGAGACTACATACTTTACACAACAAATGCTCCAGAAATGCTTAAAATCTTCAAAAAACAGTGCATGAAAATGTGTAATTGAGCAGATATATTATAATATAAATATGCAAATATATTGCATTCTTATAAAAGCATACACATACAAAGACAAACACTATTACGCCTAAAGTTATACAGAATAGGGTAACCACCTGAGAGAGTAAATACAGTTAGACTAATGCATAAATCTTGAAGAAGTAGTCTGTTACCAATGGTATACTGGCACTGGCACTTCATTACATAAGCAGTGTGGTGGTTATTGAATTAATTCACAACTTTTAACAAACTAAATGTAACCTGAACTGTTTCTGAGTGAGTAAACATCTTTTATTGTTGTATTTCTTTGTTTTTGAGGGGTAGAGGGAAGAGATGGTGGATGGGGGTGTAGTATTATGGTTGTATATTTACCCAGAGATGATGGGAAAGGGGAATATATGATATATTGCGTTTGAGGTTTTTAACACATAAAAAGATCAAATTTGCAACCTATTTTTAATGTGAAAAACAGAAGTGAGAATCACTAACTAACGTACACACACATACTCTGCTGTGAACTCGTGAACTCTCATTTCCTGGATTAATCCTGGTCGCATGAGATTACTGCTGGCATAATACCGTACATTATGAAATAACCTCCAAAGTCTTCTTCATGTGTAGCTTTGTCCTTCTATTCTACATTTTTCTTCTACACAAAACAAAGGAGTAAGTTATTAACTGCAGACTCACATGACACTGATAATAAACAGTCTCCACAGTGAGGATATAGACAGACAAGCCAGTCAAGACAGATGGATCTATTCTGTCTATGCTGCTCAGTGCTACTGTATAATCCTACTTGTGTGACCTGAAATAGATCATCGCCAAAAATAGATTTACTATACACCTTTATATATATATATATATATATATAGGTTCCTAAAAGTAGTAAATTATATTGATTCAAATGTGACGGTTAAAATGGGAGAATATAAGTAGTTTACTGTAAAACAGTTGGTGATTGATGATGAGTATGTCTACTGATCCTGTAAAACCGTTTTATATAAATCAACCTCTCATCTGAGGACACACGTGAGCCATCATGTCACGTTCAAGGACTGTGCAGACACCAGCTGCCTAAAACCTTAAAAATATACTGTATATCCCATTTTTAAAAAAAAAAACAGAAAAACATGGAGATTTTATGGCAGTAAAACATTTCAAGGTAAGACAGTTTTATTTTTATTTTTAGGCTAAAAATAGGAAGCTCTGACTAAAGAAATATTTATATCTGTCATGTCAAATTGTTTCTTCATGGCTTATGAGGGTTAAAGCACCACCCATGGTCCTTTGTTCCTCAGCTACGGTCTAAACCTCTAATCAAGTAAAATCAATCAAAACACCTGCCTTGGTGGACCAGATGTGTGTGGGAGCTTTAATAAGTACAGGTGTTGAGATGTGAATCTGCCCCCATCTTGTGGTCAATATCAGCATTGCAACTAGAGAGTATTGGCATAACAGAGGATCAATAAATCCATGTTATCTGACCGAAGACTTGGCCTCGATGTATGATGTTATTGATATATTGCTCACTGTAGCCCCGAAGAGATCCCCTTCATTGTCCATATATCATATTCAGCACACTCACTGTGGTCCTCATGGTAAAAAGAGACGAGATAGCAAAAATAAAAGTCCAATGGTTTTTATTCTAGAAGCTGTAAGCCTTTAATTCTTTATTAAAATTGCCTGCGCAAATGTCTCGATTGACATCTAGAAGAAATTTGGCTCGTGGATGTGTAACAGGGATCAAACTTAACGTAATGTTCGGAAAAGGCCTTGAATATTTTTCTTTTTTTTTCATGCCACTTGTTTGCAAGTACTGCCATGTGTACAAAGCTGCTAGCATGGCTGTTTACCGCTAACTGATTGACACAGATTTTATATTAAGCGATCAAACCGTTACAGGTTTAGCCCTCCCCCGTTAGCTGTGCCAAAATAACACTTGCAAAAGTAGCTTGCTGTGTCTGAACCTGAGCTATTTCTGAATCCCAAAAGAAGTACAGATAACATGTTGCACCTGTACACAGAACTGCATTCAACAGACTGGCCCAGTGTTCAGTTTTAGGGCTTTTACACAAGAGACTCAACAGATACACATGAAATACACACTCTTATCTAACTGGCCAACCCTAAAACACAATGCCCTCCCTCTCACACTCATTCTGGACTGTACACATACGCTCAGGACCAGCTGTAATCTATTATAGTGGAAGCAGATTATGTATGTGACCTTTTGTTTAAGGTGTTTATGAAACCTTATTATAGACAGGTCCTCCCTGCTCTGAATGAAAGGATTAACTTTCTTATAAAACTTGTCTCTTTTCCCACTTTGTGTCTGTATGTGTCTGTTGTCGAGAGTACATCTCATGAATGTTAACTTAGCTTCTAGCTTCCATCTGGCTTTACTCGCTCGTCCCTTTTCGGGATATCATCAACCATCGGCCTCTTAAATATGATAATGACAGTTATTGCTGTCGAAAACTCAGAAAGGCACCGCAGGTAGACTGCATTAAAGATTGCATGTGGAGAGTTGGGGTGCTGAGATAATCAGCTAGTGTCCTAACTAAATAGGGCTTATGCCAGAGGAGGCCTTGTTTAATAAGGACTTAAAGAGCTTGTACAGGTAGACCTGCACGAGTGAGAGAGGTAGACAGAAAGAATATACTGTGGACTGCTCTTAAGAAACTGAAAAACAATATGAAAGGACATGGTATAAACTAAAATATTCAAGGGCGTATCGTTCATCATCTCATAAATATCTGTATTTTATCACAGATTTATTGTAAATACAGGGAAAACATTTACTCTGTTTATACAAAGCCTGCCTAAGATTAGTTATGTTGTTAAGTTATGTTTAATTGTTAGCTTTTTCTGTCTTTCTGCACTTTTATTTAAGATTAAGAATAAAATAATATATTATATATAAAATATGTTTATATGCTGTATGTAAAAAAAGCTAATTGGAGTGAACCGAAAGACAAACAGCAGCTCTTGTGTGAAATTAGTTCTGTCTGCACTGTTACAAAGGTAGTGAGTGTACTAAGGCAGACTGCAGACTGGATCATTTGGTCCACATATCCGTTACTAGATGATCAGCTGACAAGTTTAGCATAGGCAGATCCCTGCTAACCTTCAGCACTATCTGCTGATGACAGAAGGATTGTTTGGATTCAGCCCTCTCCTTCCTCCTCAGAGCTCTCCCTCACTCAGTCCACTCATCCCACAAAGGGGGATTATTTTTTACCTTCGTTTGAATGTGTCTGTTTTTCCCTGCTGCATGTAACACCTGGGTAGGATTTGTTTTTTTTCTTTAGGGGATAAACTGGCAGCTGTGCACGTTGTTTTTCTTATTCCTTTTCTTTTATTTCTACTGTGAGAAGTTGGATTTAGCTTGTTTGGAGCGGCGTTGGACCGAGCAGAAGCTCAATCACTGAGCTGAAGAGGGAGAAGACAGGAACATTTGGGAGAACAGGACAAAGAAGGAATCATGGGTGCGCAAAAGGAAGATGTGGAGAAGTTCCTGCAAGGGAACCCTGAATTTGCTAAAAAATACTTTGCCAAGAAGATGACCCCTGCCACCATATCAAAGGTGTCAGGGCTCCCAGAGAAACAGATTGACTTCAGCCAGTTCCAGGAGCTCGGTCAGGTAAATTTCATTATTATTATTATTTCATTATCTTTATGTTTATTTAGAAAAAAGAGCAGGTAGATGTAGGTAGCCTAAGCTACGCCACAGAAAACCATCTAAATACAGTGTAAGTGACTCTACTGAAACCAATCTAAAAAATGTTCTCTCTTTTTCAAGTTGGAAGAGGGCCAAATCATGTATGACCTGATCAAAGACATGCAGGAGAACATCAACGTGGAAAAGGTGGTCTTCAAGATCCTGAAGAGGATCAGCGCGCTCATCCATGCAGACCGCTGCAGTTTGTTCATGTACCGGCAGCGTAACGGCATCGGAGAGCTCGCCACAAGGCTCTTCAACGTGAACACACAGGCAGAGCTGGATGACTGTGTGGTGCCACCAGACTCTGAAATCGTCTACCCAATGGACTTGGGAATAGTGGCCCACGTTGCCGTGACCAAGAAGACTGTTAATGTGAAAAATGTCACAGAGGTAAGTAGGTGGGGGGATGCTGTAATGAAAAAGTAGAATGGTGAAGCTTCAGTCAGTGCAGATGTTAAAGCATATCTGTGCTGCTGTCTGTCAGTGTTGTTCATGATATCACCACTAGATGTCGCCAATGCTTTCAGTTTTTAGAATTTCAAATCACACATATAGTGGCTTTAAATAATAATTAAATGTTTATCTACTCAACCAATAAACCTTAAAATCATCGCAAGCATGAAACACAAAGTGGAGCTGCAGCACAGAAAAGGATCACAGCGTTATGGCTAATAATAAAGTCACTCTTTAGTGAAAATAAGCTGCAGAAAGCCTTATCTATCTATAAGCCATATCTTTCATAATGTGTTTTATGACCCTTATATATATATATGGTTCTATTAGACAATTATGAATCATATTAAAATTGAGAGAAAGTGTTTTTATAGATGTATCTATAAGTGACCAAGTGAGGGTGTAAATCCCCTTGTCAGACATAATCCATTTATTTCTAGATCCCATCAGCCTCTTCTCTAGCTGTGGATTAGACGTCTCTGGCATTTAGTCAGCAGTCAGCAGGAATCTAAAACAGATCAAAACTAGTTTACATTACTCTGCCTGCATGCAGAGTGTCCATAGAGTGCTTTTTTTATCAGGCTTTTAAAGTTATTCAACTAACATATATTGTACTACAGTAGTTAATTATCAAGCCGTGGAAACACAGCTGGTTAATATGACTGTGGGAAAACAAAATCCTCCAAGGCATGTTTGGTCATTTTTCCTTAAAGTTACAATAACAGTCTTGATTTTGGCCTATATTGTACATAGGAGGCATAGAACTAACTACCTGACACATGGCATTTAAACATTTAGATTTTCAGCAAAATATTAAGATTAGGAACACAACTGAGCTCTAATAAATACATTTAAAAGTTACAGAACAATTAAAACTAAACTTTTAAGTAAATACAACAACTATTATATTAACTAATCAATAACTAGATTTAGAAAATAAATAATAGAATCGAAAGCATTTGTAATTTGTGTGCACGTGTGTGTATACTAAAACATGTATTTTCTGTCTATTAGAACCAATACTTTAGCTCATTCGTCGATGAACTCACAGATTACACGACCCGGAACATTCTGGCGACGCCCATCCTCAACGGCAAAGACCTGGTGGCCGTGATCTTGGCTCTAAATAAGACCACAGGACCACATTTCACTCCTGAGGATGAAGATGTGAGTCACAAATGCACAAGCACTGACGCACAAAGCACACACAGACCAAGCACAGATACACTCAGAGCAGAGCAGTGTGGCATACAGAGGCCATGACAAATACCAAATTAAAATAAAATCATAGTTTCATAGAATCTGTTTGGGGACCATCAGAGTATATCAAAATGTGACGATGTCTCTAAAAGACATAACTGTATCATGACCACACTTATGAGGAGGGAATTCCCTTTGAGTTGACTGATAGATTATTAAAGTCTTCACTTTACGTCACATTATTAATCCATCCAGTGTAAGGATGTCATCCCACTTAGCAATAAACTAAGCTTCAAAATGAAAATAAGCTTGAGGTTGTCAGGTAAATGTGGACTTAGACACACAACAAGTTAATGACTTTATTACCAGTAAGTAACATTTGCATAAATACATAAGAATCTCTACTGCCTATGATGTAACTATAGCATATGCTGAATTAAATCTGTTTAGTTTGTTTAATTTAACGCATTACTCTTTATTCTAAATTTTTGAGATGCTTAGCCATGAAAATGGGTGTTTTGCATGCTGTACTGTGAATGCTTTACCTATGTTTACAATATATAGTCAGTCAATTAGTCTGTTATGTAATCAAACCACAGATTCATTATTTTATTACCAGCAAAACCTTGAGTTATCCAAACTAATAAGACTGTACTGTGTTTTTAAAAAGCATACCTTGTACTGGGATGTCTATCTTATGCTGTGTCCTCACACATCACCACAAATCATATTTATGATTTCTGTTATGTCTGATGTTTTGTTCTGACGCTGTGCCGTGGTTTAATCTCGCTTCCTTTTCTCTTGTTTAGCTTTTTTTAAAGTATCTGAAAATTGCCACTTTGAACTTGAAGATCTACCACCTGAGTTACCTCCACAGCTGCGAGACACGTAAAGGACAGGTGAAGGAGGCTAACCTGCACATGTTTTGACAGAAGTCACCAACTTTTCATGCTACTTATTCGATACAATGCCTCACAAGACCGCTGTGTGTGTGTTATGTGTCCTATAGCTGCTGCTGTGGTCTGCCAACAAGGTATTTGAAGAGCTGACAGACATTGAGCGACAGTTTCACAAAGCCTTGTACACAGTCCGAGCCTACCTCAACTGTGACCGCTACTCTGTCGGTTTACTAGACATGACAAAGGAGAAGGTACTGTGTCTTTCTGTGTCTTTTCCTTTAATACTACATGTTTTGTGTTCGTGCATTTATCACCATGAAATACTGGATTTTCTGCTTCTCTTCTTCCAGGAGTTCTTTGATATCTGGCCAGTGTTAATGGGAGAGCAAGCACCTTACTCCGGCCCGGTCACTCCTGATGGCAGGGTACATCACCTGCTATTATTTATCTAACATTATTATAAACATATTATTATCAACACTGTTAAATGTTTTAAATCCAATCTCTGTGTCTCCAGGAGGTAATTTTCTACAAAGTGATTGATTATATATTGCATGGAAAAGAGGACATCAAAGTAATACCGTGAGTAAATCTGTTTTATTTGGCACTTTGCCTTAGTCTGAATATTTATTTCATTATGTAGTCAAGGATTAACATGACAGAGAATCAACCTGGAGCCAAATTTGTATATTTATGTACCATGAAAAACATTAATGATATGTCAGACACAATCCGTGCTAACATGTCAACTTTCCTGTTTGCCACACAGCAATCCTACTCCAGATCACTGGGCCTTGTGTAGTGGCCTGCCTACTTATGTTGCAGAGAGCGGTTATGTGAGTTTCTTAATCATTACATGATTACAAGCTGTTGAATCAGCTTGCATCTTCCTGCTTAATCAATCCATCTCATTTCTGCTCCGCAGATTTGTAACATTATGAACGCAGCTGCTGATGAGATGTTTGAGTTTCAGGTGAGAGAGTTAAGACAGTTAAACTCAGCTGAAAGAAAAATAGATGTACGTGCACGGTATCGCATGTTTTTCGCTCGTTTGTTTTGATGTTGCAGACTGAGCCACTCGACAATAGTGGTTGGACCATAAAAAATGTTCTATCGCTGCCAATCGTCAACAAAAAAGAAGAGATAGTTGGTGTGGCCACTTTTTACAACAGAAAAGATGGGAAGCCTTTTGACGATCAGGATGAGCAGCTCATGGAGGTATATAAACCTTCTTAACACTGATTTTGTCACATTAAAGATTCTGTTTTAGGGCATTTTCATGTGCATTGATTTGACACGGTTAAGAGAAGTCTACCAAGGACTTTGTCAGTGAATCACCCTCTGCTGTACATCCTCAGGCTTTGACTCAGTTCCTGGGCTGGTCCGTTTTGAACCCGGACACTTACGACAAGATGAACAAACTGGAGAATCGGAAAGGCATTGCTCAAGACATGGTGCTCTACCACGTCAAATGTCGGGATGATGAGATTCAGAATATTCTGGTCAGTACTGTATACTTTCAGATTCAAACTAGGCTATTCATGGCCCAACACAAGACAAGAGAAATGGACTAGCATCCATGTTACACACCTTCATGGTGTGTAACATGGACACTTCTTGCTGTATGACTGTTTCACTTTGTAGGAGTTTTAATCACTCCATTTACTTGCTATTTGGTCAGTCCATACTGACAGTGGTTTTCTCATCTCTCCCAGAACACAAGAGAAGTCTACAATTGTGAACCCAAAGAGTGTGAAGAGGAAGAGCTCCTAGAAATCCTGGTAACACTGAAACTTGCCTGCTATTTAGTGTCTACACATTTAATTTGTCCTCTATGTGACATCTAATCTTCAGAAGAAGAGGAAAATTTGAGTGGAATATTGTTTTTACCTTACTCTGCTTTTGTTTTGTCTATTTCCCTCTTAGAAAAAAGATCTACCTCCACTGATCAAGAAGTTTGAGATCTACGAGTTCCGCTTTTCAGATTTTAACTGCACGGAGATGGACCTGGTGAGGTGTGGGATCCAGATGTACTACGAGGTCGGAGTGGTGAAGAAGTTCCAGGTTCCTCAAGAGGTGATCTAGCCATACAAACACACACACACACATACAAACAACACTACTATACATTATTATAAAGCACTAAGTCTGTGTGATTAATCCGCTCTCTCCTCTCAGGTGCTGGTTCGGTTCATGTACTCAGTCAGCAAAGGCTACAGAAGAATCACCTACCACAACTGGCGTCACGGCTTCAACGTGGGACAGACCATGTTTACACTCTTAACGGTATTTTTCTAATTTTCTACTCTATAAATAAAGCTCTAAAAACAATAGGAAAACTATCCACAATTTTGTTGTAATTTCTTTGTTTTGACCACTGCGTGTGCTCAGACGGGAATGCTGAAGCGGTACTACACTGACTTAGAGGTAATGGCCATGATAACTGCAGGCTTCCTCCATGATATTGATCACAGAGGGACCAACAACTTGTACCAAGTCAAGTAAGTGCTGTCAGGAACTTTTTCATTTATTGGTAGAATAAATAATCCAACAAAGACTATGTTCATATCTCAGAGAATAAGATGCCCTCATAGAGGTACTAAATCTTTATATGCTCTATATGCACACATGCCACCTTCAGGTTCAGCTTCATTGTCATTATGCAATATAGGTTTGCACACATGCTGCACACACAGAAACCAGTCTGCTGGTAAATGTAGTTTTGATAACAATAAAATCTGATATGATATTTACTGGAGTGAATTATCTATTTCATACATTTTATTTTATGGATCTGTCAAAGAAAACAGGCTTACTAATCTCTGCTTTTGAAAGCAGGGGATAATTTGGGGTCAAAACCTTGTTGGTATGAAAGTCAGATGTTATGTCAATGCTGAAGCCTCATACTTGAGGATGAGGATTGTTGTTGTGTTTAAGTCAGTTAAATCTTATTTGAGGAATTTTATTTTGACCACAACAGATCTGGCAACCCGCTGGCCAAGCTACATGGCTCCTCCATCTTGGAACGACACCATTTAGAGTTTGGAAAGTTCCTCTTGGGTGATGAGGTGAGAAATAAGAAGTGAACTGGAGAATAACTTAACTTGTATGTTACTGAAGTCTCTTCCTTATCCCATCCTCTAATCATAAACTGACTGTTGCCCATCTCTCTCCTCTCCTCTCACCTGCAGTCACTGAATATCTACCAGAACCTTAACAGACGACAGTCAGAGCATGTGATTCATCTCATGGACATCGCCATCATAGCTACTGACCTGGCTCTTTATTTCAAGTTAGCATAAGCTCTCTACTTGTTTATTTCCTTATGCTTCTCTTTATTATCTATACTGTAAAAACACATGATGACAAATAGTAAAATAGCTCTTCTCTCCGTACCTTGCTAGAAAAAGAACAATGTTCCAGAAGATCGTGGACCTTTCACACACATACGAGGATGAAAAGAAGTGGGTCGACTTCATGTCTCTGGAAACAACCAGAAAAGAAATCGTCATGTGAGTACAATGAGCACACATGTAGTTCTTTTTGTCCTTCCACATTTCTCTGATCCTCTAAATCTTTTATATTTTCAGGGCTATGATGATGACCGCATGTGACTTGTCAGCTATCACCAAGCCTTGGGAGGTGCAGAGCAAGGTTAGAAGCACAAAAATGTATGAAATCTGTGACTTGTGAGTGTTTGTGATCTGTTTTTCTACAGATGACTCTGTGTGTGTGTGTGTGTGTGTGTGTGTGTGTGTGTGTGTGTATCTTTTAGGTTGCCTTGTCTGTAGCAGCAGAGTTTTGGGAGCAGGGTGACCTGGAGAGGACAGTACTGGAACAACAACCTATTGTGAGTTTAGAAATTGTTGTGTTGAATATGTGAAGGCACGTGTTAGCTAATAAGGGCTATCTGTGGTGTGACACTAGGCTACAACTAATGATTATTTTTGTTATATATTAATCCAAGCCTGTTATTTCTCCCTGGAAATAGTGAAAGAGATCCACCACAGTGTCTACTTTAAAATGATATAAACAGACGTACAGTGGAAAAGCGTGACTTAAATGATAAATCAGTTGTCAAACTAATTTTCTATAATGTATTATGACATATATATATTTGGTATTGCAAAAGTTCAAGACATTTCTATATTTTCTGTTCTATTTATGTGCTGCTTTTGACTAATAGATTTGGACTATTGCACTGACAACGTATGCAGCAAGAGGTGCGCACTGATAAATCAGCCAATAAATACGGCTTGTTGTAGCATCTTTAACCAACCTACAGCTACACAAAGTGTTGATCGAGTCCTGATTGAAGTCACTCTGCCATTTCAGGCATTAAGTGCCTTCGCTCTCGAGAGGGAATGTAAACTTTTCATACGCCTGTCAGGAGCAGATGGTTGATGTATGTCAGGTGTTTAGTAACAAAAGTTGAGCCACAGAGTGTGAACGTTTTATTGCAACAGTACTTACGCTGGGTGACTTGCCAAGACAAACAGGGGGTTTCATAATAATGTCTCCCATTCACTTAAGCAGCAGCTGTTGTAACTGATTTATTGGATGTTGATGTGATGTTTTTGAGTGGCTCAAACACTTCCTGTCCCTCCCACCAGCCCATGATGGACAGGAACAAGGCAGCAGAGCTTCCAAAGCTACAGTGTGGTTTCATTGACTTTGTCTGCACGTTTGTCTACAAGGTAACATTTAATATTTGATATTGACTGAAGAACTAAACAGCACATGGCTCTTTTTGGTTTACCTAATACAAAGTCTATTTTTGTATGAATTTTGTACATAAACCTTTATAGTGTTATTATTAATTTCACTGGAGCAAGTGTGAACAAACCCTCCTAATTTTTGTAAACTTCTTTAACATGACGTGACTCTTTTCTTCTCAGGAGTTTTCTCGCTTCCACCCACAAATCACGCCCATGCTGGATGGCATCCTGAATAACAGGAAGGAGTGGAATGCCAAAAAAGAAGAGTATGAGGCTAAACTGAAAGCCATGGAGGAAGAGAAGGCTGCTAAAGAGGCGGCCGCACCCAGTAAAGGTGCTGTAAATCTTTGGGATAAACACACAATGATGAAATGTTTTAGAACTGCTGCAGTTATGTTTGCTCAATTTTTCTTGGCTCTATGTGACGCAAATACAATCATCCCCATGATCCACATATACACTGACTCTTTTGTTTGATGTGTCTTTGTCCAGCAGGTGCTGCAAACAAGCCCAGTGGTGGAAGCTCAGGCTCTTCGACCTGCTCTGTGTGCTAAAAGGTCAAAAAGCTGTGCACGTGATTGGAGTGCTCTTGACAGACTTCAGAATCACCTGAGCACCACGGCAAGACAGTCAGTCTGACCGCCAAGGAAAAAATGCAATAAGGTCAGGAAGACAGATACATGAACGCACAGCCCCATAGTATTTCTTCAGAATCGCTGGTTCCTCCTGAACAAGGAGAGAATCCTCACCTCACCAAGCTCACCGTCCCCTTCGCATTTAAATAAAAATCAAGACTCCAGGTGATTTTTAAATCTCAGGTTTTCACTCATACAGTAACAGTTTTCTTATATTTTGGTGATTAATGTTAGTGCAGATGGAAATATTCTGTGTGTCTGTCCCTGAGCTTGTTTGTTGTCGGACAAACTTTTATATTTATTTTAACAGTAATTTTTGAGAGTAGTTATGAAGCAGCAGAAATTAAAATGTGTACATATGTGTGTAGTAATATCCATGTACAGTATGTGTTATGTAAATAGTGAACACACTATTTAAGTCATTCTTTGCTGCAAAGTCACCGTAGATTGTATGTCATGTTGTATATTGTACATTCATGTAATGTTAATTCATTTAGCGATAAAAGGTGGATAGAAATATGATTAAACTGTTGTTCAATATGATAATTTCATGTTAACTCCTTCCAGTCACTTAATTTACAGCTGAGAGTTTGTTTAACTGGATTGCAGCGAGCCAAATGTAGAGGACGAGCACAACACTGCTGCACAGATGCATATTTATATACATGTAAAGAGAATGGCTTACTTAATATGAATATTGAGGCATAGAAATGTAACTTTACTCTCCGCATACAAGCCTGTAGTCGCTTCCTCATGATGCCTTCATACTGTACATACGTCTGAGAGAGTAGCTGAGAGTTATTATATTTTCTGAATATACATTTACAAATGTCTTATTAAATAAGAGCATGTTAACACCAAGTTATTATTCTGGAAATATGCTGGTTCCAGATGAGATTAATTTTATTATGATTGGACCTCGATGGTATTTCCAATTTTTCTAAAGCATTAAACAGTAGCAGGAGACAACATCTCTCTTCAGCTGCTGCAAAACGTTACCGCATATAAACCATTGATGAGAAATTCATCCATTGTAATGATCCCCTCCCCTCCTAAAGTGGAGCAGGGGTCAGCCCTAGTGCACCACCTGAGGACTAACTCCAGTTCTCAGACCAGGTTCTTCTTCGAGGGCAACGATAGTTGGAGGAGTATTTATAATAGCTAACACGGATGTATTTTGATGTGAGAGGAAACGCGAACACACAAATGTAAAATGTGGAAAACAAAACCCAGGGCTGTTGTGAGGCGATCACAAGTCCATCCTGCATCTGCAAAAACAATTCCTGCAGATGATGAAGCTGTTTAAAACAAAAGAACAACTTGTACATATTCCCTTCCTCCCTGTAAATATATATAAAAAATATTTTTCTAGTTGAAAAATATAGATGCTAATTTTGTAAACAGTAAAATTAGTGTGATTTTTAAGCACTTGCAAATGATTCAAGGAACATCTTATTCCCTTAAATGAGATGGTTTTTATTGTGCTTGCCTCATATATCACATATGGAAAAGAAAGAAACGGTGTATCAGAAATGACTGTGTAATATTAGACAGTACATGTATTTTAAAGCAGTGGATACACCCATTATTTTTAAATAGACTTCTTTTACTTTCTGGTCAGTATTTTAAAGCTTGTCTCTTCATGTGCTCCACATGTACAATGACCCAAATAAAGCAAATGTGTTTTTATGAGGCATCTGAGTGAATTAATTGTCTACTTTGTAATAATTGATACTCACTGTCTGGCAACTCATTCAACTAACCACACTCACTACTCCAGGAAATAGACTGTTACAGATGTATCACTATCATAACTTATAACTAAAAACAAAAAGACATTACATTTTGTTTGTGAGTCACAACCTGAAATGTGCTAAAACCTTATTGGCAACCACTAAGCCATAACAAATATAATGCAATAGCACGTACTACACAATGATACTAGCAATCTAGTTCATAATCAAGGCTATAATACTGCACAACACACAAGAGTATTGAGGGAACACTTCTGTCCACACTGCACTTTCTACTACTGGTCCCTGACCCCAATCCTGGGATTGCTGCTAAACTAGGCAGGGATTACAACCATGCTCATCTCCTACTGAAGGACGGGTACACGACACACAGCACACACACACACTCACGTCACAAAATGTGTGTACTACTGCGTGTTCTGCCTTTGCACATCTAACAAACTAGAACTAGTATAAGTTAAACGTCCACAACAAAACACAAAAAACATCAGGGCGGTGTTTAGCTCAGTTGGTAGAGCAGCCGCCCCATGTGCGAAGGCTCAGTCCTCGCTGCGGAAGACCAGGGTTCGAATCCGACCTCATTCCCTGTCTCTCTCTCTCCCCACATTCATGTCACTCTTCAGCTGTCTCTATCAAAATAAAGCTTGAAAAGGCCAAAAAAAAATAGTCTTTAACACTTTGATTATTACATGAAAAATAATGTTTTTATTGCGTATGGGACATAACGACTCAGGTCCAGACAGTTCATTTCAGGATGGTGTCAGAATTTGCTGCAAAGGAGACAGAAGAAAAGGAAATGAGACATTTTGCTGACATAATGTGGAAACGAATTAAAGTGAGTGCGTGGTCCTTGTGTTACCTTCAGACAGTTGTTTGTAGATACGCTCCTGCTCCTCTCTGGCCTTTTTCTCTGCTTCCTCGACCCTCCTCTCCTCTTCAGCAATGGGCTTTAGGTAGTCTGAAGAATGACACATTACTTCATTGTCATTACTTCAGAACAAAACACTTAACACTTTTATTTCACCTTCATGCAGTGCATAAAATAATCCTAATGACAATCAAGAGGTCCAGTAGGGCTGTGGACTTGTCTCATGTTTATTGGACATTAAAAACTTAAATGGGGCTTTTTCAAACATGCAGCAGAGTCTAAATCTATAGTTTGTGCAACATACACATAATTTCTAGACCACACCATCAACCCAAAATAAACTGGTTCTGCAGTTTACAGTGGGTCATATGTTAAAATTGAATGTTTATGCCCCGCTACTGTTTTGTGAAGTACCCTGAGTACTTCCCAGACTGACTGACAGCCTTTTTAGTATTAAACACACTGCCTGTAGGTTTGAAAGGTGGCTGCTACTTGCCACACAACTTAAATTGGTAAGTAACACATCAATAGTAATAATCATCAGTTTTATGACAGGCCTTTACCCAGCAAAGAAGAAAGTGCACAGGTTTTTGTCCCTGTAAGGTCTGGTAAAGCAGCTAAATGGAATTCAGCCATCTGTAATGTGATTCACTTCAGGCCTGCTTTACTTTGATGTAACCAGAGTGAATGCAGTGAGAAGAAAAAAAAAAAAAATACTGCTGCCCTTGAAGTTTGGACATTGACAGGTACACGCCGTACACCGGCGCATGCGCAGACAGGAACTTACCAAACCTCTGCTTGCCATAGAAGACGCCGAGCAGCAGGGCAGACCACCTGGCCGTCTGAAACACACGTGATTCAAACATTTAAACGACAGAAACAGCCTTTAAATAACCAGTCCACTGCGATACTTCATTAATGATGTGTCCACCTTGACCCTGACATGTTATGCTAAAGAGCATAACGCTAACTAACGGGCTGGCTGCTGACTAAAATGACACATTTATAATCATCGCAGCTTGTAGTAATAAACACGACTTTAGCATCAGGCAGATGTGGAAGCTGCTGCAGACTTCACTTCAGATGTTTAATGCGGAGAAAAGTTCACCTGTACTCTCAATGTCACTGCTAGCAAACATTAGCTAACACGACACTGTAGTGACTGACGCTAACGGCGCGTTCGTCGATGGATGCGCGTCTCGAGGCTGCCGTTTTAAATTTATTTATTCCTTTTAAACTGACAAAATAATAACTGTAACAGTCTCCAGGACAAATAATCTGAGTTATTACCTTGATGAGCGGCGACACTGCAACTGGAGGAACCATTGTGAAGCGATGAAGTGACGTCCGGTTTGGGCGGAAGGAGTTGTTTTTTTTTCCAGCATGAGATGACAGTGAACGCAGCACAAGGTATTGGACATTGAACTCACCAGTGATGGGAAGTTCGGTTATTTTTAGTGAGCCGGATCATTTGACTCAGCTCACCAAGAAGAGTCGGCTCTTTCGGCTCTCAAACGACTCTTTGTTTTATCACTTATACCTTAATAATTTAGACAAATTTAGTGCTGGTTTGACTGATTTATGTGTAGACATATATCACTTAAATTAGTCAAATTATTCAATACATTCTTTGTACTGAAGGATTCAAAAGTAAAAAATTACATTTTCTAATATCAATAAATTGCTGTAGCCAACTGTCATTGCATTTACAGACTCTTGTAACTCTCTGAAACCCCCCAATGAATGCACTAACCGCTCTGCTACACAAAGCAGATAAAAACACCTATAAAAACTTAAGCATAGAAATAAAAAATAAAGGAAAGGCATTGACTGTTGTCAATTTAAATGATATTCATCAAAACACAGTAATCCAAGAAAAGTGTGTGTTAATGTAACGCATAGAGTCAGTCAGTAGACCATTCATTCATGTAACATGTAGGGTCTAGGGTGGATGGTGACAGTCAGTGTCAGAGGGAGCCCCGAACCTTGTTGATGAGGCTACCAGCAGTCAAGAAAAAACTGTTCACTGTTGTGGTGTGAGGTTTTGGTACTGTTGGACTGCTGGAAGGATTCCTGCTTACCTGGGAGAACTGATGACTGAGGACTTTCACCTGTGTCAGAAGGTGCGTAGGAGGGAGGTGAGACCAAATAAGTCTCAAGTCTTTGATATTATGTGATGGTGTCAGACATGGAAAAGCAGAGAATAGTCACTATTAAAGGTGGGGTAAGCGATTCTGGAAAAATCCAATACCATGACAAATACCATGTTAGTGTGAACAGCAACAAGTCATGTTAGCTATGTTGTTTTTTGTCACTAAAGTTGCTGCAAAGTAAGCTGAATGTCTGTGGTCAAGTCATTTAACATTATCTGACATAAATCCTGGCTTGTTTATTTGTTGTTTATTTAATTTGTTAAGATTAATTAATCAGCTGTTTCAAGCCTAAAACTAGTAACATTAGTGTAGCCAAACATTGTTCTTAGTTCTTATCTCCAGTCTCTGCACAGAGAAAGTCATGATTGAGGAGTTACAGTTCTTTGTTGCTGTTACTGTGAGATATGCTTCTGCTCATTTTAACAAAACAAATTAAGGTGTGCAAAGAAAAGATCACTCTTGTTTTTTTTTTTTCCAAAATTGTATTTCATAATAGTTTGTACAGACACTAAAACATTTGTTTAGTCTACATGTTGAAACTTCTGTTGAAACTTCAGACACCAGAGTTCTCTCTGACAGTATCATGGACAATAATTAAAACCACAAAAACAAGTAATGTTTACAACTTTCATTTAAACTTGTAGCCATTCGTATACAATTGCATTACAGTAGAAACTCACATGTAAACACAGTGCAGAGCTGTGTAAAGGTGGTCTAAAGGTGGTCCAAAAGAAGAAGAAAAACAAACATATGCAAATACTGTTGTTCTAACAAATGTTTCCCATGTTGCTGAGATGTTGCAAGAAAACATGAAATAATTTTGTCGTTTTTTGAAGAATCAAAATTTAAAAGGACAACATTGTTCAAAGGAATTAAATCTAGCCTGAGAAATCCAAATCTCCAAATCATCGCTCACATGTCCAGTTTATTCAGCGATTTAAAATTGTAATGAATAAGTAATGAAGTGGAAATTAAATGACAATCTGATTATCAGGTCGACCAAAAGCATTTCCCAGTGCATACCATCAATAAACGTAATAAATAACAAGACCAATATCCGTGTAAAATAATAAAACCCTGTGCAGGATGTTTCTCAATCGTTGTCATAGATGCAATCTGAAAAGAAAATATATAATATTGATTAAAATTGAATTGAACTGAAATGAATTTGAATGGTGATTAAAGGCCACTCTGTTAATATGTTCATATATACAGTGAAATATGAAATTAAGTATTGTCATACCATCTCCAATATCATCATAGATATCACCATCGCTGTAAACAAAAACAAAACAATCAGTAAAGACAGTATATTATTATTATTATTATTATTATTATTATTATTATCATTATTGTTGTTGTTGTTAGTCTTTCTTTCTTACTTTATGTGTTTGTGTGTGTGTGTGTGTGTGTGTGAATGTTCGTGGTGCTTACTCCGTAACGATGTGACTGGTCGAAACATAACCAACTGTAAAATACAGACAGACAGACAGATGTATGAATCAAATTATAAATGCATGTACTGATTAATTAAATCCTAAATAAGAAGCAGCTGATACTCACACTTGCCCTCCTCATTCCGACAGATCATTTTGTTATCCGCGGGTTTAACAATGACGTCAAGTTTTTCTCCTGCTTTCACTGGAAGCTCTTTCCCACTCCACTTCTTATTATTAAGTGTCGGGATGATGTCCACCTGGTACAGCACCTGTATCTCCCCTTCATACTGAAAGAGATTGAAAATTGGATCATCATTATTGAGTTTATGACTCTAAATATATATTAATTTCACGCTCTTCATCGCACGTTAGTTTGTCATGTACAGAAAGTTTAAGACATTTAATAAGTTACATATATATTGCCTAGGATGATTACAATACATTATATTATATAATAATATTCTACTGAATTTGGATTTATTAATGTTTAAGTATTACTATATTTAAATTAGCAAGCAACAGGTAATTTGTACTAAAGTTTTTCTGCAGATAGTAAGAGGACTGCATTGATAAATATGCTTAAAAACATAATGGAGAGACAGACTTTAAACTTTTTCCTGAATTCCTTCTCCTCTTTCTCAAACTTCTTCTGCTTCTTCGAGTCCATCTCTTCATTCTTCTTTTTCAGGGTTAAAAGGCTGGAGAGCAAAATTAAGAGTAAAATGTTTCTTGTTAATATTTTTCATCAACCAAGTTTTGAAAATACACATAAAAAAATAGAAATTATGGCTCTAAATTTGTGGGAATTATTATTAAAGATTGATGTAATCGTACCTGCTGAGGGGAGGAAGTGGAGGCACGTTTTGAGAGTCAACATCATCGTATATCTCGTCATCAGTCGCTGCTGGCTGATCTGTGATAACACGTGGAAGAAGTCTGATTTTTAGCACCTGACATTAGCACATATTCAGAGGAAACACGTGTTTCATAGACCAGGGACCCCTGTTTTTGGGGTTAATAAATGGCCAAAGGCCAGTTGCATAAGGGAAGGCTTACTTTTTTAGAATATGTTTTCCTATAGTCTGGAGATTCATAAAAGTAATCTGCTGCCAACTGTAGCGGCTGTTAGCTAATGTTAGCTCAGTTTGTTAGCTGGGCTGGCGTGGGAGGAGGGTTAGTGTTTGTACCAAAGGTGTTTTAGACCACTGGATGGAGGAGGTTTTTAGGCCCAGGGTGTGGGGGAATGGAGTTGGTTTTGTGCCAGAACCTGAACTGGGCAAGCAGGAACTGTAACCAGACTCAACAGCCTCTGTGGACATAATGGCAGAGGAAGCTAAGAAGCTGCCATACAAGGGTAAAGGCTAATATTAGCTGGCTGCTATGTCTTGTGTTGTTTGGATCTGCTTGATGTTTGGCTGTTAGCAAAATTGTTGACTCACTAGTTCTATAGTTTTATATATAATATAATCATAGCAAAACCATGTAAAGCTGTCCATATTTACCACAGTGGGATTACATTCTAAAACATGGGCGCTTAATTGCAAAACATGGTAGTATTATGACAGTAAGTGATACCTGAATTCCCCTCTGCGGTAAACTGGCTGGGTGGAGGCACTCTGTCACAACAGAAGAAAAAATATTCAAATGTTACACAATTTATATCATCACAATTTCATGTTAATATGATTCGAAGCAGCCCAAGTTAATAATTATAATTCATGAGTTACAATATGGTATTTGAATGATTTGTTAAAACATGCTTTTGACTGCGTTAGTGGATGATTTTTCTGACGTCAACAGTCATACATGCAAATGACTTGAGAAGATTAGTAAAATCACAGACGGTCAGCAGCATTGATTTTAATCACAGAAACAACATTTTGATTTCAGTTTGCGAACGAACATCCTTCAGTGTTATTCGGTAAGACGTAAAAGGGGAGAGGCAGCTGAAAGATTGGGGATTAAAAACAGTGGACAGTAGATCTGTCATCAGTCTTACTACTGAGTGTATTTTACTCTTTAGTGCTGGCAGGACGTCTGCTCCGGTCAAACATCTGCAGGAAGCTACGATTCTTCATAAGAGAAGACTTGATGTCCAACAGACTAGAGAGCCAACCAAGGATGAAAAAAACCTGCATTTCTTTTTCTGTTTCATTTTTGAATCTTTGCCGTGTATCCATCTCCATTTAACATCCAATATTTGAATGTACTGAAACACTCATTCCCCCTTTACCCTTTTGTTGTAAGTAATAGATCAATTCCCACCTGACTTCCAAGTTTGGATCAAGAACATCGTCATATATTTCTCCTCCTTCTCCTCCGGGCAACGGAGGTAGGACAACTGCAGAACAAAAGCGAATATGTAATTAGTGGCACATTTTTTTCTCAGTAAAACAGCCTTAACATTAACTGAATGCATAGATTGTAACCGACTGTAATGAATAAATTAAAAATTAAAAGATTTTAAGCATACCTCCTTTCATCCCACTGTAGAGAGAAAAAACATTTGACATCAACATTAAAGAATTTAGTTAACTTTCATTTCTCACTATAAACCTAACAAGTGTTACACAAGGTAAACTACCTCCTTTTTTTCTAATTTTTTTTTTTTACCTTTGGACAGAGTTAGCTGTGCTTTGTTTCTAGTCTTTGTGGTAAGCTAAGATGGCTGGCTGTGGCTTTATATTGAAACTACAGATAGGAGAGCACTATCAGTCTGATCATCTAACTCTTTGCAAAAAAGATAATTAACATAGTTCCCAGAATGACAAACTAATTCTGTGAGATTTTGGATTAAACCTGGAACAAAACACTGAATATACTGCAGTATGGTAAACTGCAACAGGTTGTAAAAGCTCGTCTGTGCGACGGACTGACTGACTGATGTGTATTTAAAATATATAATTCAATGTTCGTGGTACCTGTTATCAGACGGGAGCACATCAATGTCATCGTATACCTCAGGCTCAAATGTCTGTTGGGTTGCTTTACGCTTCTTCAGAGTGTTAAAGTCAATTTCCACTGAAGTAGTCTTCACATAACCGACTGTTGGAAAAAAGAGCAAAGTGAAATAATAGATTTTATTTATTGTGTCTGATTGATGGGTATAATTCATTGCATGATCAAAGCTCGTATATAATTCAAGAGAAAAAATGGGAGAAGATCAAAACTAAAAGTGATAATTGGGTTGAGAGATGCGCTAATTCAAAGTCTTATCCTGAGTTTACAGATGGGATTGGAGGGACATCATGGCAAAAAAAAAAAATAGAAGAATTGTATGAACTCACTGGATCCATCCTGCGTCTGTCCCAACCATTTTCCCTCTGGATTGCCTTGGACACGGATGATGTCCAGAGGTTCTCCCTGCTTCAGGGCAAGGTCAGTCTTACTGCCTTTGCAATCCACACGAGCCTTCCCTTGGTGGATGACTCCCAGGGGGCCAACCAACTAATACACACAGCCATGTACAAACACATATGCAAACACACACAGAAAAAAAAAAGATCACATTGACTTATTACATGGACAGAACAAGATATTTGCTGTGTGTGCACATGTGAATATATAATATATAATGGATATAACAGGTCTTGGAAAAAAGTATGATATTTTAGGAAAAACACTAGATATGAAGCTGGAGCCAGGAGATAGTTAGCTTAGCTTTGTGAATTTTCAAAATGTCAAAATATTCCCTCAAGGTGTCGTTAACAGATTTATCTGACAGTTCCAGTCTTGTTTACTCACTTTGAATTTCTTTCTGGCATCTTGTTCCTTCTTCTCACGTTCCTTCTGCTCCCTTTTCTCGGCCTCCAGTCGTTTTTTCTCCTCTTTCTCGTCTTTCTCTTTCATCTTGTCTTGTTTTTGTTCAGCCGCTTCCCTTTTGAGGGCAAGAAAGAAAGAGAGAGAGCAATTACCTAGTGTGAAAGATATGACAGATAAACAAATGCACTTGGAAGATGTGGCTTATTACTGTAGGTGACAGAGGACCGGACGCTTGACAGGTGACAAGTCTTATTTTTACTACTTGACAAATAGGCTGAAAGAGTGACAAAATACAATTGTGTACACTAGTTTAAAATGTATATTTTCTATATTTATATAAATTTTTAGTTAGGCTTTTCTGAAAATACAAAACGCAAACAAGAATAGAACACAGATTACAATAAAAGAATTATTTAATAAAATAAAATACTGAGGAAATACACTGCTCTACTAATCTTTAATACTCTGCTATACAGCCATAATTCAAAGCCAATGCTGCTTCTCTATTCTCATTTGAAAGTACATCCCAGTGAGAGGGAATGACTTCTTGTAGTGTTGCAAAATAACCACCAGAGGGTAGTGTTAGTAAATGTACACAGCTCATCATCATCACGTAACACATTCTAACCAATATGTAAGTGCAGAATGAATTGTTAAACACGCGTTTGCAATATTAATATCAGTCATGAGTACATTGTAGAGACAAATTTAGTTTGTGCCAACACATTTCAGCCCTGGTCATAGATATACAGTACACACCACAAGCACAAGCGCTCCACTTGTCCATACATACACAAATAATTTTAAATCTTAACTATATTTAAAGATAAGACAGAATTAGTGAGGTGTGTTGAGCTTTGGGATGAACAAGTCAAAGAGAACATTCTCTCACCATCGTTCATCAAGATCCTCATACGTCTCTCCATCATCATCACCATCTTCCTCCTGGGCCAGAGGAGAAATGAATAAAAATGAGCTGCTGAGCAACTGTACATGTAAATATACATTTGTATAAGTGAAAGTTATTCAGCATGTCTCACCTTTCCCCTTTGACTTGGGTGAGCTGAAGAGAAACGTAAAGAGTCAACGTTACAAGAGAATTTGATCCTTTTGGAATAACTTTGATCATTATGATCTGACTCGCACTTCAGATACAGTTACAGAGAGTCGCCCAAACATTTTCTCTTTAGATTTTTCTGATAACTGTAAAAACATTTATGTGTTTAGTTTCATGAAGTGAAAATGAAACTAGACTGCCTTTAAAACTACCGACAGACAAATACCCAAAATAACCTCCTCAAAGGAACCGATAAGACAGATGAGACGCTGCTAAAATAGTCCATCTCGTTCGTGTTGTCTAATTGGTAAAAATGGTACAAAGTTAACATAGCCTGCTTCCTGTGGTGCTAAAAAAAAAGAAGCTCTTGCAACATGGCAGACATTAGAGGCATCACATTAGATCAAATAGTGACCGTTACTGAACCTGCGGATGGTGGTAGAGGTGGAGGAGCGCTGTTGAATTCATCAACGTCATCATAGAAGTCCTCCTGCTGGACCCTAAATAACACAGTCACCTTGTTACCTGGTGTAGCTTTATGTAGAAAACATACAGCACATATCACATTGTGTGTATGAATGTATGGCCTACATGGATCCGGGGTGACGTGGAGGCAGACTGGGAACTGCAGCTTGAGTCGGGGGCACTTGGTTGCTGAGGTTACTGGGGTGAGAGGCTAGAGGAGCTGGTACAGTGGGTTTCTTAAAGGTGCTAGGACCTACAACAAAAACAGTCTTTTTACCAGAGCCCTTCAATGACAGTGTCACGCATGTAATGTATTTATAGATAAACAGATGAATGGATAACTTTATCAGTCCCCACAGTGAAAACTAGTCAGAAAACAAAAAAACAAGTCAGACAGGTTCCAACAAACAGTATGATGATGTAAAAATACTCAAGTTCTGCATTTAGAGACTTATCAGGAGTTATCTGGAAAATGTTCATTACAGAGCAGAATAGCTTCTTATCTTATATTACTGGGTAAGCAGCTTTTTATCGTCGTAGTTGGCAGATGTGGAGATACTTTTGTTTGTGGTGTAAATTACATTATTCAACAGTACATATACTTCTATTGAGGCGGCAGTAGCTCAGTCCATACAGATTTGGCTTGGGACAAAGAGGATGGTGGTTTAAGTCCGGGCCGAAGTATGGAGCGTGGACTGGTAACTGAAGAGATGCCAGTTCACCTCCTGGGCACTGCCGAGGTGTTCCCAGGACGCCGCCACATGGCAACCCATCCCTCCACATTTGCATGTCTGCGAGCCCTTAGTGTGGGTGTGGTTGTATTTTCGGCCTCTCTATATAAAAACTGAGTTAAAAAGAATTTTTCCCACTGACGGATCATTAAAATAAAATCTTCCTCTTCATATTTTAGAAGCTCATCGTCTGTTTTGTGAGTAAACTTGCAGTCTGTAAAGTAACCAGTGGAGTAAAAAGCAGAATATGTGCCTCTGAATCAAAAAAAAAACCTCAAAATTGTACTGTAGTACAAAGTATGTACTTAATTATACTCGACAAGCGCCAAAGACCATTCACAAGAAATGCACCACAAAACACAAAACCAGATCATAAATCTTACTCTTAGCAGAGTGCATAATAATGAGAAAGAAATATATATTCATGGCTCGTAGAGGTAACAGTGTGACTCCTGAGAAAACTGCAAACTGTGGTTAAAGTTTACAATCTTGTTTTATGATGCTTCACATCTGACTGAAATCACTCCAGGTCAGGTATGTGTCTATAAACAGAGCCTCTCACTCGAAACTATCCCTGTTTGCTGGAATTTACTTCCTCATGTGATGAACTCAGACCAGAGAGCTGTAGGGGTGGGGGCGGGTGGAGGGGTGGGGCAGGGCTGGAGAGGGAACTTGGTCGGGCGAAATAGAGGAACCAAGTGTGTTTCTGTGACTTTGGTCTCGTATCTGAAGCTCTTTTAAGTTTAGCAGATCTGTGAACTCACACTAGTTTTGTACAGAATGTACAGGATGCAAATTCAGATTCATATCTTGGGGGTATAGAGGTATAAAGGCATAAAAGCACTTTTAATGCTGTTGTGCACAAACAGAAGTTGTTTGCGTTGGTCAGATAACCTAAAGTAAACTGCAGGCTACGCAATCACCAAAACCACACTTAGCTTTTTTTCACACCTCTGAAATGCTATCACAAAGTCTGTCCAAAGCAGCGCTGGTAGTCAGAGAGGAAACACACTTGAGATGAAAAAATAAGAGAAACCCCTACTTCTCTTCACAGTCTGTAACGTTCTTATCACATGGTAACATGACCTGCAAACTCTTGACAGCAAGCGTCTGGCTTAGTTTGAAGACATTGTTGTTATATCTTTTCTAGTGCTGTGTTTGTTGCACAGTGATTATGAGGAGTGCACCGATGCCATCTCATATCAAATGGAAAACAAATGATGTAAATGATGCCAGATATAGCTGGAGTGTTCATGCTTGTGGGCTTCTGTTGCTGTTTGTAGCAATTAAAGTCCTTAATTGTGCAACACAAGTTAAGTTATTAGTTAAGTCAGTATCTCTTTTGCAGCAGAGACCTGAGACCAAATTATGTATCCAAAAGATTGCAGCAAGATTAGTCCATAACCTACAATGTAGCCATGATTTTAGGAATACTAAGGTCTTGAGTCATATTTCCCCTCACAGTGCACCCCACTGTTTTTTTTATTATACATTTGTTTAGTTGTTAAAATCTATCTTATTTTTTATCTTATCTCTCCACATGAAGGTCGAAATGTTGTTTCCACACTTTCAGGAATATATTTCTCTTACATAAGTACTAAGTCACTTTAGATATTTGTCCTCAAACAGTCAAACTGTAGAGATATAGACTGTGAAACATGTCAGAATCTGCCCCAAAGATCATACAATATCATACACACATACAGAATCAGGTTTTTTAGCTTGTCAATAACAAAAAGGAGGACATCTCTTCAGTGTCCTCGATGGCACTTGTTATCACAAAAAGGATAGGAAGAAAACGAAATTAGGCAGATGAATTAACAAAGGCCCACAGAGCTCTCCACACACTGCAAACGTAAAAGTAGGAACTTTCTGCTGAATCTAAATGAGCTCGAGTTTAAGTGTGATCACACGTCGTTTAGAATGTAATAGTTCACTGTGCGTGAAAATGTGGCAAAACTTATTTTGGTGGTGCTTGTGACAACAGCTGAAGAAGCAAGCAACTTAACTATTACTAAAACTATTAATCCGGGTTCAACTTACCGTCATCAGAGGCCTCCGCGCCCCTTTTAAAGTTCTCCAAGTTGACCTTGGGGGGTCTGTTGGGTTTTGAAGGAGCAGGGCCCAACGCTAAACTGTTGGGAAGGGGCTTACGCTTCGGGCCTGAAGTGGCATCATCGTTAATGCTGCTGGTCTGAGGAGAAGACTTCGGAGCCTTATAGAAGCTAGGTTTTTTAGTGGCTGGAGGTTTGGGAGGACTGAAAGAGTTTGTAGCAGAGAGAGGCGCTTTGTTGACTCCGTCCGCTGTCGCATCGTTATCTGACTGCTCAGTCTTGTCCTTCTCCTTGTTGAACATGCTCTGCGCTGACTTGAAGTTGGGCTGCGACTTAAAAGTGGAGTTTATCGGAGGTTTGTTCACAATGTCCTTGTTAGCTCCTGTGATGTCTTCATTATGATGGCGTAACTTTAAAATGCTGCTGCTCGGTTTTTGTTGTAAAGGAGGTACAGTGGGTGGCGTGGGGACAGTTGCACCACCACCACTGTCTTCTTTCACCCAGCTGGGCTTGGAGGTGACTGCTGGAGAGGGTTTAGGAAAAGCAGGTTTGGCATCTGACATGGTGGAGCTGAGTGGAGGCTTACTGAGTGGAGGCTTCTGTACAGGGCCTTTAGTTTCAGGAAGGTGTGAAAAAGTTTTCAAGGCTGATGGCTGTTTATGCTGTAAAAGTTTGCTATTGTCATCCTGTGTGTTTGCAAACCTGCTTGCCAGGGCTTTGGCTTTGTTTAGTTCAGGGGGCTCTGTGTCACTTTTAGCTGATACTGTATTTTTCAGGAAATTGGGTTTGGGAGCAACATTTATTGCACTGCCTGAGAGGCTCTCCAAGACAGGCTTCTTTGTCTGTACAGGTGGGCCGGAGGAGAGGGTGGGTTGAAGGGCTGGTTTGGGACGTGCAGCCGGCATGGAAGAAGTCTCGTCAGTGCTCGCCCCACTCGCTTGGAAGCGAGCCATGATGGCCTTTACATCAGATTTGTTTTGCTGGAAAGACTGGAGGATGAGAAAAGGAGTTAATGACCAGAATGCAAAACCAATATTGTAAATAACATCAGTTAAAGTCCTACAACAGAAACAGAAATTGCTGGAAAAAACTAAAGAGGAATAAGAGAAACATAGGACATAGGAACAGAAAGTTGCAAGTTGTGTCCTGGTATTGGCAGTAAAATGTTTGAACCATCGAAAGCTGCCGTGCAAGTCATCATAAAAATTGAACTCTCCTTTATTTATTATTTAATTGAATCTTGTTGGTTTTAACAGGGAAGTAAGGCATAAACCAGGACCAAAATGAAAAAAGGCCTCCAAAGCAAATTCTAATATGTTAATCATACACTACGATAAAATAGATTAACTCAGGAGTAAAACATTTACCACTGAGCAATCATATGATCTGGGTCATTATTGCAGATAATGGTAAAGAGCTTTGTTACTTCTCAGAACACAGAGGCTGGCTTGTCTTTGTCATATCTACTTTTATATACCGCACATTCTCCAGTGTAAGTAAAAGGTTTATAGTGTATTACACTGTGAACAAATTGACATGAATAATGAGTCTGTCATGTGAGCAACCAGAGGTGTGTCAAATGTTCAAACGTTTGGGAATTTGTATAATTTTCCACAAGTGACATTCAAAATTTCCAGAAATATCATGTTTGGTCCATTATCATGCAGCTGTTTCACAAAGCGTCACAACTGACTGACCAAGTAGCAGCCACACCTATTTTAATGAGGCTTGTTTGACTGGACTCAGAGAGATCGTACCAGGAAGTGGAGATAAGAGCGTGAGCACACACAGTTACTGCTATTTCAACTGCAGGGCAGTAAAAGTGAGGGAAAACAGTACAACTGTGTCTGTATGAAACTAAATGGGAAGTCACACCGCTTGTGTCATGTTAGACACAGTATCGTTATTGTCAAAACATTAACGCCGACACTGAGCCGGGTAAGTTGAAGAAGAAAGAAGATACTGTGTGTCATTGTAACTAGATAGATTTGTATAGCCTGATATCACATCAGTGATCTTTAAAATCTGTACATAATAAGTTGAACAGTGACATACGAGATTCTTGTCATCTTCCAACACCTGTCTCCTAAAACGTATGTTCATACACTGCTACCTGTTTTTGGCTTATAGGCCTAATGTGTTTATGTTTTAGAGGAAAGTTCTCTTGTACAGCATAGATCATGGTTTTGGTTAAATGTTGAAAAAGAAGATCAAACGAAGATCTTTTGGAAAGTTAACCAGGTCTTTTGAGTTGTCTGAACGAAACTATAATTAAATCTTTTTGCTGCCATGTGCAGATGTAGAAAAAACAATGTTCAGCTTGAACATTTTGCAGTTTTGCGGGTTATGTTCTTCTCCTAAATTCCACAAACTTGTCCAGACATCCATCCTGCTTCAATTTAAGCATCTAAACTTTATATGGACACACTGAAGCAATTTATTTAGTCAGCAAAAGACATATTAGTCTACTGGGTATGTGAACGGGCAATGAAGAAGTGGATAATGTTGGTGGGTTTGTTTTAAAGGTTTCGATACTTTTCATAGTGTGAATGGTTGTTTGTCTCTATGTGTTAACCTTCTGATGAACTGGCAACTTGTACAGGGTGTACCACACTTTTCGCCCACTGCCAGCTGGGATCGTCTCCAGCCCCCCCACGACCCTGATAAGGATAAGCAGTTGCAGGAAATGGATGGATACGTTTCATTCAACTGTGGAAACTGTCACCATTTGAATCCATTATAACCATCACACATTCACTACACACTGTGTATACTGTGTATCTTGTATACTTGGTATACAGTATTGAAGCTAACTGAAGTTCCGTATTTTGTACTAAAAAAAAGCCTTTGGGCGGACTGTCACCTTAATAGTGTCAGTAACATCTTGCAGAGGCAGCATAATTTAGTGTGATAACACAAAGCCCGCCGAAGATGAAATCGGGGCTAAAGAAAATGAGGAAAGTTCCCTTAGCGTGCTTCTGTTTCTTAACCGCAGTAAACTAAAAATTACCCAATATGTTCTGTGTTCGACAGTTGCAATTACTGCTTCTCTAAATGTTTTTTCAGTTGCAATTTTGTAAAAAAACCTCTACAAATTCTGTCAAATCCTGGAAACACTTCTCAGAGTAACGTGACACAACTCAGCTGAACAACAAACAGCAGCGTAAAACTGTCAAAAACAACATCATAACCTTCATGAAGGACTTATTGCAGGGTTTGTGTGTTAGGCTGCATTAATTTTTAACTAGGTAGTAAATTAGCAACTGAGTGTACTCTGTACAAACAATTGTTTTAGCGCATTTTTATTATGTGGAAATTCATGAGCAGAAGTGAAAACCACAGCATTGCTATGCTTGCCATAAACACTTCAGCTGCTGGATGGTTAGGTATTTCCTAGCTAGCTTCCCTGTTACTGAAAATCTAAATAAAATCTTGTTGTAAGTATTATTATTAAGTCCAGTAACTGACTGAAAAAAAGAAGAGATCTTCTGCCCAAAACAAAGAGGAACCATGGTTTCTATTTCCAGTGTGATGTAAACAGGAGGCCAAAGTTGTCTTGCACAATCTTAGGTGACACAAAACCCAACAAAAAAAAAACCCTAATGGTTACTTCTCCTGTTTTTACACAATGTTGTGAAGAAATGTGACTAAAAATTCCTTATATATCGAGCAGAAAATAATCACACGCGTCTTAAATACTATAATAGGAAAAGTGACTCTGTAGTTCATGTTCTGTTAAATGCAAGTATAGCTTACTTAGTTACAAATATACCAGCTTATCCTCTCTAATCAGACATAACATAAGTAACTTGCTCAACCTAATTTCACCGTCAACCGTATATATGTACAAGGATGAATGACTTGAGGTTGCTGTTATACAGAAATACTCATATAATAATGAGTCTTGCAAAATGCTCATAACAAAGATTCCAGTTATCAACTTTCTTTCTTTTAGATTTTACCAAAGCACAAGGAAGTGGCTTTTCATTTTTTTCTAACTTTTAGTTGACAGTTAAGTTGTACTCACCATATTTAGGGCAACACTCCCTGGTGCCTCTGCTAGGTCCGAGCAGTTGGTGTATAAGGTGGTTGAGTGTGTGTTTGTTCAGTGTCTCTGTCGAAGAGAGAAAGGTACTAGGAGATAGTGAATGGCAAAGAGTGTGACTGAGCATTGAGCGAGTGAGTCTGTGTGTTTGTATGTCGGGGGATGTATAGTCCTGTTTTGTCTGTGACGTACGCAGACTGCTGCTGGACTACTTCCTCTCTTGGTAGTATGTGTGTTTTGTGTGAGCGTGACTCTCACAGCCTTTGTTATCTACGTGTTTTCATCTCACGGATTTGCCTATCCCTGGCAAACTCCCTGCAGTTCCCCCTCTGTGCTCAACACCTGATGCTCACTCACATCGGTGGCTGATCAACAGACAAACTAAGGTGAGACTTGTTCCTTAGCAACCACATTAAACACTTAAATATGATGGAGGGATTTTAGTAAACAGATATGACTAAAAGTTGCCATAATATGCAACAACTATACTTAACACTAAAGAATCTGGCTACATGTACTCCATAACAAGAAAATTAAAATGCAAGCTACTGTAATGCAAGCATGCTCACAATAACATCAACATGCTGATGTTTAGCAGGTCAAATGTTCACCATAGAGAGATATTTTGCTAAAATCCAAAAATGTCAACCAGCTGCTGATTCTAAGAGGAACAACTTTGGTTCAATGTCATCCAGAAGTGGAAATGAAAATATTCGGGCACTCTGGAGTCCTGCATCTGTGCATCTAGACATGTCTGATTTAGGACACTGTTGGGCATGAGTCACTTTGGCTACCAGCGTGGACAGGAGGCAATCAGGTGGCAATGATCAACACTTAAATACATCCACACCAGACTGATTTGATCCCCCCGAATAAAGAGTAAAACACACCACAGTAGAGCAGGTGCAAGCAGATGCTTGAGTTGACTAGGTCGACCTTAGTGGGTCTAAAAAGAGCTGAGCAGTCCCCCCTGGTGGTTGTCGTGGTTGTTCTGGTGTTATCTTGGCACGATAAAACAGGAGAAAAAATAAAAAGTAAATAAGCAAAAAGAAGACGTCGAGTTGATAGGAGATACAACCTAAAATACCTCAACTGAATTTACTGATTCATCAAAACCAAGAATAAAGACATTAACAGAAATATATATGAGAGAAGAGTGCGGGAAGTAACACTCACCCACATAAACCTGTTGTGGTTCATAGCAGGTTGCATTCTCCAGAATGCACTGGGTGAAAGGCCACGTTTAATCATAAAGAAACAATCATAATGAATTGTATTTCACCATCATCTGATACAATCTGAAGTCTCCAAGGTGCCTGGTTGTGATGGTACATCACACCAACATGCAAATGTGACACAAAGAGGCAGTTAAAAGCAACAAAACCCCTTAATTCTTCTTATTTACTCTCATGCTTCAACTTTTCACTTTTCTGCTCTCCATGAAGCTCTTTGATATCATGAGCTCAAACTACAGTAGAATTAAACAAAATCAAATCTCTTTCTCCAGTATTTGAAGCCTTTGACATATTTCATTTACACGTTTCCTGTTTCTTCTCACCTCCAGTTATTTTAATCTTTTCTGTAAACACTTCTCATGCTTTCACTTGCCAACATTATGTTATTTAGGTGAGCTGTCAGATCTGTTACATCTTATTTAATATTTGTCATAAGGTTAATGTTTTGGAACCATAAAGTGGTTGATCTTCAGTACATATTCATTAAATATGGAATTATTTTTAGAAATGTTTTCACACGTTGGACACTAGTAGGCCATGACTACCAACTAAGTCTTTTTACACCCCAAGAGGGTGCAAGACGCTGCTACACTTGCAGAAACGAACATTTATGCATGTGTGGTTTCTGTTGTTAAAGGTCCATTGTGTATGATTAAGTGGCAAGACAAGGTTGCATATTACAACCAACTGAATACCCCTAGCCTTACCCGCCCCTTCCAAATGTGCGGGAGAAGTGCCATATTTAAAAAGACCCCATCTAAAGCCACTATTCGGTTTATCCATTTTGGTCTACTGTAAAATCATGGTGGTTCAACATGGTGGACACTGTTGAAGAGAACCTCCGCCCTCTGTAGACATAGACAAAGTAATGTCAGCATAATGAAAGCGGCGTACGTTTCTGCTATATTCTGCCAATAGATCACCCTAAATCTTACAATCAAGACCTTTAGCTTTCACACAGATACATTTCCCCTGAGCTGAGTTTGCATATCTTCTTATCTTGATGATTTTACAAAAACATTGTGTTCAGATATTTCCAGTGCTGCCACATCATGACTGTTCTATTCTCTTTACTGTTCCTGGACTGGTTAAAAACAGAGTACGTAATTTCTGGGATCTTTCACATCAAAATAATAACAAAAGATATAGTTTGATTACATCATTACATGTAGCATGGGATCATCGGAGTTGACTCAAGCAGAAATTATGTTCACAGACCAGGTGATGTAATAAAGTTTTTATTCACATTTACATTTAGTCACGTTGGCTACACCCTGAGATGTATCTTGTGTTTCCCTGGAGGTTATAGCAACTAGAACAACTAGGGGATGTGACGCCATTGACAGGTGACCAAATAAAAAATAAAACAAACAAACAAAAAAAAACTTACCGTTACCTTGAATGTAATTATGGATTTCTTTGGGTAGGAACGTGGTTGAAAACATTTGGGATAGTGTTAGTACACAGCTCAAAATATATAACATAGATCATAGATTTTTAGATATTTTAAAGCAGAAATGGTGCATACTATACCTTTTAAGATTTAAAAATATGGCTTTTAAAAGTGCTAAATTGTTTGTGTGAGACATATGTACCTTTAAATTGAATGAAGTCTATATGTTTGTTTATTTGTATGGCATTTACTGAAATTAAAGTGGCTACAGAAGATGTGGTACATTTCTTGGGTACACAGATGGTATGTTTTTTTAGTCAACAACTCAAAAACCTTTGCAGTCAAGTTTAAATCAAGCTTTTTAAAGAACGCTATAAAAGAATGGCCTGAAGCATGCAATGAGTCCAGCATCAAAAACCTTTTGTTTTACTGACCCTTAGTTGAGTCAAGGCTGCAGCTCTTTAAAAAACAGATGTTTAAGCTCAGAGAACATTTGTTTACTTTAAATTACAACATTTCAGCTGAGGAACTGTATATTTTACACAGTGAATGTGAAAAAGACTGACGTGCTGCCAGAAAACATAATCTGCTCGGCCTTGGATGGACTTTCTGTTTATTATTTGCTTTAATCAGCTTTTATTAAGACTTTTTTGGACTGAAACCATTCCAGTATTTGTTTTTCAAATGTATTACTTGCAAAATAAAATATTCAGCTTATTATTGTGGTGTTCAACAGATATGTCATAATCTAGTTAGAATTAATAAATTGATTCCTGAGAGTCCTGAAGATGAGTTTATGAGGTCTTTGTTTAATAGTTTGCTTATATGTAGTCCATGTGTTCATGTGTGTGTGGCTCTTCTTCACTTCACTGCATGTTCCTCCTTCTTTTTCATTATTCCTCTGACCGGTGATACAAGTACGTCTCCTCCGCCCCCTCTTCATCATATCCATGATAGTGCTCCCCCTCGCTGCCTCCTCTCCCTCTGTCATCAGGGCAAGAGATCCCCAGTCTCTTCTGCAGCTTCTCCTCCTGAAGACGGAGCTCCATGGAGTCCACCAGGTCGTAGATGTTATCCAAGGACCACATGGGTGATGGGAACCACGCCTTGACATCGCCATCCTTCCCAACAACCAGCATGCTGAAATAGTCCTTACTGATCTTCAGCTGTTCTCTCATATTGTTGACTGTGTCACGGGGCAATGGCTCAACTTCACTCTGACTACGACCTGGAAGAAAAGGGTCTATTCTCAGCAGTGTATTTTACAATTTACAGTAAAACGAGATTTAAAAAGATGAGTAGGAACACTGAACAACACTTTATAATTAACATGTCTCCAAATATTAACATCAATGCACAGGTTCCTGTTTCCATTACCATCCCATGCACCTGGACTGCCCCACATGACTGTGACTCACCATTTAGGGGAAATAACTCAACAGTTCCTGATGCTTTGTCTCCAGTTCCAGTCAGCTTCAACATGGCAAAGTGGCGAATGCCTGAGAAAAGATCCAAAGGTGCTTAATGGTCAAATATGAGTAATCAACACTTGTGTCAGGTGTGTATATTATAGTATAAATAAGAATGTGTTAGAGTATAAATAGCGCGTAACATTCATTTACATGTAGAACCTTTTTTTAAATATTTCTTATGCAATAATAAGACAAAGACAGTGTTGGCTCGGATCATCTTTCCCTGGCCTAAAGGTCAGAAGGGAAACCAGACCATTATATTTCCATATTGCACCAAAAAGTACAGAGTGGACAGACGGTGCATTGTTCAGTATGTAAGTGAGGTGTGTTACTGACCCAGGTGACACTCCTGTCCACTGAGAGCAGAGAGTTGCTGTTGGAAGGAGTAGTCGTCCACAGAGGGAGCAGAGATAAGCAGCAGTCTCCTCTTAGACATGAATCTGAACGATAATATAAGTTTGAATGTTGTGGTAAATTGTGGCTTTCATTCAGTCATGATGCGCTGAGACATATTTTGTACAATAGCATCAGACTATAAATAAATAACTTCTACTTAATATTATACTATTAGCTAACACTGTCCTACAAAAGCAGAGAGGAGTAACTCCAGAAAAGTGAATAAACTGTAACAGATGGATGTCATTCTCTTATTTTATGTCTTTTGGATATAAAAATAATCATTGATGTACACCTTTACACCAGTGAACCTTTTTTTTTTAAATAATTTCCTTGAAATTCTAATAATAAATCAATTTAAGCCTTAATAATTAAGTAACCGCTCCACCTGATCAGTGAATTCTCAGGTCCAGGCGGTTTCTTGTCGTTGGAGCAGATTGGAGGACTCCTTCTTTCCTTTTCTTTTTCTGAGCGCCTTGAGGGAAAGTTGTCAATGTATTCTAACAGAGCGGGACTTGATGGAGGAGCCTCAAAGACTCTCTATGGGGGAAGAAAATAAAAGCGAATTAAATAACAATACAAAGAAAAGGAGTTAAAGAGTTACATTTCAATGGTATTTATAAGACCACATCAGAAACAATTCCTGACATGGCCTGAGAAAAAGAGATCAATTAATTATTTTATATCTCTTAATAAAGCTAAATAAATGTTCCTGTTTGACTCTTGCATTGGCTTGAAAAGGTCTTGGCAGATGAGGTGAATATTGTTCTCACCATTCTGAGCAGCTATAAACTAAACTGCTTCCAGCTGTGAAATATTAGTTACCTTGATGTAACTCCAGTTCTATAAGTATGTGTGTAGCCCAGCCTCAGTTTATCCTCCGAGGCAACACCTCTGACCCCTGAAAGAAGATTTCATGGTCACCCGGTACCCAGTGCTACCAGAACTGGAGTTACATCAAGGTAACTACTGTTTATATTTCGTACAGTGTCTTACACCGGGCTTGATGTCGTAGTCTGAAACGGTCATGGAAAATAGGTCGGGGGATGACAGGCCGAGCTCTGTTCTCAACAGAGAGATCAGACCTGAATCTGAGAAACGATCTGATTGGTCGCTGAGAGGAGGCTCTGACTCTGAAACACAAACACACACACACACACACTCATAAAATATACAAATGAATGAGTGTGCATCAATGTGGAGTGAGCAGACAAAATAACAGTGACACCTAGTACAACCACAATACATTATCTACAACTTAAAGTATTAACACCTCTAGTCTAAACAATGTTTAAACCTTTAAGGACAGTATTTCTTGCTTGTTTGATTTCCAGTACAGCAAACTAACAAGCTAAACTAAGTGTGTTATCATGTAGCTCAAAGCACTACTGTGGTTTTACTGCTACAAAACCTCAGTGACACTTAGCGTGGCAGTAGAATCACGGAAGTCAGAAGTACCCACAGCATATAGCAAACAGAAGTGAAGTGGATAATAAACCTCTGCTTCTGTAATTACACTAGCATCACATTTGACTTTGGTCACGCTTTAGTAAAAGAATACAATGTGTTCCTGTTTTATATTCAGATCAGTCCAACATTAGTTGTGTCTATTTTAAAAGAAGATTATATCTGTACAAGGTTTTCCAGTTACTTGAAAAAGACCTGAAGAGAACCTTATCAACTGTTTTGCAATAGATGCAAATATTCACACGCACACATCATACATAAATCATACATGTACAAACACTCTACCGAGCTGGTGGTGCTGTATTGTGAGCATGGCGTCACTTCCTTCGCCCACAATGGTCGCCACAGTGATCTTTCTCATAGCGAGGTTGCAGTGTTGCTTCTCATTCTCCTCTTTCTGCTGGATGTACAGTGTTGCATCACTGCTGGGCGTTGAGATCAACTAGTGCCAGGACAACACACACACACACACACACACACACACACACACACACACACACACACACACACACACACACACACACAAGCAGACATACATCACTCAACGGATGACAGGAAGCTGCAGCTTGCGTGCATTTATAATGTGGATGGCATTGTACATGAAAATGTCTCACCATTAACCTTCTTGTCCCCTTCAAACTGTCCAAAAACTCCTTCAGGGCAGCTTTATCCTTCTCACTGGCCTCTCTGTTGGACTTTTTCCCTCTTCCTTTCCCTTTCTTCCCTTTTTTCCCTTTGCCCTTTTTCTTAGAGCTCTGTTTCTCCTGTGTTTCCTCCTTCGCTTTCTCCTCTTTCTTGCTTTCACTGTTTTTATGTCTTTTCTTTCCTTCTTCCATGGCAGAGTCAGTCCTGCAGTAGAATAGAAAAAAATAACTTTGATGTTCATCCAGGGCTAAAGAAGCATATCTCCCTGTGGAGTTAAGGGGATGAGGAGGCATGACATACCAGATGGGAATATATATGAAAATATGAAGCAGTACCTATCTTTTTTCACTTCCTCACTGCTCTTTGACACCGATGGAGGGCTGGGCACCTTTTCCTGTCTGTTAGAAGTGACCTGAGCACCACTGGTCGAGTCCTTTCCCCTCGTGGACCCCACCGCTGGCTCTTTACGGATAACAAACCTCTTCCGTCCACTCAGTATATCCTGGATCTTACTCTTCAGGGCAGCTTTTTTGTCCAGGGGAGGCTTTCTCTGTAATGCCACGATAGAAGTCACATTCCCTCGCGTCTGAGGGCTCAGTACAGTCTTCTTCCTCATCTTTTTCCTCGTCACCACAACCTTCTTTTTAATGGTTTTACACCTGAATAAAAATGTAACAACAATAACAAGGGGAAAACATTGTAATGCACGGCCATACTTTCCATCAGTTATATTTTGATTCCTGGTTTTGTACAACTCATGAGTGAAGCAGCTCTTCTAGGAGATTAAAATAGTGGAAATTGATGCAGGAGCTAAATTAGATAGAGTCTGAACTTTTTGTTCTTGAGTTCAGGCTAGAAAACTAAAGGTCTACAGCCATTCTTGTGGCTGTGTGAGGCTGAACTAAGACACAGTAAAGTATTGTGATGAATGCTAAAATGCTCACAGTGACGATGTTAACGAAGCTGATGCTAAGTATGTGTAATGTTTAGCATGTTAGCATGCTAACATTTGCTAATTAGCTCAAAACTCAGCTGAGGTATTGAACTATTGAAATATTGGACAACTTGCAATTTTGACCTGATTATGGCACTAGATGAAAAGACAAATTGTCTGGGAACCATTGACGTGGGAAACAGCGGTGCTGTGGGGGTTTTATTCCATGTCTATAATAACAAACTAATTTCCAACCCCAGCTAAGGCAAGAAAGGTTGGATCTATCACACGTGAGTTTAAAGTGTCTCACTGAAACAAAGTGACTAAAGACCTTGAGGGCCAGCTACAGCTAGAGTTCATGAGTTTATAAGGTAACTGCAATTACCCTCCTGTACAGTGACACATGTAGACCATTGGTGCAACAGGATGTGTGATTTGGTTATACTGTAGATCTAAGTAATGACATATATTTAGTAACTGGAGCATGATCTATTTTTTTTTGAGGTTTAAAAGTACTGTACTCTCCCGGCCTTGATTCTCCATTTTTACAACTGTTAGCAGCAAACAGTGACAGGTGTTTTCAGTTTTCCTGGCTGTGCCTGCTTTGGTACATACAGTATGCTGGTCTTCTTGTTTGTTGTCTGCTTGTAAAACACTGTAGAATTGTTATATACAGTATAAATTATATGCAAACACAATGAATGCTGCACAGCATTTTGTATGACATGATTAAAGAAAAGTTTCTCTCCCAAACTGACGGATCCCCAACATCCCTCCTAGGAACCATGGATGTCTACTAAATGTTGTGCCAATCCATCTAATAGTCTGGACCAAAGTGGATTGACTGACCAACAGACCAGCCACACGTTGCTTGTATAGCTTGTAACACATTTTACACCTGTATTGCACTATAATACAGGGCCTCATAGTGGAGATATAATAATACACCCAAGGATGTGCATAAAATGTATGAAATTGAATGAAATCAGCTAAATGTTTATAGTTTTAGTCACTTTCTTTGAAATTTTCATTATTCTTCCTACAAAAAGCACCACTTTAACTTGAAAAAGTGAACTAAATGAGCTTCTGAATCCTGGGTTATCTGTTAGATTCAATGACAATGTTATAATGAAACCTCAAGTTGGCTCCTTTTCTGGTCATCTTCTCCAGCTTCCTCATGGGGAAATGATCAATAAGCTCCAAAATCGCCTCTACACGGACTGGATAAGGGAAGCGCTCACTGACCCGAAGGTTCTTCTTCATAACCAGCATTGTGAACCCTTGCTCCTGAAACAATTGTTGTAGTATAAAAACTTCAGGCAAAGATATGCGCAAAGGACAATATTAGTCATTGTTCATGTCTTGCTTTGTAACGTGTTACCTGGTTGGTAAGCTCCAGGTAGTGCAGCAGTTTGGTAACTGTGTCCGGGTCCAAGCTTTCTACTATGGCATCTCCTTGGAAAGTTGTTTTCTGGATTCGACCTTCCATCATGGCGTTCTGGATGATGGTGATGATGAATGTGTCTCTTTCTGCGAGACGGCAATTCAGCCCTTTCTGAGAGAGACACCAAAAAAAAAAGGAAAAGTTACAGAAGAGACAGAAAGAAGACTATTTTGAGTGAAAATGTGCAAAATATACTGTACCTGCTCCATGTCTTCCAGTTGTTTCTCCATCATACGAAGGTAGTTGTCATTGTGTGATGGGGCTGTTATCACCCACAGTCGCTTTTTACCTGGAAGGAAGAAGTGGTGTAGGTACTGTAAGTAGGTTTACAGACAAGTAGACACATCAGCTGATCAGCTCATCTGTCTTGCCTGCAAAGTCAGCCAGGAAATCCAGCTCCGCAGCCAGACTTGTTGTTGACTCTGCAACTCCCCTGTTGTCTCCATGTTCTCCGTCTTCTTCCAACCCTAAGCCCTGCTCGATTCCTGGAGGGAGATCTGAATAGTCTCCCCAGTCCCTCACATTAGGGTCCAGATGGTCCTTGGGCTTGCTCCGACTGATGCCCGGCCAGGCGGTAAGCAAACTGGGGTAGCTGAGGCTCCACAGGGCAGCAAACAACAACAGAGGCCAATGTGAATTGCAGAAATTAAACATTGTCACTGTCTCGGTTGAGTGGTTGGCTCGTTAATCAGCTGGAACAGGTTAGCAGCACACAAATCCTCCTCTGGCAGATTTGCAGAGCACTGTGTTCACCACTGCTGGGTCCTAGACAGCAGCGTTGCATCTGAACCAGACGATACAGATTTACCGGCTGTTTGAAAGTAAATTTGAGTGGTTTGAAGAGCTCTCGGTAGTCAGTCATAAAACTCCCAGCTGAGAAATCTCCATACTTTAAATCCACATTTAAAACACCATTAAGAGCGAAAGCATTCTATATCCTTATAAACAACAACAGGTGGACCAAATCTGACATGAATCTGGAAGGCAAAAGGACAGCAAAGACTGCAGTGATGTTCACGCCTCACACCAGCAGAGAGAGACTGACCGGGGAGACTTTCCTCCTCCCCTCTTTCACGCACACACACACACACACACACACACACACACACACTCCTGGTTCACATTATACCCCAGGCCTCGTTAACAGGAAACTCCTTGAATTTTCTGTGACTTCAAAGCATTTTCTTGTGGAAAAATCTCTTTGTTTCTCTCTCTCTCTCTCTCTCTCTCTCTCTCTCTCTCTCTCTCTCTCTCTCTCTCTCTCTCTCTCACTCACGCACACACTCTTTGTATGTGTGTGCTTTCGGTTTGTCCTACAACTGACAGTTGTGGTGTCCCATGCACCCACACATGCATTTACAAACACATGTAAAAACACGCTCATTCTTATACAACATTAGGGCACTGGGAGGGCATGCCCTACTTTGTCTACTAAAACTAAATCCCTACCTGCCTCAGGGGCGCCGCTTTGAAGCTCATCCTGACCCTGTGACCTCAAGTGCAGAGACAATATCCCAGCGAGGGTCAGTAAAATATCAAATTACCTGCATTATTACAGCTGGTGAAAACTGATTGTATTTGACAGTTTTGATTTTGACATCAGAGTTTGGCACTAACCTGAGCAATATTATTGGCAAACTATTTCAGGCTGTGTTGCACATGTAGGTGGAAAAAAATTGAGAAAAAAAATTTGAGCGTTGACAGAACGAGGGTGTTAAAGTTCGTGGGTGGAGGTAGAACAGTTGAGCTCAAAGCTATTTGTTCAGCGGTACTGAAAGCTTTTAAATGAAGGGAAATGGTAGTAACCGTAAATAACACAGACGGGCTAACAGACGTTGCAGTCTAGAAAAGTTCACACCAGTTCAAAGCTGTGAATCTGAGGCAAACATGCCCTCAAGAAAGTTAACCCTGAAGATATTCTGCCAATAAAAAGTGTCTCATACTGGGCCGTAAATGCTCCACCAACTAAAATCACCTGAAACTAGTCAACTGTCACTTAATGAACTATCAGTTCCCACCAGGAATCAAACGTAGAATTCACTTTAAACAGCTAATATTACCATTAGAGTTCCAATAAAATCCATATGGGAATTTGATTCATGATCCTATTGTTGTACTCGCTTTTGATTTGAGATGTTGATGGTCTTTGATGTACAAAACTCTGTTCCAGCCACAATACATTTGAAAAGATGTGTGATATAATAGAAGATAATGAATCACTGCTGAATTCATGCTCTCTTTTACTTTTTTTACTAGCATAAATCTGTTGCATTTTAGTGGCAAATTTAAGTTTCTTTTTGACATCATTTGACAATTATAAAGTCTTTATTCGATCCTTAATTTGTTAATGGGAAACACATGGTCTGAAAGAGAAAGATGAGAGACAGTTTGAGAAAATTAAAAAGAGGGCAGCTACTGAAAACAGCAACCTTTACGGCGTGTTATCATCAAAAATGTCCTTCCACCTGCTTCCTGACATCAAAATAAGACACGTGTTGTTTTAATGTAAGAAGAAGAAGAAGAAGAAGAAGAAGAAGAAGAAGAAATGAAGAGAGAATGTAAAAAGAAAGATGGACAAACAAAGGCAATTAAAAGAGCTGTTTTAGGGTGAAAGGCTGAAATGAGAACCAGGCGTAGCAGCAATGCATTCCTCTCTCTGAGCCTGATAAAAGAAACCAGATGATCAGCATATGTGTGTGAGAGAGAGAGTATATACATAACCTATATACTGTATACAGTACATATACTGCACTGTGCAAGTGAATGGAAGAGAGAATAAATTACAGACAAAGAAGTAATTACTCCAACACATGTTCTGTCTCAATGCTAGTTTTTCATAAACATTTACATAATTTCATAAGATTTACATGACAGCAGAACCACACGCCTCTATGAGTACTGAACACAGATGCAATTTGTAGCTGACAAACACAGAATTTATAGCACATCAGCACTGAAGGGAACAAGACAACATGCATGTGTTATCATAGACAGTTCAGCAATCTCATTATACTGCAATGGTGCCGGAGAGGAAGTAGAAGACATTATAGTAAATAGCTGTAAGAGGACGTTATCAACCAGAAGTATGGTGCCCAAAAATACTTTAATCTATCAATACTGTAATCAGTTTATCAGATCAGATTAGCAGTTTCTCATTTGCAATAAAACTAAAATAAAACAAATGTCGATGAAAATATATTCATGACATGGTGTAAAATCATAAGCAGCACCCCTTAGTGGAGGCATGTGACGCTTACACCACATGTTTAAACATTTTGGTTTATAGATGATGATTGTTATAATCCTTTTCTCCATTTACAAAACACAGAGAGGATTTTGTAAACAATTCAACACTATAGATCAGATTTTCCATTTCTTACAGCACATAATAATGTTAATGTAATGAGATATGTTTTTATTTGCAGCATAAATAGATGAAATTATCAGTTATGCTGCTAGCCCACATCTGTTTATCGTGATGTGATGCTTTAGATTACACATACAACAACATCTTTTGATTAACAGCCTCCTTCCACTGACCTCACACTGCCATCCAAATGACTTAAATATCTGAAAACACTGGATCTCGTACAGTTGTGTATGTTTATCTCCACCACTCACAATCTCAAAATTAAGACCAGGTGTTTAAAATGAGAATCATGGTGGATGCAGAGCAAGTGAAAATATGAACAGTTTTATTCAGTTTAAAGGATATGAATCACATCATGACATGAAATAATAATATTCTAACAGAACAGATTATACCACAGTACACAAAAAGTTACACAAAATTATAACAGAAAATGAAAAATGACAAATACACACATACACACACAAGTCATAATGCTTGGTTGCTCAGGGATGAGAGTAGTGCTCTTATTTCTAGAAGGGCTGAATGTGTGTACCAGTATGAGGGTAAAGCAATGCTGTAAATGTGGATAGATGTAATAATTATAGCAGAATATTACTAATATATATAGAAATATTTAAAATGTTTTCAAGTATTAGCTTATACCGCTGTTAGGAAATTAAGTGTCCAAACAAGATTTTAAGAACATACCTTATACCTGTACCCTGAAAATGTACAATAATCTTCCAAAACTGGGCCCATTATATGTCAAAGTAATTCCTTTGAAATGCTAAAAAAAATATTATTGCAGGAGGAATAATATGACTCCCGGTGCTACAACTACAGAGGGCCTTGAAGTCTACCACACTTCTTACCCAGTGTCAGCTCAGGTGGCTTTGGCTCCAGTCCCCTGTAACTCTGCACAGGATACACTGCTACAGATAATGGATGGATGAATTCTTCATATTCCTGAATTAGGTTGTGTATAATCAAATTACCACACTGCAAAGTTGAGGTCTGGTAGTATTTCACATTAACTTACTAATTACTCATTTTTTGTGCCCCATGAACCATTTGGCCATGCATGACATATCAGGCATATTCAAATGTATGTGCAAGTCCCATTTTTAATGAGTTTTAGTGCTGCGGTTATAAAATAGTAAAAGAGCTCCCCTCAGTGGAAGGCTACAGAGTTACATCTTTAGTATGTTTGTTTGTATATTTTTGGGACACCATTTCTGAGACGTAAGTGTGCCCATTATTGAATTTCTTTATTACTACATATGTATTTGTATGTAGTTATGGTTGATTAGAAATTTTCTCCTGCATCAGCTTCTAAGAAACAAAGTTAAACACGGCTTGCCCTAAGTTAACCTTAACTGATACATTGGATAATAGCACAAAATCGAAACATTAATATTATTGTCAGTTAATAAACGTGTTAGCCCCAATACTGAGAAAATATCTATGATATAATAAATTATATATAATATGTTCTCCTCAAAATACGGTACAAAAATATGTCATGTTATTATCACCTGTATTCTCATTGCCATTCATCCATCAGGCCAGACTGGAGTTACTGTGACACACGCAGAGGTCGGAGAGTTTATCAGAGGGGACTGCAGCTCACAATCTGCTGCATCAGCACCGTTGCTGGATGTTTGTTTTACAAATGAGCTGCTAGAAAAACACAGACACGACCAGTCAAGCCACTGAGGCCTTCATTGCATGATTTTGGTAGGTGATAGATAGATAGATAGATAGATAGATAGATAGATAGATAGATAGATAGATAGATAGATAGATAGATAGATAGATAGATAGATAGATAGATAGATAGATAATTCATCATATCAAGATTGTATTGATCAATTTGGCTTTGAATGCATCAAATCACTTCATCATTCATCCATTTCATCCATTCGTTTTTATGAATTAATTTTCATCCCTCATACAGATCCACAAATACATGCTGCATTTAGGAACTGGTTTGAAAACTGGGACATCCAGGCTTTCAATGAATTCGTTTGATTTTAATCAGACAGATTTAGTTGATCACTTCTCAGTTTAGAACACATACAAGTACAGACTAGCCTATAAATGAAAACAAACGGTTAAAACACGACATGTTTGTTGTACGTGTATGTTTGATCAGAATAGGGGGGCATTTCATTCAGAGCTTAGCAGACAGTTATACATCATAGACGCTATGAACGCATCATTTTCATTCACCAAACTCCTTCCGGGGTAACGCACAGTTCGCCTGTGCTGCACACAGAGCCAGGACTATTTGTAAAGGTCAGTTGAGTTATGTGCCGCTAACCTTTCTACTCTCACTTTCCGTCATGCATTTGTTTCGGTTTGCATTTCTGTAAGTGTGTGTAAGTTGTGTTTTTGAACCACACGTCGCCTCCATGCACCAAACAAAACAAAACAAAAATGTATTAGCTTAGCGCGCTAGGCTAGTGCAGGCTAGCTCTCAGCCCCGGCTAGATTTTTGCAGTGAGCGGAGACAAAAAAAAAGAGAGAAGTGGTGCCCGCCTGGATTAACCGCGATGATGTCTGACTCATAGAGAAATGGCACCGAGCTGTGACCTACCAAAAACACATTTAATACATCATTTTTTTACGCTTTGAATGACACGGAGCTGTCAGACGACACTGTCGAATGAAAGCCGGTGATTTAGCATTGTTTTATTGGCGACATATTGGGTCATAAACGTCAACAGCGCCGTTAGCCGGGCTTTATGACTGACCCGGGTTTTTTTTTTACCCTCCACAATCAAGATTAAGCTTGTAATTTCATACCGTGTTCACCTTTTAAGATATATTTTTTTTATGAGCTGACGTTGTATTGTCAGCAAAATGTTAACCTGAATCCGTGTGATACATATTTTTAACACCGCAACCGTTTTTTGGTGACGTGGTGGATTGATTTTATTTTTTCCAGACTTTATATGAGAGTCTTGAACGCAACACACAGTGTGGTCTATAGACAGCATGTTTCTCTGAGAACAAGTCCTAAAAATAACTTTTTTTGATGATTTATTAATCATTCCTATGACAGATTAAATGATTATTTGACAAAATAAATACATGTTTGTCCTTAATTGACTTTTAAAATACTTGCATACATGCTTTTGATATGCGTCTGATTAGATACAATGATAATCCTCTCTCTAGTCTACCAAATAGGTCAGTTCTGCATTGGTGGTGTAACTGGGACACAGTTATGATGACCCTAAGATATCTTTTTTTATTGTGCCTTTAGGCTTATTTGTATAGTGGGAAATGTCTTTTAGGGCTGCAGCTAACAATTAATTCCATTAGCAATTACTTAACTGTTTTTAGGATTAGCGAACTAATTGTTTAGTCTTTAAAATGTCAAAAAAATAATTACATAACCATTCAAAGCCCAAAGATACTAAATCTACACTGTCATCAACATCAGCGATGATACATTTTTGGGTGATTTATTAATAAATTATTTGTTTTAATTAAGTTTTAACTTGGCTTTGCCTCTCAAATCGAGTTGACATGTTTGCAGGGACACACAGTGGAGTTTATTGCCAGTCAATTCTAGTTTAAGCCTTTCTACACCAGCCACGCTGTCCCAGTCTTTCCCAGTTCCACTATCTCCCTTTTAAAGTAAACATGCTGTCCCTCATGCTGTTTACCGTGCCTGTGGTTGTCCACTACTTTTTTTTATTTTTATTAATGTACAGACTTTTTAGAAAATGGGACAAAAATCTACATTATGTTTGTAATGGCGGCAAAAAACTAGGACAAGACTCATAATGTGGCTCCAGCAGCCAGAATGTTTGATGGATTTTGGTGCATATGCATGTTGGAAAGTGTTGAATGAATGGGACGTCTTGTATAAACATAGGTCAGGCACATGCTTGATCTCCAAGGGAGCAGGGTAATGTGCTATCAAATGTGAGAGGATGTGCAATGGTATTCAAAGCTGGTAACGGTGGACAGAGATACTGACACTCTTATTTATCTGTTTCACACACTTCCACCCTCCTGTTATTCTTTACCCTAACCCCCCCCTCCTCCCCTCTCTGTCTGTCAACCGTCTCTTCCCAAGAGGGGTGCTGTGTATACTGTTGAGCTCCTCCTGGTGTCTGAGTGTCGGGCGTGTGTGCACCATGGCGAGCCTCCTACGTGTCGTGGCAGCCAGCTGCTCGGCCCCTGTGTTCAGCGGGGTTTCCTGTGTGAAGCTGCAGAGCGGCCGCACCATCAAATCTTCATGCCTTCGCTTTTTCAGGACCCATCAAGCTCTCGGGCGATGTGCCAGTCCAGGTAAGACACTAATGCACAGATGGTGATTTGATGGGCATAAATAATAGAATAATTCAGAGAAAGCATCTAGTGCTCATTGGTGCAAATAATAATCTAACATTTTGATTACAAATGCTCAGTAAATCAACATTACTATTAAGACAGTGCAAGAAAACGTGAAAGAGGTTTTCTGGTTGCATTGAAGTCTGACCAAGAGGTTTGTAGTCATGACATGGGTCCTATATGTGCAACACACATTGAAAGCATGGAGGTGGTGACGGTAACACACTTTGTCCCAGTTTGAGAGCTACATTTCCGAACATCCTCGAGCAAATAAAGTTCTAAACGTAGGTATTTTAAGCTTTATACAGCTAAAAGTAAAAGAAACCATAAAGGGATGTTTAATTTCTGCTGGTTTTTCCACCTGTTGCTATCTTAATTTAAAACCCTCAGCACTGTTGAGGTTTATAGATACATGTTTTATGACTGATAGCAACGCCACCTGTAGTGTCTGGTGTGCATTCTCATGTACTTGTGCATCAGGTGCAACATGCACAGGCAGGTGGGATTACAGCAGAGTGGTGCTACTCAGCCTGAGAATGACCAGACAGGTATGCTATTCATACCATTGTCCTTCAGTGGCCTTGGCAACCACTGAAACAAATCTGTCATTGTGATTAAAAAAATATGCTGTAAAGTAGAGCGTCACCTGTTCATTCATTTTTAAGGTCATTGTAATTGTTATGAAGGCAAAGGACATCTCTGAACCTCACACTGCAGCTTATTGTAGAGGTCGGTGTTGCTACCTGCAGCTGCTTTAAGTCTCAAGGTCACATTTGGGACACTGCAGTCCCTGCAGGCGTTATTCTCCATTTTCCATGCCCTCACTTTGTGCGTGTGTGTGATTGCGTATGTATGTAGGTGTACACTATGAAAACCAGTACCAGCTGGTTGTAGGTGCTTCATGTCAGTATGCTAGGTTCATGGTTGTGCTACTGTGTGTGTTTGTATGTTGAGGAGGGTGCATGTGACTTGGTTCATGGTGACATCTGTGCGGTTCAGCTAGCTCCAGTAAGAGCTGGCAGCGTCTATTCTGGATACAGCTCATAGGGTCAGGGACGAGTGAGGGAGAGGAGTACTAACTTAGATGTGCTGTGGATGTTTGTTTGTGACATGAGTGTTAAGAAGTGAATATAGAAATTATACTCCTTAGTTAGCAGATGCTACCTCATGTAGTCCGTGTTCACATTGTGTCGAAACACTGACACAGCACCTTCACAGAGAATTTGAACTGAAAACAGGAAACCACCAGTGTGTGTTTGAGGGGGCGTGTTGCCTTTATAATCCGGGAAGTCAGATTTGAGTCATCCATCCCAGATTTTAGTGTCAAAACACCGTGCATCCATTTATAATACTGTATTGTACAACTCTGGAAAGTTATCATGATCCGACTCTATGTCAACACAGTGCAACTTCTACATTACATTGGAATGACTGAGTGTTTCTGTACACAGTTTAAATGGTGCTCTGAACATTGTCTTGAAGGCCTAAGTGTTGAATGCCTTTCCTCCATAAACTATTTACAAAGCTCGTTTGAATATATTTAAAATCCTGCATCATTTACATCCATGTTTGCTTGCTTAAAGTTCTCCTCTAGGGTTAGGCGACTGGTTGAAAATACACTGTAGTCCATTGCCAGTTGTTTTTGGGCAATTTCTGTTATTTTATTTAGCTAATTTAATAGACTGCCTCTGAAGAAAGAGTGGGAGCCGCTGCCCGGCGACAGACTCTTTCAGTACACACACACTGAGAGAGAGGAAAAACAGCTGTAGAGCCAGAACATTTTCACATCAAGTCGGTGGATTAAGAGTTTATTCTGACCAGAGTTGGTGATTGTTGGAACACTGGAAAGACTAACAAAAACAGTTTTATTAGAGGGTTTTATTTTGTTTCTGTCGTTTGAATGAAGTGAAGTTTTACGATGAGTTAACAAGGCAGTTTAGTCTTAGTCCTTTCTAAAAGAGAGAACCTGAATTCAGAAGTTGTATGGTTGTATATGTGCAGAAGTATTTCCTTTATTGACATTTTATGAGTTTATTATGTTTATTACTGGAATGTAGCAAGCTCGGCACTCCGAAGGAGACACACCTGTGTGAACAAATCAATCACTGGTTGTTGCCTAACCCTGTCCTCTTCTTCTTCTCTGCCTTTCTTGGCTCAGTTCTTTTGGCAGATTCGTGTGAATCATGGAAGTACATGTGTATCCTCTTGGTCATAGAAACAAAACCAGGACTCACTGATACACAACTTGGTTAATACTGTTACTAGTAGTCAGTAACAGTATTTAGTTTTTTTAAAAGCATCACAACAGATGAGATTATATAGCTGACATCTGATGATATCAATATCATATATATATATTTTTACCCATTTCCAGTCATGTCACAAATCGAATATGACACTGGAAAGGAAGTGAGGCTGTAATTGTTTCTCAGGCTTGAGGCTAAACGAGGTTTACTTTCTGTTGAGTTTTCTCTCTCACAGCCAGAAGAGGGTGCTAAAGCAGGACTTTACTTGTGCCTCTGGTTTAGCTAAATACCCATCCTGGATTTGGGCATGGCCAAAAACTGTCTCTGCTAGGTCCTGTAAAATGTGAATTGAATTATACATTAAAACATGGAGTTAAGCTGGATGACAAACATGAAAGAAACACAGTTTACATGAGAACTTTGTTATGAAAACTGAAGTCCACACATCCTATCTTTAGGTCTAATCTAGTTGTTGAAGCTGGCAGCTTCTCATGTTGTTATCTCTACTGTGAGTTATCTTAATAGACAAATATGTGAAGCGTAAACAGAGAGAGATAGAGGATGGTTGCTGCTGCATCTACGTCTGTCGGGGCCGTCTTGTGTTGTGGAGCTTTTCAGAAAACAAAAGTTGTTAGAGGACAGGTCAGCACAGCAGGGTGAGAGGAAAGGCAGCCTGTCTGTTTATGTATATACGAGGAGACCAAAGGGAAGAGCTGCAGTGGAATTTTCCATAGGAGCCAGCGCAATATGTGACCTGTCTGTTGCTTGGACACTGGACCTGATTAAGAGTGCTAAAAAAAGACACAGAATGAACTGGCTGAATATAATAATAGGCCAGTGTCTTTCTCTTGATGTTTCTGTCTTTTTGTCTTCCCTTTACCAGTTTTATTCTCATTATCACCTTACTGTCCCGACTACTGACATTAAATAAGTGTCCCAAATGTTTGCATTGAGCGACTAACATGGCTGTAGATACTTTGTGTTGTCCCTGTCCTTGTCCGTCTTCCTACAAAGGCCATACAGTACAGTATTTATGGTAAACACAGTTTTAACTCGTGGTTTTTTAGGTCATGGTCGTTTCCTGACGAGATTCTCTGCAGATGTATCTGCATGAAAGAGTATTGTGCTCTGTGCTGTTGTGATCTTTAATAAAACATTTTTCTCAAATTATCTCCAACGTCTTAAATCGTTAGCTTCAACTTCTGAAAGAGAAAGGCTTTAATAGCTGCAGTGATTCATTTCATTCCTTGTATCTTTCTATTGTTTCGACCAGGACAAGATGCACACATGCACAAACCCATATACACATTGTGCACATTTCTCTCATATCTGTGGTATTTGCTCTTTTGTTTAAATGTGCTATGAAACCTTGTAAAATACTTTGTGAAAAACCCTTTGGACCAACCAGACTGTGTCAACAATGCTTTGGTTTTTATAGCCTGTTAGTTATAAAAACCTTTGGCGTTTCGGAGGCTTAAACAAGGCCAGAAACAACAGTTCATTAGCCTGGCATGAATTAATTGCTCATTATTTAAATTGTCACTCATCTCACATGCCCATGTGTTGTTTCTCTTGGTTTCTGCAGGTATTCCATACAAACAGATCACGGTCGGTGTACCCAAAGAAATATTCCAGAATGAGCGACGTGTGGCGATTTCACCCGCTGGCGTCCAGGCGCTCATTAAGCAGGGCTTCAATGTCGTCGTGGAGTCCGGAGCCGGAGAGTCTTCCAAGTTCCCTGATGAACAGTACGCCCAGGCTGGAGCAACAATTAAAGACGTTAAAGATGTCTTGGCATCTGATGTGGTGGTTAAGGTAGGATTTAAGTGGGGTGTGGAAGGAGGAATGAGAAGTGGATTGTTTAATTGTTCACTAAGGCCAGAGAGGGAGGAGGAGGTGGTAAATAAGGTGGTCTGATGATTCAGACAACCTTGTAAGCAGCTGAAAACACCAGATGTGTTCTTTTCTGAAGGCCTGTTTAAGGTATAAGAAGGGGTGATGAACAATAATGCCATGAACCAAAAGAAAGAAAAGAAAGGATGGTACCGCATGGACAGCAGCAGCTCTTAGCACCCAATGTGTTTTTTTGAGTTGTTAGGTACAGAAGGATGAGGGTGAATGAAAATACAACAATTAACTTTCAAATATGTCTCCATTTAAGACATGGTGGTCAAGATAGAGAAATGAAGAGGAATGAAAACTTTTAGTTGAATATTTAGCTTTCTTTCTCTCCTTTTCATCCACTTTCTCTGCTTTCTAGGTCCGCGCTCCTGTTTTCAACCCTGCTTTGAGCGTCCACGAGGTGGAGATGATGAAAGATGCGTCCACTTTGATCAGCTTCATCTACCCAGCTCAGAACCCCGAGCTGATGGACATGCTGTCCCAGAAGAAGGCCACCGTCCTGGCTATGGACCAGGTGCCCCGAGTCACCATCGCCCAGGGTTTTGATGCACTGAGCTCCATGGCAAACATTGCAGGGTATGTACACTGTGACTTTAAGTGCCTTTGTGTTTACAGTGTTTATACAAAAAGTGTTTTCCAAATATGTTCATATATCTTGTTTTTTTGAATATCTTTATACATTCTAACTGATTTTTTTTTTCCATTTCCTGTTATTTTCCTCTCTGTCATTTCAGGTACAAGTCAGTTGTGTTGGCAGCTAACAACTTTGGTCGCTTTTTCACCGGACAAATCACAGCAGCTGGTAAAGTGCCACCTGCAAAGGTGTGTATCTGAACTATTGGCAAATTATAGAAGGTATTATATAAATGTGAATGTGTCTGTTAATTTTAACATGCTAAATTTCTGTATTAACCATCTCAAACTGTTTCATGTCATGTAAATAGGTTCTGATCATTGGAGGTGGGGTGGCTGGATTGGCAGCAGCTGGTACTGCCAGGGCGATGGGAGCCATTGTCAGAGGATTTGATACCAGGTTTGATTTTGATATTGTACTACATGTCTGTATTACAACTGAGATGAACGCTTGCTTTGGAAGTTTGTATTTGAGCACACGTGTAGAATTGGATGAAGTTTTTGTCTTTTCACCAACGAATATGATCAGTTTTGTTAAACTGTATAGATTGACATCTACTAAGGCACCATGCACATGTGTACGTATTCTTAGCTAATCCAACCCTCTTATTTAAAAGCCTTTAAGAAACTATCAACAAAACCAAATGTTTTGAGACAATGAGTTGGTAATGTAGGAGTTTCACAGTTAATATGGAAATTATGTCTCATGACTAGATGCTGCAGCGCTGGACTTGAAATTATGGATTGATAACATATGACATAAAGACTTAGTTTGAAGTTGTAATCTTCAGTATTTCAGTCCTGGGGCTTACAAACAGCTACTTTTTCATAAATACAACAGAGAAGCTACTTATGTAACTTTTTACAACATAGCCAAACAGACTTGTATTGTTTTAATAAAGAAGTCTGTCAATACTCAGTCTTTTTCCATTATGCCATGAGCAACAGAGTTTGACATCATGCTGCGCGCAGCATGAGTAGTTTCCACACAACAGCAGGGTACAGTAAATTTGGTTCCCTTGTTGAGGAGTTTGAGATTTGCATTCTGCCGCCCGCAACTCTTCATCTGGCATCCCACTGTGGCTGCTCCTTCTTGTTCCATTTAGTCCCTGGAAAATTTTAAACTGACCCACTGTCAAAAAATGCCAAAATTGTCTTGTTTTGTTGGTGCAGTTTTGATGAACTATCATGGTACCTAACCACAGTGAAAGACACATTCCTCTCCTGTGGCTTCTTCACAATAAAAGCTATCTTGTGTTTGGCCAGTTGAACACTTTTAATGTGAATCAGCAGCAGTAGGAAATGTTCGATTTGCATTTGCAGTAACTTAATTTGGTCTAAAGACAGTAGACAGTAAACATGGAGGTTCTTATGAATTAGATAAAATTATGCTGGATTACATGCTTGGTCCAGATTTTGGGGGCTCTATTTACAGAATCTGGTAGAAATAGAATATGATATCCGTAAGGTAGTGTATAGTCACCTGAAAATTGAAATTGTTATGTTTATGTTGCCTCAAAATGAGCCTACAAACGCCTCTCTACACTGGCTCTGGGGCTTTTATCATGTTTCTCCATCACACTCCCAAAGAGAGGGTGAAGCTAGAAAGGGGTTGCAGTTCACAACTACACAGCTAGATGCCGCTAAATCCTAAACACTTGGCCTTTTAAGTACCGTTATGTATGCAAGGAAAAAAAGATTGCTCCAGCAGGACCGATCTAGGAGAGTGGAAATTTTTAATATCATGTGCATGTGTTCTAATCAGAGATATTTTCCTTCTGACTGACTAAGAAATTACCTCTTACCCTCTCTCCCAGAGCTGCAGCTTTGGAGCAGTTTAAATCTCTGGGCGCCGAGCCGCTGGAGGTGAACGTTAAGGAGTCAGGCGAGGGCCAGGGAGGCTACGCCAAGGAAATGTCAAAGGAGTTCATAGAGGCAGAGATGAAGCTGTTTGCCAAACAGTGTCAGGAGGTGGACATTGTCGTCAGCACTGCTCTTATCCCTGGTATGCACAGAAGCACAGACTCGTGCACAATGTAAACACTGGATGTAGTGTATGTAAAAAGTGTCGAGACAGATTGTCCTCAAATGAAAGGACGTGAACGGTTTTCCTCTGGTCATGGAATATTTGGAATATCACAAAATGTGAGACATCTATTCTGGGCAGGTAGTCAGAGAATTTAGAAATAAAACGGATCACGGAATGTTGAACATTTAAAAAAAAACTTTAGCAGAACATTTTTTACAACAGCTTCACATTTGTTCCATTACTCTGTTGGTGTCAGTGGTTTTTGTACATAGTATGGCCACGTATTCAGAGTAGCTGTAGTGAACGTTTCACTTCTTTTAGTAGGTACAGGCCTTGATGTCTGTGTTTGCATTGTATCATTGTAGGTAGGCGGGCACCCATCCTGATCACCAAACCAATGGTAGAGAGCATGAAAGATGGGTCAGTGGTGGTGGACTTGGCTGCCGAGGCTGGAGGAAACATTGAGACCACAGTACCTGGAGAGCTTACAGTACACAACGTCAGTGCACATATTTTACACACACACTCACACCCGTATCAAAAAGTGACTCAGGGATTCAGTTTTGTGTAATATCACAAAACCTTTTTGTTTTTAGGAGTGACCCATATCGGCTACACAGACCTGCCCAGCCGTTTGCCGACACAGTCCAGCACTCTGTACTCCAACAACATCACCAAGTTGATCCGGGCCATCAGCCCAGACAAGGAGAACTTTTACTTCGATGTCAAGGAATCATTCGACTATGGTACCATGGACCACGTTGTCAGAGGATCTATTGTCATGCAGGTATGAAGTCTCATGTGGCCAACAGCCCAACAAACATGCATGTACACGTACAACTGAGGAGCCGTGTAGAAAATCATTCGAAATGCCCTGCAAGTCTATTTTACGGTCACTAGATGTCACCATAAGGACACAGCTTCTATTTGAAGCATCTATACAGCTGCTAATGGAGTAATGTCCCTTCAGTAAACATAAAACCATTATCCATGTTTGAGTATTAACAGTAAAAAAAATTGCATTCACATTATAATAAAAAATAAAGTTACAACCACACGCACACGACAAAAAGTCTTAAATAAAAAGTCCCTGTGTTTATCAGGCTCTATGAGCTGCTTCTTACTGACTCCATTCAGCTTCACTGTTGTAATTATTTAGTCAGTTAGAAATAATTTCATTATTTTCAGATAATTGTACTAAATCGTTTACTTTTATGGCAACAAATGAAATTCAGTTGTAAATTAGTGTGACCGGTAAATTCTACTCTTCAAGACCGACCCATTAATAAGAGTCAATGAAAATGACTCTAAACAAGTAGTTGCTTGTTTATTATTTCTCAACTGTAAAATGTTGTTAATGTGGAGCCAGCAAGGTGGACCCATTTCATTTATATCAGTCTCGAGTCATTGATCATTATCATATTATTCATTATTTTTGCTGTAATCAGACTCAGTCAAGCTGTGTTCATTTGTTGGAGTAAACAGATAGATTTCAGATAGTAATTTAACCCACATCTGATTGCTAATGATGCTAAAAAGCAGATATTCCTTTCTGTACCTACTGATCATTAGTTTGCTTACTTTGATCTTGACAGCACGGTCTAATGTTTCACAGATTGACGAATGCAACAGATCATTGTACACCATCAGGCAATGAGATCGGGGAATAAAGCAGAGACCAAATCAGCGCTTAATAAGTTTCATTTGATATTCTTAATGTAACTGCTCCCTCCTTTCCACCACTTTTTTTACAACCTTTTCTCTATAAGGTGAAGATAACAAAAAACAGAGCTGTTAACATGATTCTTAGGAAAGATTGAAACTTTCTGTTTGTTCTCTCTTTCTCCCCTTCACATCATACCATTCTCTGTCTGCTCCAGAATGGAAAGAACCTGTTCCCCGCTCCTCAGCCCAACAATGTGCCCGTTGCAGCTCCTCCTAAACCCAAGTCCATCCAGGAACTGGAGAAGGAGAAGGCTTCGCAAGTCTCTCCCTTCAAGGCTACGCTCACCACTGCTGGCGTCTACACCGGAGGTCAGTTGTTGAAACTGAATGTGCCATATTTAAATTTAGATTTTCTGGCGAAGTAAAGAAATCAGGAAGACGCCGTAAGGTTTATTCTCACAGACCACATTGGGGGGGTTGAGGTCTGCCATAAGGTGAAGGACAGGTTAATAATCAGCTTTTCAGGTCACTGCTGGAATGTGCACAGGAGGAGAGAAGTGACACACACACAGACACCCTGTTAGTGTCAGGAAGTGTGCGTTGTAAAAACAGTGTCACGCTGAGCGCGCGTTTGAAGTAGCGCTGTAGCGAGCGGTTCCCATGGTGCCACACAGCGCTCTGTGTAAGTGCACCCCATGCACTTAATGTGGTTCACACATTGCTTAGGTGCTCCGGTAGTTTCCTAGTTAACACCACCACACAGCTGCTGATGTTAGCTGCACAAGTGAGAAGTTGCTTACTGGTTACACGCTCATTAGTGTGTCATGTGATGTAGTCATTTTAATCATTTTAGATGTACTGTCACTGAGATGGATAACCTATTTTGCTGTAGTAGTTAGTCTGAAAAAGAAAGTTTGTGACTTAACATCAGTCTCGCAAATGTAACAGACAAATTGCTCTCTGACTGATGACTATACCTACGACAGGAAATGGACAACATGGGTGGTCAAGCACCTACCACATCTTGCTGTGATGTGAATGAGCTTAGAGTTGGGCAACTCTACTACATCCAAACTCATTTATACTAATTAACTAACCACTACTGTTAGCCCAGACGGGCTGAGAGATGAATTTCTGATGAAGTTCTGCTATGCAAAATTAGGCTTTTTTTTCTCTTTTCTTTTTTTTAATCTAGTGAAATATTGGATAGTTTTGTGTCTGCTCTTTGGCTAAAATGTTCTGCATGCAATGGATGTTACCTTGTGTGTTACTATGTAGTAATAATATCCACAGTTACTGTAAAATCTGTCTCTAGTTGTAACAGTAGCTCTCTTTTTATTTCTCTGTCTGTGCCAGGTGCTGCCACCCTGCTCGGTCTTGGTCTGTCCGCTCCCAACGCCGCTTTCACTCAGATCGTCACCACCTTTGGTCTGGCTGGCATCGTGGGATACCACACAGTGTGGGGAGTCACCCCTGCTCTGCATTCTCCACTCATGTCTGTCACCAACGCTATCTCAGGTTAGCTGCGTTTAGTGCATCTTATATCATCTTACATCTGTTTGGACGAGGGCAACCACTCAGTCAAACTCTGAACAAAGCCAGTTTTTGCTCTTCTTTCAACGAAGATATACTCAGTTCTGATATAACTGATGCCAGCAGCATCCATGCTAACCTCTTTAGCAGCTGCCATTGCTGTTTCAGAGTAAACACTTAAACCACACTCGTAGCTCATGCCTAGCTTCCAGTAGTTCCTCGCAGGATGCTGATTGGTCTGAATAACTGTGGTTCAGACACAAGCAACGTGGCTTGAAGCCTGGCAAGATAGATTCTCATGTGATCTTGTGAGTCCAGCTGCCTCGCAAGGCTGCAAATGAAGGGGTTGTGAACAAAAATGAACAAATCCCTTTCAGTGCAATGAGGTCAAGTACACCACCACAAGCCACAGACACATGGTAGGGCTGAACAATATGATCAGACTTTTATATATCAAGATAAAGTACCACAATAACCTAAAGTAAATAAGAATGAAATATTTTTGAACACTTTTCTTGTGCTTGCTTAATTTTTATATATTCATCTGGACAATATGACCAGTTTCAAGGTAGATTTGGACTATTAATTAATTGCAAACTGTGATGAGAGTGAATTTAGATTGGATATAACACATTAGAGGATGGTTTCCTCAGACACTAGCAGTTATTAAAGTAAATAGTATTAAATTCGGTGAGCTGGACATTATAGAAGAGATTGCAACTTTATTGTCCACCAGAGTAGAAGCTTAAAACATCAAAATAAAAATAGGACAACAACATGAAACGTGGAGAAATGTCATTAAATTTATAATACACTAGTAGAGGATCAAACATGTCACACATCAGGCCAGCAGGTCTCTGCAGTCCAAATAAAAACTTTAAAGATTGTGTCCTTATTGTCGGCTGCCGCTTAACACAGAGGGGTTAAGAGGTTAGAGAGGTAAGTGTGTGTGTGTTCTCATGGCTTTGATCACTCTTAAGTCCCACACATGGGTAGGAAGTAACACACCGCCGGTGATCAGGGAAGCCCTTTGCTCGTTTACTCATGCACCCAGCCGGACATAAGAGCTCGGTTGCGGAGCCCAGCAGCGTAACAACCGAGATAGACAGTTTTTATTCCCCTTTAAAACTTTATTACTTAGACCTAAACCCTGTTTTCACATTCCCATCTTCACACCATCTTTCTTATTCCTCTGGGTCTGTGCCATTTTATTTCCAGCCGCTTGTATGTTCTTTTGAATTTCACTATCTGCAGCTCTGTCAGGTTGTCAGATTCCATCAATAAATGTGATTTTATTTCTTTATTTTTTCACGTTTTATAACCGGATCAGATCGGATCATAAATGAATACGTGTCAAAGTTCATTTGATGGTTTTCCCTCCATCACCATGTTGTCTGCCCTCCATCTGTCCTCCTCTCCTTACCTCCCTCTCCAGGTATTTTTCCTTCATAGTTGGTGTGGCCTTTATTACCTTTTTTTTTTTTTTTAATTTCTGTCACTGACTGACTGCAGTTATGGAAATCGTGAGACCAACAGAATTCTGTTGTTCTTGTGCCAGGAGTCGTAAAGACACACACACACACACACACACACACACACACACACACACACACACACACAATCACTGAGACATTAGGGAATCATATTGGAATTTAGGGTTTGAATGAGAGACAGTTATATTCTTCACAGGGAGATTATAGTGTTACAACCAGTAGTGACTCTGACTGGTGGGTCATCTTAAAATTTTCAGACACTGGTCTCGTATCAGGTGGCTTTATATCTGGTGTCTGATAGAAATGCTTTAATCTACTTGAGAGCGCTGATTCACTGTCACACTCTTGCCTGTAGCCTGTTTGTCACAGTGACGCACCTAAAGGACGTTTGCCCACCCAGTGTATATGTGTGTGTCTCTATGTGTCATAGTTGGTGTGTGTCCGCTGATGCCTACTGGCTTTCTTTCTGGCTGGTTTGTTAGTTGTGGTGGCCAGACTCGCCTTTGATCTCCAACTACCTTTTTCTGGATCAAGGAGCTCATGAAAAATAAGATGTGACAAATTTAAGAAGCTACACATGATGTGTCAGATACGTAATGAATCAATATTTAGGTGGAATCTGTTTGGATTTGGTCTTTGTCCAACATCAACACAGTGACTAACTTATGGACTTTTGTTGCAACAAAAATCAGCTATCAAAAACATACATACATTATCAGTAACTGCTTATCTTCATCAGGGCTGGAGCCTATCCCAGCTGACATTGGGTGAGAGGCAGGGTACAGCCTGGACAAGTCGGCAGTTCATCGCAGGGAGACAAACACACAGAGAGACAAACAAGAATCACACTCACATTCACACCTACGGATAATTTAGACTCACCAATTCATCTATTAAGTGCATGTTTTTGAACTGTGGGAGGAAGCCTGAGTACACGGAGCGAACCCACTCAGACATGGGGAGAACATTCAAACCTTTCATTACCTATCTAATAAATGAATGAATGTTAAAAAAAAATGAAGTTAAGAGTTGAGAAGTGAAGATTGTAGATTGGATGTGAGCATTGTGTGGGTAAATATGCACAGGAGTTCTCCTCACGGGTCGTTGGCTAGCGTCCGTGCCAGCTTGGTAATAAGAGCAAAACATGCTTATCATGAGCTTGTTGAGAAAATTGCCGATTAATAGCATCCTGACACACTACTTACAGGTGTTTGTGTGCCAGGAAGCTACAAATGTTTGGAAAGCTTGTTATTCCTTTTGAATTCCTTTCATATAATATACTCATCACAGAAACAATTCATGTTCTCTGCTGTATTTGTCTCTCCTGTAACAGTGAAAATTTTCAATTAAGTTGTATTTCCTTAGTAGAAGTCAAGTGAAATGATGTTTGGCAGCGTTTTAAGACTCTCTTTGTTTAAGAGCTGTTATACACACACTATTATAAAGCTGACTTTGTTGGAGAAAAAAAAAAAAGGAGACTAGTGAGAAAACTTAAAAGTCTGTTGACTCACACGCACACTGGCTCTCTACCTGCTAGACAACCTAAATTGTACACAAACACAATTCCGTGTGAATGCAGGCTCCCAGGGTGCAGCGTATTGCATCTTACTGCCTGTAAGTCATTAAAGAGCTGATGTTATCAAGGTTTCCTAAGTCTGTTTTGGTAAACACACACTCTTTTTCTTTCTTTCTTCTTCTCTTTTTATCTCGAAATTTTCCGATATGTCTTTTTCTAATCTGGGAAGCACACCGACTGCTCTGAGCGTAAGAAGACAACTGTAAAATGTCCGTAGATGTGTTGTTTTTGTAACCTCTTCACCAAAGTTTTCAACGTCCTGCGTGAATGAGTTATGAACGTGGTTCATGAATACTAAAATATTCTCCTTCTGCAGGTCTGACGGCTGTGGGTGGTCTGTCCCTGATGGGAGGCGCCTACACTCCTACAACTACTGCTGAGACACTGGCTCTGCTGGCCGCCTTCATCTCCTCGGTCAACATTGCTGGTGAGTCACCTGCACATAGACACTTCACGGCGATCCCTGCCAATCACAGCAACCTTTAGCCAATAAAATATCAACTTAGGCTGAAGATTAAGGTGTTTTACATTAATTGTATAATGACACGCTTTTCAAACCCAAGTTTTGCAGCTGCCCTTTCTTACCCACCTGCTCACACCAGAGTCAGTGGCTCTGGCTCGGACCACACACACATTCATTCCTGCTATTTCCGTTAATAATTCCCATCATAATGACAAAGTGTTCCTGGAGTCATTATGGTACTCATCACTCTCTAATAGTCCTGGGAAACAGAGTGTTCCTCCAGGGCCGAGACATGGATTTGTTTTAATTTCTCCTATTAGCGCACAGCTAGACACCAGGCGAGACTTTGATGCAAACAAATGAATAGTTAACTTGCATGATAGAGCAGTTCAGCCTGTTTGTTATAAATGCAACAAAGGTTCTTTGAGTTTTATGTGTTGCAGTGCACCACAAGGTTTTGAATTTTCAAGACAAGCTGTGAATCCTGCCACAAATCTTGGACCCCTCTAAGCTTGGTGGCATTACTGTTCAAACCACATATTAGTGTTTTAGAGTCCCCTTAATGAAAGCATGCTGAAATACTGCAGCCTTTTTAGACATACCTAGTTTCTTACCGGTTTTTGATGTTCTTCATGGGTTTGGTTCCACACGCACATTTCTAAGCGGTTTACCACTTTACCCATAAACCCATGGGAACAGAAAAATTCATTCCATGGAACGGGCCGAAACACAATAGTGAAATTTGGCTCCAATAAAACAGACCATGAAATTTTTTGGTTTGTATGTCTGTTTTGAAGAACAGGTCCCTGGCTGTAGCTTCTTGTTCCCTGTGTCTCCACACTCGTAAGATGTGGGAATGCATGGAAAACACCTGGGTCTGAATATCTTGAGCTAAATGTGTTCAGTTTCTCACAGTCCGAATGTGAATGCATGGTACCAGGTCTTATTAGATTCCTGTTATTTCATGTTTTTTGGGTGCTACATTATGCATCTACTGTGTAAATCACATTCTTTGAGGAAAAAGATGAACCTTTTAAAAGGTGAACATAGTATTTATATTTTTGGGATTCATGGTTTCATAGATTCCCTCTCTTTGGTTGTAGGCTAAAATGTTCTCAATCTACAATCGAATAATTCCATTTTAAACTCTTAGTAACCTAACATCCACTGGTGTCACTACTAACATCCATTTGCTGGATAGTTAATCAGCCATAGTGCATCAAACACCTTCAGAACTTCAGATAGTGGCGTGGTCCTTGGTCTTCACTACCATCAAGAAATGGTCTGTCCTTGGTTTGTAACCTACCTAGGATTGCTCTGATGCCGTTGCCAAAGCTCAGCCAGCCGGCCAACCCAGTCAATCAAAGTGTTTGACACAATCACTCATTTTTATTAACAATAAATAAAAACACTCTGACATTATTGTTGACTGTGAAAATGGATAAGTAGTTGTGTTGTAAGGGAGGACATCATGTTGTCTCTTAATGGCAACGTTGGGTCAGTCTGTTGGTCCAGACTGAAATATCTCAACAACTATTGGATGGATTGTCATAAAAATGTATCATTCATGGTTCCCAGTGGATAAATCCTAATGATTTTGGTGACCCCCCCGACCTAATCTCTAGTGCCACCATGCTTATTACATTTATGGTTTTGAGAGAAACATCAAAATGAATGGCCATTAAATCTTTTTTCATTCATTTTAATTTCTACATCAATTTGGTTTATGACTAAGTAACCTGTAAACTAATGTCATTCCCATCACCTGCTGATATCAGCATTCAGCTCAAAGTGCTGCTGTGTACAGTACAACATCACGGAGCTGCGAGCACAGTTTTTAGGCTTCGAGCTTTCTAAATATAGCAGCAGACCCGTTCTGGCTTAGAACAAAAAACTAACCAAAAGAGATGAGTGGCTTTACGTTCTTTAAATACATGAACATTCCTCCATATTAATATATTGACTCAGATTGGTCCGCAATAATAGTAGTCAGATTATTATTATTATTACATGTTTTAACAGTCTACGACTAAAATTACATGGACTGGAAAGAAACTGGTGTTAGCCTCTGATTCACCCTTGTATGTATGGGTGCATGTGTGTGCACGTGGCTACGATCATGCCAGAGGGGGAAAAGGAGACATACACACTGTAATGTGATCTCGTCCTGTAAACCAGTGAGACACCGTCTGGTCCTGGTTTGACACTTTTGAGGTTTTCTACTTGAAATATTTAGACTGACATGAAGTAGACTCATTAAATTCCTAACATTGGTTATTGGACTTGGCAACCATTTTTAGCTATTGGCTTTAAAACACCTGTCGTCTAAAAATAGACTTCATGTCCTTCAGGTGCCTTGATTCCCTGCATTCACATCCTTGCCTCAACAACTCTTACTCTCTTTTGCTATCGTGCACATTTTTATCATTGAGGTTTTTTCTATGTTACTTTTTAAACCAGATTTTTGTGCCCTTGTAAGAATAGGTGCATTCATTTTTCCCACTCGTCTCTCACTCAGGTGGTTTCCTGGTGACTAAGAAGATGTTGGACATGTTCAAGCGTCCCACTGATCCTCCAGAGTATAACTACCTTTATCTGCTTCCTGGTGGTGTCTTCGTTGGAGGCTACGCTGCCGCTCTGCAGTCCGGATACAACATTGAACAGGTGTGAGAGGATGTTTATGCTGTATCCACATGTTTAGCTCAAGATTATATTTGTGGTTTCCTAAAGGAAAAACGTTCTTAGTCTCTGGGAATTGCTGCAAAACAGCCCACGACTAAATAAAAGTCAGCTAATCATGCTCCAAATGGATTATTTGTTTGCCCAGATGTTGTATTGGACCTTCCAAATAAATCATTTGGGCTTATTTCTCATCCTGTGGTCCCTCAATCTGTGTCCATAACCCCACTTTTTTTCTGTTCTGTCTCTTTCTCTCATCAGATGATGTACTTGGGCTCAGGTCTGTGCTGTGTCGGTGCCCTTGCTGGCCTTTCCAACCAGAAAACAGCCCGCCTGGGTAACGCCTTGGGTATGATGGGAGTCGCAGGTGGGATCGCTGCCACTCTGGGTGCCCTCAAGCCAAACCCCGAGCTCCTGGCACAGATGAGCGCAGCCATGGCTGTCGGTGGCACTGCGGGTGAGTCTGTTTGTATTTATGTCAAAAGAAAAAAACAAAAAAAAACAGACTTACAGGCAATGCATGAAAAAGATACTTGCAGAAATGAGATGCAGCAGATGTAAATTAATGAGTTTTGCATCATTGCTTTGTCTGTGTGTGTGTGTGTGTGTGTGCGCATGTATTCCAAGCTTGGCCAGATTAAGCAGCAGGTGTGCAGAGCACATAGACTCTGTGATGTTTTCATCAAACGCAACATGACTAAACAGAACCAGGAGGTCTGTCTAAATGGTCAGCATCATGTATTACTCACTTTCTCTCGCTCGTGCAGGACGGTTTGATCATTTAAATGCTAATTGTTCCAGTAACAAAGCCGAAACCTAGACTAAACTATCCACACAGACAAAAGTGCTCTTTTACAGATACAGTAACATTGCAGCACACATACACATACACACAAAGTATAGGCCCGCTCACAAGCATGGAATTTCCCCGAACAGGCCTCATCAGCAACACCTGGCTCCACAGACCGACCCACTTCCCAGCAATCTTTTGAGTGTGTGTGCACATGCTTGTGATTTGCATGTTATTTGTGCGTGGGTCCTTCAGGGCCACTGCACTTTTTTTTTGCTATCTCTCACACTCTCTCTCTCTTTTTAGGCCTGGCCATTGCTAAGAGGATCCAGATCACTGACCTGCCCCAGCTGGTGGCTGCCTTCCACAGCTTGGTTGGGCTGGCTGCCGTGTTCACCTGTGTGGCCGAATACATGATCGAGTATCCCCACTTCGCCACAGACCCCGCGGCCAACCTCACCAAGATAGTCGCCTACCTCGGCACCTACATCGGTGGAATCACTTTCAGTGGCTCTTTGGTGGCATACGGCAAACTGCAAGGTGAAGCACAAGTCTTATATATTTAATATTACATACAAATATTTACACTTCTAATATGAACTTGCTATGGAGTCATAAAGTACCACACAGCTGATTACACAGGTAAACCACCAGAATCAGCTTATTCTCTCTTTGCTTTCTTTCCAAGAGTTAAATGAGAGTCCACCAGATTGAACTGTCATGTTTCTACAATAGCACAGAATGCACAAACTAAATGCTGTGCTCTAAATAGGAATGGCCAACATAGTTTCTCCCTCACACTAGGAAGGACAGGGTGAGGCGATGTGGTTACAGTCAGCAGCTTACACCTCTAGATCCTACAGACTGGTCTTGTATATATTTTTGAGATCACTGCAGACAGATTCCCTTCTATCCCTATCATCCATTCTCTTCTCTCCATGCAGGTATCCTAAACAGCGCTCCCCTGATGCTCCCTGGTCGTCATGCTCTTAACGCCAGTCTTATGGCAGCCAGCGTCGGTGGGATGATTCCCTTCATGTTGGACCCCAGTTACACCACAGGCCTCACCTGTCTTGGCTCTGTCTCTGCTCTCTCCGCTGTCATGGTATGGCATGACGGCCCGTCAGTAGAAAAATACGCACTTAAATATTGCAGATTGGAAGGATGTTGTTAAAAGACTTCAGGAAGGGGAAAAGGCATAAAAGAGTCAGTCGGAATGATGCTGGAAGCTCGACTAGGTTGTAATATGTGCGAAAAGAGACAGTGAGAGGGAAAATACTAAAAATATGTAAGAGACAGGTAAGTGCCCAGAAATTCAGTCAGAGTTGAGCTGTTAATAGCCTGGCAGCCAGAGTGGCAAACATGCTCGACTTTGTAAGACTGCGAAGTTCTTGCTTGTATTCGCCTCATTCTATTGTCTGCACCACTGTTAAGTCATGTTGAGCTTTTGTTTACCACAAAGACAAAGATGTACTCAACAGTAAAATACAGATAGTTCTTTCTTATTAGTACTAAATTGTCAGTCTGTGAAAGATCAACCTCATGCATGAGTGAATGTAAAATTAGCTCCATAATTATGCTATGATTGGAAGCAAAGCATCAATTAACCAGATCAAGAAAGTGAGTATTGGTGAGTTTTAAGTCTTACAGCTTCTGAAAATAGGTCATAATCCGGTGAATCTAGGACACACTAATGTAATTATTATCATGAGATGGATATACACAGTGACGTTATGCCATTTCAGCATTTTTGCTTGCTCTGCATATTTCCATGTGTTGCAGGGAAAATCAGCCAGTGGCCTCCGTCCCAGAATAAAATTAGCAGTGCATCCCAAGAGTTAGGTGGATATCATTTCAGCTTCAGTTAGAAATGAATCTGTTTTAGAATAGCTGTATCTGATCTCTAATCAGTCTTAAGATTATAGCATAATGTATCATCTACTGTGTGCGCGTGTGTTTATTCACTTGCACGTGTTTCTAAAAATACACCTACAGTATGTCAGCAAGAGCAATCGGTGATGTGCACCTGTGTGGAGCTTGCTGCTGCTTTGATAACTACAGTTGGCCATGGTTAAACAAAAGCTGTACAGGTGATAGAGGGACAGAGAACCAGTAGATTTAATTGTGATAAATAAGTGAAGCTAGTGGACGAGAATCCTTGCAAAGTTCAACCAGCACATCATTAAGGTTACGCTGATTACAGCAGTGGATCAAAACTCCTCTCCCATTTTCTTCTTCTATCCTTTTTAGGGTGTAACCCTGACAGCAGCTATCGGAGGCGCCGACATGCCTGTGGTCATCACCGTGCTGAACAGTTACTCAGGCTGGGCCCTGTGTGCCGAGGGCTTCCTGCTCAATAACAACCTCCTGACCATCGTCGGAGCTCTCATTGGGTCGTCTGGAGCCATTCTGTCATACATCATGTGTGTGGTGAGTCTCAGTTTAAAGAGGAAGATGCTGCTTTAAATCTCTTCAACACTGCTTGAAATTCTGAAAGTGAAGTCCTGCATTTGACATGTTTTATGTGGTTGTTCCTCTCCTGTCCACCAGGAGGGACTCTAACTTTACCGTAGTAGAGTCCCAGTTCTCAATAAAATCCCAGGTCACAAATGTGTGTTTTTGGTGACATATCCTCTTCAGACTTCTTCTGATTGCCGCATTTTACTGCACCCAATCATTGAGGTGAAAGCCAAAGATATAGCAAACATTAAAAAGGAAATACAAAATATCTCTCTCCCCTCTCAGGCCATGAATCGTTCACTGGCTAACGTGATCTTGGGTGGCTACGGAACATCCTCCACCGGTACAGGAAAGCCCATGGAGATCACAGGCACACACACAGAGGTCAACGTGGATCAGACCGTCGACATGATTAAAGACGCCCAGAGCATAATCATCACTCCAGGTAAGACACACACACACAGACACACACTTCAGAGGTCTTGTATGCGAGTGGAAAAACATGGTACTTTAACTTTGCCAGTCACTTTTTCCCCCTCCGCATTAGCAAAGTGTGTGTTCTGTTTATTTAACCTTTTCTTGACCCATGTTACATCACCATTTCGCTAGGCTAATTGACAAGTCATGGTAGAGTGGCCACACACACACTGACACAAGCGCACACTTACACACAATCTTGGGTTTCTGTGTGGTCGTCAGTCCCTGGTAAATAGACATTCTACAGTGCAGCGTATATATGCCAGGTCAAGGGAAAATTAGATGGAATGAGAGTATGCTGGCTTTTTGTTGACAACTCAAGTACTACATTCAAAATTGGCTTCTAGGTCCTTTTTCGGGGATCGAGTGCGGGGCCCAACCTTTGTTCCAGCTACATGCTTATCTTCGTTTCACATGTTTTGACTATAAATATGTATCTGAACCTCCCACTTGGACTATGGCAGTGATCCTTGGTGCTGCCTTGTCCTAAAATCATCATCATTGTGTGGCCCAGTGACATTTCAGTCCTCTCGCCAGACTGTTGTGAACTAGTCACAGTTCCAAAGAGTTGTTTTACTCACGTGGGTACATGTAAACACAGACTAAAGGCATCCAGCCTGCAAATTGGTGATTTCAGTCACAGTGTTGAGTGCCTATATACAAAAACTAACTCTTTAGAGGAAACCTCTGCAATTTACAAGAATTGCAAACTTTAAGTGGTCACGTGGTTGAGAAGAAGTGAAAAAGAAGTGATCCATGGAGCACCATCCAACGAAGATGATTTTTTTTCTTCTTCTTACTTTTGTGAGAGTAACACAAAAGCTGGAAAACAGAAAACAGGCCTAAGAAATTTTGAGTTGGAAGGAGTGGGAGAAATGAAAGAGCGGAAATGAAAAATTATGTTGGTTTTTAGGCCTTTTTTCCCCTCAAAATGGTCCACAAACAATACCACACCAAGACAAGACCAATAATAAAATGCCAGACATTTTTTTGAAGGATTATAAAAAAACATAAACCAGTGAAATGTGAAGATCCAAATAAGTAGAAACACATCGTAATAGACCCCATTGAAAGTAATTTTATGAATTACTCAACCTCTGGAGGTCAGTTAGTGCATCACAAAGCCTCTAAACCTGGACATGAAAGTCACACACTTGGTCTTAAGCATTTAGACTTTGTTGCGATCAGATTTGATCCAGTTGCAGCAGTTTTACAGAGATGTTTCTTTCTGTAGTTGTAAAGTTTATATAAAAGATTAGTGCAAAGTTAATATGTTGTTGTAGACATTGATAAAATGACATGCCAAGTATATTTATTAAAGGTTTATATATGACATCAGCATACAGGATTCTTTCACTATTGAACCATCCGATGTGTAATTCTCTTCTTCTATGACTGAGTAGTCAGTAGTCAGACTAGTATTGTTACCCAGCTTCGGCTTTCAGTCATTGCCCTTGTTTCCATTTTGACCATTCTCTCTAATTGGAGCTGTCACAGTCACTTTGCCTGATTGACATCTGTGGAAACAGCTAAGGCTCTGTCTGATAAACATAAGTGTTTTCCTGGCTTTGTCAAGCCCATCTCTGCATGGTCTGGGTCCACTTGTTTTCCTTATAGCAGAAACTCCAGAGAGACTATTGGAAGCACAAGAAATGAAAGAATAGTGATGATGGAGAGGGGGGAAAAAAAACATTAAATTGTTGAGCTTTAAACCATTTTTTTTTCTTTCTCTGTGCTGAGTTTGAAACCATGTCATTTTTATTGGTGTGATGTAACAAGACAGTTTCTCACTGCTCGTAATGACAAGGCTAGTAAACACCACTGCACCATTTGACGTGTGTTTGTGTGCGTATGATTTAAGTCAAGTACCACACACCGGCATTATTAAATATGAATGTTTCAGAATACTTGGTTAAAGTATCTATTGAGAGACATGAAGGCAAACAATGAACAGTTACAGAAAATGTTTAAGTGGAATAAATATATGTTTGATAATTGTATTTTTGTTTTGTTTTGTTTGTTTTTTTTGGACATTTATTGGTTATTTTTTGACTTCAGATCACTTTTATTGTAATTCTTTTGAAGTCAGCTGGGTCATGTATTTAATACACAACTCTTTTTCTCCACTGTCATAGCAACATACAACTTTTGCCAAAATATATAGTTTACTATCCTATTAAAATCAGAAAATCTTCACATTTGAGAAGCTGGAACAAGAGCATGTTTGGCATTTTTGCTTGGAAAATGACCCAAATTTTTTATCAGTTATCAAAAATCGACAAATCGATCGATCACACGATTGTTGCAGCTTTAGTGCTGTACTGCTTGCACTAAGATATTTTTTGTCCTAGACTGTTGTCATATAAATATGTGATGCACAAACCAAAACAACTCATCTCAGAGGAGCCGTAGTAGAAAATTATTTCAGTCTGAGAGAATAAGTGGAGCGAATGATAGGGATATCTAACTATATTTCACTGTGTGTTTCTGTCCACGGTTTCACTCTTTCTTTGGTCTCATTAGATACAATTCATCTCCCATATGTGTTCTTGTTTTTAGCTACAATAAAAGTCAAACATGTTTGAAAATTGTCACAGAGTCTGGATTAGTTCACACTGAGGTCAGGACATCTTGCAAGAGACGCACCCTGTTGTGACATCTGCATCAACATGAGGGTTTTCTGTCCCACTTCTTAAAAAAATTATGTTGGGGAGGAAAATCAAGGCAAAAGTTGTGTGGTCTGCACTTTAAGATGAGCTCACTCTTACTTGTTGTTTTTATAATTTCCTTCAGGTTATGGACTCTGTGCTGCAAAGGCCCAGTACCCCATCGCTGAGCTGGTGAAGATGCTTACTGAAGCTGGAAAATCAGTCAGGTAAAGGAACGTTATTACATGATTTAGTTTATTTGAAAGAAACTACAGTAAGTAATGTGTCTCAATTAAACATAAAAGTATTAAAGAAACAACCTCCAGATGAATGGATGTACAGATACAGGCTGTATGTTTACATGCAGCTAGATATAGATAGTGTAGATGGATGCACATGTAGTTTAAGGAGGGAAAGACAAAGTAAAACAAATTCTACCCAATACTGTACAAGATGTAAACTGCACTAAGGGTTGAAAGAAAAGAAGAGTTGAAAGAGGAAAGTTTTGGGCTTGATGACAAGAAGATGGAATAGGACAGATAGGAAGAAACTTGTATGCAAAGAAGGAATGAGAAAAGGGAAATGCGAAAGAAAGGAGAGGAAGGACAAGGTACAGCGGAAGCTTGTGTAATTGTCCTGCCTCAGTCGTTTGATCCTGGCTGTTGCAGCTGCTGCTACTTAGAGCATTTGTGCTTGATTAGAGGAAAGTGGGTGGTCAGAAAAAAAAAACTCCTTCACCCTGATCTCTTTCTCTCCTATTTTCTCTTTTTCTCTGTTCTGTATTATAATCCATTCTCTTTTATTTTATTTATAACTTCTTTCTCTTCATATCAGCATGTGCAATCTTTTCACACCTCTTCCTCAGTCTCTAATGAACCATGCATTTCCCTTAAACACTCTAGACACTACAGTATATTAACAACATGGAGTTTGGAAGCACAACTGTCCTCCAACGCATGTAGACTATATGGGATAAGATGAAGGGCAGACACTGACTTTTTCAATCAGCAGCCACAGCCGCTAATAGATCCCAGAACCGAGTGGCCGTCTGCACTCTGTATCCTCCTAAACCCGCCAAACAAATAGAAAATACATCTCCGAATGGTGGTCGGGCACATGGCGAAGCGGCTGGAAGGTTAAAGAAAGAGAGAGAGCAAAGACACAGTCAGCCACCAGAATTCAGTGGCTGGTGTTAATTTTCTACCCTGATTAGATGACATGGCTAATTGAGTTTGAGAGCTATGTACACCCAGTCACACACATGCGCGCACACTTAACAAATAATACATGGTGGGGGAGTGCAGTGGGAAGTGTGTGTTTAACCAGACTATAATCACACACATCTCTCAACTTCACTTGTCCAAAATCTCCATCTTGTTGTCTCTCTCTCTGCCTGAATCCATTTATTTTTTCACGTCTTGCTCTCTGATTTAAGATAGGCTGGTTACAGTGTTTAACAAAAACCAGGTCTATAGAGACAGGGCTGTTCTAAGGGACTCATTAAATTCTGTTCCCACAGGTTTGGTATTCACCCCGTGGCTGGCCGTATGCCTGGTCAGCTCAATGTGCTGTTGGCTGAAGCTGGTGTCCCATATGATATTGTCTTGGAAATGGAAGAGATTAATGAAGACTTCCCTGGTAAGATCCAGTCCTTCCTGCCTTTTTACATACTGTACCTGCTGTGAATCTCTTAACTGATTAATACAGAATTATTCAGCGAGTTTCCAACAAAGACCATCTGAAAATATGGAGTTAAAAGAATTGTTTGACAGTTTAGGAAATATTCGCTTTATTCGCTTTACACGAGGAGATGGCTACCACTTTCCGTTAGCTTAGCATAAAGACTGGAAGCTGTAGTCTTGTTGTTACGGTGACGTTGCCAGGCAACCAACCGAGAATCCAAGAAGTCTTGGCTGGAAACAGTTCCTTCCACCACATAAACACCAATAAATAAAACTTGTCATGTTAGACGAGCTGTTTCCCCCATTTCCAGTCTTCAAGCTAAACTAAGCTAGGCTACCTGGCTGCAGCCTATAGCATCATATTGGTATTAATCTTCTCGTGGCAAGAAGGTGAATAAATATAAACTCCACACACACTACAATACCACGAGCAGATCTCACCCACCGTTTAGAAATTATGAACGAATGAGCCAGACAACACAAAAACAACTACACCCCTGTTTTTTCCAGTAACCACAGCAAACACACAGTAATTAATTTTTCCCTAAAATCTTTTGGTAATTCTTGAATCCGTTGCATGTGGTTCCATAAATTTTTCATCATGCTGGACTTTCCGTAACCCATATATTTCTCGAAAACCTATTTTTGTAAAGTTTCCACACAATATTGATACCATCACCTCCAATTGTGTCATGCACAATCTCAGACTAAATGAGCTGTGACTTGTATGCCATATCTCCAGTCCTCCCAAAACAGGATGTACATAATGAGATAAATTGGATTTGGCATGTGTTGTAGGGCTGTGACAAAACCACGACACGCTGTAGTTGGGTTTGAAAATGACGGCAATAAAGTGGCATCAAGTTTCTAAAATTACACCTGCAGTGATGCAACTTGGGTTGATAAATGAAACATTTGTTTAGGGGAAAAAGATATAATGCAAAATAAAAAATAAAAAAATACAGCCAAAGATAAACTTGAAAATGGAGTCAAATAAATCCAGAAAAACACAAGATACAAGATATTGAGATGTGATTCCTTATTTTAATTTGTTGTATGTCCAATCAGAGACGGACCTGACCCTGGTGATCGGTGCCAATGATACAGTGAACTCAGCCTCTCAGGAAGATCCCAACTCCATCATTGCTGGTATGCCTGTGCTGGAGGTCTGGAAGTCTAAGCAGGTGAGACATCTGGTGCATGCATGTGTGATAATGAGGTTGTCCTGAAGCCCCAAAAAAAAAAAGATGGAGAAAAATGGAAACAACTGGACTGCTTTTTATCGCCACAAGTTGAATGTTGGAGTCCACAGCCGCAGAAGAGCCTCCATTTGAGGACACACACACACACACACACACACACACACACACACACACACACACACACACACACACACCTAAAGAAATGCACACACACACACACAGATTGTTACAGTTCCAGGTGCGGTCCCATCCTGATCCCATTAGTGGTGACTGTGTCACTGTTTGGAATGACGACATTCAGAACATCCCACTAGCAGCGCTCCGAGATCTGGGATTCATACAGCGCTCCCACTAGTTTCCACACACTTTCCCCACCCCCGGGGGAAATCAAAGAGGACATCCTACCTAAACCCACGCACACACACTCACTCGTACAGACGCACACAGGCACACACATACAGGTGCATAGACAAAAACGCACAAAGACAAAAAATTGTATACAAAAAACAAGAAAGAAAGAAAACCACACAAATGCTTTTAAATAGTCATTCATAAGTTCCCAATGATGCATGGATGAGTCATGCGAGAACACACACGAACATAAACTACCAGATTTTTGCTCAAGTCAAAAGTGAAATACATCTTTATTTAATTCATTGTTTAGAAAACCTTTTTGAAACGCTTCCTGCTCTTATTGTCGTTTCCAGTCGTCCAGTTAGAGGCTAATAAGTGAGTCTGTGCGTGCACATGTATGTGACTGTACCTCCTCCCTCCCACTCAAGGTGATTGTGATGAAACGTTCCCTGGGTGTGGGATACGCAGCTGTTGACAACCCCATCTTCTACAAGCCCAACACTGCGATGTTGCTAGGTGACGCCAAGAAGACATGTGACGCCCTGCAAGCCAAGGTCCGCGAGACCCAGAACCAGTAAGGTTGTGGGAGCCACTGAGAGCCTGCATGGAGGTAGAAGAAAAGGAGTCAACGTTTTTCCAAAAATATCTCAGCATTAAGATCCTCTTTGTCCAACTGTGAGTCAGCCAATTGAGCAAAGATGATCGCTAAATAAAAGGTCTTTGGCACACCCTTCCTGTCATCTATGGATAAAAGAATTGGCAATGTTTGATGTCAAAGATACACTCGTGCAGTAAGACCCAAGCAATTCAGATATTGTACTTTTTCTATTAGTGTGTATCACTGTGCTCATGAACTTAAATACAGAATTTGTTCTTTTATTTCTAGATATTAAAGGAGGGGTACATCGACCATGTGCATGTAGTCCGTAATCTGCGGAGCATCTGACAAGTGTCGTCTTCATTTTAGACACTTAGGTTAACGTACAACAATCAAAAACGTAGATGCATTAAGATGTTAGTTGTGTTAAATTTAAATAGTCAATAGCTGAAAGTAAATCTTAGATGAATTGGAATAAAAAAGGAACAAAAGCAGACATATATACATAAATATAATAACGATGGTGAACCACAGAGACTTAAGCACTAACGTTTTTCCCCCCACACTATAAAGACTGTTTCTCCCCCTTTTCTTTATTTCTTTTTCTTTCTCTACAGTTTGCTTTCATTATGGTAAAGTTATTTGATGTTCTCTTTGGTAGATCTATTTGCTCAGATGTTTATGTCACACCTCCTTTTTTTTTCTGTAAGTTAAAAGAAAAAAAGCAGAATAGTGCAAGATTTTTGTAAAGTTCTTTCAGTTCCAGTTTTATACTGTATTGAGAGATTTTTGTATTTGGGTCCAGAAAACCTCGAACATGTCAGTGTCATCGCGTTTTAGAAGCCAGTCATCCTATTGATTAGGTCATTACCATCAATCCTCCTATTTGCTTTTTTTCTTTTCACTGTGTGTCTTGTGACCTCCACCATGCCTCTAGTGCAGCAATCACACATGGGGCCAAATACAGTTAAAAATCCATTCAAACTGTCAAGCATTTATTGCAATAAACCAAACGGGCTCTGAGCTTTTTAAGTACGAGACCGCAGCTGTCCTGTAAAGACTGTATTACTCCTGCAAGCAAACAAACACTCTTGTAGCTCTGACAGCTGAATGGATTTTATGATGTTTTTGAGCCAGGTGTGTCCCATCACCCTGTGTGGTTCTGATATTACGGTAAAGAAAGGTTGTTGTGTGTTGTTTTTTTTTTCTTCTTCTTCTTTTTGTTTTGTTTTTTTAAGTGAATGTGGCTCATCCACTCCAATATGTGTCCTCATTATTGCTCTAAAGGGAAATGAAGGATCACTTCTTGTAAAGTAGGGCCAGATGTTAATCTGAATGACTGATATTCGTCATAAACCTTAACTTGTGCCAAAACTCCCCCCCCTTTTTTAAAACTCAATCTGGATAGATTTCACGGCACAAAAATATTGATTAATGTATAACGACTTAAGTACTTCTTGACAAATCACCGATATAATAACAGTAGCTCCCACTCTACACCTGTCACTACACAGCTGAGCCAACCGAACTACAAGCAACAGCAACTTTGTCCACCCAGTTTGAATCTTTGACTAAGGTTGGATTGCTGTCACCTTTTTTATGGCCACGATACAAGAGATGAATTAGTAATAAGTTTTCCTAGTACACAGTTTGAGGAAAGTACTTCATAATAACTAAGTTATTATAGTTTCATCGCGGGACCTGATACATAGACCATGACACCTACCTCTCCATGAAATGACCAATAACTTTCCATAGGACTTCATCTGACCAATCACCTTTGACCAGATGTGTGACAGACCAGTCATTTTCCATAGACACATCTTAATTCAACCAGTCGGGTCTCATGGATCCTAAACCTGACCAATTGCCTCCTGTTTTGTGTTGTGTTTTTAACCATCAGACCTCAGTTTGCTGCTGGCTAGTTTACTGTACGTTATGCAAGTGTAGAGCTGTCGATGTCATTACTGCTTATGAGGGGTTTTTGTTCTTAGACAATTTACACGAACACGCAGTCTTTAGGGACTATTAAATTGAGATGTATGCTTAATATTTCTTCTTTCCATTTTTGTATTGTATAGGCATTGATCAAACTAAGGAAGAAGGAAAATCAAATTTTACAATGGCCAACATGCCCTCCCTGTGCCCTTAAATTTTTAACTTCTTAAGAAGAGAATCTTTTTGTAAAGAGGCTATTTGTGCAGAGCAACAATTAGGGTATGAAGATGTACAATGTTTCAGTGCGCCATGTAGGAGATGAAATGTACTGTGAATGTTTTCCCCCTCTTGTTTTTCATGGAACATGTTCATCCCTAATAAACCTGTATTTACACTAGAGTTTGCCTCAGGGTGTCATTCCTTTCCTGACACACTCTTAAAGGTGCAATTGAATTCCCTAATAATAAACAAGTTGATCTGCAAGGTTTTTCCTGAGGTCTACCACAGCTTTGATGGTAATGTTACCTGGCCAGTTCGGTACGGCGGGGTTGAAAACTCAAATATTTGCAGCAATTACCTGGATGAAGGATCGTGAGGGGAAAGGAGTTGTATCCACACTCACACACATGCTTCGTCTGCTTCACAGAGGGAATACTATGTAATATATAATGTAAGCACTTTGTGGAAAAGAGTTTAAGCTATATCAAAATCTGGCAATCATCACTTTGATAGGTGAGTTTTCAAAGCACGATGAGGCAAGCGACGGGCCTTTAAAAGATGGCAAAAGTTGCAGATGCATCTGCCAGGAAAAACAAATTAAAGTTTTGAAAGGAAAGATCTGATAAAAGGCCAAATACTGTAAATGTTTCAGAAAGAACTTGTCTGTAGGAACTGTCATGTTGTTTCATCACACTGAAATAGTAATTAAATGCAGCTGAAGAGTCCCAGATAACAATCCAACTATAACATGTTTTTATCAAGAAAAAGATACTTTTACTCAAGGCCAGTCACGAATGAGCCGTAGAAACAGCTGGGAGAAGGTGGGTTTTTTTTGCCGTCATGTAACCAGTGTCATGCAACGATCGACTCATCTTCCAAAAAATGAGGGCAGGAGATGAACACAACAATAGCTCTGCCTTGATGGGGGATAGTGGGTTAGAAAAGCCACCTTCTGAAACCTCAAAGTGTCCCCAAAGTGCAACAGAATGGGATCGCATGAGTCAGTCATGAGGGTTGGGATAATGACTGAAATGTAAATACAAGTTTGTGTGATATTTTCACCTACAAGCGGCACTTGATTGCTATTCATCAGCGGGGAGTGAACTGAAGGTACTTAGAAGGCGGGGGTGCTGCCTATAGAGATGGAGTAGATAGATTTATGAAGATGGGGATTGCATGTGTGTGTGATGAGGGCGGCTTCATCCTGTAACAAGTAGCACTCAGACAGGCTTGTTATCTGCTTTCAGGCTCGAGGAGATCTGAGGAGAACTGTCACTCCCACAGCAGAGGCGAGATGCAGATAGTGATAAAAGAATGAAAAATTGCTGTCAGTGTCATCTATCTGAATAGTTACCTACTTGAATCTGAGTAGAAGTACATTCTTCATCCAATTTACTTATTGCAAATATTTATTTTTGGTGAAATGTTCATCTCGATGGTCTCAGTGATAAGTGGGAGAGACAGCATGAAGATTCGTAGTCTGATAAGTGCTGAGGTGACAGCCCCCTTAGCTCAAGCTGGTCTATTGTCACACTGCCAGTATTTACCCAGAGCGCTGAAGGACAGCCAGCATGTTCCAGCCACAATAAGCCTCCATGCCTCCTCCTTATAGGGATAGTCTCTGAAAAATAAAAACAAAACAGTTTGTTTTGCCTGGTCTTGCATGCAATTTGGTATTTGATTATTTATAATGGTGTGTTTTGATGAGTGGATGCTTTTGATTCTATTTGATGATGACGTACTATGTGGATCGCATGTTTGATAAGGTCAGTGAGCACGCATGCACATGTGTGAGAGGAAAATATGCAGTTGTAGATGAAGTGATTATTTCGAATCCTACATTCAAGGCTTGAATTAAGTCTAAGTAGAGAAGTGTTACTATCAATGCAATAAAGTATCAAAGGGCCCATATCATTTAAGATGATTGTACTTTAGTGTTGTGACTACTGTATATTCCCAAACATAATTTTAATTCAGAAAATTATCACAAATCAACTGACACAGACAATGATTGTGCTTTTGGGGTTTCTGAGGGTCAGAGACTGTGAGGCAGTTCACTGGTTTGTCCAGTTGTTAACGCAATCATACGGTTACATTCAGAGATGTGAACTCGAGTCAGTGTGTGAATTGGACTTGAGTTGACTTGAATCACGGTTTTGGTGACTTGTAACTTGATTTGACAGAAAATAAATAACTTGAGTTTTAACTTGTAAATTAAACTTGACATGATGACTCAGATTACTAATAAATATGTTGTTTTGTCTCTGTAACGTAACTTAGGACTTAACTCGCCTAAACTCAGGACTAGATTTGACATGCCCAAGAAAAAAGGACTTGAGACTTGCTTGAAACTTGGACCAAATAACTTGAGTCAC